>OZ026492.1:26362320-27604820 GCA_964019985.1 Aurelia sp. 4 Dawson et al 2005 | reverse complement strand
ATGATCAGATCGATGCAGAAAAAAACAAATCAATTAGGGACTTGACGATTTACTGACGGCACTCGGAAGAGAGTTGGAAATTCGTGAGAGCCATGTTTTGGTATTCAAGTCTGGAGGCAATCAGGAGAAAGGCACACGACCTAATAAGCAAGGAGATGACACAGCAACGGCGAGCTCATTGTTTGTTGGTGGCGGGAAAGATGGCAAACGCAAATGTGTCTATTGCCTAAAAGAGCATGCCCCAGAAGACTGCAGCAATGTGAAGGACATTACACAACGAAAAAGTATCCTTATCAAATATGCTCGATGTTTGTGTGTCTTAACTCAAAACATCGAGCCTTTGAGTGTTAAAATAAGATCCTTGTAAGATCTGTAAGGGGAAACATCATGCGTCAATTTGCGTAGGGCCTAACCCCGCGAATAAGGAAACGCCACCCCAACAGCAACCCCAGCCCGAGCCAAGTGCACCAACGCTTAACGTAAATGCTGCTTCTTGGGTGGGATGCACGGGCTCTGGGGACAGAGTGGCCTTACAAACAGCCTTGGCAAAAGTGAATGCCAAAAAAGAGAGTAGAGTACGTGTGTTGTTCGACACAGGTAGCTACAAGTCTTTCATCTCTGCCAAGGCTGTAAGTAAGTTAGATTTGAGGCCAGTCAGAAGTGAACGATTGAGAATATTGCCATTTGGGAGAAGAGAAGCAGGATTCAGCATGAGAGAAATTGTACAAATTTCATTGCATTCTTTGTGTGGTGAAAAGAGTGTTAACCTTGAATGTTATGTCGTTGATGATATTGCTGATATCTCTAATTCTCATATTGAAATTGCTAAGAAACATTACCCCCACTTGCATGAAAATCTGGTTTTCAGATGTTTCTAGGTCAGAAGATACACTTTGCGTTGATATTTTGATTGGATCAGATGCAATTTGGGAATTTCATGAGGGCGAAACAAAACGAGGGGGCCCAGGTGAGCCTGTCGCTGTCAAAACAAAGCTGGAATGGGTGTTGTCTGGACCACTCAAGGTAGAAGGTAAGAGTCTGGATTCATTTGAAAACTCTAATGTGAATTTTTTGCCTCATGTCAAGAAAACCTCCGAGAAGACGGAGATTGAAGAAAATGTTAATCATCTGTGGGATCTTGACACCTTAGGCATAAAACAAGAAGATGAGGTGCATGAAACTGTTATTGATGAAATTCTTTTCACGGGTACTAGATACTCTGTAGGACTGCCCTGGAAAATAAGGCATAGTAAATTACCCTCTAACTATGCAAATTGTCTCATGAGATTGCAAGGACAGATTAGAAAGTTCAGGAAAGACCTCAATATTTTTGATGAATGCAATAAAATCATTACTGAGCATGTTGAAATGGGAATCATTGAGTAGGTTTCAGAGTTGGATGAAGCAGAAACAATACATTATCTTCCTAGTCAGACTGTTGTGAGGGCAGAGGCAG
Organism: Aurelia sp. 4 Dawson et al 2005; assembly: GCA_964019985.1. Taxonomy (NCBI): domain Eukaryota; kingdom Metazoa; phylum Cnidaria; class Scyphozoa; order Semaeostomeae; family Ulmaridae; genus Aurelia; species Aurelia sp. 4 Dawson et al 2005. Next base: position 27,603,364 of record OZ026492.1, on the reverse strand, counting down.
AAACAACCAAGGTAAGACTTGTTTTTGATGTTTCATGTAAGGACAGAAAAGCTGGCACTTCTCTTAATGATTGTCTACATGTGGGCCCATCATTAACGCCTTTTTTGTTTGACTCAGGGAAAACAGAGTAGCTCTTGTAGATGACATAGAGAAGGCTTTTCTTAACATAGAGATCAATCCTGTTGATAGAGACTGCCTGAGATTTCTTTGTGTCAAGGATATCACTGCCAAGGAGCCAGAAATCATTGTTTATCGTTACCGCACTGTGGTTTTTGGGGTCTGCTCGTCACCTTTTCTATTAAATGCTGTGTTACAACATCATGTATGACATACCAAGAACAAGACCCTGAATTTGTAGCCAAATTGTTACATAGTTTCTATGTAGATGACCTTGTGTCCGGATGTGAGAACACTGAGAAAGTTTTAGGCCTTTATGGGAAAGCGAAAGAAAGAATGTTAGAAGGAGGTTTCAAGTTGAGAAAATGGAAGACAAATGATGAGGAATTGTTGAAAGAGATACAAAATGAGAGTGAGGAGAAACAAGGAAAATCAAGCCAAGAAGATATCTCATATGCAAAAGAAACTTTAGGCCCAACTAAGGACTTGGGGGGCAAGACAAAAGTTTTAGGGATAGCTTGGGACAGTCAGAAAGATGAGTTAGAGTTCAACCTTAGCAAAATGGTGAGTGAAAGCAACAAAGAAAGACCAACAAAAAGAGGAATTTTAAGTACCCTAGCCAGCCTCCTTGATCCATTAGGCCAGAGAAGTCCAATAGGAGTCACTGCAAAAGTTTTGTTTCAGGAATTGTGCAAGGACAAATTAGGTTGGGCTGACCCAATACCAGAAGACAAATCTGCGATGTGGAAGGCATGGTTAGATGATCTAAATCAGGTTAAGTCTGTTGTTTTACCAAGGTGCTAGTATGATGCGAGTGAAGGGGAGGTACTTAGCTACCAATTGCATGGGTTTGGGGACGCAAGCATGAAAGCTTATTGTGCAGTTGTTTACCTTGTATGCGATACAACGAAGAGTATTCATGTCACACTCCTATGCTCAAAGACTAGGGTAGCACCATTGAAAGGACTGAGCACATCCAGGTTAGAATTACTGAGTGCAAGAACTTTAGCTGTACTGATGGACACGGTGCACAATGCTCTCAAGTCACAAATTAAGATAGACGGTATGCGTTATTGACTTGATAGTAAGACGGCCCTTTACTGGATCTTCAAAAATGGAGAATGGGAGCAGTGGGTTCAGTACAGGGTGTCTGAAATTTTGAATCTTCCAAAGAAAGAAAATTGGGGTCATGTAGGTGGAACCGATAACCCTGCTGATCTTGGCTCTAGAGGAGTTTCAACTAGTCACTTACGTGACAGCAAGTTGTAGTGGAATGGACCAAATTTGCTCAAAAAAGGGAGGAGTGAGTGGCCCAAGAGCTTAGTGCTTGATGAGTCAGATGATGTAAGCCAAGAGAGAAAGAAAGTGAATGTCTTTGCAACAGTTGTTGAAGGGCCACAAGATATCAGCCAGGTCATAGATGCAAATAGATTCAGCACTCTTGGGAATTTGCTCAGGGTAGCAGTCTTGGTTTTGAGATTTATCAGGAATCTGAAGAGTAAAAAAGAGGGAAAGAGCTGAATGAGGGCGGATTGAGTGTAACAGAAATTAGGCAAACAGAAAAGCTCTGGATCAAACAAGCTCAGACAGCCTTTAAAAATGATGCAAACTTAAAGAAAGTTTATAGTCAGCTAGACATTATAGAGATGGATGGAGTACTTGTTTGCAAGGGAAGATTTGAGAATGCAGATATGCCTATTGAAGCCAAATATCCAATATATCTTCCCAAACAGCAAAGACTTAGAGCTGATAATAACAGATTGCCATGTAAGGTCACATTATTGTGGGGTAAAAGCTTCTTTAGCTGAGTTAAGATAGACAGAATCGGCTAAGCTTTGTTTATACCCATTTCAAGTCATGTGATCAATCTCTTGATAAAACATCTTTTGAATTCCCTGACACATTTCATGCCATGCAAAGTTGTGCCATGAGTGCAAACAGTAGAATAATACCAAAACTTCCCATGGGCATGATCACATGACTTCAAGTGGGTAAAACAAACCCTAGTCGATTAGGTCTATCAAGGTTTTGGATTTCTAAGGGTATACAACATGTTAAAAAGATATTAAACAAATGTTTTGTTTACAGGAAACTCGAAGGAAGACCACTGAATGAATCTTCAACAACACCATTACCTGAGTATCAAGTGAGTGAGGCACCACCCTTCAGTAATGTTGGCGTGGATTTTGCTGCACCACTTTATGTGAAAGGAGCGAAGGGTAAGATGGTCAAATGCTATATTTGTTCATTTTCATGTTGTGTGACTAGAGCCTTGCATCTAGAGCTTGTTACTGATTTATCTGCACCTACTTTTATGAACTGCCTCAGACGTTTTTGCGTAAGAAGAGGAACACCATGGTTGATTAATTCAGACAATGCCAAAACATTTAAATCAACTGCAAAATTTTTGAAGAAGCTTGCCAAGGATCCTGATGCTGTAGATTTCTTACAGTCCAGGAGAATTGAGTGGAAATTCAATTTAGAGGTAAATCCGTGGTAAGGCAGCCATTTTGAGTGGATGGTAGGCTGCATAAAGCGATGCCTTCGCAAAGTTCTCGGAAATGCCAAACTTTCTGTCGATGAGTTAAGCACCGAACTGACAGAAGTAGAGAGTACATTGAATTCCCGTCCACTTAGTCATTGTTATGCAGAATTTGGTGAGGAAGTTCTAACGCCTTCTCAGTTGTTACTTGGACGAAGATTAACACCTCTTTCCACAGGTTTTGCAAATCATTCAAATTTTGATGATAATGACCCTTAATTGAACCTTTCCAGACGATTCTTGTACTTAACAAGAAAATTGAGTCAGTTTTGGAATAGGTGGAGGAGAGAGTACCTTGCAGATTTAAGGGAAGTTCACAGAATCAAAAACAAAGAACCAGTTGAAGTGAAATTAGGAGATATTGTTTTGATTCAAGATGATAATGCAAAAAGGGGAATGTGGAAAATGGGTATCATTGAGGAGATCATAAAAGGAAAAGATCAACAAATCAGCGGAGGAAAGGCACGCAAGATCGCAAGAGGTAAGCCAGAATTTCCTAATAGACCTCTTCAGAAACTTATACCTTTAGAGAGTGCAGTTAAAATTAGTCTGGAAAGACAGGATGGCAAGAAAAGAAAGGAAGACAAAGGGAAGGATGAACATGTGACAGGAGTACGAGAAGAAAATGAGAAGTCCAGGGGGGATAAGCCTCACAGGGCACCATCTATGGATGCGCGTTGGTGTACTCAGCTTATTCTTGACTCTTAACGAGTCAAGGAGGGGGTGTGTTCGGAACCCAGTTAATCCCACACTGCATTGTAGACACATTTTAATCACATGGTTAGTTATCAGTATTTATAGCTGATTGCTGTAGTTGCAAGTTTAATTCATTCCAGAACTGTTAAGAATGCGGCTAGGTATTAAGAGTCATCGGAATTTTACTTCAGTATTGTTTAGATGCCAAAGTGCGTAATAGCCTCACATGCACTAGTACTGGTAAGAGGTTCCCGGATGGTGACTAAAAGTATTCTTAAAAGTATTCTTACTGAGTGAAAACCATTGTATCTTGCTAGAGGAACTTGCATCATGCTATACACTTGTTAAAATCCTTTGGTCAAAGATTAGTCATTTATGGCATTGAATGTAGTGTTAAGTCATATGAATTTTAAAATAGCTCAGACCGCACCTTGAATGGTATGAGATGGATGTCTGTAATTGAAGCTGAAGATTGAAAATGGCTATAGATGATCAGAAAGTGTTTTCTATTGACGTCTATCTGCGTTTCAGTAATTATTAAGAACTAGAGAGACAGGAGAGTGTAATCTCCTACAGCTCTGACTGCCTTGCCTGAAGCCGATGAAGGTGCAACGATTTTTAAAGAATTTGCGGGAGACAATTTTTGTTTCAATTTCAAACCAATGTCGCACAAAACATCGTCGAGTTCTTCCATAAATTTCGACGATTTCTCTGCTTCTCTCGTGCAGTCTTATTCTTGTAAAGTTGCACTCGTGACTTCGAGTATTTCAGCATCTAACTGCTGTATTCTTTCCAACAATCCAACTAAAGTTTTTCTTCTCTTTTCCAGTGGTTTTCTGTCGTTCGGTTGAAAATGTTCGATTTCTTCTCTTGCATTCGGCAGTACTCGGGTCACCAGACCGCCATACGCCCCTCTTGTCTTTCTCAATTTCGTCAAATCTTTCATACTTTCTTATCCTGTTGGTGGACCATTAGTGTCGTGAAATACGCCAATTGAACGTAACACATCTCGCTGGTTCTTATAGCAGACGATAAAAAAGAACAACTCTTCCAAATTTTATTTTCATCACAATCTCCATCTTCCAATTACTCCCATCAATCCCACCAATCTAACTCCACTGCCCCTCAAATATTACTCAATCATACATAACATGAGTCCTTGCTGATTGGTTAATTTTACCATCATCCGATACCTGAAATCACTGACCGCTTCGCAACGGTCATTCCCATGGCGATTCCCCAACACTATTAGACATTAAGAGAAATAAATGATATCCAAATATCTTGCCTTCCAAAATTTCATTGAGGAAACAATTCTTTGCAGAATTGCCCTTGTTTCAAACTATGGATTTCAATCGGGTGAACTGTCAATTGCATGAGAGCTGCTGCTGTAAGGCAGGGTTATGGCAGCTGTGAAGCTATACAAGCTATTTTCTAACTTTCCATCAAACAACGTGAAAAACTCCTTTGTCGCATGTTTCGTAAGCGATACCGGTCAAGTGACAAGATTTTAGAAGTACCAACCCTGCCATTTTTGCAAGGGCCAAAAATTCCTTCGTTTTACACATTAATGACGTCATAATTCTATCATCTTGGCATGCAGAAATTTTTTACACCGGCATCTTGATAAGTGCACAAAGCTGTGTATCTGTGCCAATTGATGCACTTTTTCAAAACTAGACAATCTTTGCCAAAACTCTTTGAGAAAATCGCATATTTTTCCTCTTCTCTCCCCCTCCCACTTTACAGTGTTGGCTTCTTGTGCGATTACGCAATGCGCTAGGGCACAACAAAGCAGCCGAATTGCTTCCGTCATGTCTGGTGATCATATTTTCGGTCCAATATTGTTCAGGGGGACAGGTGGCGCGGAGAAAAAGCGTGAGGTGAAGTTTCCAGCGATATATTTTGTATGGTTAATCAGACGAAAAAAGCAGCAAAATGAATTTTTTTCCAGTTGTTTTGGCAAGGATGGTAGAATCATGAAATGTGCATTAACTCTGATTAAATGTTCAGTTAATCAGAATTGAAATCTAAAGCCTAACAAACAATAGGCAGGCGTATATCTTCAAAACGCACTTTGCCAAGTTTTCTGGCCCCTTTGCTCCATGGTTCTAAACACTAAGGAAGTAAATGAGCTCTGTTTAATTCATACATCTTCAATTCAAATTGGATCCTTTTACTGAAGGTTAGGGATCCTTAGGGCAGACATGCCCCTTCCATATTCATCTAACAAAGTACAAGCATACCTGGTCACCTGCTGCAAGAAGGGGCATGATAACCTTAATATCCTTATCCTTGCACATTGATACAAGACATCTGAAAACTTCACTGACAACCATAGGTGGCCTGGTTCCTCTTTTGAAACTTCCTTCAAAGCACATGAGTCTTTCAAAGTTGTAGCTTGATTGCAGTGGCTTGGACCACCAGCATGAGAAAAGCCTTCTTAAATCCTCTTCCTTATCTTTTGCTAGGTTCCTCACACTGATGCCAAGATCTCTTTGCAATGCACCAATGACTGATCGTGGTGTAGGTGAATAGTCTCCTACAAGATGCAGGTACAAAAATTCAGCAAGAGTTAGGACAAGGTGCTCAAAACCAATACCAAAGTTTGTCAAAAATCTCATACTAAAAACATCATACATTAGAGCTATGTCTCTTCGTCCCTTGTTTCCCTGCGTTCTTTGATTTTCTGATATCACTTGGTCAATAGGGACTCATTACAGTACTCTTAAAAAGTGGGCCCTTAGGCCCGCGTAAAGTGATTCAGTATTCACCGATCAAATCACTAGAAATTAGCTTTCAACCAATCAAGAGGTGCTTTTCAGCAAATCGTTCTGGATGCACACAAAAAAGCAGTTGATGAGGTCTAGAGTTCTCGCAGCCTCGATGGATCTATTTTGTATAGGGTATCGGCGGTAAATTTCAGACGGTTGAGGTTTGGAGGTCTAAGGAGCCGAGACTTTCCTTCTAAATTGAAAAACAAATTTATCACGCTCAACTTACATCATTTTTTGTTTCTTTTCTTAACAGTTTGCAATCTTTTGCATCTTCCTGTGATTTCTGTACCTCTTCTTTTCCGTTGGGTTGTTTAGGCCTAAATTCTCGCGTGGCGGTATATTCCGGACGCAAAGTTGATCGTCGATTTGGCGTGCAAAACGCTACGTTTCGTTAGCGATTCTTTTACATTTTATTCGGTTAGCTCTTGAAAGTTAATTTGTGTAGTTTTCATCGGTATCACTCTGTTTTGCTTGCATATCTGACAAGTTGAATATCGTTGACCCGTTTATCGCAAGAAGCAACGTTCACACCATCTTTTCGAACGCACACAGGAGCACTGTTTGTTTTTGAGGGATTTACAGTGAGCAGCAGTTTATTTAAAAAAATCAAGATATGTGAAAAGGTCGAGTAAGAGATGGACAACACGAAAATAAAATGCAAGTTTGCTTTGCGATTGAAGGATTTTGTAAAACGGGTTTCATAAACCGATTGTCCGGCGAATACCGCCGTCCGGAATTTACCGCCGATACCCTAGAGGAAAATTACTGCCTGAAAGGTATATGTCTTGCGATTTGTAGGTCAAGACAACATCATTCTTTGTACTTCAGGTTTCCGTTCAATGCTGAAGCTCTTTAGACCAGATTTTGAAGCGATTTTGTTGAGTCTACGAAAGGTCCCGCTTGTTGCTGCCTAGGCTCTGCGAGGCAGCCCTCCTAATCTTGCAGGGTATAAACAATCTAGAAAATTTTTTCGTGTGTTTGACATCAAGTACCCAAATTGCATTCATTGGGCATGCGTCTTAGAGATTGGTGTTTCATCATATGACCCATAGCAACTGTGGTTGTCCGCCATGTTGGTGTACCATGATAACACGTTGCAGCGAGGAATCAACGCATTTTCACTTTCCGAGGATCACTTTGATGAATCATTTGGGTTTTATGTTATTTGGCTTGAAGGAATTTGTTGTAGGATGGTTCTGTGTCTAATTATCAGCCGTTGAAGAAGAAACAGGAAGAAAGAGCAACGAGAAATGTGAGCCGCTAGCGGTAACGATCGAGATTGGCCTAAAAGTTTTCCGGGTTCTTAGCAATTTTAACTCATCACGGAGTGTAAACTAAATTTTCAGCTATAGAACGCAGAAGAAAATGGATATCAGCCATAAGCAAGGTAAACATGACAGAGATCGTCATTTGTTCGTTTCGGGTGCAACTGAGAGCCGAGCTGGGCCAACCCAAGTAGGCCTGGGTCTGGGACAAGCAAAACATTGACTGGGTACCAGCATTAACCTTGCCCTTAGACACTGGAAGCATCAAAACAATTAACAAATGGAGTCCATAGCTAAAAGAGACCACATGTACCGGAGAGACATATAGGCATATGCAAACAGCAAAAGTGTTTGAAAACGAAGGAAGGATTGAATCTGAAAATTGTTTTCCAGCCAGTATTTGAAGAAGAAGACTCTAAGGTACCCTGCAGTAGTGTTCATGATCACATGTATGCAGATATGGAGAAGCCTAGAACTGTAGAATGTCTGATCTTTTTTTATATATATATATTCAATCTAAAAATTTACATGACAAAATTACTAAATACACTACTTAAACTACTTTGCAATACTACGACGACGATACCAAGAGGAGCAAAATACAATGACAACCCCGAGGCCTTAAAAAAAAGAAAAGTAAAAAGAAAAACATTTAAGCGAAGACCAGACAGAACTATTAAGAAAGATATAGAACAAAAAATAAACAAAACAAAAAGGCGTTGCAAAGAAAGAGTGCTTGGTGGTTGCGTGGTTTGTAGCAGAGTTTGGAAAGAGCTTAATTTTAACGACCGGTGTCCTTGATGAATTGTAATGTTAGCTCGAGTATATTCCTGTTAACATTATTAGGGAGGTTTTCATCACCATACAATGAGAGCTGCGTTAGAACCTCATTTGAAAGATTAGCATATCCAAATGGTCGTAACAGTGGAAGAATTTCAGCAAGAAGGTTTTGTCGTTGAACTGCAAAAGATGGGCAAAGCAACAAAAAGTGCTCCGTATCCTCAACAACATCGTTGGTAGGGCACAGTGGGTTTACAATGTCCTTAAAATTATGCCTGAATTTGTGAAAATTCAATTTGCTGAGACCCACTCTAAGCTGAGTAAGGTGTGATAATCCCATAGGGTCACGAATCCCGAAAACAGATTTTGCAGGGGGGCGGATGGATAATCGACAAAAGTTTCTTCTTAAACACAGTGACAGACGGTGCAAGTCTAATCTCTGGGTCAAGTTCATTCCATTCAGTAAGGCAACTAGGATAGAAACTAGACTTGAATTTCTCTGTTCTTCCCTTATTCGCCCTATGACATCCGGACTGCGAAGAGTGTAATTTGACTGCTGAAGAGGGGGGATTGGTTCTGTCATATACGAAGGTGTTAGATTATTTACTATTTTGTAGAGCAGAGTGAGGCGTCTGCTCCACCTTCGTAAATTCAGTGATTCCCAGCCAAGCTCTGCGTACAGATTCGCTCGCGAAGTTCCTCTCCATGTCCCTGTTACAGCCAGGGCAGCAGAATACTGGACGGACTCTAGCTTTTCCATAGAACTTATTAAAATTTCGTTGTGACTAAATTCACATAATTTTGCTGGGGTGTGGTAGATGACATCTCCGTAGTCTAGATGGGGACGAACATGCAACTTATGAAGTTCATTAAGTGTATGTCTGGGCAAATACCTGGAGAGAAATTTCAGCATACCAATACCCTTTCTTGTTTTAGAGATAGCTGCTTTGATGTGAGCGTAAAAAGACAACTTTGAATCAAGAACAATCCCCAGATGTTTGTGTTCAATTACTTTCTTCACAGGTGTGTCATTAAAGAGAACGACAGGATGATCAATTTCATTTTTCTTCCTTGAAAATATTAGTTCAACAGCTCGTTTCTGTGGATCAGGATTAAAAGTATCCTCCAGCTATGAGCCCATTGATTTATCAATTTTAAGTCGTGATTCATGTCATTTGCTGCGGCATTGGAATCTTCAACTACTGTGAACAACGAAGTATCATCAGCAAAGAGCTTAACATTGCACCTTAAATCTTCAGTAAGGTCGTTTATGTACACGAGGAAAAAAAGAGGTCCTAAAATAGAGCCCTGGGGTACTCCAGCTGAAATATCTCCCCAGGAGGAACACTGCCCATTCAAAACCGTTCTTTGTTTTCGATCCTTAGGGAAACTCTTGACCAGAAAAAGAAGTTGCCCTGAAATACCATAACGCTCTAGCTTATACAGGAGGCCATCATGCCACACTCTGTCAAATGCTTTGGAAATATCTAAATACACAGATCGAACATCACAAGGAGGATTGCAGTTGAAGGCTTCGAAGATTGTGTGCGTTATCGAAAGTAGCTGATTGATTATCGAATCGCCATGTCGAAAACCTGATTGACATGGATTAAGAAGGTCGCACGAGGTGTGAGTATAAAGAGTCATATATAAGTTTTTCGAGTATTTTCCAAAAAACAGGAAGGAGAGAAATGGGACGGTAGTTTCCCTTCAAATTTTTCTCATTTTTCTTATGCACTGGCACTACATTTGCATATTTCCATATTTCGGGAAAGACTCCTCGTCTCAAGCAGTTTTCAAATATTATCTTTAGCGGGATAACCAGTGCATTATCGCTAAGTTTGATCATTCTCACAGATATTCCATCCCAGCCATGTGCTTTATTAGGATTAAGTGATCTAATGATATTCAGAATTTTCTCCTCAGAGATTACAAAATCATTCAATTGAGTAATAGTTGCTGGGATATGTTGTGGAAGTTGGCTTCCAGTATCAATCGTTGTACATTGATGTATGAAGTAATCGTTGAATATTTGTTCCTTTTCAGCAAAATTCGTAATGAAGATTCCATCTTCTAGAAGAGGCGGTATTATTGGGATCTTTGCCTTGTTTAGAACGGTGTTAATCAGGGACCAATATTTTTTGGTGCCAATTTCAGGATTTGCCAGAGCTCTCCCTGCCTTGAGAAAGCAGCCCCTTTTAGCTTCTTCGATCAATCTCGAACCTTCAGATATCATATTTTGTATTCCTTGAAGCTTGTCGTCAGGCTGACCACTCCTCATAAAGATTCTGTAAGCACGATTCTTTTTCCTAAGAAAGTTCTTAACGGTTGGTGTTACCCAGGGTGTTTGCTGAGGCCTGATCGTGTTCACCTTGTTAGGTATGAAATTAGAATAAATGTTCAGCAGGACCTCATTGAGTAGTTTGACCTGCTCATTAGGACATATCAAAGATTGAAGATGCTCATGCCAACGAAACATTTCCATACTTTTCCCAATAGCCACAAAGTCTGCCTTGTCATATTGCCATATCTTTCGGCTGTAAGGAGGTAATGCTATGTTCGAGACAGATAGCTTTCCATGAACAATTTGATGGTGACATTGCTCATGAAGAGACGGGTGAACACCTGATTCGACAACGAGGTTAGGCTGGTCAGTGAGAATCAAGTCTATACAAGATTTGGAATCGCCCATCAAATGCGTTGGTTCTGAGATCAAGTGATGAAGACCAAGGTCCGATATCAATGGTTCAAATAGTTTTCCCTCGTTATTTTCAATGTCATTTTCCCACCATTGGGTTTAGCGACAATTGAAATCACCGGTGATGACGACGCAATGTGGATTTTCAGCATGCAGTTTAGATAGCAACAGCTCAAAGTTTATTGTGAAATCATCAAAACTCCATCTGGTCTTGGCTTTGACTTCTATATATTACGACGAAAAATACTTTTTCCTATTTATTTGAATCTCAGAAACAACGCATTCAGGGAGGGTGACCAAGTCAAAACGATCTCTTGAAGGAAGAGATTCTTTGACATAAAGCCCAACACCACTTCTTTTGATATCTTGCGGATGATTATTCTTAATGAACCTATATCCACCTAGAGCCAGTTTGTCTTCATCAACAGTACTGTCAATGTGTGTTTCAACTATGCCAATCAAGTCATAGCTGAAAACTGAGTTGTATGCCTCAAGTAGTGAAATTCGTAAGAAGTCATGCGCAATGATACTATTTAGATTCCAGCTACAGAAACTAAGTGTATCTGGGCCTGGGTTTGTTTCTACATCACCGCTAAGCAAAATTGCCCTGAAAACCCAATGTGAATGAAGTGTGTAGCCTACCATGCAAACAATATAAAAGTAAGCATAACCGAAAAGAAGTTTCTTAACAGCAAAACGTTTGTAACGAATAAGGCCCTTGACCGCTAGGGGGATTCGCTTGGAGAGTTCAACAGTCATGTAAATTACTATCTTCGCAAATTGATGCAAACGAGCGCACAAGAGCAAAGGACATGTCTGCGTTGCCACAAAATGCACAGCAATAAACTGTAGTATCAATGTCAAGGGTAGTACGAGGATTGAGATGACAATGAACCGACAACAGAACCAATATAGTTTTAAAATTTGACAAAGGATTGAAAGTAGTCCAACGGTTTTGATCATTGGGGAAATATTCTTCATGGCTAAGCGGAAACACCCTATTGTTGCTCGCCACTGGTTTATTTCAACCGGCATCATCGTAATGAAACCCTCTTGCTGCTGGTCCTAAGGGACAACAAACCAGTACGCAACCACCATTTTTGGAACATTGAAAAACGTGCACTAAACAAGCGGATTTACAACTATAAACGAATGTCTGATGAACTATAAACTAGAATGTCTGATGAAAGGACTGATACCACAGGCATCAGCGTATGGTTGTAGTAATGGTAAATAAAAGTAAAATTGCAAACCAACCTTTGTTTTCTTCCTTATCTTCGTTCTGTTTGTTGTTCTGTTTGTGTTGTCCTCAAACTTCTGCCATCAAAATATTATGCCAATCAACAGACCCAGTTTCCAAAGCAGGATCATTTGATTCTCGTTTGGGGACTTGGGTATGTTGATGTGCCTAGTGTTTTGATGGAAGGAGTTTGAGGACGCGACAAACGTCAAAATAAGCAGAAAAATAATAAGGAAGCCAACAAAGGTTGGTTTGCAATTTTACTTTTACAATTATTACTACAACCATACGCTGCTACCTGTGTTGACACCAATGACTTTGACTTACCAGCTACTGCTCCAAAAGAGAAGCTCTTCAGAGATGAATCTTAACTTAAGGTTGATGATCTAAAGATGAGTTTCTTCCTGGACAGCCAAGCTTTGAAATTCTGAGGGCAACTTTTTGAAGTTGTGAAACACTGTGTTAAAAGTAAATCACTGTTTGTTATTTTTCTTTCACAAATTTGTCTTGGCCGTAGTGGAATAAGTCTTATCGCACCACTTCAGGACCTTGCCTACAGCTCAGGGGGTACATACAGTAGCATTTCAAAGATATTGGTGTGTACCACCCATATGATGGTTGTTTGGCCCAAAATTCTCCACGCAAGGGTTAAGTTTTTCAGCAAATTTCCCTAAACAAGGGTCATTTTTTGCTGAAATTGGCAAAAACTAACTGAAGATTCTGTGGCTTTTAGTCAAAGTTTATCACAAATTGGGTAAAATAGCAAAGCTTGGTAATGATTATAAGGATAGCTATGAAAACTGGGCCATGGACCCCCTCAGGTCATGTACCCACTGCCCCCTACAGAATGGGATTTCATAATCCACAGTTTCAAGAAACTTCTCAGGTTGGATGATCATCCTGGATGACAGACTGAGTTTCCTTAATGCCACAATGTTTTTAGCATATATATATATATATATGTAGGAAGAAAACAATGGTCATCATAGATTGGTTAAAAGATTTTGGTGAAAGGCCTTCAAATTTATTTGCCAGAGCTAAAAAATTTTGAACTATAGACACAACAATACCATATAGGTGCTTATCAGTTTAGTATTATTATTAGTATTATTAGTATTACTATTAGTAAGCTTCACTCAGCCTTATTTCTGAGGCATGAAGGCAAATTTCTTACTGGCAAACTGTGTAATTTTGAAACTTTGGAAACTCAGAGATTTAGTAATGGTAGATTTACAAAAGAAGAAAGAAGGCGCTAGATTATACTAAGCTAAACTTTCAATATATCCCTTTACATGGGGAAAAAGCAGCTGGACAAGGTACATCATTGCTTCAAGCAACATTACCTATCAACCACTTGATAAGTTCAAAAGGAAATCTTTCCCTACTATTGACAGAGTTATTAGAGTTAGTGTATCCCAAACCAATTTACGCACCTCAGTAACTTATTTTACTACTGTTTTATCGACAATTATTCTTGCCTGCCAAATAAGCAGGGTGGTCCGAATGATCAGCAGGCTTTGCAAATCTATACATGTAATCTGCAGGTCCTTCCATGTACTGTATATTTCATATGGGGTTATCATGCAAATAGAGCAGCGATCTCCAAGAGAAAACGCATTTGAATTTTGAAAAGCCTAAATCTTTTTCTATCCAAGACTGAGATTACTAAAAGTCTACTAAATTGTGTTCAAATAACCCTAGAAAACTTGGAAAGTACTGGAAAGTGTAGGCAGGGAAGAGAATGAGTCCTATCACAAACCTTCCATTGCATTGAATTTAAGACAATTACTTTGAGACAGGGATGTTGAACATTCCCCTGCAATTACCTGAAATACAGAGCCTTTTTCTCCTGCAACATTCATGAAAAAGTTGAGGCTGAGATTTTGGTCAAAATGCTTGGCATCTCAGAGATCATATTAATCAAGTAGAAACTAGATATACTGTTGTCTTCAAATGCATAGATATGGTTTTAGGGACCGGTGTACTAAGTTTCCAAATATTCGTGATGACATTACGTACTTGTATTTGGCAACAAATATTTTCAGACCAAAAGCCTGGAGGAGCTAAATAGGTTTGCTGGGGGAAATTGTCAGCCCTGAATGCCAGAAAATTGTAATTCACAAACTGATCATCTCTCACAATGTCAAGAACTGGGCAGTTATCCCAGTCACCTAGACTGCAATGAACTTTGTCCACATTTTTACCATATCTACAGAACATACGCATACTAATATAACTATCACTGTTATTAATCGTGTATTATCGTTTATCATGTTGCCACATTATTTTTAATCATGTTTGTTACACAAGTTTCTGTAGTTTTATAGTCATTAGTTAAGTTGATATTTTTTAATTTGTAATCATTTCTGTTTTCTTTCAACAGTCTATTGATTCTTTAACACTTTAACAAATGAGGAGGGTATAACAACGGTGCGTCCCGCATCTATGTACAAAATTTCATCAACAATAAGTCTGCAACCCCCCCCCCCACAAAACCATGGCAGCATTCACTTAAAAATGTTACCACCTAGTTTAATCTATTTTGAAAAATTGGGCCCAGTTTTTCAAAGTCCTATTAGGAGTCCCTTTTGACCAAGTGATATCAGCAAATCAAAGAACGCAGGGAAACAAGACACGAAAAGGTACAAGCCTAATCATACCAGGTGTCCCAAAAAACTTTCCCTGTTTGAACAGTTCCACAACAACAATCACTGCCTCATTCTGAACAATGAACGACGGCATTCTCCTGCTTAAAGTCTCACTTGGATCCATATAATTTTTCCCGATTTTTTTGCTCATCAAACAACCTCCAAAATATGAGTCTTCCGAAAATCGTATGCTGGAGAAGTCCTTGAAAAGGTGGGAAATCTAGCGATGGAGATATGTTCCACTCCTTCCATGTTTTACGTAACAGGTGTGAAAGCATACAACAAGTTGTCAAAGTTGTCAATTTCAAGATAAGGCTCAAATCCTTACTGGTTCTCAGAACACGCGGAAATCATTCAACCATATGAAAATATGTAGGTATACGTAAATATGCAGGTAATATTAGTAATTTCCAAGGTATACGTAAATATGCAGGTAATATTAGTAATTTCATAAGATACTGCTAGGATCGTGCCAGTTCATCAGGTGTCAGTAAAACAGTGAATGACAATACTGAAAGTAGTGATAGCAACGTTGGCAAAAAATTAAAAATTGGTACGAAAAATGGTCTATTGCTAGCGTCGCTGAATATTGTTTCGCAGAGGAAACACATTCATGAATTAGAGATAATCCTCCGTGATTACAATATTGATATTCTGACTCTAAATGAGAAAAGACTAGAACCTTTGATAGATGATAAGGAGGTTACGATACCAGGTTATAAAATTTACCGTAACGATCGTAATAAAAATGGTGGGGGTGTAGCAAATTATGTGAAGGATGACCTGCCAGAACCAAAAGTTACACTCAAGAGTAGCAATCTTGAACTTCTTTGCCTTGAATTTACTCCTCGTCATGCTAAAGCATTCTTTGTAATTGCCTAGTATCGTCCCCCCTACGTCAGCTGTTGATACCCCCTCTTTTGAAGCATTTAGGGAAGTTTTAAAATATGTTGACTCAGAAGATAGGGAGATTATGCTACTGGGTGATACCAACTGTGACTTCAAAAGCAGCAAAAATCCCAACGCAAAAAAACTAAGGCAGCTGTACTCTGAATATCAATTACAACAAATGATTACTGATTACACAAGGGTCGCAATTACAACAGATGAAACTAGTAAACACAGTACCAGTAAATCACTTATAGACCATTTTTCTACCAATAGAGCAAAGTATATTGTAAAGTCCGGTGTCGCGCAGTTGGGAATGGTAGACCATTATATGATCTATGCAGTACGTAAGGTAAATGCATGGAGGCTCAAAAGAAATAGTCCAAAAACGATTGAGTACCGTGCTCTTAGAAACTATTGTAAGGAGGATTTCCTAAAGGACCTGCAAATGATAGACTGGGCTTCTACCTTAGAATCAAAGAGTGACAATCCGAGCGAGATGGCCAGGACGTTTCATGAAATCTTTGAGCATCTACTGAATTTTCATGCTCCTCTTAAAACAAGGAAGGTAAGAAACGAGTACTCTCCATGGATTACCTCTGATATTAAAAAGAGTATGGAAGAACGTGATAGAATGAAAAAATTGGCTTCGAAAGACCCAAACCTATGGCCGAAATATAAGATTCTCCGTAAGAAGGTAACTAATAAAATTCGTCTTTCAGTGACGAATTACTACCAGGAACTTGTCAACAAAAACAAAAATGACCCGAAAAAAATGTGGAAAACTATTGATAAAATACTACACAAGACCTCGGGTACCACAGCAGTTTCTGAACTAAAAGATGGGGACACGATCGTGAAAGGGCAAAACCAGATAGCAGAAAAGCTTAACGAACACTTCGTCAGTATAGGCCCAAAACTTGCAAGTAAACTAGAGGTGAAGCCTGACGATGATCCGATTAAGTATCTGCACCCAACTGATTCTAACCAAAAATTTTCGTTCAAACTGATGTGCGAGGAATCAATGCTTAGGTCCTTGAAGATGCTAAAGAGTGGCAAGACACCTGGTCCTGATGGTGTCCCAACGAATCTTGTCAAAGACGCTGCGAAATTTATTGCCAAGCCTTTGGCGATGATATTCAACGCTTCTTTGGCTAAGGGAATCGTTCCAGACGTTTGGAAACTTGCAAAAATAACACCAATTTTCAAAACTGGAGCTCGAAATGAGAATAATAATTACAGGCCATTTTCTGTTCTCTCAGTTTTTGCAAAATTATTTGAAAAAATTGTGCACGATCAGTTATCCGATTTCCTTCTTTCTAATAGGAAACTGACAATGAGCTAATTTGCCTATCATAAACTGCATTCAACCATCACCTCTCTGATAAGTGTTTCAGATTACTAGTATGAGAACATAGACAAAAATGATGTCAACTTTGCGCTGTTTCTCGACCTCAAAAAAGGCTTTGATACAGTAGATCATGAAATGCTTATCGGAAAGCTGAAAGTATATGGGATTGATGGTTTAGAGCTAGAATGGTTTCAATCTTATCTTAGTTGCCGTCAACAATATTGTGCATTAAACGGCCACAAGTCGAGTTCCCAACAAGTCACATGTGGGATACTGCAGGGATCCTGTCTAGGCCCATTATTATTCATCTTGTACCTTAATGACTTTGAATCTTGCCTAAAATTCTCCAAGGCTAATCTCTATGCAGATGATACAGAAGTTTCATTCTCGTCGAATGAACTGGGTGATGTGACGAGGAACTTCCAGGCTGAACTGAAAAACATTTCTGAGTGGATGAGAATGAATAAGCTAAGCATACACCCCGAGAAAACCGAGTTCATGGTTATTGATCACCCTCGAAGGCAACGCAAATTACCAGAGCTACAACCGTTTTATCTGGATAATATTAGAATAAAGCAGGTTCATAAAACGAAGTACCTAGGACTTACTGTTGACGATAAGCTAAGCTGGAACGAACAGTACAAATCTGTCAAAGGGAAAGTAGCGGGTGGTCTGGCATCTCTCAGGAAACTGAAAAATATCTTACCACAATCTCAGCTACTTAATGTGTATCAAGCACTTGTTGAGAGCCATCTAAGGTATGCAAACGTGGTCTGGGGGCCCTCTCCAATACTAAGCTTAGCAATCTGCAAAGATATCAGGATAAAGCTCTCGAGCTGATAGAATCCTCCAAGATAAAAGATGCTTACAATAAGAACATCCTTAATGTAAATCAACTATTGACATTTGACCGAGCGGTCATGACTTTCAAGATTGTCAATCAGCTTTGTCCTGAAGGCCTACAAAATAAGTTCATAGAGAGGTCTGCCTTATCAAAATATAACACAAGGAACATGAAGGATCTCCATGTGCAAAAACTAAAATTAGAACATACAAAAAAATTTTTTTGTTCACTGGCCCAAAAGCCTGGAATAGTATCCCACAGCTCATCCGAGACACCGAATCCGTTGTACGATTCAAAAAATATCTGAAATCTCACCTTTTGAGCTGATAGAAAATAGGTTTGCACTCATCCATGGAAGAACAGTACACGGGGGGGGGGAGGGAACGGGGGAAACATAGTTTGAGCTTATATTGTAAACTATTAATTGTAATTTATTTTTCTTTGATATCGTATTTAACTGAATGGATGTTGTGCTTAAATAAGATTAAATGAAAATGAAATGAATAAAAATCAGCCAATGAAATCGCCGTTTCTAACCCCCTGAAACCAAATCGGTCGTTTGAGCTGAAGTTTCTACAACCCTCACAAAAACTGAAATGGATACTAAAATATTGCAGTTATTTGGAATATTTTTTGATAAATCGGTTGCAGAGATATCCGTCCAGAGTTGTTTACATGTTTAGGCAAATATCTTATTTGGAGCCTGAGCAACGAGCGTTTACTGGCCAAGGAAAATTGACCTTTCTTAGAAAATTCATATAAATTGCTATTAAGGAGGTATATCGTTGAAAATTTCAAGGAATATGTATATAAACCTGGTCAATGACTTAGATACAATTTCTTTCCTGAGATCTCAAAATATTTTACAAACTTCAGTGATTTCCAACAGGCAAGGCAAATAGGCCTACGCTCATCCTGGGTCCGGAATCGGTCAAAAATACAATCTTGAGCAAGATAATTCACTCAACATTGACTCCAGCACCCACTCACATGTCCATTAAATTGAGGATAACTTAGGTATAAAGCAAACAGTTTTGTGCAAATTTGAAGAAGCTTTCAATTTCCATGGTATGTTGACAAATGCGAATCTCGTCACTGTTGACAAACACACGAGGCACTCTGGTCTAATGACTCAGGATTAGTGTCATGTCATGGCCCTCCCAATGAATGTTCTCAAATGTCAAATCTATTTTTACATTTACCCTTGGTACTAGACTTGCTCCAAGTCTATTTCGTCACCTGTAATAAGTCTGCCTGAAACAGTGAACGACGCTCTTCCCTTTCCAATGAAAGGAAAACTGGAAAGAGAGAAAGAGAGAAGGTAGCAAGAACTTTCTTTCATTTTCTATATGTTTACTTTTTATTATTCTATTTTTCTGGCTCTGATAGCAAGTGTATTTAGATTAAATGTATTAAATTACAAAATTTAAATGAAAGATTAACGCCCAAGGCCCAAATAAGTGTACCAGGCCCAGTTCCCCCCCCCCTTATGTCTGGATTAAGTAGCCATAGCCCGTACAAGTGAAGCCTGGCAAAAAGCCTGGAAAGGCAGGAAATCTTTGGAAGCTCCAGGCTCGCCAGCCTGCCAGGGCTGGAATAGGCTGGAAAGTCGGGTTGAAAAGCTGGTGCCTGTTTTGCGACCCTGGAAAAGCCAGAATTGTCTGGAAATTTTCCTGACTAGCCATGAAAGCCTGGACATTGATTCCAGGCTAGCAGGGAAAGCGAGGTGTAATGAGATTTCGCGACGATACCAGGCTGGGAAAGGCAGGAAGGCTGGAGATAGAGTCAAAAGGCACCTGACATAGCCTGGAAAGGCTAGAAATCTTCTCACAGGGGTGTTTTAAGGTGTTGGCCCTGTTTATTAGAGAGATTGAAAGGAATGTTTTTATGTTTTACATAAGAAAAAGACCTTTCCCAATGCGCTAAGAAACAGGATTTCATTGGCTGGATTTGAAATTTGGCGGTAGTAGATGAATTTGTATTGATTTCAACTTGACGGTTGCGCCACAAGAAAGTTTGAGTTGGTGTTCATTTCAAGTTGCTGTTTTATAAAAGTTCACAGTTATTACGGGGATGGTCTCTGTAATAATTGCAAGAAAAGAGAGAGAGTCATTCGGTAAGTCTGTCTTGTAGTCCAAAAGCTACGTTGAAGCTTGAATTTGTACCAACTGTAAACCAGTTGATGTTGCTTTTTCCTCTTTATGACTGTTGCCCAAGAGCTCAGTTGCTTGGCTTGGGCCACTGCATTGAAACAACTGCAGTTGATCGCAAGGTAGTAACTTCCTTGAGTACTTCAACAGTAACAACAGTATCCAAATCCGTGATCGAATCTCCAGTTTTAGCCATATTGCAAACGGCCCGCCTGCCCTAAGTTAGCCCGACTTGCAATGCAAAACGAACCTTAGTAATTATCAGCAAAGTTCATGTGTATTTTTCGTAGCCGTATATTTAATTTTAGTTTAGTTACATATTCTCTATGTTAATGACTGCGGAGTTGTCATGGATTCCTGCACTCCGTGGTATCGTCCTCGTCGTTTAGTAAAGTAGGTCGTACGTAGTGTCCTAAGTAGGCTCGTTTTGTAAAATTTTATATTGAATACAAAAAAAACAGTAACACAGGATAGGATTAGGGCCTAATTTCTGGTTCATCCAAGGGAACAGATGCACTCACATAACAAGGTCTCATAACTTTAAAGCTCGTCATAGAGGAAGAAGACTTAAATTTAGATGAAAAGCAATTTGATATATGGCAACCAGCGTAGGGCTGTACTGTTCGCCTGTGGTGAAGATGAAGTTGCAGTTGTTCACCGGATTTTAGTGCAAGCGCTGCGCAGGGATCGCACAAACATAAAGTATCATAATTCTTAATCATCCGCACACCCTCTTTAGCTTGATACAAGTCATGGGGCAAACTTTCTCGCGCATGCTAGACCTCTGAACGAAGACAGTAAAAGAGAAGAGATATGTAGAATTCCTGATAGTTTGGTGACAACCACGATGAATTTGGCCTCTTGCATAGGGTTGGTATAAAAAATTGCTGTGCTGGGTTGCTACAATTTTCCTGCTGCCGTTTTTACAAGCCTGCCATCCTTCGCGGGATTTCCAAGGTTCTCCTGTCTCTTATTTGTTGAAGCCAGCCAGCTGGCCTTCCAGGGTTTTCCTGCCTCATAATTGTTCAAATTTGCCTGCCTTCCCAGGAATTCCAGGGTTTTCTTGCCTCTCGTTAGTTCAAGCTCACATGCCATCCAGGCTTTTCCAGGCTTTTCCTGCCTATTACTTCCTGCCTTCCAGGCTTTCCTGCCTCCTATTTATCAAAGTGGTAACACCTTTCTAGGGTTTTCCAGGATTTTCCCGGGTCTAAAGACAACTGGAATTGAATAGATTTTCTTCCAGCCTAGGCAGGAAAAGTCTGGCTGTCTTCCAGCCTTTCCCTGGATGTTTGCTCCGATTCCAGGCTCCTGGATTCCCGGGGAAGGCTGGCAGAATTGCCAGCCTTTTTCCAGGGAATTCCCTAGATTTTCCAGGCTTTTTTCATACGGGTATGCTTCCTTCATTCATCTCACTGTAAAACACCTGACGTCAGAGAGGTCTGGTACCAAGCGTCCTAACCGCGCTCATTTGCCGCCACAATTTGAATGAAAGCTTAGTTTTCAAATCTAGCTTTCGAGAAAACTAGAAGGAATATGAAAATCAAACCAAGAAAAATGAAATCTAAGATACTTATTTGGTCGAAACGAGCAAGAAAAAATTTCGATTCATTTTCACTTTGAATTTGGCTTGGATATAGGGCTTATTTGAATCAATGCGATTTGGAAAGTATGGTAATGTGATAGCAATGATTAAATTGTTGGAAACATTCTGAAATAATGCATCTCAAGGTAAATTTGTGGCTAAATTATTACTTGTCTGCAGACTGGAGGTCGTGTCCGCAAACTGGAAAAAGACAACAACACAAAAAGGAGCCAAGAAATCCGTTTTGGAGACATTAATGAAATTTAATCTAGATATTCTGATAGCACATATTTATACTACTTTTTTGCGATTCAAAGGTTTGTATGCAATTTCTAAGTGATGAAGATTACCAGTTGAATAATACTGTCCGCAGACTGGAGGCGCGACCCTATAAACCTAGTTCTATGTTTCGAAAGCGAACACCGGCTAAGTATGTCTGGATTGTCGAGTTACTCAAAGTCCGGGCCAGGTAGGTAGTAAACAGGCACAAATTGCGTTGTGACAGAGGATAAGGTCGCATTCGTAAACCGAAACAAAATGAACTGAAGCTAGACTGACCTTGGGTGTATACTCTTCTCGACGAATTGGCAATAGACATAAATTGAGGGAAGCGACTGTCCCGTTCTAAACCTTCCAGAGTTAGTTTGGGACTTCTGCTGGGGCAACATTAAAAGATTCCGGGCCTGTGCAGTAACGGAGACAGTTGGGACCCTTAGGGATTCTTCTACTTGAGTCCCCCCCCCCCAAGCTAAAGCATTTGTAAATGACGTGAAAGAAACATAAATTCCGTTTCCAGTTTTAACTTGAAGTAAATAAGTTGACAGAGGCGCATCTAAGGTAGGGGTTGTGGGGGTTACAACTCCTGCCCTTTTGGCAAGGAAGGTAATTTTGCCCTATTCTCATCAGGCCAGTCGATCAGGTCGTTGAACGTTTTGTTTGAATAGTCAACCTCTGTGCAGACTTCAACCAAACAGATGTCTTTTACGTTAGCTGCTGACTGAATTTGTTCACTTGCATTCACACTGACACAGTTAAACCAGCTTTATCTAAACCAGTTCAAATTTCAACCAATCAAATCACTGGATTTGTTGGATTGACCAATCAAAAGGCCTTATTTGAAACCTGGTTTAGTTCAAGCTGGTTTAACTTGCAGTGTGAGGGGCATAAGTTGATTCTGTTATCATTATCTTCAGAAAACTAGCCCATTGGCAGATAGTAGTTTACCCCTAGATTATTGTTTGACTCCCTTGAAACATAGGAATATGTACACATATCATGCGATTGCCCTGAATGTTTCAATTGGAATCCAATATCTTTATGCCCAGTTTCTACCACAAAACCCCTGCCCTTGAAACATCCTAGTTGCGCGCCTGCAGTTGTGCATGCAAGGATAAAAAATTTGCAATGATTTACTGTGAAAAGTGCATAACTTTACAATAATATCGATCCATCCACATTTTCACAAGATAGTCATTTTAAAGTTCCATAGAATACAAATATAGATTCGTCTATCTACCATTACAGAACACATTACAACTGCTAGTTAATTAGCATTATGTTCCACTCGCTTAGACTGTGACATCTTGCAGGCCCGAGGCCCTGTGGTCTTTTTAATCATAGCCACAGCTTCAGCTTGAAAATAGGTAACGAAAGGATTTGCTCGGGCCCCTTTCGGCCGGGGCCCTTAGTTTTTGAAATAAGGTGCCCTAAACTGCGTTACGCCACTGTTCCGGGCCTGAATAGCCAATTGAAAAACCGTGCTGAAAACTGATAATCAAATTGTCAACAAAAAATAGGTCAGGATAAGCAGTTACTTCCTTACGTAGAAGGTTTGCATTAACAGAAGTCTTTGAAAAGACGGGTAATGGGTTGAAGTTATTGTTTAAGGATTCACATTCTGTGCAACAATTTAAGAATAAAATCAAATATTGGACCAATGAAGACTGCGACTGCAGACTTTGCAGGCAGTATATTCCTCGGCTCGGCTTTTTATAGTTTTACACCATTTTTAATATGAACTTTGTACATTGATATGAATTTTTGTAATTTTATTGACTTGTTTTCCTTGTATATATTTATGTAACATTGCATTTAATTTGTTGGCTTGAATTAGCTTTTTAATTTCACATAGCTATGTAAGTTGCCAACTGGAAATAAATTGATAATAATAATAATAATAACGGGCAATTTTTTGCTGGGTGAGGGCCGCGGCATCGATTGCAGATGTTAGGCCAGCAGCAGTTTTGGTCACAGTTTACGTTGAAATGCCAGCAAGGGGCTGACTCCGAGCAGGAATGTGAACGAATGACTAGCGTGACGTATGAGCGAGATTCCAAGACATGCCTATCTTGTTGACTGCGTATTGAGCCCAGGGGTACACAACTCAGAGCAAAGAAACTCAACGAAATAAACTGGCTTGTGAAGCATTCAAACCATTTCTACTGAAGTAAATTCTGTAATTCCCAAGTGCTGCTATTCTTTCACTCAGAGGAATTTATTCACTGAAGCTCTCAATGTAGGATAGGAGAATTTTGTTTTTATCCAATCAGCGGATTTTTTATGGTGCGCTTCAGCCAATCAGATCGCTAGAAATTACAATGGAATATGCGGGCGTCAGCGTTACTTTACAAAAGTAAACAAACAAAGTGGCGGTAAGATGCCAAAAACTACAACCCTTTCAAAATGTGCGATGCAGTCGTTTTCTGGCCAATTTCATCAGCTTAAAAACTTTTCTGTAGAGAACAGGACTTTCTCTCAAATGTTACCGCGTAGATTTTCAATATCTGCATTGGTTCGTCCTAAATCAAAGCTTCGAGGCGGGCTTTCCCTGGATATCGGCGTACGTATTATGACACTCAAGTTTCGTGAACAGACGAGGAGACAACATGAAAAAGAAGACTGAAAATATATTAGAACGCTTTGGGTGCAATACCAAGTTGGTTAAAAGCCATCTGAATGCATGGTTTGCTTCAACCGTCCAAAATGAAAATCGCCATTTTATCGTCGATGGCTATGCCTTGCCTTCCTTGGTTTTCGTGGTTTTCGTCTTCCTTGATAGAAATTTGTTTCTACACAACACAGTTTTCAACGCAACGGAAACTAATATTTTGAAATGCTTTTCAACAAAGTTTTTCTTGATTTAACAACACTGCACAATTGTACTGGAAAGCTCCAGGTTACCTCAACAGTTAGATTCTAGATCATAGATCGTTATTGCACTAAGTGAGATTGCTTGTGATCGCTCTGCATTTTGAGTTTTAATTTTATAGTTTGCTACATCAGAAATAATGCGATGGAAAAGGAATGAAGGGAATAAAACAACTTCTTCAAGGCACAAAAGATTACAGCGAAGTGTAGATCTATTCTCTACTCGCAAGTATCTCTAGAAAATTAAATTTATCCAGGAATTACTTGACTAGGCGTTGAGAATTCTGCCTGACCTCTGGTTGACCTCATAGTCTCATCAGGTTGGCCTTAGAAAACCGAAAGTTAAAGTAATTCTGAAATAAGTAATAACTTACCCAGCTTTCATTCACTGAGACCAAGCAATACTGAATAAACAAAAGTCCACTTGCCTAATCCTGAACAGAGCAAATTCTCAGCGATAAAATGAAACTGTTTTCACAAGCCAAGCTTGACCAACACAGCCTTGACCGTGCTCTCGCAATAAGTTGACGAATGTGAAATGTACATCGATCCCAAATCAAGGAAGAAATGGCGCAAAAACGATCTTGCCTCCTCCAGTCTCCAAAAATGGAAGATGTTTCCATAACAAACTTCATTCTAGCGTTTTAGGGCAGTCATTTTCAGTTCAAAGCTAAGAAACTGACGAATAAATGTAATTGATTGTCGATGTTTTGATTAGACTTTACTGAAGTAAGTTAGAAACTTTTCTAACAACAGAAGATAAGCTCCTGACATCTCCAAACTTCGCATTATGATATGAGAATTCCAGAATTCTTTAATTCTTTATATGAAGAAAATCATATACAGTTCCAAAATTTAGCACTCTACAAGTAGTTTTTAAAAAAACAAAGAACTTGGGCCAGTCAATTTCTTAAAACTATTAGATTTTGAGTACTCGAGAGTTGCCATAGCAATTTTCATGTTTACTTCCTTGCCCTTGTGCCCTCGTGAAAAGTTCAACCAATTGAGTTCAACCAAGTTTAAGCTTCTCCGATGTTTAGGTTGTCGCTCAAGTGCCGTAATGTGATACAGCAATTTTTTATTCTTTTATTTTCAATTATTTATCCAGGGTAATACATTCAGTTTGTGTTTAAGAAAACTGTTTTACAATGTGCCCTGCTTAAAGAAAAAGATAAACTCTAACCTAATTACAGGATTTATCTATGATATAAACTCTACAATAAGATCAAAGAAAAACAAATGTCAATTTGGAGGGAAAAGAAAAAGAAAATTGACCAAAAAATACTGGTTTCGATGTAATAGCCCTCATCCGGGGATACACCTATGATTTTTCAAAAAGGTCTTGAGTCTGTTTTTGAAAATCGTCAGTGATTGTAATTGTGATGGCAAAAGCCCTGACGATCTGGTCAATGTGATGGCAAAGTTTAAAAAATCCAATGGCTTTGGTGTTGATGGCATTTCAAGTTTCTTTCTCAAGATTGGGATGCCTATTCTTGCACCAGTATTATGTGATATATTTAATTGGTCGCTAGCATCAGGAACTTTTCCACTAAACTGGAAGATTGGAAGGGCTTCGCCTATCTACAAGGATGGCAATATAGAAGATAGATCTAACTATAGGCCTATTTCTGTACTTCCTGTTATCTCACGTTTGTTTGAGAAGATTATCTTTGATCAAATGTATAAGTACTTTGTTGCAAATAAATTATTCTTCTCATACCAATCTGGATTCAGGGCTTTGCACTCTGTACTGACATGCTTGCTGAAATGTACCAATGATTGGTACATGAACTTTGACAAAGGCCTCTATACAGGGGTTATATTTATTGACTTAAGAAAGCGTTCGACACTGTTGATCATGATATTCTGATGGCGAAGCTATGTCATTATGGAGTTGCCGGCAGGGAGCTCGATTGGTTTAAATCATATATGAGTAATCGAAAGCAATGTTGCAAGGTAAACGGCCATGTTTCTACACTACAAGATATCAAATGTGGAGTACCTCAGGGCTCTTGCCTTGGTCCACTCCTATTTTTGATATACGTTAATGACTTGCCGTTTGCCTTGGACAGAACTAAGGCCGCAATGTATGCGGATGATACGAGCATTTCTTACTCCTCGAGATCTGTTACTGATCTGACCCAAGTCATAAATACTGATCTTGATTGCATTCGCTTATGGTTAGAGGGTAATAAACTTTCTCTTCATGTTACCAAAACACAAGCATGATTCTGGGTTCTGGAGTACGATTGCGGAGTCTTGGACTTAACGATGATATGGCTAGTCCCGACATTCAAATCAATGAAGATAGGATAGCCTATAAATGTAATGTGAAATATCTTGGCATACAAATTGATTCCCAACTAAGTTGGAAAGAACATGTCACTGTCGCACTCAGTAAGATATCACGAGGAGTAGGAATGCTGAAGTATTCCAAGAAATTTCTGTCTTTAGAGACTGTCCAGAAAATGTATTAAGGCATAGTAGAACCACATATTAGATATTGTTGCTCGGTCTGTGGTTGCTCGGGCGATACAATCCTTCAAAAGCTCCAAAAGATACAGAATCGAGCTGCTCGCATCGTTACGAACAGTCCTTTTGACAAAGCATCACTGCCCTTGATTTCTCAACTTGGGTGGCTTAACATAAGAGAAATGATTGATTTCGAAACTGCTAATCGAAACATGGTTTATAAATCGCTCCAAGGACTAGCTCCTCCTTACATGCAGGACATGTTACACAAACTGTCTGATTGTAGGAAATGAGTCCTACGGATCACTGAAACAGATCTTGAGATTCCACGATAAAAGAAATCTAATGGACAACGTAGCTTTTCGTATCGCGGAGTTACTGTTTGGAACCAATTGAGCCCCGAAATCAAAACATGAGAGTTGAGGCAAAGTTGGTTTTAAACTTTGCCTTCAAAACAATAGAGGTGATCAATCGGTTTCAACAGAAACTCTTCTTGAATTGATGAAATTAGTGCTGAAAAATAACTTTTTTGAGTTTAAGAATTTTTTCAGCAGGTCAGGGGGACAGCTATAGGAACAAAATGTGCACCATCATATGCAATTTTGTTTCTAGCAGCTTTGGAAAAAAAGCTTCTTGGTCATCATGTAGAAAAACCATTGTTGTGGTGGCGCTACATTGATGACATTTTTTTAATTTGAAC
Organism: Aurelia sp. 4 Dawson et al 2005; assembly: GCA_964019985.1. Classification (NCBI taxonomy): domain Eukaryota; kingdom Metazoa; phylum Cnidaria; class Scyphozoa; order Semaeostomeae; family Ulmaridae; genus Aurelia; species Aurelia sp. 4 Dawson et al 2005. The sequence goes on along the minus strand of OZ026492.1, from coordinate 27,575,467 downwards.
ACACGGGGAAGAAAAGTTGTTGGAATTCATTAATTTCCTCAATTCAGCACACCACTCAATTAAGTTCACAGCAGAATACTCTAAAGAGTCAGTAAATTTTCTGGATGTTAAGGTGATTACGAAAGAGGATAGGATCATTACTGACCTTTACACGAAACCGACAGATACACATCATCTTCTTCACCATTCCTCATGCCACCCAAATCATACGAAGTGAGGCATACCGCATGGGCAAGCTCTCCGCCTTCGTCGGATCTGTTCAGAGGAAACCTTTCTTGCAAACAGGCTAGGAGAACTGGAGACACACCTTCTGGACAGGGGATATAAGAGGGGGGAATTGAAAGCCAGGTCAACAAGGTAAAAGGACTGGATCGTAGAGATCTTTTGGATCGTTCTCAGAATGAAGAAGACGATTCGCGCATACCCTGGTGTTGACCTATCATCCTGCATTTTTCAAGGTGCATGAAATTTTGCGTAATTGTTCTAACACATTGTTTGCACATGACAAGCATCGGAATCTTTTTCAAAATAAAATGTCTGTATCTTTTCTGAGAGCGAAAAACCTTAAGAATACTTTGGGAAGGGCAAAACTGAAACCATCGGATGAGGAACAGGTGGAGAAAGGTACTTTTAGATGCAACGGTAGAAGGAACTGTCAAATCTGCCCCATTGTTGTGGAGGGTAAAACTTTCGGAAATTTCAATGAATCTCGGTCTTTTACCAACTTTTCAGGGGCATACAATTGCAACTCGCAAAATGTGGTTTATCTGTTGCAATGTAATATCTGCAACAAAAAGTATGTTGGCAGTACTACGACTAAGTTCCGACAACGGTTCAATGTTTACAAGTCCTATTTTCGCACTTATGCGCGTAAATACAACGAGGGCAGTCTTGACAGGGGAAAGTAAGCCAGTTCCACAGGCAAACCATTTTGCTCATTTTTTCGGCGAGGGACACCAGGGTACATTTTCGGTGGGTGTAAAAATTATAGATGGGGCTCACGACGTATTTTCGGTTAGACGAAAAGAGTTGTTTTGGCAATATAAATTGGGAACGTTTATACCAAATGGTTTAAATGAAAGGGCAGCGAATGTTGAGCTTGATATGTTTGCCTGTGGGATTGCCTAAGTAGTGTCGATGAATTGAATATTTTTGTTATCCAGGACATCGGACGAGTGGGTGTGTACTCTGACATGCTTCGTATACGTGGTGGCAAGGTGGAATCCCCTGTCAAGCAATCCTGGATTTAGCAAATTTATGAAAAGCAAATCTTTGGAGATTATTTTAGTATTAGGTCTTCTGGGATTCAGCTGATGCTAAAAGAAGAGTTAAGCATCGTACGAGTCCTGCGGAGGGTCTTTAGGGGGTGATAGGATGGAACCCTTTGTCGAACCATCTTGGATTTAGCAATTTATGAAAAGCAGATCCCTGGAGGCATTTTGGAGTTTCTGTCTTGTTCGGTGTCCAGGTTTTAGCAACGTGGATTCTGGTCCCTTGTCGATTGGTGAAACGGTCTAAGCTTTGTGCAGACAACCTTTAACAAACATTATAATTTTTCTTTTAAATTGTCGTGCATTTTCAATTTAAGATGCACTAAAGGTTTTAGTAAATATTCTGTTTTCATGTAATACCTTGGACATTACTTATACAATGTTTATGTAAATATGTTTTTAGCTATAAATACTTGGCTGATTCTGGTTGTAAAGCACTGAGGAAGATTTTAGATCGAAACGTTTGGAAATTTAGCAGTCTCGTTTTTCTATTATTATTATTAATATTATTATTATTATTGTTATTATTATTATTATTATCATTATTATTATTATCATTATTATTATTATTATTAGTATTATTATTATTATTATTTATTATTATTATTATTATTATTATTATTATTATTATTATTATTATTATTATTATTATTATTATTATTATTATTATTATTAAAGCATATGCAGATGATATCGCAATGGTTTCTTATGATTTCAAAATGATCAAGACGATGTTAGAAATAAGTGAGCCGCTCTTTGATGATGCTGGATTAAAAGTGAAGGGACCAAAATGTGCATTATTCTATGAAAGGCGTTCAGGCAATAATTGGTATAAAGGAAAGAATGATAGACAACCAGCCATAGAGATTCAAGGCGAAAAGATTGAGACATATAAGAGAGCACAGGCATACAAATATCTTGGTAAATCTCTCAGCATCTGTGGTGAAGACCCAAATCAAGTTGAAGCCTTTATCGAAGAATTCAAAGAAACTTTGAATAAGATCGACGCTAGCTCCCTCCCAATCCCTCTAAAACTTTGTGCTTTTAACAACATGGCTGCTTTTAACAACATTCGTTGTTGTTATTGTTAGGAGAGCGGTCATGCTTTCACTCGCTCTCTGAAGAACAAGGTTTATTGCTTGTTATGGGTTAATTTATGAATTAAAGATATAGGAGAACGTTACAAATAAGCACAAGATGCATGTTTGACAAGTTTCAGGACGTTTATGCCGTGGAAATATCGAATTGAAGCCAGTTTCATCATCCAAAACGTGGCAATCTAGGCCCGCAGCACGCCAATCTTGAATTCCTGATGCCACCCAAGAAAGCAAATCCACCTCCCAACATGGATGAGGATACTCTCAAGAAGATTATTAACGATGCCGTTGCAGACCTTGTCAGTAAAGACCACATGGATACTCTGATGGAAACATTACAAAATAATATTGAAGAAATGATGAATAGAAAAATTGCTGAAGCAACGGAGCCTCTGAAGCAACAAATATTAGCCCTCGAGGGGAGACAAGAAGTCTTCCAGGCACATTTATCAGAGTTAGAAACTAGACTCGATGACTCGGAGCAATATAGTAGAAGGTCATGCTTACGTGTATTTGGAGTTCCGCTACCAGCCAGTGGCAATGAATCCAATAGTGACTGTGTTGCCATCGCAAAAAATATCTTTGCAGAAATGGAAGTTACCGTCCCCGAAGATGGACTCGACAGAGTCCACCGTATTGGCAAAAAGGAAAAGAATGCAGCTGGAATTATGGAGCAACCTCTCATTATGAAGTTTACATCGTGGAAGTACCGCACTGCTGTATATAGAGGAAGGAAAAAGTTGGATAGTCAGAAGGTTCTGTTGGATCTAACTCCAAGAAGAGCAAAGCTTCTTTCAAAGGCCCGATTGATGGTGAAAGACAACCCCAGCGTCGATTATTCCTTCGCAGATGTGAACTGTCGTCTGGGCATCAAAACAATAAATGGGGTTTTTAAATTTTTCAACAGCGAAGAAGAACTCCTAGATATTCTTGCAAAACTATGAATTAACTGAGACTTACCTTATTTTTCCAGATTTTTTCCAGGTGTTTTTCGGGGTTTCGCGTCGGTTTTTTTTTGCGTTGTTTTTTAGCTGTTCGAACTTTGTCAACAGGTACTTTTCCCTCAAATCCCCAGAGGAATTGTCAAACTGATAAACAGCATAAATTTCCGTGCCCCCTATTTGCTATTGAAATATCCTCTAACAATACAAAGTTCATTTGAAAAGATCATGCCGCTTTTTGCAAAAACCATTGTTTTCATGATTGCATAGATGCTCGTTCCAATGTAGCCTGCGTGCGGACTTATAATAGTAAAGTCTGCACGCAGGCTAGTTCCAATGTTATTTTCCATTTTCGATAGAAATAGAAATTAGAGTCCTTGACAAACTCAAAGATTTCCATGACTTTATGTGATATCATGCTCAAATCTTTTCGCCTATTGTGAATCTCGGAATGTGCGGTGGTGGAGTGGGGGTGATGGAATAGTAGAATTCGCATTGTTAAGATGGGTTTTCTGGTGTCCCGTTCCGTCGTTCCGTCGTCTCATGTTCCGTGATTCGAGATGAACAAAACTCTCCGCATTGTTGTTGCTTAAAAACCCCCTAGCGCCTTGTTGACAAAATATGACGAACGACGTCTTTCTTTTTGTAATTGTTACTTTGTTCTTAATTGTGAGTTACGTTTGTGAAAGTATGTTTACCCTTTGTCTGTATGCGAGAGGAAAACCAAACAAACCCAACGGCCATAACAAATCTTGGACGTGCGAAATCGCTTTTCGTTTGTTGAGAAGATTAATGTTTCGTGATGCCGGTTGATACAAATCATTGGCGAGCTGCGATAGCGTCGTTCCGTTTATCCCTCAACACAAGGGCTAACGTGCATCTGCAAATCAAACCTTTATCAACGTTTCTTTCAATCTCCAAATTATACATATTTTGCTGTATTTTTGTTTTGATCTCGATTCCTGTCTTGCCACTCACGTTGGTGGTGCAAATCGCAGCAAATTTTTCGTTTTATCCAAACAATCGTTTCATGCACGTGTTTGCCTGGTTGTACTCGTCTGTCAAGGCAATGGTCTACGTATTTTTCGAGCTAATTAAACGCTTCCCATTTTTGTTTCTTGATCCTCACAAACGCACGAGCTTGAAATTTCTACTTCTTCGATACGCTTACTTTTATGCAATATGTTTAGTATGTTATACGCTTCACTTACAGTGGACAACACACAAGGCAATTATGATGAGTGGCGACGTTGAGACCAACCCTGGTCCAGACCATAGCACTTTCAGCTTTTGCTCCTGGAATTTAAATAGCATTTGTGCACACGACTTTGCACGTGTTTCTCTAATTGAAGCGTATAACTCAGTTTATAATTACGATTTGATTGGTACTGTTGAGACCCACCTCGACGACACTGTAGAAGTTAGAAATTTAGATCTCACTGGTTACACCTTCATGAAAAGCAACCACCCAGATAATGTAAAGCGAGGAGGTGTAGGACTTTATGTCAAAGATTCGTTTCCAGCAAAAAGTAGGCAAGACCTCGCGAGCTTGCCAGAATGCATTGTGTGTGAAGTTCAGCTTGATAAAAAAAAGTATTTCTTTGCAATCCTTTACCGTAGTCCCAGTCAGAGCCAAGCTGAATTCCAGGACTTCATGAATAATTTCGAACTCATGTTGTCCAGGATGTCCAGCGAAAATCCTTACTGTGTTATCATAACTGGTGATTTTAATTGTCGTGCTACCAACTGGTGGGAAAATGATATCGAAAATGATGAGGGAAAACTCTTCGAACCACTTACAGCCGACCTTGGACTTCATCAATTAATTAATGAGCCAACGCACTTAATTGGAAATTCTAGATCTTGCATCGATATTATTCTCACTGATCAGCCTAATCTATTCCTCGAATCTGGTGTCCACCCCTCTTTACACGAGAACTGTCATCACCAGATTATCTTTGGTAAATTGAGCGCAAACAATTTGTCTCCACCTCCGTATAAACGCAGAATTTGGTATTATGATAGAGCAAACGTCATTGCAATCAAAAAAAGTATTGAAATGTTTCCTTGGAGTGATACCTTTTCTGAAGTCATATGCCCTGATCTTCAAGTTAAAACTCTAAATGAAATTTTATTGAATATCTTTTCAAACTTCATACCAAACAAAATAATCACAGTCAGGTCTCGCCGGGCACCTTGGATGACGCAGTCAATTAAAAACTTCATCCAGAAAAAGAATAGGGCTTACAATACCTTCATCAGGAATGGACAACCGGAGGACAGGCTGGAGGCAATCACTAACATGATATCCCAAGGATCCAAATTAATTGAGGACGCTAAGGACAAGTACTTTACGAAAATAGGTAGAACACTATCTAACCCTGACACTGGAAAGAAACTGTATTGGTCCTTGATTAATAAAATCCTGAACAAAGCTAAGATACCCATAATCCCCCCTCTGTTAGAAAACGATGTATTTGTCTTGGATTTCACTGCAAAGGCAGAAATTTTCAATGATTACTTTATACAGCAGTGCACCACAATCAATACTGGTAGCGAACTTCCACCGATATTAGTGCCCAATGCTCCACTGCTCACTGACGTTTCCATTTCTGATGAGAAGATCTTGAATATTATTCGATCATTGAATCCAAATAAGGCTCATGGCTGGGACGATATCTCAGTGCGTATGATAAAGATATGTGATGATGCACTCCTTCTACCCCTTAGTATAATATTTGAGTCGTGTATGAGCCAAGGTGTTTTCCCTGAAGTGTGGAAACAAGCTAACGTAGTTCCCATCCATAAGAAGAACAGCAAGAACTTGAAACAAAACTATCGTCCAATTTCCCTTCTTCCGATCTTTGGTAAAATTCTAGAGAAGCTGATCTTCGACTCCCTTTATCAACATTTAAACATGAACAGTTTATTAAACCCAAATCAGTCGGGATTTCGCCCAGGAGATTCAACTGTTAACCAGTTGCTGTCAATCGTCCATTCCATATTTACAGCATTTGACTGCAACCCCACACTAGATGTCCGCTCTGTCTATCTCGATATTTCAAAAGCCTTTGACAGGGTCTGGCATCAAGGTCTCATATACAAACTACGCCGTTGTGGAGTCTCTGGTAAACTACTAACACTAATGCAAAGCTTTCTTGAAAACAGAAAACAGCGGACTGTCTTGAATGGTAAAACATCAACATGGAGTACCATTTCAGCCGGTGTCCCGCAGGGTTCTATCCTAGGTCCTCTTTTCTTTCTTATCTATATCAATGACTTGACTGATGGCTTAAAGTGCAATGTGAAACTATTTGCCGATGACACATCAATTTTCACAGTCGTTCATGATCCACATACAGCTGCTCTTGATATGAACCATGATCTGAATCTCATCAAGCTGTGGGCACACAGTTGGCGAATGTCCTTTAACCCTGACCCAACTAAACAAGCAGTTGAGGTGACCTTTTCCAAAAAGAGAATTCAAACGAATCACCCGCCCATCTTTTTTAATGGTGCTCCCGTAATGAGGGTCCAAGAGCAAAAACACCTTGGTGTCATACTAGATTCTAAGCTGTCTTTCGCGAGCCATATTCAGTCAGTTATTTCCAAATGTAGACAAGGAATAGGGATGTTGAGATTCCTCTCGAAATATTTGCCCCGACACACGCTTAATGAAGTGTATAAGCTATATGTTCGACCGCACCTGGATTATGGTGACATAATATATCACATTCCCCAAAATATATGTGAATTTAGTCAAACTGTCACTTTGACTAATTTAATGGAAAAACTCGAATCGGTTCAATATTCCGCTGCTTTAGCTGTGACCGGCGCTTGGAAGGGCACATCTCGTCAGAAAATCTATGATGAACTTGGTTGGGAATCGCTCAACTTCCGAAGATGGAGTAGACGCCTTGTTCTTTTTTATAAGATTATAAATAATTTGACTCCAGACTACACAAGGAGTCCTGTACCTCAGCTTCAGGAATCTGACTACAGTCTTCGCAGAAGAGCTGCAGTAGGGCAAATACGTGCGAGAACGGAGAGATTCAAATCAAGTTTCTATCCTAACTGTTTGTCGGAATGGGAAAAGCTTGACCCTGAGATTAGACAATCCTGCTCAGTGAATGTTTTCAAGAAACGACTATTAGCAATGATCCATCCACCTTCAAAAAAGATCTATAACATTCACGACCCAAAAGGTTTATCAATTTTAACACAACTTCGCGTTGGACTCAGCAGGCTGAATTTTCACAAATTCAAACATAACTTCAGCGATACTTTAAATCCTTTGTGCCCGATAAACGATGGTATTGAGGATACGGAACACTTTTTGCTGCTCTGCCATGCTTATGACCAAGAAAGACGTGATCTTCTCAACAGTGTGAATGCGATACTGCGCCCCCACGGATTAACAAACCTCACAAATGAAACCTTACTTCAAATCCTCCTGTATGGCCACGAAAAGTTATCCTTTGATTTGAACACAAAAATTCTTGAGGCAACGTTAAACTACATTCACGCCTCGGAACGGTTTCAATGAGTTCGTAAGTTTGCTGTCTCCTCTCTCTTGTAACTTGTACTTTGTTTTTTCGTACATTTATTTTTTCGTGAATTTTTTTTTTGTCGGAATCATCTGTAATTGTTGTTTTCCTATTTGCCTTTTGTAATATGTTATTTGTAATATTTATATGTAATATCAATTTGAATATCTATGTTAAATGTTATGGTCACAGGGTTGCTATGTATTTCCATGCTCCTCGTGGCATCGTCTTGTAACCTTTGTTTGTTTACTGTAAAATTTTATTGGAATATAAAAAAAAAACATGGCTCTAGCCAAAATATTACATCACTTTGATAACACAAGAATAGAGGAACAACAACTAGGAGAGATGGACAGTAAAGTTAGCTGTGTCGTAAGAGATATGTTTGGGTTGTACCCTAAAACAACCGATAAAGTGTTTTTCATTGGAAGGCTACAAGGGGGTCTTGGTATAAAAAAGCCATCCAATGTTTACAGAGCTACACGGATCGCAAATCTAGTCAACATGCTAAACCACGAAGAAGAAAATATAAGGTATATAGCAAGAGAATCGTTAAGTTTGGATATGAGAGCGCGGGGTGTAAGAGCTACAAATGATGAAAAGAACTTTTTAGGCTATGAATTAGATGATAACGACAGACTGGTGAAAAACAAAACTTACGGTGGAAATTCAGATTGGCCAGATCTTCTTTTCCAAGTGAATAAATTGAAAGGGTGTGTCATATACGAGGAAAATTTGGCGAAAGTTGTTGTTAATGGAAAAAAACTTAGTCACAAAAATCTGAAGCAAGAGATCGAGCGAGAATTTGAAAAACATGATATAGCAAACTGCTCAGAACTCAGGTTTCAAGGGAAATTCATAGGAATAGATGCCATTGATCGGAAAATATCTCATCAAATATACTACGGATGGAAGCTCTCAGATAGTTTAGTAAAATTTGTGTTACGAGCAAGAATGAACCAAATACCTTGCAACCAGCTGATCAATTTTTGGAATAAAGATCATGAAAAGAGATGCTCGTTGTGTAACCATCACACAGAGTCAGTAGTCCATTTAATGAACTCTTGCAAAAGATTTAAAGATCTTTACTCAAAACGACACGATAGGATAGTAGAAGCCATTTATCAAAAGATTCGTCGGTACAGTGAAACGTCACTCAAGTTTGTTAACAGGATGGCAGAAACAGCATTTCCACATTTACGAACAGAACTGCAGCAAATCAATAACAGGAAGCCTGATTTGCTAGAAATAAAGTCTAACGAAAAAGAATGCGAGATCATAGAAGTAACTGTATGCTTTGATTTGTACATGTCAGAGTCATATGAAAGTAAAGCTAGGAAGTACCAACAACTCAAAAAACATTTTGAATCGGAATGGGATAAAGACAAATATAAGAATACTGTGCTTTGGATCGCTTGGAACTGTTCATGAAGACGTAAGAAAGAACTTAAAAGGATTAGGACTGTCGAGTGAGGAGGCAAAGTCTACGATGAAATGGTGCAGTGTATCTAATATGATATGTGGAAACATGATATGGCCAAACCGATGCAAAGGGATCCACGGACAGAATGAAATTTGATTTTATGAGTACTCTGGACAAACATTTGACGTTGAGACATCTTAGTTAGCTCTCGTTAGTCAAATCATATCAGAATTTATTATTATTATTGTTATTATTATTATTATTATTATTATTATTATCATTATTATTATTATTATTATTATTATTATCATTATAGCGAACTAAACCATCTTTCAAACCAAACAGAAAATGAAATATAAAAACAAACACTGTTGGATCACATAAACGTTTCGATTAAAATCTTCTTCAGTATAAAAACTTTACATGGCAGCCGAGAATTTATAGACATTACGTTGTTTACGCCTAAAATTATTTACATGCTGATAATGCTATATTTACAATTGGTCTGAAAAACCTTACAACAAACAATAGAAGTTTTGCTGCTATGCACAAGTCAAAATATTTTCTAGTGCCCTTTGTGAATTAGAAAAGGGACTGGGAGCTCCTAAACTTATACTAGAAACTTTTTTACTCCCCCAAGTGATCCTCTGAAAAATTCGCATACTGCTTGACTCTTCTTTTAGCAGTAGCAGAGTCCCAGATGATTATACAATACCCTTTTTTCCTTTGTGAATTTGAAAAAGGACTGGATTATCTTAAAACTCATACTGAATCCTTTGAGGTTACACTGGCAACCTTGCAGCTCCCCCAAGTGACTCCCCGAAGGAACGGCACACCGCTTAACTCTTCTTTTAGCAATGGCTGAATCCCACGCGAAGCCACAAAGGGCAAGCACAAAACAGACGCCAGTATAACCTCTTGGGACAATCAAATACAATGGTAGAATTTAAGCCGTTCCGCATGCAAACAAGTCCATTGGCGCAAAAGTTTCAAGTCGATATTGCCAAAACAACTCCCTCCTACGAAGCGAAAAAACATCATCAGCCCCATCTATGATTTTAATCCCAACCCGAAAATTTCCTTTGTGTCCGTTTTCAAAAAAATGACTGAAAAAACTTGCTTGTGGAACAGGTTTCTCCTTATCAAGAGAATTTTCGGTGTGTTTGTTTGCATATGTTCTAAAATAGGATTTGTAAACATTAAACCTTTGCCGAAATTTCGTCTTAGTACTACCGACATACTTCATGTTGCATGACTCACATTGCAACAAATAAACCACATGATCAGAGTTGCAATCAAATCGCCCCGAGAAGTTCTTGAAAGACCTCGTAGAGTCAGAATTTTGAAACGTATCCCCCTCCTTCATCAAAGGGCAAATCTGGCAACTCCTTCTACCATTGCATCTGAAAGTGCCTTTTTCCATCAACTCTTCATCGATACTTGGCAGCTTAGCTCGCACGAGTTTGTCCTTCAAGCTTTTTGCCCTCCTAAACGTTACAAATATTTTGCCCTTAAAAACTTCCTTGTGTTCCATGTCTACCAACAACACGTTATGGTTTTCGCGAAGGATTTCATAAACTTTGTGCATGGCTGGGTGATAAGTTAGTACTAAAGGTATTTTCATATCATCTTTTTCCTTGGGCCTGGCATCCAATAAAGTAGCACGATTTTTGTCCCGCACCCGGTCAATTTGGCTGTCAACCTCGTTATCACGGTAGCCCCTTTCTAGAAGCCAAGATCTTAATTCTCCCATCCTATTTTGGAAAAACTGTTCCTCTGAGCAAATACGACGAATTCGAAGGGCCTGGCTATATGGAATTCCCTTTTTTGTGTGGTTAGGGTGACATGAAGCTCGATGCAAGAGTTGATGGGTATCTGTAGGTTTTGTAAACAAATCCGTTACAAGTTTGTTACCCTGTTTGATGACTTGAACATCAAGAAAATTAACCTTTTCTGTAGACTATTCAGCAGTGAACCTTATTGATTCGTGCGCTCCATTTAAAAAGTTCACAAATTCCCTCAGTTTTTCCTCCCCATGTTGCCAGATTATAAAAACGTCATCTATGTATGTCCACCATACCCATGGTTTATTTTGAGCCTCAGCAAGTAGCTTTTCTTCTAGCGCTGCCAAGAAAAGGATCGCGTATGAAGGAGCGCATTTGGTACCAATTGCTGTACCCCTAAGCTGTTGATAGAAATTGCCATTAAATTCGAAAAGATTGTTCTTAAGAACAACGTGAGCTAATTCAAGAAGGGTATCCGTGGAAATGGTTTTATCTTCCCGATGTTCAAGTACCCTTTTTAACGCTTCCAAACCCTCTTCGTGCGGAATACTTGGATAAAGCCCCACCATATCCACCGTACATAATATAGCACCCTCAGGGAGGCCATCCAGATCTATGATTTTTTTAAGGAAGTGATTCGTGTCTTTTATATATGACCGCACCTTCTTCGCTAAAGGTTGCAAATAGTGGTCCAAAAATTCCGAAATGTTTTCCGTAAAAAAACCACAGTTGGAAATAACAGGTCTCCCTGGTACGCTATTCAATCTTTTGTGGATTTTTGGGAGGAGGTAAAACCGTCCCAACCTAGGGTTATTCACCATTAGGTAGTCCAATGTGGTTTGATCCAAATCTCTTCTATCGCTGATTTTTTTAAGAGTGTCCGAAATAATTTAGCGAAGTCGTTCCGAAGGATCGTTGTTAAGCCTGCTATATACCTCAGAGTCACCGAGTTGACTCTCTGCTTCCGTGATATAATCCTCTCTATCCCAAACCACTACTCCCGGGCCTTTGTCAGCCTCCTTGACAACGATCGTTCGGTCCGATCTAATACTTTTGATGGCTTTACTCTCTTCTCTACTAACATTACTATAATTATTCCCTTGTGCCGATATACTCATGAGTTCTTCCTCTAATTTACTCATATACAGCTCAATTGCAGCATCCTTATGTCGTGGATTAAATTTACTACGGGGCCTAAAGGCTGGATATTCCGAAAAATCCTCTTATTCCCTAAAGTGCCATTTTAAGCGGAGACGTCTACCAAAGCTCTCCAAATCCACCTTAATTTGCGAATAATCTAATTCCTTAGGGGTCATAACGAATTTTAAGCCTTTAGATAATACTGAAATTTCTGATTCACTAAGGGCTCTTTTGGATAAATTAACCACCTTATCGTTTAGAAACTGTCCCTCAATTCTACCATTATGATCTACCTTATATTGAAAATTCGTGCTATTTACATCTTGTTGCGTATTCTCTTCGCTTGAAGTTTCTCCAAATGTTCGTGTCTATTCGCTGCTTCTCTGTATGGTACGTGCATCATATTCTTCTTCATTTTCCATCAAAATTCTCCTTATATTTTGTAGATCTAGCTCAGCCGCATTTTGATTCTCTGCAGTTTCTAACCTATCACCAAATTCATTCTCAATAGTTTCTAAGGTGCCACCAAGTTGGTTCTCTGAAGTTTCTAAAGTGCTCATAACTGATGCCAAATCACGTTGCAAATGAAATCGCTGCACCAGTTCCTTATGGAGATTCAAAAAATTCTTTGTCCCAAGCAAGTTAGTAAGTTTCTTGTGTCGTCTCCTTAAAATATTATTATCAATTGTTGAAATATGCAGTTGTAAACTGGAAAGAAATTCTGACACACTCATAGCATTAGCCGCATCCGATAAGAACTGAATTATCTTCTCCCAAAACTTGGTTTGTATGTCTAAGCATGATGATTTGTACTCCTCATTCCACGCACGAAGCATGTCTTTTCAGCACTGGAAATTATGTGAGACCACTTTTGTTTGAATACATTCGATGTCGTACCAATCTGTGCCGATTTCTTCAACTTTAACCCGTTAGGAACAACACCATACGCAACGCAAATATCTAAAAAGAGCCAATGATTGAAACATCGTGTACCTTTGTCAGCGAGGTTGAACAGAATCCTTCTTGTAACTCGGCTGCCCTCATCCATCTTACCCTCTCAATTGGAAATTAAAATTATAGCGAACTAAACCATCTTTCAAACCAAACAGAAAATGAAATATAAAAACAAACACTGTTGGATCACATAAACGTTTCGATTAAAATCTTCTTCAGTATAAAAACTTTACATGGCAGCCGAGAATTTATAGACATTACGTTGTTTACGCCTAAAATTATTTACATGCTGATAATGCTATATTTACAATTAATCTGAAAAACCTTACAACAAACAATAGAAGTTTTGCTGCTATGCACAAGTCAAAATATTTTCTAGTGCCCTTTGTGAATTAGAAAAGGGACTGGGAGCTCCTAAACTTATACTAGAAACTTTTTTACTCCCCCAAGTTATCCTCTGAAAAATTCGCATACTGCTTGACTCTTCTTTTAGCAGTAGCAGAATCCCAGATGAATATACAATACACTTTTTTCCTTTGTGAATTTGAAAAAGAACTGGATTATCTTAAAACTCATACTGAATCCTTTGAGGTTACACTGGCAACCTTGCAGCTCCCCCAAGTGACTCCCCGAAGGAACGGCACACTGCTTTACTCTTCTTTTAGCAATGGCTGAATCCCACGCGAAGCCACAAAGGGCAAGCACAAAACAGACGCCAGTATAACCTCTTGGGACAATCAAATACAATGGTAGAATTTAAGCCGTTCCGCATGCAAACAAGTCCAGTTCAACATCTGCAGCTCTTTCATTGAGACCCTTTGGCGCAAAAGTTTCAAGTCGATATTGCCAAAACAACTCCCTCCTACGAAGCGAAAAAACATCATCAGCCCCATCTATGATTTTAATCCCAACCCGAAAATTTCCGTTGTGTCCGTTTTCAAAAAAATGACTGAAGAAACTTGCTTGTGGAACAGGTTTCCCCTTATCAAGAGAATTTTCGCTGTGTTTGCGTGCATATGTTCTAAAATAGGATTTGTAAACATTAAACCTTTGCCGAAATTTCGTCTTGGTACTACCGACATACTTCATGTTGCATGACTCAAATTGCAACAAATAAACCACATGATCAGAGTTGCAATCAAATCGCCCCGAGAAGTTTTTGAAAGACCTCGTAGAGTCAGAATTTTGAAACGTATCCCCCTCCTTCATAAAAGGGCAAATCTGGCAACTCCTTCTACCATTGCATCTGAAAGTGCCTTTTTCCATCAACTCTTCATCGATACTTGGCAGCTTAGCTCGCACGAGTTTGTCCTTCAAGCTTTTTGCCCTCCTAAACGTTACAAATATTTTGTCCTTAAAAACTTCCTTGTGTTCCATGTCTACCAACAACACGTTATGGTTTTCGCGAAGGATTTCATAAACTTTGTGCATGGCTGGGTGATAAGTTAGTACTAAAGGTATTTTCATATCATCTTTTTCCTTGGGCCTGGCATCCAATAAAGTAGCACGATTTTTGTCCCGCACCCGGTCAATTTGGCTGTCAACCTCGTTATCACTGTAGCCCCTTTCTAGAAGCCAAGATCTTAATTCTCCCATCCTATTTTGGAAAAACTGTTCCTCTGAGCAAATACGACGAATTCGAAGGGCCTGCTATATGGAATTCCCTTTTTTGTGTGGTTAGGGTGACATGAAGCTCGATGCAAGAGTTGATGGGTTTGTAACGGATTTGTTTACAAAACCTACAGATACCCTTTGCAAGTTTACTGTGCGAGAAGACCTTCCTAAGTCAAATCTAGAGCTTGTATGCATGGAGATTAAACCTGTTCGTGCTGCTCCTTTCCTTGTTATGGCTTGGTACAGGCCACCTAACGTAAATGATGGTTTTGATCAGATGGAAGAATGTCTACAATTTCTTGATAGGGAAGACAAGGAAACTATTCTTCTAGGCGACAAAAACTGTGATTTTCTCCCTAAATATTCCAGAGAGGGGGATACCAACCCAAATGACCTGCCAGCTCATTCTCTACGTCTGCTAGAATTATATAATTTGTTTGGCTTCCATCAATTAATTGAAAGCCCTACTCGTGAGACACTGACCACTACTACCCTCATAGATCACATAGCTACGACAAACAAAAGTATTATAGTATCTTCGGGGATACATAAATCTTGCCTCAGTAATCATTATTTAATCTTTTGTGTTAGAAAATTTCGTGGTTCTTGCAAAAAAACAACACAAGAACATTTCTAACAGGCAAATGAAAAATTTTGATGAAAATGAGTTTATAAACGACCTTTTAGGGGTTGACTGGAGAGGCATCGTACGGAATACAGACGATATAAATATTGTAGTTAACAACTGGACAAAAACTTTCTCACTTATTCTTGAAAAACACGCCCCGACACGTAACAGGCGTGTCTCTGACAAATTCTGTCCTTGGTTGACTAACGACTTGAAACTTATGTGCAAGGCAAGGGATAATATAAAAAAACGAGCCATTCGTACAAAGTCCGAAATATTGATTAAGTCTTATAAACATGTACGTAACCAAGTTAACAAACTAAATGAGCAGCTTAAGCGCGAGTATTTTACGCACAAAATTGCTTCCTGCGAAGGAGACCTCAAAAACACATGGAAGACCATCAATAACGTTTTAAACAAGAAATCCAAAACCACCAACATTTCGTCCATAAGTATCGAAGGGAAACACATCTCTTCCAGTGCTGGCATAGCAGAATCTATGAATAATTTCTTCTGTACCATAGGAGAGACACTTAGTGGAAAAATTCCCAGAGCGAAAAACCCTCTTCTTGAGAATGATTACGAGGTTAATCCACAAAAAACTATGTTTAATTTCCACGTTATTGACACCTTTCAATTAGGAAAAGTTTTTGGCAAATTGAAAACATCAAAGGGATGTGGGAATGATGGTATTGCTAGCTGTTTTCTAAAAATTGCACTTCCGGTTATTTCAGAATCTCTTTGTGATATTTTCAACCTTTCAATTGCTAATGGTTGCTTTCCAGATAGCTGGAAAATCGCCAGAGTAGCACACATTTTTAAAAGTGGCCAACCTGATGACCGATCTAATTACCGACCAATATCGGTTCTGCCTGTTTTAGCTAGGGTCTTTGAAAAACTTATTCATAACCAATTATATGATTATTTGGACAGAAACAAACATCTGTTTTCAAACCAATCCGGCTTCAGAGCTCTTCATTCTATTGTCACGTGTCTTCTTAACAACACAGATGACTGGTATGTGAACATGGACGATGGCAGATACACTGCAAATATCTTCATTGATCTCAAAAAAGCATTTGGTACTGTGGATCACGACATTTTACTTCCTAAGTTGAGGAAATATGGCGTTGAAAATCTAGAACATTCTTGGTTTACGTCTTATCTAAGCAACAGAAAGCAATTTTGCAAAGTTAACGGGATATGTTCCAAAACTAAAGATATTCATTGCGGTGTGCCCCAGGGTTCTTGTCTTGGCCCTCTTTTGTTTTTGATTTATATCAATGATCTTCCGTTCGCCCTAAAGGAAGGCAAAGTGACGATGTACGCAGACGATACGAGTATTTCTTATTCCTCCTCAAGTTTAGTAGACATAGAACAAACTCTAAATAGTGAACTGAATGATTTGAAGCTATGGATGCAAGGTAATAAACTCTCTTTGAATGTCCTAAAAACTCACGCTATGGTTGTAGGCTCCAAGCCCAAAATTAAGAAAATTACTGACAAAATTGTTGATCATCCAAAATTTTTTATTGGTGGCTCTCAAGTTGAAAATGTAGACCGATCAAAATACCTGGGTGTGATAATCGATAAGAACTTAAATTGGGAAGAGCACATTAGCAATGTCCGTACCAAAGTTTCTCGTTTAATTGGGTTTCTGAAATACTCCAGGAAATTTTTACCTCAAAACACATTGAGTAAAATGTATTCGGGTATCGTCAAGCCCCATTTTCGGTTCTGTTGTTCGGTATGGGGGTGCTGCTGGGTGACCAAGCTGCAAACCTTACAAAAGTTGCAAAATCGAGCTGCTAGAATCGTTACGAAAAGCAATTTTGATACCCCTTCTATAGGTTTGATACAAAGTTTAAAATGGCCTACTGTAAGCGACATCATTAGAGGCGAAACCGCAACTACAGTGTACAAATCGCTAAACGGTCTCGTACCGGAGTACCTTTCCAGCTTGTTTGAAAAAAGGTCGACTCGAAATGTCAGGGAACTCAGAAACACCGAAACTGATCTTTCGATACCTTTACGAAAAACTAACAATGGGCAGAGAGCTATATCTTTTCGTGGACCTAAGCTTTGGAATAGCCTTGAACTTGATGTTAAACAGGCACCATCTCTTGCCACCTTTAAGAGAAGAATCAAATCGTAAACTGCTAACGTTTGTGCCACGGCCCCCTGAAAATCAGTTCTCATGGACTGACGGGGCTACCGTGCCTAAATAAATAACAATGAAATGAAATTAATGAGGTTTTCTACACAAAATTTCTATGTTACATCGTTCGGTATTCTTAGGAAAACAGCAGTCTTTCGTCGACGATATAACAAGATCCCTCTGCAATACTATGCACCCTCCACTGTACTCCGGGATAGCCCTCCACTGTACTTCGCACCCTCCACCGTACTGAATGATAGCCCTCCACTGTACTGCGAGATAGCCCTCCACCGTACTTGCACCCTCCACCGTACTGATGATAGCCCTCCACCGTACTCCGCACCCTCCACTGTGCTGCATGATAATCCCCCACCGTACTGCAGATAGCCCTCCACCGTACTGCAAGATAGCCCTCCACCGAACTTGCACCCTCCACCGTACTGCAAGATAGCCCTCAACCGTAGTTCCACCCTCCACTGTACTGCATGATAGCCCCCCAGACGCAATATGATAGCCCTCAACTGTATTGCATGATAGCCCTCCATCGTACTTGCACCCTCCACTGTACTGCATGATAGCCCTCCATCGTTTTTGCACCCTCCACTGTACTACATGAAAGCCCTCCACCGTACTCCGCACCCTCCACTGTACTGCAGATAGCCCTCCACCGTACTGCAGATAGCCCTCCACCGTACTTCAGATAGCCCTCCACTGTACTGCAAGATAGCCCTCAACCGTACTTGCACCCTCCACTGTACTGCATGATAGCCCCCCACACGCAATATGATAGCCCTCCACTGTACTGCATGACGTTAAAAATAACTGCATCGAAGGACAACACGATAAACTAGGCCATCTCAAACGAACATAACCAGCGAATGAATAACAACAACTCTAGTCTAACTTGAGCATGCTTCAATCGTATGATGCTCCTACGCAGCGGTAAATCTCAATCATAAATATGGTCATCACTTATAATGATAATAATAATGAGTTCTAACACTTTCACTTGATGATCATATTCTATGCAAAACAAATGTAAACAAATAAGCAAGTCATTGAGTCAATTTATCTCCTTTACTCCTAAATTGTCTCTAAATTTCTGAAAAGCAATCTTAGGAAGACCTTTGGTCATAATGTCCGCTAACATATCTTGAGTTGGACAATACTTAACTGAGATAGCTTTCAAATTTACTTGCTCTCTGATAAAATGAAATGATACATCAATATGTTTTGTACGATTGTGAAACTTAGGGTTCTTTGCAAGTTCTATTGCTCCTTGATTATCTTCAAAAATAGTAGATGGTCCCCTTTGTTCAAATCCAATATCAGCAAGTAATCTTCTCATCCAGACAGCTTCTTGACAGGCTCCACTCAATGCAGTGTATTCAGCCTCTGTTGATGATTTAGACACAGTAGCTTGTCTTTTGCTGCACCAACTAACAGAATTACCTTGAATCTGAAAGACATATCCTGAGGTTGAACGTCGAGTATCTAAATCGCCTGCCCAGTCAGCATCAGAAAAGCCAACTAATGTATGACTTTTATCATCAGCAGAAAACACGAGACCATAATTGAGTGTCCCTTGAATATATCGTAAGATCCTTTTAATACCTGTCCAGTGATCTTTTCCAGGTTTTGACATGAATTTTGAAAGTATGCCAACTGCTGCAGCAAGATCTGGTCGTGTGGCTGTAGTTGCATATGTCAAACAACCAATGATCATTTGATATGCTTGGACATCAATAGGTTTCTCATCATCTGACAACTGCTTAAATTTCCTTCCCTGTTCCAATGGTGTAGAAACAGATTTGCATTTATCCATATTGGATCTCTTCAGAATCCCTTCTAGGTACTTTGGCTGACTGATAGAAAGTGTTCTTGACTTGCGATTTCGTTTCACAGACATGCCAAGAACATAATGCACTTCATCTTGATCTTCAACTTTGAATCTTCTTCCAAGTGTCATCTTCTCCTTTGTCAGCATATCAATGTTGTTAGAAAACAACAAGATATCATCAACATAGAGAGCAAGAATAATAAAATCAATCTTACCATTGCTCTGCTTCACTGACTTGACATACAAACATGAATCTGCACCGCTGTTTTTGTAACCATCTGATTGTTGCAAAGTCAATTGCAAAGTTCCAGCACCGTGCAGCTTGCTTCAAACCATAGATACTTTTCCTCAATTTGCAAACATGATTTGCTCTTTCTTTGTCAATATAACCATCAGGCTGCTTCATGTAAATTTCTTCATCAAGATCTCCTTGTAAGAAAGCAGTCTTCACATCCATTTGATGAACTTCCCAATCACAAATATTTGCCACAGCTAACAGAGATCTAATTGAGCTGTAACGCACAACTGGAGAAAAAACTTCTTGATAATCAACTCCTTGAGACTGTGAATATCCCTGAGCGACAAGATGAGCTTTAAACCTCTCAACAGAACCATCAGCATTACGTTTCACTTTAAACACCCAACGACTGCCAACAACATTCTTCCCTTCAGGCAATGGAACAAGATCCCATGTATGATTACTTAATAATGAATCATACTCAGAATTTGTTGCTTCTTTCCAATAAGTAGAATGATTTCCTCTCCATGCTTCAAAAATATTACTTGGCTCATTTATGTCAGCTGTAAGAGTCTCTGCGGCATAAAACTCTTCTTCAACAAATCTAACAGGAGGTTTCCGTTGTCTTTGTGGACGCAAATTTTCCACTTCTCTCATAAACTTGTCTTCATACGTATCTCCCACTGGTTGGTTATCAATAACAGCAGGTTCTTCAATTTCTAACTCAGCTTGATCAATGTTTTGTTGAACCTCTTCAAATTTCTTGCGCTGCTCCTTTGGAATGTGAACAAATGCTCTGCATCCAAATACTCTTTAATGTGAAACATCAGGCTTACGATTAAATAGTGCTTCATATGGTGTGATTGCATTTAATGAAGTAGTAGGACTTCTATTCCTTAAATATACAGCCGTATTAACAGCCTCAGCCCAAAATTCATTTGGCATGTTTGACTGTGACAACATTGATAGAGCTGTTTCAACAATAGTGCGGTTCATTCTTTCAGAAACACCATTTTGAGCAGGGTTGTAAGGAACTGTGGTTTCATGTACAATCCCTTTCTCTTTCAAGTAAGCATCAAACATCTTTGATCCATATTCCCCACCATTATAAGATCGTAAGGTTTTCACATGATTTTCTGTTACCAAAGTTTTCATTTGTCGTCCTGTAACATTTGTTGTGAAATTGACAAATTCTTTAAACTTATCCAGCACTTCATGCTTATGTTTGATAAAATAAACATGAGTGTATCTAGAATAATCATCAATGAAGGTGACAAAATATTGAGAACCTCCAAGAGAATTGACAGACATAGGTCCACAGACATCACTATGAACAACTTCAAAGACTTCAGTAGCACGAGTGCTTACTCCTTTGGGATATGGGGTACGATGTTGCTTCCCCATTACACAAGGTTCACAAACAGATTTTCTTTCAGCTTTCACATTACAATCCATTCCCTCTACCATCTTGCTTTTCACCAACTTTGAAACATTGTCCATTCCTAAATGGCCAAAACGACAATGCCACAACTGCATATCAGTGTTATCCTTTGCAATATTTAAATGCTCATCAGGAACAGTTTTCAGAATATACAGTTTTCCTTGCATTTCACCAACAGCTAATAATTTTGAATTTCTTGAAATTCGGCAAACATTTCCTTCGAAATCAACAGAAGCTCCAAGTTTTGTCATCGCTCGAACAGACAAGTTTTTGTTAAGATCAGGTAGGTAAAGAACATCATGGAGTGCAATATGCTGAGCACTATCTTCTAGATCTGCAACAAGGCCCTTATGCAGGGTAAGTACCCTTGCCATATGCAAAGATTGTAGCATTATCACCAAGATTAACAATGCATGGTTGCTTGAATTCAACGTAATCAGATAATGAATCTTTATCAAATGTCATGTGTTGCGTTGCTCCAGAGTCGATAATCCATTCACAATTATTTACTTGATCAGAGGTAATCAATGCTTCCTCGTAAATAAATTGAACAGGATAATTGTCCTCAGCACAATTAGCAGATGCCTTGCTTCGCATATTGCCACGTTGTGAATTATCCTTTGGAAGTTTCTTTGGACAGTCTCTTGCAAAATGTCCCTTTTCCTTACAGTTATGACATGTTCCACGAAAAGGTTTATCATACTTCACTTCATTATTCACAGGACCACTTGGGTCATGTCCCTGTTTCCCCCTTTTGTGTCCCATTGATCGCCTGGCAGAAAAAGCATCTTCAGATTTTCTTGCATAAAAAGTATCCAAACTACGATCAGCATCATTTAACAGCATACCTTTTACCTTTTCAAATGACAAGTTATCTTCCCCAACAGCATCAAGAGCAGTGATTAAGGCTTTGAATTCTTCAGGCAAACTAGCAAGTAGTGTCATTGCCAATTCTGTATCATCAATACTCACTCCCATTTCCTTGAGCTGATCATGTAAAGATCTCAAATGTGATATGTGTTCCAACATATTTCCACCACTTTGAAATCGACAAGCATAATACTGCTGTCGCAATCTGACCTTTTGTAGGATCGACTCACATGCAAACTGATTTTTGAGTGCATCCCACGCTTCCTTCGCAGTTTTCGTATCTCTGACATGAATTTGCTGTTCAGGTTCCACGGCCAAGCAAATATATGTCCACGCTTTTTTGCTCGAGAGTTGAAGGCTCTCAACAAAGTAGCATCATCATCGCCATCAGTACTAGTAGGAGCTTCAGCTGAACCATCCGCATGTTCAAACAGATCCAGACTCTCCAGATACAACCTCATGTTGAACGCCCACGTGCGATAGTTAGCTCCGTTCAGCTTCGCAAACTTCAGCACGTTCATCGTATCAACAGATGACGAAGCCATTCTTCAGTGCGAGAACAAACTCAACACAAAACTCTCTGTTCGTTTAGCCCATGTTTATCCAGCGTTCTGGGCCCATAACCTGTTAAAAATAACTGCATCGAAGGACAACACGATAAACTAGGCCATCTCAAACGAACATAACCAGCGAATGAATAACAACAACTCTAGTCTAACTTGAGCATGCTTCAATCGTACGATGCTCCTACGCAGCGGCAAATCTCAATCATAAATATGGTCATCACTTATAATGATAATAATAATGAGTTCTAACACATGATAGCCCTCCATCGTACTTGCACCCTCCAATGTGCTGCATGATAGCCCTCCACCGTACTCCGCACCCTCCACTGTACGGTATGATAGCCCCCCGACCGTACTGCAGATAGCCCTCCACCGTACTGTAAGATAGCCCCCCACCGTACTTGCACCCTCCACTGTACTGCATGATAACACCCCACCGTACTTCAGATAGCCCTCCACCGTACAGCAAGATAGCCCTCAAACGTACTTGCACCCTCCACTGTACTGCATGATAGCCCCCCACACGCAATATGATAGCCCTCCACTGTACTGCATGATAGCCCTCCACCGTACTTGCACCCTCCACCATACTGCAAGATAGCCCTCAACCGTACTTGCACCCTCCACTGTGCTGCATGATAGCCCCCCACACGCAATATGATAGCCCTCCACCGTACTGCAAGATAGCCCTCCACCGTACTTGCACCCTCCACTGTACTGCATGATAGCCCTCCACCGTACTTCGCACCCTCCACTGTACTGCATGATAGCCCCCCGACCGTACTCCGCACCCTCCACTGTACTGCATGATAGCCCTCCACCGTACTCCGCACCCTCCACTGTACTGCATGATAGCCCCCCGACCGTATTGCAAATAGCCCTCCACCGTACTGCAAGATAGCCCTCCACCGTACTTGCACCCTCCACTGTACTGCATGATAGCCCCCCACACGCAATATGATAGCCCTCCACTGTACTGCATGATAGCCCTCCACCGTACTTGCACCCTCCACTGTACTGCATGATAGCCCTCCACCGTACTTCGCACCCTCCACAGTACTGCATGATAGCCCTCCACCGTACTCCGCACCCTCCACTGTACTGCATGATAGCCCCCCGACCGTATTGCAGATAGCCCTCCACCGTACTGCAAGATAGCCCTCCACCGTACTTGCACCCTCCACTGTACTGCATGATAGCCCTCCACCGTACTCCGCACCCTCCACTGTACTTCACGATAGCCCCCCACTGTACTGCACGATAGCCCTCCACTGTACTGGCCACCCTCCACTGTACTTGGCACCCTCCACCGTACTGCAAAGACATTACCCGGGGTGGTAATGGAATGCAGCGTTTTATCTTTGTGCATTGAAATAAACTAACTTTAGCAACACGATATTGAATGTATTGCTAACTCCCATAATTTCTGGTATGACATGGTACAATCATCACTCAGGTCAGGTTTTGTGAGAATAACAATCATAGAAAAGCACATAAGAGTTTCCCTGCATCTGAATTCCGTTTCACTCAACAGGAATACCCAGTGTTTGAATGCGGAAAGTTGATGGTAGGAAGTTACAGTTTATCATGATAGTTGAACTCTCACTGCTGTTTTTGTGAACTGACTCTTTGTGAAAATTTATTACCTTGGAACACAGATACACAAAGTTATTCTGGTGTGCCTTCCTGTCGATTTTAAAATCTACCTTTATGCAAAGCAAGGTTGAACCTAGGTTCTCTGACCGAGTTTAGGCAGCCACACGTTAGCAGCAGCAACTCAGAAGGATAGGTCCACGAGCATGCAAATAAATTCAATCAATTTCACTACGAAATATAAAAGTTTCCTTTTCACACCTGACCCCAGAACCGCGAAAGACCAGTGGGCCTAAAATGTTCACCCGCTATGCTCAAAAGCCAGCCTTTGAACTGATCTGCGTTTGTCGGAAAACGAGTAAGAGACTCTCCGTTTTGGTGCAATTACCGTATGAGATCCACATTGAAGTAGTTGGTATGTCTACTGCACAAATCAACCACGAAATGTGATGTGAACACTTAGCTGAATTTTCGACCAGAGTGATGTGTGTGTGCTGCCTAGCCATCATCTATGGCCTAACAAACATGTCATCTTTGACGTCAACAGAAAATCTTTATCACGTGTGCTGAGAATTTTGCTTTCAGTTCGGAAATTTCCCGAGGAGTAGGAGAGACGTCATTGATTTCATTTCATTTCATTTTGAATTCTTTATACAGGGTAAAGTCTACAATAACAATTGATTTACAAGCTGCCCTGTTAAAAACCTAATTACAATAGTTACATAAGCAAATAACTAGATAAATAGAAAGACCCTAAAAATACGTTAATGAAAAAGAAAATCAAAATGTGAACAGAAACGGTTACATCCTGCCAAAGTGGCGTCATAAGAAGGACTGATATTGATAATTTGTGCTTGAAAGCCAAAAATGTGCTTGCTTGTTTTGCCTCATTGCTAAGGTTGTTCCAAATACGTGCTCCTCTGAATTTGAAGCTTTTCTGTCCTGAAGACGTTTTGAACAGAGGAATGCGTAGATCAGTATTGGAATTACGTAGCAACCTATTTTGAGTATCAGACAGCCTATGAAATAGCCCTTTTAAGTAATCGGGAGCCTCATTGTGGAGAGCCTTGTAAACAACCTTTGCAGTTTCTGACTCAATTAGCTAAGAACTGACTCGCAAAAGTAAGCTGGGCTTATTCTGTTCAGAATCCGCGTGTGATCTCAAATCTGAAACCATTTTTCTCATTTATGCCCTCATTTTCCCGTTATTCACATGTTTATGTGTCAATGGGGACGACCTTAAAAACACATGGAAGACCATTAATCTTGTTTTGAACAAAAAATCAAAAACAGGCAAATCGCATCCCTCTATGTCGATAAAAAGCAAGTCTGCAACAATCAAGCCATTGCAGAATGAATGAATGATTTTTTCTGCAATATTGGCATAAACCTCAGTGACAGACTAAGATGAGGGAAAATTGTATACCGCTGACCAATGTGCCCTGTGGCAAAACCTAGA
Organism: Aurelia sp. 4 Dawson et al 2005; assembly: GCA_964019985.1. NCBI lineage: Eukaryota > Metazoa > Cnidaria > Scyphozoa > Semaeostomeae > Ulmaridae > Aurelia > Aurelia sp. 4 Dawson et al 2005. The sequence goes on along the minus strand of OZ026492.1, from coordinate 27,549,903 downwards.
AAAAATCGAAGCTTCTTGAATCAACAGAATCATGTTCCATGTATTCATTTGCTATCCCCCAATACGTAGCTTCTTCAAAGAAAAAAGGCACAGCTGAGAATTTACTTTAAAGTCCGTTTCTAGCCCTGACTAAAATGATTTTGAATTACAAAGATTGAAAGCCCTTAGTATCGACAAAGCCACAGTGAGGAGCTGAAATTGCAAAAGCTATCCATGCTGTGAAAAATTAGAGAAAAATAACTACACCATGTAACAGTATGAGATTTTCAGGGAGCTTTAAGACATAACTGAAGTAGATGCTGGTAAAATCCGTTAGTTGCTACAAATATTTAATCGGGTGGAAAATTCATCTGTATTCACAGAACGTAATCTGCCTTTCGAATAGAAGCGCCCTACTCAAGCAATTTCATAAGTAATGCCTTGGTTGCAGAAAATTCTAGAAAAATAACTACACTATGTAACAGTATGAGATTGTTAGGAAGCTTCTAGACATGACTGAGGTATATGCTGGTAAAATCCGTTAGTTGCTAAAATAGTTTGTCGGGTGGGAAATTTATCGAATTCACAGAACGCAGTCTGCCTTCCAAATCGAAAGCGCCCTAATCAAGCCACTCCATAAGTAATGCCTTGATTGCGAAAGATTCTAGAAAAATAACTACACTATGTAACAGCATGAGATTTTCAGGGAGCTTTAACACATAACTGAAGTAGATGCTGGTAAAATCCGTTAGTTGCTAAAAATATTTAATCGGGTGGAAAATTTATCGTATTCACAGAACGCAGTCTGTCTTCCAAATCGAAAGCGCCCTAAGCAAAGCCACTCCATAAGTAATGCCTTGATTGCGAAAGATTCTAGAAAAATAACTACACCATGTAACAGCATGAGATTTTCAGGGAGCTTTAAGGTATTACCAAGCAGATGCTAGTTAAATCTGTTAGATTCTAAAAATATTTCTTGGGTAGAAAATAGAGCTGAAGTCATTGAACGCAATCTCCCATCAACTGGGGGAAGTGCCCTAAGCAAAGCCACTCCGTAAGAAATGTCTTGATTGCAAAAAATTCTAGAAAAATAACTACACCATGTAACATTGTGAGGTTTTCAGGGAGGTTCGAAACATAGCTAAGGTAGATACCGGTAAAATCCATTAGTTGCTAAAAATATTTTGCTGGTTGGGAAATTTATCTATATTCACAGAACACGATCTGCCTTCCAAATTGAAAGCACCCTAAGCAAAGCCACTCTGTAACAAATGCCTTGATTGCGAAAAATCCTAGAAAAATAACTACACCATGTAACAGCATGAGATTTTCAGGGATCTTTGAGGCATAACTAGGGTAGATACTGGGCAAACCCATTAGTTTCTAATAATATTTTGTTGGATAGAAAATTGATCTGTATTCACTGAGCGCAGTCTGCCACTTCTGCCATCTTTTCCACAGCACAGCGCTAATTTCTTCCTCGTGTTTCATGTCGGCCGAGTCTCAGTCAGTGTACATTGCACTCTTCTCGTAGTCCCAGTGGACACTGTGCTCGTCTCGTTGTTCCCTCTATTTTGTTTGAGCTGTCTTGTGGTCACAAGAGAGCATTGTGTGTCACAAACTTTCCTAAAGACCCTTTAACGTTTGAATGAAAGTGGCACGAAGTAACACCTTTGTATGCCAACGTCTCTCGTCAGACCATGAACTGAGAATTGCAAAAGAAAAATTAGTCAACCATATGGCATATAGAAATTGAGGATGCCGCATAGTTGTTACGTTCTGGACTCCCTGTGCTGATTCGCGCATGGCAAATGCAATATTCCCTCGCCTTTGACAAACTGCCACAGACAGAAAACCCCCTCCTTGAAAATAGCTTTCTTGTAGAATTTCTATGTTTTTGTTCAGTAGAAAGAAGCATGGAATCGTTTTTTCAACATTTAAAGCAAGCTTGTTGCCTTGTTGCCAAGTTTCTTTAAGATCATTATTGATAGCTTCCCTCAGCTGAGTCACATCAGAGGATTGATAGGACAGACTGGTATCATCAGCATACATACATGGACACAACAGAAGGTTAAGGTTAGGCAGGCTTCTGCATTGTTGAACGATGTTCCTTCCTGTTCGTATCTCAGGGCAGCCATATCCAAAGAAGACACTTGTTGACGTTTTATATGTATACTTATATTCCAGAAATCGGAGTATTGGCAGGGAAACGGAGCTTGATTACGAAACGAAGAGTAAGAATTGCGACGATAATCACGTTAGTGTATTTCATTCCAAGCGACAAATCCATTAAATATATTTCAACAAATCCATGTTAGACAAATCCATGTTAGACAAATCATGTTAGACAAATCCATGTGACATTCACATTCACATGGATTTGTCTAACATGATTTGTCTAACATGGATTTGTCTAACATGGATTTGTTGAAATATATTTAATGGATTTGTCGCTTGGAATGAAATACACTAACATGATTATCGTCGCAATTCTTGCTCTTCATACTTATATTCCTGCACTATTTACATAGGCCTATCGACTATCCGGTTTCTCTACTTTACGACAATTCCAAGTGAGTTACATCCCGCCCCTCCACTGGGCTACGCCAGGGAGTGGCACTCTTTTCCTACACGTCTTGCGACCTGGAGCTCCTTCTGTAACTGAACTACAGAGTCCTATGTGTGACCTATTATGCCCATATGCATTTCCGTTGTTACCTTATTTGGCATAATGACCTTGGCCTATGACCTATGCACGTTCACGTGTGCACACATTGTTTCCGAATGAGGCTTACTTACGACCTTCCACATATCACGTGCTCTCTATTCTAACTGTGATGTGCACGAGTGGGGTGTCTATGGGTTTCTTACAATGCTATATTGAACCTAAACTTCCCAACATGCATCAAAAGGTTAGGCTGGCTTCTGGATAGTTACGGGAAATTATATTATCATTATTATTATCAATTTATTTAAAGTAGGCATATATAATGGTAGCTCTAAGATAAATGCTATTTCATGCCTACTACAAAGTAAAATTTCTCAAAATAATAAAGTAAAAGAAAACGCATTGATGATACAGAAAAATCAGGTATAAATACATATGTACAGATTTTTACAATTTCTTTTTTACAATATTTGCAGAATCTATAGTGTTTCCCTTTCTTTCTTGGTATTTATCCGCTCAAGAACCCAACCTGAGCCACAAAAGGTCTACATAGTCTACAGTTGCATTCCTCTCCCTTCCAAGTTTGGATTCTCCTTTCAAATGTTAGTCACACACTGAAGAGAACATAAGTTCTAAATGCCTTAGTGTGCTGATTCAAAGTCTTGTCTCTTTGCCTCCAGTTCTTACAAATTTAACTCATTCACCCCCATAAGCGACATTTGTCGCCTTTGTTGTCCAGTTCTATATCCCCATAAGCGACAATTGTCGTCGACCGCACAAGGTCTGCTTTCCCCATAGACGACATTTGTCGTTGCCCAGAGATGACGTAATTCTCCACGGTGCCATTGACATTTGAAAGGACAATTATTATGTATGAATAGCTCAAAGAATGTGCTTTCGAATGGTGTCAAATGTTAATAGGGTGTTAGCACTAAAATCTGAAGTTATTGTGGTTTAAGCGTCTACTACAATTCAACTTTGTTGATTGTTATGATTTTGTTTACTGTTAGGCTTAGGTTCCTCGACGTTCTTTCGAAGCGTTTTTAGAGAGACTTTCCTAGGAGAAAAGTGTTGGAAATTACCAATAAAGATTTTAATAGGAATAACAATTTGTACATCGAGTGCAGTGATGTCTTATCACCTGAAGAAAGGGTTTTTAGGAGGGGGAAGCGGAGAATTGCGATGCAGAAGCGGAAAACCAACGCTGTTTCATGAAGCATAGATTTAGGCCCGTTTCTGTAGCCCCTGGTAAATCCTATTTGTTGACTGGAAATATTTCACTTTCCGTGTAAACTGAGGTAAGAATGATCTTGTTAAGGTAAGTTATGGGTGTCTTGTTACACCGTGGTGCTTTTGAAAACAACGCTTCACCAACAACTGAGAATCAGAACCAAATGTAAGGGGGATCCAAACTAACTTTCACAGATGATGGCCTGACTTCCGACTTCTTTCCTGTTTTCGAAATTAGTACTTGCCAAACAGAAATAGAATATTTTGATGTCATAACTGTTTTTTTCTTCAATTTCTCAGATGTTTTGAATATTTTAAAGGAATAATTTCAAATTTGCTTTGATTATCTTCTAAACCCAGCAACCAAGGACAAAATTTAATCTCGCTGTCTTTCAAGCATCCCTCAAAAACAGGATTCTCTTTGTAATCCACTGTATTTGGTCTCATTTCAATGCCTGTTCTTTTTACAACAGGAGCTTTTTAGAACATTTTGTCATATCTTTTACTGATATTTCATAATATGCGATGAAAAGTGGGTCGATCTATCAAAAGGTCCCCGTGAAAATTGCTTGGGGAGAAGGTGATGATTGATCATGAAATTCCGGGGATAAAGAGCTCTCTTTCAAAATATCTCCTGGGGTGGCTGGAGAGGGTATCAGATTGATTGATGTCATTGGGAAGTGCCTGCCATAAATCTGCTCCCCAGAAACGATGTCGTCTCTAAGCCACAGCACATAGTACACGTTTGTGGTAGTAGCAGATTATGCCAGCTTCTTAACCCATAAGGACTGTGTTTTTCGACAAAGATCTCTTTCATAAAGCTACAATCAGTTGCAAAATTGTTGAGCCACCCCCAGATTTTCAGTTTTTTAGCCGCTGTATTCCCCCCTTCCCCTAGTCAATATTGCAGTACCACAAAAAGTTGCCGAGTCACACATGTCATCTCGATCAGGTACTTTTCTCAAAACAACATTGACATGGGGGGAAAGGGGGGACGAAAATGTCATCTTTTTCAAGGTATCTCAACAATTTTGTAACTGATTGTCTGAAAATGCAGCACCTTTAAATGGATGTAAATTAATAAAACTTGCTTTAAACACTATGAATTTGATAGGAGCTACAACATATGGGTAGATGAATTTTTCAGAGATTCTAGAAGCTCATGAGGCCTCGCAGCGTCCCTTTCAAAATATTCCTATTTTGATGTTTCTTGGCCATGCGCCTACTTGTTTAGGACTGGCAGTAAACAGGTTGGACGAAGGGTATACCACAATAATTATTTTTGATACGACGGGAGAGTTTCAATCAAAGTTTTTGACTTCTAACATTGCCTTGTTTAGTGTAAGTGGTGGAGCTGCATAGGTTTAAATTTTTTCAGTGTGATTTCTGTTAATTCAGGGTAATTCACTGGAATCTGCCTGTTTTTGTCATAATGACAGAGGTAGAGGGAAATGATGATTATCTGCTATGAAAGCTGGTTTTATGAAACTTTACTGATGTACGTTCATATGGAACAGTTATCAAATAGATACCGTGTCTGCAATGGCATTTGTCTGGCTTTAAACTTACAGGAGTTTGGTTGTGCAAAAGTAGCCATTTTTAGGCCCTACACAAAAAGGAAAATATGATTCTCAAACCAAGTTACCAATTCTTTGGCGGGAAATTCATGATATATTCAGAATCAAACGTACGTTCACACAATTACTCCCATAAACCAAACAATGTTGTGCCATATTTGTGTCTTTCAAAGGAATCATTTCACTTGAGCAGGCGTGGGAAATTTGAAAAAATTGACTTCTGGATTTCAAAGGGCATACGTTACCCTTTTGAAATCAGTCATAATTCTTTTGGGAATGGACAAAGCCCTATAATAAATCATTTCTTATCGGTCCACTGAGCCCACAGTGATTTGAAAGCCTAAATAACCAAATAAAGATACTGATGTCACCGAGTTAGGGGTTGAGATTGAGAACAATTCTCACCAACAATTTCCACTTTTTAAAGTTCCGCAAAAATGACCAAAAAAGTCAACCAAAATGTAGCAAAGGCCTGTGAGTAGACATGTGTGAAGTTTTCAGCAGTAAGCTGGCACTCAGTTGATGTAAAATGACAAATAGGTCAACAATTCCCACGACTAGAATGGTTTCAATTAGTTTTTTAAGGCATCAAAGTGAGCAATGTCGGTGTGATCCCTAAAAGTTTAGCTCTGTTGTGCAAAATATTGTCTGTTTTTGGTCATAAACAGGAGTCTCCACTCCCAATGACCTTAAAGCCTACGTTTTTTTGATAAATTCTCTATGTTTACCCTTGCAAAGAAGCACAAAATGGAATGAGTAATGTTAATGAGAAATGTACTGAGCATTGAGCATTGTGGCGAGAAACAAAGACGTAATTCGCCATGCAGACGAACTGCATCATGTGCACAAACTGCTCGCAACTTCTTGCCATCTTCAGTGCCATCTTCAGAGTATGATCAAGGGTTGATCATATCAAAAAGTGTTATGACTACTTTCTATCATGATTTGAACGAAAGGAAAATGAATCTTAAATATTCACTATTTCAGAGAATTAGGCCATTTTCTTGCAAAATCCCGGAAAAACACCATTTCAAAAATCACGTAAAAGGCTTCCAGTCTATGAAACTCCTTAGGTTCAACAATTATATCAACTTTGTATCAATAACTTTCTGTAAGCAAAATTGTTTGGCATTGCCTTCATCAATTTTCTTGAAAACTGGAGTTAAAGTTGCGACCCTTTCAGACAATCAGTTACAAAATTGTTGAGCCAATGCCCAGATTTTCAGTTTTTAGCCACTGTTTTCCCCCCTTCTCCCTAGTCAACGTTGCAGTACCACAAAAAGTTGACAAATCACGTGTGTCATCTCGATCAGGTACTTTTTTCAAAACAAAATTGACATGAGGGGAAAGGGGGGCGAAAATGTCATCTTTTTTCAAGGTGGCTCAAAAATTTTGTAGCTGATTGTAGGATTAAGCTCGCGTATTGTCTAATAAACTTCTGTTCTCAACAACTGTAAATTCCTGATGTGAACTGAGACCACATTATCTCTCAGTAACATTGTGCTAAAATCTGATCTCATATCTTTGTACGTTATCTGCAATGAATACGATTTATTCTATAGTTTAGTGTTCTATTGCAGAACATCCAAACAAGAGGACAATAGTTGAACTGGGACAAGATAAATGCCTTCATAATTCGCTTTAGTTTTTGGGTATCAAGAAATTGAGAGATTCTTGAGAGAGCATGTAGCTTTTGGCCAGCCTTTTTGCAAATAGACTTCATTTGCTGTTTAAAGCATAGTTTTTGTCCACATTCAATCCAGGCATTTTTTCTTCCTTGCTCTCTTTTATGTTCACCCCTCCGATATTTAAGGAAACGTCACAGCCTTTATCCCCAGACAGCCCTTGAAATGAGCAAACGTTAGGTACTTGGTTGATCAAGCTCCTCAATTCATTTAGGCGCTTGATCAAGCTCCTATATTATTTTTGTCTTTGTGGGAGACCAGGGAAACCAAATGAAAAGTTCTGGAAAAAATGCTACAAATACTGTTTTGTCTGAAAATTTTCAGTTAAATCACATCATTCATCGTAAAAGAATAAAAATAAATGAAGGCCAGCATTGCCGTTGGAATAGGGCTGCATGGCGAATAAGATCAAACAGTCTTGGAATGCCACCTTCAAAGTTTGCACAAAATTTTTTAATCTGCTCCCTTTTGTTGATAACCTTAATGGCCAGTCCCACTATGCCCTTTCCTAAGAGTTGAACAGCGATGATTCTGCCATATAGTCAGTACTGGCAGACCGGCAGAGCTTGCAGCTTTTTTGCTTCAACATGTGTGCTGAACAAATTGTCCAGCGTAGCAGCAAGGGAGCTTGTTAATGGTGATGAAAAGGTGGTGAACACTACTTTGGAAGCAAGCGAAAATTTCACAAGTCAATGAAGAGAAGGAAAGATGATTTATTGTAGTTTTACAGTGATAAAAAGGAAGATTTGGGCTGAATATTTCATCTCAAATACATTCACAAATTGTAATTATGGACCATTAAAAGAAACACTTTTGATCTGCAAGGCGCTTGAACAATCGAGCCAGTACAATTTTTGAGGCGAGTGTGGAGGCGCTTGGGCTCGATCAAGCGCCTTTCATTTCAGGGCCTATCCCCAGAGATATGATAATTCACGAGTTGCGAGTTGTCAGTTACGAGCTCTCAGTTGCGAGTTGGTTTTTACCTTCATTGTGGGAGTTGCGAGTTGGTTTTCCATCATATCAATTCAGTCTATTCTGTTATTCCAATTTTTGATTCTAGCCAAAGTTTCTTATGAATTCCTTCAATGAATTTCTCCTGCTCTTGAAGGTAAAAGGGTTGTATGTTGGGGCTAAGATTTGAGTTGAATGCTTCTTCTACGGTATTGGACGTTGCTAAAGTCATTTCAAAGTTTGCGTCGATTGATTTCCCTTTCAAGGCTTTGCTGAAGTCATACTCAAGGAATGAGGTTTTGGTGTTGGTGCTATGATTCGATCACTGACTACAAATAAGATTTCACCGTTTGAGAGAAATCTTGCTAAGTACCTTGAAGGCTCCACTAAGGCTCCTTGAACAGACAAAAGCATTAAGGATGTATCTTCAAAAAACTCATAAGAAACTTTGGCTGAATCTAAAATTAGAACGAAAGTATAGAATGAATTGATATGATGGAAAACCAACTCGCAACTCGCAACTCGCAAAATATGAGAAAAAACCAACTCGCAACTGACAACTCGCAACTGACAACTCGCAGAATATAATCCCTCTTATCCCCAAAGACATTAGATGGCATTTGTCCTCATTAAGCTTGTTCAGAAACCATAATAAGAAGGTATTGACTGAACAATGAATCTGCAACGCATTTTAGCACTTTATTAGACATGACCTTATTTCTGGGAGTTTAAAAACAGGCCTAAAAATTGCAGAATGTGTTAAATGGGAGATTTAGGGCGAAAGGATTACTCTACCTGGAAAAGCCGATACGACAAGTACATCCATTTTGTCTGTCTTCTCTAATTTTGTTATACTGCCAAAGGTGAGATGGATTTCACAGGGTCCATGATTTGTTTCAACTTCGATCTTCTCTTTGAGAGCTAGTACGGCCATCTTTCCCTTGTTTGGGTAACTTGGCTGAGTGCTGCTTTGCTTCAAGCCATAAGGTACAGCGCGTACCCCAAGAAGAAAACAATAGTGTACTTTATGTATGATAACACAGGCATGCGCAGAAGTATAAATTGAGACTTCAAGCAAACTGACTGAAGGAACTGCAGAGTCTGCGGAATGTTTGACAACCTGTGGCCTTTGACAGTTTTATGGGTTCCTGTAAACCGTGGAACGACATAACGACTAATAACGAGCTATCAAATTACAGTATCGAGTTGTCTGTCCAAATGGGTGTATCAACCGGACCACCATAAGTACGGAATGGACTGATCAGTGGATCTAGGGAATAGCGGAGCTCGCGAATTTTCTGTTTCTTTGGAAAGCAAAGTAAGAATCAAGCAAGCTCATCAATTTTCTTCCTCTATATCCCTTGTTTCGTGTAAATGTGTAAGTAGAAGATGGAAAGAATGGTTCCCTATCTGCTTACAACGGAATCTGCAGTTGCTAATGACAGAGATTTACAAAACTAAATCAAATATCACCCCAAGCTTTATGACTGAAATTTTCATTGAGAGGAATCCCCCTTATCATCTACGGAGCAGCAATATTCTACAAATGCCCAAGCCCCGGACAGTTCGGTATGGGTTAGAGAGTATTTCTTTCCTTGGATGTAAACTGTGGCATGGAATCTCCAATGACATTAAACAGTCACTTAATATTTCCATCTTTAAAAAACGTACAAAGGAATGGAAGGGTGATGACTGCAACTGCCGATTATGCAAGACTTTCATAGCACTGGTTGGGTTCTTGAATTAACCTTGTTCTTATCTCAAGCTAAAAATCGCCTGTAAATATGTAACATATGTACATATGTATATATTTAGGAAGATCGTTTTATGTTAGATTTGTAGGCTTATTTTTATTTCACTTTTGCTTTTGTTTTAGTAGGCTTCAATTAGCTGTATTTTTGCTATTCATTTAAACGCCTACTATAAAGAAATTAATAATAATAATAATAATAATAATAATAATAATAATAATAATAATAATAATAATAAATTACAAATCTTTCATGACACAACAACAAAGACTTTTGCAGGTACGGGTAAAGGCAACATTCCTTGGCTTCCTAATAATAGTTTTACCATAAGAGAGAGAGAGAGAAATCTTGGCAAAATAACATAACAGTTTGATGGCTCGGTAATAATTTTACCATGACCAATAGAGTATGTGGCCACATAACATAACTAATACCGGGTGTCCCGAAAAATGTTCCGACGTTTTAAGGAACACAGAGAAAAAGGTCTTGAACCTGAAACTTTCTATGCACTTTAGTTACATTATAGACATTTCAACTTACAGTTTGGCATATCGTAAGAAGAAATTAGTAATCTGAAAATGGAGTTATGAGCAACAACATTGCATGTTCATGCTCCAGACAAAACCAGAGAGATTAGTACGGCGTCCTGCTTCATGGTGGTAAAAGAAGCTGAGGTCCGGGGCTTATGGATAATTTCTTTAATCATAGGGATACTTTGCTGCCAAACTTTCTTACGTAATACGTCAATATCTAATATCTTTTATCTCATAATTAAAGAACGAAATTTTTGAAAAGCTTCTAAGGTGCCTATTGAGACTTCAAATCAACTATTATGTAAATTCACACTCTATGAATAAACATTTTGTTATGATTCACTTTTCTGAAGTTGAAGTCAAAACTCGTTTTATGTGGTTAACTGAAGATGAGCGCAATCTGCATGATAACTGTTGTTTTTTCATCTGTCATTGGTCGATCTGAAAGAGTATGTCACCTGTAATAAGTCTATCTGAAAGGTCCCTTACGAAACAGACTTAGAGCAAGTCTGTAGAGTGCACGATCCAAAGGGTCAGATTAAAACTGTTTAAATTGGCCCAGGAGAAGAAAACTACAAATTAAAAAAGCTTTAGCAAAAAGGATTTGGAAACGGGGAACCATTCTTTCCGTCTTCTACTTACACATTTACACGAAACAAGGGATATAGAGGAAGAAAATTGATGAGCTTGCTTGATTCTTACTTTGCTTTCCAAAGAAACAGAAAATTCGCAAGCTCCGCTATTCCCTAGATCCACTGATCAGTCCATTCCGTACTCATGGTGGTCCGGTTGATACACCCGTTTGGACAGACCACTCGATACCGTAATTTGACAGCTCGTTATTAGTCGTTATGTCGTTATTAGTCGTTATGTCATTCCACGGTTTACAGGAACCCCAGTTTTATGATGTCTTCCTTCGTTCGTCTTTGAAACAAAAACAATACAGATTCTTTGTCCATGTTTGTGAATATTATCTTATTTGAAAGAAGTTAAACCAGTCTTATTGAATTTGAACCAAATTGAATTGCCAACTGCCTAGGAATGCAAAGAATCCCTTTCAATGAAATCCATGAAGAAACATTTGGGACTACTTCCGCATAACATAAAATGACAAATAATCGCCGAAACAAATGACAATTATTAGATTGTCTGGTCAGTGAACAATAAAACACGATGTTTTGGAGCACTTGTGCCAACAATTGATTTACGGACAAACTGATTTACGGGCAATATCTTGGAAAGAAAATGAGCCAAAAAGCATCAAATAACATATGATACTATTTATGATCTTTTGTGCGCCTATGCTGAATTTGTCCTTTCCTTCAAATTTAGCCCAATCTATGAATGCTGGCTAACTGTTCGATTACAACAGGCTGTCTAAATCCAGTCACAGACAGTCGTTTAGACCATACTTTAGTTGATTAACCTAGATATGTTAAAACCAAAAATTTGTATGTTTACTCATCATTTCATGATAAAATCTTAGTAAATCTACACTATAGCCAATTGGTAACAGTGCCCTCAGAGGTGAGGCAAAATGCCGAAAGGTGGCCCAGGAACAGGAATATAGTGAGATTTTGTCAAGTCCCAATTTATGCTTCTGCGCATGCCTGTGCTATGATACATAAAGTAAACTATTGTTTTCTTCCTGGGCTACGCGCTGTACCTAATGGCTTGTTGCTTTGCTTTACGTCAGGGAGATAATTTACTTGCGTTGAGCGAGGTTGTATGCAACCTCCTTCGCAGCGCAGCGCTCGTTTTGCAGTGGAGACAAGATGGAGGAAGACGTGTGTTGTGGAGAGGCCGGCTCTGTTTTGGATTGGATCCTTCCAAGGTTTATGACACCGATCGACACCGTTCGCCCCAAATTATGCTAATATATTTATGACAAAAATCGAAAACCAAATACTACACAATGCAGGACATGACAAAACACCACTTCTGTGGAAACGATTCATTGATGACATATTCATAATTTGGCCTCACAGTGAGGTCGAATTGTTACAATTCCTAAATCACATAAATACAGTGCATCCTACAATCCAATTCGAGATGGAGCACTCAAAAAACCAAGTGCATTTCCTCGATACAACTATATTCATTAACAAGGAACGAAAACTAGAGAGCACTTTGTATGTGAAACCCAGAGACATTTGCTCCTTGCTACACAAACAATCATTCCACCCGGAAACTTGCAAACAAAGCGTCATATACAGCCAAGCGCTTAGACATCGCCGCATCATAACCGACAATGAAACTTTAAAAACAAAGTTAGAAAAACTAAAAACTAATCTCATCAGAAGAGGTTACTCAATTGAAGAAATAAATCAACAATTCCAAAAGGTACAACAACTTTCACAAACAGATGCCCTCTTTGGAAACTCCCAACCAAAAAAGCAAGGGAGAATACTCCCATTCATAATACCTTATGATAAAAACACTGTACAAATCAACAAAATTCTGAAAAAACATTGGAAAATAATCCATGAAAACAATACCCTGAAAACTATCTGGCCAAACCAGCCCTTCCTGGCACTACAAAGGAACAAAAACATTGGGGACATACTCGTACACACAGATCTGAAGAACGAATGAGAGGTATGATACACTTTTACCTTTTTGGCCGCATATGAGATACAAGGTGACCTTTGGCCAAGGTTGCTAGGGATAAGCCGTGAGCGACAGAGTGTACTGACCTTAAATCCCGAAACACTCTCACGGTCGGTTCAGTTGACAATTGTATCTCCAAAACGCACCAAAATGCAAAAAAACACGCTTGCCACAGTTCGCGCGCAATGCAAATGTGATATCACAAGGGCTTGCTTGGACTGCCTTGGAGCGGTGCGAGAATGGCGAATAACTCACACCCTATCTTTTATTTCCCTTTTCATTCGTTCATCGATTTGGGTACCGCAATTTTACATATTATTGTTTCAACCAATCAACTTTACGACAGGGAGATAATTTACTTGCGTTGAGCGAGGTTGTATGCAACCTCCTTCGCAGCGCAGCGCTCGTTTTGCAGTGGAGACAAGATGGAGGAAGACGTATGTTGTGGAGAGGCCGGCTCTGTTTTGAATTGGATCCTTCCAAGGTTTGTACAATTTCAAGTTAGGTAAAGAAACAATTCGTTAATTAGTGCCACATTTTGCCAATCCAGCTTGTTTTAGATCTCATTAAGACTTTCATTAGTCTGTTTTGACTCATTTTCTTCGATGGTAACTTAGGCCAGCGAAACTTTTCTATCACGACCAAGCACGCACTTTGCTTATAACTGCCGTGCCCACGCATGCCCACGCAAGCACTTACCATCTTTTGCTGAGGAAATCCATATGCTTGAACACTGTGCAAAAATTTTTCTGATGCTTTTTGATAATTTTGAGAAAGAAGAGGCTTTTCATGGGGTACTTAGTTCTACTTCCTTCTTTGCGTCTCACCGCGCCTCTCGGTATTCGAAGGTGAGGATTCGAGAACAGAACAGGCTGTTGTTGAATTGTGCAGCGTTTGTTTACAATTGAAAAATTTTTGTCACTAGTCATGTCTTTGTAAGGGTACAACATCTCATAAGCCTGAGTAAGTTAGCTCAGTTAGCCACTTCAGTAGTTTGGCAGTTTTATACAGGAGCAGGCTTGCAGATTGTTTTGAATTGATTCTCGCAAATCGAAACGAAATGCAAGGAACTCCTGGAAATTTTTGCAGTGATGACGAAGAATTATAGGCCAAAACATATTTGGCAGGCATTGCAAATACAAATCTTGTTAAGAAAAGACATGTTTGTGAAAGAGATATTCAGGGGGGGATACAACATTGTTAATGTAACAAGCTTATTTTGCAAAATCGTTGTTATAGATGTGTTGGCAGGAAACCTCAGTTTCAGAATAAATTGTAAAAGTAAAACTGCGAGGATGATACTCATTTTCGAACCAAGGATGACACACACAATTTTCAAGTTTTTTCCATTTGATTATGACATATGACAAGATGAATAAATAACCATTTTTGACAAGTCCAAGTGTTGCAAAAAAATTTTTTAGTTAACCCATATCTGACAAATCCATGTTTATTTGAATTAAGCGCTAACGTTTCAAAGCATGCAATGCTCCATCTTCAGAACCCCCAAAATTACTGATGATCGAACCACGTTATAAATGAATACGAAACAAAGGAATTAAAGGAAGCGTCCTAATATACGACCTAATTGGTAAACAAGAACTGACACGGGAATTTGAACAGCTATGAAAATACAGGCATGAATTAGAAAAATAAAATAAAATAATATTGGAAGGAGCAAAACAATAGATAGGAAAAGTTAGAATAATACAAGTGGAACAGATGAAAACTTGTTGTTGAGAGGCGGTCTGTCCCTTCGGATTAAGAGGCTTTCAAAAATGAGTAAACCAGACTTGTTATTGGTTGTGGCTGTTATTGGTTAATGATTATGCTTGTGGCTCATGGTACCCAATGTTAAATAAGAGGCTGTCCAAAAAAATCCAGGCGGCTCAAAACAAATGCATCCGATTTTATCTTAATTTAAAAAACACAGCACACGTTGGGGCCACAGAATTCAAATCTATAAACTGGCTCCCCACTAAGCACAGAGTAGAACAAAATATCTGTGTTAATATAATGAAATTTTTCAACGGGACTGCCCCAGCTTATGCTGACGAAATATTCCATCCAGGCGACCAAAGTCGAATAACGCGAAGGTCTAAGTTTAGACTAAACGTTCCTTTTTGTAAGAGTAGCACAGGCCAAAAATGTCTATCTTACCAGGGGCCAAAAATATGGAACAGTCTAGCATCAGACTTGAAATCTACCAACAATGTCAACACATTTAAACATAACATCAAAGAAAATTTTTTCAACGATATACAAAGGAAGGAAGATGATGTATATGTGTATTATTAACACCTCACACACTCTCTTACTACTGATTTGGTTCAAATAAAAATATTTCATCATCTACTAGAATTTTCTTTTCTTCCATTAAAATTTTTCTTTCATTGACACCTTTGGAGGGACCATTATGGAATCAAGGTCGCACTGACCTTTTAATGCTATCCCTGCCATTTTACCTAAGGGTGTTTTTAATTTAGATAGCTGTATATATTTTAATATCACACGCCTGTTATTAGATTTTTCTTTCCTTTTTAAATAGATTTATTGTATTTTAATATTTGATAGTTTTTGTTATTTTGGCGAAATTATACATTATACATAGGTTCTATCAAGAATGGAGAAATTCTCAATAGAGGCATTATGTCCACATTGATCAAGGCGCTCAGAAATCGCTGAGGGATTCACTTTGATCTTTTTGCCAGCCTTGTTTATTCCTAAATGCTCTCTGCAGCGTGTGACCAAATGACGAGAAGTTTTCCCGTAGTACCTGGCATTACAGTCAGGGCACTCAAATTTATACACCACAAACGAGCATAAAAGAGTAGACAAGCGATCTTTGAATGGGAAGTAGGACATAATAAGTCTAGGACAGCGAAAAATAACTTTAAAATCAATATTCGGGTAACAACATTTGATGAGTTTACTAAGTTTGGTTTTCACCTGTAAGATATAATTACCTAAATACGGCATACAAAAAATTACAATATCCTTCTCATTTTCCGAAACTTTTTCTCTTGCTTTAGCCTCAAACTTTTTATCAAGAAAGGACTTAATAATACGATCAATCAAAGCCTTAGGAAAACGGTTTTCACACAGAATATCCTTGATACGAATAATTTCTTGATGGAAACTGACATGCGAGGAACAAATTTGAAAGGCTCTAAATATCAGAACACTGATAAGATTCGTTTTATACTTATCAGGGGCAAGGCTGTCAAAATCAGAATATAAACCAGTGTAAGTCTTTTTTCGGTACAGGCTAGTGGAAAATCCTGTATCATCATGAGTGACAAGGACGTCAAGAAACGGAATTGAGTTATCATTTTCGAACTCAACTGTAAATTTAATGTTAGGATGTTGACTATTGATAAAATCAAGAAACTTTTCGGCATGCTCTTTCTTATGAAAAAGGCAAAATGTATCATCAACATACCGTCGGTATAAAACAGGTCGAAATTCATCAGGGCAACTCCCTAAAAAACGTTTTTCCAGACAGCTCATAAAGATGTTGGCAAAAGCGGGGCCAAGGGGCGAACCCATGGCCACACCATCAACCTGGTCATACAGGTTCCCATTAAAGATGAAATGATTCTCTCTAACTGCCAAACTGAGTAGTTTTTTTTTAACTCAGTGCGTTTAAAAGTACAATCCAAAAGTCAAAGGAATCCGATTCATCAAAAATGAGGTCAGTGCACAAGTCGATAGTTCCATTAAGTGGAATATTGGTAAACAAACTGGAGACATCAAAACTGGCCTTGACGAGCTTATCACTGCCCGTAAAAGATGTAATTTCTAAAGCAAAAGAAGAAGAGTCCTTGACTGTAAATTCGTTGCTAGTATGTGGCTGCAAGATAGGGACAAAGAACTTGGCAAGTTTGTAGTTGTATGTTCCTATGACTGATAAGATGGGCCAAGCTGGACAGTCCGACTTGTGAACCTTTGGGAGGCCATACAAAACACCGGGTGAGCTACCATTTGGTAGAGGCTATTATACACATTCTCCGTGATGATCTTTTTCTTAAGCAAAGTGTCTCTAAGAAACCTTATGAGTTCATTTTCACGCTTCAGGCATAGGTCCAAAATATCAGTATCGAGTTTCTTAAATTTGGAAGCATCCGAGAGGAGGGATTCAACTTTATTACTATAATCAACAAGATCTAGGATAACCACCCCGTTTCCCTTATCAGGCCTGAGAATGACAATATTTTTATTCTTGGAAAGATTCTTCAGGGCCGCTAACTCAGCTTTACTAATATTCAAGGGGAAATGCGCAGAATCATAACCATAAAAAGCAGAAAGGGCAATACTTTTGAGCTTGGTCCTGACAAAGTCGAAATTAAGCTTTTCATCGGCAATAGGACGGTTTTTTAGCGAAGTGGCCAATTTTTCAAACGGCGTCGAGAATTCGCAATATTTCAAATTTTCAGGGCATTGCTACAGGAGTTTTTCCAGATTCTTGGAAAATTGCTAGGGTTGCCCCTATTTTCAAAAGTGGTCAAACTGATGATCGGTCTAATTACAGGCCTATATCTGTTCTCCCTGTTCTTTCGAGGATTTTTGAAAAACTGATCTTCAACCAACTCTATAAGTACCTGGACACAAACAAACACTTGTTTTCTAAACAGTCAGGTTTTAAACGCCTTTACTCTGTAGTAAAAAGTCTCCTGTCCTGCACCAACGACTGGTATAACAATATGGATACGGGGAAATACACTGCATTGGTGTTTATCGACCTGAAAAAAGCGTTTGATACTGTTGATCATGATATCTTGCTGAAAAAGATGCAGAAATATGGAGTTTCTGGTATCGAGCTTGCCTGGTTTACGTCATATTTACAAGACAGACGGCAGTTATGCAAGGTCAATGGTGTTTCTTCACAAATAGAAGAAATAAACTGTGGTGTACCACAGGGATCTTGTCTTGGACCTCTTCTTTTTATAGTATATATCAATGATCTTCCGTTTTGTCTGGAGAGCTGTCAGGGGGCCATGTATGCTGACGATACCAACATCTCCTTTGCTGCAAAAAGTATCAACGATCTGAATATGACGCTGAACAGAGAACTTGATTCTTTAAGGAAATGGCTCCAAGGCAATAAACTGTCATTAAATGTCCTGAAGACACAGGCGATGGTTATTGGATCTCGCCCCAACCTTAAGAAGATTTCCACAAAACTGGTGGAACCTCCCTCTTTTTCTATTGGTGGCTCCGAAGTCGAAATGGTAGATAACGTCAAGTATTTAGGGGTGCAGATTGATAAACATCTAGCTTGGGACGAGCATATCCGTTTTGTAAGATCTAAGGTCTCTCGTGCAATTGGATTCCTTAAATATGCCAAGAAGTTACTGCCACAGGACACTCTCTGTAAAATGTATCGTGGTATCGTTGAACCGCAACTCCGCTACTGCTGTTCAGTCTGGGGGGCATGTGCGGGGACTAAGTTGCAGGTGCTGCAAAAACTTCAAAACCGTGCAGCTAAAATTGTGACCAACAGTAGTTATGATTCTTCCGCAAGTGCCTTGATACAAACTCTTAATTGGCCTACCGTAGCGGATATGATACATGTCGAGACAGCTTGCATGGTTTTCAAATCAATAAATGACCTGGCTCCAGAATACCTGTGAGAAATTTTTACAAAGAACTCGGCATGCAGTAGGAAAAATTTGAGAAACACTGCAACTGACCTCCAAGTCCCTCTAATGAAAACGTGCAATGGTCAGCGAGCTTTCTCACATCGTGGTGCTGGAGTCTGGAACCATTTAGATTCAAAAATCAAGCAGGCATCCTCTTTCAAAGCATTTAAAGAAGGTTTAAAAAAATGATTTATTCTGGTGTATCTTTTTTATTTATCCATTATTGTAATTAGCTAGGGTTTTATATGATGTAATTTATTTAAGTTAAGATTTTAAGCACGGCCCCCTGAAAAGCAGTCTTTCTTGATTGACGGGGTAACCGTGGGTAAAGAATTTAAAATGAAATGAATGAAATGAATGAATGAATTTAAGACCGCGAGAGAGCACTTTCTTTTCAACCTCGTTGAGCGTATACGCTGAGTAATTGAAAATGACCTTATCAGGATCAATAGCAGAGGATAAATAAGCAATTTTTAGATTTTCTAACTTACGGTTCTGCACCATTTCCACCCTTTTAAGCGATTTGATATTAAGGTTGGCAGCAAGGGAAACGAGATGGTTATAATCCAACCATGAATAGATGGAGCGCAAATGTTCTTTCGATGTTTTAATTTCATTTTCCATCCTCTTCAAATGCTTCTTCTTCTGGGCCATTTCTGTCTTCAAGAGTCTTTTCATACATCTGTCATACATTTGTGATGAGCGCAATCTTGAGTTGGCCAACTTGAAGTGAAGAAACTTCGGAACGACACCAAAGAATTTGCATGATGTTAAAAATTTTAAATCCAGTGTTGCTTTTCGATATTCCTTGTCCAGCTTCTCAAAGGTGCGGAACGACTGAAGACCTGAACTGCCATATCGTCGTTGCAAAATCGTTGTTATAGATGTGTTGGCAGGAAACCTCAGTTTCAGAATAAATTGTAAAAGTAAAACTGCGACGATGATACTCATTTTCGAACCAAGGATGAAACACACAAAGTTCAAGTTTTTTCCATTTGATTATGACATATGACAAGATGAATAAATAACCATTTTTGACAAGTCCAAGTGTTGCAAAAATTTTTTAGTTAACCCATATCTGACAAATCCATGTTTATTTGAATTAAGCGCTAACGTTTCAAAGCATGCAATGCTCCATCTTCAGAACCCCCAAAATTACTGATGATCGAACCACGTTATAAATGAATACGAAACAAAGGAATTAAAGGAAGCGTGCAAATAAACAATCTAATTGGTAAACAAGAACTGACACGGGAATTGGAACATATATGAAAATGCAGGCATGAATTAGAAAAATAAAATAAAATAATAATGGAAGGAGCAAAACAATAGATAGGAAAAGTTAGAACAATACAAGTGGAACAGATGAAAACTTGTTGTTGAGAGGCGGTCTGTCCCTTAGGATTAAGAGGCTTTCAAAAATGAGTAAATCAGACTTGTTATTGGTTCTATCAAGAATGGAGAAATTCTCAATAGAGGCATTATGTCCACATTGATCAAGGTGCTCAGAAATCGCTGAGGGATTCACTTTGATCTTTTTGCCAGCCTTGTTTATTCCTAAATGCTCTCTGGAGCGTGTGACCAAATGACGAGAAGTTTTCCCGTAGTACCTGGCATTACAGTCAGGGCACTCAAATTTATACACCACACCCGAGCATAAAAGAGTAGACAAGCGATCTTTGAATGGGAAGTAGGACATAATACGTCTAGGACAGCGAAAAATAACTTTAAAATCAATATTCGGGTAACAACATTTGATGAGTTTACTAAGTTTGAGGCTAAAGCAAGAGAAAAAGTTTCGGAAAATGAGAAGGATATTGTAATTTTTTGTATGCCGTATTTAGGTAATTATAGCTTACAGGTGAAAACCAAACTTAGTAAACTCATCAAATGCTGTTACCCGAATATTGATTTTAAAGTTATTTTTCGCTGTCCTAGACGCATCATGTCCTACTTCCCATTCAAAGATCGCTTGTCTACTCTTTTATGCTCGGGTGTGGTATATAAGTTTGAGTGCCCTGACTGTAATGCCAGGTACTACGGGAAAACTTCTCGTCATTTGGTCACACGCTGCAGAGAGCATTTAGGAATAAAAAAGGCTGGCAAAAAGATCAAAGTGAATCCCTCAGCGATTTCTGAGCAATGTGGACATAATGCCTCTATTGAGAATTTCTCCATTCTTGATAGAACCAATAACAAGTCTGATTTACTCATTTTTGAAAGCCTCTTAATCCTAAGGGACAGACCGCCTCTCAACAACAAGTTTTCATCTGTTCCACTTGTATTGTTCCAACTTTTCCTACCTATTGTTTTGCTCCTTCCATTATTATTTTATTTTATTTTTCTAATTCATGCCTGCATTTTCATAGCTGTTCAAATTCCCGTGTCAGTTCTTGTTTACCAATTAGGTTGTATATTAGGACGCTTCCTTTAATTCCTTTGTTTCGTATTCATTTATAACGTGGTTCGATCATCAGTAATTTTGGGGGTTCTGAAGATGGAGCATTGCTTGCTTTGAAACATTAGCGCTTAATTCAAATAAACATGGATTTGTCAGATATGGGTTAACTAAAAAATTTTTTTGCAACACTTGGACTTGTCAAAAATGGTTATTTATTCATCTTGTCATATGTCATAATCAAATGGAAAAAACTTGAACTTTGTGTGTGTCATCCTTGGTTTGAAAACGAGTATCATCGTCGCAGTTTTACTTTTACAATTTATTTTGCAAAGGAATACCAATGTTACCTCTTCAACCTGAAGAATTGTTGATCTATGTGTGCCGTAGACTGCTGTTTCCTGAAATAGCTTATGCTAAATGCTATTCTATGGAAAGTATGGTACAACTGCAAATGTAGTTTCTAAAGGGTTGAACATTGAATATGTGATCTTCATAATGACATCTACAGATCTAGGAATAATACTGTGAAGAATGTAGGAAAGGGGGACAAGGTCATAAGGGGCATCTTAAATGGTGCAAATTGAAGTAAATTGAGATTTGTAAACAGAAGCGTGATAATAATGATAAGAATAATTTTTATATGGGGTAACCTCATCAATACTACAAGTATTGTTATTAATAAGGGCCCTGTCAGAAAAGTAATCTATCAATTTACAAGGAGTTGCTTGACAGCCCTTTTAGAGCAAAGTGGTGACATTGACTCTAAAATTGGAAACACTCTAGAGAATGATTATCAAAATCTGTGCAAGTGTGAACAAACACTGTGAAGAAGAGAATAACTGTTGAAGATCTTATAGCCCAGAATTCAAAGAATGTTTCCCTGGTTGAACATTTGAAAGTTGCCAGGAAAGACAAGAATATATATTTTTTATCACATTAAAGGGTTATAGCCAAACTGAAGTCGTTGATCTTTTTGAAGCCAAAAAGCATTGCACAAAATAGCAGGGATAGCATTAATTTAAAGGTTAGTGCGCCCTCTAGCTGAATGAATTCTATGCATGTGTTGACTTTCTCAAATAGAATACAAGAGGTTAAATTCAAATACACTTCTTGAAAAAGCTATAATACTGTCAACCAACTTCAAACACAATTGACATTACATATATAACCAAATATTTTTGCCAGCCATATTTTGTGTAATTACGTTTAGAATGAGTTTTGTCTTTTAATTGGCAGACAATGCTTTGAGAAGAATACAGATGTTAAATCTGAATGCAATATTACATCAACAGACCAAACTGATGCAATTCTAATAATGATAATAATAATAATAATAATAATAATAATAATAATAATAATAATAATAATAATAATAATAATAATGATAATAATAATAATAATAACTTCTTATTTACAGTTGGTATAAAACTAATGATAGCTCGTACTCTTAAGAAGAGTGAGCTAATAAAAACCAACTATTTAACCTAAATACAGCAAACCATAATATTTACATCAGAGAGCATAATTTACCTTTGTATCCTTCCCCAGCCCATGTTTTGATTTTTTTGCAAAAGGAAGCGACCGTTTCGCTGCTCTTTATCACATCTGGTATGCTGTTCCATAGTATGCTACCCCTAAAACATATGGACTTCATGCCAAAGGCCACGGTGGATGTGCTTGGATGTAAAACGGTGTCCTTAATTCTGAGATTATATCTGATCTCTCTTCTCTGGAATAGTTCAGACAAAAATAGAGGGTTCTCATGATGTAAAGTTTTGTAAATCTCTATCATCAGTCTTTGTAAATTCTGATCATGGACAGTTTTTTCATTGCTTCTAACAAGTAGATCAGCAAATGGTGCATTATGGTCATCAAACAAAACACGTAGTGCTCGTTTGTGGATCTTATTGATCTTATTATTGGCACCTTTTCCACAGGAAATCCAAATTAAGGGGCAGTATTTAAAGTTTGACATAACAAACGAGTTATTCAGTAATCTTTTTTGAGGTTGCTGAAGATATCTTGCGACCCTAGAAAAAGCACTAACACTCCTGTTTGCTTTGACACACAAGGACTCTACGTGAGTATCAAATTTCAGTTTCGCATCAATCGTTATCCCCAACAGTTTAACTTGATTAGTGGATGGGATTATTTTCTCATCAATTTCCAAGCAAAGTTTGTTGTAACAGATTCCCCTGGTGCAAAGTCTGTTGGCAGCTGTTCCTCAATTATTGCTGTCATCATGAACAAGCTGTTCTTGCTACTTTATGTTCAAAGACTTATAACCGACTGAATTCGTCAAATTTTTACATTTTGTAAATATTTGAGTTGGAAATACTATCGGGGTGAATCATCAACAAAATAATCCTTAATGCATGCATGATCTTCTTAGTTTTGTCTGGTCTTGCTCACCAATTGGTAATAAAATATTCTCCTTATCTTTCGTAATGTCACTCTAACTGAAGCATGCAGCGTCTGTTCACAGTTACATTTTTCATGAAAAATTATAGTTTGAAATATGGACTAAGAGATCTGTGATCTATGCTGCTGCCAAATCATGTGATGTCTTCCCACCTGTGGCAAGATGGTCTCACTCCCTTGCAAGTCTTTTTTTATGATTTAGTTTATTTTCTGTAATATATATTTATTAGTTCCACTTTTGTGTGTGCATTTTTGTATCAGTGGAATTCTAAAGTGGCAGTGGATAATTAGACAATGTCCGCGATGTCCGCGTTTTAGGTTTTTCCCTATGCGAAAACATAACACGCGGACATTGGTTTCGCGGACCTGAAGAAAATTGCACACCATTAGTTTTCCGTGATGTTCTATGAATGATGATCATGGAAACATACTTTTTAACGCTTTTCTCGAATAATTAGAATATGTCCGCGATGTCCGCGTTTTAGGTTTTTCCCTATGCGAAAACCTAAAACGCGGACATTGATTTTGGGCGGACATGTCCGCGATGTCCGCGATGTCTGCGTTTTAGACCTGGCCGTTTTTTATCCCTTGTTGTGATGCTCATGTGTGGCTCAACCCTGCCTGCCAGATTGCCTTAGCTGCAAAGTCAAAGCATTACAGCATTGTGCCAAACAGTTATTTGAAACCTGTTTTAAAGTTTGTCTCATATTAGGTGTTAGGTGAAACTTTGCATGAATAGAAACAACTGAAGTGTTTTGCATGGGCATTTTTATGTTGCTGCAAATTTCATCTGATACCTAATTTGAGAAGGACTTCAATTTATTACAGTGTTTGACCCAACAGTGTTTGACACAATGAATAAAATGCAGTCATTCAAAGTTTGCTCTTTTCCATGTATCTATATTCAAAGGCTAAGCATTAAAACATTTTTCAAATCACAGTCTATCAGTGCAATCTCAGCAGAGTCTTTTACTGTGTCATGTCTTGTTTATGATGTTCCCTTCAAAACCTGCAAGAAAACACAAATGCAGCAGTGTACAGTGGTCATGTTAAATGTAGACCTAACAATTCTTTCAATATTCAACTGCTTTCCAGATTTTATTGTTCCAAAGAAAAAACAATGCTCAGAAAAGCAAGCAGTAGACGTTAATTCCTGGTTTTGTAGGCAGGGTCGGTTTGGTTGTTCAAAGAGACAGATCATGCGTAAAGACTGCGCCTAAAATGCCCACCCAAACAGAGCTAGCCCCAAAGAACAGGGAAATATTAAAATCTAAAAAGTATCATAAAATATCATGAATCATTTTGCAATGTGGAGCGATTAAAGTTTCTACCAGATGAATTGGCCTAAGTTAGCTCCCGAAGAACATATGTTGTTTGAATCATTTCCTTCAGTCAAATTGGCTGATCGAGTCACTCAAGTGAAAGATAAACATAAGAGAGATAAATCAATGTTCAAAATAGACTTACAGGCTTACTACTGTAATTAAATCCAATCCAAAAGTGTGATTTGCCTTTCCTTCCACGCAACAGCTCCTTCTCGCTTCCACTGCAAAGTGTGCGGTGCTCTGCGAAGGAGGTTGCATACCACATCGCTCGCGCTTTCAATGCGCCAGCCTGGTTCCAAGGGCCAGCTTCCTACGTCAGTACTGACCCTGGTACCGGCCAGGTCAACTTCGCAATTTAATTGGCTATTCGATAACAAAAGGCTCACTAATTATTCCAAGGAGTTATTGCTTGGTTTTGGAGAGAAATTGGTAAACTTTGGATCGCTGTCACGGGAAAACCGGACAAAGGATCGAAAAAGGATCGTTGTTATACTTAAACGTCATGTATATGCCCCAGTTAACGGAGTTTGAGCCATATCCGTCGGCACATGAGGAGAAATTAGCTATATTTGGTCATTTTGGGGACGATTCCTATTGATTCCCATTCAAAAATGGTCCTATTTCAAATGGTTATTGAGAAAATTATGTTTGATGTGTAGGGCTTGTGAGGAGTTGAAAAGGGGTAAGGGGCTATGGAGATTTCCAATTTTAGGGTTTCAAGAAATTTGGGGGTCATTATGACGTCATTAATTGGGGATCAAAGAAAAAAAATGACTTTTTTTCGACCTGACGTTCCGTTTGGAGTTGATGCACGATGTTTACTGAACCGATTAAAGGACGGAAAAAAGATTTCAAGAGACCGACCTTCTGGGAGTCTTTTGTCGCCATTTAGGGTACGATACTGCCCTCAGTGGATTCGTGAGGGAAGTTCAAAAATGGGGTAACGTTTTGGCCCGCACCTTTTTGCGCCCTAACTCAGGTTTGCGCCAGGCAAATGACTTCAGGATGCCAGAAATAAACGTAAACCCCCATTCTTTACCTATCCCAACTTTAATTTAACATTTATTTTCAAAATTCGAAGAATAACGAGCCATTTCATTTTGGAAGCTGCGGTGGAATTTCCTTAATTTTCAAACTTAGGCCCATTTTCACTCTAAAGAAATTTTGCTCGTTTTCCTATCAAATACACTTGCTAATCTCGGATAATTGTCTAAATACCTTAAAAAGGGTTAAATGAAGGTCCTCAAAGAGTTTGCTTTTAGTTTTTCGCATTATATACTGCTGCATCAGTGGAGGAAGATCTGTCATTTTTCGTCCCATTTTCATACTTCCTCCATTTTTTTGGACTTAATACATGGTATGTTATGCATCAAAATCTGTTGGCATAGGGTGTATGCTGTTTGACTCATTTGACTAAGAGATAATAAGAGAGTTTGTAATGAGTCTGCAGATGATAATTTATGCAAAACAAAATGGCGCCCAAATGGCCACTTTTGCGGCAACCGGTACCAGGGCCGACTAGACTGATTACAAGCCGTAGTTTCGCTCCTCCGCCAAACTGATGTACCCCGCTACAACTACGACTCATAAACAAACAGTGAAATTTCCGGCCTATTCACGGGAGCCTCGTTTTGGAAATTTCTGGTCTGGAAAATACACCGCCGTGGTCTGCGTTTTGCATTAGACTGAGACCTCGCTCCATTGATTGGCAGCGCCGTCAGGAAACTTTCAAAGCTTTGGAGGTGTGGAGGTCATGTGATTTTTCCGCGCTCTTTCTTTACAAAATAATAATTTTGTGGCGTGAATGAAACAAGCAATTTTGTGGCAAGTGTTTGTGTTTGTTTTGTCATGGCTTCAACATGTAATATCTATCAATACACGTATTTCGTAAATCGAACTTTTCAACTTGCTGCGATCAGTTTAAAAGCAAAAAAGCAAGCAGACCCGAGGGGCAAATCACTTCTCAACTTAGCGAACTTGACTATAGTGATTTTAAAATCACATGATTTTTGTCTGTGATTTTTTGTGATTTTAGTGACTTTTTTTAGTCACTTTTTGTGTCAGATTTCAGTAACTTCTCAGTGATTTGTGGTTTTTATCCTTCTTGCATGTGCGATTTTTGTTTGTGATTTGCTTGTGATTTCAAGGAAGGTGTACGAAAAAAATACGTTCGCCCCTCACGTTACCCTTCTGTGCCCCCGTGAACATTTCAAACCAAATTTTTTGAAGCCTTTCTAATGTTTAGACATTATTTGAGTACCTTCCGAGTAATTGATACAGGAAACAAGTGTGATTATCATGTGAAATTCGATTCCCCTTATCGAAATTATTGGTTTCTCAAGTTATATCTTTTCAGTGCTGGAGTTTCTTAAATTTTTGGTGATCTGGGAGTTGAGTTTTTTATAAGCAGTTTCTTCTAAGCAAAAGTATCGTAAACTTTTATTATACTTTTACCAATACTTCAGGATTTCCATGGGATGCACCAATTGCTGCCTTGTTAGCAGATATTCCATATTCGCCGACTGCACAAATTCACTCATTCTTCGCTTGGCATGATTCGGTCTTCACGCTTTTTCTTACAATTTTCCATTAACCTTGCTTTATAGTAATCAAAATTTGGCAAGTGTTTTATTTATGAAAAACGGCACTTTCAAGAATGATAAATTTTTTTATGGGGATATTTTGAGACAAACCAACTCAAGTGCAAGTTGTGGTTTTACAATTTTGCGACTGGCTTCAGTTTTGTCTTTTGTTTCCAACTTTTTCTATTTGATATTTTCATTCAGGGGTATTTCTGCAGTAGTGAAGTTTTTCTAACAAGAAGAATCTCATTAGCAAATCATGTAAATCTATTTCTATTTCTTTGAATAACTTGGTGTAAACAGTTAAATTGCCTTAAATAGTAGCCGTAGCAGTAGAATTTAGGTGACCTTGACAAGTTTCGCAAACAGCGAAATTCTTGTGTTAAGCTATTTCGAAAAGAAAAAAGAAATTATTACAACAACCTGGACATCTCACATATCACCGACAATAAGAAATTCTGGAAAACTGTGAAACCATTTTTCTCTGACAAATCACATTCTAATAACAAAATAGTTTTGACCGAAGGAGAAAAAATTATTTCTAACGATGTTGAAGTAGCAGAAACCATGAATGAATTTTTCGTTACCGTTACTGATTCTCTTGGAATAAATGAAAATTCCAATAATGAAAATGCAACAGAAGGAATCTCGGACCCTGTTGAGAAAGCTGTACAAAAATTTGCGAATCATCCAAGCATTTTAAAAATTAAAGGTCACTATCAAAATGCTGGCCCCTTTGTTTTTCAAAAATTTACCCCTGATGCCGTTGACAAAGAGATTAGGAATTTAAATCCTAAGAAAGCTACAACACACAAAAATATCCCTCCTAAAATTCTTAAATCTAATTCTGATTTGTGCGTGGAGCCTTTAACACAAATCTTTAACGATTTTGTTGACAATTTGACTTTTCCTGATGAGCTGAAGTGCGCGGATGTCACATATCTTCCCAAGAATGGACCAACCAATACCAGGACTAACTTTAGGCCAATTAGCGTTCTGCCAACGGTCTCAAAGCTGTTTGAAAGAATAATGGACAAACAGATAGTTGCTTTTATTACGCCTTTTTTATCTTCACTTCTCTGTGGTTTTCGACAAGGTTACAGTGCTCAACATGCTCTCGTAAGGCTTTTAGAAAAATTCAAGATAAGCCTCGATAAAGGAGGTAAAGCAGGGGCAGTATTGATGGATCTCTCCAAGGCATTTGATTGTATTAGACATGATCTCTTGATTGCAAAATTGCATGCCTATGGCTTTTCTTATGAATCATTAACACTCATTAATGATTACCTCACAAACAGACAACAGAGAGTCAAGGTAAATGGTTCCTTCAGTTCTTGGAAAGAACTAACACGAGGTGTTCCTCAGGGGTCAGTCTTAGGCCCACTGTTGTTTAACATAAACATCAATGATCTCTTACTTTTCATTCAAAGCTCAGATATCTGTAATTATGCAGATGATACCACAATCTATGCTTGCGACAAGAACCTGGAAAACATAACTCATAAGCTTGAAAATGACTGCAATGTAGCATTAGAATGGTTTGCCAACAACTTTATGAAATTAAATGCAGATAAATGTCATCTTTTGGTCATTGGGAAGAGATGTGATGATCCAGTTGCTGTTAAGATTGGAAGCGCCGAAATCGTTAATAGCTCTGAAGAGAAATTACTTGGAGTTCATATTGATAGTAAACTCTCCTTTGACCATCACGTCTCGAAACTTTGCCAAAGAGCCAGTAATAAACTTTATGCACTTGCCCGCATATCCCCGTATATGGATCATAACAAACTAAGAACCTTGATGAGGGCATTTATTACTAGTCAATTTCAATACTGCCCTTTAGTTTGGATGTTCCACAACAGGCAGCTGAACCAAAAATCAACAAAATACAGGAAAGGGCATTGAGAATAACATATAAGAGCACCGAATCGACTTTTAGTGACCTATTACAGCGGGACGATGCAGTCACTATTCATACAAAGAACTTGCAAATACTTATGACTGAAATTTACAAAACTAGAAATGACCTAAATTCCTCATTTATGCAGGAAATTTTCTGTGAAAATATTACTCACTACAACTTGCGTAGCAATAACGAATTTATTCAACCAAGAGTGAGATCAGTCAACAACGGCTCTGAAAGCGTCAGATTTAAAGGTCCGCAGCTATGGCAAACGTTACCACCAACAATACGCAATTCAGAATCCCTTTATCAGTTTAAAACAAAGATAAAGAATTGGTACGGAGAAAATTGTTCATGCAGGTTATGCCGCACATTTGTTCCCAACCTGGGCTTTTTGTAACGCACATTTTTAGATATCTGTTTTTATACTGTTTGATATTGACAATTTGTAAATGTTTTATCCACCATTTTTATGTAATGTTTGTATTGTAATATTCTTAGGTTGGAATTAATTAGCTAACTACTTTTAGCTATTTCTACTATTGTCCAACTGTAAAGAAATTGATAATGATAATAATAATAATAAAATTGAGTTTTTGGAGGATGAACTTTACCGTTGCGAATCCTATCATATATTTTGCTTGAGCGAAAAAGCCTGCACTTGGATTCGTTATCTCTTTTTCAGTAAAAAGCGTTCAATTTTTAGTTGATACGTTTGGGTGCGCTTTGATGATATTATCTTAAAGATATATTGAAATATTTTTCTTCCCAAAATAAAGTGCAACCAGTAGTTTGTTTCTCGACGGGCCGTTTCAGTAACTCTTTGCCGAAGCCGTACGAGCAACCCATTATTCTGAATCTGTTTTACGCACTAATCTTACACTATTTTTTAGCATTATCAATCGCTAATTCTTCTACAGTTGATTCATGAATGTTTCATGAAGTTTTGGTTATTTCTTATATCAAAATTTGCAAGTTTTCTGCCGTCATCTCCCAGGGGTATTTTGGTATTCTTCTGGAATGTTCTTTCGGTCAGGGAAGCTCAAGAAACGAACACAAGTCATCTTCGCAAAGAAATAACACTCACAGAAGCTTCTAAAACTGTTCAGGCAGTTCTCCTAAAAAATACACAGTTATCCACAAAACTCTCATGACGGCTGCATTTTCTCGTAGGATTAAATTTGTTTCTTTAAGAAGGCGTTTTGTAATCTGTGACTTTAAACTTTTGAGGGAAAGACAAATTTATCGGTCGTTTGCTTTGCGAGAAATCTTTATCAAGTCCCTTGTTTACGTAGCCGTTGAGTCTGTTTCGAGCAAGACTTTATCGTCATTTGCACAGAATTTCAAGTACAAATACTTCTGCTGTTTATGCGGGAATGTTTCAAGAAACTAGCGCATTTTTCCGCATCTTATGTGTAAATTTTCTGTTAACTTTTTGTTAGATTTAAATGTTTCTTACCTCGAACTGTTCCCGCTGTTTTGCAGAAGCCAAAAAGGAAACTTCTTCGACGATTTGAATTCGCAAAATAGTAATACATCTTCCACTGCAAGTTGGCAAAGCTTTCCCTTCAAAATAACTCTTTCGTACAGTGCCCTTTGAGATCCTCCACAGTCCTTTTCTTTGTCTTTATTTCGTAGCCGTGATAATAACAGCCTCGATTTTGGCAAACAGCCGCCTTTTTCACCTTCACTGACTGACATTTAACGGAATGGCAGCCAATGTTTACATTGAATTCACAGACTGGCGGGGTTCAAAACAGATGAGAGCAGGGGCATCAAATATTTCAAGAATGAGCCAATCACCTTCGCGCACAACGCTTCCAGCAAGCTGATTGGTCCTTCTCGATCCAGAAGTGAGCAGGCCGGTTTTGTAGCAGTTTGGTTATGAGTCCCAGATTGAGCGGTCTCGGTTTGGCAAGCTGTAGTCTCGTTTTGGTGAGCGATATCTGGGACTCACTGTAATCAGTATAAGGGCCGACATCGATGACCTAAGGAAGACAATGGCGGCCCTGGGAACGAGGTTGTCAATGCGCGTTTCCTCCAACCTGGTTCCAAGGGCCAGCTTCCTACGTCAGTACTGACCCTGGTACCGGCCAGGTTAAATTTGCAACTTTTTTTATAATTCTTCAATAGATATAAAGTTATCCATGGTATATTCTAAACCAAAAACTAAATCTATGAAGATTAAATAGCAAAACAACAACAACAAACTCAAAATAATCCCTTGTTAATTATAGTAATCAGTTATTAGTTATTAGCTATTTATTTGCTTAAGGGCGCAGGGGATAGCCTGAGTTGAGAATGAGTGTTATAGATATCATGGATGTAGGATATTAGATCAGAAAGAAGTTGAGGATTTGGATTCATGAAAACAAGTTGGAGAAGATCTTGGTAACCTAAATGTTTGGTCCTTGGGAAGAAATTATGACATTTTCGAAGGAAATTTAATTTTTGTGGTTCATACGAGGTGCACTCGAAGATGAAATGCATTTCGTCTTCAATTTGATTGTTGTTACAAAATCTACAAAGTCTGCATTCCCTTGGAATGACTGGTCTGTAGCGTCTGCCTTTTTCAATCTCTAGGTCATGATCACTAGTTCGTAATTTGGTGATCAAAATTCTTTCACCACGATTTAGTGGTGAGGAAAGATATGGCTCGAAAGATATGTCTTTCTTAATGTCAGAGAAAAATTTACCTTTGCTAGTTTCTTGAATTCGGGACTTCCATATTTTATTATAAGACAATTTCATGGTATTTTTTACTTGATTTTATGTTATCTTTAAAATATTAGGTGACTTAGTTGAGGCTGCAATATTATTAAGATGTGTACTAAAACTAATATTGCTATCTAATTCTTCGTTTGCGATTAATGCTTGGTGTACTAAACTGCTTTGGGGCATGCTTTTGATGTGTTGCAGGAAGGAAATATGATTGGCTATTCGATGGCAAAAGGCTCTCTAATTATTCCAGAGAGTTATTGCTTGGCTTTGGCGAGAAATTGATCAACTTTGGATCGCTGTCACGGGAAAACAGGACAAAGGGTTGAAAAAGGATTGCTGTTATACTTAAATGTCATGTATATGCCCCAGTTAACGGGGTTTGAGCCCTCTCCGTCGGCACATGTGGGAGAAATTAGCTATATTTGGTAATTTTGGGGACCATTCCTATTGATTCCAATTTAAAAATGGTTATTGAGAAAATTATGTTTTATGTGTAGGGCCGGTGAGGAGTTGAAAAGGGGTAAGGGGCTATGGAGATTTCGAATTTAGGGGCTTTAAGAAAGTTAGGGACCATTATGACGTCATAAATGGGGGTCAGAGAAAAAAATGACTTTTTTCGACCTGACGTTACGTTTGGAGTTGATGCTCGATGTTTACTGAACCGATTAAAGGACGAAAAAAGATTTCAAGGGACCGACCTTCTGGGAGTCTTTTGCCGCCATTTTGGGTACGATACTGCCCCCAGTGGCATCGTGACGGGGGTTCAAAAATGGGTAAAGTTTTGGCCCACGCCTTTTTGCACGCTAACTCAGTTTTGCGCCGGGCAAAAGACTTCAGGATGCCAAAAATCGACGTAAACCCCCATTCTTTACCTATCACAACCTTAAGTTGCTATTTATTTTCAAAATTTGAGGAATAACTAGCCATTTCATTTTGGAAGCTGCGGTGAAAGTCCCTTAATTTTCCAACTTAAGCCCATTGTCGCTGCAAAGAAATCGTGCTCGTTTTCCTATTAAATGCACTTGCTAACCTCGGATTATTGTCGAAATACCTTAGAAAGGGTTAAAAAAGGGTCTTCAAAGAATTTGTTTTTAGTTTCTTGCATTATATACTGCTGCATCGGTGGCAGAAGATCGGCCATTTTTCGTCGCATTTTCACACTTCCTCCAAGTTTTTTGGACTTATTACACAGTATGTTATGCATCAAAATGTAATGGCATAAGGTATATGGTGCTCAACTCATTTTACTATAGAGATGATAAGAGAGTTTGTAATGAGTCTGCAGGTAATAAGTTATGCAAAACAAAATGGCGCCCAAATGGCCACTTTTGCGGCAACCGGTAGCAGGGCCGACATCGATGACCTAAGATGTCGGACCTGGGAACGAGGTTGCGTTTCCTCTCCCTACTTAATCTCCCTGCTTTACGTACTTCAGTAGCCTGCGCGCAGACTAGCCTCACTCCAGTAAGGCCCTCAACTTACGCTCATCTATGTTGAATTGAATTTATGTTGTTGTTGTCGCTTCAGTAAGGAGCGTCCATCAGTCCATCAATAGCGATAACTACGAATATGCAATCAGTCGCGCAGACTTTGGGTCCACTGCGAAATTCCGTTTCGTTATTTTACTTTCCGATAGACTTATTACTTATTA
Organism: Aurelia sp. 4 Dawson et al 2005; assembly: GCA_964019985.1. NCBI lineage: Eukaryota > Metazoa > Cnidaria > Scyphozoa > Semaeostomeae > Ulmaridae > Aurelia > Aurelia sp. 4 Dawson et al 2005. The sequence continues at coordinate 27,516,273 of OZ026492.1, read as the reverse complement.
CAGTTGATGATATAGACTTGGGGCAAGCAGTACATATGCACTAGGAGAAAATTCGGACATGTCGGACATAATCATTTCACGAAGGAACAGGCAGTGAACTTGAAGATTGTTACTGAACCTTTGAGAACCTCGTAAGAGACTGACTACTCAAAATCTGATAATTTATAAGCTATCAGTACTGGCCAGATTTTTTCAAAAATATGGATATTGCATCTCGTGTATCTTTTAGGTTTAATAATGCAAAGACAGCTTCAAGAATTAGTATGAATCTGAATTTTATCATCTATGAATCTGAGGATGGTTTTTGCTGAATTGCAGTGTTAAACAGCTTTTCCTTATCCCCTTTGTCTATTGTAAAAAGTCATAAACAGTGTACTTCACTTTCAACTTCGTTACATACAAGAAATGAAAGTTAAAAAGTTAAGAAACTCTCTTCATTACGAACTGGGTCAGTACAAAGTTGCAAAGTCTAGAGATGCCAAAAAGGTGTTAAGAGACAAAAAAAACTTGACTTGTTTTTTTCAACATCGTTTTATCATTTCCTTTCTGACAGTTTATTTTGGTATGTTTTGTTACGAATGACGCTTGCACGACGCACATCGAGTTATAATATTTCCGTTAATTGATTATTGCCTTAAATTCCATTTCCTTTCGTATGTCTTTGATTAGCCGCACATTTTTCACAAGTAGTTAGTTGACGAAGACAGGACGAGAAGACAGACGTTTATTTAGGCCGCTTTATACTTTAGTTTTATTGCAGAAGATTTTCGTACTCTGATTGGATTTGCCGAAACTGCCGAAGACGTCGAGATGTTGCATTGTTGCCGAATTGTTAATGAATAGTCGAACTGTTGTATTGCCGCATTGCCGTTATTGTGAGTCGAGTCGTGAAGAGATTTAGATTTAGCCGAAGCCGAAGTATCTGAATAGTGTTTCTTATTTGTTATTGGCCTACGAACACGCGCAGCGCATTGTAGAACCCATACGAAGTTCTACGCCTTACACGCCTGTTTATGGTTCTACATTGGTGACCTCGACGTGACCGCTGTTCCCTCTTACCACATTCGTGATGGAAGATGTCGATGCTGATCGCCAAGACAAACCTTCTTGGACTAGCTGGTTAGAGGAAGAACTGACCTCGGTTATCCAGCTTGAAACTCCAAAGCTACTGCCAGTATTTGACAAGCAATATTCAAACTTTCGAGCAATCAATGGTTTGCCCATTTGTTTTTACTGTAAACGACTTGGGCATGTTAAGAAGTATTGCAGAAAACGAAACTTGAGTCATGAAACACAATCGATAGCCCACAAAAACCTGTTACGGATCGCAAAGCATCATCGGAACTGATAGATAGAACTGCTGCCGAATACATCAAGGAGGCAATAAATGAAGAAAATATTAATCAAAGTGGAAGCCTTCTGAAATCTGGGAATGCTGTAGACGTACTTAGCAAAATGGAACAGCTTTTTCGAGATTTAAAATCCATTGCAAGTGAGCTGTACGAAGCCATCGAATCGGCCTACCGCAACCAAGAACCATCGTCAGAAAAGATAGAAGATTTCGAAACCAATTTGTTCAATGGAGAAATGCAGACTGTTGTTCAACGAGTTGCTAAAATTGTAAACACGATCAACAGCCCTCGTCGAAAGATCAGAACAGAAGTCGATTTTGGTATCAAAGAAGCATCAGCCCCTACAAGCAGTTATGCCACGCCCAGTGCTACTCAGGACTACAAGTTTTTCCCGTGGACGAACATGTCGAATTTTGGGGTAACTTGAGAGAAGGAAGCCGGAGGCTTCTTCTGGAAAGGGATGCAATGTTAAGAGACAAAAAAACTTGACTTTTTTTTTCAACATCGTTTTATCATTTCCTTTATGACAGTTTATTTTGGTATGTTTTGTTACGAATGACGCTTGCACGACGCACATCGAGTTATAATATTTCCGTTAATTGATTATTGCCTTAAATTCCTTTTCCTTTCCTATGTTTTTTATTAGCCGCACATTTTTCACAAGTAGTTAGTTGACGAAGACAGGACGAGAAGACAGACGTTTATTTAGGCCGCTTTATACTTTAGTTTTATTGCAGAAGATTTTCGTATTCTGATTGGATTTGCCGAAACTGCCGAAGACGTCGAGACGTTGTATTGTTGCCGAATTGTTAATGAATAGTCGAACTGTTGTATTGCCGCATTGCCGTTATTGTGAGTCGAGTCGTGAAGAGATTTAGATTTGGCCGAAGCCGAAGTATCTGAATAGTGTTTCTTATTTGTTATTTGCCTACGAACACGCGCCTTGTAGAACCCATACGTTGTTCTACGCCGTACACGTCGATTTTTATGGTTCTACAAAGGGTTCCACAGAGGTCGTGAAAGTTGTTGGGTCCGGTCATGGTCCGGTCATTTGCGATTTTCTTATTCCAGCACGTCTAATAGCGGACTTTTCCAAGGATGCCTTCCAAAATCTGCATTTTCTCATTTTGCAAAACGCGGTGGTGCAACAACTAAGACGGAGCAATGTGAACGGGCAGCATAAATAGAAGCAGTGTGAACACAAGACGAATCGAAAACTAAGTTTCTCCAGAACAAACATCACGAAAACTAAGACCTCGAAAGCTAAGACCTCGAAAACGAAGACCTCGAAAACGAAGACCTCGAAAACGAAGACCTCGAAAACAAAGACCTCGAAAACGAAGACCTCGATGGTGGCCGAGAACCGCCATAGCATTTTTTCAAGTTTTTCCAATTACAAAAAATTGATTTGAAAAAAGCGATTGAAATGAAATAGAATGAAAACAAATTGAATTCTATTTCGATTCAAAACAAAAGTTAAATCAGAGTCCAGAAAAAGTCACGGTTCCACGGCTGTGAGCCGGAGGAAGGGTTTGCTTTTTACTGTCATTTTGAGGAAGGTTTACTAATTTTATTAAGAATCCAGTTTTAGGAAAATTTTCAGATAATATGACATCTGACTGAGGAAGGCTCAGTCATTTTTGTCAAAACCTAAGAAAAATTTTGTGTTAGCTATGTAACTAAACTATGTATATTTTCATCAAAAATACAGTATTTGTTATAAATTTTCATGGCATATTTGACTTTCATAGTAATAAGAAACCATTTAGAATCACATACAGTAGCTATCTGATGGGCCTGCCTTTGGGGGAGGGGGGCTTGAGAAGTGAAGAATTCTGCATTTTTCCACTTTATGGTTCTTAAGTTTCCTCAAGGCTATTATCAAATAAACATCATATTGCAAGACACAAAAGCATAATCCCACAAGATCGTCGATCATTGTGCATTACCATTTTCCTATTGCTTTGGAAGTCAAATATATTTGAAAGTGTATAATTTTTAAGGGCTAAAGCCTAGCACTTTACTAGGCCTAAGAAGTCCATTTATCTTTCAAGGTCAGGTACTGTTCTAAAAACAGTCAATTCCGTCATGCACAATAATCTATTTCTCTGGGAGTCTGGATCTCTTATCTCGACTTTCATTTCAATTTCATGTACCATCATTAATTGATTTCATGAGTGTGAAAGTCAGCATCAATCACATGTAGTAATAAATAAACCTCATCATCCATCTTTTTGATCCATAAATTAGCAGTGACTAGCCAGCCTTCTGTATGCAGTCTTCATCTTTTAGCTGTTTTTCTTTCAGCATATGCTTTAGCAAGCAAGCCAACAGATTTAAAATGATTTCATGAAGACAAGACAAGCCATATGATATGAATTCCTTCCAGGATCCATCCGCACAAATTTCTTCATTAAAAATCTAAAGTTAGTAAACTAAGGCTATTAGAAATCACCGGCCCCGGCCCCCCGGCCCCGGCCCTGGCAACATGGCCCTCGTCCCCCGGCCCCCACATTTACAGGTGCTTTTAAAATTTTTTAATTGTCTGCTTGTTCCCGAATTTAAGTTCATTTGAAAAATCGTCATTCCATCCGAAAACTGCACCTTCCAGAGTTTAAGAAACCCCTTGCAAGTAAAATAAGAGAACTGCGAGGGGCCGAGCGGTTATCTGAGTCTCTCAAAACAAGTTGAGTACGATTTCCTAAACAAACCGCAAAGGTGTACACACATTGATTCGCAATACGATCATTCGCCTTCGCACCATGCACTCATGCGCCTTCGCCCTGAAAATCTATAATAGAACGATGAGGGTGTCACATTTCTTTCCATATTGATACATTCTTTGATACATTGCGGTATTTACTAACAGTACCTTGAATTGGATAGATGAACCGCAAACTATTCAACATTATTCTTCACTGCCGACCCTTGGAGAGGACAGTTTTCAGAGTGGGTGACAGGACACATGAATAAATAATGGTTGAAGTAAAGTGTACATCGCAACGGAGTTGACTCAGTACAAAACCAGATGAAAATACTCTTTAGTCGCTTTCGACTGTAAATAGACATTTTGAATGTTGCTCTTGAAATCCTTCTTACAAACGTTTCGCCGATTTAAGAAACGTAACGTTCTTTAGATCTTCGAGGTCTTCCTCCTTGACCTTCGTTGATATTCCACGAATTTATGAAACAACGATGAATGGCTTTTTAGGCACTACATATCGAAGTAACACATAGTAATACATTGTACAACCTTTACCTTTTTCAAGGACTTCTTTTCGGAGGGACTGGACACAGGGTATAAGAAGCAAGTGAAAACAGGATCTTTAACAAAGAGCTACGTCAATGAAGTTCTTTGAGTTTCCCCATTTCTTGGTAATGGTGATCTCACCATCGATGAGTTTAGTTTCTTCGAAAGAGTTCCTTACAAAAAAGTTACAATATTTTCAGGGCCAAGGCGCATGAGTGTATGGTGTGAAGGCGCATGGTCGTATTGCGAATCAGTGTGTGTAAACATTTGCGGTTTGCTTAGGAAATCATACTCAACTTGTTTTGCGAGACTCAGATGAGCGCTCGGCCCCTCGAAGTTCTCTCACTTTACTTGAAAGGAATATCTTAAGCTCTGGAAGGTGTAATTTTCGGATGGAATGACGATTTTTCAAATGAACTTAAATTCGGGAACAAGCAGACAATTAAAAAATTTTAAAAGCACCTGTAAATGTGGGGGCCGGGGGACGAGGGCCATGGTGCCAGGGCCGGGGCCGGGGGGTCGGGGCCGGTGATTTCTAATAGCCGTAAACTCATCCTCCAGTGACTCTAATGTTACTTTCATAGACATAATCCTATCATCTTGGTGTACATATGGTTTATGATTACCGCGGCTGATTCGGACAACTTAACCTTTCAACTTCTCAAGGTTAAGATTAGCGGAAAGACACGCGGCCGCATGTCTTGAAGCGCGGCCGCGCCTCTCAGATTTGCGGCCGCGTGTTTTAAAACACAGCCTCAAGAGAGCGGCCCCACGTTTTAGACATGCAGCCGCACTTCTCAGATACGCTGCCGCGCGTTTTAGAGCTTCACTTTATTATGCATCAAACGCGCGGCCGCACAACTTCCCATCTGTAGCCTGCGCGCAGCCTCAACACTCCTCCTCCGCAGGAGTATACTTCCGCGGAGGAAGTGTTGAGGCTGCGCGCAGGCTACCCATCTGTGCTTTCTTGTCCTGGTCCGTGTATTTATAAAAAGTGTATTTATAAAAGATTACCTTGGGTTTAGGGTCCGTCATTTAGTGCGGTCCACCATCAGAACGTTCATGTTCGATGGCTTATAGTGGCATTTGCAACGATGATTGCCCTTGTGCATCACTATCACGCAGTATCACCGAAGTACACAAAAAGAGAAATATGTATGCTGTTGAGAAAGGATCATGGCGTGGATATAACAGAACGACAGCTCAAGTACATTTGCCAAGAAGAAGGTTTGTCGAAGTCATGTAATATCGACTCAAATCTAATCAAAGAGATGGTGTCGAATGAGCTAGATACTTCGCGAGGAAAAGTAGGCTACAGACAAATGAGCGAGATTGTAAATTTGAGGTATGGTACAAGGATATCCAAAGAGTCTTATTATTATTATTATTATTATTATTATTATTATTATTATTATTGTTATTATTATTAACAATTTGTTTTATGTTGGCAAGAAAAAAAATGAGTACATAGCTAATAAGCTAATTAACGCCAACAAGATAGTTTAAAACCTATTTTACAATTTTCCAAATAAATCTACAAAAACCCTAGATCTTTAATAAAAACTTTGCACAATCTGCAGATGCAAGTATTTCCTTTCCATGATTTTATTTTTCGTTTAAATTCAGCGAGTGTGTTGGAATCTTTAATTTCGCTTGGTAATGAGGACCACAAATGGCAACCTCTGTACTGAATATTCTCTATTCCGTATGTTGTTGTCTTTACTTTTGGCAACCGCAAATGATTTTCACTTCGCAAACTGTATTGAATATTTCTTTCTGTAAAAATGTTTTTCATAAATGTTGGATTTAGATTGTTTTTCGTTTTGAATATTTCAATCATTAGCAGTTGCAGATTGTGCTGATGAATGGTTCCATATTTTTTCTTCAATTTTTCTAGCTCAGATTCACTATCTTTGCATACCAACCGCAATGCTCTTTCGTGAATGCGATTTAACTTCGAATTTGTTGTTCTGTCATGAAACATCCATACAAGTGGACAATAATTAAACTGCGACCGGATGAAAGAATTCATTAAAATTTCTGATTTGATAGGATCAATGTAATTCGACAAACGAGCAAGCGCATGAAGCTTTTGGTTCGCCTTTTTAGACAAATCTTCAACATGTTTTTTGAAGCTTAATTTCTTATCAAAAGTCACACCTAACAGTTTTTCGTAATCACTTTCATTAATCATTGAATTTCCAATCGAGACTGTTGCTTCAGTACTTTTCTCGCCGAATATCATCAGGTGGCATTTGTCATCATTTAATTTTAAAGAGTTGTCAGAAAACCATTTTACTATCACAGAGCTATCTTCTTCTAATTGTTTGATAATAGTATCAAGATCCGGATGGCATGCAAAGATTGTGGTATCATCAGCATAGTTACAGATCTTTGTGCGATGTACAAACCAGAATATGTCATTTACAAAGACATTAAATAGTAAAGGCCCTAGGACCGACCCTTGGGGTACTCCAATCTTGATTTCTTTCCAATCACTAAAAGAGTTGTTGATCTTAACTCTCTGTAGTCTATTTGATAGATAGCTTCTTATGAGCTGAAGGGCATCCTTATTAAGTCCATAGGCACTCAGTTTTGCTATCAAAAGACCATGGTTTACACAATCAAAAGCCTTTGAAAGATCCATGAACACTGCTCCTGCAAGTCCCTTATTATCAATGCTGTTCTTACAGTGTTGCAAAAAGTTTAACAAGGCATGCTGTGTGTTATACCCTTGTCTAAACCCTCCTAATAACGGTGAAAACAAGCGTGCAGTAAATTCAGATAACTGCCTGTGCATTAGTCGCTCAAATATTTTTGCGATTGTAGGAAGGAGACTTATTGGTCTATAATTCTTTTTGCTCATATTATCATCCTTCTTGAAGAGCGAAGAAACATCAGCATTTTTCATATCATCTGGGAAGCTGCTTTCCTCAACAAGTTTATTAAAAAGCTCTGTGAGAGGAAAACAAAACAAATCTGCGTTGGATTTCAATATTTTTGCAGGGATTGCTTCCTGTGGTGAACCCTTCTTAGGATCTAAATTTTGCAACTGTTCTAGCATTTCTTCGACTGTGATTTTCCTGAAGGAGAAGTTTATGGTGCTCTTGACGGACGACTTTATCCTAAGGACACTGGGGTGTGACTGAAAACGTTTTACAATCGTTAAGCAGGGATCGTCCTCGTGATCATTCAAAGGCTCTTGCTCATGTCCACTGGCAATACCCAAGGTTTCCGTTATATTTACAAAATAGTTATTTAGAATTTCAGCAACTTTGCCCTCATCTGATTCAACGACACCATTTGGCATGGGGGAGGATTATTGATCAAGAAAAACAAGTCAAAAAACAAAGCACAAAAGCAACTCAAGGCAAATGAGAACACAAACAACAACGAACGGGATGACAAGCCAGTTGAAACAAAGGAAAAGGAAGCGCCAATTGCTATCACGACCAACCATAATGTAATCATTCTGGGTGATTCTATGGTCAAGAATCTGCAAGGCTGGAGGATGAGAACATCGATGAAAAGCAACGAAAAGATAATTGTCAGAAGTTTTCCAGGAGCTTCTACGGATGACATGTCGTTCCATGCCGTACCATCTGTGAAAAGAAAACCGAGATGCTTTGTGTTGCACACAGGGGCCAATGACTTCCGAGATGAAGAAGATGACAACGAAATTGCGAAAACAATCTTTGGCTTAGCAAAGACGCTGAAAGCAGATGAAAATACAGTCTATGTCTCCGGAATTATCAAGCGAGATGATGACAAAATGAATGCACGAATATCCAATGTCAACAAAGTTTTAAAGGAGCTCTGCGGAGAAGCTGATTTTCCCTTCATCGACAACTCTAACATCGAAGTTGGTCATCATTTGAATCGCCTTTCATCATTTGAAGTCAGTTAGGAAAGCCTTAAAAGAGGTTGATCCTGATGGCGTGGAAGAGCGTCGTGGAAGGGTGTTGAAGAGAAAAATTTACGAAACGAATGGTCCTAATGATGTTTATCACATAGACGGAAATGACAAGGTTAAACAATGGGGCTTCTATATTCACTCAGGAGTCGACGGATTCAGCCGTAAAGTCCTTTGGATGATAGTATCATCGACTAACAGCTATCCTGTCGTTATAGCTAATTATTTTCTCGATTGTGTAAAGAAACATGGATTTGCACCAAGACATGTAAGAATGGATTTTGGAACTGAAAATATCTATTGTGAGAATCTGCAAGTATTTTATACAAATGATGCTGATAGTTTCAGATATGGAAGGTCCACTGCTAACCAAAGAATCGAGGCATACTGGTCGAGGTTAAAGAAATTCCGTTTGTATTGGTGGATTCAGTACTCTGGGATTATATAAGCCATATTTGCCTACTCACAAAGAAGCACTGCTTTTCTGCTTTATTTCCGTGATTCAGAGGGAACTAAATGAATTTGTGGCAACTTGGAATGCAAGGAGAGTTAGGCAATCTGCATCTGCACCAGGTGGAAAGGCAAACATTCTTTTCGCAATGCCAAGGGCATTCGGCTTTGAAGATCAAGGTATTCGGGTCAGTCCCAATGATATTAGAGTTGCAGAAGATGTATTAGGTATCAAACAACATCCAGTGTGGATAGAGAAAGACATTCACGAACTAATTACTTGCTATCTTTATATCCATAACTTAGATGTCCCAATAGACGCCGAAGGTGCATGTAATTTATATACTACTACTACTAAGACGTCACACGCAGTTAATACTGCACAACGCGTCTCACAATGCCACGCCAGTTCTTTCTATCATGTGTCAGTTCAGAAAGTCTTTTCAAAGTTTGTGCTTCTTTTGATAGGTCTAGTTTAATTCCAATGCTTGTCAAATCTTGCCTGACTGTCTGCATCCAGGTCGTCTTTGGTCTTCCTTGTGGCCGTTTCACTTTCCTGAGATATTCTTTAAGGGCCTTCCTTGCTGGTGTTTCTGGATGCAAGCGCATGAGATGTCCTAGCCATGTTAGTCTCCTTCCTCTTATTATTTCACTCCATGGTTCACATTTCGTTCTGGCATAGAGCTCGTTGTTGCTAATATTTCTTTGCCAGTTGATTCCTAGAATCTTTCTTAGATGTCTGCGTTGGAAGGTGTCGATGGTGTTTTCTAACTTCTTCGTCAGAGTCCAAAGTTCGCTATTGTACAAAAACACACTTGCTACATAGGCATTGAAGGTTCTCAGTTTGATCTTGATGGAGTTTTTCTTGCTGCTGAAAATGCTGTTGAACGTTTTATAGGCATCAATTGCTAAAATCTTTCTTCTGTTGATGTCTTTTTCTGTACTGAGTAGACTACCCAGAACTTTGCATTCTTTCCATGCTTCATTTCCCTTTTGCTCGATGTTATATTCTTCCGTTTTTGATTCATTTATTCGTAGTTTATTCGTATGTAATTTATATGTCAAAATTTTATCCCTGCTCGAGAATGACGATTTAGCAGTTTAATCTCATCCTTTTCTTTCTCTTTGCTACGTCTTTGGGTGACGTAACGAGACAGCGAATTGCCGAAAGAAAACCTGTCTCGCATCAAAGTGATTTCACAGTGGTGCTGGTCATAATGATCTTCACATATCAATTAATGTTATTGTAAAGGGGAAACGATAAGTCAGGGAACTAACGCAAGGGAAATTTTGCTGGGCACTCCCTTGGAAAAATTGTCGCCAACAAACTCCCTGGATTGGCCTCAAATGATATTGGACTCACTTCTACCAATTTGAACGGTTTTCTACACGAGTTGCATTCTACGATCTACTTATCAAGTGATGTTTGTCACGCTCACGTGTACGAAACGCATGCTTGATAGAGCTGAAACTAGGTGCAAGCGTAGCGAGCAAACAGGGGCTCCGTGGGGCTTGCCCCTGGGAAAAAAATTGTCATGACCACACTATTTAGATTGTTGGTGGCCGCCCCATGTAAGAGAATTTGCCAATTGAAGAAGAAGACTTTACGAGTGAATACATTATTTTTGAATTTCACAATATAAATAGGGATAATTTGACAGATTCTGGTAACTTTCTGAAATACAAAAGTTTAGCTTGATTTTACCGGGGGGGGGGGGCATTATACCCCTCCCCCACTTGAATTATCAACTATAGCAGATGGAGAACCTAGGGCACTGGGACTAAAGTGACTTTTCCTAAAGTTTAATAGCCTATTCAATATCCTATTAAATATTAAATGTCCTATATTCATAAATTTAGTCACATGACAATAACGATACCTTATTTGGAGAGTGGTTGTAAAGATAATAACAAAGACTGTAATAATTCTTTTTTTCATTGCAATGTACTGAAATTGGCACCAATCGATTGGTCTGTAAAAGAGCTTTCATTTGAAATATAACTTTTCTATCTTTGTTGACGTCAGCAAAAGATAATTTCTATGGCGTCATCCACTTTGATGACGTCATACTTCTGATTTTCAAAAACTTACTTTCGATCGATGGAAAATCACATTTTCTTTAAATTTAACCTATTTCATAAATTTTTAGACATTGAAATCCAAAATTATTAGCACATTCTCTGTTTTCAATACTGAGGCTCTTGCGTCATCAATTGATCCCTTTTCGTTACCTAGCAACGGACCATGTAATCAATTAAGACCGAACTCCCATTCTGGAAAGTTTCAGCAGAATAGGAGTTACAGAAACAGAAATTCGCACCAGATCTTGATAATCAGACAACTAGCATATGTAATTACCATTGTGCGAAGTAATGATGAAATTTCGTGGAATCATTCCAATAATGAAACCAATTGAATTTGGTATATTTAGTTTCTGTATCTCAGGGACTGCGGAGCCAGGGGAGCTGGGAGTATTAGCCCTCAATAATTTTCAAAAGATAGATTTTAGCTCTTCAGAAAATAATGCTTATGCTATGAAATATCACCACTTATTTCATCAAATTGGTAGCACCCTTATTACCGAAGGCCTGTATGTCCCAAGATAATACCCGATCATTTCTTGATTATACCTCCCTCAAGAGCTCTTTTGTACCCATGCATTAGAGGTAACAAAATCTAACTCATATCATCACAAAGTGCAGATTTCAAGATTTTGCAAAGACCTGAAGACGAAAAACCTCCTTGGGATATCTAACACAGCTTCATTGCGACATGTTTAAAAAAGTACCAAAAACACATTCACCAAAACAGAACAAGAAATCAGCAAGGAGAGTTCTCAGTGTTCACTTTAATATAACTAATTGTGCATTAACTACGCTAAAGGCAGCTTAACGTAAGTGGTATCTTTGGGGTTAAGATGATGGGAATGTCTGTTGATGGGGGATGATGGGGATGGGGATTTTTTTCTGAAATGAAAATTGGCACTACATATATTTCCAGGCCATTGAAGGAATACCCCATCATGCCGTGTCATTGAACCCGAGAACAAACTAGCGCCGAATGGAGTGCGTAAAGACAATGCATCCTTGAACCAAGACAGAGTCCCCGATGACAAACATGATATTGTTTAAGATTGCCAGAGTTATCAATTTGCTTGAAATTCGTAGATATCATTCCAATCTTTGTCATTATTTCTTCAACTTCCTATTTGTCGACAAAACTTACGCCGAAGAATGGCAGATCCCCACTACCATATAGTTGTTAAGTTACACCTTATCCCCCAATGAACATGACATAACAGAATTAGCAAACAACGAAACATTCTCAACAGCGTCAATAAGTAATGTAGTAGGTGACTCAAAAATTTCGCCACTTTGATAATAATCAGGTGATCAGGTTCTTGCAATGCCTGCATATAATTCGCATTGTTGTTTGATTAAAGAGATTCAGTATTTTTCAGGTGTTGCTTGGTACACCTAGGGTGAAGTAGCTTGCGAAGTTTTTGGGTCACCCGGTAGAAATCAAACATAACATGTCAAAACATAACGAGAACACCAACCTAATGTAATCGAACAAATCTAAAACATAAAAAAATTCAGTATATGTATATATTTAGAAACATTGCTTAGAAATATACAGCACATCTGCTGAAATCCATCAGTTTTGCTGACGAAACACGAAACATCTGACGAAACACGTGTCACAGGCGATGATCCATGGAACCAATTTTTGCTTTTACCTTATAAATTGCAGACCCGACCAAAAATATGCTCTTGGAACGTGCGGCCGCGTATCTTCAGTGTGTTCATATTTCATATTTATATTTAATTCTTTTAAGGAGGGTTGCCCTTCAACAAGTTGATTTTCAAGGGGCCCTCCAATAAAAATATTAATTACAGTCTAAGATAAAAAGTAAGGAGCTATTAATTAGATTAAACTATAAAACCTAAAATTAAATTAAACTATAAAAGCTTATTTACAATATCCAAGACCTATTTACAATAATGTTTAAAATTTACAATCAAAACGAAAGAAAACAGTTTCTATATAGTTTTCTTAAAACCATACAGAGAGGTTGCCTGCTTTGACTCGGCGGACAGGCTATTCCATAGTTTTGCATAAGAGAAACATCTCTGGCCATTTGCTGACCTTTTCATCGGTAACCTCAGGTTGGTCCCCGTATCACGAAGGCTATATGATGAGCAGGACGAATTTCGGGTGAAAAGGTCACACAGGAATTGTGGAGCCAGCTCATTCAGGGACTTGAAGACCATTGTCTTAGATTCACCAGAAGCAAGTTCCTCAACGGTCTTCCATCCCAGCCCTTTAATAAGAGGTCTGCTAGGGGCATCAAAGCTGCTATTCGTTATCATCCTAGCAGCACGGTTTTGAAGCTTTTGCAACTGATTAATTTCAGTTAAACCGGCACAGCCCCAGACAGAACAGCAGTATCGAAAGTGGGGCTCCACGATACCTGTGTAGAGAGTTTGCAAGGTTTCTTCCGGGAGAAAAGACTTGGCATGTCTTAAAAAGCCAACTACCCTCAAGACCTTGCTAGAGACTATCTTGATTTGTTCTTTCCAATCCAAGGAGCAGTCGATTTGCACACCAAGGTATTTTGTTTTTTTGACTACTTCAAGCTCATTATCGCGAATTTTCAGAACCATGTCTTTATTTTGACTTTTGAGAATGTTGTGTTTCTGCTTGGTAGAAATAAGCATAGAATGAGTTTTCGCGACATTCAGGGAAAGCTTGTTGCCTTGTAGCCACGTATCCAGTTTTCTAAGGTCACTATTAATAGCCTCATTTAGCCGAGTCAAATCGTGAGACTGGTAGCACAAACTGGTGTCATCAGCATACATGGACACGGTAGAATCTTGGACAGCTTGTGGGAGATCGTTGATGTAGATGAGGAAGAGAAGAGGGCCAAGACATGAACCTTGTGGAACACCAACTTCTATGTCCCCTATTCTTGAATCAACCCCATTAACCCTACAAAACTGTTTCCGATTGGAAAGGTAGGATTTGAACCAAGAGAGTTCGCGTTGCTGTAAACCGTAGAGCTCAAGCTTTTTGCAGAGAATGTTATGATCTACAGTGTCAAATGCCTTTTTGAGGTCAATGAACACTAGACCCACAAGCTTACCAAGATCCATTCCATTGTACCAGTCGTCAGTATTTTTAAGTAGGCATGTTACTGTAGAATGAAGGCGCAAAAACCCGGATTGGCCAGATGTAAAATGCCCGTTATCATTCATGTACTGGTACAGCTGGTTTGTTACTAACTTTTCAAAGAGCCTCGAGATGACAGGCAAGACTGATATTGGTCGATAGTTAGACTTGTCAGTCTTATCTCCATCCTTAAAAATAGGAGTGACTCTAGCAACTTTCCATGAGTCAGGAAAACGACTTGTTTCAATGGATGTATTAAACAAGAAAGCAAGCGAATTTTCAATAAAGGGCAGCGCAAGCTTCAGAAAGTAGCTAGAGGTGTTGTCAGTCCCAAAGCTCTTTGCAGTCTTAACGGTGGCAAATGCATCTCTGATCTCCTGCACTTCAATAGTCCTGAAGCGGAATGTTGCCTTGTGTTTGTTAATTTCATAGTCACCAGCAAGAACGGGATTTGGGGCTGGATCTATTTTGTCAGCAAGATCCTTACCTACGGAGCAAAAGAAACTGTTCATTGCATTAGAAATATGTTTTTGGTGAACAGTGTCAGAACCAGATTCTCTAAGACAATCGATGTTGCTGGACTTTGATCTCTTATTAAGGAGTTCATTGATTGCTTTCCATGATTCTTTCATGTTACCTTGACAATCAGAGATCCTATTAGTATAATACTGCTTCTTTAGTTGGATGTTAAGGACATTGACCTTGTTACGGATCTGTCTGTAAGAGTCCATAAGAAATGGGGACTTTCTTTTGGCTGCAGCCATTTTTAGCTTATCCCTGGTCTGCATTAGTTTCTTCAGGTCCTTGTCAATCCAGGGGCAGTACTTCTCTGAGACACGCATTGCGGTCATCGGGGCATGTTTTTCTAAGATCAAAGAAAACAGGTTTGACCAATTGCACACAAGAACATCGATGTCATCTGTTCCAGTAAGCATGTGCTCCCAACATATGCCAGAAACATCAGCCAGGAATGCTTCTTCATTAAAATTTTTAATCTTCCGAGTTTTGATCATTTTATGGCCTTTCTCTTCTGCTCCATTAAATTTCCGAACGCAGTAGACCATATAATGGTCACTCAAGGAGATCTCATGCACTCCAGATTTTACAATATTTCTGGCACATGTTGTAGCAATATGGTCAATAGTGGAAGAAGTAGTTAGAGTGACCCTAGTGGGTCCCCCAATAAGCTGTTTAAAGCTGAACAACTCATAGAGATCAAGCATGTGCTTTGAATGATTGTCTATAGGTTTTTCAGCTTGTTTTGGAGTGAGATCACAGTTTGTGTCTCCTAAGAGGATTATTTCTTTACCCTCTTTGTCCAAAAAAGAAAGAGCCTTTTCCAGCTTATTGAACGACCCAACAGGGCCACTGGGTGGACGGTACCAAGCGAGAACAAAAAAAGGACTTGCTTTTTGGTGGTTCAACCTCGATACAAATGAGTTCCAGGTCATCAGTGGGGACATCAAGACGACCTTTGTACTTGATGGAGTCCCGGACATAGATAGAAACACCACCACCATTTCTTGTCCTATCCAGACGTTCTTGCTGGTAACCAGCCACACTAGTTAACTCCTTTGGGCAGCCAGGATCGAGCTTAGTTTCATTTAAGGCAAGGATCTTAATCCCATGGTCCCTCATTAATCGCTGAACCTCATCTAGGTGACTGCGAAGACCGTTAATATTCAGGGATGCAATTGCCATACCCTTTTTAAACCCTAGATGCTGATGAGACCCGCTTGAAGTAACACTCTCACTGGTGGGTGTTAAATTTTCTGACGGAGAACCACAGGCAACCTCTCTGAAATTCAAATTATCCGAAACCATGCTAAATACAACGGATTTTCTCATTTAGATTTTTAGTTAATTGAAAATTTCCTTGAACATTTAACTGTAAGCCTCTCATACCTAGAAGTTCGACTAAAATGTTCTGCTGCTGCAAGATATCCACATTCATCGATTTCAGTGATTTGTTGAATTCGTTGATTTTCTTCGCTGTGGCTTGGTTTTCATCTCCATTCTTCATCTTTCGTTTGATTATTTCAGAAATTACAATATGACAATCTGGGAGGCTTTCAGAGATCTGTTCCATGAGTCGCTTGATGTTTTTCAAGATGTCAGCAACAGGACGATGCTGTATGTCATTCGTTCCCACGACAAGAATGATTTTGTCTGGTTTTTTTCGCAAAAGTGGTTTCAAATAATCCTCGAGGTCTGTCGTAGTTGCGCCTGAGAAGCTACCCACTTTTGTTTGATACCTTTTGCCAAGTTGCCTTTCATCGACGTTGTTAATCATACTGTCGCCAACAACTAGTACCGCATTCTTATTCCAAGTTCCTGCTTTTCGTTGCTTGTCTGGTTGCGAATTTAAAGGGGTGTCATTGCTCCTTTCAGCTGGCTCATTTCGCTTTACAGTACGCTTTCGCTTGTTCTTTTTCTTGCCCGACTTGTTTGTTTTGCTGTTACTGTTTATGTTTTCATTTTGTTCCAGTTCAATGCTTTCAGTTACGATGGAGACCCCTTTGTTTTGATTTGTATGGGTCTTTTGATTACAATTGTTTGGATTTTCAGTTTTCTGAAAGGAGCTTTTGTTCGGTGCATTGTCTTGATCATCAGAAACAATGGCGTTATCGTCCTTTGAAATAATACCAGAGGTGCAAAGCTGTAATTTTAGAGCAAAATTTTCGTCGTATAATAAGCTATTTTTAATTCGTTCTTCATGGAGTTGTTTGCTCAGATCAGCAAACGATGATGCCAGTTGGCTATAGGCAAGGTAAATATCGTTACCCAGTTGGCTCCCCTGATTGTTTGAAACTATCGGCGTGGTTTTTTCCGATGTTTTAGGCTCCACTTTCTGAAAGGTTGGATTGTCCAGCATTTTCAAAGCATTAAAAATGTCACTTCCCTGCAAATTTGAATCTGATATTTCCAAACATTCAGAGGGAAATCCGGCTGAGACATCGAGATGGCCATAGTTACTTTGATTAATGGGATCTGAAAGGTCATTTGAAAGGTCATCGTCGTCTGAATTTTGGTCAATGATGGTGGAAGACTGGTTAATTGTGGCATTTTCCAGTAATTCTTCCTCGTTTTCGGAACTACAGATTATTGACTCATCGTGTGAAGTGGATGCAACTTTTTCCAAATTCTTGACAAAATACGAATCTTTATTTGTCGCTGTTTTTTCGATGTGTAACTGTCCACTTTCAACCATGCTGTCCAGTTCGGTCTGAACGTCTGTCACGCTTAGGCCACAGCGCTTCGCAGCAAGAATGGAAATTGATTCTTTGCCAGGAACTTTTCTCTTGATCTTTCTGATTTCATTGATAGAATTGATAATCGCATTACAGATTGAGGCTGACTTGTCGGTAGGCTGAGTCATAGAACGTTTGGTACGAGCCATAAGAAGAGGAGAGAATTCTTTCAGCCACTCTTTCAGCCAATGCGGGGTCGGACTAATTGCATATCAGTTTCTAGTGTGCGGCCACACGTCTCAGCGCCTCTGCTCCAAGTTGTGCTGCCGCGCGTTTGATGCATAATAAAGTGAAGTTCTAAAACGCGCGGCCGCGTATCTGAGAAGTGCGGCCGCATGTCTAAAACGTGGGGCCGCGTCTCTTGAGGCTGTGTTTTAAAGCACGCGGCCGCACATCTGAGAGGCGCGGCCGCGTGTCTAATCTTAACCTTGAGAAGTTAAAAGGTTAAGTTGTCCGAATCAGCCACGGTATTATGATAATGGAACATGATGAATTAACACATTACATATAATTTGATCTCTCAAAAACGTCCCTTGCCATTCGCCATTTTTGCCTCCATTACAAACATCGTTAACATCGTTTGGCTTCCTGCCTAGCCAAGCCTCTTTTCCATACATGTAAACGAGACAACTTTGGCGGGAAATATCCGGGGACCGGGGGGCTGAGGGACGGTGGGTGAACAACACATGAATCGTATTATTTGTTTCCATTTTGAACAAAGAAAATATAAGTTTCTGTTGAGGAGAAAAGCGTAGAAAAGATAACCGCAAAAGAAACACAAATACAAAGTATCATGGACAACCACTTTATTCCAAATAAATGGAGGGTCAAAAGCATTCTGAACATTAAGCATGAACCCTCTCTACAGAAAGAAATAACTATTTCTGCTTCTTGGACAAGCCGAGTTGACAGAAGTGAAAAAGTGATGTGAATGCTGTCGAAAACAGCAAGAAAGGACTTGCGGATTCCATAATCAAGGGAGATCATAGGCAGTGTCTAGGAGATCAAGGGTGGCTGTAGAGCAAAGAAAAGAAAAACTAGAAATGAAAACTGTTAATGCTGAAACTGACTTAGATCACAATGTCGATCAATTTAATGCACATATAAGAAATTAAGCAATTTGATACTCTTTCCGAATTCAACGCAGTCCAACAATCAAAGGATGAGGTCAAACCTGACTTTGCGATGTTCATAATATTTTAGGACAAACTCACTCTATTTGAACAATTTCAGTTGAATGAGTTACTGAAGAAGATGAAAGTCGAAACGTTCACAAATATACTACCTAGTATATTTCTGAATTATCAGTTGAATTAGTATGTGTGACTTTTGTAAACGGTTTCCATCCTTTATGAAAGAATGCACTTAGAATGTTCATATTCCCTAAAAAAGTAATGAAAAGAGTTCGAAAATCTCGTTATTTTGATTTTCTAAAATGAGGAAGGTTCAGCCTTTCAACTGACAGCCGGAGGAAGGTTTTGACTTTTTTCTGGACTCTGAGTTAAATGAAATGAAAGTAATTTCAAATCAAATTAAAAAGAAAAAAATTGAAAGTAAAATGAAATGCATTTGAAAGTAAAACGAAAGTTTTTTTGGAAGCACCCTACAGCCGCCATAGCACACAATGCTTTGCGCGTGACCAAACCAAAAGGAGGCTATAACAAAATGCTTCTTTTTCCTATGGAAACTTCTGCATCCAATCTCAAAAGTTGCCTAAGCAACGGACATATCTCCCATACCTTGGATGTGCCGTCTCCTGTTATTTGCTTGCCTACAACAAAGGATGGGCGCAAAATCTAATGGTTAGGAGAGGGTCTTCAATGTCTCACTCGCCTATAAAAGAGATGTGTCAGAATCAAACGATAATTTTCGGGGTCGGAGCAATTGCTGTATTTACCCGCTAGTAAGCATTCCTGCAGTACGCCATTTTGGAAACAAAGTCATGATAGGAACACAGGGAAACAAGAGATTATTGCAATCATGTACAATGCATTGTGGTATACTATGGCAGTCCTGGGCTCCCGGTTGAAAAAATTTGCCCTCGAAAATATTTCTATCATCTTTTTGTTTTCTTGTTGTAACTAACCGAAAAGAATCAGAGAGAAAAAAAATGAAAATAATCAAAGAGTTTATAGAAAAATTACAAAAAAAAGATAAAATGTAAATTAATGAAAATAGAAACTGAAGGCAATTAATTGGAAAAATTACAAAATGAAACGTTAAAAAGAGAGATAAGAAATTAGTAAATCATATATATGATATAAATAAAAGATAAATGAAACTATTTATCACAGATATACTGGATGAAAAACCAATGGCAGTCCTGGGCCACCATACATGTGATTCGAATAAAGTACGGGACGTGCAAAGGGTGTTTCTCAAACTAGTCCAAGTATTTTACTGCCTCAGCATAGCTATCAATCCATGAATGATATCGACTAAGCGTGTTTCAGTGATTTCTTTAGTGGGTGTAGTTGAAAATTTCATCTACCACTCCCGGAACCGAGCCCTTTTTGCTTGCTAGCCACCCTGCAATTATGACACCAGACCGCCCCTGTTGGGCAGCATAAACAGAAACAGTGTGAACAGAAGATGAATCGAAAACTAAGTTTCTCCAGAACAAAAATCATGAAAACTAAGACCTCAAAGCTAAGAGCTCGAAAAAGAAGACCTCGAAAACGAAGACCTCGAAACCTGAAAACGAAGACCTCGAAAACGAAGACCTCAACAACGATTCCGTACATGTCACCAATACTTTTTGATGTTGATCGAGCAGAAATATTTTCCAAATCCTTCTACTGGGGACAGGGATGACAGAATTTTTAATAACAGAGATGACAGAATAATTTTCGGCACCCTATTTCAAAATTTACATGAAATCATTTACGTGAAAGTGTAATCTAATGAATAAGAAAATAGTCATCAAAACGATGAGCCATCACTAGCTATTTCAATTAACTTCTTCCCTGCAAGATGAACACAGCATTGAGACATATAACTTAAATAAAAAATATAATTTTCATTTCATCTTGATGTATGTTCGAGTTCCAATAGTTTTCGATTTGATCTTCTGTTCACACTGATTCTGTTTATGCTGCTCGTTAACATTGTTCATTTTGGAAGGCATCCTTGGAAACGTCCGCTCTTACACGTGATGGTATGAGAAATTAGTGCTAAGATGGCGAAAATTCTAAGAAACTCTAGTTTTCGAGGTTTTCGTTTTCGAGGTCCTCGTTTTCGAGATCTTCGTTTTCGAGGTCTTCGTTTTCGAGGTCTCAGCTTTCGAAGTCTTAGCTTTCGAGGTCTTCGTTTTCGAGGTCTTAGCTTTCGAGGTCTTAGGTCTTCGTTTTCAGGGTCTTAGTTTTCCAAACACCCCTTGACATCGTGTATAAATATTTGCTCTTTTTTATCTTGACATCTGATAAGTGGATAGGATCATAAGTGACTGTAGATGACATTATTAGAAGCGAAACAGCTACACCCACAACAATGTCGGAACAATGTGCAATTCGTTAAAAGGCCTCGTCCCAATCCCAATCTCTTCAGTTTTCTCACATGAAGTCTTAAATAATTTCCCTAAATCTCCGACACGTATCTTTAGATTGAAACTTGAAGATATTGAAATCACGGAAGAGATTGTCTTAGATGCTTTGACTTCGTTAAATGGTTAAAAAACTCCGGGACCTGATGCTATTCACCCGAGAATACTCAAAGAATGTGCTACAGTTATTGCTCAACCTTTATCATTAATCTTTAAATCAAGCCTCGCATCTAGCGAACTTCCAACGCAGTGGAAATTAGCCAACGTGACACCAGTTTTCAAAAAGGGGAACAAACATAGTAGAGAGAACTACAGGCCCATAAGCCTCACCTCTATCGTTTGCAGATAATGGAGAGGCTTCTCAAAAACGCCATTGTGGATCATTTAGAGAAAACTAGCTTATTCTCAAACAGTCAGTGGGGGTTCCGAGGAAAAAGATCTTGCGCCTCACAACTCTTAAAAGTGTTCCAAGAAGTAACTGCGTATATAGAAAAAAAGCCACTGCGTAGACATCATATATTTCGATTTTGCTAAAGCCATGACTCCGTGCCTCATGAACGACTGTTAGGCAAAATAGAATCATATGATATTGGTGGCAACTTCTTGAATTGGATTATATCATTTCTCCGCGATCGCAAGCAAAGAGTCGTATTAAATGGATTCAAATCGAGCTGGAGTAACGTTGTAAGTGGTGTTCCACAAGGGAGTGTATTAGGCCCGCTGTTATTTCTGTTGTATGTTAACGACTTACCAGGATGTATCGAAAACTGCAAGGTTGCAATGTTCGCAGATGATCTCAAACTTTATTCAACTCACGTATCAAATGATGATAAAACTCAATGTGATATTTCAAATGTAGAAAAATGGTCATCAGCTTGACAACTCCGATTAAACAACGAAAAATGTCATTTTTTGCAATTAGGTCGAAAGAAGTCGGATCAGACAAATTATTATCTGACTGATGCCGCAATCAATTCATTTGTACATATTTCGAAAGTGTCACACGTCAAAGACTTGGGAGTATATATCGATGAAAATCTAAATTAGAACAATAGAGTTTATAAACGGTGATACTTTCAAACTGCTTTACAAAAGTTTAGTTCGTCCAATACTCGAGTTAATGGGTACAGTCTGGAATCCTTATAAATTGAAACACATCAGATCACTGGAGAGTGTACAAAGAAGAGCAACGAAATTGGTTCGGGCTATAAAAGACCTTCCGTATGAGGATAGTTTACGCTCCCTTGACCTACCAACACTTGCATACAGACGCTCTCGAGGAGATATGATCTCAACGTTCAAAATTTTCAAAGGATATATCGATATTGATCCGAACATATTCTTCAAGCTGAACGACAATATGACAAGAGGACATAGCCTAAAAATATGCAAGAAAAGATCAAACACTACAATTCGTAAAACTTTCTTTTTGCAAAGAGTTATTAATCAGTGGAATGACCTTCCAGCGTCCATTATTAATTTAACATCAGTTCCTGAGTTCGAGAAAGCATACGACAAACACATGTGTGACAACAAATTCATAGTTAGTTGAACAGTATGAGAAACTTAATAGGGCTACATAGGCTATTTAGCCTTTCATACCCTTCACCCCATATATTATCATTATATTATTATTATAAAGTACCTTTACAACCTATTCGAACAAAATCGACTCAAAATGTCAGAAAACTGAGAAATACCGATACTTATCTTTCGCTATCTTTATAGAAAACAAAAAATGGGCAGAGGGCCACTTCTTTTCGTGGACCTAAGCTTTGGGATCAACCTGAACCCGATACCAAACAGGCACCTTCCCTTGCCACCTTTAAGAGAATAATCACAAACTAACTATGATAGAATCGACTATGATGACCATTCCTACTTCGTAGTATCTATCTTCTTATTTGTAAACGTATTTTGCCACAGCCGCATTAAAGCAGTTATCATAGACTGACAGAGCTACCGTGCCTAAATAAGTAAAACTGAATGAATGAAAATGAATCATGATAAAATGTTGACAACATAACCAGCTGCTACCAGGCTGCAAGCAACCATGTGGCAATGATCGAGTTACAAAGTTGTCCCTCAACAAAGTCTGTAAAGTCTCCAAAACTTCCTCTGACATCTCCGAGCTTTTTCCGAGATTTTCTCCGACGTCTCCGAGGTCTCCGTATTTTCCGCCTGGCCGGATTGGAGCTTGCTGTACTGGCAGGTTCTGCGTGGTTCCGGCCTGTTCTGGATTGTTCTGCTTGTTCTGAGTGGTTCTGAGTGGGTCTGGATGGTTCTGGTCGGTTCTGGGTGGTTCTGGATGGTTCCGGTGTTTAGCAATACCGGTTCAGTGTTGCAGTGGAGCTTCGAGTGAAGAGCTGTGGAGAACAAGAACTCCAATCGATTTACAACCGATGTTTCGCCTCATCGATTGATCATTATGGAAGTTACCTCCTGGCGTGCTTTTGGTTTATTTTCGCGCCAAGACTGCATGAACACCAGAGACAGTGGAGTAACGGAGCAGTGTGGGGCCCTTGGTGAAAATAGTAGTTAGGGGCCCTTATACTTGACTATATTTGATGCAAGTTTTATGACCAAAGTACTCATTGTTTAGGGTTTTCCTGAAAGACCAAAGAAAATAATATAATATACCATAAGCCTGCTGCCTAAGATATATCTAATGATCACTGGCACATGAAATGACATAATTCTCCTCCTTCCCTAAACTTCCAATTTGAAACTTTTCTTGAGGATGTTTTGCATTATCTCATTCCTCTTTCTTTTCTGAGGTTAGAATCAAGTGAGTTAAAACTGTCACTTTACATCATTATTTTGTGCTTACTCACAAATCATATCTAGTCTTACACTCATTTTGATAATGTTGTGAATGCTGAAACATATGCCTTCATCCAAAAACCCGTTTCTTTGCCAAATTACTCGGGGGGCCCCTTCGAGGCCCAAATGTTTGGGGGCCCTTAGCTTTGTGCTTAAAGGTGCACATTATGCGTTATACCACTGACCAGAGACCAAGTGGAGGTGCACAAGCAGAAGCCGTCTCAGATTTAGGCCAGCAGGCAGGCCTAAGTAACTATCCAAATGAAACAGCAGTGTCCCTTCTTTGCAGCTTTAAAGGGAGTGTGCAATGGTAAA
Source organism: Aurelia sp. 4 Dawson et al 2005 (assembly GCA_964019985.1). Taxonomy (NCBI): domain Eukaryota; kingdom Metazoa; phylum Cnidaria; class Scyphozoa; order Semaeostomeae; family Ulmaridae; genus Aurelia; species Aurelia sp. 4 Dawson et al 2005. The sequence goes on along the minus strand of OZ026492.1, from coordinate 27,492,205 downwards.
TAGGCTTCTCTATAAATGGAACAAAGAGAATGCGCAAACCAGGCCCGTAGCGTGGTTTTAGAGATTGGGGGGGGGCACAGCCCCCAGAAAAATTTTTGAGGGCCACGCCCATTTTTCTCTCGAAAACACCCATTTTCTCTCAGAAGAGCTCTTCCCTACATCATATTTGTTTTCGTTTCTGTGTTCATTTTTCAAATAGAAACTTTTGGAATGAAGGAGCTATCCACAATAAATGCTAAAAAGGTCCTAAACAACAAACCTGTTACGGCGTATTTCTCAGCGATATAATACGGCGGCGGTTTGAAAGTTGTGCTTGGTGTTGCGGGACCATTCACTCAGATGGCAATGACCCTCTTGAGCTAAACACTTATCACATTGATAACCTAATCACAGGACACCAAAATTTACAACACAGAAATTTATTTCATTTCAAACATCAAACAGGGTAAAAGAAAACAAGCTCCAACTCTTTATCTTCTTTACCCTGTTCACGAAAATAACCGTAAATTTACGAAGTAATCTCTGGAAATTATTGGGGAGCATGAGCCCCCCTGCCCCCCGCTTCCTACGGGCCTGGCGCAAACACAGCATTCTGTCTTTAGCTATCGATTATTAACAACACGTGTGGGCCATCGATTTCAATGGGCTATTTTTAGATTTTTCTGTTCTGTGCAAATTCAGGCTTTTAGCCTTGCACAAACCCTATAACGTTGACCGAGAAGTTTACAACAGTACATAAAGGATTTAGCAGCTACAGCATTAGTGGTAACATTGGTAAATACTGAGCAAGAAAGAGTGAAGACTGACAAGATTCTGTACGACCTATTCTTCTCGTCTCACTGTCATGAACATTAACTGATTAACAAATGCAGTGATTATGAAAAACTGAAATGGAAGTCTGTTTGACAGAAAGGTTTGATAGTGGATGGAGAGAGGATTCAAATAAGCGCTAGCAGTGTATCTGAAAGAAACTGAACATCAGAAAAATTGCCGCTTCTCTCGTTGAAAACCCAAGGCCCATGCAACATGAATGATTCAAAATATTCTCAAATAGTAGAGTATCATTTAACTTTAAAGACAGCTTTAAGCTAAGTCTTTTTAAAAAGACATTAAGAGAGTATCTTAGATCCTGTTAAAACCAAACATGACTGCATTAGCTTAGAGACCAAGGTGATTAAATCTTTATGAATGTTTTATGGAATTTTCATAGCCCCACTACGATTTTCCGTAAAATTTTGGTGGCCCATCCAGTGAAGCAGAAATTTTTTTTCATTCCCACCAGTTTCATGTATGCATAGTGAAACAACGTCACTATACCTGCATGATTTCAGTTGCATGAAGATTTACTTCATCACAGCCGAGGCACATGAAAGAAAAATGAAATATGCTTATTATTGTCCTTTCTCTCTTTATATAGGTAAAATGTTGGAGCCCTCTCAGAAGGCCCAGCAACCTTTCCCTTAGAAGAATCCACGCTGGAAAACATGTATGTTACACCAAATAAATATCTTTGGCGTGGAGCAACATCAAGAACAATAGAAGAATAATGCGTCCATTGTCTTTAGACAAATGGCATGGTGTAAGCCTATGACTTAACAAAAACAAACTTTCCACACTGGATTACAATGACTGAAAAACTGAAAAACTTTAGCAGAAAAACTGCATAAAGTAGCATCAAGCAATCTGAAATAAGGGTGTGTTTGAATAGATAAGCTCTTTGACATGATAAATCAAGAGTTTAAGGTCCTAGGAAGGAAATATCAGGTGTTGCTTAATTTTGAGATCCGTTGCCGGGAGCTAGGGGAGATCTAAGTTACAAGTTTCCATGCTTGCATGCCCAGTTTCTTCTCTGTCCATTACAATATGTTAAGAAGGTGGTAAAGTTCCAATTATTGGTTTATGCTGTAAAGTCCTGGCAAAATTGTTTCAAACAAATGTGACACGTGGTCTAAGCAAGGTTCACCTCTTTGGTCATGTCACAAAACAGTGAGTGACAAAAATTTTGCTTGTGGAGAAAGAAAATTTTTCAACTACACCAAAACCATTGCCCTGAATACCACCTGCTATCTTATTGTGAAGCAACAAATTTTGCGACTTGGTCTTAAGGGCAAAATGGTTTGGGAAGCTAATTTCATGAGCTTGGCACACAATAGTTGCTCCTTTTTTTCATTGTTTAGAACTTCATATTTGGCTAATTAGATTGTGTAGTCAGATTTGAGGAAGAACACAGATAAATGTACAATGTGTATGCATACTTGATGACTATAGACCTACAGTATTTCACAATTAAATTCAATTTGAGGCAAAAGATCTGATTCCCTGTACAGCAAGAAATCTACGTCATATCATCATGTTGCAACTGGCCAGGGCTAAAACGCGGACAGCTTGGAAAAACTCAGAAAGTTCGGAAATTTTTTTCTAAGTTTTACTTGTCCGACTTTTCGTATCCCCCTATGCCAAATTCGAAAACACGGACAAAATTTTCCAATTTATCGAAAATACGGACAAAAAAGAACAATTTTTCGAAAACACGGACAAAATTTTCCGCCTTTTCGAAAACACGTTTGAAAATTAATTCATCTACGACAGGGAACAAAGGCCTATTAAGAACATCTTCTTTCTCGGTAACTGCTACAGAATGGCTACACAATTTTATGAATTTGAAGCCTTTGGAATCGTAAGTGATCTTGGAATTTGCTGTAACTTTTACCCCATGTGCTATTGATTGTGATCCTGCAACCAGATACTTTTTGAAATCGGACAGTTTTGTGGAAATCGCAGTTTGATTAAGAACCGAAGGATGAGGCAAGCGACGACAATCATTTTGTTCAACTTCATAATTAGAGACATTCCATGTTAGCTATATTTTGACAAATCCAGTACAAATCCAGTGAGACAAATTCGAGGTTACATTTCGAGTTAAGATAAAAATTAATTAATTAATTAGACGTAAACATGTTTTATTTGTAATTCGAACGTTTCGAACCAACTAGGTTCATCTTCAGCGAACAAACTGATAATGAGTGGCAATTTAAACCAAGAGACAAACAAACTAAAAGACGAGGTAAACAAGTTACATTTTCTACGCACAGGGGACCCGAGGCCTGAGCCTCAGGTGAATAAAGTGGCAAAAAAACTAGAGGAGAACCAGGGGAATAGACGACTGTTGGGAATTGAGAACTGGTCGATCCCGTAGAATTAAAAGTTTTCATGAATGAGTAAATCAAACTCATTGTTGGCTCTGTCCAGAATGGAGAAATCTTTAGGCGACGCGGCGTGCCCTGATTGGTTGATATGGTCCCGAATGGCAGATGGACCACCTTTTACTTTAAGACCAGCTTTATTAACTCCCAAGTGCTCTCTGCAACGAGTAATCAAATTACGTGATGTTTTTCCATAGTACGAGGCATGGCAGCCAGGACACTGAAACTTGTAAATGACAGATGAGCGCATAAGAGCAGGAAAGCGGTCTTTAAACGGAAAAAGTGATCCAATGCGTTTGGGGGACCGAAAAATAACTTTCAATTGGATATTAGGTAGCATTGTTTGATAATTCTATTTAGCCTAGTTTTGATTTGTAAGCTATACTGCCCCAGGTAAGGTATACAGAACAGAAGAGGGACTTTGTTATCCGGTTTAGTTGAAGAACCGGATTCAAATTGGCGATCCAAAAAGTTCTTAATGATACGGTCAATCAGGCTCTTTGGGAAGCAATTGTCGGTCAGGATCTTCTTAATGCGAACAATTTCTTCATGAAAATTGTGATAAGACGAGCAAATATGGAAAGCACGATAAATTAACATTCTAACTAGATTGAACTTATACTTGGAAGGGGCAAGGCTAGAAAAGTCCGTATAAAGGCCGGTGAAAGTCTTTTTTCTGTATAGGCTAGTAGAGAAACCATCATTATCATCATTAACAAGCACATCTAAGAATGGCAAAGCATTATCCGTCTCTAATTCATAAGTAAATTTAATATTAGGATGTTGACGATTTATATATTCTAGGAAACTGTACACATGATCTCTATTTCTAAATAAACAAAAAGTATCATCAACATACCTACGATAAAGTACAGGTTTAAATTCAGAAGGACAGTTATTCAAATATCTAGTTTCCAGTACACTCATGAAAATATTAGCAAGGGTTGGCCCGAGTGGACAACCCATAGCAATGCCATCAATTTGGTCAAAAAGCTGTCCGTTGAAGACAAAATGGTTTTCTTTTACAGCAAAGCTCGGTAGTTTGTGAAACTGTGAGCAGCTAAGAGAGCAATCTCTATATTCCAAGCTATCATTGTCACTAAATAGTAGCTCAATGCATAAGTCAATACTTTCCTCCAAAGGAATATTGGTGAATAGGCTGGATACGTCAAAGCTGGCCATAACAAGATTTTCTTCCTTTCGGAAGGATGTTATTTCTGACACAAACGAAAATGTATCCTTAACAGTATACTCGTTAACGGTGTATGGCTGTAAGATTGGAACACAGAATTTAGCTATTTTATAGTTGTAGGTGCCAATCGCAGATAGTATCGGTCTGGCAGGGCAGTTGTCTTTGTGGACCTTAGGTAGACCATATAAAATTCGTGGAGTACTGCCTGTATACAGAAGTTCTTTGTAAATAGGTTCTGAAATAGATTCTTCTTTCAGAAGCTTGTCCCTCAAGAAACGTATGAGCTTATTCTCGCGTTTAGCACAAAGATCCAGCTTGTCACAATCAAGTTTCTGAAATTTGGAAGCATCTGAAAGTAACGATTCGACTTTATTGATATAATCAACCTTGTTAAGAATAACCACTCCATTGCCCTTATCGGGACGTAAAATAACAATGTCCCTATTTTTAGATAATTTCTTAAGCGCTGATAGTTCAGCTTTGCTTATATTAAGAGGAAACTGTCTAGAATCGTATCCATAATATGACGCCAATGCTATGCTTTTGAGCCTGGTTTTGACGTAATCAAAGTTGATCCCATCTTTCTCAATAGGCCTATATCTAAGGTCACGCGCTAATTTTTCAAATGGGGTAAGAAAATCGCAGTAGTCTAGTTTGTCAGGTCGAATACTGAATTTGAGACCACGGGAGAGGACTTTCTTTTCCACAGGGTTAAGAACATAATCAGAATAATTAAAAATGACTTTATCAGGGTCAATACCAGTGGCCAAATATTCCTGCTTGAGAGTTTCTAATTTACGATTCTGGACAATTTCAACCCTTTTCATCGATTTTGTATTAGAAGATATAATGCAGGCAATGATGTGATTAAAGTCAAACCATGTAAATATCGAGCGCAACTGTTCTTTTGATGTCTTGAGCTTTTCTTGGATGTTCTTCAGGTGCTTTCTCTTGTGTTGAATTTCCGTCGTCAGTAGTTTTCTTCTACACTTGGCATACATGATAGATGAGCGGAGACGATTGTTCGCAAGCTTGAAATTAAGAAACTTGGGTACAACACCAAAGTACTCGCATGACTGAAGGAATCCCAAGTCCAGCTCTGTTTTCCTGTACTTCTTGTCAAGTTTTTCATATGAGCGGAATGCTTGTAGACCATCACTGCCGTATCGTCGTTGTAATATATTTGAAATCGGACAGTTTTGTGGAAATCGCAGTTTAATTAAGAACCGAAGGATGAGACAAGCGACGACAATCATTGTGTTCAACTTCATAATTAGAGACATTCCATGTTAGCTATATTTTGACAAATCCCGTAGAAATCCAGTGAGACAAATTCGAGGTTACATTTCGAGTTAAGATAAAAATTAATTAATTAATTAGACGTAAACATGTTTTATTTGTAATTCGAACGTTTCGAACCAACTAGGTTCATCTTCAGCGAATCAAACTGATAATGAGTGGCAATTTAAACCAAGAGACAAACAAACTAAAAGACGAGGTAAACAAGCGTGAGTTACATTTTCTAAGGACAGGGGACCCGAGGCCTGAGCCTCAGGTGGATAAAGTGGCTCAGGCTCAGGCCTCGGGTCCCCTGTGCGTAGAAAATGTAACTCACGCTTGTTTACCTCGTCTTTTAGTTTGTTTGTCTCTTGGTTTAAATTGCCACTCATTATCAGTTTGATTCGCTGAAGATGAACCTAGTTGGTTCGAAACGTTCGAATTACAAATAAAACATGTTTACGTCTAATTAATTAATTAATTTTATCTTAACTCGAAATGTAACCTCGAATTTGTCTCACTGGATTTGTACTGGATTTGTCAAAATATAGCTAACATGGAATGTCTCTGATTATGAAGTTGAACACAATGATTGTCGTCGCTTGCCTCATCCTTCAGATACTTTTTGTTTCCATCATCTCTGTCAATTTTATGATAATATAAAATGGATTCAATAGTGTTAAAAAGCTTATTTTGGCGTGACCAAATTCATAGTCAATGCCGCTGAATAGTTTCTTGAATTAATTACTTTTGCAAAATTTCTAATGACATGACACAGAGAGCGGTTTTCCGAGAGAGGCGTGCACCTTTACTAATCACGGAAGAAGAGACATTTGACCTATCACAGCTTGTTTAGTTCCAATTCTTTTAAGGAACAGCCTTAGAACAAGCCAGAAGCGGACTGGCCCACCGGGACACCGGGAAATTTCCCGGTGCGCCCTTTGCCCCAAGTTTGTTTTCCAAAAAACTTGTAATTTTAAGCGGCAAACAATTATTGAATTGAACCAAAAACGATTACAGCCATCAATGGACCTAGCGGGTACCTATCAGAAGAACTACATATTTTTTGTGGTATTTCAAAATATTTCCTTTCAAAGGTCTGAAGCCTATGAGACATTGATCAGGGTGAAACTCCAGATGATGTCGTTCAGAGGTTTTGTGTAGTTGTTTTCAGACGTGTTATTGACCAGAGAGTAACGAGTATCACGAAGCAATTTTATGCAAATTCAGAGTTGATCATGTTTTGACCCCGGCATACCATCTCAAGGCCTGGAAAAGGTTGCATCACTTGTCGGTATATCTGCCATGCCATTTCTTTGAAGGCTGATCTTGCTTTATTCATCTCATTATTCAAGCATCTAAGTAAAACGTTTCAAGATGATTTTGATGATATTCAGGCTATGGAAAGTATTTTGGAAGAACCTGACGAGGAGAGAATTTGCGACACTGAACCGAAAGCAGACGAAGTGATGGGTATCCTTGAAAATCGAGTTGCCTGCAAAGGAACCTGCAAGCAGTGCTTGATTTGCTGTAACAGGATTCTAGATATCCGTTAAATGCATCAGCATTCTCCAACCTTTTCTTAGCCCATGAATACTTTCTCATACTTTCATTCACCCTAGTCAGCTGCGAGAGAGCTTTCAGTAAGCTAAAAGGCAAGTAAAATCACGCTGACGGTTAACTCTGGGAAAAGAGAAACTCGAGGCATTCATGTTAATGGGTTCATCATCATGAATGGGCCCCACTTCCTACGTTTTTCAGAAATACACAAACCTTCACGAATTCATAAATTGCTGTTGGGTTGGAACATAGTCATATATTTTCTTGATTTTCTTAAAGCAAAAACAGTGGCGGATCTAGGGGGCAAATGGGGGCAACTGCCCCCCTTCACGATGAAAACTAAGCTTTGGCGCCCCCTTTTTGGCAAGAAAAGTGCCCCTTATCCTGACCCAAATGTACTCTTTTTTCAGTGTTTCGTTTTGAATGCGGGGAAACACGTAAACTAAGGCGCTATTTAGAAGAAAAACCAGAGAGCTTTATTGGACGAAGCCCAAAAAATTTTCGCGCGCCTTCGGCGCGCTCACTTTTCGTTTTCTTTTTGGCGCCCCCACTCCAAATTGCCCCCCCCTTCAACCTCGGGCTGGATCCGCCCCTGAGCAAAAAGAATCTTGCTCCCTAGACTGCAGCAGTTGCTTTTTTTGTAAAATCTTGCAATATTCTGTCTCAGAAACTGAAAAGTAGGTTTTGGGCTTTGGTCTAAATTCAACAATTATTATATTGCCCGACAGCAATACATCATAACACCTATGAATTTTACTACCTGCTTCTATGTTTCAAATGCAGTCAGTTTAGATGGGAATCAACTTCTTTTCTAAAGCAAATCTTGAATAAAGAGGTCTACTCAAAATGGGGCATTTTCCGACAATCTATATGGTGTATTTCTAAAAATTTCTGGGGGCAAGCCCACGGACCCCCATCTTGCTCGCTTCGCTCGAAACCTTTCCCCCAATTTTACACCATTCCGCAGTCCATGGTGAGGGTTTCGAAAAGATGTTATGAGATTGTTAGAAAAAACTTTCTCCGCCACACAGAGTTTTCGAGGCCGTGTAACTAACCCCAAAGTTAAGCAGGCTGACCACCTACTGGCGCCCTTTGTTTGCTTTTCCCGGTAGGTAAAATGGTTGCCAGTCCGCCACTGGAACAAGCTGTATATAACCTGCATTCATACAACGCCAAACAGATCAAGAAATTATTCTGATGTGTTTGGCAATGTACGTTTGTTACACGCAATTAGTTCAGAAGATACTTGGGAAAATACGCCCATAATCACTCCCGGGGGTGCACTGCATATATTTTGGGTACGGGGACGTGCCATTGGGAAGGGCATCGATTTTCCACATATTGGTATAAGCAACGGTATCGATTTTTACAATTTTGATATAAGGAACGGTACCAATTTTCAAGATTCCAGTGTAAGATTTAAGGTTCTGGTATACTTGATACGAAAAATTGGTATAAAGTCGAGTATACCTTTTCCAAAAATTGGTATAAGGAACGGGTAAGTCTTTGAAGCCTCGATCGCACGTCCCCGACTAAAATCTTGTCCAGTGCACCCCCCCCCCCCCCGGGTAATCACTCTCAATAGTTTAAAAGATATTCTGAGTTGAAAGTGATGAAGCAAGCGATGAAATAGACAGATTATATACACGCCCGACAACAGCAGGAGGGAAAATTGTCGTGGATTTTTGACGCATGCGTCTTGGGCTATAAATCTCGTGTACAGAAGCGCGCGTTTTTCACAAGAAAAGAAGCAAGCTGCGAGATGAAAATGTGGGAACTTAAAATGCGTTTCACACAAATTGAAAGCAAGATTGAGTTAATCCAGTTAGTATGATAAATGCCATGTCATTGCACCGAGAACCTGTAAATTATTGCTTGAATGAAAGGATGGCAGGAGCAGATGATCGCTAGAAAGAAGTGGCATGTTTTGCTAGGCCAGTCTATCTGTAGAAGTCGAAGAAGCAGAAACGAAAAGCAGTTGTCAATTATGCCAATGCCAAGGGAGCATTAAGGTAAGAAACTCAAAGATTTGATGCGTTTGATTAAAGTTTTTCATGAAATGCTATTGAAATCAAACTGATTTCAAATTTGCAAAAATCAAGGAAAATAATTCTTCCGGAGGAGAACCACAAACCGCCACAGCAATCTTCCTCTACAGGTGTACCACCCACAATTTCAACAATAATAAGTCCATATTGCTACGAACAATATGTTGAATGCTTATAGACAGCATGACTATTGGAACCTTTGACATTTTTGTTGTGATATAATTATTATGAAAATATTTAAATGTTGACAAAACAATTATATAAATGAGAAACTTTGTACCATAAATTGGCTAGATATTTTTCCCTAAAATTGCTAGTTCCTGGCCACATTTTTACAAAAAACTGCACTGTGCCATGGGAAAATTTTTTTCCAGCTGGGAACTGCATATTCTGGAGAATATTTTTGCACTAGGGGCATATTTGGGAAAATATTTATATGTTGACAACACAGTTCTAGAAATAAAGAACTTTGCACTATAATTTTTTCCCTAAAATTGCCCTCAAAGGCCCCTTTTACCAAAAAACTGCACTATGCCGCGGAAAGAAATTTTCTCCGCTAGAAACTGCATAGTCTGGAGAACATTTTTGCACTATGGGTATATTTGGGAAAATATTTATTATATGTTGACCAAATAATGTTTCAAATAAGGAGTTTTGCACCATAAATTGATGGCATATTTTGGCCTGAAATTGCCCTCAAAGGCCCCCTTTTTACCAGAAAACTGCACTATGCCGCGGAAAAAAATTTTCTCAGCTAGAAACTGCATAGTCTGCAGAACATTTTTGCACCATGGGTATATTTGGGAAAATATTTATATGTTGACCAAATAATGTTTCAAATAAGGAGTTTTGCACCATAAATTGATGGCATATTTTGGCCTGAAATTGCCCTCAAAGGCCCCCTTTTTACCAGAAAACTGCACTATACCGCGGAAAAAAATTTTCTCAGCTAGAAACTGCATAGTCTGGAGAACATTTTTGCACGATTGGAATATTTGGGAAAATACTTATATGTTGACCAAATAATGATACAAATAAGGGGGTTTCCCTCCATAAATTGTCATCTTTTAAAAACATTATATCCTTCTCTTCACCATAGTTACTTCAGAACATGGCTTTCATGAAGATTAAAACAGTTTGCAAGAAGCAATGGCCATTACATTGGAATGAATAATCACTGCCCATTTCAACTTAACACAAGATTGCAACACTACGATAGCAGCAAAATGTATCATAAGGAAAGAAGGCATTGTAGCATTGTAGCATGCGATGAATTGTTATCAAAAATCACATTACAATTCTTGATCATAAAAGAAGTTTATCATTTTCTGCATTTTATAGTGGACAGTCATGAACTTCATATCCAAATACATGTTTGTATTCATTTTTATGATGAAACATGATTTTCATAATTGATGTTTTGTGTGATGTTACATGCAGTACATGACTGTATGGGTTTGCAATGTTACAGGCAAGTAACAAGCAAAGTGGATGCAAGAGTTTTCAAGAGTTTCTCAAAGCCTTTATTTGCAAAATTCTGATCTGATGAGCCATCTGAAATCATTGCAGGTTGATTTGTTGATATTTGTCAACTCTATTCCAAGAAGTTGTTGAGAGCAGTTTTGGACATTTTAGTAATATTGCTGATTTAGTTTTACCAGGCTACTGTACAAAAATGATCTACTGAGTGAGTCAGAGATAAAGTGGGGGTATTTAACAAGCCATAGTTTGGTGAAAAACAAGTCAAATGGATTTTGTTGAAGTTTGCCAGCTGTATTGATTTAGTTTGTTAAATCCACTATTTCTTTTCACACTTACTTGTATTTTTGTGATGAAGATATTTTAGTGACAAGGTGCCCCTTTTATGGAATTTTATCCTCCCTAGCAATGGCAGTTGAATCAATTATATCCTCAGGGAATAAGACATGGATGAAATCCATGCCCAGTTTTGATTTTGAGCAGAGAAACAATATATTTCTCAGAATTTGAACTTCACATGTGATCGAATTAAAATTCAATTGGAGCCTGTGATAGGGAACATTATGAAACATGATTTTACTAAACTGTCTTAATCCAGTCAAACATCTGATAACCCCAAAAAGATAGCTTGTTTAATATAGTTTTCTCGTTGAAAAAATCTTATCGAGGAAAGTGGGTTTTTTGTTGATATTTTCTGTTGTGTTGGATGTGTTTCTACCCCCTAGATTTATTCATTTTTGAATGGAATCGCTACATTTTATCAGGCGTAATTTTGGGCTAGCGCGAGAAAGTTTCCTGACAAAAAACGGATGTTTTCCTAAACATCTGATTATGCCCAAAAGATAGCTTATTTGATATAGTTTTCATGTTGAAAAAATCTCATCGAGGCAAAGTGGGGATTTTTGGATATTTTCTGATTTGTTGGATGTGTTTCTACCCCCAAAATGATGTATTCATTTTCGAATAGAATCGCCACATTTGATCAGACGTAATTTTGAGCTATCGTGAGAAAGTTTCCTGACAAGAAACGGATTTTTTCCCAAACATCTGATTATGCCTAAAAGATAGCTTATTTGATATAGTTTTCTCGTTAAAAAAATCTCATCGAGGCAAAGTGTGGATTTTTGGATATTTTCTGTTTCGTTGGATGTGTTTCCACGAGTCTCTACTCAATAATTTCGTTGCTTGCGAAGAGAATCCACTGCAGTTTATCATACACATGGCTCATATCACAGATGTTAACTTGTGCTGAAAAGACAGCTAAATAAATGCTTTTTTCATACCTGCAAAAGCTCAGTGATGCAAAGAGGGGATAATGCGATGTTCCACTTTTGTTCCAAGGAGTTATTTTCTTCCCAGATTGTTGTTACCAAATATCAGCCAAAAATTCCTTTGCTCGTGCGGGTTATTTGCGCATGCGCAGACAATTTTCCCTCCTGCTCCCGACCACCCCCTTTCGAGGGTATTTGCAGCCTCGTTATGGTTTCCTATAGAAATGTATAGGAAACTGACCGGAAGTGAAATGTTTATCCATATTTGAAAGCTCGCAGTATCAATTCCTTACCAGCTATATCCACCCTTTTGACTTCAAAGTATGCTTTATTTGTTCAAGAAATTATTAAAACTAAATTAAGCTTGATTTGACCTTCCAGATGGAGTAATCCCAATTTGTTTGACGATGTGGTCATTTTCTGAACGGTTGCTTTCCCATATTTGGCAATCTATTGTTCCCTGAAAGGAAATTTGTCATCGAGGTCGATGAGACTCATGTAATGAGTATGGAATTTACCGGCGGGCTGCTACTCGCGCAAGGTTGACTGAAAGCTGTGGAGAAAATAGTGAAGGGAGCCTGATGCATTTATTACTGAAAATGAAGCAGGAGAACATTTCACATGGATGCGTTGCATAAAGTTTAACTGTGGAAACGGATTGTTACATGTTTGACCCTGCAAATCTTTGCTGCGGAGGATATGGTTTCGCAAACAACAATTGCAAATGACAGAATGGGCCTAAATTTTTACATTTAAAAGTCAATGCAAGAATCATGAGACTTGCTGAGACGGGCAACTTTTGCAAAGCTGTGCTATTAGGAATTAACATTTTTTCAAACAATTAGAGAAAGATAGTCGCATTTTTGATGACTGATGGTGCCCAGGATAAAGTTTTGTTTACTGGGAGGTGCTGATTGCTGATGCTGGGCTGGCTGGCCTAACGAGAAAAAAGACTGCATCATAAACTCCTTATACACATACCAACGTATTTTTTGTTTTGAACGATATAATTTCTGTGTATGTTTGGATCAAATAATGTGGAGTTGGTTGTGTATATGAATACAGCCCATTGCAGCAATTCGCAGATATTGAATTATCAAGCACGTTGGTTGCTATCCTGGCAATCCAGGACAGCAAAATGATTTTACGAGAACAGGAGGACTTATCATCTCAAGAAAGAATATTCGTGTTTTAGTGAGACTCTGAAGACTTTATGCTGTTTGGTAGCTAAATGTCCAACCTACTGTACATATTCCAATCATTTTTTTTTTAAAATTTATTAATAAACAAATCAGGCAGATCAGAAACCCTTCAGATTTTTCAAAAATAGGCCAGGGTGCATTCTATGTAAGACCTACATCGAAGGTACGCCAATCCCTAAGCTTTCGTACGCTTGGTATTTTCAGGGAGAGAGAGCTGCTAAAATCTGGGTACTGATGGTTTTAAGAAACTTTGAGTTCTGGCCCGAATTCTTAGTTTCTTATAAAAGAAATGCATGTATTATCAAAAGAAACTGCTAAAAGATCAAGGACAACTTGACATTCACGTCAAGGTAAGCAGACTTTGACATGCCGTCACGCCAAGAACCGATTTTACTGCAAAAATGAGGCCGCTATGCTGACAAAAAAATAAGGTCTACACCGAAGATCTTCAGGCCTAAGTGCATGAAATGCACCCTGGAAAATAGGAGAGCAGCTCCAACCAGCTTCAAAACCACAGGACAATGAGCATGTCTGAGAAAGTGCAGCCCAAGAAGAAGTTTCAAAGAAACCAATGAGTCATTAGAACCTTTTATGCTTCAGGAACAAACAAGTATTCTTTTCCCAACTAGGAATTGTTTGCACTCATTTGCTATTTCAGTCGGAACTGCCATGTTCCATGACAAAGTGACATATTTTCTTTGCTGTCTTGTACCGATCAAGTTGACCAGTTGCTGTTGTCAAGGGGTTTAAATCTGCAGGATTTTACTTTTCCTTTATCATTGCCCATTTTTGATGTTGATATGACTACCAAACAATAATGGTGATGAAGGCATATTGTTTAGATGCCAGATAATGTTGAAATCACTCAATTTGGTTCTTGCACACTTTTAAAAAAGGCTTGGATCAGAAAGTATATAATCATTTTTATAAGAAACTGGTTTATAAGAAACTAGTACTAAGATGGCCAAAATTTTAAGAAACTGTTACTGTTACTGTAGTTCTAGTAACACCTAGGGTTAGGGCTAGAATCTAGAGTTAGGGAGAACTGTTACTGTTACTTAGAAAAAATTTTAAGAAACTGTTACTGTTACTGTAGTACTATGTCTTTATAGCAAATTCATTGTTTAACCTTTATCCTTGAGCAATCTTAACTAACCATTTGTATTCCAACATAATAGAACACTATTTATTCCCTTATGATGTTCTAAATGTCAAGAAACATATCTATGCAGCAGCAGCAGTGTTTGCAACCACATTGATAATTCTGTATTCAAAAAATAAGAAACCACCAGTTAAGAAACCAGTACTGTAAAGGACAAAATTTCATGTGAAGTTAAGAAACTTTTAGCACCATGGCCTGATCATACTTCCTTATAAAAAATGTGTACCACAAGTTTCTTAATTCATCATTAGGAAGTGTCACCTTTTAGTACTTAAGGTTCATGCAGAAATGTTTCTTGACATCATATCATATAGGACAAAGTGTTCTATTATGTTCAAAACATAACAGGTTGGTCAATGAGTCACTGCTAACCATGATCCTTTGTGGTGCCAAATTCAACTTTTGTATTATCTGAAAGTTGCTTCTGGCCTAGATTCTCCTTGCCTTACTTTTCTTTTGGCCGACAAGGGATCATGTTTGGCAAGGGGTCTTAAGTATAAACAAAGGTGTAGAGTCCAAATTTTTGATATTTCTCGTATTTCTCTTTCTCCAATTTCAAATGGGGCCTAAACAACGGACCTACCTCCCCATACCTCTCATGTGCCATCTCCTGTTGTTTGTTTGACCATAAAAAAGAATGAGCACAAAGTCTAATGGTTAGCAGAGAACATTAAAGAGGGTCTTTAATATTACGCAAGACCAAAGTTTCAATGGCATATTTTGCCTTAACATCCTTGCATTTCAACTTTTAAAGTTTCATAATACTTCTCAGAGTTTCTTAAAATTTTGCCAAATTTCTTATGATGACAAAGGGTCTTTGAAAGGTTTCAATGGTTGGTTGTGCACACATTTGCATCTGCAAAGTGTGAAAAATTAATAGGATGACTGTCTCATTGGGGTTTTATGTACAGACCATGAATTGTGGATAGCCTATGAAACACTTGTGTCTCATTATTTTGTGTTCTATTTATAGCCAAGCCTACTCTATTTGATACTAGGAAGTTAAGCGCTCGCTTCGCTCGCGCTTCAACATTCCTAGCACCTGCGGTGAGCTTTCTCGTAGACTGGCTCAAATTCTGTTCATTCCGTCCTTCAAACCGTTCCATTTACGGTAGGTAGTTCCCAGTGGTAGTTCCTGGCTCAGCCATTCCACCATTCCGTTTGGTTGCATAACTATCTTTGCTTATTGTCTTTCAATAATCGTAAGCATCCTGGATTATTGTATAGAAAACTGCATACCCCGCATTTTGGCATAACGGAAAAGCTAGACCTAGGACCGATAGGACCGGACCCCAACGGACCAGACCCCTAATGAATACCTATACATTTCCATGTTGCGAGATAACAGATCAGGTATATTCATAACGGGCTTCTTGCTTTTTGTGCACATCAGAGCTATCTGTGGTGTAAAAATGTATTATCTTAAAAAAAGCAACATAGAGACTTAATCAGTAAACCAGTTTTGGTAGATTTGGTTGGTATTAGATTTTTAATTTCGTGTTACCAGAATCTTGGTCTGGACATCAATATGAATCTTGTTCTGAAGAAACTAAAGTAAATTACACGGCCTTGCTGGACTATAGGCCATGCATGAGTCTTCAAGTTCCTTCAACTGCTTTTGTCTGTCGATTAGATAATTTATATAACTTATGGTGCATTGTTGTATTTGATGCGGTATCCACAGGTTATTGTCATTTCCAGCGATGATTGTATTGGCGTTGTCTTTTTTTAGACTAAGTTTCCTACGCTGGCATTGCAAACTCACGATGGAATGAAATCTTTATTCTTCAAGGGTCTGGTCTGCTAGGGTCCGGTCCTACTGGTCCTGGGTCTGGTTAATCTCTTATGGCCCGCATTTTTGGCAAAACAGCTCTTTAATGTTGGCATGGCGTATCCAGGAACAACCGAAAAGGGACGAGTATAACGGATTGACGGAATGGACTTAGGGCAAGTGTATGTTTGTTATCCCATCAGATGATTCATCTTGAATGTATAGTAAGCCTTGAACATCAGCAATACCAGGCCTTCACAAATTATCATACTTTCATATCTTGAGAGAATTCGTATGAATGTTCTTAATTTCTTCTGAAGAAACTGTTCAATCTGAGAAAAGATCTATTCTGGTTTGGAAGTGGGTACACGTAGTTTTTCATTGGAAACTAAGAATTTGGGCCAGTACTGAAAGTTACTAAAAATTATCAGATTTTGAGTACTCACAGAGTTTCTTAGGAGTTTCTTAAAGGTTACATAGCAATGTTCATGTTCATTCTCTGTGCCCTCCTGAAAATTTCAAAACAATGTTTATTGAAGCTTTTCCAATGTGTAGACAGCACTCAAGTAACTTTCAAGTAACATGATACAAGAAACAACTGAAAATAGAACAAAAAATATGTCAAAGAGTTCCTTTATGAAAATAAACATTTTCTCAAGTGATATTTTCCCAGTACTGGAGTTTCTTAGTTTTTGGCGATCTGAGAGTTGAGTTTCTTATAAGCAGTTTGTAATAAAAAAATCTTTTTAGATTACATCTGTACGAAAAGTGGTGGATCACCGCAATGCTCGGGATTTCGTCTTTTCAAATTAATAATAACAAAAGAAGGTAGCGAGTAGAGCCCCTTCTCATTGGGCGGGGGTGACAGGGACGTAGGAAGCATGTCAAACTGGGGGCGCGATACTTTGAGGACACTGTTTCCTTAAGAGGAAGGAGGCATTTCCTAAAAGTAAAAAAGGCACTACTTCGTTGATTGCAAAATTTGGGGGTCACATGCCCCAGTGCCCCCTCAGTTCCTACGTGTATGTGTGATACATTTTCTTGGAATCCTCGTGTTCAATCTTCGCTATCAAAGGTTCCTCCACTGGAAAATCAGACTAACTATTAACCGTTGCATTTATTGTTTGATAGTCTATATTATTTTTCATTAACTTTGCTATTTGGTAATTTCTTCTATTTTCTATGTATGTGACGGCAGATAGATTCGAGCGGTCAAACAACAATAAAACGACAAAGATTCATTTTCCAAGCGTTTTATAAAAATCCAATGAACATGACTCCAGTGAGACATGGAACTTAACGTGATTGAAAAGTTAAAGTTATCTACAATTCTACTGTTTAAATAAGAAGTTACGCGGAACCATTGGAGAAAATTAACCAATCAGAAATAAGAAAAACAGGAAAGTGACTAACGTGAGAATAGCATGGGTGTATGTAGATCAAACAAGAAAAACAACTAGTCAGTTACCAAAAGTAAATACCGAAAAGGGAATAAGAGTCAAGCAAAGACGTAAGTAGAACTGAAACGATGTAATAAAAGTTAGTCATGAGCTGAGACGGAAAAAGCGGCTTTAAACTCAAAGAAGTAAAATATGTAAATGACGAATGAGTAAATGAAAGAGACGAAAACTTAAAGAAATGAATTAGCAAAAAGAGGGGCTTCGTGACATGTAGCTCATTTCTCTTTCATTTTCCTGACCTCTAATGTGCCGTACAGCTAACTTTACTGCAAGGGAGCGTGAAGCGAGGGAGGAAATGCAAAGGAGCGCAGAGCGGACAAGAGGCGGAAAATGTTCAGGATGGATTGAAACTGGAATTATGAAAAAATAGTTTCTCCATTTGAAAGGTATGAAGCTTTTTTGGTACATGATTTGTCACGCGGAGGAAAATTTATTGAAAGTTTTCAGGATGGATTGAAATTGGAATTGAAAAAAATAGTTTCTCCATTTGAAAGGCATAAAGTTTTTTTGGTACATGATTTGTCACGCGGAGGAAAATTTATTGAAAGTTTTCAGGATGGATTGAAATTGGAATTGTAAAAAATAGTTTTTCAATTTGAAAGGTGGGAAGTTTGTTGGTACATGATTTGTGACGTGGAGGAAAAATTTATTGAAAGTTTTCAGCAAGGATTGAAATTGGAATTGTAAGAAAATATTTTTCCCACTCAAAGGTAGAAAGTTGTTTTGTTGCATGATTTGTTACCTAGACACAGTTGGTGTTGTTGTCCTATGTACGCATTTTTTGATAATCTGTTATATGGGCTTCCTGTGACGTGGAGGAAAATTTATTGTTTGGGGTGAATCATCACAAATGCAATGTTTAAGGGAGAGCAAGGTTTCTTCGAGGATAGAAGACCCATGTTGATGAAGTTGGTAGGAAGATTGACTTAAAAAGAGTGAAGAGAATTTTCACATGTCAGAGCTCAGTTCATATTTATATTTCATATATTTCATATTTAATTCTTTTAAGGAGGGTTGCCCTTCAACTAGTTGATTTTCAAGGGGCCCTCCGATAAAAACATTAATTACAATATATAACATAAAAGGAAAAAAGCTATTAATTAAATTAATCTATAAAACCTTGTTTACAAATTACAATATCTAAAACTTATATACAATAATGTTCAAAATTTACAATAAGAGTGAAAGGAAGCCTCAGTTTCTAAATAGTTTTTTTGAAACTATACAGGGAGGTTGCCTGCTTTGACTCGGCTGAGAGGCTATTCCATAGCTTAGCATCTCTGTAAGAGAAACGTTTCTGGCCGTTTTTTGACCTTTTCATCGGTAACCTCAAGTCGGTTCCCGTATTACGAAGACTATATGATGAGTAGAGCGATTTTCGGGTGAACAGGTCACACAGATATTGTGGAGCCAGCTCATTCAGGGACTTGAAGTCCATTGTCTTGGATTCACTGGAAATCAGTTGGTCAACGGTCTTCCATCCCAGCTTTTCGATAAGAGGTCTGCTTGGGGCATCGAAGCTGCTGTTCGTTATTATCCTAGCAGCACGCTTTTGAAGTTTTTGTAGCTGATTAATTTCACTTGAACCAGTGCAGCCCCAGACAGAACAGCAGTATCGAAAATGAGGCTCCACAATACCTGTATAGAGAGTTTGCAAAGTTTCTTTCGGAAGAAAAGACTTGGCATGTTTTAGAAATCCTATTGCCCTGGAGACCTTGGCAGAAACTGCCTTGATCTGTTCTTTCCAATCCAAAGAACAGTCAATTTGCAAACCGAGGTATTTAGTCTTTTTGACTACTTCCAGCTCGTTATCACGTATTTTCAATTTCAAGTCTTCATTTTGACTCTTGAGAATACTGTTGTGTTTCTGCTTGGAGGAAATAAGCATAGAATGAGTTTTTGCTACATTCAGGGAAAGCTTGTTACCTTGTAGCCATGTGTCCAGTTTCGCAAGATCACTGTTAATAGCCTCATTCAGCCGAGTCATATCGTGAGACTGGTAGCACAAACTAGTATCATCAGCATACATGGACACGTTGGAATCCAGGACTGCTTGCGGGAGATCATTGATGTAGACGAGGAAAAGAAGAGGGCCAAGACATGAAACCTGCGGAACACCAACTTCTATGTCCTCGATTTCGGAATCAACACAATTAACCCTACAAAATTGTTTCCGATTCGTTAGGTTGGATTTAAACCAAGTGAGTTCACGATGATGTACACCGTAAAGCTCAAGCTTTTTGCAGAGAATGTTATGATCAACAGTATCAAATGCCTTTTTTAGGTCAATGAACACTAGACCCACAAGCTTGCCAAGATCCATTCCCTTGTACCAGTCGTCAGTATTTTTAAGCAAGCATGTTACTGTTAAATGAAGACGCAAAAAGCCGGACTGGCAGCATGAAAAGTGGCCGTTATCATTCATGTACTGGTACAGCTGATTTGTTACTAATTTTTCAAAGAGCCTTGAGATGACAGGCAAGACTGATATTGGTCGATAGTTGGTCTTATCAGCCCTGTCTCCATCTTTGAAGATCGGAGTAACTCTAGCAACTTTCCATGAGTCGGGAAAACGACTTGTTTCAATGGATGTATTGAACAAGAAAGCAAGCGAGTCTTCAATAAAAGGCAGCGCAAGCTTCAAAAAGTAGCTAGAGATGTTGTCAGTCCCAAAGCTCTTTGCTGTCTTAACAGTGGCAAATGCATCCCTGATTTCCTGCACTGAAATAGTTCTGAAATGGAATGTTGCCTTATGTTTGTTAATTTCATAGTCACCTGCAAGAAGGGGATTAGGGGCTGGATCTATTTTTTCAGCAAGATCCTTACCTACTGAGCAGAAGAAACTGTTCATTGCATTAGAAATATGTTTTCTATGAACAGTTTCGGAACCAGACTCTTTGAGACAATCAGTGTTGCTGGACTTTGATCTTACATTGAGGATTTCATTGATTGTCTTCCATGATTCTTTCATGTTACCTTGACATGCAGAGATCTTATTAGTATAGTACGGCTTCTTTAGTTGGATGTTTAGGACATTGACCTTGTTACGGATCTGTCTATAAGAGTCTATAAGGAATTGGGACTTTCTTTTAGCTGCAGCCCTTTTTAGCTTATCCCTTGTTTGCATTAGTTTCTTCAGGTCCTTGTCAATACAGGGGCAGTACTTCTCTAAAACACGCATTACAGTCATTGGGGCATGTTTCTCTATGATCAAAGAAAAAAGGCTCGACCAACTGCTTACGAGAACATCTATGTCATCCGTTTCAGTAAGCATTTACTCCCAACAAATGCCAGAAACATCAGCCAGGAATGATTCTTCGTTGAAATTTTTCATCTTTCGAGTTTTGATCATTTTGTGGCATTTTTCCACTGCTCCATTAAATTTTCGAATGCAGTAGACCATATAATGATCACTCATGGAAACTTCATACACTCCGGATTTTACAATGTTTCTCGCACTTGTTGTAGCAATATGGTCAATTATAGAAGAGGTAGTTAGAGTGACCCTAGTTGGCTCCTCAATAAGCTGTTTGAAGCTGAATAACTCATAGAGATCAAGCATGTGCTTTGAATTGTTGTCTATGGGCTGCTCAGCTTGTTTTGGAGTGAGGTCACAATTAGTGTCCCCTAAGAGGATTATTTCTTTGCCCTCTTTGTCCAAAAAAGAGAGAACTTTTTCCAGCTTACTGAAGGATCCAATAGGGTCGCTCGGTGGACGGTACCAAGCAAGGACAAGGAATGACTTGCTTTTTGGTTGTTCTACTTCAATACAAATGAGTTCCAGGTTATCAGTATGGATATCAAGACGACGTTTGTACTTGATAGAGTCCCTAATATAAATGGAAGCACCCCCACCATCGTATGTCCTATCCAAACGTTCTTGTTGGTACCCAGCCATACTAGTGAGCTCCTTCGGGGATTCTGGATCGAGCTTGGTCTCATTCAGGGCAGGAATTTGAATTCCAAGGTCCCTGATTAATAGCTGAACCTCATCTAGGTGACTTCGAAGACCGTTGATATTCAGGGATGCAATTGCCATACCCTTGTTAAATCCTAAATGCTGATGACACCTACCAGATGCCCCAGTATCACTAGTGGATGTTAGATTTTTAGCTGAGGAACCAGTATTGCAGGCAGCCTCCCTGTTAAGGGTTTGAATCGAGAATTGGTCTTGATTTTCAATCGATGCACCGTCAAACGTACCGTAATTTGTTAATAAGATTTTGTGCGAACCTGGCGTTGCCGTGCTGATTTAAGTGGAGCCCTCTGCGACCAAGTTGTTCATTCATGATATTACTGTTGTTTATTGTGTCCAGTTTGAGTGAGATTATCTTTTCTTGTACATCGGATAATATCTTATTAGCCTTGAGATTGTCATTTCTGCGGATTGGTGGAGGTGGAGGTGTGGAGGTGTTTTTCAGATTCATGGAGGTGTTTTTCAAATATCACGAAAAGGCAAGTTCTTCCCAGTTTTTTGACATTATCTGTGTAACTGTAATACTAAGAATTCGTCCCAGCACTGCACTGAGCGTTTCTTAAGATTTGAATACTGGGAGTTTCTTCCGTGACAGTCCTTTTTCGTCGACCAAAGTTGTGATTATGACCAAAGTTATGATTTCTTTGAGCCTTTTTCAGTTAGACTAAATATAATTTCTTGTTCTCGATAGCATAATATTCCTTGTTATAAAATGAGATCACAGGAACTTTTCTCTTGCCTTTATTTATTTAAGACATCATTTTCATTAGAACTGGCAAAATTTCCATCCATCTCCAACCTTCCAGCCCTGAATGCTATTAGTAAGTGATGGGGCGGTCAGACATTTTTTTGGGTTTGTAAAACGTTGTCTACAGTAGTATACTTTTGCATACAATATTTGGTACATAATTCTACAGTATATTTTTGGGGTTGCTGATGAGAAAATTTGACAAGGCCGCTAGGCTGAGTTTTTCATCAAAATATTGCCCGGCAGCTGCCAAAAATGCTTTAAAACCTTTATGTTTTGTACCATGAAGCTATGAGTATTATTTTTGGGGTCTCAAAATGTCCTAAATTTAGTTATCTTTAGGTTGAATATATTTTTGGGGTCTAAATGTTCCGAGTTTGCTGTATTTTTTATGGTTTTCGAAAATACACTGTGT
Organism: Aurelia sp. 4 Dawson et al 2005; assembly: GCA_964019985.1. Taxonomy (NCBI): domain Eukaryota; kingdom Metazoa; phylum Cnidaria; class Scyphozoa; order Semaeostomeae; family Ulmaridae; genus Aurelia; species Aurelia sp. 4 Dawson et al 2005. Next base: position 27,469,440 of record OZ026492.1, on the reverse strand, counting down.
CTGACCCCCCCCCCATCACACACCAGTGTAAGTCCCCTCTGGGGTATCTATTTGCAATTCTGGCATAATCTGTTCGTCTAAACAACTACACAATAGACATCACCTGAGTGACATACCAGTTTTTTTTATCAATGGGTGAAAAGCCTCTTGACCTAGAAAGCAACCCACGTCTACTTGGCATCTACCTAGATAAACACTTAGACTGGTCAAATCACTTGCAAGAAATCATATCAAGCTGCTACGGAAAAGTTGCGATCTTAAAAAAACTAAAAAATTTCACAACGTTTAAGCTGAGAAAACAACTTGCAGAATGCTTAATATTATCAAAGCTTGACTTTAACGATCATGTCTATGCACCCTTGACTATTGCACAAGTTAACAAATTGCAACGATTACAGAAGGCAGCTGCGAGTTTTGTTTTCGGCAAATATGTCTCCACCAAAAATATCCTAAAACTGAGCTGGCTTCCTGTAGAAGAGAGACGGGCGTTCAACTGTATGAAGCTCACATACAAAGCTATTCATTATGAAAACTGGCCAACTATCAATCAAATAGAAATCAAAACGACACGACGCATGCTCCGTAGTAGTAACGACTTAAAGCTGATGTCCTCGATGATAAAAGGGACGTTTTAAGATCAAGCCAGCAAACAATTCAACAGACTGCCATCTACTGTTCGACACGAAACAACTCTACTCTCGTTCTGTAATAGCTTACGGAAACATCTTTTTAAGCAAGCTAACGAACGACTTGCCAATTAATTTTTATTCTAAATCTTTAATAACTATTCATTCTGGCGTTTTTACAATTCTTTCATTTTCAATTCTATCTTACTTTTTCTTCAATTTGATTGTAAACATAGGGAACAAAACCTTTTTAGCTAGAGTTGAAGAGCCACACTTTAGTTGTGGATATGCTCATAAAAACCATGTATGTATGTATGTATGTATGTATGTATGTATGTATGTATGTATGTATGTATGTATGTATGTATGTATGTATGTATGTATGTATGTATGTATGTATGTATGTATGTATGTATGTATGTATGTATGTATGTATGTGTGTATGTATGTATGTATGTATGTATGTATGTATGTATGTATGTATGTATATATGTATGTATGTATATGTGGGGTTCCTTTTAGTGTGCAAATCTAAACAAAATGTGTAGTTCCAAACAGATTTCCAGTTCTAAGAGAAAACCTCTGCCTCCATTGTAAGTTTAATTATCATTACTACCCTGAAAAATTTCAATTTCTACCAAACCATTTAAATGTTTCTGAAATGCAATTCAAAAGAAGCCACAATGTCCTAAATTCAAATTTGCCGGGGGGAGCATGCTGCTAGACATTTCTAAAGGCATGTCATATCGGTGTGAAATGCCATAACCTTAAACTTTACACCCATTGTTGTATCCAGTTATAAAATTTTCTTTGTTAACAAACAGCTATGCGGCCAACAACTCCTAAAAGCCAAGTACACCATTTCATACAATCTTACAATGTTTGCTCTGTCCATTTGGGACAGCATTACTACCAATGTAACCAACAATTTATCTATAGACAGTTGAAAACAAGTTCAGAAATTTGAGAAAAATTGATTGATGTCTTCATGACAAAGTTGTCTTTGTGGTTCCAAGAAGCTGCTTCAGATCTTCATCAGAGCTAACCATATGAATTTGCTGTCCTTGCATCATTTACTACTTTGATTTGAATGCTCAGAGGTCTCAGCTCCCTTCTTGAGTACACGTTTTTTTATAAGAAACTTGGATCAGGCCATAGTACTAAAATTTTCTTAATTTAACATGAAATTTTGTCCATTTTAGTGCTACAAGTTTCTTAATTGGTTTCTTATTCTCTGAATACAGAATTATCAATGTGGTCCCTACCACTGTGGCAGATATGTTTCTCGATATTTAAAACATCATTTTGGAATCAACAGTGTTCTATGATGTTGAAAACACAAATGGTTAGTTAATATTGTTCAAGAATAAAGGTTCAACGATATATTTGCTATGATATACATCCAGGGGTTGGGCTACTTGACTAGGGAAGTGATGGGGATGTGTGGCAAATCTCTCCACACCCTGTACCCTGTTGCATAAAAAATGGCCCAAAAGTATACCCTGTCGCATAAAAATTTTGTCAAAATCCATTGTTTCAAGAGGACTGTAAAAGGCATCCTTCCACACGATAGTGTGGCATAATACTTATCAGAAAAGGACACCCTGTCGCATAATTTTAACGAAAAAGGAGACCCTGTTGAGCGGCACATCCCGTCAAGTATGGGAGCACCCCTCCTGGGATATACATGCTTTTAACTTTTAATAATTTCTTTGCACTTCTCAGACACAGTACGAGAGTTTCTTAAAATTTTGGCCATCTTAGTACCAGTTTCCTATAAACCAGTTTCTTACATAAAAGAAACGTGTATGACCACCGCAGATTTCTTTTCATATCTGGCTGGGATGCTTTGCTTTCTTACAAACAAACTTGTACCTTGTTTGAGTCTTGTTGCCAGTTCAAATGTGGAGAGGCAACTTTGTCAGTTTGGGGGCTGTGGAGAAAGGAGAAAGACTTTGATGACTATGGAACAGAATTTGCTTCTATGTCTATGCACAGAAACAAGCTATCTAAAATTTCTCGAGTGAACTACTTGAACAAGGGAACAGAGGGAGGGATTTTTGGAGCTCAGTAAACCTTCACGACTTGAGAGACAATAGATATTGTTGACGACAGCTATGGGATTAGGTAGCCATATTGATTCAAGAGGGGGAAGTCAAAAGAAAGTGTGTGGGAAAGATCTTTAGGTATGATGAAGCAGGCTTACAAATCTACTTTGAACAAGATTTGTTTTCGAGATTCTCTTCCAGCTCCCATCTGCAGCGACGACGGAACAAAGATTATACTTGAAATAAAGATCAAAGGCTGACTGTTCGGCTGATTTTGACTTTGTGACCTGCAGTTCAAAACTCGCAAGCCCGGGGGTGCACTTGACCAGATTCGAGGCTTCAAAAACATACCATTCATTTATCTTATTTATTCACGACATCCATTCAGTATATAAGTATAATAAAAGAATACAATAAAGAGAGCATGTTTAATAATACATATAAAAGCCAATACTGCTCTTCCATGGATTCGTGCGAAAACATATTTTTTCCTCAGCTTAGAAAATGACTTTTTAGCCCATTCTTAAACCGGGTGAGTGTGCCAGACTCTCTTATGTGTGTTGGAATAGAATTCCAAGTTTTTAGACCAGCATAATTGAAACTTTTTCTACTGAAGCCTAGATTTAGCCTTGGGATTTGGATATCAGTTTTGTTTCTTGTATCATACTTGCTTATCGAGGATCTTTCAGCAAATTTATCGTGCAGACTCTCAGAACATACCTTGTTAATTATCTTATACATCAGAACCGACCGGTCAAATTGAAACATCTGATCGATGCTAAATGTGAGTCGAATAAAAGAATCCTTTATTTTTGATCCTTGAATAATTTCAAATGCACGATTTTGCAGTCTCTGAAGGGCTGTTATTTTAGTTTCTGATAAGCTCCCCCAGACTACGTCAGCATAGCGAAGATGACTCTCAACAAGCACTTTGTACACTTGCAAAAGCATTGATTGTGGGAGGATGCCCTTAAGTTTCTTCATTGCTGCGAGGCCCCCAGCAACCTTTTTCTTAACTGATTCATATTGTTCTTCCCAACCTAAAGTATCGTCAACTGTTACCCCAAGATATTTTGTTTTGTCAACCTACTTAATTTTTTCTCGATTTATGAATACTCGCGGTAAAAATTCTCTTTTCTTCCTTCTACGAGGATGATCTATTATCATGTATTCTGCTTTGGTGGGATTGAGACTGAGTTTGTTAATCCTCATCCATTCTGTGATGAGTAATTACTCAGCTTGTGATGTCTCTATAAGCTCTGCTTGGTTGCTTGAGGATACTGTTATCTCAGTATCATCTGCATACATGTTGGCTCTTGAGTGTTCGAGAGAGTGCTCAAAATCATTTAAATAAATGATAAAGAGCAGCGGTCCCAAGCATGAACCTTGGGGGATCCTACACTCTATTCCCATAATATCAGATACTTGACCATCGATGGAACAGTACTGGCTTCTGTTTGTTAAATAGGATTTAAACCAGTTGTTCTTAATACCTGTTATTCCATACTTTGCTAATTTACTGATCAGTATCTCATGATCCACGGTATCAAATGCCTTTTTCAAGTAGAGAAAAAGAGCAAAGTTAGCTTTTTTGTTGTCGATATTTGAGTGCCAATGATCTGAGACACCAATCAGTGAGGTAATTGTAGAATGAAGCTTACGGAAAGCGAACTGATTCTGCGTTAGTTTTTTGTTAGATTGGAGAAAATCAATAAGTTGGTCATGTGCAATCTTCTCAAATAACTTAGATAGCACTGACAAAATTGAAATTGGCCTATTGTTATTCGTATCATCTTTGGCACCTGATTTATAAATTGGTGTAATTCGTGCTATTTTCCAACGGTCGGGGAAAGTCCCTAGCCTTAAAGAACTGTTAAATATCATCGCTAGTGGTTTACAAAGAAATTTAGCAGCGTCTTTCAAAATTGCCGTTGGTATTTTGTCAGGACCAGCAGATTTTCCTTGCTTGTTTTAGATTTTGCATATATTACAGAACTGTTCTTTCGTTTACATGTTTGAACTGGAAGACAGTTTCCTCTGTAGATGACAGAGAGGATCATCTCCAGGTTTAACTTCAATTCTATGAGCAAGTCTCGGACCGACATTAACGAAGTGGCCATTTAGAACATTGGCAATTTGTTTTGAATCTGAAACTGTTTTGCTGCCATCCCTGACTTGCATAATAGTTGTTGAATTAGGGGCCTTATCTAGCACCTTATTTATGGTTCTCCACATGTTTTTTGGATTGCCCTTGTTCTCATTAATCAAAGATTGGTAGTGTAATCTTATAGAGGATCTAATAGTGTTTGTCACCTTGTTTCGCAAAACTTTATAAGATTTGAGGAGTTTGGGGTTTTTTATGGAGTTTTTCTTGGCCCTATCCCTCTCTTCCATAAGTCTTTTCATTTGTGGTGTAATCGACTGTGCAGGTTGATTTCTAATCTTTTTTCTCCTAATTGGTGATGTGCATTTAGTAAGCCATCAAAAATCTCATGGAACTTATCAACCATTAGATTTGGTGTTTCAGAGAACGGAGACAGCACTAGCTCCCAATTCACTTCCTTTATGTCGTTTAAGAATTTTGCTTTATCGTAATTTCTTAAACTTCGTGTTTCAAGAATCTTTTATTTTTTAGACCTAATCCTCCACGCGTTCACTTTCCGTATGGCATATATCATATAGTGGTCTACCATGCCCGATTTTACAACCCCAGAACTAAGAATATACTTTGGTTTATTTGTTGAGAAATGGTCAATAAGCGTCTTACTGGTATGGTGTTCGCTCTCTTTAGTAGCTCTTACAGCAACCCTTGTGTGATCTTTATCAGTTGCTCAAGTTGATATTCATTGTAAAGTTGTTTTAACAGCTTAGTGTTTTTATTTTTGGGATCCTTAAAGTCACAGTTGCTATCTCCGCACAAGAATATTTCCTTATCTTCCCTTTCGAGCTGCCTTAAAATTTCCCTAAGGCTATCAAACGATGTTTTATCTGTGTCTGGTGTCGGTGGTCTATACCAGCTTAATAAAAACATGCTTTTTGCATTGCGCGGTGTTATTTCTACACAAAGGAGCTCAAGCTCGTCGCTTTTTAGCTTTACTTTTACGTCTGCCAAGCTGTCCTTTACATAAAATGCTACCCCTCCGCCATCTATGTTTCTATCGTTTCTAAAAATTTGATACCCATCGATGTGGATTTCTTGGTCTTTAACAGTTTGGTGGAGCCTGGTTTCATTTAACCAAATAATATCAATTTGATTTTCATTGAGCATCAAGGAAAGTTCATCCTTATATTTTCTAAGAGATACAATATTGTAAGAAGCTATCTTAAGACCATTTCTCTTTCTAGTTTGAGTGGAGTTATTTGTAGAACTGGGACTTTGTACTTTAGAGTTTTTCTCCTAAGCTGTCCGAATCCTAGCAATATCTAAAATAACTACTGAAATTACCAGCAAATTTTCTGATTCCGACATCACTGATGTGGAGTTCGTCTTTCCAAAGGTTGCAGAAGAGAATGTTCGCGTTGTTGATGAAATCAAAACCATGGAGACTTAGCTTTTCTTCCAGGATCTTGTTTACCTCCGCTACCTTTCTGTTAGGGGTTGGGTCGTTCTTGTCATTTCTGCGAAACATCGATGAATATGCTATTTGTGATGATGGATTGCTTTCTTGGATTTTGTTCAATGTGTTTATGATCTCATCACTCAGCGCTTTTGCATTGCTACTCTTTATGTCGTTTGTTCCTGCGTGTTCCTGCGTGGATGTCGCTGTCAGATTTTCCGACTTGTTGAGTTGCCTGTTACCCGTTCCCCATTCCCTGTTACCCGTCCCTCATACCAATTTGTTGAAAAAGTATACCCGAACTTATGCCAATTTTTCGAGAAAGTATATCCGACCTTATATTTCATAGCAAAATCTTGCAAATCGGTACCGTTCCTTATACCAAAATTGTGAAAATTGATACCGTTCTTTATACAAATATCTTGAAAATATATTCCCAATCCCAATGGCACGTCCAATGGCACGTCCCCGTACCCAAAATACGTACAGTGCACCCCCCGGGCTCGCAAGCACTGAGGGAGATCAAATTTCTTATAAAACAACGTACGGTTACCTTGTGCTGGATTGCCGGAATGACGATCCTAGAATCCCAGCTTTGCAGCATTGAGTGCTTTCTTGTGAACAGCAAAGGTGATTTTTGTCTTGCTAGCTGAAATATGTTCTTTACGGGAAGCGCCAGTAGACTGGCCAAACGTGCCAACGGAAGGGACTCAACGAGGCCTATGGCACGCGAAAATAACAAAAACCTGATAAACCTAGTTTATCACCGATAAACTAGGATTACCACTTTCATAAATTAGGCTTAGCGTGATAAACTAGGTTTATCAACTGATAAACTGGGATTATCAATATTTTTTTGATAAACTGGGTTTATCAAAGTGATAAACTCAATTTATCAACAACAAATTTGATAAAGTAGGATTATCACCTGATAAACTAGGATTATCACTTTCATAAATAAGGTTTATCGTGATAAACTAGGTTTATCAACTGATAAACTGGGATTATCAACATTTTTTGATAAACTGGGTTTATCAAAGTGATAAACTCAATACGCCATTTCAACAAAACGGTGCATGCTGGGTAATCAGGATCGATCTCTCGCACGCGTTGTATTGTTTCTATTGTGCTGGTCCATTCTCTCGCCCTTGGAAGTTGTTTCGCGAGCGGTTTATGACGATTTTACTCAATTAAACGAGGTAAGAAACTGCTCTCATATACATTCCATATTTTCAGCTACTTCTTCTTGACTTTTTGGTGGTGTTTCACTCTGAAATATGCTACAGGGCATCGTTGATAGCAGGCGCAGATGGCCAAAGGCCTAGAGTCCCTGCACTTTCAAATGGTAAATAGCATATCGTCGCGGCACTATTACTTTGATACTTTACCTTATAAATTGACAAGACTCTTGGAAAGCTCTTACTGTAGCTAACTAACTAAGATATTAATGCAAGCAAATGGAAAAGAAAATGCCTCTTTCTTTCAGCCTTTGCGTTGTGATAAATTTGTGCGGGCTGACGTGAATGTAAACAAACTGTTCACTTGCTCGTGTAAACAAACAACTGCCATTTGATTTTACAAACCTTTGATATTTGATTTTATTAAGGAGGGTATACCTTTGATTTTCATTCACGCCTGAATGAAAAGGGAGAAGAGTTTCGCTTTTTCTTACTTGAATCACTGTCTTAGCTACTTGGCTACGGAAAAGCTTTAAAGGATCTTGTCAATGTAAAAAGTAATGTGTGAAAGAACTGCTGCAGCGAAGACATGCTTTTTGCCACTGGCAAATACAGGGAGTATAGGCCTAAGGTCCGCTACGCCTGCAATCAACGAAGCCCTTCATCACATTTCATAGCGAAACATCAGCAAAAAGTCAAGAACAAGTGCCCAAAAGTGTGGAAAATATATGGCAGAAGTTTCTTACCTTGTTTAGTTGAGTAAACTCGTCGAAAACCTTTCGAGAAACAACTTCCAAGGGCGAAAGAATAGGTGAGCACAATAGAAACAATACAACACGTGCGAGATATCGATCCTGATTACCCAGCATGCACCGTTTTATCAACAACGAATTTGATAAAGTAGGATCATCAACTGATAAACTAGGTTTATCGAATTCCATTGTTTATGAGATTATTCTGTATCTATTGTTCGCGAACAAGACGCGCTTTAAACGCGGGTGCACATTCATGATTTTGGCGCTCAAAGCTGAGCTCACAAAGTCAAAATATGATGAACAGTATCATGATGGTATCATGATGAACAGTTTTGATGACGATGACGATTTTCGAAGTTTGCTTTCAAACGCAATATCTGGCGTTGATTCCCTTCGTTACATGCCATATCAAAGAAAGACCGGAAAAGAGCATGTTCTGGTTCTCATAAAGGCATAAACGCACCGAAACATGCTAGGCCTAGGCCTTGCTTACACGCGGGTAGCGAGACTGAATGGCACGCTCATAAACAATAGAATTCGGTAAACCTAGTTTATCAAGGTGATAATCCTACTTTATCAAATTTGTTGTTGATGAATTGAGTTTATCACTTTGATAAACCCAGTTTATCAAAAAATGTTGATAATCCCAGTTTATCAATTGATAAACCTAGTTTATCGCGATAAAAGTAATTTATCAAAGTGATAATCATAGTTTATCAGTGATAAACTAGGTTTATCAGGTTTTTGTGACTTTCGAGTGCCATAGAGGCCATCTCTACTTGTTTTGATTTCGCAGTTGTTGCTTTTCAGTTCTGTCGAGGACTTGAGCAAGAGCGACCCCCGATCTTGTAAACTCGACTTTCGTAGACCAATCAGAACAGAGCAGAAGTGCCCGGGCATACACGAGCGAACAATGAAAAAGCCAGTGATGTCTTGCCCATAAGTTTTTCAGGTCAGAGCTCAGACTGATGACGATGAGTCTCTTGTTGCCCTGTGCTCTTTGACTTGATGATGGCGCTTCAGGTAATACTCATAGTGTTACTCTGAAAAACTTGGCCCTATTTCAGGGGCGGTCTGGTGTCATAATTGCAGGGTGGCTAGCAAGCAAAAAGGGCTCGGTTCCGGGAGTGGTAGATGAAATTTTCAACTACACCCGCTAAAGAAATCACTGAAACAAGCTTAGCCGGTATCATTCATTGATTGATAGCTATGCTGAGGCAGTAAAATACTTGCACTAGTTTGAGAAACACCCTTTGCACGTCCCGTACTTTATTCGAATCACATGTTCTTTACAGTTAACTTACATTCTAAGATAGCATCAAGCATCATGGTAAAAGCTGTTGCATGGTTTTAAATATAATTCATTTAGAAATGATGATAAGATCGGCTGCAGTGGCAAATACAGTAAGAGTAGTGACACTACTCACACTCTTCACTGCATATTTCTTACATCTCCACCTTCAAAACTGGTTTGAACCAGCCCGTCGCAACGAAATTCGTACTGGGGTCGCTGAATCTACAATCTTGGACAAAAGGCTATGAGACTAGCAGCATTTCAAGATGTTGAACAGCATTTCCAAGAATAAAAGGTATTTAAGTACTGCAAACCCCCTCCCCCCGAATCAATGTTGTTCAACGGCGATTCATGAATACATGTTGGTCACAATCAACGCGTTCTGACCTAAAACAACATTGATACGGGGGGAGGGGGCACTCTGAACCCGTGAAAACGTCAAAATGCTCTGTCGTCTCATAAATTTTGTCTAGGATTGTAGGTGCGAGCACAGCGAGCGAAAAATATGGTTCTGGGGGCTTGCCCCAGGGAAATGTTTCGTAATCATGCCCTCTGGATCGCTGGAGAACGCACCATTTCTGGGAAACTTGCCATCGAAAGAAGCAAACGATCACGACAAATGGGGGTCTGTCATTGAAAATGTGGAAAGTGTGACCTCAGTTGCACCAGAAGAAAGGTTGTTTTTGAGTTGCGTGATATCAAAACTGATAGCTCGATGAATTCTAGTAAATTCCACAATTTTGCCCCAAAGCCGATTGAGCACAAAGCTGCTGAAATAGAATGGAAGTAAGTTGATTTGTTAGGCAGGAGACCACAGGCAAGTTGATCTCCTGACAGTGCAATGGGGTGCCACCATGTGGGGGGGGGGTACTCCCATACTTTACTTGACGGGATGTGCCGCTCAACAGGGTGTCCTTTTACGGTAAAAATTATGCGACAGGGTGTTCTATTCTGATAAGAATTAGACGACAGGGTATTACAATTGATAAGAAAATTATGCGACAGGGTATCATGTGGAAGGATGCCTTTTAGAATTCTCTTGAAACAATGGATTTTGGCAAAATTTTTATGCGACAGGGTATACTTTTGGGTGATTTTTAATGCGACAAGGTTACAGGGTGTGGATGAACTTGCTACAAGTCTCTCTCGCGGCAAATACGGGGGAGAGAATAAAAGCGAGAGAGACTTGTAATACTTTGTAGCCTGGGTCATTGGCTGGACAGGATTCTGTCCAGTCGGCATCCTTTTATAAAAAGCCAATATCCAATCATATGCTTAGAAAGGGCAACGATACAACAGAGCGAGGCTCTGCCCGATGTTCTTTAAAAATGGCCCACTCAAGCTTCGATGAAACAGTTCACAATGACCCAGTTATTTTGAAAATTGAAGCAAGGCTCAATAGCTCATGAATATTAATGAGCATGCCAAGTATTACAAGTCACTCTCGCTTTTTGTTCTTCTCCCGTTGTTGCCGCGAGAGCGACTTGTTGCAAGTCCAGGGTGTGGAGAGATTTTCTGCACACCCCCGTCACTTCCCTAGTCAAGAACTCCCCCCAGGGGGGGCCACAAAGAATGGGTCATGGGAACGGGAGGGGAGAACAGAAGTATTGCACTCCCTTGGTCGCAGGTCCTATGGTGCAAAATATTCTCTGAAACTTGTCTCTTTGCAGTGGCGTAACAGGGCAGCTTACGACCCCTATTAATTTGGCTACCCAGTGGTCCTCCGACTGAAAATAGATCAGCAAACATTTGTCAAATTTTCAAAATGGAACACGGTCCTGTTATGAGCAAAATCGTTAAAGGCAAGCCCAGTGCAGCATAATGTCAGTAATAGGCGTTATGGAGGTTTCTTCGAGGTCCCGTTGGAAATAGAAACTTATTGAGTTGAAGAGTGGCTGAAGTACAATGCGAGCAAAGCCAGCCAATGGGGACCAAGGCATTTCCCCAGGAAAGTTTCTTGAAACAAACTCTTTGGATTGTCGGGAAATCCATCATCGCCCGTAAATATCTTACTACTGAGTGGAATAAAGGAGATTATGATTGATGAAAGGCTTCACTATAAAATTTTGAAGATTATGCTTACGGAGATAGATTCTGTCTGTCATGCAAACTTATAAAGATCTTCATGTTGTTTGGAAGATATCTAAGAATCTTTTCCAAGTGTGCAGTTCTTGCATTCGATTTGATTCACAACTGTAGTCAATTCACTGTAATAGTCAGGGCGCTACGGGGATTCACACGGGAAATTTTTGCGGGCAATTTATTTTTTGGTTTAAAACATACCTTATACCTTCCTGATCATGATTCTGGTGGTTGGACGCCTTCGAATTACTTCAGTGGCGCCTCCAGTCAAAGTTTAGTCATCGCATTTTTAGGGGCCCTTTACATGAGCAAATTCAGACCGGCCTGAGTTTCAGATCAGCTTGAAATTTTGCGATGTCTGCTATTTTGCATTGCGTTTACATGAAATTTCAAGCCGGTCTGAAATTATACTAGCGTCACATTACGCATGCATTTAATGCGATTGAGGCACATGTGTCTGTAGTTTCCTTTCTCGTGTTTTGGATATAGGCCTATTTTAATCATGACGCCAAGTAAATTACTGCAGGAGTAAAAAAACAAACGACCAAACAATAAGACTGGCTCCCAGTGGTGCAATATCACTTCCGCAATTACATTCACAACTTTCATTTCGCCCCGATCTGAAAAAAATTCTGTTTACATGAGAATTTCAGGTCGACCTGACTTTTCAGATCGGTCTGAAAGACCGAAACGAACGCAGACCGGCACGAGTTTCATTTCGCCTGTTCTCATGTAAACACTCTAAGGGCTTTGACCAGACACCGAAATGAAACTCGTGCCGATCTGGAACTCAGGCCGGTCTGACTTTGCTCATGTAAAGGGCCTCTTAGGCCCGTCTTCTTTGGAGGCCGCCATATTCTTTCCAATGTCAGACTTCTCGAGCAGATTGTGACAAAGTCTAAATGTGCCTTGATTCTTTGAATAATTTGAAAGTAACTTCCTTTTACTCAAAATATTCAACTTGAGAAGGAAAATAACTGTTTCAGTGTGTTTTATAGGGGTTTAATCACGAATAGGGGCAGGGGGCTACCGGTACGTTCTCAAGGAATATGAGACATAACATCTAACATTACTTCCGCATGTGCACATGTTTTGATCAGTATCAGAGCCTTCAAAAAGGGCTTTATTGAGAGAGGGACATTGAAGTGAAGTTAGCCGATATAAGGAAAATGGGAGAGCATTGAAGTCTCTACCCTCTGTTGAGCGCTGAGCTAAAATGCGTTTACGTACAGGAGTCGTACAGGAACGAAGTTCTGCGCTTACTTCACCTATCCAAATTGACGAAACAAAATTCAATTACCAAAAAACCCTCAGTATAAGAAAGTCATTTTCTTCCGATCATTTTCTTCAGATTCTTTTAAAGAAAACAACTTATAGAAGATCTTCTTAAAAGAAATTCTGATGAAAACAGCAGAACCAACCTGGAGAGGGAAAGACTCTATGATTGATGATAAATGTTGCAGCCAAAGTTACTTTTTTACTACTCCAAACTCTATGAAAAGGGCACACTGGCGGTAATTTCAGTCAACATGGTAGAACTTCTTTCTGTAAAATTGCTTCATACATTCATTTTGTTTCAAAAGTTTTGTTCCAAGAAAAGAACTTCGAGAAACTGGAGGAAATTCCGGCTCATCACTTTTTCATATCTTAGTGCATAAATTTAAGACAGTCAGTCTGCAGTTACTGTATGGATTTGATCTCATGTAAAGCTCGATAATTGATAGAAGACCCAAATCTGCCAAGATAACGGATGCTTTCAAATTTAAACGAAAATGCCCAAGTATTAATCCTTGGAGGGGGTCCATGCACATTACATTTTGAGTACTAGGAATGTGTCATCGATAGAAGTAACGTTTTCACGATGTTGGTATGAAGAATTTTGTCGATTTTCACTGTTTTTGGAAAAGAACGAACCATCTTCATGATTTTGAAATACAGAACAGATGAGTAGGCAACTTTTGACAAATTTGATAAAGTTAGAGTATACATTTTTTTTAAAAATTGATAAATGTCTAGGTATGCTTTTGAAACTTGGGTGGCATGTCTCCAACCAAATTTTGGTGACATGCCCCTAGGTTTTAATTCTTTGGAGAGCAGATATTTTAGGTGCAGATCTCTGCACAATAGTCTCTTGATTTTGTAGCTGTTTGACGTTTCTTGAACCTCCACATGTTTCTCAAACGTAGCAATTGATTTTTCGGCCGTCCTAATACTAGTCAGCAAAGAGAACAAGTTATTTGGAATGTTTGGACACATGTGGATACGTTGGTAATTGTGACTGAGATGAAAAGACTTATTTCGATGATTTACCTTGAGACTAGACGAAGACCAGAAAAATTGGATGGACGTGATAATTGGTACACAAACAAAGCCAAGAAAATCGTACCTGTGTAATGCTGGACACGAAATGGACACACTTCATAAGGCGAACATTTTGATAATCTGGCATAAGGAAACATTAGGCATAAACCTTGACAAGCATTTTAAATCTGAAGTTAGCCAAATTCTTTTAAATATTTCAATCTTGGATTTGCAGGATTTTATGTCGATAACATAATTCGACAGAATTCGCTGAAATTCTTCATGTCCCATGTCCATGACGAATTGGGAGAATTTTTGAATCAATCTATTAGTGAACCAATCTTGCCGTATCTGAAGTTACAGTATTGTCCCGCATATAAGAAACATGAACTTAAGAAACACCAGACCTTGATTTTTGAAATAATACCCCTCTTATAAGAAACTTGTACAGGTCTGAAAAAGGCTTGTTTCTCATTCAAAATCTTATGCATATATTATAAATTGGAAAAGCTTTGCAGTTGAATCAGACTGTACATATTCAACTGAAAACAAGAATTTTACGTGCAAATGAAGCAAAAAGCACTTTCATGAAATAATTGTACCATGTCTTGGCAGTTAAAATCTACAAATGCAAATCAAAGAAGTGTAGTTTATATGACAATGGAGCTTGTGTCTCAGCAAGATAAAATATTGAGAACCATTTTATCTTGGTCTTAGTAGTTCATTGATAGTGCATGATTTTTCCAATTAGAAACTTAAGGTGGGGGTCGTAGGGGGTCAACGAAAACCGTAAAACCGCCAAAATTGTTCAGAAAAACCGTAAAACCGCCTCAAAATTAAGCTAAAACCGTTTTCATATTTTGCCGCGCTTTGCATGTACTTGCTCGGTTCTTTGCTGCAGACGAAAGCCTCGTTATCATTTTTATGACTTCCAATACGTGAAATTCGCTGGTAAAGGTGAAAATTAGTAGAATTTTCACAAAATTATATCGTATGGACAATAATTCGTAGCTTTTATTATCAGTTTTGTGATGATGTGACTCCTCAAGTCATATTGTGTAAAGAAATCTGGAAACCGTTGAGAAAGAGAGGAACCGTAAAACTGTCATTTTCAGGGCCAAAAACCGTTAAACCGTTCCAAAAACAGCTAGAAACCGCAAACCGTCAGCCCCTACGACCCCCACCTTAAGAAACTTTACCCTGATTTGAACTGTATATCTCATTTTATAAGAAACAAATCAGACCTCAAATTGAAAACATCGTTTCTTATATTTGGTACACTACTGTATGCAAGAATGTGACGAACATAAGGCCGAAAATGCACTATGAGAGACATTCAAGGAATAAAAAAATATCTTTGGAAGTTGGTCCACAAAGAAATGATTTGCAAAACGTCTGACTTAGCATGAGTATGAATAATTTTGGGCTTGACTGTAATACGACAAGTCACTCTGAAATGATTTTTTCACTGATAATCTGACTGGGTTAAACAATTTTCTTAAAATTTTATAGTTTTTATACATGCATCTCTTCTAAGAGGTTTCATTAATTTAGCATTATCAAAACAAGTTGTCGTCCATTTTTCGCCGTTTACCGTACTGGCTCTTAATTCACCCGATGTACACATCACTACACCAAACAGAAAGTCTCATTTGATTGACTGAAAGGCGATTTTGATTTCTTACACAAATGAAATGTAGTTTCTTCTCGAATTTCTTAACACTTTTTGGTAATCCGACCTACGTGTGGTGGACGTGGACAGTATTTGCACGCGTTATTTTTTTGTTTTGCTTTCAATACAGCCCTGCTGTGTCGTTTGTCGATAATGCTCTGATCAACACTCGTGCACATGCGGAAGTAATGTCAGATGTTAAGTGTCATATTCCCCGAGAACTTATCCTTGCCCCCTGCCCCTATTCGTGACTAAACCCCTGCAAAATGCATCGAAATAGTTATTTTCCTTTTCAAGTTGAATATTTTGAGTCAAAGGAAGTTATTTTCAAATTAGTCGAAGAATCAAGGAACATTTAGATTTTACCACAATCTGCTCGAGAAGTCTGACATCGAAAACAATATGGCGGGCTCCGAAGAAGGCGGGCCTAAAGCTGCGAAGACTAAACTTTGACTGGAGGCGCCACTGAAGTAATTCGAAGGCGTCCAACCACCAGAATCATTATCATTATCATTATCATTATAAGGTATGTTTTAAACCAAAAATTAAATCGCCAGCAAAATTTCCAGTGTGCACCACAAATCGACCCCGTAGCGCCCTGACTATAAATAACAACAATAAATATAGGGGCCCCGTTTAGATGGGTCCTAAAGTATAGTGCAAATCAACTCGAATTTTCTCCAAATCTAACGAAGTACTCCACTGAAAATCATGGTTGGCCTTTAGGATATGCTCTCACCCCTAACACCGTCATTATGCCACTGTATTTGTGCTAGATTTGAATTACCTTATGAAGAAAATAAAATTCATGGGTGTTCTTCAATTAGAAAAGAGTCATTGCAGGGCCCCTCTGATTATGACAGTAATACATCAATTTATGTAAATTTTCTCCTCCAACTTTGGCAAAAAGGACCCGTAATTCTTTTTCACTTTATATATCAGAGGGCGCGGGTGGCGATCGCCACTTTACCACCCGGGCCAGACCGTGTCTGCCCGTTTTAGGCCCAAACTTCGCAATTCCTAACGTACCAATCAGAATGCGAGATTCGGCAGAGAACAATGATGTCGAATTCTCAATTCGAATGATGCCAGTTGACTAGATTTTGAACAAAGTTGCTACGGCAGATGGCTGTAGACTCTATTACATGTCGTAGTTTCGCTTTTTGCCTGAACTGATATCGCTACAACTACGACTTATTCCCAAACACTTGCAGAAACGGTAAAGTTCCGCACTGATTCTATTTGAAACCTTTCCGCTGCTTCACAAAAAAGTTCGATTGAGCAGCGTTGGAGTCTTTATCACTATTGTGTACATTCGAACATTCTACAAAATGTATCAATCTGTCGTTCGATTCGCATTCCTTTTTAGAATGTAGCCGCGGGCCTAAATCATCTGCTACTTTTTCCTCGCAACCATTAGGTCTAAAATGCCTTAAAAATCAGTTTTCTAGGACTGCTGTACCATCAAGTTAGGCATCAGTACTTCGGTAAAGGATCATTCTTGCCACAAAAGCAAAAACCGCCTTGCTCTAAGACACATGCTGATCGGTAGACGACGGGGCGACAGAATCCTGACGACGATTGAAATTTTTTGCCGTTTTTACAGCGCTATGTCCATAAGGCCCTCAGTGGAGTGATAACAACAACAACAATTCAACTCAATGAGAAGAGCGTAACTTGAGGGTCCTTATTGTAGTGAGGCTAAGGTGGCTGAAGTTTTCTCTGGTCTGTTTTGGTCTTGAAAACATGGAAAATGTAGCGTTGAAAGACTCATTTTGGCCTTACCAGGTAAAGTAAACATCCTTCTTCAGATTGATACCAAGTTTCTTTGATTATAAGCCAGCTTAACTTGGTTTTTATTGCATTTTCGTTCCGAGGAGTGACCGTTGAACAGAGCTACAGCAGTCGTTCGATGCTGATTCGATGGATCGAATCATGATCGAATGCAGGATATAGGGCCGTGTTTTTCACTGTTTCATGATGAGTCCCTCTTGAGCAAGGTTTACGGCAGGGATATAAGGGACTCATCGTCATAAGTCTAGTGACAGCTTTACGAGTTAAACTTAGTTGATGGAGATAAAGCTTGCCCAGTCCCCTTGCACATGCAATGGACGGTCAACAAGAAAGGTCATAGCTAAGATTGTGACCCATGACGTCATTGTTCCGAAAATTCCTCGTTTGTTGTGACGACTAGAAATGAAAGTCCTCGTTTGTTGTCACGCTGTTGGCGAGAAATCTTCGATTACGGACTCCTGCGATGGGTAAGCTGCTGTGCAGTCTCCATCTCTTGAATGTCTATGCTCTGATTTCTGTGATGTTAAATGTTGCATACCACACGGAAAGTGGGACTGGAGTATGAGTGGATGTGGTGCATTTTGGAGCTCTTGGATTAAAAGGGAGCAATGACTGAATCGATCTGTTTTTTGATAGGAGTATGCGATTTTTCTTAAACAATTGGATTTCTAGATACCGTAAAAGCTCTATTAAGCCCCCCTCTCTATTAAGCCCTAGGCCCCCTCTCTAATGAGCCCCTTCCCTCTGAGTCAAAATTTGAAATAAGCCCCCCTCTCTATTAAGCCCCCCACTTACACCTTATTCTAGAATTTACCAAATTTTTTCCATTAGCTACACAACCTTGCACGTTAATTCTAGTATGGTTTGGGATAAAAACTGTGTCGAATTTATGTATTGGATCCATAAAATTTATGTTGATTCTGCAAAATATGGGATAAAAGAACTGAAAAGTTTACCAAATATGTTCTTGTCACATAATCTTGTGAATAAGTCCCCCTCTCCATTAAGCCCCTTTTGGAAGGTCAAAATTAAATAAGCCCCCCCGGGGGCTTAATAGGGCTTTTACGGTATTTTATATGGACTTCTCTTAAAAAGCAGGAGGTTTCTTGCCAAAGGTGTGTTGTGCATTTGACATCGTTGTTGTGGTTGTTGTTAATGTTTGATATTGGGCCCAGGCCCTAGACTGATTACTTGTCGCAGTTTCGCTCCTTGATAGGCTGATAATCGCTACAACTACGACTCATGATCAAGCTATTCGAAAAATCGGCCAGTTGAGGCTAGATGAGGCCAGCCTCGAATGATAATTCCGGTTCCGCGGAATACACCCAAAGCAGGTGTTCATGGTCGGCAAATTATCAAGCATGTCTTTGATCTGTGTTGTTGTTTTTTCATTGCCAGACAACTCCCAAGTGCTCCCGTCACTTCATGGCATTCTTTCATGCTTTCATTATGGGCTCGGAAAACAGAATAATTTTTGTGGAATCGACTTTTCGTATGGCATAGGTCGCAACGTTGATCCTCTCTCGACGAATCAGATCACAATTAGAAGGTCCTGCGATCTGATTGGTCGCGCCATTTTTGCGGCGATTTTGGCTGGATTTTCAGTTAGTTTGATTATCAGGCCCAGATGAAGCGCAGTGGTGGTATCCAATTCAATGAACGAAGCGGAAGCTGGGACTGAGGTAGTTAGTCTACCCAGGCCCTTGTTTGTGTTGTCTGAAGTTATCATGGCGGAATAGCTAGAAGCATGCTTCTTGTTTGTGTTATGTCTCCGGGGTCACAACATGGTACCAGAAGTGGGGTACAACAAAGTTTGCAATGATGAAGCTGTAAAGCGCTACTGCAGATTCTAGAGACTGGTTTTGGCTTGCATTGGAACACAAATACTAGCATTGCAACTGCAACTACCAACTGGCCTAAAGGAAGCAGAGACTCAACTTTGTGAGCCTAAGTCTATGTTTTAGCTATGGCATCCGCAATGATGTGGGCAGCACCAAAGGAACTGATTTTGGAAGGTAATTTAGCTGCTAATTGTAATGTTTTGAGGAACATTTCAAGCTCTTGGAACGAACAAAGTTGGCAAACAAAAATGAGATTTAGAAGGTCTCATATTTCTTATTATGTGCAGGAGAGAGGGCAAGGGAATTGCACAGAACTTTTGAATTTGCAAGCCCTGAGTTTGTAACAGGTGAAGCAGGAGAGGTGTGGAAGAGGACCTTAAAGGAAGCGAAGGATAAATTCAGAGATCATTGTAATCTAAAGAAAAACTTAACTTATGAAAGATAGGTATTTAATTCTAGAAGTCAAAATGAGTCTGAGTCAATTAACTCTTATGTTACAGAGTTAAGAAATCTTGCTGCAAGTTGTGAATTTGGGGATTTAAGGGGCAGTCTCATCAGAGATCGTGTTGTGCTTGGGATTAGAGATTAAGCAATGAGAGAAAGATTACTTAGGGTAGAAGATTTAACTCTGGATAAGGCAATCAGTATGATTCGTGCTGCTGAAGTTTCTAGACAGCAAACAGAAAATATAAAGACAGCTGAGAATCCAAGTGAGGGATCAACAGAGGAGATAACCAAAAAATACAAGAAACTTCAAACAAACTTTAAGAAGTCGCAAATGCAAACTGAAGCATGCAAATGGTGTGGATTGAAACATGAGCCACGGAAATGTCCTGCATTTGGAAAAATTTGTTCTAAATGTAACAGACGCAATCATTTTGCAAAGTGCTGTTGGAGAAAAGATGTTCAGGAACTTCATGAGTCTGATGATGATTAAGATTTTGGGGAAATAAACACAATCATCATTGATGGAGTTGAGAAATCTACAGCAACCACTAAGATTCAAATTAATGGAAATATTATGGACATTAAAATTGATTCAGGTGCTAAAGCAAATTTGCTCAGTGAAAAAGATTTCACAAAAGTTCTGCCTAAATTCCAGCAACAAGCAAAGCTAAGACCACCCAAGGAAAAGCTTACAGCTTATGGGGGCATACTATCCCAGTTAGTAGAAAATGTTTCTTGCGCTGTAGAAATATGAATGGACCAGAAGAGATTCTAGAATATCATGTAGTCAAAGAACATAAATCACTTTTGGGATGTCAAAGTTCAAAAAACTTAAAGTTAATTACTTTTAATGTGGATGGCGTATGTAAGGATATAACAGAGGATCCAGATGCACTCATAGGTATGACAAATCAGGAGATTTTTCAAGGATACAAGCCAATTTTTGAAGGAATAGGGTGCATAGCAGAACCTTATCACATCAAAGTCAAGGAGGGAGCAGTACCAGTGGCATATGCACCAAGGAAAATTCCGGCTTCATTAAGAGAGAAGGTTCAGGATGAACTGTCAGATATTGCGAAAAAGGGCATCATAAAGAAAGTTGAAGAGCCAACACCATGGGTAAATAGCATGGTGGTTAATGAGAAGAAGTCTGGAAAGCTCAGGATTTGTATTGATCCTCGTGACCTAAATAAAGTAATTGAAAGAGAACCTTATCAGCTGCCAACTCAACAAGAAATTACAAGCAGACTTGCTGGAGCACGCTATTTCAGCAAGCTTGACTCTATATCAGGATATTGGCAGATTCCATTAGATGAAGAATCCTCATACTTAACAACTTTCAACTCACCAATGGGTAGATATAGATTTCAGGTTGTACCATTTGGGATTGCTTTTGCACAGGAAGTATTTCATAGAACAATTGATGAGAAATTCAGGGATTTGAAGGGAGTTGAAACGGTCATAGATGACTTCCTGATATGGGGGAAAACTTTAGAGGAGTATGACAGAAGTTTGAAGAAATGCCCTGACAGGATTAAGGAGTTTGGTCTAACTCTGAACAAAGAAAAATGTCAATTTCGGCTCACAGAGATTGAGCATCTAGGAGAAAAGCTTACGCAAAATGGAGTTTTGCCTGATGAGAAGAAAATCAGTGCTATTTTGGACTATCGTAGTCCACAGGACAAGGGTGATGTACAAAGGTTGCTAGGGATGATCAATTATGTTTCAAAGTTCACCAAGAACATGTCAGATATTACAGCACCATTACGGGAATTGATAAGGAAAAATGCACATTTTGTATGGGAGGAAAAGCATAGCAATGCTATTGATAATGTTAAGAAACCATTAACAAGTTCTAACATTCTCAAGTTTTATGATGTAACCAAGGATATAACCCTGCAAGTTGATGCAAGTTATGGAGGTCTATGAGCAACTATCCTACTAGAAAAAGGCCCAGTAGCATATGCAAGTAAAGCTATGACTGCAACCCAGAAAAAATGGGCACAAATTGAAAAGGAGATGCCTGCGATAGTTTTTGGATGCAGGAGGTTTCATCAATATGTGTATGGTAAGAACATTATAGTTGAAACAGACCACAAGCCCCTTGAAGTGATACTGAACAAGCCTCTATCACAAGCTCCTACACGGCTACAAAAAATGATGATGCAGCTACAAGCATATCATATTGAGATAATTTATAAGAAAGGGAAAGAAATGCATGTTGCTGATGCTTTAAGTAGAGCTTATTCAGAGGAGATTATTGAAGAGCAATTTGACAGAGACATAGAGCAAGCAAAATGTATACACTTGATGTCAAAGAAGGCATACATTACTGACAGAAGATTGCAAGAAATAGCTAAAGAAAATAAAGCTGACCAATCCATTCAAAAATTTATAGAGCAAATTAAATTAGGATGGCAAGAGAGAATGGAGGATGTAGCTCCAGAAATAAGATGCTATTATGACTATCCGTTGAATTACTGGAATAAAATGGTTTTGTTTACAAGGTCACAGGATTTTGGTTCCTCCAAGTCTTAGATAAGATATACTGCAAACATTACACATTATTCATCAAGGGATCGTTAAAACGAAACAGATT
The DNA here is from genome assembly GCA_964019985.1 of Aurelia sp. 4 Dawson et al 2005. Taxonomy (NCBI): domain Eukaryota; kingdom Metazoa; phylum Cnidaria; class Scyphozoa; order Semaeostomeae; family Ulmaridae; genus Aurelia; species Aurelia sp. 4 Dawson et al 2005. The sequence goes on along the minus strand of OZ026492.1, from coordinate 27,447,246 downwards.
GCTCGTGACACTGTCTTCTGGCCAGGTTTAGCTCAACAAATTGAAGCTATGATACAGAAATGTGATTCATGCCAACAGCTAAAGAATAGCAATCAGAAAGAGCCCTTACAGCCGCATGAGCTACCAGAGAGGCCTTGGCAACAGGTGGGAACAGACTTTTTCAGTGGAATAAGAAAGACTATTTAATTGTTGCAGATTATTATTGTCGATATTTTGAAGTATGTGAATTACGTAGTACATCATCATCTGCAGTGATAAACAAAACGAAGTCGTTTTTTGCTCGACATGGCATACCAGAGATTGTTGTGAGTGACAATGGGCCACAATTTATTGCAGAGGAGTACAAGAACTTTGCATCTAGTTATGGGTTTTATCATGACCCCTCAAGTCCCAGATACCCACAAAGCAATGGATTTATTGAACGTGTTATACAAACTGTGAAAAACACGTTTGCAAAGGCCAAACTTAGCAAGGAGGATCCTTATTTAGCTCTGTTATAATTACGCAATACACCTATTGATGATAGAAGTCCAGCACATGTGCTCATGGGTTGGACACAAAGAACAAACGTTCCTGTAAAGCAAAATAGTTTGAAGCCAAGGGCTATACGCCATAAGATATTTAAAGAAATTCGTCAAGAGGCACAGGGCAAAATGAAAGAATTTGACAAAGGTACAAAGAAATTGCAAAGGTTGCAGTCTGGTCAGACAGTTAGATTTCAAGTTGAGCCAAGCGGCAGATGGAGAAGAGGGACTGCAAAGCAACCACAAGGTATAAACAGCTATGTAATTGAAACAGAGAGAGGAACATATCGACGAAATCGAAGACACATAAGTAAAACATATGAGGATATTATGCCAGAACGAAGTGAACCAAAAGATAGTTGTCATGAGCCATAATGAATTGAAGGAGAACAATGGTGAAAACTTGAGAGTTAATGAAGAGAACAATTCAGCAGATAATGTTGAAAGTGGTCTTGTTCAGGATGATGGAAATCAAGTTCAAGGTGAACAGAGCAAAAGAACATTATATAAGACCAGAAGTGGACGCTCAGTTAAACCAAACCGCAAGTACACTGAAAATTTTGTTTGAACAACAGGGTTGTTGTGTATTTGACATTGTTGTGGTTGTTGTTAATGTTTCATATTGGGCCCAGACCCTTGTTTGTGTTGTCTGAAGTTATCATGGCGGAATAGCTAGAAGCATGCTTCTTGTTTGTGTTATGTCTCCGGGGTCACAACAAGGTGTACCAGATTTGTATACAGTAATGATACACCCTCAGAAGGAGGCGGAATATCAAACCTTTCCTTCCATTTTTCAGAAATAATCCTCGAGCGCTAAAGGCTTGAATTTGATTTGGAAATTTATACCCCCTTATTTCTGTAAGAGAGCTTTTTTCTCGTGTTAGAGATAGCCACAAATGGCCACAAATACGGTGATGCTGCAAAATGTCTCAGTCGTCAAGTTATCAAAAGAGGGAGCATTTGTTCAACCGTGGCCTATCTTGTACCTGTCAACAACCATCAAATTTTCGGCAAGTGATTGGTTGATATTTAATGGCAGTCTGTCCCTTGTTGTTCTGAGCACAGTTACTGCTTTGTTTCGCAGGAGCTAAATTCACGTATCACTGAGTTTGTGTGGCTCTGATTTCTTTGAATAAAGCGAGTTAGATCTTTATCGATCTTGGCTGTGTCCTAAACTGCCTGTAAACTGATCACATGCATGTTGAGAGGAATTGCCTTTTGTGATGGCTATCTTTAAAATCCGAAATCCTGAAATTCCGCCTAAAATTCCGGATTTTCTTAAAATTACGCCGGAATTTCCGGATTCCGGATTTTAAAGATAGCCTTTTGTGATCACACAATCATGAGACGGAACAGGTATTGGGAACAAAGCCTTCTTACCTGCCTCTTGTTTTGTAGAATGCCTATTTGTTAGATTTCAATAGCAGTTGCAAAGCAACCTTTTATCCATGATACAATATGATGATGTGATGCTGTTATTTCCATGGAATGGATTTACGCAAAACAAGAGGCCTAAGGCCCTGAAGAAACTTGAGATGCGAGTGTGCCTAAAAAGAGTTTGAATGTCATTGTCCTTTATGATAGAAGTTTCGTAGATCTTAGATATTCAGCTGCAAATATACCTTGGCTGTGCATGATGCCTCTTCATCATTCATAATCAAATCTTCGATGCTAGAGTGGTGACTTTGTCCGCCATGCAGTAAATTCATCAACTGAAACTGATAGCAGTCTTCGTCATTGTCTTCGTTCCAAGCCGAGAACTTATGACGTCATGCATATTAATGAGTCGCAATCTGAGCTGTGGCCTTTCTTGTTGACCACAAGGGACTGGAGCAAGCTAAAAATAGGTCTGGTCCTTAGCCAATGAAAATTGAGAACTCTTACGGTGATCGCCGTTTTCACGTGATCAGGTTTTCTGGAGATCAAACAATTCAAACTGGCCGATGATTATTCAGCAGAGTTGTGTTCTCCTTGAAGAAAATAGCAAAATATTTATGGGATACAGAGGGAAAAGACAAAGAAGTTGTGCCACGAGCACAATGGTATCCAGTTGTTATTTGGCATTGAGACTTCAAGGCCTCCGATGAGACCTGAAAAGTGGAGGGGCCAAAATTTGATATGAAAATATACCATAGCCTCACAGTCCAATATGATAAGCTGCCCTCCCAGGGATAGACTGAGGTGTGCGAGCGTGAAGCGCGAGTAAAGTCCTGACTGGGGCCCTAACGTAGGGGTCTGGGGGTTACAGTCCCTGAAAAAATTGTTAGACTACGCCTTTCAGCTCATTGAAAAATCTCGAATTTGAATTAAAGCTAGCAGAATTGAGAAGTAAATATTTGTAAGACACCCCACCAAGAAAGTGTATAGTTTTTAGAAAGTAGAATTTTCTTTACCTGGCAAGCAGCACTTGTCTTACTTGCCTACTAGATTTGTGCCCAAGAGATACGAGGTCTTTGCATTCTGCATTGACTTTCTGCTTCCTGGCGCCGTTTCTATAGCTTTAGGGCTTTAGCTTTCTTATGTTTTCATATTGATTTGAAAGGTGTAGATTTTGATATAACTGAAAATCGTCTGTGATCGTGTACAATAGTGAGGTTGTGACCTTGTTAGTTTCCGACATGAAATTTCCCTATCAACATAACAGGGATTGAATCGAATGGATGCTAGGAAATTAATTGCATTTTTTTGCAAAAAAGAGAATGGGCCATGGCCCTCCCGGCCCCCCATCGTCGGAGGCCCTGGACTTCAGCAGAAACAACGATACTGATTTTGGAAACAGTTTGAGTTAGGCCATATGGCGCCAATCGACTGACTGCCGATTGTTGCCAGTCTGATCAAGCTAAGCTCCATTCATAAGATCTGAGAAACAGGAAGATTGAACTGTTCACATGAAGACATTTGTATGAAGAAAGATCCATAAAAGGAGGGCAAGTGTTTTGATTTGTTATGTTGTATTTGTTTTGTCTGTTCGTTTTCCAACCGTTTTCAGGGACTTCCTCTCTTCCTTATCCAGTGGCGTGATGCAAGGGATGCGCTCATTGGTGAATTCAATTGTTTCAATTCAATTCACTCAAGCTTTCAACTTCGTTCCCAGGGTGCTCTGAGTTTCAATTGAGTTGAATTGAATCTATTTTAAAAAAACCGTTACCTTATCTCCGTCAACTAACTTTAAGGTGGATCTTCACTTAAGGTGGCTCACTACTGAAAATTTCAAAATTACGAAACATTGAAAGGTGGTTGTGTACGTAGTAAAAACAAGTTCAAGACACAATAATTAACAATAAATTAAGGTGGCTTGCTACTGATATAAATTCAAACTGCTAAACACTGGGTGTCCTATCGCTCATGCTCAGAGTTGACCGTCAGCGTGTTTTTATTTGCTTTAGCTTACTGAAAGCCCTCTCGCAGCTGATTAGGGTGAATGAAAGTATGAGAAAGTATTCATGGGCTAAGAAAAGGTTGGAGAATGCTGATGCAGTTAATGGATAACCCGCATTCTGTAACAGCAAACCAAGCACTAGATGCCTCAGATTGCATATTGTTCTGGAAAGCATAGGTCCCAAATCTTTAATTCTGTGTAAAAAGGCAGGTGTAAAATTCTATGATCTACTTCATTCACTTGAATGGCTTGACGGGAACTTTAGCTACTTTTCAATAAAACTACCGTTGGATTTTTCAGAAATCTTGAATATTTGTCAAAATTTCAGCCGATTATTTATTTCAAGTCATTTTAGGATGTGACGTCATCACATTTCTAAATCATAAACCAGAGGAGTGAAAGGGTTTTGCTTTAAAGGTCAGATAAAGGCAAATGCGATTTTTTATATTCATAAGTTTAAACTACAGGGAATCCGATGGCAATAATATTTTTTATCTTTGCGATGCAAAAGGATAGGTTTGGGGGTTTTGAGAAAGGGCACTCCTTCAAAAAACTGCGTGATGATAGAGGCCTGTAACTAGCTAAGTCATGACGTGGAATGAGTCATAAGAAATTCATCACTTGAGAGGCCCAAAGCACTTGAAGAATTAACCATGAAGAACACACGCCGCATTGCAGATACGCATAGAACAGTAAACAAAATAAATCGGATTGCGGCCAATAGCTTCTCTGATATTTCCAAAGATCGAGTATTGAGCGGCACACCCCCATAGTTTTCCTTCGATGCAGAAGAGTGAATTCAACACAGTCAGGCCAAGCTTCCTGTGTTCTCCTCTTCTCAAATGGGACCGACTCTGTAATGGAAAAATAAAAACATCATTTGAATTATTTTGATGCAAATTAGTAGTTAAAAATATTGATTGTCTTTAGCTGTGAAGGGCTGGATCAATGTTATTTGCAAAGACCACAGAAAAACAAGCCTTGATCTCCCGATGGTTTGATTGCTACTATCAGGATTCATTCTCCTCATTGGAGCGACAAGCGCCTATCGAAGGCACATTAGCATTTGCATAGCTTCACGAAGGATCTGTAAATACAAATTATATTGTGTGAGGCAATACTTTGGCTTCCTAAAAAGTTCGCAAAGAACCAGAGCGTTATCGAAGAAAACGAAACATAAATGTGGAGAAAGAACTTGCACTGACCTATCCATGAGCTTGAGTGTGCTCACATGGCCTACTCCAGATATGGCAAAATCCGGTGTCGTCATGTTCGAAGAGTGGATGAGTGTATCATTCGATTTCAGCTATAATTTAATGTTCAGCACGTCGAAGAATTCTCAGAAAGGTGCTCTGGAAGCCAGTTAATGCACTTGTAGTAGCCTATGAATGTTTAAAGTCGTTAGGATTGAAATATCTAGTGCAGACCCGCAATGTTTTCGTTGTTGCAAGTCTGAAGGGTTCCCTCTCCAAGTCAGTCCACAACTCACTACTGTGACAAGTTGGTCCACGCCAAAGTTCGGAATGATGTGCACATACATTCTTCTCTGCATGAGCTGACTGGCTACGACGATAAACTACCTACTTTCTCGGCGTTTTGGTTTGAGATAGTTAAAGTAAGTAGTCGTTTCTAACTTTCGTGACTTGACAATCAGTGAATGCAAACAGACTCCTCCAGGTTTGCCATGACTCCTTCGACTCATTCCACGTCACGCCTCTGCTAGTTCCAGGCTCTTTTGCTTGCGCGGTTTTTTTGGAAAATTTTACTAAAACGGAATTCTACAGGTGATTTCGATAAGTTCCTGAACTCATATTGAAATTTCGTTTGAAATTTTGAAATCTCAAGGTCGTAAATGATCGAAATCAATAAACAGGTCTTTTGCCTTCATCTGACCTTTAAGCTTTATTATCGCTATATGAAGCGTGCCTCACTTATTGGCAGCCAATAATTCAGTTGCCAGCCTCGCATGTATCGTTCGGCCACGATGATTAGCGCAGTTTCCCTTTGTAGCTCTTTGAAGATTGACAATGTGTAACAAAGGGATCTGACGACCGTCTCTCATGGCATCAGAAGACAACTGACAAAGCGAGGCTAGGAATGTAGTTATGGCGATAGTAAAGCTTTCATACCATATTGTGAAATCCATAAACTATGGCTCTCTTGAAAATCATTTGATCTTTCATCAACAAGTTTAGAAATCATGATAGTTTTAAGTTCTCTTATAAAATATTCTTATATTCTAGAAAAGAAGAAAACACTGTACAGTAAAAACACGCACATAATAACCTTCATTTATTAAGAACCTACAGCCTGAATTGTACATTTTGTACTCAGTAAATAAGAACCATGTCAGCCGGATATAAATTTCATTCTTTCATTCACTGGAAAATGAATTCAGCTGAGATGAGAAGAGTGTTGATGACTAAATGGACTCCAGGGGCGGATCCAGGCTTGGAGTTTGGGGGGCCACTAAGAAGGAAACATGGGGGTCTGGGGGCGTAGCCCCAAGGAAAATTTTGAAATGTAAAAAAGGAAAAACGTCCCTTTTTCTTCATTTTAGGTCATTAAGCTTATCACCTAATCTTCTTTCCTCCTGACATACAAACTGGAATTTTTTTAGCAAGACGTAATGGGCGATCAATTAGGGAAGTAAGAGACCATCAAAAAATTGTTTATCATAAGCACCGGTTCGGGAATGTGTATCAAGGAAATAAGCTCCACCACCACGGAAATGAAATTTGGCATAAAAAATGAAGTTGTTCTCAAATCCACGATTCAAAGACATTTTAAAGTTAGGTGAAAATCCCGTGAAATTTCCCATGGTAAGTTCCCTTATCAGAGTAAGCAATCAAATTCTATTAACTTAGTCACCTTCTAGAAGCTTCACTTGTATTCAAAAGTGTCTTCTCCCTCCAGTGATATTAAATTGACTTATCAACGTTTCATAGCTATCTTATACAGAACGAGTGAGACCCCGTCTCTGCACGATCCGCATTGATCCCCTTTCTCCTGCCCATTGTTGTCGAATTTGCTTTTTTGCGTCATCCACATCTCCCGCTTCCCGTTCTCCCTCCAGCCAGCCCTTGCGCTCCTCACATCACCCCGAGCATCTACCTTTGCAGAATGTCTGTCAGAGGTCGGGGGCAGCCGCACGGGCTCCGCTCAAAGCGGCCAAAGTTTTTGGCAGCCTCTCTTGATTGCCACATCAACGCACATCAACGCACATCAACGCACATCAACGCTTGTCAACGGACAAAGCTGCTTTGTCAACACCAAACAATGCTGGAAACATCGATGTCATGAAGTGAAACGTCATCTTCACAGGGGCTCACGTCCTCCGTCGTCGTCGTATGGGGCACGCAATCCCAGCCAACAATAGTACCACTTACTGGGGGCAGTCACGTGATTGGATCCCTTATCACGTGGCAAATCACAGGGGCTCGCTTCCACCGTAATGGGGGTATGATCCAGATGCAAACCAACAATAGGACCATTGACTTGGGGGCAATCACGTGATCGACGAAAGCCTGCCCAATGTCACGTGACAGAACAAGACGTCACACAGTGACGTCTTCACAGGGGCTCGCTTCCACCGTAATGGGGGTATGATCCAGATCCAAACCAACAATAGGACCATTGACTTGGAGGCAATCACATGATCGACGAGAGGCCTGCCCAATGTCACATGAAAGAATTGACAATACTACTTGGGGTAGTCACGTGATGGCATCCCATATCACGTGGCTGGGAACCCATATCACGTGGCAAATTCTCCTCCTGCACAGTTACATAAATCGGAAGATGATGCTGCAAAGGGGTAACCAATCCATTGGTCTCCTAAGAGAGAAACGAACCTCTGCAGGGGAAGGGGCAACGAAGATAAGTCATGGTTGGCTGGTCTGCCAAAAAACATTTGCATGTGGGGTCACAAGATAGATGGCAAATGGGGGTTGTCACGTGATGACCCCATGTCACGTGACTTGCTTGGCAAGTTGCCAAATATGATCATGTGACTTGGCACTATTCCCTCGACTATCTATCATGTGACCTGCCAATTTATGACGTTTTGAAAGAGCACAGTATGGAAGTGACAACGAAGTAGATAGGCCTACTCACATCTGTCATCTGAAGCAAACATTTACAACTTTTCTGTCTGTACTGAAAATTACCAAGTGGCGTGAAATTTTTGCTTTATTATTGCTCCAGCGAAAACATAGGCCTACTTACGTTCCACTTCCATGCTACTCATTTCTGTGATTTTCCCCCTGTGAATTCGCATCGCCCTGTCTTAAAGGTACTTCAATCCAATCTAAGGGCATTCATAATAGCTTTCTTGCAAACTGTAGTACCCAATAAACACTCCTGAACGTATGCAACATCTTCATATTTAACTGTCAACATGAGATCTTCCGCAACACCAAAATTTCCATATCGCCTCAGATTTGCAGGTGATTTCATCATGCCAAAACCATTAGGTAGGAAGTTTCTCATGCCAACATCGTTAGCTAAAAAGTTCTCCGAAGACAATCGTCTTCAGGGAAGATTACATCATTAGTTGCTCATTATTCCTATTCATTATTAACGAAGAGGCCTGCACAGAGGTTCTCCAGCGCATCTAGCTTATACCCATTGCCATTGGCTAATTTGATTGATACTGATCCTATAGTGAAGCTACTACAGAAGAAACCCAGCTGCTATTGGCTAATTTCAAATGGCTCAACCTATCTATTGTATACGTATTCTCATTGGCTAATCCGAGTTAATACGGATCCCACAGAGAAGCTACTAATGAAGAAACCGAGCCGTTATTGGCTAATTTCAAATGACCCGACCCATCTAGCTTCTATGCATTGCCATTGGCTAATTTCAATTAATACGGATCCCATAGTGAAGCTACTGAAGATGAAAGCCAACTGTTATTGGTTAATTTCAAATGAGCCGACCTTTCTACCTTTTAAGCATTGCCATTGGCTAATTTCAATTAATACGGACCCCATAGTGAAGCTACTGAAGATGAAAGCCAACTGCTATTGGCTAATTTCAAATGATCCGACCTTCCTAGCTTTTACACATTGCCATTGGCTAATTTCAATCAGAACAGACTCCATAGTTAAGATACTAATGAAAAAAGTGAACTCCTATTGGCTAATTTCAAATTGCCCAACCCATCTATCCTATAGGTATTCCCATTGGCTAATTTCAATCAATGTACATCCCATAGTTAAGCTAAAGGGGCGATATGCAACTGGGGGCAATCAAGTGCCTATCCCCATGTCACGTGACTTACTTGGCAAATTGCCAAAATTGATCATGTGACCATGTGACTTGGCACAGTGCCAAGTTATGTGACGTCACTTGGCACAGTGCCAACTTCCTTAATTGCATTCTCCTCAACAAGCCGACTCCATTTCTTTAACAATTTCAATGACTGCTCCTTCGCATGGCAAAATATACCTCTGCAATCTGCTTCTTTCATCCCCTCTTGAATGAAGGGTTCTGAACTCCGTGACAGAACTTTCTAATTATATTTCCAATAGCACTCTTCTTCCCTGCATCCCATATAGCACTCTCACGAGAGTGCAGTAAGAATTTACTAGAGACCCAGCCAGTAACCCTTGCAGCAAACGAGATCATACGCTGAATTTGTTTCTTTGCGATTTGCCTGAGAAGGTGGCTAATCCTCTCTACACTCAACGGTAAATCTATTCGTCTCATTTGCAATAAATCTTTGGCGCTGCCTTCCTGCTTGCTAGGCTTCTTTTCCTTATTTATTACTACAGAATTTCATTTCCACACGAAGAACCAACACCTACATAATGCTGCGAGAAAGACAGCAAGAACAATGAAGATAGTTTTCATGTATATAAGCTAACCCGGGAAAGAAAGGAAACTACATTAACAAAGGCAACTAGGGCAGCAAAGGCTACTGGATTAAGCAAAGCAACGAAGAACAATGTACCTAAGAAAACCACAATCATGGACATAAATTATGAGACAAATTCATCTTTCCCGATATTTTCACCTGTAGAGCATCCTTTGCCCCCGTTCCCCCTCAATCAGTGTTGAAAACTCCGAGAACCTTCCTTCACCCGTCACTAACATTGAATAAGAGGGGAGAGGGGGATCTTCAATAGTCAAATCTTAGGTTTTAGATTTGTCATTAACTATTTTGTCCATGATTACAGTGGCAATAATGCAGGACAAGCCATATAGGGCACAAAAGCTACCATGACCACTAAGGCAGTAATGCCAAGTTGGACATCTCTACTACAACAACCAAGACACGCAGCACAATGAGGGCATCTAAGAGCTCCCGCTACTTCCTCTTACAATATGACTTATCTACACACTTGAGGTACCAGAACAACCGCAACAACTTTACTGACTTGGTGTTCCTACTCTCGAGTCCTAAATACGGGGGGGCTGAGATAATAGTTGGGGACTGGTAATGGCTCGAGGGCAACCCTCCTTAAAAGAATTAACTATGAAATATAAGTATGAAATATAGTATAATAAACTAATATTTCGCGGGGCTGGAACAATCAGCGAGACGAGTTTTGAAAAAATGAAAATAGCGATTTTGTCTGTTAAAAACGTATCTTTTCTATATTCATGTAAAAAATATTTACTATCATTTCAGTTTTCAACAACAGTAATAAAATGGGGTCCCAATACAAGTGGCGGAGTTAGAAAACTTTTCAACAATTAATAAATTTGGGGGGGGCATTATTCGCTACCCAAGAGACGCAACCATGTCAGCTAAGGACGTTTTAAAAGAGCACAGTATGGAAGTGACAACGAAGTAGATAGGCCTACTCACATCTGAAGCAAACATGCACAACTTTTCTGTCTGTACTGAAAATTGCCAAGTGGGGTAAAGTTTTTGCTTTATTATTGCTCCAATGAAAACATAGGCCTATTTACGTTCCACTTCCATGCTATTAATTTCTGCCATTTTCCCCCTTTGAATTCGCATCGCCCTGTTTTAAAGGTACTTCAATCCAAGTTAAGGGCATTCATAATAGCTTTCTTGCAAACTGTACTCTCCAATAAACACTCCTGAACGTATGCAACATCTTCACATTCAACTGTCCACGGACATCCTCTGCAACACCGAAATTTCCATGTCGCCACAGAGTTGCAGGTGATTTCATCATGCCAAAACCATTAGGTAGGAAGTTTCTCATGCCAACATCGTTAGCTAAAAAGTTCTCAAAAAACAATCGTCTTCAAATAAGATCACATCATTAGTTGCTCATTACTTCTATTCATTATTACGAAAGCAGAACCCTGCACAGAGGCCCTCCCGTGCAGCATCCAAATCATCTAGCTTATAGACATTGCTATGGGCTAATTTGTATTGATACGGATCCTATAGTGAAAATACTAAAGATGAAAGCGAGCTGCTATTGGATAATTTCAAATGGCTCAACCAATCTACCTTATACACAGTGCCATTGGCTAATTTGAATTGATGCTGATCCCATAGTCAAGAGGATTAGCGACCTTGTGAGGCAAATCGCAAACAAACAAATTCAGCGTATGATGTCGCCAGCTGCAAGGGTTACGGGCTGGGTCTCTCGTAAATTTTGACTGCACTCTCGTGAGAGTGCTATATGGGAGGAACGAAAGGTATTGGAAATATTATTATAAAGTTCTGTCACGGAGTTCAGAACTCTTCCTTCAAGAGGAGGTGAAAGAAGCATGTTGCAGAGGGTATATTTTGCCGTGCGAAGGAGCATTCACGGAAATTTTTAAAGAAATGGAGTCGGCTTGTTGAGAGGAATAGAAGTAGCGGAATTGGCATGGTGCCAAGTGACGTCACATAACTTGGCACAGTGCCAAGTCACATGGCCGAAACTTGGCACGGTGCCAAGTCACATGACCAATTTTGGCAACTTGCCAAGTATGTCATGTGACATGGGGGTAGGCACTTGATTGCCCCCAGTTGCATATAGCCCCTTTAGCTTAACTATGGGATGTACATTGATTGAAATTAGCCAATGGCAACGTTTAAAAGTTAGAGTGGTTGGGTCATTTGAAATTAGCCAATAGCAGTTGGCTTTCATCTTTAGTAGCTTCACTATGGGATCCGTATTAATTGAAATTAGCCAATGGGAATTCCTATAATATAGACGGGTTGGGCGACTTGAAATTAGCCAATAGCAGTTGACTTTCGGCTTGAGCATCTTAACTACGGAGTCGGTTCTGATTGAAATTAGCCAATGGCAATGTGTAAGAGCTAGAAAGTATGTCACGTGACATGGGGGGCAGGCACTTGATTGACCCCACTTGCATATCACCTTAATCACAATACATCTAGTGTTGAGGTTGGTTACCGTTCATAGGACACCAGTTGGTTGGTGGTAAGCAACCTTTGCACCATCATTTTCCGCCGACTTATAGTCTACTGCGATGGAGAATTCGCCACGTGATAAGGGATCCAATCACGTGACTGCCCCCAGTAAGTGGTACTATTGTTGGCTGGGATTGCGTGCCCCATACGACGACGACGGAGGACGTGAGCCCCTGTGAAGATGACGTTTCACTTGATGACATCGATGTTTCCAGCATTGTTTGGTGTTGACAAAGCAGCTTTGTCCGTTGACGAGCGTTGATGTGCGTTGATGTGCGTTGATGTGGCAATCAAGAGAGGCTGCCAAAAACTTTGGCCGCTTTGAGCGGAGCCCGTGCGGCTGCCGCCGACCTCTGACAGACATTCTGCAAAGGTAGATGCTCGGGGTGATGTGAGGAGCGCAAGGGCGGGCTGGAGGGGGAACGGGAAGCGGGAGATGTGGATGACGCAAAAAAGCAAATTCGACAACAATGGGCAGGAGAAAGGGGATCAATGCGGATCGTGCAGAGACGGGGTCTCACTCGTTCTGTATAAGATAAACTAAACAGCAAAGTTCTCTGGAAGATCCCAGGGGGGACGGAATAGTATCCCACAATGCTTTGCGTACCATTCATACTATCAGAGTTGCGCATTGAAATTTCGATCAGTCGGAAGTTTTGCACGAACGCGAAGGACGAAGCCGTGACGTTGGCCTAAAACAACGGAAGCTTTGCAAGATGTCAATTCGCCGATCCTGAAACGAAATAAACCACCCAACAGCTTTAATGCATTGACCAACAACTAGGAGCAAGATTTCAGTGAAAACCTGACGAGAATATTGTTCTGTGTTGCTGTGGGGCATGCATGGTTATGCATGGTTTCTTCAGTCATATTGGACGAGAATCCGCATCTTGTTTTCAGGTGAAATAAAGCTTTAGATGTTGGGACTTAGCGGGATTTAGATGTTTTTCTAGCAGTCAAAGCCCTATGAAGTGTAAATGAAAACAAAACATTGCTAAGTCCCGCCCCTGTCTGTCAGAAAACCAAGAACAAATCTGATATATTTTGGTCGAAGTGCGGTGCCTAGGCCCACAGAAACTTCCCACAAAAACGGCCGATCGAAGCTTATCACTAGCCAACAATGACTGAAATTCATACTAAAACTGTGTGTAAATGCTCAGTTAATCATATTCGAATGAAAACACCTGCCTAAATTGAAAATTCCGTCTCTCCAATGCCAATCTTTAGACCCAGTGTAGAAGAAGACGAAAAATTCTCGGCCATTTGGAAAATTTCGAAGAACGGCGCTCAAAAGCTTCGCGGGGGCCTTTCCAACCCCCCTTGGGAAGATCCTGAATCACCGACATACAACCTCGTTCCCAGGCCCGACATCTCATGTCATCGATGTCGGCCCTGGTACCGGTTGCCGCAAAAGTGGCCATTTGGGCGCCATTTTGTTTTGTATGAATTATTACCTGCAGACTCATTACAAACTCTCTTATCATCTCTATAGTAAAATGAGTTGAACAGCATATACCATATGCCATTATATTTTGATGCATAACATACTAAGTAATAAGTCCAAAAAAATTGGAGGAAGTATGAAAATGCGACGAAAAATGGCCGATCTTCTTCCACCGATGGATGCAGCAGTATATAATGCGAGAAACTAAAAACAAATTCTTTCAGGACCCTTTTTTAACCCTTTCTAAGGTATTTAGACAATAATCCGAGGTTAGCAAGTGCATTTAATAGGAAAACGAGCACGATTTCTTTGGAGTGATAATGGGCCTACATTAAGTACCAAAATTTTCAGCGGACAAAATTTTGGACAATAAACTTCGGCAAAAATATTTTCGGACATATTTTTTGAATTTCGGACAAGTTAATTTTCGGACAAAATGTTGACCAGTCTTTTGAATCTTGAAGGAAAACCACGTCAGGTTATTAAATAAAATGGAATGGAACTATTCTAAAATGGAAGAGGAAAGGAAAAAATCACTAATTTTCTTGTTTGCGTTCATCTTTGGCCACTTTTTTACACGTATATATGCTTATATTGTTTAGAATCACAACTGTTTTAAAGATTTTGCAGATCTATTCAGACTCATGTTTTAGCATTGCAACCTTTCGTTTCGTTTCATGGTGGGAATTCAGATTCAGAGATCACTTGAGTTCCGTTTTTTAAGTCAATTCACATTGCGCATGCGCAGTCTATGCAAAAATTTTCGGCGTGACAAACTTTCGGACAACCCTAAATTTCGTACAAATAAATTTTCGGACAAGTCTTTGTCCGAAATTTTGTCACGACGAAAGTTTTTTGCACTTAATGTAAGTTGGAAATTAAGGAACTTTCACCGCAGCTTCAAAAATGAAATGGCTAGTTATTCCTCAAATTTTGAAAATAAATAGCAAATTAAGGTTGGGATAGGTAAAGAATGGGGGTTTACTTCGTTTTTTGGCATCCTGAAGTCTTTTGCCCGGCGCAAAACTGAGTTAGCGTGCAAGAAGGCGCGGGCCAAAGCTTTACCCATGTTTGAACTCCCGTCACGAATCCACTGGGGGCAGTATCGTACCCCAAATGGCGGCAAGACTCCTAGAGGGTCGGTCTCTTGAAATCTTTTTCCGTCCTTTAAACGGTTCAGTAAACATCGAGCATCAACTCCAAACGGAACGTCAGGTCGAAAAAAGTCATTTTTTTCTCTGACCCCCATTTATGACATCATGATGACCCCTAACTTTCTTAAAAACCCAAAATTCGAGATCTCCATAGCCCCTTACCCCTTTTCAACTCCTCACCAGCCCTACACATAAAACATAATTTTCTCAATAACCATTTGAAATAGGACCATTTTTGAATCGGAATCAATAGGAATGGTCCCCAAAATGACCAAATATAGCTAATTTCTCCCAAATGTGCCGACGGATAGGGCTCAAACCCCGTCAACTGGGGCATATACATGACATTTAAGTACAACAACAATCCTTTTTCGATCCTTTGTCCTGTTTTTCCGTGAAAGCGATCCAAAGTTGATCAATTTCTCGCCACAGCCAAGCAATAACTCTCTGGAATAATTAGAGAGCCTTTTGTTATCGTATAGCCAATCAAATTGCGAATTTGACCTAGCCGGTACCAGGGTCAGTACTGACGTAGGAAGCTGGCCCTTGGAACCAGGTTGACCGACATTTTGACAAAGTGAATTAAACAAATGATCTTCAGTCTCGACCTCACGCAATGAAATTTCGTATAGAATTCAGATTCGTATATTTTCAAACCTCTGGATCATTATTAGATAGTTAGTTAGACTGGCTTGTCGTTAGCCGAATTAGCGTGCAGTTGTGCTATGGTTATTTGTGGGTTGCTTTAGGAAATAAAGGTTTAAAACTTATTCTCTTATCTATAAAAGACAATGGTTTTTACGAGAACTCTTACACTTTGGGGGGGCCATGGCCCCCCCACTGAATCCGCGCCTGTTTTGGCGGGACCTAAGGGAAGACAAGGAATTCTTCATCAAGCTTTTAGAAAAAAGCTGGTTATCTGATGAATGGATGTGCCAGAAGATGAAAAATTCAGCCCCAATGACTAAAGGGCTATTTTTCTTTAAAGTGGAGCTTTGCGTTGCTAGCCATATTGCCGTCATGTTGCAATGCTAAACCTTCAACGATCCTTTGTTTTCTGGCATTTGCTTGGGACCCTGTGTTAAGAACCTACACCCTGATTGAGGGATGTACCTCATAGCATAAGAGCCTAAACATGCTGAGGCTGAGTTCAAAAAGTTGGGCTCTTATGTGCGGGTTTTTACTGTAATTCAGAAATTATTGAAGATTTCAGGAAAGTCCAACGGCAGATTTACAACAAAATAGCCAACGGTTCCTCGAAGCAGTTCAGTTCAGCGATATAGGTCAGAGAATTTTACACCCACCAGTTTAAAGATTTGAAACGTATGCTGCTCTTGAATTTCCAATTTTTGGGTTACGAAAGATCTTTCCATATGACAGAGTTGAGGAGCATGTCGATCATTCAGAAAAGCGTACGGGACTTTTTCAGAACAAAACGATGTTTACTTATTTTTGTGGATTTTTTTGAAGCAAAATGGTTTCTGTCAAAGGTGCATGAGAGTTTTGGGAGTGAAATGGCCTTCGGTAGAGTTTTACAAAGACTTGCTTGTCTAAGTTTGATTTTTGCAGTAGCACCTTATGGCAAGAGGTTCTAAATTTGTTCTCTGATCTTTGGTCATAATTTTTTCGTTAATGTTGCTCAAGATAGAGGTTCAGCGACATGTTTGCTATATTATCCTTGCTATTAACATATAAGATTTTCTTAGAAACTCAACGATCCTTTAATGCAAACAGAAGATAGAATTAAAGAAAATAAGACTGTTCTTGAACGTAACGTTTCGATATAAAATCTTCATCAGACGTATAAAATTTTCTTAATACTTTTCAGACCAATCTATTCTACTAATGTTTCTCTTTTGGCAGCCTTGCTATGCTTGGAGTTCCTATCTCAAAATATGAGTAACTGGGAGAGGGCTGGTGCTCCAGGGACCCAGAACTGTAAAATTTTCACATTTTGAAATTCACTGTTAACCGACAGAGGCAAGGTTGCAGGTTGTAAATAATGCCAGACACAACAAACTGCCAACCTGCTCAAGAGAGATTAGTAGATTTTCAATACTTTTCACACTCTATTTCAAACTATTTTATTATCAGTTCCAAATGTCGGCATCCAGCAAGCTTTTGCTTACATACTATTGACTGGGGATAAAGACCATATCTAGACCCAAAGGCTTGCTCCATGAGCCCCCCCCCCTCAAGGGCTCTTTGATTTATTGCTTCATGGTTCTCGGCTTTTTATGAATTTTGGTCCTGGTTTTCGAGTTCTATTACCCCCAAGACGCCTTCCTTCATAAAATCGGTTGATTTCTGTATTGGAAAGAGCCAAACTTTAGCCAATCCAAAGAAGTTCTTAACTCACCCGTTCACTTTATTCGTTGGCTTCTAGAGAAATATTCAGAGGGTCCAAAGATACCTATTTTTATTTGGCAGGTTCAGCCGGTTCAACATATAGGCATCCAATCAAATTGAAAAGAAACATGTGTATTCACATATCCTCTGGTCACATGAAAGACAGGTCATTGATTTTTCTGTCAGTTGATTGGATGCATAGCAAGTCATGAATTGCTATTGATCGCGTGATATTGTGATCACGTGAAAACTATGTCATCCAGTTTTTAAAGCCACAGAAGCCACTAAGAATATCACATTGCATACATTGATAGAGTCCAACATGGGATTTGCACTTCTAAGCGAGCACTGCCACTTGGTAGAAGGAAGCCATTAAACGAACATATGATTTTGGTTATTTATCGTTGTTGCTGTTATTGTTTCGGTGTTATCATTGACGTCTTTTTCAGAAAATTTAAAATATAAAAGATCCTTCCGCTTCCGCATTCTTGATTCAAATCCAACGAAAATTCTTTTGTTGTCAATGAATGAAACCACAGGGTAATTTTGGTGTAAATATCTTGTTCGTGGAAGCAATTCGGTGCAAGCCTTTCCAAAGAAGCATCTTTAGACTTCATGACTTCCACAATCAACTGATTTCGCATTCAAAACAATCAAATGTTGCGGTGTTTCTAAACAAAAGAATACTTCCGTGTATTCAACAACCTTAAAGGTTAAGCCAATGAAAACACAAGAAAGAGTGAATACAATGCGATACGCTAATACGCTGTTCAATAATTCATTGGCATATTTAAACGCACTATCGTGCAACCTGCTCAGTTCGTGTTTGTCTTCTTGGCTTCAGTACACTCTGCTGACGAGCTAAACTGAACATAAAGTTCTTGCTTGCAAGTGGCACATCTGACTGCAACATCCTTGTATTTTGAAGAAGACTGCATACAGAGATGGCTAAGGTAAATATATTGATGTTTACATAATTTTTGCTGCTCTTTTGATAAACTATCTATGATGTTCTAGGAATAAACAGGCCTCTCTACTTATCCCTTGAGGCCAAATTTGGTTCCATAAAGCCTGCTTTCCATATGATCGTAACAGTCGGCGACCTACTGCGACACATCAGCGACGTGTCCCCGATCAGTCGGCGACATATGGAAACGATCACTGTTGCAATAACATTAAAACCAGGCTTTAAACTCATCTCAACTTTTTCGATGCGTCCCCGTACTGTCCCCGTCTATACGGCGACGTCGGAGAGCGATTTGAGGCACTCAATGCCTGGGGGGGGGGCGGATTCCGCCCCCTGCTTATCTCTGTGGTTGCTTGAGATATGGTGACCAAATTTGGCACAAAGGTTGTTCATTATATAAACAATGAATTTTTATGAATTATAGAAGAATAGAAGAATAAACAATGAATTATAAGAGCATAATCAATATTATGATGTCATATGACGTCATAAAAATGAAAGTGTGTTTAAAGGTCGGAAAACTTTACTTTTCGCGAAGAAATGAAATATATAGATCAAAATAGATGTAAATTCACAGTTTAGACTTAATGGACCAATTAAAAAGGATTAAGAGAGATACAATGTATCTTTTCACAAAGTGGTGCACGACAACTTGGTTGCCATGGAGAGATGGCTAAAAATAGAACAACAAAATTGTTACATTTTCATTGCTGTATGATAGAAAGTTGGACTTGCTAAATCTCAGAGGCATTCAGCAAACACGGAAAAACGTATAACTGAAAATTTACGAGGGGGCGGAATTCGCCCCCCCAGGTCAGATAGGGTTAAAAGAAAAGGATTCTCATCGCTGTGATCTCACCCCAGATGTTCCAATGGCAAAGCAGTTCTCATGGACTGACGGGGCTACCGTGCCTAAATAAATAAAAGTGAAATGAAGTAATGCAAAAATGAATGAGTGTGTTGCTAACATTTCTTAAAAAACCTCACTCTTTGCTGGAAAACGAGTTAGAAAAAGGCTTCGTCGTGGTTGACATTTTGCAAAAGTAGGGACACAATATCAGGTGACCACAACGCAGGCCAACTGCCTACCTGAAAATGACTTTTCCTGTAGTTTTATGCTTAGCAGATGAAATTGGCTCCTTGTTGACACCCCCCCCCCAGTAAAGACCCCGCTGAAGCGCTGCCTCGTCAAGGCAAAAGGATAGCCCGCCAGGAAAATGTGTTTCCCCGCTAAGCTTGAGTTTAAAGCACTCTCCCCGCCTTGTTTCTGTTGCTTCCCCGTTGAAATTTTTGCTTTCCAGTCAAAAATTATACACGTTCAATCACGGATAATAGCCAAGAGGCCAGTGGCGTGGTGGCTCAACATTGGCTAGGGGGGCACCGACAGTTTTGGCGCCCCCTAGGAAACTGCGACTGTTCTTTGTTGTACAATGTGCCATGGCTATCGAAAGGTAGTTCATTCTAGACTATGATTTGAAATTGAATGAATATGCTTCTTTTATAATTCCGTTGGAATAGAAATCAAACAGTTAAGGTGGGCCTAAATCTTTTCGCAAGCGGAGCGAGACTTTTGAGACTATGCTCTTCATATCGTTGGAAAATGCTCCTGCTGCGAAGAATTTACCATGTCACTGTCAAAAAGGAATATGAAATTGAGAGGCTTCTCGGGGAAAATTTTGAAAATAGAATATCAAAATCTCGAAGACTATGAAGTAAAGTAATAAAACTTAAATGATTCCTTTTTCGTTCTCTGTTGGAAAGTGAACAGACATTCACCTCTATGCCCAGACTCTTGTTATTCATCCTATGCACCTGTACGTAAGTCATCTGGATGATCCACTTTTCTGTCTGATCAAGCGTTTCTAAATCCCGCCAAGAAATGGGACTCTAGTAAATTTGATTTTGATTTAATCCATATTTAAAGTTGGTATTTACAATAGTAATTATAAAACAAATACTAATTCAAACCAACTATTTACAGCAGAAAAAAATATACATCATTTCTCACCAGCCCAGTCTTTGATCCTCTTTTTGAATGAGCCAAAAGTGTTGGCTCATTTTTGACGCTATCATCTAAGGTGTTCCAGAGTAGGCCTATACTCCCTCTAAATGATAGTGATTCTTGCCCATAGCCCTGTGTCTTTATTAGTGGCAGTTTGCACAGATTTTGGATCCTCAGACTATAACTTACATCCTTCTTTTCATGAAATTCCCATATAAACGATGGGTTAAGACGATTCATGGACTTGTAGATTTCCGTCATTAATTTCTGCAAGTTTCTAACATGTATACAAAAGCTGCTACTTCGAGTGAGCAATGTTTCAAAAGGACTTTCGTAATCTTTATAGAGGATCCGAAGAGCACGTTTTTGTGTGCGATCAATCTCTTTTTATGCACCTTTGTTACAGAATAGCCAGATCAAGGGGCAATAAAGTAATTGAAGTTCAATAAGATAAACGCGTTGCAAATTATCAATGCCTGTTCTCTAGAAATATACCTATTAAGCCTAGAAAAGGCACTGATTGTTTTTATTTACTTTTGAGCATAACGTTTTGACGTGATTGCTAAACTTTAATTTGTTGTCAAATTCGATCCCAGCAATTTAACATGATCTGTTGCCGATAATTTGTTCTCACTGATGTTAAGTCGAAGTCGTCTCTGCCTTTTCAAGTCAAGGAACATGAGTTGGAATTTTTTGGGTTTGCAACCATTCCATTGTTTGTAAACCATGTTAGCAATCTCCTGAGATCACTTTTTTACTTGCACGTCTTTACCAGCAAGGGTCTCAACTGCCTCTTTTCCTGCAGATGATTTGACACTTCGCCCTGTTGGTACAAAGCTAGGGTTTAGGAAAGGTATGGTTATAGCCTCTCTCAATGTGAATAGTCTCCCTGCTCACATCAGTGAAATTAGACTCCTTCTTCATGAGAAAAATATCCACATTTTAGCGCTGAATGAAACTAAAATTGATTCTGACTATGCGAGTGAACTTCTAAAGATTGGGGGTTATCGGTTTGACAGACTTGACCGTAACCGTAGAGGGGGTGGCATTGGCTTTATATAAGAGACACTTTTGAAGTAGATGTACGTGAAGACATACCTGTCTCCAGTCTTGAGTCTAGATGCATAGACGTGAAGCCAGTCCGGGCGAAGCCTTTTTTCGTGGTTTCTTGGTACCGACCCCCATCAGATCCGGTAGAGGTCTTCGATAAGTTAGAAGAAGTTTTCAAGTTTTTAGAGTCTGAGGGAAAGGAAATCATCTTATTGGGCGACACTAATTGTGACCTTAGCTCCACTTTGAGTCCTCTAGAATGCCCAAATTCTGATGTTCCAATTTGCGCAAAGCATATGCTGGATTTTTATAACTCTTTTGGGCTGAAGCAGCTTATTACCGAACCTACCAGAGAGACACTTGATACTGCCAATTATTGATCATGTTCCGATTAGCAACCCTTCGAATGTTGTTGAATCTGGTGTTGTGAAAACATCCATTAGTGATCATTATTTGGTATACGTGACTCGTAAGTTTCGGGGATCTATCGAAGCTAACCATAAAGTAATAACGTCCAGACAAATGAAAAAGTTTGATAAAGACCTTTTTATTAGTGACCTTGCCGAAACTGACTGGTCTGCTATTGTATACAACAGCGATGGGTTAGACAATGCAGTTCGTTTGTGGTCCTCTCATTTGTCTTCCATCATTGAGAAGCATGCCCCTTTGAGAGAGCGTAGAGTCACTGAGCGTTTCAGCCCATGGATCACCCCTGATCTGAAGCAGCTCTTCAGGACACGGGACAAAATGAAGGTTGCTGCAGTAAAGGCAAAATCTGAACTACTTATGAGTGCCTACAGACAAATGCGATGTAAGGCCAACAATTTGAATTCTAAAATGAAAACAGACTATTCTTCAAACAAAATTCAGTCTTGTGCTGGCGACAGTAAGGAAACTTGGAAGACAATAAACCAATTGGTGAATAAAAGGTCCAAAACAACTGAAATCTTGTCACTCAAAAATGGTGAACACACAATTTCTAAACCCCAGGAAATAGCGGAAACCATGAATAGATTTTTCTGCAATGTTGGTAAGGACCTCAGCGAAAGTATACCTAACAAAGAAAACCCTAAACCTATTACTACTGAAGAGGTTATAAAAGCATGTTCTAAGATTAAAAAATCAAATGGATCTGGCACTGATCACATTTCTAGTCACTTTCTAGTCAGATTTTGGCTCCTTCGCTTGCCCAACTCTTCACAATGTCTTTGTCCGTCGGCTGCTTCCCTGACTACTGGAAGACTGCTAGGGTAGCCCTGATTTTAAGCAAGGCTCGAAAGATGATAGGTCGAATTATAGGCCTATATCGGTGCAACCTGTTGTCTCTCGTTTATTTGAAAAGCTTGTCTATAACCAGTTGTACGACTACCTTGACAAAAACAAGATGATTTTTTCTGATCAGTCTGGTTTTCGGGCCCTTCATTCGGTCATGACGTCTCTGTTGAAGTGTACGAATGACTGGTACCTAAACATTGATAAAGGCAAATACACGGCTGTTGTTTACATAGACCTCAAGAAAGCTTTTGACACAGTCGATCATGATATTCTATTGAGGAAGCTCAACTTCTGTGGCTTAAAAGGCAAAGAGTTAAACTGGTTTCACTCGTATCTCACCGATAGACGACAATGCTGTAAGGTGAACGGTCGAATTTCCGCTACAGACAGTATAACTTGTGGTGTACCACAAGGATCTTGTCTTGGACCACTTCTCTTTCTTGTCTATATCAATGATCTTCCTAGTTGTTTGAAAAATTCCCTTGTATCCATGTATGCAGATGACACAAGCATTTACTATGCCTCAGAATCTGTTTCAGAAATTAATCAGGCAGTTAATGCTGACTTAGAAGCTTTGAAGGGGTGGCTTGAAGGAAACAAGTTGTCCCTGAACGTAGCTAAGACAGATGCAATGATCATAGGAAGTAATGGAAAGTTGCAGAAAATCGACTCTGTCGATTCCACTAAACCGCACTTTAAGATTGGTTCCGAGGATATCAAGTTGGTAAAGGAGGTCAAATACCTTGGTGTTCAGGTTGACCATCAACTTAAATGGACATCTCAATTGGCCTTAACAACTTATAAGATCTCTAGAGGTATTGGTATGCTTCGTTATGCCAAGCAGTACCTCCAAATATCAACTGTCAAGACTATGTACAAGAGTTTAGTGGAGCCGTATTTTAGGTATTGTTGTCCTGTCTGGGGAAATGCTGGGGTGACTGTCATTGAAAAATTGCAGAAACTCCAAAATTGTGCTGCAAAACTCGTTACCAACAGTCCATTTGATGCGACCGCTTTACCAGTTATTCATGCACTTCAATGGCCCACTGTTAGGGAGCTTATCGATTTTGAATCTCAGAAAATGGTTTTCAGATCCCTAAAAGGAGATGCGCCTTCTTATATGAATGACATGTTCACGAGAGTCAACGATTCTACTGCTCGTTCTCTTAGGAATGCTGATGTCAACCGTAGGTTGCCATTGTTAAAATCAGCAGGGGGGCAGAGATGCTTCTCGTACCGAGGCGCCAAGCTTTGGAACAGTCTTGATACTGAGGTTAAAAAGTCTTCAACCCTGAGAGCCTTCAAGAAAGAGCTGCAAAAATGAACACTGAAGTCTTTTCGTTTTACTTTTCATTTATGACAAATTGTAATTTTAATTTAGTTTGATACATAGGTTTTATTGTAAATTATTAATTATTGTAAGTTTTTAGCATGGCCCCCTGTAAAAAAGTCATCAGCTAACTGAGGGACTACCATGGGTAAAGAATATAAAATCAATCAAATCAAACTTTCCAAATTGGTAAAAATCTCGTGTAGGTCTAGCCCACACGAGTATATTGTGTTATCAGGATGAATTTTCAGGATGAATAACGCGATATACATGCTAACGTTCAAATGAGTAAAATGGTATCGAAGTCCTGCACCCCTTTCCTGGATACTGAAGCCCATTGCAACTTCCATTCTATGATTCAACATCAAACAGGCTTGCTTATGTTGATTTTACTAGGAAATCAATCGCAGAAGATCTTTGTGAATGTGTGTGTTCTCCAAATATATTCTGAATGCGTTTCTGATAAGCTATTAGTGTGTTACCATGTCCTCAAAGCATCTCCCATACTTTTTTCTGTCGCATTTGTACATAACAGCGTGATTTAGTGTGAATCGAGCTTTCGGGCATTTGGGGCCCTCTCAAAACGTTGGGCGCCTTCAGCATCCCCATCTTCTCACATCGCTGGGGGGGCACGTGCCCCGCGGCCCCCCGGCCACCAAGCCACTGCAAGAGGTCTTATTTTCCCGTCACGATATTTTAAAGCACTGCTAAAAATGTATAGTTTTATAATTTCTCCGCTTTATTTTTAAGGTCCGGCTATGTCCGGCGGGCTCACCACTGGGGGGTGTTTTTTTGATTCGCGAGGCGGAATCAATGAGGTTGTGTTGGGGAAAATTTCGTGTAGTCTGGTCCAATTTTGCCTCGTTTTCTACGAGCCATAATGCTTTGCACAGCAGCAATATTCGAAATCGGCCAATCATTTTAGTGGAAACGATATCAGGTGATCACGAATCTGCTGTTTCTTGTTCAGAAAAACTTCAGCAGAAGTGCGACCATCATGGCGACCATATTGGCCGGTCTTAATTTGCTGCGAAGGTGAAGGTGAAGTTGCGTTTTTCAGCGCCAAGTGCTGGGATCGCAGAAATAGAGCAGACCTAATCGAGTCCGCGACCCCTTGTCATGACGCTCAAGTGGTGGGGCCATATCGGGACTCGAACCCACTCCGCCGGACTGTTCTAGCTGCAATGTCAGACGATTATACCACGGCACCACAACGCTGCGATACGGTGTAAATCCTTAAAAAACAACAAAGGAAACTTCGCTCATTCTGAGGAATATTGAAGGATTATTGAGGTTTGTACACTTAATTGCGCCATTTGATTCATTAAACTATTTTCAGGGTAGAAATATATCAGATATTTCCTGCGAAATATTCTTTCGTGTGGGCACAAAGCAAGCCGGCAGGTGAGTCGTACTCCCGTGGTCGTACGCACTGGTAGGTAGGCAAAACCAAAAGGATCACAAGACATTTTCTTTGATTTTTGATGGTTGTGAGGGTCATTTCTTGCCTAAAACATGGTGCTTCCTAGATTTCTATTCATGAAAGGCAAATGAAGTTATGTTTTCGCTAGGGTAAGGTAGGGTAATTTGGGTCTAAATTGGGCATTTTTCGAAATAAATAGTATATCCTCGCAAAAACGTTGGAAATATTAAAGATCTTTTTTCGTTTTACCAAGATTGAATCTTATTTCGTTCTTTGAAATTTGTTTCCGTTCTTTAATGTGAAGTCTGAATATCTTTTTAGAATTTTTTACTTTCCTCACTTTTGCCTGTAGTTTCAACCTGTCGGCGAGAAATTGGGGTTTATTTGAGGAAAACGGTATCTATTTCGTCAGGAATATTGTAAATTCACAAAAATAAAAATTTAGTATGCTTTCACGGATAAATGTGATTGGATTATCAGAGTTTCGCAGCTAAAAACTTGACAACTTGCCCAGAGAAAATTGAAAATAAATCGCACCACCATCGGCGCATACTTAGGCCCATTCTTGAAGATGGAAATGTGAACAAAGTCTCTTTCGAAATGACATTTAAAGGAAGTGAATCCTTGTGTCTTGTCCTGAAACCACTAAAAAATGAACAAAAGCGTGTACATTTTCTGTTTTCGATGTATCATCCATTTGCTTGCAGTATTATCTCAAGTTTTGTTTTGATTAGGGAGGCATTGCCAATTCTTCCACAACGCGACTCCTACCAAAATCCTATGAAATCCCAGTAGACCCAAATTACCCCCACCTTGCAAAATAATCGAAATAAAATCTACCGAATCACAAAAAAATTCCAAAAAACTTTCAGCACCTTTCCAAATGATTGAACATGCGATTGATAATGATTTGTGGATGAAAAGAACTTGCAAGTTGGCATAAATCGAAAGTTTTCTACGCTGTCAGATCATGATAAAAGTTTAGGCCGGTGAATATCAGGAACTGAAGCACTAGAAATTATCAAATAATTCTTCGGCACCACTTAAACTACTCCTGAAAGTATAGATTTCGACACCCATGGAGTCATGAATCGAAATTTTCAACTTACGATCGCTGTAAAAGCGAAAAAGCAAGTAGACCAAAATCACCTCGTAGACCCAAATTACCCCACCTTACCCTATCCAGTTGTAGTTGTACTTTCATAACGGGTGCGTGTTCATTCAGCACGGCCATGACCACAGCTTTAAAAGCACTAATTCAAGAGCCCATTCACCTAAGCATATAAAATTTTAAAAGATAATTCAAAAATATACTATTTCTTTGTAAATGTTTCGACTTTCATCATCTTAAGTAACTGTCAAGATGACAGTTACTGAAGAAGATGAAAGTCGAAACGTTTACAAAGTAATAGTATAGCTTTAAAAGTACCATAGTCCTCATTCCCACCCAGCTCTGATGAGAGCATATGAAGGAGATGAGCTCTGAATTCCCCAGCCTTAAATCGGCTGTAGTCCCTATAGGAAATTATCTTGGGCCCCATTTAATACGGTGACAGTCATGGTATGGAAGTCGGACAGTCCTGTTTCTATTGTAGTTGTAGCCTGAAAACTCGATATTCTCAGCTTGATGATATTGGCAGTTATCAGTAGCATCAACTCATAATATCATTGGTGTTAGGTTAATAATAATAATAAGAATCATGACAATGATAATTGTTTTAAACATCATGTTTCATTTTCATCAAAAATCCACTTAATTACAATCTAAGAATTTAAAAACCATTACAGCAATCTCATATCTGGCAAGCTGAATGGAATGCACAAAGGCAAAATAAAAGCTAAGGAAGGAAAAAGAAATATTCGTACAAACCTATTTCCGATTTTACAATGAAATGACAAGATTTACCATGAAAGCAATTCTGTTTCTGGCCAGTTACTGTCCTTCTTACAAAATAAAAAGTATGTGCACCTTATGCAAACATTTATTAGTCTTTTAACAATATAATCCTCTTCACTCTTGGATAGGCCTAGTTCTTGCAACATTGTCTTCAGATTATGGCTCTCCTTTCCAATTATTCCTAAGGCTCCCAGTGATAAATTTACAAAGAGAACCTTTTCGTACTTATTTTGTTCACGACGTCCTTGTAAGTTCTCAATCAGATCTGCATATTTTTGCTCTTTCCTTTCAGCATTCTTAGAGATATTAGTTTCAAATCCAACGGTTAGTTCCAATATGTACAGCAATTTTCCTTTGATTATCACTATGTCAGGTCGCAAATCATCACCAGTTATCACTGAAGGTGAAGAATATCTTTCCAGATCAGCATGCACACATAAGTTTTCTTTTAATCTAAGGTAATCAGCAAGATTTTTAAGAATAGAATCATGTCTCCATGTGTATCTCCCCTCGTTCAAGTGAGCTGCACATCCACCAATTACGTGTCCTAGTGTTTGTGGGGCACTGCATACACTGCATTGAGCACTAGCTGATTTTTTCCAGGTAAACATGTTTTTGTTTGTGGCTAGTGTATTGTTTAAATACCGTATACAGAAGTTGAATATGTTTCTTGGCATCTTATCAAATGTTGAGAGCCACACTCCCTTGTATGCTGGCATCCCTGCATCCCGAATTGCGCGAATGATAAATCCCTGTGATCGTTTGGTCGTTATGTGATCAGTTGTCGTTGCTCTCATATCTTTTAGGACCTCTCGTGTGGTTTTGTACTTGTCATATTGCACATTGGTAACATAGCTAGTAGCTTCATAAATATGCCGAATATCGTCATCGACTGAGTTCTTTAGGCAGCTTCTTATTGTTGCCTGACATTGGGTGAATTTGGTTGAAACAGGTATGATGTTTAGCCCAAATTTACTTTTCGGTAAGCTAACTATGTCCATTGTCCCAGATATTGGAATTTCGAGCCAATCACGGATCTATTGGCTACACAAGCTATCTAGTGATTGTATCACCCATGTTTTTGACAGATCAGCAATTGTCAGGTGCCACGACAGCTTTGGCAGCAAGTATCTGGAGTAAAGAGCAATTTTATTTTTTGGATGTAAGGGAAGAATGTTAATTCGTTGTATGATATCCTGAGTTAGTTCAACTAACTGGTCTCGGTGGCTCTTGTTGTCCATTTCATAATTGAAAGAGCGACCTAAGTAAACAAAGTCTTCGCCTTGCCCGACTGTAGGGATTAAGTTATTATTGACGTATAACTTTGGATGTAAGGGAAGAATGTTAATTCGTTGCATGATATCCTGAGTTAGTTCAACTAACTGGTCTTGGTGGCTCTTGTTGTCCATTTCATAATTGAAAGAGCGACCTAAGTAAACAAAGTCTTCGCCTTGCCCGACTGTAGGGATTAAGTTATTATTGACGTATAACTTTGGATGTAAGGGAAGAATGTTAATTCGTTGCATGATATCCTGAGTTAGTTCAACTAACTGGTCTTGGTGGCTCTTGTTGTCCATTTCATAATTGAAAGAGCGACCTAAGTAAACAAAGTCTTCGCCTTGCCCGACTGTAGGGATTAAGTTATTATTGACGTATAACTTTGGATGTAAGGGAAGAATGTTAATTCGTTGCATGATATCCTGAGTTAGTTCAACTAACTGGTCTTGGTGGCTCTTGTTGTCCATTTCATAATTGAAAGAGCGACCTAAGTAAACAAAGTCTTCGCCTTGCCCGACTGTAGGGATTAAGTTATTATTGACGTATAACTTTGGATGTAAGGGAAGAATGTTAATTCGTTGCATGATATCCTGAGTTAGTTCAACTAACTGGTCTTGGTGGCTCTTGTTGTCCATTTCATAATTGAAAGAGCGACCTAAGTAAACAAAGTCTTCGCCTTGCCCGACTGTAGGGATTAAGTTATTATTGGCGTATAAATTTGGATGTAAGGGAAGAATGTTAATTCGTTGCATGATATCCTGAGTTAGTTCAACTAACTGGTCTTGGTGGCTCTTGTTGTCCATTTCATAATTGAAAGAGCGACCTAAGTAAACAAAGTCTTCGCCTTGCCCGACTCTAGGGATAAAGTTGTTATTGACGTATAAATTTGGATGTAAGTGAAGAATGTTAATGAATGAAGAATTGGTTATGGCTAGCTTTGATGTCACTAGTTTGTTTACGAACATCCCATTGGATGAAACTATAAATTTATGTACTGACTTAATATTTGATGAATATGACAAATTACAATACAAGGATTGTTCGTTGGATCGCACTCAGTTTCGCAAATTGTTGGGCTTTGCTGTTAATGAAAATCATTTTGTTTTTAATGGGCAACTTCTTGATCAAATTGATGGTGTTGCAATGGGATCTCCTTTGGGACCGTCCCTTGCTAATATATTTATGAGTCACCTTGAAAAGCGCTATTTAGCGAATTGCCCTTCTGAGTTTAAACCTGTACTGTATCGTAGATATGTAGATGATACTTATTGTTTCTTTAGGGACAGGGACCATGTTGCTATGTTCTTAGAGTATATTAATTGTCAGCACCCTAACATCAATTTCACTGTTGAAATTGAGTCGGAAAACTCTTTACCCTTTTTGGATGTTCTCGTTACCCGCGAGGGGAATAATTTTATGGCAAGTTTATACAGGAAAAAGACATTCACTGGCCTTTATACGGATTTTGCTAGCCTTGCTCCCGACAAATACAAGAATAATTTGATCAGTGTTTTGATTTATCGAGCCTTTCATATTTGTTCATCATATAAGAACTTCCACGACGAAATTGTTCGAATAAAGGAGATCCTATCTAAAAACAGTTTTCCTAGGGCGCTGACAGATCGTATTATTAAATCCTTCCTGGATAAAAGGTTCGCACCTAGAGCCCCTGCCCTAGCAGAAGCCAAAACGGCCCTATTGTTTTGCATACCATATCTTGGCAGGTATAGTTTACAGATGAAGACCAGAATTTGTAGACTACTTAAGCAATGTTATCCGGGTATTCAGCTTCAGGTTATTTTTCGATCTTCAAAACGCATACAGTCTTTTTTTCCATTTAAAGACCGCTTTCCAGCTCTCATTCGCTCCTCTGTTGTCTACCAATTTAAGTGTCCTGGCTGCCATGCCTTGTACTTTGGAAAAACAACCCGTCACCTGATTACACGCTGCAGGGAGCACTTGGGAATAAACAAGGCAGGTCAGAAAATTAAAGTTAGTCCCTCAGCCATCTGGGACCATATTAACAAATCAGGTCACGCCGCGTCGATGGAAGATTTTTCAGTTTAACAATGATTTTGATTTGCTCATTCATGAGAGTTTATTAATTTTGCGCGATCGTCCGTCGCTTAACTCTCAGCAGTCTTCTATTCCCTTAGCTCTGTTTTAGGTATTGTCCTCTGGGTGTACCTCATTATTTATTTTTCACGTAGGATTTGTAAAAACGCACTTTTGGTAGTTCATTGTCTTTATCGATGTAAATATAGCCTCGTGCTCTTGGAAACTTGATATTCTGATGATGAAGCAAGTTTGCTTCGAAACGTAAATAATTATAAATATGGCCTAGTCTTTATTAATTTATCGGATTTGTCACACGGATTTGTCACATGGATTTGTCGTAATATACTTAGATTTGGAATGAAATAATAAAAATGAACATGATTATCGTCGGAATTCTTGCTCTTCGTTTTCTAATCAAGCTCCGTTTCCCTGCCAATACTCCGATTTCAACTTTGGGGGACTTGTTTTGCATTTGAACCGACCTTTTCTATCCCAAACGTCTTGCATTTATCAACTCTTATCAACATATCTGACCAGGAGCACCACCTTGTGTAGGCATTTAGCAGCACTTGATTCTCACTTTGCTGACCGGAAATGACTGCAGCATCGTCTGCAAATTGATACCAGTGACGAGGTTGGAAATATTTGCTGAACTGGTACCCCAGTTGTCGGTAGCTCGCATTTTTTACATGTTGGATGAAAGTGTTTATTATTAGGTTGAACAAAAGTGGACTCAAACAGTCTCCTTGTAGGACTCCTTTACCAACATGTATAAAATCTGTTCTATAGGAATCAGTTGTAATACAGGTAAAGAAGTTCGTGTAAAATTGGATCAGTGTGCTAGTCTCATTAGGCCGATGGTGATACTCTAACACTGTCTTAATCAAACTGTGATGTACTTCTCCGAAAGCATTTCTTAAATCAAGCAATGTCACTGTCAAGAATCTTTGTTTTTTACGGGCGTGGCTGATCAGATACGAGAGGTGATATGTGTGTTCAAAGGTCCCCGACATCTTGGGCACAAATCCCTTCTGAATTTTCGACTCGATATAATTGTTATCCTTCAGGAATTCTTAGATTCTGTTTCTAAGAAATGATGTAAATATTTTCAAGGGAATAGTTTCCAGCGTGATAGGCCTGAAGTTTTGGGGTTCAGACTCATAGCCTTTTTTGTAAGCCAAGATTGTAACTGCCCTCTTCCATGTTTCTGGTATTTGATTTGTTATCAGAACTTTGGTGATCACAGCATGAATAAATGATCGCAAATAGGGGCATTTTTTAAACACAATAATTGATATTTGGTCCAAGGGGCACGGTGACCCAGAAGCTTTCATTCGCCGGATAATGTTTGTTACTTGCCTGTATGACGGAGGAGCGTTATTGAATTGTTTCCCTGGAGTTTTGAATGCAGGTATCCAGCCTGGAATGTGAAATATTTTTGTGAAATATAATAATGATAATAATAATAATAATAATTATTATTATTATTATGATAATAATAATAATAATAATAACATGCCTTCCACTGATGTGGAAATTGATGACAGGAATCATAGCTGATCAAATGTACGATTACCTAGAAAGAGAACATCTACTACCCGATGAACAAAAAGGTTGCAGGCGAAAGAGCCGGGGCACAAAAGACCAGTTATTGATTGACAAAACAATCCTGAAGGATTGCAGGAAAAAGCACACTAATCTGGCTATGGCGTGGATAGACTATAAGAAAGCTTATGACTTCGTTCCCCATAGTTGGATAAGTGAGTGCATGGAAATGTTTGGAATAGCTGGTAACGTGAGAGAGTTTTTACAAAGAAGCATGGTGCAGTGGAAGTTGTCCTTAACTTCCAATGGAGAGGAACTTGGTGATATGGATGTTAAAAGAGGGATATTCCAGGGGGATAGTTTGTCACCATTGTTATTTGTCTTGAGCATGATACCATTATCGTCATTACTCAGAAAGGTAAATGTATTCTATGAGTGGGGAAAAAAGGAGTATAAACTGAATCACCTACTCCTTATGGATGATTTGAAACTATGTTCCAAGAGTGAGGAACAGATAGACTCCCTAATACAAACTACTCACATTTTTAGTACTGATATAGGAATGGAATTTGGAATCAGGAAATGTGGGGTTCTAGTCCTAAAAAGAGGGAAGATTGTAAGATGTGAGGGCATAGAATTACCGAATGATGAGATGATAAAAGAAGTGGGACAAGAAGGATATACTTATCTGGGCATTGTGGAATTAGATAAGGTGAAGGAGAATGAAATGAAAGAGAAAACAATGAAGGAGTATAAGCGACGGCTGCGGTTAATTCCAAAAACCCAAGTTGAATGGGAGAAACAAGATAACTGCAATTAATACCTGGGCAGTTGCAATATTCAGATATGGAGCAGGAATAATAAGCTGGAGAGAGAGTGAACTGAAAAGCATTGATAGAAAGACAAGAAAATACCTGACAATGTATGGTGCCATGCACCCAAAGAGTGATGTGGACAGACTATATATGAAAAGGAAGGAAGGAGGTCGGGGCCTTATCAGTGTGGAGCACTGTGTAGGGGGAGAAGAAAACAGCTTAGGTTTCTACGTAGCAAACTCAGAAGAGTTGCTGATAAGAGGCGTCTGTGCATCAGAAACAATGCAAACAGAGGAAACAATGGAGAATGAAGAATTCAAAAGAAGATTGGCAGAAGAACTGAAACAAACATGGACAGGAAAGCCAATGCATGGGCAATTTGTTAGAGAGATGCCAGAAAAGGTAGACAGGATTAAATCTTGGGAATGGCTTTCAAGGGGGTGATTTGAAGGTTGGAACGGAAGCTCTCTTATGTGCTGCACAAGAGCAAGCAATAAGGACCAACTACGTGAAGCACTATATAGATAAGAGCAGCGACAGTCCGCTGTGTAGAATGTGTGGTAAACGAGGCGAAAGCATACAACATATTGTTGCAGAGTGCGAGAAATTAGCCCAGAGGGATTACAAAAGGCGCCACGATAACGTGGCAAAGAAAGTACACTGGGATTTGTGTAGGAAACACGGACTTCAGCATTCCGATAAGTGGTATGAACACACCCCAAAAGGTGTTGTTGAGAACGAGGCTGTGAAAATTCTGTGGGATATCAATGTACAATGTGATAACGTCATTCAGGCAAGGAGACCAGATGTTATAGTAATTCATAAGGAAAGGAAAGAGGCTCTGATAGTTTATATTGCTGTACCTGCAGATACGAGGATTGCAGAGAAAGAGTTAGAGAAGGTAGAAAAGTACCAAGATCTGAAAAGGGAAATAAAAAGGTTGTGGGAACTGCGATGTGCTAAAGTTGTTCCAGTAGTGATTGGTGCCCTCGGAAGCGTTACAAAAGATCTTGAATGTTGGATTGAAAAGATGGACATTGTGCCTGAGGTTGGAGTACTGCAGAAGGCTGCTTTGTTGGGGACGGCAAGAATACTGAGAAAAGTGCTAGAACTTTAAAGAAGAAGGACATCTGTTAGCCTTTAGTCATATGTTGTGACTCGCCTAACAGGAAGAAAAACGGCAATAAGACCAGCCAGTGTAGAAATGCTTAAAATCCCATAATAATAATAATAATAATAATAATAATAATAATAATAATAATAATAATAATAATAATAATAATAATAATAATAATAATAATAATAAAGTTAAAAACAAACTGTTAAAATTGTACGTTTCGATTAAAAATCTTCATCAGCCTAACTTTGCAAACAAGCAGCCGAGCATTTATAACCTAAGATAAACAACCTAAATTAAGATACAATAAAGAAGAGCCAAACAATCAAATCTACACCAAGCCTGACAAGAACGCCCAACTTCCATAGAAATAAAAGCCCAAACGGGAATTTAAAATGAAAGTTTAGAAAATAAATAATCGCAGTGGGTAAACCAATAACCTACCGAACCCCTGAGAGACCCAAAACCTCACCCTTCCAAGCCTGACTTACATTGAAATAAAAGCCCAAACGGGAATTAAAAGTAAAAGGTTCTAATAACTGACCAAACCCCCACGAGACCCAAAAACCCACCCTTGGAAAATACCTTCATTAAAATCCCCTAGGAGAAGTCTGGACACACCGAGGAGGCAAACAACAAGAATGAGTGGGAAAAGCCCCGCGGTCCTCCCCATAACCTTTCCATAACTCGCTATTTGCTGAGTAAGGAATGGCCTGATAGGGGATTCCACCCTAACACCACGTGTATCCGCACACGAAGCTATAGAAGAAAACCGCAAAACCACACCCACCATGCACATCCACCGGATACAAATGCAACAGCAGGAATTAGGCCATCCCGCACGCAAACATGTCCAACTCCACATCTGCAGCCCGTTCATTAAGTCCCCTTGGCAAAAATGTTCCCAGCCTGTATTGCCAAAACAATTCCTTTCGGCGCAGTGAAAATACGTTTTCTGCCCCATCGATGATTTTTATGGTAACATCAAATTTCCCGTTGTGACCCGCTTCGAAAAAATGGCTAAAAAAGTTCGCCTGCGGAATTATTTTGCCCCTGTCCAGTGTACCCTGGTCACGTCTGCGTGCGTATGACCTAAAATAAGATTTGTAAACATTAAATCTCTGCCGAAACTTGGTTTTAGTGCTACCCACATACTTTTTGCGGCAGCATTCACACTGCAACAAGTAAACAACATTTTCTGAATTGCAGTTGTACCTACCCGAAAAAATAGTAAAACATCTGTTTTCATCAGAATTTTCAAAACTGTCCCCTTCTTTGATCAAACCACAAATCTGACAACTTTTCCTGCCATTGCATGTGCATGGTGGGTGTGGTTTTGCGGTTTTCTTCTATAGCTTCGTGTGCGGATACACGTGGTGTTAGGGTGGAATCCCCTATCAGGCCATTCCTTACTCAGCAAATAGCGAGTTATGGAAAGGTTATGGGGAGGACCGCGGGGCTTTTCCCACTCATTCTTGTTGTTTGCCTCCTCGGTGTGTCCAGACTTCTCCTAGGGGATTTTAATGAAGGTATTTTCCAAGGGTGGGTTTTTGGGTCTCGTGGGGGTTTGGTCAGTTTTTAGAACCTTTTACTTTTAATTCCCGTTTGGGCTTTTATTTCAATGTAAGTCAGGCTTGGAAGGGTGAGGTTTTGGGTCTCTCAGGGGTTCGGTAGGTTATTGGTTTACCCACTGCGATTATTTATTTTCTAAACTTTCATTTTAAATTCCCGTTTGGGCTTTTATTTCTATGGAAGTTGGGCGTTCTTGTCAGGCTTGGTGTAGATTTAATTGTTTGGCTCTTCTTTATTGTATCTTAATTTAGGTTGTTTATCTTAGGTTATAAATGCTCGGTTGCTTGTTTGCAAAGTTAGGCTGATGAAGATTTTTAATCGAAACGTACAATTTTAACAGTTTGTTTTTATCTTTTATTTTCTGTTAATTTGGATTGAGGTTTTAGTTTATATAATAATAAAGATAATAATAATAATAATAATAATAATAATAATAATAATAATAATAATAATAGTAATAATAATTTTTTTCAAACTTCATCTCTTCATTTTAAAATTTCACTATAAATACAATATAAAGCAAAGATATCAGGAAAAAATTAAAAACTACTATGCCACTCACTATAAGACATGGCATGTAGACGGTAAAAGTCACAAGCAGTCTACCAACTCATTAATTCCGGATCTGTCCGCTCTTTGTCTCTTATACAGAAAATGTAATAAGTACTACGGATGCATACATTTATTATTCGTTTCACTAGAAAGTCAATGGACAAGAGATAACTTCGTCAAGAGATAACTTCGAAAGTGCTAAATACAAATCAGAGCTATCTCTACCAATAATTCCTAATGAGCCAATGATTAGATTGACAAAAATTACTTCTTCATACTCTTGTTTCATTGTATCCATTAGGTCTTTATACTTTTCTCTTTTCCTTTGTCCATTCTTTTCAATGTTTGTCTCAAAACCAACGGTCAGTTCAACAATGACAAGCAGCTCATCTTTGACTAAAACAATGTCTGGCCTGTAAGTATCTCCCGTGATTACTGATGGGTTTGAGAATCTGACATTTTTATCCTCAATATCAGCATATTCTTTAAGACTGACTGATTTTGGAATAAGCTTCATAATGTTCAGCAAGACTGAGTCGTGTCTCCAATTATATCTTCTTTCCTCTAGATGTACGGGACAGCCAGCAACAACATGTTGCTTTCCACCGTGTTGTATTGCTTGCATTTGGTAGGGAATTGTTGAGATAACGAATGCAGATGTTATAGATGTTCTTTGGCAGCTTTTCCAATACCTTGAACCAGCACGATCTTGTTCTTGGAAGGATGCTGTTCCATATAGCTGTAATGACAAGCTTTTGAGTTGTTAATGACTTTACTATGCGTTCTTCCTTCCCGTCTCTAATGGCGTTAAGAGCGTCTCTAGTCGATTGATGCTGGTCGTACTGAATGTTGGTATGAGAGCTTGTTTTATTGTGTATTGTTCGAATGTCTTTATTTCTGGACTCGCTCAGACATTTCCTGTTGGTAACTTGACATTGGGCAAATCTTGCAGAAACAGATGTAAAGTTTAATCAAAATTTTAGGCCTAAAGCGTAAAATGGGGTTAGGTTTCTCTCCGATGGTTCTTTGCGTGGTTCAAAGGCTTTGTGGATTAACTTTCTTCCGCCCTTATCGCACGTTACATCTCCTCATTTCGAAAGCTGAAATTTCTCACGAACATTGTGAAAGAACCGTAGTATTTTTAGAACCCCTTTCATTTTGCCAACAAAGAGAAGTTACAAAGAGCTTACAACTGAAGCCAAGATGCGTATAAATGCCTCAATGGAATCAGCATCGATATTGCATTGGAGAAATCAATCACGTGAACACATTTCTAACCAATCACAAACGAACACAACGCATTACCGCGAAAAGACGTGTCCTGGAACTGTCAGAAGCATTCAAGCCTTCGTCTCACTTCGACAAGAGCAGATCGCAATTTGAAACAAAAAAAATTGATTCTGTGCAAGAGGGAGTTAGTCAGAGAAACTAGACTAGCAAAGGAAAACATCGTAAGAGCCGCTCCTCACTTTCTGCGACTTGGCATTGGGATGGTTAAAAGACTCAGTTGTTGGTTCAAGAATGTTTCTGTACTTTCGAGGCAGTGGCAAAAGATTGTTGCATGATGAGCAAATTCAACAAACAAGTTCAACAAATTGAGCAGAGCAAAGGAACATTCCAGTCACTTCTATAGTCAATCTGAGACGCAAATCACGAGGAAAGAAAAAGAACTGGAATTTAAATCCTGGTTTTTTAGCTTATTTGAAACAGAGAACTCTTCATTTGCTGAAACTATTGGCGTACGTCATTCACAAGATTGTGCTTATAAAGACAAATAACAAAAAGGAACCAACTATGATGAAACCCCGACTGTGAAGACAGTCTCTGGCCTAGATAAAAGCAAGCAAGTCATACTTTGGTTGCTGGACTTTCACTTTATGTCAAAATGGTCAATCGATGGACTCGTAACTGGGAGTTTACTTGGTCTTCTACGTGCACGGAAGGCGACATGGCAATGTCCTTACCATCATTCGCAGCATCCAAGACGAATAAACAGCTAAGTGTCTCAGCTACTTTTCTATATTGCGATTTCTACATGACCGCAGTATCACCCGATCATTTTAGTTGATTTTGATTAGACATCATAATCCGCATTAATTCCAACTAACGTTTGGTTTTCTACATCTTGAAAAATAGAAAGCAATGTGATCAAAGCCCTGAAGAAGTACCACATCTGTGATTGGCTGGTTAAGGGGTCAGTCATGATCCATAAAATAACTGACTTATGCAACTGGAGTTTTCCTGGGTGAATAGGAACTGAATTTACTAGCCAACTTTGCTGATGTAGTGCAGCAGTAGTACAAATATTAGCCAATCATACCCGCGACAGCATCCTTCAACTTACATCAGACTATAAACTGGCAAATAGCTACATCACCATACTTTTACCTTCTTGCTCGGCTACAGCTCGAATACAGACAGACAACTTAAACAACTACCTACTTAAGTTTTTTTTTATTTTGTAGATTTCCAAGGGAATGCAACAAAATGGTGGGATTCTCAGTTTACTACAACACCTCATCGCACAAGAGCTCGTTGGGAACAGATGGCGATGCTATTTCTACATTCTAGTCAGGTTGCCTACGAACACGAGTGTGTAGTACATAACGATAAATATTTTTTTTTTAGCATTCATATTACCACAAAGTAGACAAGGGAGGGTACCTCACCATGGTCATACTAGACGCGCAGCTGAATAGGCGGGTAGTTGTCTTTGCGATTCTATTTTGGTGCTTCCGTTGATCCTCTGAAAAACGAGTCGGTTTGCTACGTTTTTCTTACAAATTGGTGTAACATTGACTTGTCTGCATACAGCAAAAACGACGACAACAAAGAAACTACATAAGTTCTGCTTGCAACGTGACGAAGTGGGGATGTATCGAATGTTTGTGGTAGCAACAATAAATGTTTACCAAAGGTTTTTGCCATAATAATCGGCCAAAGTGATACAGATAGCCCAAGTTTTTTGTCTTTTGATATTCACGCAAAAGTGTTACAAAAAAAAAATACATCGTGGCACAAAAATGGATTGGTTGGTTTCGCATGGCTACAAGGCCTAGTATGGTCACAATGAGGTACCACACCCCTGGAGCGTAGTGGCATTAATAGACTAATATGCTAATTTATGCAACCCTACGATGGGAGGAAAGGGCCCAAAAGATCACATAAGCCCGCGCCAAGACTAGCAGGTATTTTCAACGAGGGCATACGAGCATACAATGCTTTGGGTCGTTACATAAGGTCAACCTATACCGTACATTGTCTCTTGGTCAACAGTGGTCCCTATACTCAGCAAACAGGATATCACAGAATTGAGAATTCTTCCAGGCCCTACAGAACATACCAGCAACAACAAACGAAACAAAAACACTTATTGAAGCATCAGTGAAGCTATTTTTTGCACTCTAACTTCCTTCTGCAAGGAAGCGGACAAAGGAGCGTGGGAAATTTATCAAGTTCCTTGAAGTTGGAAGCATAATACAATGGCCAATGCTTACAACTTGTAAAGGTAAATACTAGACTGACTACATGAGCCTAGTTATCGCTAATCATAGGTTGCCGGATGCTGTAAATACGACTCATGATCAAATGAACTCCATTTGAAATGGCTTTCTTTACCTCATTCAAGGAAACGTATTATTAGATAAAAAGCACCGATTTGAAAATTTTACTAGAGCTGCAAATTTGATGTAGATCTCTTAACCATTCTGTAATCGACGTTGCACCATTTCTAATTCTCTTGCATAGCAATGGACCTGTTATGAAATTGGCCACACCCAAGGAAAATCGTACTTTGGATTTCTTGTGAGCTGCAAAGTAATTCAACTGCCCCCCCCCCTTTCAGTAGTCGCAAGCTGTAGAATATGACTCACGTTAACATCATTTCAAAATAAAGAAAAAATTGTGAGGTGCAAAGTCTGCTACGTAAACACCCATTTTGATCAAAACCTTGCTATTTTAACTTATTTTCATAGTGCAGAGTGGAAACAAAAATTTGCCAGGTGGTACGGAGATGAGAATAAAATCTAACGTGGAATTATACTGACTATTACTGCAAGTATTGCTTCATAGGCATACGAGTTTCCAGCACGAAGTAGGCGTTGCCAAAAGTACAGGAATATTTTGCCCATCTGACAGTGTCCGCCCGACAGACAGACTGCATGCACTTATTGTATGTATGCACATGTATGTGAACAATCACCTTGGATGGAGAGATGGCTCGAAATGCAATCCCGAAGAGCTGGGTGACACATAATAACAAACTTTCAACAAAAATACTTCCAGCAGCAAAGACTTACAATTGAACATTGAAAAACAAACACACATATACGAAAAAAAAAAATCACTTTCTGCATAGAACGTCCTCCGGACAAGGGAAACCTGGTTTTTCACGGGACAAGGAGGGTAGACTGCAGATCCGTAAGGTTTATTTTGTACACCACCAGATTTCTTAAAAAGGATTACAGCTCAGGCAGCCATGTGCATTAGGCAGCTCCAACGTATCAAATGTCCATCCGACAAATTTGGAATAAAAATGTGCCCCCTTTCTCGGGCTTCAAATTG
This sequence comes from Aurelia sp. 4 Dawson et al 2005, assembly GCA_964019985.1. Lineage (NCBI taxonomy): Eukaryota > Metazoa > Cnidaria > Scyphozoa > Semaeostomeae > Ulmaridae > Aurelia > Aurelia sp. 4 Dawson et al 2005. The sequence continues at coordinate 27,406,596 of OZ026492.1, read as the reverse complement.
ATATAAGGTAAGGACACCTGAAAAACTCCTCATGAGACATCAGCATGACTGCTTGCTCCCAAGCTACTTGATCCAAGACCAGGGACAACTAGAGACTACTTTATTCCAAAGCAAAACAAGCAAAACGAACAATTTCTTGTTCCCCTTTTATGAAACAGAAGGTTGGGCTAATAACGACAACTAAAAGGATGGACTATGATTCACACAGCCCAGGGGCGGCAAGGAAGCCTTATTAACAGCGAAAGAATGTGGTTTGCCTTTGAAGTAGGAATGATAACAGTATAACCAATTTTCGGAGAGTAGGCCAACTTTGAATCGCATTCATGCAAGGTAAATACTTCATTAATTTTGAAATGGGTGCTACCTGCAAACTGCACGCCGCAGACATTGTTCGGGCCCAACAGGACAGAAACTTAGCCTCAGTCCAAACTTCGGAGCAAGGCACTCCAGTCTTCTATTTTCGTCCTTTTGGGGGAAATTACCGAGGTAATTTCAGTGGCAGCAAGTGCTCCCGTACAAGCACTTATCTCACCAAAACGACTCAAATTTCAGTCAATTTTTCCTACCAAGGAGCAACATGTATATTGTATGGGGCTTGGCAAACTCTTTGATATACATGCACTGCCACTTGGATTGCTGGTCTGAGCACAACCCGCCGAGAACAGCCTATCTCGCACCGGGTATTTCTTGAGGGAGCCGCACGCGCCATACCGCACTCTCGCACTCCCGATAGATATCGCATGTCCAGCATATCAAAAGGCTTCTTAACCGTCTTAAGAAGCCCATAAAGAAAAATGTTTTCCTCCTTCGATATTTACAAAGCTAAAAGCACGGGATCCTTGCCGCCTTCAGAACTTGCCTCCATTCCCCACAACTCTTGCGTAATTTTTATGTCTTTGTCTGCCAGTCAACGACGCTCAGGAAGCAAACAGGTTCAAAATAAAAGAAACCAGGTGGACGTTAACTTCGCTTGTTAAACCATGAAATGCCATCAGAACGTTGCATTTCTGCCTTGGTTCGTCCGGCGCCGAGGGGCAATTTCACTCATTCAAAACAAGATTCAAAATCATTCGAAGTCTCTCCAGTACAGAGTGATTTATACGGACATCGGACAGTGTTTGCTAAAGAATGCCCCTCGGGTGCAGCCATGCGCAAAGTCGGGTCAAACTTATTTTAATCGCAAGCACATCAAATATCAATATCTCGGGCTATCCTACAGGGGCTTCTGGGATAGAATTCCACTACAAGGGGCCAGACATTTCGTATCTTCTTAATACCGAAGAGGAGAGAAAGTTAACCCAAACTTTGCTCTACCAAGAGCTACAATGTCAAGGGTACCCGAAATCGGAATTTCTAACCATTTACGAACGTAGCTAGCGACAACATTGTCTAAATTCTGCTTTATCCAAGTCTGGCTAATTAATAATAATAATAATAATAATAATAGTAATAATAATGATAATAATAATGATAATAATAATAATAATAATAATGATAAAAGTAATAATAATAATAATAATAATAATTGCATTAACATCATAATTGCACTAACATCGACAGCCCATCTCCTGAGGAAATTTCTTTCAATGTAGTTATCGATTTGCGGAACCATCAAAACATTAACGATGACACTTGGTCAACTTTCCAGAAGTAATGTCATGACATAGTTGCTAGCCTTAAGTCTCTGGTAGTGACTCGGCTGGTAACTAAAAATTACCTGAAATCAAAGCTAAAAATTCAATTCATAATAATAATAATAATAATAATAATAATAATAATAATAATAATAACAATAATAATAATAATAATAATAATAATAATAATAATAATAATAATAATAATAATAATAATAATAATAAACTAAACCATCCTCTTGAACAAACAGAAATAAAAATATAAAAACACAACTGTTGCCGACATACGTTTCGATTAAAATCTTCTTCAGTGTAAAACTTTTCACAGGGCAGCCAAATATTCATAGCAAAGACATGTTTACTTACATTATAAAGACTTTTTAAAAAGATGAAATCTAATTTACAATTGAATGTGCGATACATAAACAACCTCAGTGAACCTAAAATCAATGCCTACGAGACCATCGTACTCCTGAGAGATTTTTCATTATTTCATTAAATTTGCAATTTATACCAGGTCCCTCGGGCCAATCAAGCCGCCAAGAAAGACCCAAAAGACAAGAACCCACACAGAGTTCCCGTCCCCGGGGGTCCCCCCAAAAACGACCCAACGAGCCAAAAGACCCAGTGGGAGCCAGAACTATAATGTAAAGAGGAACTGGAGCTTAACGAACCCCTTGAGGCTATGCTAACTTTTCTGTGAATCCCAAGGGTAACTTTCCATAGATTCGCTAGCTGCTAAACAATCATAGCAAATGCTAAATCCGGGACAGCCCGATAGGGAATTCCACCCCACCACCACGTGCAGAAAGGCACGAAGTTACCAGAGGAAAACACAGAAAATAACGCTAGCAGGGCCTCCCTACATCCCATTCAAGTGTAATGGCAGAGTCTAAGCTGTTCCACATGCAAACATATCTAATTCCACATCCGCCGCTCTTTCATTAAGATCCTTGGGAGAGAACGTTTCAAGCCGATATTGCCAATAAAGCTCTTTTCTCCGAAGTGAATAAACGTCCTCTGCCCCATCGATAATTTTGATCCCAACCGTAAATTTCCCATTGTGTCCATTTTCAAAAAAATGCCCAAAGAAGCTGGCTTGTGGAATAGGCTTACCCTTGTCAAACATACAAACATAACGAAGGCTCCCTTGACAAGGGTAAGCCTATTCCACAAGCCAGCTTCTTTGGGCATTTTTTTGAAAATGGACACAATGGGAAATTTACGGTTGGGATCAAAATTATCGATGGGGCAGAGGACGTTTATTCACTTCGGAGAAAAGAGCTTTATTGGCAATATCGGCTTGAAACATTCTCTCCCAAGGGTCTTAATGAAAGAGCGGCGGATGTGGAATTAGATATGTTTGCATGTGGAACAGCTTAGACTCTGCCATTACACTTGAATGGGGTGTAGGGAGGCCCTGCTAGCGTTATTTTCTGTGTTTTCCTCTGGTAACTTCGTGCCTTTCTGCACGTGGTGGTGGGATGGAATTCCCTATCGGGCTGTCCCGGATTTAGCATTTGCTATGATTGTTTAGCAGCTAGCGAATCTATGGAAAGTTACCCTTGGGATTCACAGAAAAGTTAGCATAGCCTCAAGGGGTTCGTTAAGCTCCAGTTCCTCTTTACATTATAGTTCTGGCTCCCACTGGGTCCTTTGGCTCGTTGGGTCGTTTTTAGGGGACCCCCGGGGACGGGAACTCTGTGTGGGTTCTTGTCTTTTGGGTCTTTCTTGGCGGCTTGATTGGCCCGAGGGACCTGGTATAAATTGCAAATCTAATGAAATAATGAAAAATCTCTCAGGAGTACGATGGTCTCGTAGGCATTGATTTTAGGTTCACTGAGGTTGTTTATGTATCGCACATTCAATTGTAAATTAGATTTCATCTTTTTAAAAAGTCTTTATAATGTAAGTAAACATGTCTTTGCTATAAATATTTGGCTGCCCTGTGAAAAGTTTTACACTGAAGAAGATTTTCATCGAAACGTATGTCGGCAACAGTTGTGTTTTTATAATAATGATAATAATAATAATAATAATAATAATAATAATAATAATAATAATAATAATAATAATAATAATAATAATAATAATAATAATAATAATAATAATAATAATAATAATAATAATAATAATAATAATAATAATAATTCATAAGGAAAAGAAAGAGGCTTTGATAGTTGATATTGCTGTACCTGCGGATACGAGGATTGCAGAGAAAGAGTTAGAGAAGGTAGAAAAGTACCAAGTTCTGAAAAGGGAAATAAAAAGGTTGTGGGAACTGCGATGTGCTGCGATGTGTTCCAGTAGTGATTGGTGCCCTCGGAAGCGTTACAAAAGATCTTAAATGTTGGATTGAAAAGATGGACATTGTGCCTGAGGTTGGAGTACTGCAGAAGACTGCATCGTTGGGGACGGCAAGAATACTGAAAAAAGTGCTAGAACTTTAAAGAAGAAGGACATCTGTTAGCCTTTAGTCATATGTTGTGACTCGCCTAACAGGAAGAAAAACGGCAATAAGACCAGCCAGTGCAGAAATGCTTAAAATCCCATAATAATAATAATAATAATAATAATAATAATAATAATAATAATAATAATAATAATAATAATAATAATAATAATGATGATGATGATGATGATGATGATGATGATGATGATGATGATGATGATGATGATGATGATGATGATGATGATGATGATGATGATGATGATGATGATGATGATGATGATGAGGAGACAGTTGAGTTGGAAGAAGCGAGTTTGGCCTTTTATTTGGAGACCAAAGAAGAAGAACTGCTGAGAGAGGTCTCGCGAGAACAAATTTTGGAATTCAATGGAAGTCCTCAGGATAAGAAGAAAGCAATGTTAAAGGACAGACAACTGAAATACGAAAATAAAAATCTACATGGAGCATTTGAAAGAAAAACGAAAGAAATAAAGGACAGTGTGGAGAGTTGGACTTGGTTAAAGAAAGGATACTTAAAAAAGGAGACAGAAGGGATGATAATGGCGGCCCAGGATCAGGCAATCAGGACAAGATGGGTGCAGAAGAATATCGATAAGATGGATATCATTGAAACGTGTAGGATGTGCGGAGACAAAGAAGAAAGCATCAGCCATATAGTATCTGAATGTAAACAGTTAGCCCAGAAAGAATATAAACTTAGTAAACATGATAAGGTTGCTGCCATACTACATTGGGACATTTGTAAGAAAAATGGATTCGAATGTGGTGATAAAAGTTATGAACACGTCGTTGATAGCGAGAAAAAGTTTTGGAGAATGAAGATGTTAAGGTTTTGTGGGATTTTCCAATTCAAACCGACAAGAAATTGGATGATAACAGGCCAGATATCACAATGATTGACAAGAGAAAGAAAGTATGTTGGCTAATTGATGTCGCTTGTCCATTTGACACAAGAATAGACAAGAAAGAACATGAAAAAATAGAAGCGTATACAGAGCTGAAATATGAAGTTCTGAAAGTATGGCGGGCGGAAGAGCAAAAAGTCTTCATAGTCCCAATCATCATTGGAGCACTAGGATCAGTCACAAAAAAGCTTGGAAAGAACTTAGAAATGATCAATTTTGTCAAGGGAGTGGAGCCATTGCAGAAAGCTTGTCTACTGGGAACAGCTAGAATTATCAGAAAAGTGTTTGACTTTGGTGACTAAAGAGACAAATGATTTACTATCTAAAGCTGCGGGAGGTGGCTTGATAGTAAGATGAACCCAGTTGAATTGTACGAACTGTGAAATTGCAAATAATAATGATAATAATAATAACAATAATAATGATAACAATAATAACCATGATAATAATAATAATAATGATGGAAAACATTGATCATGTAGTTGCAGGTTGTAAAATGTTGGCACAAAAAGAATACAAGCGGCGGCATGATAAAGTCTGTCTCAACTTGCACTGGTCACTATGTAGAAAGTTTGGATATAGTGTTTCCGACGAGTGGTAAAATCATGTACCAGAGAAAGTTTTAAATGAAACTGGTAAGCCAAAGATTCTATAGGACTTTGATATCCAAACAGACAGGACAATTGAACATCGAAGACCAGATATAATGGTACATCACGTCGAAAAAGGAGAATGTCTCATAATAGATGTTGCAATACCTGCAGACAAGAATATCGCAGATAAGGAAGTTGAAAAAATAACTAAATAAGCCGAACTGAAAATAGAAATATCAAGGATGTGGGGATGCTCAGCTGCAAAAGTTAAGGTTGTTACCCATTGTTATTGGAGCATTAGGATCAATTCCAAAGAAGCAGACATACTTCCTGGAGCAACTTGATATCCGGACAGACATGCGAGTACTTTAAAAATCTGCCCTCCTTGGAACAGCGCATATTCTTAGGAAAGTACTTTCTGTCTAAGGCCTTTGTTAAGGCTTCACAGTTTGACTATAGAAGAACCAGTATTCATTAAGAACAGCACTCTGCAATCGAGTAATAATAATGATAATGGAAACTTTCATTCAAAACAATTTAAAATACAATAAACGCTAAAACCTAGTCTATCCAGCCAACTCTCCAAAATTGGGCATTGGTTGCATACTCACACAGTTCAAAACTAAGATCAATAATGTCCTTATATGCTACCATTAAAAGCTTAAAAGTTCGGGGAATGTCCATTCTTTATTTCTACGACAAAATATATAGTACGACGATCTTATACATATATTTGTTATTCGCTTAGTGAGGAACAGAATTTCATTCTTTGGTACCCTTATATATCGTAAAAGTTCGATAAAGTTTCTGCTGTCTTTCTCTATGAAACCGCTAGCACCCATGGACACATTAACATAACGAACGTCACCATATTTCGGTAGCAAGTTTGACATTAACGATTTGTATTTGTCGCGTTTTCTTTTGCTGTTTCCCTCCATATTTGTTTCAAAACCAATGGTAAGTTCTACGATGGTGACGACTTTCTGCTGAACAAGAACAATGTCAGGCCTCTCGTGATCACCTGTTACGATACATGGGGATGCAAAGGATGGTATATCCGCGTATACATTCTTGCAGAATCTAGACAATGTATTCGCGATGTAGCTGAGGACGGAGTCATGTCGCCATGTGTATCTCCCTTGGTCAAGAGAGCTCTTGCACCCTACAACCACGTGACCCAGAGTTTGGTTGTGGTGGCACAGCTGACATGCCTTATTCTCTGAGTGACCCCACATAAACATGTTACTCATATTTGGCAGTGTCTTGTTCAAGTATCGGATGGTAAAATTATAGATGTTTTTCGGCAAACTTCTTTGTACTGAGGTCCAAGCGGTTTTTGTACTTGCTAAGATAGAGTCCCAAACATGACGAATTACTAGTCCTTGTGTTGTGAGATTTTCTTTTATCTTGTTAGTAATGTCATTTCTGGTGGATTTAACGACATTCTTTGTACTATTGAAGGTGTCATACTGCTTACTCTTATCACTGGAAACTTGCACCAAATGATTTATGTCGTGATTGAAAGAATTTTTCAAGCACTGTCTCATGACTACTTGGCACTGTTTGAATTTAGTGCTAATGTCCACATTGTTAAGACCAAACTGACTATTTGTCAACATGACGATGGACAATGTCCCGGATGCAGGGATTTCTAGCCATCTACGAAGGTAGTTATGAGCAACAGTGTCCAAATTGTTGATAATCCATGTTTGGTCGATATCAGCTATTGTCAAATGCCACGACAGTCTGCTCATTAGATATTGAGAATAGAGCCATACCTTTTTTTTTGGATGAAGAGGTAGACTATGGATCCTGTCCATAATTTGTGTTGTAATTTGTAATAATTCATCTTTATGTTTTTGATTGCCCATCTCAAAATTGAACCACCTTCCAAGGTATTTAAAACTTTCTCCTTCTTCCAGGGATCTGATGATGTTTCCGTTGGCATAAACTTTAGGCTTGGATTGTACTGATTTAGACCCTTTCTTACAAATACCGAATGACATACATTTATCCGTTCTGATTATCATGTGTGACCAGTTGCACTATTGTGTGAACATATTCAAAAGCACTTGATTTTCGTACTCATTAGATGTAACTGCTACGGCATCATCAGCAAACTGGAACCAGTTTTTTTGGGTTTAAAATTTTGTGGTAGACATAACCCATTTGTTTCAGTTCGTTACTCTTTTCCAGGCTCTGAATAAAGGTGTTAAAAATCATATTGAATAAGAGAGGGCTAAGACAATCACCTTGCAAAACACCCTTTTCGAACTTTATCGGTGGAGTTATGTAATATTTCGCTGCAACCGATGTTGTGAATCCATCGTAGATGTCTACAATAATGTCGATTATATGTAGTGGTAAATGATGGTACTCAAGAGTGCTTACAATGAGTCGATGATCAACCTCGCCAAAGGCATTCTTAGGATCGAGCAATGTTACAACTATAGACTTTTGGTTTTTCTTGGCATGTCGCAACAAGTAAGCAAGTTGTGATGTGTGCTCAAATGTACCCGATACCTTTGGAGTAAAGCCCTTTTGAATGTTGCACTCAATAAAATCATTTGCTTTCAAAAACTGGAATATTCTGTTTCGTATAAAACAGGCATAAACCTTCAAGAAAACACATTGTAAAGTATCGGCCTGAAATTTTGAGGATCATCATTCGGGCTTTTTTTATGGATTAAGACTGTTATTGCTCGCTTCCAATCAACAGGTGACTGTTTGCTTTCCCAGGCAGTTCTAATGATTTCTAGCAAATATGTACGTAAATAAGGACATCGCTTCAGTGTGATTATAGAAATCTGTTCGAGGGGGCAGGCAGCACTTGCTGTTTTCATTCTACCAATGATTTTATTCAGTTCTGCATAATTTGGTGCATTACGATTGAAATCCTGTTTTGGATTGTCATAGCTTGGCATCTAATCGGGCTTGGTAAAGTTAGTAGGAGACCTCTTTTTCTTGAATAATTTACTGAAATATTCAAAAAAAGTTGCTTTCCAAAATGATGGCAGCAACTCAGTGACTTTTTCAAGTTGATTTTTAGCATATTTCCAATAATTTTGCTCGATTTTCATGTCATGGTCAAAAGATACAGGTAGAGTCTCCTCACTTCCCCTAACTTGGTTAATAATATTAATAATAATAATAATAATAATAATAATAATAATGATAATAATAATAATAATAATAATAATAATAATAATAATAATAATAATAATAATAATAATAATAATAATAATAATAATAATAATAATGATAATAATAATAATGATAATAATAATAATGATAATAATAATAATAATAATAATTTGGTACATGCATCAGCCTGAGAGAGTACTTGAGTCAGAGCATTGCAAGATACTATGGGACTTCCCTACACAGACTGATAAACAGTTGGAGCATAATAGACCTGAAATTACTGTAATTGAAAAGAAAGATAAAAGTTGTAAACTGATAGACCCATCTTGCCCATTCGATACTCGTATCGAAAAGAAAGAAGAAGAGAAATGCACAAATTACAATGACTTGAAATATGAAATTGCAAGAATATGGAAAATGAAAAAGGTTGATGTTATACCAGTAGTTATTGGAGCCTTGGAGACAGTGACAAAGAATTTTGATAAATGGTTGGAAAAGTTAGAACTGGATCTTACGGTAGAGATGCTACAGAGACCATGTTTGCTTGGAACAGCGAGAATAATACGTAAAGTATTGGATATAAAGTGAAGATCAAGAAAAGAAGTAATGTCAAGATACCAAAGACCACTGGGTGTGGTCCGCTATCGTGGCAAATGAACCAGGAAATAAGATCACTCCTGTGAAAAAGACACATAATAATAATGATAATGGTAATGATAATAATCTATATACATAAGCGATGAAGAGTTTTGTTACGCACATTCCTGTTTGTGACACTTTCCCGCACACAGATCCTCACGTCTACTGCTTACCTCCAAAAATTTCAGAAAAACGATGAAAAATAGCTGACGATAGAGGCTTGCCTGTGGTCCAATACTTTTCTTCGTACAGTATCTTGGGAGTATGAGGAGGGGTTTGTACCCAAATTTTAGCAATTCAGTTCAACAATAGGCCCTAACCTTCGACCTTTCTTTGTGCATCCTGATGGCAGCCATAGAAATGTGATGGCAGCGTTCAATCTTAGCTAAAAACAAGTTTTGCAGTTGCTTTTTCCAAGCACCGAGGGAGTAAAAGCTTGTAAATAGTTGATATTATGTTAGCTGCAGTATCTTTCTGGCTCGTGGTAAAGTATTTTGATGCTCAGGTTGGACAAAGCAAAGTCATAGCCTTACTTTGCAGAGGCTCTCCTCTTGGTTTTGTCGAAGTGTTACAAATTCAGAGTTTGCTCTTGTAGTCTTTTAAGTCTTCTGCTAATAAATTTACTGATTACAACATATAGATTCTTTACTCAATTCTTAGTGAAGAGTTAGCTCAAGTTACAAAGTTATTACTCGTGAAGCTGATTTTTGACGATTTTAAAGGCCATACTCATAACCTGAGTTTCTCTGCATCGGCCAAAATGGCACACAGTACAAATCAGACCTGCGACCCTAGCAACAAAGGATCGTCATTTCCAAATGCTAACTGGGTAACTGGCCCAAGGCCAAAACCAAAAAATCCTGTTTGCCCGAATAGAGAATGTTTGATTGCAAGTATAAAGCTTGAATGTTCTTTAACCAAGCTATGTTACCAAAATAGAGTATGACTAAAGTATTTTATGTAATGTTTTCCAGAACTCCAAATATGAATTTATCACAGCAAGGGAGAGTCCTCTGCTATTACAAAAGGGGTGACGTGGAAATAACCTCAATAACAGTTCAACAATTCACTCATCGCTGGGGGCAACCTAGAAAACATAACTGAGGTGTGCAGAGTCCGAATCTTGCAAAACAGTTCTTGCATTTGATGACAGGATACCTATTTCTTGGGCTCTGTTGTTGAATGAAAATAACGCAAATGTGGTAATGAATCAAGCAATGCTTACTGTGAGTGTAGTCCAGTAATTGCCTTTGCTACTCCCATGATTCATCGCCTTTCCACTATTTCAAAATTGCAAGAAAATCTGCTTTAACGTCGATGGCCATATCATGTTACCAGGTCTGAATATTATTATTATTATTATTATTATTATTATTATTATTATTATTATTATTATTATTATTATTGTTATTATTATTATTATTATTATTATTATTATTATTATTATTATTATTATTTTTATTATGAAAATTCAACGCTCGTCCATTGACGGATTTAATGTTCTGAACATCTAGTGACAACAAGTCTCCTTAGATTTCCAGGACCTTTCGTAGTATTCTTGCAGTGTTCAGTGATACGGTGGTCTGCATTTGGTTGATGGCAATACCTGATTCAATCTGTTCCAATTGTTTCTGCAGTGTTTTAGGAATCGTCCCAAGAGCACCAATAACGATGGGTATAATCTTGGCTTTCATGTTCCAAAGCTTTTGCACTTCTCGTTTAAGATCTTGGTACTTCTCGATCTTCTCTCTTTCCTTTATTTCAATGCGATGATCAGAAAGTACAGTGAAGTCAACAATTAAAGATAATTTATTCTCCCTGTCGATAATCATCATGTCTGGTCTCCTTGCCTCAACGATATGATCACTTTGTACAGTGAAGTCCCAAAGGATCTTGAACTTCTCGTTTTCAGTAACTGGCTGGGGTTCATGTTCGTACCATTTATCAGTGGTTACAAAACCTTTCTTTCGACAAAGGTCCCAATGGATCGCCTTACCCATCCAGTCATGCCTTCTTTTATATTCCTTTTGGGCTAGTTTAGGGCATTCGCTTATGATGTGGGTGATCGCTTCATCTTTTGCGTTGCATATACGGCACATGCTGTCATCTCGAGTCTTGTCGATTTTGGCCTTGATAGCATTCGTTCGGATGGTTTGATCCTGCGCTGCTATAACAAGAGATTCGGTTTCCCTCTTTAGATGACCATTTTTCATCCAGTTCCAAGTTTTTTCATCGGCAACTTCCTCTATATCTCTAAGAACTGACCATTAGTTTTTTCTCCTTTAATTCCGCCTTTCTGTTTCTTTTAATTCGCTGTTTAACATTGTTAACACTTTCAGTTGATTCTTTGTCTTCCCCACGTACTGCGATTATGAGTCTTTCTGTGCTATTTTGAATGTAGTTTTCTAATCCTACTGTTGCAATTTCAACGCAATTCTCTATGCTAATAAGACCACGCCCACCCTCTTTCCGACTTATGTATAAACGGTGAACGCCGTCTTTTGGATGATGAGCCTTGTGCATAGTAAGTAGCTTCCTTGTCCGTTGGTCCAACTTCATTATTTCCTTCTTCCTCCAGTCAATAGTTGCTGCTGTATATCTAAAGAGAGACACTGCCCAGGTGTTAATGGCTTTTATCAAATTCCCACTGTTTAGTTTTGACTCTAGCACTTTTCGCACTCGCCTAAGATACTCTTTTGACACTTTATCTTTCATTTCTTGATGTTTTATTCTGTCATCTTCTAGTACTCCTAAATACTTATAGGATTCTCCTTCATCTAATGACTTTATCTTTACTGCATCTGGTAATAGAATGCCATTACTCTTTACCTTCGTTCCTCTTTTCATAATTAGGACTGCACATTTTTCTATTCCGAATTCCATTTTAATATCTGTACTAAAGACCCTCACGGTGTTAATCAGTGAGTCTAGCCCTCGTTCGTTTTTCGAAAACAATTTTAAATCATCCATATAGAGCAAGTGATTCAATTTCTCTTTGTTCTTATAAAATTCATATGCCTCTTTACAATCACGCAGAATTAATGTTAGTGGGATTAATGCAATAACAAATAGTAGCGGTGATAATGTGTCTCCTTGAAAGATCACTCTTTTGATATTAACTTCTCCTAGTAATTTTCCATTTGATGTTAATTCAACACACCATTTTTCCATTGTCTCTGTTAGCAGATTCCTGACATTCTTTGCTACTTTGAACAAGTCCAGATCTTCTATGATCCATTAATGTGGAACCATATCATATGCTTTACGATAATCGATTCGACACATTGCCAGATTCTTTCTCCTTCTTTTCACCTCCCTTAGTACCATTTTATCAATATAAATAAGGTCATGTGTACCCCTTGTAATTCGTTCATTTTTGATTTGACATTACTTAGCCATTCCGCATTTTTATTGTGTTCTTTCTTCCCACTCCAAATATTCTGCCAGAATTTCTTTGCTTCTTCGGCATCCGGAGGTTCATTCTCGGTTTGTTTGCCAGCACCATTAAGCTTACGATAGAAGTTTCCTTCATTTTTCTGGAACATTCGGTTTTGCTGGTATTGACTAATCCTGTTGTTGTATCGGTTGATTTTGCCTTGCTTTGCTTTGATTCTTTGACTTATTACCTCTAAGACCGTGTTCTCACCTTTCTCTCTCAATCTATCTTTTTGTTGTAATCTGTCTCTGTGCTTCTTTTTTATCTTTCCACCATCTTTGATCACTTTCACTCTGTCAAAATCTTTACGAAGCTCCTTTACCTGGCTTTCCAGTCGTTTTTGCCACCATGGCTTCTTTGCAGTTTCTTGTACTTTCGCTTTTACTCCCAACATTTGTGCCGTTATAACTCCACCCGCGCACATGACCCTGTTGAGTGTTGTTATGTCATTAATCCTGATCTTTTTGAGCATCTTGTCAATTTTTTAGCTTGTTTCTGCTAGTTTTTGAATGTCAATATTTCTCATGCTCGGAATTTCTGTATTTCCCTTTCCCATTAGCACAATCATCCTATTAAAGTATGTTTGTTCTTCCTGGGTGAATGGTTCTAACATTTCTAAGCCCTCTAGTCCTCTTATTTCTAACCCCTCTTATTATTGAAGCAAAATAGCTACAGTTAAATAGCCTACAATAAGGACCATCAAATATTGTTGGTCCTAAAAATGAGCAACACCTTCCATACAAAAAAAAAACAGTCAATATCTAATCTTAGTGTTGGACGAGTCCTGAAAGTACTTTTCGAACCATGCTTTCACTGTCCATTAATACGGTTTTCTGCATCTCTGCTACTGCTTTCTCAGCTAATTTCTTTCGTTCTAAGCGTTCGCTAAATACTCTTTCAACATCACGCAATACTTCTTTCATACCGCCACCAAGAGCACCAATGACAACAGGAATTATAGCTATATCATATCCTGGTCTTCTCTCTCTTAATTCAAATGCAAGTTGTCGATATTTTGTCACTTTCTCATTTCTTTTAGCTGCTATATTTGCCTGCTGCGGACATGCCATATCGCATATCCAAATCTTATTTCTTTCCTTGTCCTCCAATACCAGATCTGGTCTCCTGGATGTTGTTGTTTTACGTAAGTTGAACTCAAAATCCCAGACTAACTTGGCACGACTGTTTTCCAAGACTTGTCCTCTCAGCCAATTTTCCATATACCACTTTGTTTCTTTTCCTACCAACCCGTATTCTTTTGCCCATGCAATAGCCATTACCATTAACGCTCTATTGTGCCGTGCCAAGTACTCACTGTTGGCTATCGTCTTACATCCAGCAACAAGGTGCTCAACAGTTTCATTGAATTCACCACATAATCGACATCTTCCATTTTCCATTAGCCCCCTTGCCACCTTCCATCCTCTTGTCTCCACCATTTGCTCAATCAGTGTCATTATTGATGCTGTCTTTCTTGGTGTCAATCTTTGTTTTAGCCAAAGATGGCATTCCTGTTCTTGTCGTCTATACATACAACTTTGTAATTCTTTCTGTTCGTAAGAATCCTGTCTTTTCTTTTCCACACCCTTCTTCAATTCTGCCTTCACTTTCTTCCATGTTGGCTTCCATTCTAATTCCAATATTTCTCCCTCTAGCTTTACACTATTCTCTACGAATTCTAATGTCTTATCAATTTCCATCATTGCTTTTACTGCTTCGTCAATGATTGTGTTAGTTTCTTTTATTGTTTCTCTATGCCATGCTGCCTGAATCCATTTATTATTTGACTTGCACATATAACAAGCGACTCTTGTTCTTGTTTCTGCATACACATCTCTCATAGACTTCAGTCCCCTTCCGCCTTGGTCTCTCTTTAGATATAATCGTTCATCACTTGCTTGCCTCCCTAACATGTCGTTCTTCCTCAATTCCCTTTTAACAATTTGATCCAGCTCATTCAGTTCACCTTTTGTCATTTTGCATACATTCATTGGATAAGCTGCCACTGGAACAATCTTAGAATTAATTGCTTGTATCAAGTTTTCATCATTTAGTTCGGATTTCATTAGTAGTTTCAGCCTCTTTGTCATTTCTACTTTAACCCTTTCATATACCTTCTTTGTCTTGATGCCATCTGCCTGCTCAACTCCAAGAAACTTATACATCTCCTCCTGATCTGGCTCTAAAGTCTTCATCCGTTCTTGTAACACTTGCAATCCTTCACCTTTCACCATTTTTCCACGTTCGAACACAATTTCTGCACATTTTGAAACACCATAACAAGCTCCTGTATCTAAACTCGCTTGTACAATAACTTCATTTATTTCCTTTAATAAACTGTGTGATTCCTGATATACCTTAAGGTCATCAACAAACAAACTGTGTGTCCGGCTTACATCTCTCTTTCCTGGCTCTCCCATTCGATATCCTTTACTCTGTTCAAGAAGCTTAGCAACAGGTATTTCTGTGATACAAAATCCAACCGGTGAGTAACTATCTCCTTGCAAGAATCCGCACTTTATATGTATCCATCTGCTTACACACTTTTCCCCATCTTTCCAGAGTTCCAGTCTCGTTTTCCATTTATTCATCAGCTCTCTCAACAATGAAATGACTACTGTTGGTATGCCAATCCACTCATACACTCGTATCATCCAGTCGTGATGCACTTTGTCATATGCTTTCTGATAGTCATAGAAGGCTACAGCTAAATTCCTGTGGTAGGTCTTTACTTCCTCCATAATACAGCTGTCAATGATTAACTGGTCAACTGTGCCCAAGACACCCTCTACTGCTCCAAGCTGTCCTGCATCCCAGACCTCATTCTCTAGTGCATGTTCCCTCATGTATTTACCAATCAAACCTGTCATAATCTTGTACGAAGTATTCAAACACGTGATTGGGCGATATTTCTGCTCATTGCTGAGGTCCTTTGTCTTAGGTATTTGGACTGTTCTTCCTGTCGGCCACCATACTGGTATCAGGTTGTTATCATTCTTCATCCTTTCAAATGCTCTCGTCAACGCTTTTTGTGCTGTTTTGAATGTTTTCCACCAGTAATTTTGAATCCCATCTATGCCTGGAGCTGTCCAGTTCTTCCTCTTTCTGATCTCTCCAACTACTCTTTTTTCCGTGAGGGTAAACTCCTTTACATTTTTCACCTTCTCCCGCAACGCCATTTTCACTTTCTGCATCCATGGCATTTCTGGTGTTTTTTCATCTTTTTCCCATATCCCAGCCCAGAACTCAACAAACTTTTCCATCGGTGGCGGTTCTCCTTCGTATACAGTCTTTTCCTCCAAAGTCTTAAAAAAGGCTTTTTGGTCTTTTTCAAAATTGGCATTGTCCTTAATTCTGTTTCCTCTTTCGATCATCTTTTTCGATCTCTTTCTCTTATTATTATTATTATTATTATTATTATTATTATTATTATTATTATTATTATTATTATTATTATTATTATCATTATTATTATTATTATCATTATTATTATTATCAATTTGTTTTAGGTTGGCAACTTACATAGCTAGAAAAGCTAATTCAAGCCAACAAATTAAATACAATGTTAAATAAATGTATACAAGAAAACAAGTCAATAAAATTACAAAGTTCATACCAATTTACAAAGTTCATATTAAAAATAGTGTAAATACTATAAAAATCCGAGCCGAGGAATGTACTGCCTGCAAAGTTTGCAGTCGCAGCCTTCATTTTTCCAATATTTGATGTTATTCTTAAATTCTTGCACAGAATTTGAATCCTTGATTTCCTGTGGAAGAGAGCGCCAAATACGCTGCCCTCTGTATCGGAATGTTTCAGTACCATGATTAACTGTATGTACCATAGGAAGTAAAAATGTATTGGCATTTCTCAAATTATATCTCTAACACTTCTTTTCAAGAAAATTACGTCCATAAAACTGGGGTTTGAATTATTTGTAGTTTTGAACATTTGAGTCATTAGCTATTGCACATTTTTCTGGTGTATTGTTACAGACCTATCCTTTTCCAACAAAGATTCGAAGCTGGAAGCATAGTCTTTATATGCAATTCGTAACGCTCTTTCATGCAGTCAATTAATCTTGTTATTCAATTTTCTGCTATGGAACATCCATACCAAAGGACAGTATTGAAACTGGCTAGTTACAAATGCTCTCATTAACAGTCTTAACTTATCAGTTCCTAAGTATGTGGACATGCGTGACAAGGCAAATAATTTGTTTCCAGCCTTTTTACAAATATTGCTGACATGCTTTTCAAAGTTGAGATTTGAATCAATCAATACCCCTAAAAGTTTCTCTTCTTGTGAAATATTGACGGTACAGCTGCCAATATTTATGCCTACATCTTGATTTGTTCTTTCACCAAAAATCATAAAATTGCATTTATCTTCGTTAAGTTTCATGTAGTTATTTCGAAACCATTCAATTATGATTTTGGAGTCATTTTCTAACCTGGAGACTACATTTTCTAGACGCGTATCGCACGTATAAATGGTTTCTCGTCCGCATAGTTACATATATCTGTCTCCTGAATCGATAACAGAAGGTCATTGATGTAGATATTGAAAAAGAGAGGTCCAAGGACGGATCCTTGGGGAACACCAAGCTGAAGATGCTTATAGCTACTGAAAGATCCATTGATTTTTACTCTTTTTTGCCGATTTTCCAGATAGCTGTGGACAAGCAATAAAGCGTCACGACTAAATCCGTATGCATGTAACTTAGCAATCAGTAAGTCATGTCGAATACAGTCGAAGGCCTTTGAAAGGTCCATGAATATGGCTTCAACTTTCCACCCTTGTCGAGGCACGCTCTCCATTTTTCAATTGTCCGTATCAATGCATGTTGAGCATTATAGCCCTTACGAAAGCCACAAAGTAGACATGATAAATACTGAGACATATATGTTGATATTTGAGTACCCATGAACCTTTCAAATACCTTCGACACTGTTGGGAGCACACTGATAGGTCTGTAATTACCCTTGAAGGTTTTGACGTCCTTTTTAAAAAGAGAAGATGCATCGGCTAATTTCAATTCATCCTCAAGGAAGAATGTTCTACTGAGTTATTAAATATGATTTGCAAGGGTTCAGAAACTATTTCCGACTCAGATTTTAACAACTTTGGAGGGATACTCTTGAAAGTGGTTGCTTTAGAGGGGTTTAGTTCACTCATCCCATTTTTGATATTTTCAATTGAAACCTTTTCAAATTAGAAAGAACCATTGTTTACATCGAGTGAGCGAATTTTTTGAATACTTGGGTGCCTCGAAAATTTAAACTGTATTTGATCGATGGGGTCACTAAAATCTTCAGAAGCAAGAACAATATTTTCATTTTCGATAATGCCAAGAGAATCAGTGATTGTGACAAAAAAGTTATTGAACGTTTCAGCCATTGAACGTTTGTGATATTTTCAACCTTTCCATTGCTACTGGTTTCTTTCCAGATAGCTGGAAAATCGCCAGAGTAGCACCCATTTTTAAAAGTGGCCAACCTGATGACCGATCTAATTACCGACCTATATCGGTTCTGCCTGTTTAGCTAGGGTCTTTGAAAAACTTATTCATAACCAATTATATGATTATTTGGACAGAAACAAACATCTGTTTTCAAACCAATCCGGCTTCAGAGCTCTTCATTCTATTGTCACGTGTCTTCTTAACAACACAGATGACTGGTATGTGAACATGGACGATGGCAGATACACTGCAAATATCTTCATTGATCTCAAAAAAGCATCTGATACTTTGGATCACGACATTTTACTTCCTAAGTTGAGGAAATATGGAGTTGAAAATCTAGAACTTGCTTAGTTTACGTCTTATCTAACTAACAGAAAGCAATTTTGCAAAGTTAACGGGATATGTTCCAAAACTAAAGATATTCATTGCGGTGTGCCCCAGGGTTCTTGTCTTGGCCCTCTTTTGTTTTTGATCTATATCAATGATCTTCCGTTCGCCCTAAAGAAAGGCAAAGTGACGATGTACGCAGACGATACGAGTATTTCTTATTCCTCCTCGAGTTTAGTAGACATAGAACAAACTCTAAATAGTGAACTGAATGATTTGAAGCTATGGATGCAAGGTAATAAACTCTCTTTGAATGTCCTAAAAACTCAGGCTATGGTTGTAGGCTCCCAGCCCAAAATTAAGAAAATTACTGTTGATCATCCACAGTTTTTTATTGGTGGCTTTCAAGTTTAAAATGTTGACCAAGCAAAATACCTGGGTGTGATAATCGATAAGAACTTAAATTGGGAAGAGCACATTAGCAATGTCCATACCAAAGTTTCTCGTGCAATTGGGTTTCTGAAATACTCCAGAAAATTTTTACCTCAAAACACATTGAGTAAAATGTATTCAGGTATCGTCGAGCCCCATTTTCGGTTCTGTTGTTCGGTATGGGGGTGCTGCGGGGTGACCAAGTTGCAAACCTTACAAAAGTTGCAAAATCGAGCGGCTAGAATCGTTACGAAAAGCAATTTTGATACTCCTGCTATAGGCTTGATACAAAGTTTAAATTGGCCTACTGTAAGCGACATCATTAGAGGCGAAACCGCAACTACAGTGTACAAACCTCTAAACGGTCTCGTCCCGGAGTACCTTTCCAGCATGTTTGAAAGAAGGTCGACTCGAAATGTCAAGGAACTCAGAAACACCGAAACTGATCTTTCGATACCTTTATGAAAAACTAACAATGGGCAGAGAGCTATATCTTTTCGTGGACCTAAGCTTTGGAATAGCCTTGAACTTGATGTTAAACAGGCACCATTTCTTGCCACCTTTAAGAGAAGAATCAAATCGTAAACTGGTAACATTTGTACCACGGCCCCCTGAAAAGCAGTTCTCATAGACTGATGGGGCTACCGTGCCCAAATAAATAAAAATGAAATGAAATGAAATGAAATGAAATGAGTCGATGCCTTTGAGGGAGGCGTTTGAATTCATCTGCAGTATCTGATAGGTCTGGGCTTTTCTCTTCAGCATGTTATCCAAACCAGCTCTAAATCTGTATCCCGGATCCATATACTTTTTAACATGAGCAGATTCCACATCTACTTGTGCACTCTGCCTTTGCCTGATGGCCAAGCAAAGGCTTCGCCTGAAAGGTTTGCCCCAATGATTCTCAGTATGGTCCTGTTGCTCATAGAAACTGTGTATTGGTGATTCACTTCTACTTCTTTTTGTGTTGAATTTAATCTGTCTTCGATGAGAATTTGCAAGTTCTCTTTGCACCTCAATCAGTTCTAATACCGTGTGAGTCAGAAAAAACGTTGGGCGTTTGGCGAGCTGTGACATCGAATTTAGCCATCCGATTGCCATGAACAAAATTTTTCCATGAAGCCAAAGGTCTAACTTAGATATTAAAGCTTTTCTCATCGAAATCGGGCATTTGGTGCATTTTTAACAAAGATTTTGTTTCATACGACTTTGTATGGGAGTCTTGCAAAATGGTGAAATCTTTTGCCAATCCCCTTCCACATTTTCTCTTGGCAAGGTTTACAAGTACACGTGGTATTATCAGGGAAAAATGAAATAGCCAGGAGAAACTATTTTCTCTCCTGTGATGTCTTATCATAACTTGCCCTTAGTGATGAATATATTTGAAAGACATTAATAATGCACACTTCTTTGTCTTGCGAAAGAGGTTTGTTTAAGCAGATCAACGCTCTGTAAATCGCAATGGGACTATTTGCAGATAACACTTTTCCCCAAAGTTTGGTGCACACTAGGTCTTTGAGTCCTTGGAGTAGTGCATCAAACTCCGAGTCTTCGTCTTTTGGGTCCCTCTGCACGACCGCAATAACCCAAACAACCTAGTAATGTGAACCAGGTCTAATTATTTCAGTATCCCCCGATAATACCACATATACCTGCTACTCTGGCAAGGCTAAAATGCTGAAGGGGCTTCGCTAAAGATTTCATCAGTTTGCAAGACTCCAATACAAAGTCTTACAAAGAAAATCCTTTTTAACAAATGCATCAAACGACCGATTTCAATGAGGAAAGGTTTATGATCTAAGTTAGGCTCTTGGCTGCACGGAGAAATTTCGTTCACGTCAATCGGATGGCTAAGTGAGGCGTCACAGTCCGCCAAACGCCCCACGTTTTCTCTGACTCACCCGGTAGATCTGCTCCTTCAGATGGAATCTGATGCTTGGTGGCCACTGCTAGTAGTTTCAAATGTTTATCGAGCATTCTTTGATCACTGTATTTAACTCTTTCTGCAGATCTCAATCGAGTCTCATTACGGAAAAGTAATGGGTCTTAGAAAGCGTTTGCAAAAACATGTCACTTTCAATGTCTTCTACAAGGTTTTGCAGTTGCTTTTTGGCAGTTTCTATCTCGTTCTCTTTTGCTTTAATGACAAATTTATGCACCTTATGGTGCACCAGACTTCCTTAATTGAAGTAACTATTGCATCTGTCAACTCTGCCGATGATACCAGTATATCATATTCTTCCAAGAATATCGACGAGCTTAATGAAACCCTTAACAGTGACTTAGACTCCTTGAAACAGTGGCTTGAAGGTAATAAGCTGTCTCTGAATGTAATTGAAACTCAAGCAATGGTTATAGGCTCTATGCCTAATATCAAGAAGATATCAGACAAATCAGTACCGACCCCGTCTTTCGCCATTGGCAACTCGCATATTGATGTTGTGGATAATGCGAAATACTTGGGAGTACAACTTGATAAACATCTTGTGTGGGGATGAGCATACTAAGGCTGTACGTTCAAGGATTTCTCGCTTTTTGGGTTTCGTAAAATATGCTAAAAAATTGCTTCCAAAGCATACCCTTTGTCAAATGTATAGAGGAATCGTTGAGCCCCATTTTCGCTACTGTTGCTCTGTGTGGAGTAACTGGTAACTGGTAACTGCGGAGATTCTCGCCTGTTAATGCTACAAAAGTTACAAAATCGTGCTGCGAGAATAGTTACCAACAGCAGCTATGATGCACCAGCAACAAACTTGATAAAAGAGCTCAAATGGCCGACAGTCCATGACATGATCAAACAAGAGACGTCTACTATTGTTTTCAAATCAATAAACGGTCTCGCGCCCACTTACCTCTCTACTCTTTTCATAAGAAACTCAACAGGGGAGACTGTAAATTTGAGAAATTCTGAGACTGACTTACTTGCTCCACGAATGAAAACAACTAATGGCCAGAAAGCATTTTCGTTCCGTGGATCAAAGGTCTGGAATGAATTAGAACATGAGGTCAAGCTAGCCTCCTCTTTGTCTACTTTTAAATCTCTCTGTCTACTTTTAAATGTAGGCTGAAATATAAATAGATTTTAATTTTTCATTTATTCTTATTCAACATTGAAAATGTTCTTTTTCTTATTGTTCATTTTAGTATCATTGTAATTAGGTTTTTTCACGGCCCCCTGAAAAGCAGCCACTCTTGGTTGATGGGGCCACCGTGATTAAAAAATTTAAAATGAAAATTTAAAATGAAAATGCACTGACTGTTTCTGTGACCTTTAGCGTGACAATTGGCACAAGTTGACGCCACATTTTTGCCCAGTGGTATCCTTTCTCTCGGCTTTTCTTCAAGTGACGCTAACTCTCCTTGCAAGGCAATGATTTTTTCCCGAAGCACACTGGCTCTGTTGACTTTCACATTCATTGCTTTCCGAATCCCCCTCAGAGGATCAGCAGTCACCGGTGTCCCCGTTGGTTTTGGCACAATTTTATCGTCGTCTAATCCATGTATGTCACCTTGTCCGGTTCTCGTTCCAGGTTGTGTATGATTTTCTAAGCCCATTAGTTCTTTGATGATAATTGCATATTCTTTTGCGGCTCTTTCCTCTGCTATGTCAGAAACTTTAAAAGTGGACTCTTGGAGTTTACTTACTGGCACACCCTTTCGAATGAAGCCAAAATGCTTCGGCAACAGCTCTTGTACTTTCTTAGGTCTTGCAAGCTTTCTCCAAACAATTTCTCGTCTCGAACGATGAAAGGTAGATTTTTCACCCTGTCAGTGGCATGAAGCCCTATCAGAAACTCTATCACCGTAGTGTGACCAAGTACCATTCGTGGACAAGTATGTGCATGATGAAGGTTAAGTGTCAGGTCAAAGTTGAAACATAATCATCATGGCTCTACTGTCATCTTAGACATTCAATGCTTCTGCTTTGAAGGAGGGAATTAAACCCGCAATGTAAATATGGAGATTGAAAATGGATTCCTATTGAATTTCACAATTCAATCCGAGATTTTGTAATCACGCGTAACGCACGAGTTGTTTTGACAGTAAGACCTCATTCAAGAGACAGGTGGCAATGAATTGACCCCCGTTTAGTTTTTCAAATTTTAAAGTAAAATTGCTTTCTTACAGATACCGTACAAAACAGCGGATGAACTGTACCAGCACGTTGTTACAAAGAACAAAGGCGAACCAGAATTTCATCAGGCTGTGAAAGAAGTTTTGGATTCCCTATGGGACTTTTTGAAAGAGAATCCGAGGTACTTCACTTTTGGAGTGATGGAACGATTCCTGGAGCCGGAACGAGTAGTCATGTTCAAGGTTCCATGGACAGACGACAAAGGAAATGTCCATGTCAATCGCGGATACAGGATTCAATTCAATTCATCAATTGGCCCATACAAAGGTGGTCTGCGATTCCACCCAACAGTCAACCTAAGCATCTTGAAGTTCCTCGCCTTCGAGCAGGTATTGAAGAACAGCCTCACAACGTTGCCAATGGGTGGCGGTAAAGGAGGATCCGACTTTGATCCGAAGGGAAAATCAGACGCTGAAGTCATGCGATTTTGCCAGTCATTCATGATCGAGTTGTCGAAGTACATCGGAGCTGATACGGATGTCCCGGCTGGTGATATCAACGTTGGCGGGCGAGAGATCGGGTACCTATTCGGACAATACAAGAGGTTGCGAAACGAATTCACGGGTATGCTGACTGGCAAAGGATTAGAGTGGGGAGGCAGCCTGCTGAGACCCGAAGCAACTGGATATGGATGTGTGTATTTCTTGGCAGAGATGCTGAAACATCATGGAAAAGAAATCAAAGAGAAAGATGTGGCAATCTCTGGCTCCGGGAATGTTGCAGTTTTTGCTGCAGAAAAGGTCATTCAACTTGGCGGCAAGGTGGTTACTCTCTCTGATTCTGCAGGGTCTATATATGCACCAGACGGAATCAATTCTGAGACATTGGAGCTTGTGAAAGATCTCAAGTTTAACAAACGTGGAAGAATCATGGAAATTGCAGCTCAACAGAACTGGCAATATTTTGAAGGCGAGCGACCCTGGAAGGTCAAATGCCAGATTGCCTTGCCGTGTGCAACACAAAACGAAGTAAGCAAAGCCGATGCAGAGATGCTTGTTAAAAATGGATGCATTGCTGTGGCTGAAGGAGCAAATATGCCTACGGAAGCAGGTGCAGTGCACTACCTTCAGCAAAATGGCGTCCTGTTTGCACCCGGCAAAGCGTCGAATGCAGGAGGAGTGGCCGTCAGTGGGCTGGAAATGAGCCAGAATAGCATGCGTATTTCATGGACAAGAAATGAAGTTGATGTCAAATTGCAGTGCATTATGAAGAATATCCATGCCACTTGTGTGCAGCATGGTAAAGGAAATGCAGCTGTGGACTACGTCAAAGGAGCTAATGTTGGGGGATTTATCAAAGTGGCCAATGCCATGATCAGTGCAGGAGTCGTCTGAAATTCCTAATTTTAAGTGCATACCTTAGCGAATTAAGGAGAAATTTTCAATAGAAGGACATTATGAAACAATTTTATATTTTATTGCAACTTTCGTCCCTTTTATATGTAGGATTTTATAATTGGTCAATCTTAGGTGTGAATGTATCTTATGTGTGAATGTCTCCTTGGTTTACACCTTTTGGGATTTCACGATGTGAGTGGCTGAGTGGCTTAGACAGTTTTCGCCAGGTAACTGAAGTTAAGCTTGGTCGAGTGAGGTCAAACTCCGGATGGGTGACCTCGGAGGCCTGACCTCACAAACACCTCGTCGTTCTTCGAAAGGGACGTTAAACTAGGGGTCCCATGCCTGGATACTGTATGCAAAGTGGGCCTAAATTAGCTTTCAGTAGCCTTACAAGAATCCTTACAGAAATTCTTACAAGACCACTCCAAACAAATTGAAAAACAAAGAAAAAACAAAGAGGGCTTTTGCCATTAGGAAGCAGACACCAGGGAAGTCTTACTTGCAAGGTCAAAGAAATGATGCTGTTATTTTGTCAAAAGATGATTCAAATGAAAGAACACGTTTTAAAGTTGTGGCACTCGAGTTTTTTTGCTCCCTCGATCTTGCTTGTTACGTCCGTCATGCGAACTAGTAGTCGCACTTATTTGAAGAAAAATTCCTAAACACCTAAAATTTCACTTAAATTAGATTTCATCGATTAACTGCTCAACGACCTCATTTCTGTAGAGATTCCAAAGAGTGATATCAAATAAACGATACGAAACTGTATCTAAAGGCCAGTCTCCTCTTCAGTAGTTTTGGTCGGCGGCGTACGCATTTGCCGAGTGCGCTTTATCTTTAGCAACAGAGCATGCGCACAAGGCGAGCGCGCTGGTCGCAAACCGAAATTACTGCAAGAAGTGGAGGACGGCCTCAAAAGTAGGTTTTATGTGGAGCCACATTATACTATGATGAGATCAACTTGCCTGTACATTCCTCCTGCCACTCCCCTCCAAAGTCTCTTCTTTATTGTTTCGTATCAATTCAATGTAGGGGTTTGAAATATTGGATTTATTAGTGTGCAGTTACGGAATAAAGTCACTTCTGAACTACGTGCCAGGGTACAGGAATACTACTACAACCTTATTGATGAAACCCAAAACAATCCGAAAGCTATGTGGAAAACAATAAATAAGGTTTTACATAAGAACTCAAATCAAACTGTAACTCAAAACATCATTTTTGAAGGCACAGAACTAAAATCAGCTTCACATATTTCAGAAGCTTTCAACAAACATTTTACGACGGTTGGACCTAAGTTAGCGGAGAAAATAGAAACTCAGCCTTCCGATGACCCTCTTAAGTACCTTGGAGATAAAACCGGAGGAACCAAATTTAAGCTACAGCCAGTAAATGTAGGGTATGTAGAACGTGCTATAAAAGCTCTGGATAACTCGAAGTCTCCAGGTGCTGACAGAATCCCCGTCAAAATACTTAAAGATGCCATAAACTTAGTTTCGAAACCACTGACACTGATATACAATGCATCTTTAGAACGGGGTATTTTCCCCCGGATCTGGAAATTAGCCAGAGTAACACCTATTCATAAGGCGGGCACGAAAACAGATGTAAACAACTACCGGCCTATTTCAGTGTTACCAGTTGTGTCAAGAATTTTAGAAAAGATTGTACACGACCAACTAATGGAGTTTCTAAAGGAACAAAAAAGACTTTGTTTAAACCAGTTTGCGTTCCAAAAACTACACAGTACACTGACATGTCTATTGAATGTTATAGACCCGTGGTTCAAGAACTCTGAGGGGAAAATAAACTTGAGTATATTCCTTGATCACAAGAAAGCATTCGATACCGTTGACCATAAAATCCTATTGTCGAAATTGCGAGAGTATGGTGCTGAAGGTGCTTCCCACAGCTGGTTCACTTCTTATCTGACCAATAGGGAGCAGTTCTGTTATTTTGACGGATCCACTTCCAGCAAAAGCAGCATTGAGTGTGGTATTCCGTAGGGCTCGTGTTTGGGACCCTTACTCTTCATACTATACATTAATGATTTTGAGAATTGTCTAAAAAGCACGATCCCAAATATGTATGCTGATGATACATGTGTGAATATCGCATCAGAAAACCTGAATGAACTTCTAACTGATTTGAAAAACGAGCTGGAAAATGTATCGAATTGGATGAGGATTAATAAACTTAGTTTGAATGCCAGTAAAAGTGAATATATGGTTATAGGCCACAGGCGACAACTAAATAAGATAGGTAATGATTTGCCAGATCTTGTCCTCAATAATGAAGTTATCAAAAGGGTTGACAAGACAAAATACCTAGGGATCAACATCGACGAAAGCCTTAATTGGAAAGAGCAGTACAAAGCTATCAAAAACAAGCTGACAGGGGGCTTGAGTTCCTTAAGAAAGCTGAAAAACATCCTTCCGCAAAGGAAACTTGATCAAGTTTACAAAGCTCTCTTTGAAAGCCATCTTCGCTATGGCAACATTGTTTGGAGTACTCTTTCCAACACCAAACTATCCCAATTGCAACGATTACAGACAAGGGCAAAGAAGCTAATAGCGAATGCCAAGTATAAGGACGGATGGACTTGCAAATGACTCTCTGGAAAGTCATTGATCTCCTTTGACCAAGGAGTCATGACATATAAAATCTTGCATGACCTCTGTCCCGAAAATCTTCGCCATAAGTTCACTGAAAGATCCATGATTTCAGAGTATAGAACCAGAAACCATGGAGATCTGCAAATTCCTAAAGTTAGGTTAGAATATGCAAAGCGAAGTTTCTACTTCTCTGGTGTCAAAAACTGGAATGATATCCCTGATAACATTCGAGAAAGAGACTCAATCGCTCGTTTTAGAACAGGTCTTAGAGATTATCTTTTGAACCTTTCACAGGACCCAAACACGACCCCTTGGTAGAGCAGCAATATTCCAATTTTTTCTTTTTTCTTTTCTCATATTATTTTGTAGAAATATTGTTAATAGGATATTAATTTGCTGAAAGGATCTCGTGTGTTTTAAACAATGATAAAATGAAAAAATGAAAAAGTAAAGATCGACGAGTGCGACTAGTCTTCATTATTTTTATTTGCCATTTTGGCTGGCGTTATCGTTTCCAAAGAAATATTGCAAATGTTATCTCTGAGCCATCTTAGCGCTGGCAAACATTATTAAGGAACAAGTGGAAGAACGCATTTTTGAGGCAAGAAAGAGTTTTTAAGGCCATTATAAGCTATGGGTCCCACTTTGTTTTTCTACTAGCTCGACATGTTTCCTAGCAGCCCCAAGTGAATTTTCGCTCAGGGGCAATAAGGACTTTCGAAACAATTGTTTTAAATATCAGCCTTTTAAGAAATTATCATTATGTTAGGTGTAATTCACGCCAAAAAGTCATTTATCAAAGTTGCAAAGCAAAACCCAACGTAATATGTACCCAAAGATGCTATTTCGTTATCTTAGAGATGCGATAAAGCTATCAAGTAGAATTTGAACGCGAAGTCCTGCCTTCAAACTGCAATAAATATGAGTCCTGGTTTGAGCTGTAAAGGAAGTAACTGCTACAGTGGTAAAAGAAATTGGAGCGATCTTTCTTTCTTGAATATGACAAAATAAAGCTTGTGTTTAGCCTTACGTAAAGCATAACCATGGCATTGGAAAAAATACTTCAAATGCGAAATGATGTTTACAATGCAACTTATTGAAAAAAAACACCCTACTTATAATGCATTCACTCTGACATAGTTAAACCAGCTTATCTAAACCAGTTTAAATTTCAACCAATCAAATGACTGGATTTACTGGATTGACCAATCAGCAGGCCTTATTTGAAAACCAGGTTTAGTTTAAGCTGGTTTAACTTGCAGTGTAAATGGGGCATTAATTAATCCATTCTAGAAAGAATGTAAACTTGGACACGTGCACAGCCATGTTTTCGTGCTCATTGATGAAATTCAAAAATCACAGCCAGAGCTTCATTAAAAGTAAACGTAAAGAAACTTTCCAACGAAGGTGCAATGAAAAGGAACACTTCACCACTCCAAATATCTCGTCATTGGCTCTTAGTGTCACTAACTGATTATGTAAAATATTGTTTCAGTGAAAGAGTGGAAAAAGTACAAAGCTGGAAAATATTTTTTTCCCATGGCTGCTTTCAATATTTCTCTGGAAACAGTCAATATCTTCCTCCTTTGGATATAAAGGGAATCAACATTGATAAAACTCCCTACCGGGTGTCCCAAAAAACGCAACAGATTTTAAAAATTCTAACACAAGCTGTTTCAAACTAAAAATTTAATAATAATTTTTCTCGAAATTTACAATAATTGGATTAAATTTTGAGATATTTTTCAGAATTTTAGATGACCTGGCTGCAGAGTTATAACTCGACAAACTCGAAATTTGTTGTCATGGCAAAACCAGACCTCCCACAACTAGTGCAAATCATAATGCAAAATTACAAGCGTAGCATGGTCTACAACTTTACAGGATTACAGACAAGCACATAATTTGATCAAGAAACTGTGACAAAAGAGATCCCTTAATGATTTATCTAGTTTCGAGGGAGCTCTCAGTGTTCATTTCCAGTTGAAAGCATAACTGTAACAATGGCCTAGCCATATTAGAAAACGCAATTCTAAAATGACAGAATGAAAAAAAGTCATGACCGAAAGTATTTGTTCAATGTTCAATCAACTTTTGTGTTTGAGCGCTTGTCAGCAATCTTCGGTAATTGCTAAGACTGTCATTTTTATAAATTAATTAACTTTTGCTAATGTAGCAGCTCTGGTTTAGACGTGGAAGCAATTTTGAAATTTGCTGATTTTTTACTTTAGAACCAAGTCACCAAAAATACTGGAAAATATATCAAATTTATTCTAATAATTGCGGATTTCAATAAAAATAATTGTTTGCTAACAAGTATGAAACAGCTAGAATTATTCAAATTTGTTGCATTTTTTCTGGGACACCCGGTAGTTAGAATAAAAAACAAGGCACCATTTGATTGGACCTTCGCTTTCCAAGCGTCTTCTGATTCTACCTTCACTGCTGACACCACGTAAGATGTTACGTCATTCACAATGACACAGTTAAGCCCGTTTTGTCTGAACCGTTAAAGTGCATTCGACTTCTTGAATAGATAAATTGGAAGGCCCCATAACCTAGTTTAGTTAAGCCCTACGATACCGTTTTTATTTCATATCGAATTGGTTTCATATCGGATTGACCTGTTTACACGAGACCGCCTTCATTTCATATCGGATTGGCCTCCTATTTACACCAGTGACGAGAATGCACCAATCCCGGGGTGCACTACATATATTTCGGGTACGGGGACGTGCCATCGGGAAGGGTATCAATTTTCACAATTTTGGTATAAGGAACGGTACCTATTTTCAAGATTTTTAGATGAAATATATAAAGTCCGATATACTTTTACGAAAAATTGGTATAAGGTCGGGTATACTTTTTCAACAAATTGGTATAAGGAACCGGTATGTTTTTGCAGCCTCGATGGCACGTCCCCGATCAAAATCTGGTCAAGTGCATCCCCCGGGGCACCAATCCGACACGCTTCATACTGTTTTTGCGTTTTCAAATGTTCTAGAAGTGGCATGAAACCATTCCGATATCGTGTAAACGGTCTAATCCGGTACCGACTCAATACGGATCATCATCATCAATTCTAGGAGCCGTGGTGCTGCGCAGACAGCGGTTCAGCTGTGGTGCTGCGAAGACAGTGCAGTGAATACAAAAAGTGTGCAGTGAAACCATCGCAGTGTACAACGAAGCATTCTCGAGTGGACAATCCAATATAAAGTGAAAACAGTGTAGTGTAAACAGAACTCCAATCCGATATGAAATGAAAACAGTATCGTGTAAACGGGGCCTTGGTTAAGGATGATTTACCTTGCGACTGTGACTGGGGTAATATATTGATACGGCAAATGTCCTAACCATGTTGATTCCATTTTAAACTCTTGACGTATTGTCTCAAAGCACTGTCACGTTGAAGTACCTCTATTAGATTGCGAAGAGACATTACTCAGCTTCTGCTCTATTTATTTGAATAATTAGTTGCCACTTATTGGTGGGAAAATATAGAATGCATTGAACACAATTTTATCACTTGGATACATGTTGCCAGTGACATAAATTTTATCATGGGACTACGAATTTTCATAACCACATTACAATATACCTTTATGGCAATTTCATTTAACAGCAAATAAATTTGAATTAACAAATTATATCTTGTGATAAGACCTTTAATTTCTTGTTCGCTGTTCTCCAACTAAGAGTTAAGATTGTCATCTGTGAAATGTTCCTCTAACAAAAATGATGATTCACTCACTTAATTTGGCTGAGCTCCATGGGTTGCATGTACCCGACGTCATATGAAGCACGGTAATTTTTGAACGTCGATCGCGGCAGTCCATGAAATTGCACGGCGTTCTAGGGAACCTGCTAGCTTGCTTTATTGAATCTTGTCATGGAGAGATGTTTGTTGTGAATTTGAAACATTACACTTGGAGTAAGCTGGATAAAAGAGCATCGCGGATCTTGATTCTCAGTTCATCACTGCCATGGTTAATGATATGGGTACTGCCTTCATTTATTTGTATCACTGCATCAGCATCAGGCTACGAAATCAAAGGGGCATTGCTTCGTTTATTCGTGAAATACAAATGTTACAACTAAGTTTATTCACAAAATCGGTTGCACAAGATTTGAAGATTGTTTTTGAACTCAAAAGGTGTATCATGTTATCATTGAGCGTACCTTGAGAGCTGCCCCCCCCCCGCCCTGTACGTTTCTACTTGGTATCTGAAGGCAGTCTTGGGACACTGAGAAGACAAGCTCATGACGTTTGTCGAAAAGGCAGTAATCTCTAAGCCTTTCTTATCTTGTTGATTTGTCAACTAGACTAGTTGGAGGGATGGGTGCTTTTTAAATGAGGTAGCTACAACTTTTACAACCGAAATTATGGTAGGTAAAATTCAGGCATTCGCTCAATGATTGCTAGGGCAGTCAACTATCCAACGAATGACAGTGAAAAGTGGGAGAATGTACGTCTATGTTGACAAAATGAAATGCTGATAACCATTCCGTATGCCGTCTAGAAATACTCTTTGGCAAAGTTGATCTCATAATCCCAAATCTTTAATTTTTCAACAACTTTTAGGTTGCTGCGTCCAAATCCTCAAATTATTAAGCAACAAATGGAAGAACGCATTTTTGAGGCAACAAACAGTTTTTAAGGACATCATAAGCCCTGGGTCCCACTATGTTTTTCTACTAGCCCGGCATGTTTCCTAGCAGCCCAAAGAGAATTTTCGCTTAGGAACGCTTAGGACTCTCGAAAAAATTGCTTAAAGTATGAGCCATTTAAAAAAATCATTATGTTAGGTGTAATTCACGCCAAAAAATCATTTATCAAAACTGCAAAGCAAAACCTAATGTAATATGGACCCAAAGATGCTATTTCGTTATCCTAGATATGCAATACAGCTTTGATTCATTTTCTACCATCACAAGCAATGATCCATTACTGCCTCTATCAAGTAAAATTTGACGTTGAACCTTCAAATGTGCTAAAACTCCTATGCAAGCACCGCAAACAAGCAGAACATAAAGCAAACTTATAACAACTGATTGCTATACGATACTACTTTCTGCACACGCTTAGAACATGTGAGATAAGGTATGAAATACCCAAATTTCAAAATGCAGTTGTCGTAGCGGTTTGCATCTTCGTGGAGGCCCTAATAACACTGATCATGTAGATTGCGATACCACCATAAAACTTCACACACCTACCTAGTTTGGTGCGCTGAAAAAGATAAGAATCAGACCCCAACTCAAATCTGCCTAAAATGCTATTTTTAGACTGTGGTACTTGAGCCCAGTCCCTATAAAGGTTTACCTGAGGTAACTGTCGCCATGTTGATATACTGGCTCAATTGCCCCGAAAAACTCCGATGACAGGATATCGGTTGCGAATTTGCATCAGAATTCACCTCATGCTCTCAATAAAAACACACATACTTCGAATAAACCATAGTAAATTCCTGCCCCTAACACCAATTACGTCATACCCAACTCGAAGCTTGTCAAGTTGTCAAATCTTATCAAATTCACAACAAATATTTGCTGGGGCTCAACTTGCAGTTCATTACATGTTATCCCCCTGCCTCCTCTCTCTGTCCAATAAACCTGCGACCATAGCAGTTAAGCTTTGCAGTGGAGCCCTTCTGCCCCTAACTACCCACGTTTCTCAAGATTCCCGTAGGCTTTTTGGGGAACCCCATTATGGTACTTGTCTTTACATTCCTCCTGCCATTCCCCTACTAAGTCCCTTCTTTACAGTTTCGCATGAATTCAATTTAGGGGTTGGGTATATTGCGTTTAGTAGTGTGCTGTAAACAAATATTTGCTGGGGCTCAACTTGCAGTTCATTTCAAACTGTCTCCACCCCTCTCTCTGTCCAATAAACCTGCGACCATTGCAGTGCAGTCCTCCTGCCCAACGGTTCTCAAGATTCCCGTAGGTTATGTGGAACCACATTATACTATCAGGAGATCAACTCTCCTTTACATTCCTCTTGCCACTTTCCTCCTAAGTCCCTTCTTTACAGTTTCGTATCGATTCAATTTAGGGGTTTGGAATATTGGATTTAGTAGTGTGCAGTAAAGATCGATGTGTGCGACCAGTCTCATTACTTTTATTTGAATGAAGTCCTACATTATAACTAACATATCATGAGGTCCAGTTTATGTTTGAAATATTTACGTTAGAAAAGAAAAGAAAGAATTACAAATCATGGAATGGAATCATAAAGAAGCGTTGAAACTAATTATTCTGAATACCATCGATGAAATGAGAAACAACAGAAAGAAAAGACCAGGGAAAGCGAACATCATCAAATACGCGTGCAGCGAGTATGGCCTAAGCGAAGGAGACGCAGCTGAAAAATTGAATCTCTTGGAATCGGAAAAGGCGGTACGAGCTGACATAATCAAAAATGGAAGCGACTCTCACTTCGTATGCGAAGAATTTCTAATTGAGAATTCATGTAAACCCAAGAATCAAGATGCTTCGAGCTGCCTGAAAACTTTTCGTGATGATAATGATGATGGTGATGATGATGATGATCATGATGATGATGATGATGATGATGATGATGATGATGATGATGATGATGATGGTGATGGTGATGGTGATGGTGATGATGATGATGATGATGATGATGATGTTGATGACGATGATGATGACTAGAGAAGTCTACAAATCTACACAAACGAATTTAGCAAGGATGAAGTAAACTATTTCCACAAATTTACCAGTGCAGTCTTTACTGCACCATCGCGTTGATCTGAGGTCTATGCCATACAAAACCTGAACTGAATGGCGGGAAATTGATTACGTCTACGAAAATGGTATTTGACAGCAAAACAAACCGATTTCTGATCTTGAGATAATTCTTTTCAGTATTTAAAAGTTGGGAAATTGACGACTAGGTAACTTCTGACAAGGAGGTCAGGTCAGATATAATCGAGGAGTCTGCAGCTGTTGACTGTTGACATGTTTTTATTGTCCTATATCCTAAACTTGTTACATCTTTTTTGCTTGAGTTTTGCAAGAAATTTGGATTGGAATACTGTGGGAAGGTCTCTTAACTTTGGTTGTGCCCAATTTTTATGGTGAAAGTTTCTTGCAAAGTTTCTTCATTTAATTTCATAAACTGAATTCAACAATTCATCACATGCCATATTTTGAGCTCATACCAGTGAAGAAGCAAATCATAAATGACAATTATATGGCCCTTTGGTATCATTTGCTTGAAAATGCATTTACTGTGGAGAAAACTTAGCAATTCATGAGCTAAAATTGAAACCGTTTCTGAACTTTGTTTATTAAACTCTGATAACTTTTAGGGAACGACTTTTCTAGGAGAGGCCAAGTTTCAAGCGGTTTCTTATAAGGGACATCTCCCGGAGAGGGTTCAACAGGCATTTTAGCGGTACTGAGATACTTTGGTTCAGGACTTGCCCAAGCTGTCTTGAAAAAAGAACTAGGTAGTTTATCCTTTCTTTCTTATTTACTAGACGACTTGGGCAAGTCCAGGTCAGTATCGTAGAGCCTTAGAACGGTCGATTAAAGGAGGGATCCAGTCCTCCGCTCTTGAAATAGACTCTCTCAATTTCCAGAAAAGACAGTGCCAGCCACTGTAGACCCATTATCCAAAAAGAAGGATAATTTTTTCCATTTGGATGATGATTTGTTCTCGTAGGCGACCTTTATGCAAGAAACACTCCTGTGGAAAGTGGTATGCAATGTGAACTTTTTGAGGTTCTGACATGGGTTTGGGAGCAGGGGAGAAACAGCAAACCAGAAATTACAACGGTTTGGGAGAGCACATGCCCCCAGTTCTTTCCAAAATGCAGAAACATCAAAAACTGTGCATTTGTTGGAATGCAAGCTTGAGGCGGTTGTCTGTGCTCAAGGCCCTTAACACCCAAAGCAGAGTCTGAAAATTTGACCATTCTTGTGATGGCTGCCCCCCCCCCACTAGAAACCTGACTTTCTGCCGCTGCTCTAAGACGTACCGAGACTTGAAAAAATGGAGAAGCTGGCTGCTTTCAAAGAGAACCAAGTACGGAATGGTCACCCTTTTCAGCCTTATACTCTCTCCACTGTAAAAGTCCTAGATCGCAAGATATCATAATGCACCAGGAGGATAACTGTGTTGCACATTTCACCTGACCTGACCTGAACTCAATAACAAAAATTGAAAAAGAATTCTCTCAAGATCAGAAATCGACTTGGTTTGCAAAGAAATACTATTTTCGTAGACGTAATGAATGTCTCGCCATTTCAGTTCAGACTTTGGATGGCATAGACCTTAGGGGCCCTTTACATGAGAAAACTCAGACTGGTCTGAGTTTCAGATCGGCTTGAAATTTCGCTATGTCTGCTATTTTGCATTGCGTTTACATGGAATTTTAAACCGGTCTGAAATTATACTAGCGGCACGTTACGCACCCGGCGGGTACATATAATAAATATTTCTATCTGGCACGCGTGTCCATGGTTTCTCTGAGAAAGGGGTGAATTTTCAGGAAATGTCTAGGACCTAGATTTGAGAAAAAAGGGGTCTTTTTACAGAGCTTGTCAGGGAAAACTAAAAAAGGGCATGAATTTTCCTGTCAAAATTTGCAACATCTTTCATGATTCATATATATGTTTTTTTCATTAAAATACCTGCCATGGTGATTTTTTGAGAAGAAAATGTCCATACAAATATGTATATATACATTTACTAAAATGCATATTTGCATATGATTTTCTTCAGGATTGTATTTAATCTGTATCTTCATTCAATGATATTTGAACAAAAACAATGTCAAATGATTTTACTGTAGCATTGTCTTTGGTAATATTAATGTGATGTATCATTGTTCTATGATTTATGAAGCGTGTGGCTGTGGCCGAGTGGTTAAGGCGTCTGACTCGTAAACCAAAGGTCAGAACGGCCGTAGGTTCAAATCCCACGCTGGACAGTTTGGTCGCTGTCCGTAACACTAGCCCGGGTCGACCAGAGCCATGTGAGGGAAATCTGGTAGCTGTGGCGGGTAGCTGCGGCGGACTGATGGTAAAACATCCGTGGCCCCTGCTGGAAATAAGTCTCTCAGACTTTCGCGGGCTAGCCACGTTAAATATAAATACCTACCTACCTACCTAAGCATTGAAAACCACATGAAAATATTGAGCAGCAAACTGGCCTAGGAAGTCTTTACTTACTCATCATTGACTTTGTTTGACCACATTCCTGAAATTCATTCTGACTCTGTATTGGAAATTCAATCTTCTCCGTTGTGTTTTAATACTTTAGCAATGTTTCGCAACCGCTACAGGTACATTTCATAAATTCACTCAATCTTCTAAAGTAACTACTGTTGTAGGCCTAAACGATATTGGCCTTGACTGTCCTTTCGCTTTGGCGGATTTGGCGGGAAAATATTCAGAGTTGTTGTTGTGCTTAAGGTAAATAGAAAATGGCTGCCGTGAAAACAAAGAAACACATTGGAATTTGGGAGATGCCTTCCAACTCTTTGATAACAACAAGCATTGCTAAGATTGTACAGTTCTAACAGTTGTTAGTAACATAAACTGATACAACTTTTCATTGAGAATGATAGCACCTATTATGATATGAAAGAAACTAAACTTTAGTTTTAGTCTAAAGGCTTCCAAAATATTGGCCTAAAAATGAGAAAAGGCCATGTCTTGATTGGCAAGAAGAGGGTAAGATCATTGATGCAAATTTACTTCATCTATTTTGCTTGATTGACCTTATACTTGACAATAACAGTTTTGCTACAAGCTGCCTACAGAGAGAAAGCTTTATCTACTACTATATTTGAATGATTGCACATTGAAAGTGTGCATCATATAAAGACCAGATCTAACTTTTTTGACTGTGATCTAACAGTCCCCCCCCCTACCTCATTCCCCACCTCACTGACCTTGTTGAAACCTTGGCCAAACTTAGTCAGCTCAGAGATGTGGCTGATCCTTCATACATGCTTTCTGTAGATACACTTCACATGTAGTAAGACACCAAAATGGCAGCTGCTACCTAAATTATTTTGTTTGGTAATTATTGTTTTGACCGTAATCTCACTCATATCAAATCATGGATTCTGTTCTGTTCAAGTATTTTCAGTCCAGAATATGTGATTTCTTATCATATGAACACTAAAATACTTTGCAAGATATTTTTGATGCATGTATAAATGCAAGAAATGGTAAAAGATTCGGATGCAAAAAAAAAAAACGAAAAGATTCAGCACACTGAGGCCTTTCTGACTTACGTCGTCATCAGAGTGTGACTTAAACCGATGTTTAAGTCACACTCTGATGACGACGTAAGTCAGAAAGGCCTCAGTGTGCTGAATCTTTTCGTTTTTTTTTTGCATCCGAATCTTTTACCATTTCTTGTTAAGTACCTTATCTATAAATGCAAAATAGATTGGTTGTTGTATAAGGATACACATTATGTAAATTTTGCTTGATCAGAGTTTTTGAAAAAAGGGCTCATTTTCACTAACAGTTCTCAGGGATAGGGGTCTATTTTGGCTCTTGAAAAGTCAGAGAAAAGGGTCATTTTTTAAATCTTTGGACAAGCGTGCCAGTACTTGTGGTACCCAATTGCACCCGACGGGGTTACGCATGCGTTTAATGCGACTGAGGCACATGTGACTGTAGTTTCCTTTCTCGTGTTTTGGATATAGGCCAATTCTAATCATGACACCAAGTCATCAACAACACAAGATGTTATTAAATGGATCATCAACGATAATCAAGTGTTTTTTTGCGATGCATTACAGATCTACCTTGGTTTCATGGTTCAAATACTCCTTCACAACCTGAAATTAAAATAGGAGGTTGATCTGCCTCAGATTGTTATGCTTAGTTTCTTAGTGTTAGCACTGTAAATTACTGTAGTTTTAGTTCTTTTGTTATCTACACTACAGGTGTAAAACAAACAAACAACCAAAGAATAAGACTGGCTCCCAGTGGTACAATATCACTTCCGCAATGACATTCACAACTTTCATTTTGCCCTGATCTGAAAAAATTCTGTTTACATGAGAATTTCAGGTCGACCTGACTTTTCAGATCGGTCTGAAAGACCGAAACGAACCCAGACCGGCACAGGTTTCATTTCGCCTGCTCTCATGTAAACACTCTAAGGGCTCTGACCAGACACCGAAATGAAACTCATGCCGATCTGAAGCTCAGGCCAGTCTGAGTTTGCTCATGTACAGGGCCCCTTAGATCAACACGATAGTGCAGTAAAGACTGCACTGGTGAAACTTGTAGAAATTCATCCGTGCAAAATTTATTTGTGTCATATGGAGCTCGTAGGTTTGTAGACTTCTCCAGTTTTGACTAATCATCGCAAATGGAGAACTGGTGAGTACCTTACAATATTTACGACCTATTTGTTACATTAAGGAAGACTCGCAATCGATTTGGGTACGCCAAACGTCAATTTGTCGTATTGGAGTTCAACCCATGACGTTTAGAAAGAATTTAATGATCTGAAAAAATTCTGTTTACATGAGAATTTCAGGTCGACCTGACTTTTCAGATCGGTCTGAAAGACCGAAACGAACCCAGACCGGCACAGGTTTCATTTCGCCTGCTCTCATGTAAACACTCTAAGGGCTCTGACCAGACACCGAAATGAAACTCATGCCGATCTGAAGCTCAGGCCAGTCTGAGTTTGCTCATGTACAGGGCCCCTTAGATCAACACGATAGTGCAGTAAAGACTGCACTGGTGAAACTTGTAGAAATTCATCCGTGCAAAATTTATTTGTGTCATATGGAGCTCGTAGGTTTGTAGACTTCTCCAGTTTTGACTAATCATCGCAAATGGAGAACTGGTGAGTACCTTACAATATTTACGACCTATTTGTTACATTAAGGAAGACTCGCAATCGATTTGGGTACGCCAAACGTCAATTTGTCGTATTGGGGTTCAACCCATGACGTTTAGAAAGAATTTAATGTCACATCTGGGCCATCTCAGCGCTGGAAAAAATTATGGTTTTTGAGTCATGTTGACAACAGTGCACAAAGATCACACTACCTCTAGCACCAATGTGCCGATACAATGGGCTATTACTAAAATAGGGAATCGGAGAATCAGGGGATCGAGAAATCGGGAAATCGGGGGATATGGAAACGGTAGGAGATATCGGTATGAAGTTTGTGATATCTTAAACAACTACTATATACAAGTCTACTCCAAAAACTCAAGAGACTCCCCCACGGGATCTAGCCAGAATGCTCAGTCATAAGTGCAGTTTTTGAAAAATTACTAAAATGGAGAATATGGAGACTGAAAGCTTTACAAAGAAAAGAAACATATCAATCGATAGCTCTTGGCCTCCAGGTTTCAAAAATTCAACAATCTAACTCATATGTTAAACATGGATTCCACAATCGGGCAACAAAATCGGAGAATCGGGGAATACGGAAACTACATAAGCTATGAGAAAATTTTAAACGACAGCATGCAGTTCTCCTTGAAATGAAATCGAATTCCAAGTTTCGTATTTTTATCTTGGATAGTTTAGCAATAGCAGAGCTCTGAAGTTAGCATTTTTTGTCATTTGGGAACATGAAGCTATTCAATTCATTTCTGCGCGGCATGACTTGGTGTCATGTCCTCGCGCAGCTTAGCTGACGGTGTTAAAGCCAGTCTTTAACGTCTCTGATTGGCCGCGACAAAGTCAGCGCTCAACACAACAGATTTCTTTGTGAATCTGTGTATCTGAAACAAAAAAGGGCTAACCGTCTTGATTTTCTACGGCCGTAGAGAGTCAGAGGATTAGCAACCACTGAAATTTCCTATTTTTTGGATTGTCCAAATCACCCAATCAAATGCGTCTCAGACTGCCTTTAATGGTATCTCTCGTGGGCAATGTTGAAAAATGTGCTCAAGCCATTGAAAACGTCTTTTGCTCATGACTATTGAAATGAATTTGTTCAAGTTGTACAGTTGTACATTTTGATACACCAGATTCCATTTCAGTGTCTTTGCAACACATTTTAACTGTTTTTAACTGTTTTTACAAGTGAATCGATCTCTTTTTCAAACTTTCCATATACCTCTAGGTCATCCATAAAGAATAGATGATTTAAAGGGGCCGTTGCACGTGTGCACCCGCGGGACACAGGGCAACAGTTTGCTGAGTTACTTGGGCTAAGCAGCACAAATTCGCTCGAAAAAGTTATGGATAAAAATCCAGTTGCATCGCCTCTACAGATGTCCTAAAAAAGGAAAATCCTCGAGAAAATTGGACAAGAAAGATAACTTCGTGAAGAAACGCATTTATTTTGAGCATAGAGCCTTCGCCTCCGAAAGCAAGGCGTGGAAAATTGTCATTTGTTGCTTTGAAGAAACGACGTATGACAACGAAAGTTGGCAGGCAAATCACAGGAGAATCTGGACGAATCTGAAAAATTACGGAGGCGTGGAAAGAGATCGGAAACGAGGGCTACTTTGTCGATGACAGTAGCTTTGCTTCATGTCTTCTTTCTTAAAATGGAATGCTGGAAAAGGTAGGCGATTGCACTTCTTCCTTTACTTAGGCCACTCTCTGGCCAAGGCCGTAGGCCAAACACAGTAATGTACCAGTCAACTTGTGTTAATCTTACCACCTAAAGTTGAGTCAATGGAACTACCTTGCTCGACAATATTAACATTTCAATCACTGATAAATGATGCTGTTCCTTTGGTTACCAATTGGTGTGCATGAAATTTGTTTGCAATGTTGCAATAACATGTAGCAACACACTGCTGATGTGTGGTCAAGTTATACCTGGTAGGAGAATGGTGTTTTATTACCTGTGCCTTTGGCAAATCATTTGTAGATGGAAACAGCTCAGAAGAAGCTTTATGCGGTTCTCCAGTGTTTTGACGCTACTCAAGTACCTTTTGAGTAGCATGATATAGTATATAAAATCAAAATAAGTAAAACATGCTACTAAATGATTTCCCATTTTAGATTTTGCATAGTATCTAAGTTGACATTTTCCTATTACTGGAATTTCTTTATTTTTCTATCATCTATCGATTTTTGATGGTTTGAATGGTGAGTTTCTCTTATTTATTAAGCTTCCATTGGATTATGATTGGGATAAATGATACATCAGCTGAAATACATGTACCAAAATGATGAGATGATATTGATGTCACTAGTATCTGCCAGAGAGGGTGACAGCTACATGCTGAAGTCCTCATTAAGAAACCATTGTACAAACAACTCAGAATTCAGTTTGTATCAGAGTGATATTCCATCAAGTCACTTACAAGGAAACATTACCCTGGTCAGAAGTGGTTTTGAAACATTGCTTTACTGTATCTTTCTTCCATTCTAGATATAAAGATCACTTGACAACTGTTCAGCATTGATAATGGCTTCTTTGATGACCTATATGTCTGTAAAAAGGACCTTTGAGGAGCTGTTGCTCTTGGCTAACTGTTATAATGATATCTGGTGGCCCCCAATCTGAATAGTGTCAACAAACACTAAGAACCATGGAGCTGTTTCTTAGGACAATGGGTGAACAATTATCTTATGAATCAAGAAATTTTTGTACAGCTGGAGATGACAAATGGTTGTATGCTGGAAATAATGAACAAGCTAAGCAAAAACATATTTGTTTTGGAAGGTTGGTTTTATTGTTATGCTTAAATTTTGATTCTACACCATGCAAGGTCATTATATTTTGTATAAATGGGATGCTTTATTTGTCTGTCTTCTGAGAGAGTGCCCATTATCTGTATGTTGGTTAGGCCTATCATCAAAAGGTCTTAGTAAGGAGAATATCCTATCAATCTTTAGAGAGATAATGGCCAAAACTCGCTGTAACAAATTCATTTTGTATGCAATGATGCCTTTCCCTCCAGTCCACAATCACATTCCTTTGCTGAAGACCCTCTCATCTCATTACAATGTTGATTTTACTTGGCAACACTGTAATGGAATGGGG
The DNA here is from genome assembly GCA_964019985.1 of Aurelia sp. 4 Dawson et al 2005. Lineage (NCBI taxonomy): Eukaryota > Metazoa > Cnidaria > Scyphozoa > Semaeostomeae > Ulmaridae > Aurelia > Aurelia sp. 4 Dawson et al 2005. The sequence goes on along the minus strand of OZ026492.1, from coordinate 27,364,487 downwards.
ATTGGGAGAAGAGTAATTTGAAATTTCCTCTATAAAACAGTGTCACAAGTGTTTTGGCCATTTAATATTGGTTCAGCTTTTAAATATTGACAAAATTCTACTGACAATGAAAGTGAATGCCCTAGATACAATAGCAATAACAATTTCATGGCAATACCGCCTTTGTGATACACTAATTTTTGTCAGAAACTGGCTAAGGCAAAAGAAACCATTGCTCAGTGAGTCCAAAGGCAAGAACCAGTACTATCTTGCTTGAAAACTCAAGCTTTATTCAGGGCATCAGTTTACCAGGTCATTTGAAACATGTTTCTATGGAAACTTTTTAATCTAGTTTTGAGTCTGAATCTTGTACTTCTGGTTTTAGAGCCTTGTAAGCAACTTTGAAATCTTTCTGCAAAATTGATTCATTTTATAGTACACTCACCGCAGTGAAAATATAACTTACTCGTGAAACTTTGGTTGCTAGTGCCTTAATGTTTAAGAGGTAAACCATCAACCCTGGACCAACGTTTCTTTGAAGAAATTGTGGGCGGTTGTAAATTTGCAGGTTGGGCAAAACTGGTTAAGAAATAGAAACAAACGACAATGTTTTTGTAGTCTGATGTTAGGCCTAACTTGCGCGTTTCTCGCAACCAGAGCACCGTTCCTCGAAGCAATATGATATAACCAATGGGAAAGAAACAGCAGATAATAACAGAAAGCAAAATACATTCATTTTAATGTTTTACCTTTTGAAATAAAACATTCTAAGCCTGTTCCAACATTTACTGGCTTATCTCCACCGCTACGCCGCTTCCAGGAATTTTACTTTTTGTGTCATGGCGTTCGAGAAGTGTTTGGACTCGTCGTTATAATGTTTGCATTGAAAAAGGATATGACATGCATGCTCCGTATACTATGAAAACAAAAACAAGCAGAAGAGCCTACAAGCGTCTTCGGTGCTACAGCCCCTTTAAGGGCATGTGAATTTCTTTCTAGTATGTTGACCCTTCTTAGTGCCATTGAGATCGGTATCAGTGCAATAACAGATAGCAAAGGGAAGAAAGAGTCACCATGGAAAATATATCTCTTTACGGCTACGCTTCCCAGTGACTTCTTGTTCGGTATCAAGTTTTTTTCCATCTTGCACAAATACTGGGCAAGTGGATGAGGTTTTCCGCGATCCCAAACATACTCCACAATCCAAGAATGAGGTACCCATGTCATAAGCCTTGTTAAAGTCGACCCATGTCATGCACAGATTAGTCTTTCGTCGTTTGCACTTCTTCATTACCATTTCATCGATGATCAACTGGTCCTTCGTACCTTTTAAATCTTTCCTGCACCCCTTCTGCTCAACAGGTAGCAATCTGTTTTGTAGCAAATGCTTGTATGTTTTCTCAGCTAATATGCTCGTTAACAACTTCCAACGTAGATTGAGGCAGGTGATCGGTCGATAGTTCTCTACTGCAATTTCTTTTGCTGGATCTTTCATAAATAGAGTTGCTCGTCCTTCAACCATCCAATGCGGTACACTTCCTTACATCATACATTCATTTAGATGACTTCCAATGCGGTCATGCAAAGATTTCAGACGTTTTATCAAATAACCTTGAATCTCGTCAGTTGCTGGGACTTTCCAATTAAGTAGTGTTTTTTTTTTTTGCTGTACAACATTTCTGTAGTAATAGAGATTGGTTCTTGCATCTCGACATCACTCAAATCAATCTTGACCTTTTTGATCCATTCTGAATTTCCATTAGGTGCAATGGGGCGTCCCCAAAGTCCTGACCAGAATGCTGCAGCTGCTCCTCCATTTGGTGTCGACATTTCTACTGTATCTCCACAGATATTCCGGTAAAGGTACTTCTGGTTGAATGTAAACATTCTGTTTTGCTCAAACTGCGTAAAATTAGCTAGTTAGCGAATTAGCGCATTGGTCAGGAAGTTCGCTATATTCGAACATCTTATTAATATACAATGTAATCTGATAAATACACAAACCTGATAGTAATTTTAAAATGTCCATAGGAATGTCCCCACTAGATTGTTTTGGACTACAAAGCAGGCAGATTTCATTGCAAACATCAATACGTGCAACAAAATCAAATTCAAATTCGTCAACAATACCAACAGTCTCCTTAATTCTGATAATACTAGGATGGTTCCTGTCTTTTTGAATCGAATGCAGCACATGATCAGTTGACGAAGTGATTGAGACTCTGGCGGTGCTGAGATAATGTGTCAGTTATTTCGTCTTAATCGGCCATAATGGACCACCAGTCATAATCGGCAACGCTACTCTATTAGGATCGATTTCAAAATAAGGTGGCAGCACATTGAAATCAGAGCATGTCTCAAAAAGATGAAATAGCTCAACACTTACCAAGTGAATTATGTAACCTCCATCATCCTGAGTATCCCATTGAGCACCCATTATTCCATTCTATAAAAGGAAATTCATTGAAAGGTACTGAGTCTGGTCATGCGTGGTGCTTTCAGTCCGTGGGACGGGAATTAATGGAACCAAACACAACCAAAACGACCTTCAGAAGCCAAATTAAGCCTCGCCTGTGATCAGCCATAAGGAATACTCAAAACAACATCTCGAGGCTGAGGGCACATTTTTGAAAGAATACCTCACCTCACGATTTTTACAACCTATTAATTGGCTAATTTATGTCGTCAGTGCATGCAAAACAATCAAATCCTCGCGATTGATTGCAACAACTATCAAAACTTGTGTCAACAGGAGACTACCTACCTTAGGATCACTGTAAGCAATTTAAGTTGCAGCCACGTTTTCCGGAACTTTGATACCATACCGATCTTTTCAAATTTCATATTTCGTATGAAGGATCTGATACTTTCAAATGATTTTTTTGGGTATCCATCACGTAAACTAAACAACATCTCAGAAACTTACTTCTTCCAAAGCAGCAATTAGTTGCTCTACAGAGACGTCACCAAACAGAATGTTGCCAGTACTTGCACCATATCTGCAATCATAAAAGCTCAAAGGGGAACTTCTGTCGAAAGTCAAAATCTCCAATTTGGCTTCATTTTCGGGTTAACACGATGTTATGAAAGGAAAACGAACATTTACATGCGATTTTATGGCGTCATTCCGCCGCTTTTTACCTCCAATTCTTGCTTCTTGGTGGTTACTATCTTGCCCGACAAAAAGACCGGAGCGAGCGTCGTCATTTGACGTCATCACGTGCAGAAAACCATTGGAAGCACACCGTATGGCGAGAAATCCAATCATAAAAGTCGTGCAAACTCTGACATGGGCATGAAATTCGGCGAGGAGGGGCACTTTGACAAGCTGAAAAGGATAGGGTGCGAATCAAACTCGGAAATGCCCCCCCCTGAGGGTATTTCTACACAGCGGGGCATGTTGGCGCCAGTAGCTAAATCGGTTATTGCAGTAACTTTGGCATTAATTGTGGTACCAACACGAAACTTGATTTTCTAGGGAAAATCGATACCCTGAAAGGACAGGATGTGACATCAGATCGTAAAATGTCCCCTGGGTACTATTTTTAGAAAGAGGCACTAGGCTCCAGGTCTCTTAAAGGGCCATTTCAATAAATCTGTTGAAGATTGTGGTATGGCTATGTAACTTAGTTTCCAAGGGTAGTTTGATACGGTGAAAAAATTAGGCGTGGATCTGAAGTCTAAACTTCCCCTTGTGCTACTTTTAGACTGTGGTACTTGCACGGGCTGTAGGAAACGCTGAATTTGGAAAAATACTGAGGTATGATACATCGAGTTATTGCTGTAAAAAGTTTAATTTCATTCATTATATATCGACTTGTTTCCTTTCGTGTGTACCTTCTATTATATGGGTAAGGACAGCTTTCGCATCTGTCGTTCACGGATCTCTCGATGCTCGAAACAAATTTCGTCTTCGAAAACAGTAGCGTGTCATAGGTGTGACGTCACACCTATTGCACGGCTTTCTCAGCTTGGTCATAAAAGACGGGTGGGCTGGAAACAAAGAATAGAGCGGGCTTTTTAAAGTTTCAAGAGAAAAACACCTAACGTTTCGACGAAGGAAAGTGATTTTACGATGGAGCAGGAGCAGCAGCAGAGCAGTTATTTGCAGTTTGCGTTCAAGTAAGTAGATTGAAATAATTGAATAAACCGATCCGTTTTGACTATGTGTATTGTTCTCTGTAAATTTTGATACTACCAAATTAATAAAACGATTTATACTTTATTTCGTCGATTCATAAATCGTTTAGAGCCGCCCACAGCAAACAAAGCAAGGAAAGCGAGCACCCTTCCCTACCCTCTAAAGCAGTAGACAACCTCTACATGTTTGGCATGTAGACATACAAGTGTAAATAGAGAAATAAACGAGTCGTTAAATTCTCCATTAACACTCGTATGTCAAACGAGATTGGAAGACTGATGAGAGACAAATGGCGAATCAAACTAATAATGTTAGCACTGCATTGTTGAAGCAGAAGTCGTCTGAAAGAAGGAGAATTTTTTGTCACAATTTTTCCTCGGAAAGAAAATAAGGCACTTTATTTACATATTACTTTTCTTTAATTTACTTTACTTTTCTTTAATTTACTTTACTTTACTTTGTTTTACTTTACTTTACTTTGACTGGGAACCTAATCCATTCTTTGCAAACATATTTCTATTTTCCTATTCTTTAAAACATAAGGAAGGAATGCAAAACGAAAGCGAGGCAATAATGGCTGACTGGTCTGCTCACTTCGGCTTTAAAAACCGGAATCGTACGGTCTTCTAACAAACCGGCTACATTATGCTTTTCAGATGGCGTACAGTTGGAAGGAGTTGGAATGTCCTGGATGCCACATACAAATCTTGTTACTTGTTAGTCTGTACAAAGAAGAAATAACTGCAAACCAAAGTACTTTTTCAAGGCCAACTCAGCGTAATCGCACTTTTTTGAAGGATGATACGACAAGGAAGGTGAACATTCGCGAGAGCACGTCCGCTGAGTGGAGAAGTTGTGGGGCCAGCCAGTTCTCAGGATGGGTTGGCAGGCAAGGGTATAGAAAATCGACAAAAGAACAGTTGTCAGCACAAAAAATTGACCTTCGGAATTAATTGTCAAATGACTGACCTGAAAAATATCCTTGGCCCAAATTTTAGACCAAAAAAATAACTTGAGCATCCCCATCCTAAGAATACCAGAGCATTGTACTTGGAGGAATGCAGTCATGCAGAGGGAGGGTGCCCATTCAAGAAAATACTGTCACGAAATATGACTTCTTTTCAATAATACTATGAAAATAACGAGTTGCCTTTCTGAAAGATGCACTTTCTTGTGACTCTACAGATACTGAGCTAAAACCGATGAAAAATTAAAAATGCCAACATGGTCCAGAGAACCATAAGAAAAATTTCAGCTTGCAACAAGCTAGCGCAAGCTTGAAAGGGGCATGATTTTGGCTTGAAGGAGCTTGACATGAGTATGTTGACACAATTTTGGCCAGTTTGCATGTATGATTAGAGCTTGATCAAGCTTGACTATAATCACATGCTAAAGTCATTCTCAAACAGACTATTAACAGACAGATTAGATGTAATCACCCATCACAGTCAACAGAATGCAGCGTATCATTGTTGCTGTCTACAATCAAAGAGATGGAAGCCCTGAAAACCACATAGATATACAGTTTAATATGCATGCCCCACTAACCCATAACGCTGAGCACTAAAAGTGCTTTCATGAATGATTTCTAATTCAAATCCTGTACTGAAAATACTTTTAGAGAGGATGTCCTTAAGTGAAGGATGTAGGTTCTCCCTTTCTCAGTTCATTTGCATTCATAAAAATAAAGGTAATCCTACAGGAAAAAACATTTTATGTAAATAAGTCAAATGGGGTGAAAATTGGCTTGGTACCCTCTGGTTCTCAAATAAATGCTGTTTGATTTACAGACAAAACAAATTAAGTACAAAATATAATACTTAAAGTGTGCAGCTGTGCACTAAAGCTTCACCAAGAACAATTTTATCAGTGTTTTGATTGAAATAATTGTTTTATGTCAAACAATCGTTTAAAATTAGCAGACAACGTTATTCTTGTTTATATCATATGATGTGATCATCATTTGCTCCCCTTCGACAGCCTCCCTTCATCTCTCCGAAGAACAAAACAAGCCAGAACAAGCCCAAGTGTTCACTTAAAAAACACAGCAATGCCTAGGCCCATAGGCCATTGTTTGTTAGAGAAATTACCGCCAGAAATGTAGTTTTTCAAAAGCGAAAATAACACATTTTGCAAATTTTCCCGGATAATCGCAGTAATTGCAGTTAACCAACATGTTAACTGCAAAATCAGGAGGTTTCTCCGTAGGGCCAGGAATGAATTTCTTTTTACAACAAATTCCCCGGGGCTTGTTGAGGGGCTCCAATTTCAGGCACAGAAATGTTTATCTCCTCCTTTCCTACAAATATTCCGAACAGGAGTGACATTATCAAATCCAGAAACAAAATCGAATTGACCGTCTTTCCACTGACTTCTCAAACTATTCTCAGCCTTTAATTCCAAAAACTGAAGAATTAATGCTGATTTTACGAGGGAGTGGTACTGCTGTAGAAAAATCGAGATATCGCGACCAGAGCAAAGTAACAGAAATTCGCAATCATTTTGCAAATTTTTGCAGATATCCTACCTTGTGCGCCATGTTTGTTGTATCCTGAAGTTTAATTCCACCAAGTAAGATCGTAGGGCCAGGACCAGTTTTGAAGTTATTCACTTCGAATAAATCGCTGTTATTGGACAAAACTGCAACTTTTTGGTAGCAGCAACTGATGCATTTCCTAAAGCTTCTTTGATCCATCTTTGGAGATCTTCTACTCTGGCAGCTGTGCCAACCTCCCACGAGGCTATTTTGACTTGAATCAGGTGCAAATTTTGGCGCGCAAGCACCGATCGGGTGCTAAGGCCACAGACTGGCACCCGGCGGCTCTATTCCGGCCCGCCGTATTTTTTCCTTTGCGAAGGGTTCGCTCCCAGCCTCGTTTTGCATTTCTTCCTTACGCTATTTTTTTATTCTTATTTAGGAGGGCAGGGCAGGGTAGCTCAAACGTTACGGCTTTGCCCCTAAGCTTTGGAAGGGGGCAATTTGTTGCACCCCTTGCCTTGGACTCTTGCGTGGACTGGAAATAAATGCTTCATTTAAGACTTACTGTCTTCGCTGTTCGTTCGAACCCTTTTGTTTTATCGTCAATAGAATCGTTCTATCGGACTTTGTTATGTGGACAAAGGAACTATTGTGACTGCAGCGCGCATCAGAGCGTAAAAAAGATAGGAATCAAATGTTTTAGCCGAATTTTGCTCGTGGCCTATGACCGGAAATCGCCAAAACCTCATTTTTACGGACCAATCAAATGACGAATAAGTGAGGAAGACAAAAGAAACGTGTGAAGATTTTTCTAAATTTTACTTACCCTCGTAAAACGCAACCACAACAAAAAACTGCTCGAAATTTTCCGATATTTTTTGAAGAAATCTACTCTCCATACGTTTGGGCATTCAAGTTTGAATGCCGGTCAAAATATCTCCCGATCCCAAGGAGTTATGACGTCTCAAACTCGCGATCTTTCTTCGCTTTCAGCATTTCTGAGCTTCTAGCATTCTTAGTACTCAATTTATTCCTAAAAAGTCTTCTAAAACGTACCTGAAACATCACTAATTCCCATAAAGTCGATACAGTGGGGTTGGGGACCATTTCTTGCTTCGCAGATGAGCAAGTCTGGCACGCTTTCTATGACGTTTGAAATATGGCCTAGCTCTAAAATGTGCTAAATTACATTTTTGAGTAAGAAATTTCAAGGGTACCCACCTCTTTTCGTTTGTTTAAGGTATCCTGTAGTTCTGCGTATCTACCAGACTGTGCTTGGTTTCTATTTGACGATTTTCTTCCACAAATATTCAGTAAGTAAGCAATTTTAGACTTGGATTTTGGGCTCCAGGCCTCTCAAAGGGTTCTATTGGCAAATTTGCTGCAGATTGTAGGATGCACATGAAATTTGGTTTTCAGCGGCAAGTTGATACATTGATCAATAAATACGCTTATCAATAAAGACGTTTTGAAATGATTTATTTGCTATTTGTTTTTATTATGATTACTTATTCATTATTGGATAGGACTTTATATAATAGACTTTATTTTTCTTTAGATTTTATGCACGGCCCCTGAAAAGCAGTCTTTCTTGACTGACGGGGTAACCGTGGGTAAAAAATGTAAAATGGAAATGAAAAAATGAAATTGAAGAGATTATTATTATTATTAGTATTAAATATTATTCAAAGCAAGCGAAGAAATGAAATAGTTACATTACAGCTAATTAAGGCCTACTATTTACAATATAAACAATTTAGAAAAAAACCATTGATATATATTTCAAGACAATTAGTTAGGGTTAGTTAAAAGTATAACTTCTTAGGGGCAAGTCATTATCAACGCTGGGTAGGGGCTAGAAGATATTCAGAGGGACCACCAAAAATTTAAAGCAGTGAAAGGGGGCCACTGAAAACCTTCAGTGTAAAGTAAAGGGCCATGAAAACTTAACAACTCGGATCTCAGCTATCTGAAACGCAAACGTCAGCCTTCTATGATCTTTGTTATACCTTGTGTTTGTCCTCAAAGTATCATATTTTTCATAAAATCTCAAGGTGCCATGTTACATTTTTCTCTTGAAAGCATTTCTATGTCATTTTTGCGTCATTTACCATTAGAAAACATGGTTTGTCGCTTGGGAATATGTCATCAAATTCGATACAGAGAGGGGCCACCAAAAACTACAGCTAAATAATCAGGGGTCCTTGAAATCTTAATGAAGAAATGAAGGGGTTATGAAAAATTTCTATCATCGATGAAATATCTTCCAGCCCCCTACCCGAAATTAATAAAGACTGATCCCTTAGGAACCCAACAATTTGGATGTATACTTTGCAGAGCCTACAGTTGCATTGTTCATCATTCCAACATCTGATATATTTTTGAAGATAGGTAGGCTGCTTGGCTGTTTTATTTCTTGCAGTAAATGTTGCTACAGTTTATTTCCAAGGTAATTAATGGACTCAACTCCAATGGACGTAGTTCGTACTTTTGGCAGTTGAGCGCCATCGCCATGCATTAGACTGTAATATTTCGTTGCGTGAAAACGTCCTTTATAAATGGTGGATTCAGACTGATTCAGACTGCAAATTAAAGTGAGTCCTTCTGCCATCTGGGATCACATCAACCAATCAGGTCATGCCGCGTCGTTGGAAGATTTCTTAGTGTTGGACAGAGCAAATAATGATTTTGATTTACTCATTCACGAAAGTCTACTAATATTACGCGATCGTCCTTCACTTAATTCCCAGCAGTCCTCCATTCCGTTAGTTCTATTTTAGGTATTGTCCTTTGGGCTTGCCCTTCACTTTACATTTCACGTAGGAATTGTAATCACGCACTTTAGTTTGTTGTTTGTCTCTTTATGCATATAAATATAGCCTCGTGCTATTCTCACTGGTATGAAACTCCGGATCCCAGGGGACCCAAAAGATATTCTATTGTACAAATGGTCCCAAGAGACAAAATCCCTTCATATAGCCAAAGGCACATCTTTTTCTGCCTTCTTACACCAACAACCAGGCTGAAGGAAGCTTCAAAAATCGATGACACTCGCCGTCGCTGACAACCAAATAAATTCTAATGGCTGTTCTGAGAGAACAAGAGCAGCAAAAACCGTTTTTTCAATGTATTTGCAAGAGGGCGTTTGCATTTCCGAGGGGCACATCGCTTCGACAGCCTAGGCCTAACTAATTCGAGCTGATCTGGCGGGAAAGGAACATAGCACGTGGGAACATGTAAGCATGGTTTTCCAAACTTTGGTTTACGGTTTTCGTTTTTATTTCTTTTCAAGAAGTTTTGGCCTGAACGGAGTCTTCAAGAAGTTTTGGCCTAACTAAACGGAATCGGCTTGCTTTTTTAGGCCACAATGAGTTTTTATATCGCCTTCCACAATCACGATGTTATGAAAAGGACGTAAAGTGTGTTAATTTTGTGGATTTTATTCAAGTTTGATTTTTATTGAAAAGCAGAACACTTTTCGTTTAAGATTTAGGAAAATAATGGTTTGGATTATTATGGGAGATATGCAGTTTGGAGATTTTAGATATTTGTTTGTAAAATACAGGCTCCAAGTCAAATGCTCAGGACTTCAGACAGAGATAATTATTTATTGATTTGAATGAAGGAAGTTATTTTATTTGAGATTCAGAAATATATATGAGAATCATTATGAAACATAAAATCTATATCATTATGAAATTTGATACTTGATTGAGTGTGAGCTAGGCTAATTTATGTTCAATTTTGAATGCCCAGAAATTTGGGAGTTTAGTAATCAGTGAATGAAGAAGTCAGTTTGAGTTTCAGTAGTATGAATGAGAGTTATCACGCAAAATGAAATTTTTATCATTATGAAATTATTGATACTTGATTGAAAGTGAGCCAGGTTAATTTATGTTTAATTTTAAATGCCCAGAAATTTGGGTGTTAGCAATCAGTGAATGAAGAAAGCTATTTGAACTTCAGAAATATGAATGAGAATTATCATGACATTTGAATATATATATATATATATATATATATATATATATATATATATATATATATATATATATCATGCTGAAATTATAATTATTTGATTGAAAGTGAGCCAGGTTAATTCATGTTTAATTTTAAATGCCCAGAAACTTGGGTGTTAGCAATCAGTGAATGAAGAAAGCTATTTGAATTTCAGAAATATGAATGAGAATTATCATGACACTTGAAATATATATCATGACAAAATTGTAATTACTTGATTGAAAGTGAGCCAAGTTAATTCATGTTTAATTTTAAATGCCCAGAAATTTGGGTATTAGCAATCAGTGAATGAAGAAAGCTATTGAATTTCAGAAATATGAATGAGAATTATCATGACATTTGAAATATATATCATGACAAAATTATAATTACTTGATTGGAAGTGAGCCAGGTTAATTCATATTGTTTAATTTTAAATGCCCAGAAATTTGGGTATTAGCAATCAGTGAATGAAGAAAGTTATTTGAATTTCAGAAATATGAATGAAATTATTATGAAATATGAAATGAATATATATTATGAGGAAATTATTATTACTTGACTGAGTGTGAGCCTGGTTAATTCATGTTTTAACCTTTCCATGCCCAGAATTTGGAAATTAGTAATCAGTGAATGAAGACAGTCCATCTGAGATTGAAATGATGAATGAGAATTGTCATGAAATATGAAAAATATACTATGATGACATTATAGATACGTGATTGAATGGGAGCCAGGTTTAATTTATTGAGAATTATTATGAATGGAGGACCCCTGGGCTGGTGCTGAAGGGCAGTCCTCTTTTTAAAGAATGGAACACATTTTGAAATACATTATTAGTACTTTAAGCATTGGATACAGGTTGATTAATGTTTAAATTCTAATGCCCAGAAATTCAGGAATTAATGATATGAAAACAACTGATTTTGAGATGGGAACGTTCAGGAGATTTAGAAATGTGGATCAGAATTATTGTAATTGAATTTTGATTTTAAAGTGATATACATGTAATGAGTTATCTCAAGCTTGCGAAACATGTTGATTGATAGTTCATTTCAATATTACTTTGTTTCCAATGTGGGATTCATTACAGATTGGAAAAATTGGGATTTAAGACTATTTTTAATTTTATCAGTTTTATATTCAGCACAAGCAAGCTACCACAATTGGAGAATTAAAATCTGCTTCTGCGTGGAATCAAACTGCGGATCTTCATGTCAAAAGTCTCTCCAAAATCCACTGTGCCACTCAAGCACATTCATTTTATCTGGCTTATTATTAAAAGATTCAAATACAAAATACACTACTGCCAGGACACCTTCCCAGGGAATGTTTGGAACTAAGTGATTGTGTTGAGAAACTTGCATGTATGTTTTTCAAAATGTATCATTATTCAAACTATTATGTGGGGAAACTATTGGCTGTGACCATCTTGAACTTTTCTGTTTAAAGAGAGTTTATTTTCTCAAGGTTCAGGGGCTCATGATGCTACCAAAGGAATAGGGATTTACAAGAAAGTTTAGCTCATATTCTTAAATTGTTGCACAGAATTTGAATCTCTATATCCTGTGGAAGAGATTACCAGATATACACTGCCCCTGCTCCCCCCTGTTCTGGATTATTTCAGTACCATGATTAACTGCGTGTACCATGGGAATTAAGAATGTATTGGTTTTTCTCAAATGGTTTTTGACACTTGTTGGCAGTGGAATTTTGTGCATAAAACTGGGGCTCATATCATTCAATAGTTTTGAACTTTCAGTCACTAGCAATTGCACATTATTCCTGTTTTCCTGATGTATTGTTAAAGCTGGCTAGTGTGAAAAATTGCCTTGATCAGGTCTTAGGTGGGCATGTGTTACAATACAAATAGTTTGTTACCAGGCCCCTTTTACAAAGGTTACTTACATGCTTTTTCAAGGCTGAGCTTAAATATGTATGTATGTAAATTTTGCTAAATGTAAATTAAAAGATGAGCAATCTGGTTACAGGTATTGCAATAAGGATTAAGTTTAAAATTAATTTTTTAAAGTTTAAAATTTAAAAAACAGTAAAAGATGGCAAAGATAATAGCATTAAAACGTCAATGTAACCTTTTTCCATAATAGTCCCTCCAGAGGTGTCATTTAAAGAAAGTTTTTCACAAAAGAAAGGCAAAATATATTTACGTCTCAAAAAATAGATGCGAGTTTCTCCTCTTGTGAATCATTGACATTACAAGTTTTATGCCAACCTCTTGATCTGTTCTTGCTTATTTCAATCTTCACTGAGGTATAGGCTATTTTATCAGCTTTTTTGGTTTTGTAAAAGTCCATCTTTACACCTTTTTAAAAAAACAAATAAGGAAACAGGGACTTTGGTTTTGAGATGATCTGTTTCCTGAATGGTTCAGGTTTGTTTGCTACATTACTTTGCTGTCAATTTCTAACCGTAAAATTTGTACTTGCAGAATTACAGACAATGTTGTATAATTTTGAAGTGCGTCTCAATCAAAAATATTCAAAATCTCCAGTTCTAGTTATTTTCTGAAACTTTATTAGTTGGAAGGACTAAACATAAAAGTCTTTCGCCAACCAGGAAAATGGAACAAGTATCAACTTTACATGCCAAGTCATCAGTTAAAGACAAGAGAAATGCTTTCAGTTGGCAAGCTGTATCTCCATGATATGTTATATCGCTGGATTATTTCTATGAATGTGATGAAATCTTTATCAAGTTTTATCATTATGATCCTTTTTGCTATGTACTTGGAAAGATAATTCACAGTTTAGTTTTATAAAGTATTTCAAAGTTTATCCTTATAGCTAATCATTGGCTAAGAAATTATAGAACAACGTTTGGGAACAGTAAGATTATTCTCACTGGTATGAAACTCCGGATCCCAGGGGACCCAAAAGATATTCTATTGTACAAATGGTCCCAAGAGACAAAATCCCTTTACATAGCCAAAGGCACATCTTTTTCTGCCTTCTTACACCAACAACCAGCCTGAAGGATGCCAAAAATCGACCCACCCACCTCCCTCAGCGACGGCTCGTAAGGATAGGCTACTCCTGCTACGCAAACAGCGAACCCTCCTTCGCACTCTCCATATCTAAGGTGCCGTGGTAGGAGGAGTAGCATATCCAGTGAAATAGGATACTGTCGACATTTTGTATTCTGATGATGAAGCACAGCGTTTGCTTCGAAACGTAAACAAAAACATGGCTTTGTCTTAATTAATTTTTTTATCACTGGATTCGTCGAAAAATGTCAACTCAACATCTTATGGAAATGAATTTGTCTCTGTCTCTGCTCTCTGGACTTTATAAATTATGATTTGGAAGGACTGAAAATGAAATTTACAATGATTATCGTCGCAATCTTGGTTCTTTGTTTTATAAAATTCAGTCATGACCAACTGTAGGTTTCGTACATGGATTGGCACTGATTTAGACTGTCCTTGGAGAAAAGCAAATCACTTTTGCAATCTTTATGTGCAATGCGCAATGCCCTTTCGTGAATATGGTTTATTCTATGATGCAAAGCTCTGTCATAGAACAAACAAGCGGATAGTAGCTAAACTGAGACAAAACGAATGCGCTCATTAACTGCTGCAGTTTTTCACCGAACATGTATGAACTAGTATGGATGTTCCATGACAGGACAATCAATTCCAAGGTGAACAAAATTCGTGAAAGAGCATTGCGAATTGTATGCAAAGATAGTGGGAATGATTTTGTAAATACTGTATATAACTCTGTGACCACACACCAACGCAATCTGCAGTTGCTTATGATAGAGATTTTCAAAACAAAGAAGAATCTTGACCCAACTTTTATGAAAGACATTTTTGCAGAAAGAGACAACTATTATAGCCTACGGAATACAAATCATTTGCAACTGCCGAAAGTAAGGACGACAATATATGGTACAGAGAATATTCAATATAGAGGTTGCCTTTTATGGTCCTCACTTCCAAATTTTTTGAAAGACAGTAGCACAATTCAAGAATTCCAAAGACAAATAAAACAGTGGAATGGCAATTCATGCACCTGCAGATTGTGTAGAGTTTTTATAAAAGATTTGGGGTTTTTAGATTAATTAATTTTGTCTTCTTTTAGTGTCCTTTTTCATTGTAAATTATAATTATTTTCTTTTAGTTATAGTTGGCCTTAATTAGCTGCTATTTGAGCTATTTTATATAGAAAGCCAACTTTAAATAAATCGATAATAATAATAATAATAATAATAATAATAATGTAATTGTTTGGAAGTCTAAATGTATTATGACGTTTCGATTTTAGGACCACACGCATAAATAGTAGTATCGTCTGCATGATGACAGATTTCGGTCTCCTCCGGGAACAAAAGAAGGTCATAAGATGTACATCTGAGTTTTAAAATGTCCCCTGGCTATTTTTAAACTTATTTTCTAGGTTCCAGACCTCCAAAGGGTAAATTCAATAACTCCGTTGCAAATTGTGGCATAGGCATAAAATTTGGTTTTCAGCAGCAAGTCGATAAGTTGAGAAAGATGGGATCTGGATCTAAATTGAAGAATACCCCATGCTATTTTTAAATTGGGATGTTAAGCTCCAGGCTTCCAAAAGAGGTGTTGGAAAGTTACATAGAGTTATCAAAATAGCACAGGGGACATTGTACAATTTATACCAACGTCTTATCTCTTTCAGAGCATCAACTTGCCCTGAAAACATAGTGTCATGTCAATATCACAATCTGCAACAAAGCTATTAAAACGACCCTATTAGTGGTTTGCAATCTAGTAACCAGTGTAAAAATAGTACAAGGGCATTTTAAAATTCATATCCAAAGCGTACCTTGCCCTTGACAACCAAATTTCATGTTTGTAGCAAGATCTGCGAAGAAGTCATTCAAACTACCCGTTTAGAGGTGTGGAACTACATATCCAGTCTAAAAATAGCACAGGGGGCATTTCACACCTTATATCCACATCTAATCTTTTTCAGCCTATCAAATTGCTCCTGACAACTAACTTTCATGTCAGTAGCACAATCTGCAACGAAGTTATTAAAATTACCCTTTTAGAGGTGTGGAACCTCTGGCACTCCGAGCATTTTCTATGCTATGATAGCCAATTTTGCAGGTTTTAACTTTACCTCAATTCATTAAAAAATTGGTTTCATTCAAATAAACTGCTCAAATGCCATAATGAATCTTAATGCATCTACAGCCACAACACAAGTACAGCGGTAATAAAAAGCAAGGAAGGACTTACGATTTTTTTCTCGCGTAAGAATTCAAAGTCATTTTGTTGTCGCGAGTAACCAGAACTCCCGATAAAGACGAAATAGCCACACCTGGTTCCACTTCTTTAGCAAAAAGTTCAGCCCCCAGCTGCAAAGGAAGTTGAATTAGTTTAATACCCAAATCTATGATCAAGCACCACATCAACTATCCAGTGAACGGGGAATTTCAATCTTCATCAAACAGCCATTGCAGGAAAATAGGACAAAATAAAAAACTTATGGTTTAAAAATATTATGTCGTTGTTTCTTAAATTTGGTAAATTTGATTGACTATTTCAGAAATATTTGCTAAATTTGATTCCGAGTTTCAGAAACATTGCTGAACTTGATTCAGTGTTTCAGAAAAATTTGCTAAATCTGACTCAGTGTTTCAGAAACATTTGCCAAATTTGATATTGTGCTTAAGGAAACAAGGGCAAATAATCTTTCAATAGAGCCGAACCGGATGTTTACATTTACACGTTAGCCAATCAGATGTGACCATGACGTCACGCAAAGAAAAGAATCGACGGGAGAAAGTACCCCTCACAAAAAGCGAGTCGTGCACGCGACTATTAGGTAAATTCAGAAAAAATTTGTATTTTTCAACTCTGTACTAATATGCTTAAATTTTCCTCGCGGGTTTTTCTAAAAGAACGCATAAATCCAGAGAAAACGGCTTTTGAGTAGGACCTATCATTTGGGGTCTTGATCCCTAACAAAAAAGCCCTTTAAAAACGACGTACATTCTTATCAATATCTTCCTATTTTCCAAATATAATCGAAAATACATTAACAAGGCAATTATTGGGTTTTAAAAGGTACAGAACTTTCATTACCGAGGCAGTGGCGACGGAGAAGGTAGCATATGATACCAACAGCATCTCCTCCCTCACCGTTGCGTTCGAGGTTGTGTTCCTACTAGGGAATCAATTCAAAGCAATACCACAGCTGAACTTTCTTTGCTGAACTTTAATGATTCACTTTGTCGATTTCATTTTATTTAAAAATAAACTTTGATTTATAAATATGATCGTCAATTTCCAATTTCCTTCATCAATTATTGAGCCTGACCTTAGCCCTCTTCTGTCATTGGTCAAATCTGGAGTGGCGGGAAAACTCTTGACCTGACGTGAGCTGAGGCTGTTGAGTACATTAGGATTGCTCTGCAGTTGTTCATTCCTAAAACGTCTACAAAAGCGTCTCAGATTCAGAAGAAATGCTGAAAATAGCCACTGAAGGGACTCACCTTACCAAATATAGTGCCACAAGTGTACCAGACCCTTATGGACTCGGTGAAGTATTCTGTTGCTTCCCGAAGGGAGATTGGCATGATCTGCATTGCTTTGCATACTCGGCAGAAAGGCTTACCCAAGTCAGATATTTGGCTAGCAAATTGCTTGAGGAATCATACTGGACCAACAACCGCCAATCTGTCAGTGAGGTTGCAAGGAACTAACCAGGTATATGTTGACAGTCATATTTCCGTCTGTCTTCTGCTTTTTGCATAAACTAGGCTAGGTAGACTACATTCATTTTGTTTTTAGTGAGCCTTAAGTTTCTTACAAGCAGTTTCCAAGAAAAACGATCAGAGTAGAGTCTAAAATATCGGAGGAAGCCAAATTCAGAAATTGCAGACACTTTAATTAACAGGAGACAACGTTTGCGAAAAGTTACAGTGTTTAACGGGGGAATGGATGGGTTTCCTCGGCTTTATTGCACCCCTAGATAGATCTGTTAGAGGACCGTACTCTCGAAGTTGACAATCTTGCCCCTTCATTTTTCATTTTGGTGTTATAAACTGAAACGTGATATCTTGTGTTTGCTCTTAGATGCTGAAATATCAACTCTCTGTGGAAAGGAATCGAGGCAAGCTTTTCTCATACCTTTTGCAACATATATTCTTACGTTCAAAATACAGTGTTTCAGAGGATTGGTAACAGCAAGAAGTAAAGATCAAAGTTTTAAAGATACTTCAGATACAAGGTTTTTAAGAGTGAATCGAAAATCTATTGCGTTTCACACCCGGGGGGGGGTACTAAGTATATTTTTGTCCGACGGGGATGTGCCGTTTTTCAGGGAATCGTTTTCGCCTATTTCTTCTAGAACAGGGTATCAAAAGAAGGCAAATTTTCTGGAGCAGGCTGTCAAAACATGTCAAAAGAGGAAATTTTGTTACAACGAGTTATTATTTAGTCAAATTTTTGTGTTTTTGAGTATACTTTTCACAGATTTTTTCTAAAACAGGGTATCATTTGAATGCAAAAATTCTGGAGCAGGGTGAAAAAATTTTTTTTCGTGGGCACATCCCCGTACAAATTTAGGTCAAGTACCCCCCCCCCGGGGTTTCACACTATTTCACAAAGATCTAGGATATGTAATGTTGTTCGTATGTTGCCACTGCCTCCGTGATAAAAGTTCGGTATCTTTTAAAACCCAACTGCTGTCGCTTGTTAATGTATTTTCAGTGATATATAGAAAGTGGGAAGACATTGATATGAATTTATGTCGTTTTTGAAGGGCTTATTTGTTAAAGATCAAGACCCCAAATGATAGGTCTTACTCAAAAGCCGTTTTCTCTAGATTTATGCGTTCTTTTAGAAAAACCCACGAGGAATTGTTAACCATATTAGTACAGAGTTGAAAAATACAATTTTTTTCTGAATTTACCTAATAGTCGCGAGCACGACTCGCTATATGTGAGGGGTACTTTCTACCGTCGATTCTTTTGTTTGTGTGACGTCATGGTCACATCTGATTGGCTAACGTGCAAATGTAAACATCCGGTTCGGCTCTATTGAAATATTATTTGCCCTTGTTGCTTAAGGAACATTTCCTGAATTTGATTCAAGGTTTTACAAAGTTTGCTAGATTTGATTCAGCGTTTCAGAAACGTCTAAGTAGACGTCATGCATATAAGCAAGCAAACAGAGCTTATTTTTTGCCTCCATGATGCACTTGTCCTAGAAGTCCAATCATCGAATGGGTATCCAAAAATGATAATAGGTATTTACCGATATGTAAAATCATTATGTTATTACCAATTTGAATGAGCCGCCAATCATTTCATAGCAAAAAGCTATCTTGGATATGCATTTTTTTCATTGAAACTGGTCGCAAAGTTAAAAAGTTTTAGAGAAATAAAGTGAATAGCCCGAGTTAGCAGATAAATCTCATAAGTTTAAACATTTTCACTTTATAATCCGGCACTTACCAAAAGAAAGTGAAGCCAAAGACAAAAACAGCGCGTCTATACTTCTTTGTCCTAATCAGAAGAAAAGGCTACCGGCCAAAAAGTTAATCTTCCCTGGCGTCTGACATCAATGAGATGGTGATCTTCTGAAAGCCTGACCCTGTGGTTTCATTTGATGCACATTGTTTTGCAAAATATGTCTCTCGGGAATTCGCAAGTAAGGAGAAAGTAACCATATGTCAAACAAAGATAGCGCTTGTTTTTGACATTGTTGTCATTGTATAGTTTGATGTCAGTTTGACCTTTGTTCTTTCATTTTGCATTACATAAATCATCTGAGAACTGAAAAGCAAGCAGTAAGTTAAGTAAAGACAGCAAAAACCTCACAAACAAGAACCTGCAGACTGATTTTGTGAAAAAAGACACCCAAAGATAAGAACCAAAAACAGACTGATTTATTTTAATGTTCTTATGAGATGGTACACTTAATTAAAAAATCTCATCATATCAGTATGAAAAAGCTCTAAACTATTGATAACTGAACACCTCTAACGATTTTCAGGGATATGCAGATTGTTTTATTAAGCTGTATGATAAAAATTGCTTTTTTGAACGACAAAAATATCATAATTATCCTCTGACATTTAACTGCAGTCATCCCACCCTCAAACTCATTTAACACATACTGTATAGCTATATATTCATCATAGTCAAAAGTGTCCTTGTGATAAGAACGACAGCCTGAAAATGTCATAAGTACTTCATTTGTGAGAACCTAGTCCGTCTGTTTTGTAGAAAAGTATGTTCTTGTTTGTGGGGTTTTACTGTAGTTGTGAGTAGTGTAGCCTTTCATCGGAGAATCTCTCATATAAAATTCAAGTTTTTTCCTTTGACAATTTTCTTTAAAAAAATTGTGGCGCAGTTAAAGTTGCTGCACAGAGCTTTGACTCAGTGGTGGACTTTGGGGTGCAGTTGGGGGCAACTGCCCCCCTTCATAATGAAAACTAAGCTTGGCGCCCCACTTTCGGCCAGAAGGGCGCCCCTTATCCTGACCAAAATGCACTCTTTTTTCGTGTTTCGTTCTGAATCAATTGAGAAACCAGAGAATCTTTCCTGAATAAGGGCCCGAAAATTTCTGCGCGCCTTCGGCGCGCTTACGTTTCACTGTATTTTTGGCGCCCACTCTGCAAAGTGCCCCCCCCCTTCAACTTCGGGCTGGATCCGCCCTTGCTTTGACTGTCAAAAAGATTTATCAATAACTGTATCGATTTTGTTTATATGATTAAATCAGTTAGAAATGATACTATGCTAGCTTCTTGCACAGATTATACGATCAGAATAAAAATGAAAGATTTGCAAGATTGTCAAAATGAAAGACTGCCCATTAAATGAAAGCACAGGCGTCGGGCTTTCAGGAAAGGAGTATGTCACTGATGCCTTTCGCTCTAGAGAAAATCAATTGTTTGGACTGGAAGCCTTGTTTTGATACATCCTGTATACATAACAACAGCATATAGTATCACAGGATATAGTTCAGCTCGTTCAATTTAAGCTAACATGGGGGCTCTTTTTGAAAAGTCAGTAAATAAATAAGGAACAAATCCAATCAATTGTCAGCTTAAGAATGGTGAAAATTGTATCAAATATTTTCAAAAAGATTTCAACTAGCACCTCACATAGCTTATTACATGTTAGACCAGCAAGAGGGGATTTCGTTTTCGACCAATCAGCAGTTGTTGACATTTGGAGCCTCGACCAATCAGAATGCACAATAACGTCACGTCAATGAGGGGTAGCTATGGGAAGCTGTGACAAAAACGTCTTCCCCAATATAGCTAGAGCTGAAAATAGTTATCCATCTTTTGACCCATTTTATTTCTTCAGATCAAAGTGTAGTAAATGTTGAAACTTTCTGCCGCTGCAATTTTCAATCGATTGCTTTCTTCAAGAGAAATCGTATCTTAAATAACGCGAAAATTCGAGCCTTCGATGGGAATGTCATGTCTGGGCCCTGTTTCAAACCTTCGACTTTTCGCCTTCTTATAGAGGATGTTTTTTTGTTTGTTTTCAATTTATTTTGAGTGGGCTTGTCAGGATTTCTAGCTACTGAAAGCTAATTTAGGCCCACTGTGCATGCCGCATCCAGGCACGGGACCCCTAGTTTAACGTCCCTTCCGAAGGACGGCGAGGTGAGTTGCGAGGTCAGGCCTCAGTGGTCACCCATCCGAAATCTGACCTCACTCGACCAAGCTTAACTTCAGTCACCTGACGAAGACTGTATAAGCCAATCGGCCACTCACCCCGCAAAATCCCGCAGGATACCGAGGACTGCCCTTTATGTGTTAGTCTTTTGTTCTGCTCATAATGCTCAAAACAGATCAACAAATGAGGAACGTATTACCATGCGCTAGAATCTCTTGTATCTTTGCTAATCCATGTATGGATTGTGGTTGGATTCTCCGCCCACATTCTTTCCACAGACCAAACACGCTTTCTGCACGTGATCACAGGTTTCCTTTTTGGGGGATAACCCTTGCTTTGAACATTGATGATTCGTATCACCAACAACTTCTCGTCCAGGAAAATTCGAAGATTTCGTGAAGTTTAGGCAACCGCAACCCAGAAACGCAAATTGTTTTGGTATCCTTTGATAAAAAGCATAGTGGACAAATCTTTTCCTTTGTCCAAAGCTCCCGTGGGGTTCTTCGCCACGCTCTGATCAGATCACATTTTCTCCTAAAACTGACCAATCAGGTGCCGTCGTTGTGTTTACTTCCGCGTTTTGCGGCAAAGTTTAGGCCATTTTTGACTGTTTTGACCACCATCCCCAAAAAAGCATTGCACACTCGGCTACAGTAGTGTCCCGCATATAAGAAACATGAATTTAAGAAACACCAGACCTTTACTTTTAAACTTATACCCCCTCTTATAAGAAACTGGTCCAGGTCTGAAAAGTGAGTGTTTCTTATTCAAAAACCATGTTTATATTAGACATTTGAAAAATATGATAAATTCAGATTTGCATCTGAATCAAACTGTGACTATTCAAATGAAAGCAATAATTTTGCATGCAAATGAAGCAAAAAGCATCTTCCTTCAATAATTGTAGCATATCATTTACAAATGCAAATTTTATATGACAACCATGCAGCTTGTGTCTTTTTAGTTCATTGATAGTAGATAATTTTTCTGATAAGAAACTTAAGAAACTTTACCCTGATTGGAAGTTTATATCTCATTTTATAAGAAACACGTCAGACCTGAAATTGAAAATGTTGTTTCTTATATGCGGGACACTACTGTATGTCGATTTTCGTCAAAATTTCAACGGGAGAAGATTCTCCATACCTCGGACCATAAGTGTTTTCGGTATCACGATACGATCGCTAAAATTAGCCGATTCGTGGGGTTTTGAATCTCATTGCAGTCATTTTTCAAAACTTAGCAAAAAGCTAGCACAAACTGATAATTTAAAGTCTATAAACCTACCTCAGCTGTTGTGAAGAGAAATATCCACTTCTCTACTACAATTCAATCGCAGTTTCACGATCAAATCGCTCTCATTTGCTATGCGCCTTTTCGATAAACAGTGCCCCGATCCTTCTCCCATTTCTTGCCATATTTGCAAGTCTGAAGGAGTGAAAGCTGAAAATTTCAACCAAAACATTGCATATATTTTCACAGCCCATACTTCTTGCATAAGAAGAGCACAAGAGAAGACAGTGACGTCTGTCCATCGTGGTCTTTCAGTGTAGCAGGTACGTGAAATAGAAATGAAATGAAGCTGAATCTTATTACAAATAGCAGCAAAGGGAAGAAATTTACATTTTGTTTTCACCACAAAAAATCATTTAACTTTTTAAAGACTTTTTTCAAAAGGCCCTCAAAATCATTTTCACTTTATGCGGATATCATAGAAGATATCTTTAGCCTCCAGCACGTATTAGGAAATCACCCCTTGACAGTCATACAGCAAAGCAGCATCATAGAAAACATAGATACAGTGTTACAATTTTTTAAACTCATGGAAGTACACATTCATTTTCTGAGATACTAAAACTTTGATCTCGTATCCAAAGTTTCTCAAAATTCTTGTTATTATATGAGAAAAGACGGATTCTTAAGGGTTCACCTCTTGTGCCCAGCCGTGAACTGTTTTCGAGGCACCTCCAGTGTTGTGACATCACTTAACCTTTTGAGTGTTATGACAGAGTTTATCTCTCTCTCTCTCTCTCTCACTATCATATCTTGTGCCCTTATGAAAGAAGTAATTCACAAATTTCCGAAATTTTGGTTGACATAGTCGGTTTCCACCCCTACAGACTCGTAACTACTGCAGGAGTTGGGAGAAGGATCGGGGCACTGTTTATCGAAAAGGCGCAAGAAAATGGGAGCGATTTGGTCGTGAAACTGGGAGTGAATTGTAGTAAAGAAGTGGATATTTCTCTTCACAACAGCTGAGGTATATGGAGCGTTGTTTGCGTCTTTATTACAAGTGATCTTTTTGTATGGTTTTTGTCGATTTTGTATGGCAATGCTCTACATTTGGCATGGTGTTTGTTCAATTCTGAATGGTCTTTGACTTTTATATGGCCTTCTCACTCATTTCGTATGGCGTTTCAAATTTCGTATGGTAATTAAAATTCTTTATGATGTTTTGAATTGCATATGATCTATTTCATTCCGTATGACGTTTAGAATTTCATGTGGTCTTTATCATTTCGTATGGTATGATGCATTGCGGCATGGTATGATGCATTGCGACATGGTGTGATGCATTGCGACTTTCAAAAACTTGGCGGGCTTGCGTTCCAGAGCAAATAAGCATTGTCGATCCCTGGGGGCTCGGCCTAAGTTGCTCTGCACAAAATGACAACATCGGATGGGTTGCCACAAGAATTACAGGGGACGGGTGGGCTGTCACAACAGTTGCAACTTACAACAACAATACAACTACATCACAAACATGCAATATAAGATAACAACACATACCCGTTGGAAATAAGAAACCAATAATTGGGTTAGTGCTGAAAATTTTGTTAAAATTATGAAATCTTGAATACTCCGTATTTGCCCAAAACCTACGAGTTTCATAGAGGGATCCACAATGATCTGCATCCTCTTTGCCAGTGAAACGGGCTGAAAACATGGGAATATCTTACTTTATGAGGACCCTTATAATATTAATTTGCACGCAGTGAAATCCATCGGCAAAATAAGACGAGAAACAACTTATCTGTTTGACAACTGTCTTAGGGGGGTACTCCCTAACGTTCAATACGGGTCCATGCAACTATTTCTTTGCTAACCCCCACATATTAAGCCTTATGTTTTGGGGACCCCAAATATGGAGTCCAATGTTTGGATGCCCCAAATCTTGTTATCTATTCCTGGGACACCTATAATTGCTTTGAATGATTTCAATTTGAGCTTCTTGATCTTTTAAATAATATCAAAACATTTATTTCATGATTTGCAAGTTCAGGGTCACACTGTATTCCGTGTGAAGTCAATACAAGACATTTTGGGAGAATATTGGATTGAGAACAATGAAAAGTCATTACTCCAAACTGGATATGTCCAACGTAAGTTGCATGAATTGCAGTTGGGCTGGGTTGTTTGTAAAAAATCATCTCCTCGCTCGTTACAAGTCCTATTTTTATCAAAATTTACCAGGGGTAAACCAGAGGGTAGCAAGAGCCCTTAAACTAAGCCTTGAGGTCCTGGGGCAGATTTCTCCCCTGGCCCCTTCTCGGCGACCTTGTGCTGACCTCGGGAAATAAGCTTTAGCCCTCGTCTAAAAAGCGAGAAAACCAGACCGATGTTAAAAGACTTTTGGTAACACTTCTGGCATTAAAAAATATAAGAAAAACGTAAAAAAAACTTTTGGTAGCATAATGGCCCAAAATTTTAGAAACTGCCTAACAGCCTTTGACTTCAGTTTCTTTTAGAACAAATACGTGTATGTTAACGCTG
Source organism: Aurelia sp. 4 Dawson et al 2005 (assembly GCA_964019985.1). NCBI lineage: Eukaryota > Metazoa > Cnidaria > Scyphozoa > Semaeostomeae > Ulmaridae > Aurelia > Aurelia sp. 4 Dawson et al 2005. The sequence goes on along the minus strand of OZ026492.1, from coordinate 27,339,471 downwards.
GGCAGTTTATGGCAAGTCATGTGATTTCATTCGGGATCTTCAGAATGAGAATAGCAGATCCAGCCAATTTCAGTAATTCCCCGCCAAAGCTTAAAAGTCGCAATGTATCATACCATGCCGCAATGCATCATACCATACGAAATGATAAAGACCATATGAAATTCGAAACGCCATGCGAAATGATAAAGACCACATGAAATTCTAAACGTCATACGGAATGAAATAGATCATATGCAATTCAAAACATCATAAAGAATTTTAATTACCATACGAAATTTGAAACGCCATACGAAATGAGTGAGAAGGCCATATAAAAGTCAAAGACCATTCAGAATTGAACAAACATCATGCTAAATGTAGAGCATTGCAATACAAAATAGACAAAGACCATACAAAAAGATCACTTGTAATAAAGACGCAAACAACGCTCCATAGAGGTAGGTTTATAGACTTTAAATTATCAGTTTGTGCTAGCTTTTTGCTAAGTTTTGAAGGATTTGTTACGCAAAAATGACTGCACTGAGATTCAAAGCCCCACGAATCGGCTAATTTTAGCGATCGCATCGTGATAACGAAAAAACTTATGGTCCGAGGTATGGAGAATTTTCTCCCGTTGAAATTTTGACGAAAATTGACATAGCCGAGTGTGCAATACTTTTTTGGGGATGGTGGTCAAAACGGTCAAAAATGGCCTAACTTTGCACAAAACGCGGAAGTAAACACAACGACGGCACCTGATTGGTCAGTTTTAAGAGAAAATGTGATCTGATCAGAGCGTGGCGAAGGACCCCACGGGAGCTTTGGACAAAAGAAAAGATTCGCTAAGCTTTGATAAAAAGAACCAGTTGCAAGTCCCTTGGGATGGCGCGATTGCTCGATCTGACAATAAGGAGGAGAAAGTCTCGCTCAACTACAAGGGTCAAAATCGAAAGGCAAACAAACTCAATGGCACTACTGGCAGCCGATGACCACAACACACAGGCACAGAAATTCTTTCACAGCGTAAAATAAGGCAATGATTATAGCTAAACTCTATGCATATGGTTTTGATGAAAATGTATTAGTATTGATCCACTCCTATCTAAAAAAGCGAAAACAGAGTGTGCGGATAAACAACGTATACAGCTAGTCTCAACACATTGTTTTAGGGGTACCGCAAGGATCAGTTCAGGGGCCTATTATCTTTAATTCCTATATAAATGATTTATTCTTTTTTATAAAGCAAGCTACTATATGCAACTAAGCTGATGACAAGACGCTAGCTTGCTTTTTCGGACCGGAACTTGTCAAGATTTTGGGAGAGGTAGCAGGCAAAGCCCTTCCTTGGCTGGATCAAAATGAAATGACTGCTTATCCTAACAAATTTCATGCACTCGTTGTCAAAAAGACCAGACAAATTCTTCTGGAATACATTTTGACTTTCTGGGAAATCTATCTAGTCCGCCGTGACCGTAAAACTCCTGGTATAACACTAGATTACAAACTGAACTTTGATCCACATATATCAAATATTTACAAGAAAGCTGCATCAACTAAATGTCCTGAAGCGACTTAAGGGAACTTAAGTCTTTCATTGGTTTTGCCGAAAAGGAAATCTTAGTCCAGAGTTTTGTATACTCGAACTTAAACTGCTGTCCTTTGGCTTGGTATTTTTCGTCATCTAAATCGTTATAGGAAATCAAAAAGATACAAGAACGTGCCCTGAAATTTCTTCATAATGATCATGTAAGTTCCTATGAAGAATTACTTCTCAAATAAAACAACAAATGCACAATACTGGTCTCTCATCAAGGAACATTTTGTATTGAGATTTTCAAAACATTAATAAAGGTTAATCAAGCTTTCATGAATGATACATTAGTTTTAAAACTTCAAATTATTCGTCGCGAAATCCAAACAATTTGAATCACTTTCGGCCAAATCAATTTACCCCCTAAATATTTTATACACCTTTGGAAAAAAACCGTTTGCTTTAAAGGAAACTCTGCAAGAGATCTTCCCAATTCTTTTGTTTTCCAAAATCTCGTGCACCTTCGTGTAAGAATGAAATGCCCAGAAATCCCTTGCGCAATAATGTTTTTGAAATGAACGCCAGTCTTGGACTTTAGTTTCTTGCTAAGATAGTGTATATCATGAAAATCTATTTAATTTATGCAGCCAAGACCAATGATTCAATAATGCAACACAGTTGGAACCTCCTTTCCTGTTAGAAATTTGAAAGAAATCCTTCATTGAAATTTCTTCACGTGCATCTTTTTATGAGAAATTCTAGGATCGCCAAAAAATGAAGAAACTGCAACTTTAGTACTGCAAAATTACAAATGAGAGAAACTATTTATTTTGATAACGTAATTCCTTACCATATTTTTACTTTACTTTCACCAGTTTCTTGGATCATATTACTCGAAAGCTACTTGAGTGACGCCAAACATTGGAAAAGCTTCACAAAACCTTGTTTAGAAATGTTCTCGAAGGCACAGTTCATGAACACGAAGATTGTTTAGGAACTCTGAGAAACTCGTAAGAAATTCTTGAGCACTCAAAATCTGACAATGGTAATATAAGAAGCTCTCAGGACCAGCCGAAATGTTTAGTTTCCTACAAAGATACGTGTACTCCGTAAGAAGGTTTCTTAAATATACCTACCATCATTCTTAATCTGCGGTATAGGTTTGGAAGCTTCTTCAAACATGACATCTAGACATTTTCTATTCATCGGTCAAAATTTAGCGCCGCCAGTTCATCCCTCCGTTTACTCTGCAGTCTATTTTCCATGATTGTTGCCTCAGCTTTCAAATTCGCCAGTATGCTTTGGTATCGCCTGACTAATCTTCGTGAAAGGGGTTTCCACACGTTTTCTTGAACCTTGGCGTCTTTCTTTAATTTAACCTTATCATGAAAAGCGCAAAAGATGACTGAGTAAACTAAGCAATCGAGATTTACTTCTACTAGTCATCGACATGTTTTCCCGCCAACTCTCTCGAGACAGCCAATCAAGGTAGAGAATCAAGAGAACGCGATAACCACTGTCAGCTAAAACGAAAATGGAGGAAATTTTTTATGACAGCTTGCCACAGCTGCCTACATTGACGTGACTTCATGATGCATTCTGATTGATCGAGGCCCTCGAACATCAACAAACGCGCTGATTGGTCGAAAACGAAATTCCCCCTTACTTATTGATCATCTTCTTTCATGCTCATGGTCATGCTCCTGTTATTGTTTCAAAACTGAAATCTTAGCAATTTTTTCCCAGTTTCTCGTTCTTAATGCAACATGCTCTAAGATGGCTTCTAAGCAAATAGCACATTTCGTTAGAATGGTATCACCAATTACAGTGAAATAAATATTTACACCTACCTTTGCCATTTTGTCACAAATGATTTGTGAATGATCCAAATTAGTCAATACATAATATGCATCTTGACGTCATAATCATGTACGAAACTTTTTGAGTCATTTATAGGTGTTGCCGAAATAGAGATTTTGGTTCAAAGGTCTTTATGCTCAAATTTCAACTATTGTCCGTTAGTTTGGTATTTTTCGTCTTCAAAGTCTGCAGAAAATTGAAAGAATACAGGAACGCCCTGGGATTTCTATACAATGATCATATAAGTGCCTCTAGTGAACTACGGACTTCTGAAGGCAAAAAAGTGCACAATGCAAGTTGCTCGTCAAAGGATACTTTATATCAAAATCTTTAAGACAAAGAAACCTTGAATCATTGTTTATGAATGATAGATATCTTTACTTTTAGGCTTTCAAATTATTCATCGCGAAATCCGAACAACTTGAATCATTTTCGGCCATATCAAGTAACGTTTGGCTCTAAAAGCCTTAAAGATACGGGATATCAAATCTGGAATTGTTTACCAAATGTATTAAAATCAGCTAAAAATCTACATAGTTTCAAAAATTATTTGAAAAAATGGGATGGAAGAACTTATAAAAATGTAATGCTTGTTAATACAATGTCTTTAAACTTGCATATAATATTTTCGTCTAGCTATAATGGAGCTCGATTTATTTATTTATCATCTATGAATTTATCTATGTTCGATTTAGGTTAGTTGACTTATGTATATATGTGTTAAACCTTAAGAAAATACAATGAGCAAGTGAAGATATATGTAAAAACTGATCAGAAGGCTTAAACAAAGACAACACGTTTCAATTGCGATTAAGCTTCGGCTGATCAATGAAGGCTCTTAAGGTGTTATGGTGAAATCGCACAGCAATGTTTATCTTACACAAATTATTCTACTGATATAACGCATAATTTATGAAAAGTTAAATCAGGTGTCCATACATGATACAGTTTGATCTGTTTATGTTACAGTTGATCTAAATAATATCAAACTAAAGTTGACAACGAGCACGATTGCCTTCAATTTTGTCAATTGGTATGGGGAGCTTTGACTTATTTCTATCTCACATTCTTTACACTGCTGGTAATGGTTCCATTTACATTCATATTACTATCCTCGTTGACAGAGCAGAAACTGCGCACGCATGCGCAAAAACTTGTAACTTTGAGCCCTCCTTGCTCCCTGCAACAAATTCCAAAATCAGGAAAAACTTTATATTTTCTTCCTAGGACCTAAAACTCTTGATTTATTATTTCAAAAAGCTTATCTGTCCAGACACTTCCTTATCTAATATTAGTCGATGACGTCATCTTACGCAGTTTCTGCTCTGTCATCCTCGTTATAAATAGTACAGGTTTGTGAATCATTTGACTTCAGGTCGTGTAGTTTCATTTTGTGTTCATCAATTTTTTTCCAATATTTATAAACTTAGAATCATTAAACTTTGTCTTATCATGTTGTGCTGGGATCATGTGGCTCATTTCTTTCATGAAGGCATCCTCTAATTCTTTTATTTCAGTTAGTATTTTCATTTCGTTCGTTCGAATTTTTGACTCTGTGACGATAATGAAAGTTGCTCCGAAAGCTCGTAAAACGTCAAATGTTTCCTACATCATGTGTTGCTTGTTTGTACTTTTTAAAACTTTAAAAATATTATGTTTGTTTGTTTTTCCAAAGATCACTGTCTAACAATGGCAATCTTCCCAGGGGAAGGTGTGGATCTCGTACCCAAGGTGATCAAGGGTGGCTGGTATGCCAGTAGGAATTGCCCAATGCGTGTAGGCATTGCGCATTCTAACTCCAGACTTCGATTGATTGCTCTCCCAAGGGTGTTACTAGTAGACTTGCTCCCTTACGTGGGCTTTGCTTTTATTTATATTTATTTGATGATCGGTGTTTCTGTCTTTCTCCTTCCCTGCTCGATTCTAAATGCTCCTGTCCTCAGTGCTGTTATACCTGCCAATCACAGATGGCATGACCCTATGTTTATTTATTCACAGATTTCTGGGGCATGGCTTAAATGCAGCTTATTCCATTCTTTACATCATACGTAGATTTCTCAAGTTTCGTCTCAAGTGTTTTGTCAACTCTGCTTCTATTCGAGAACATATTCTCTGGACAACAATAGTTTTGCTTCTTGTCTTTTGTGCCGGAAGTTCTGCCATTGTTTTATTCGGTTTTGTTAATATTATTTTCTGGGCATATGGAAGTAAACCCAGGTCCAAACAGAAATGGCTTTCTGAAATTTTGTCACTGGAACTTAAATAGCATCTGTGCCAGAGAGCAGAGAAAAATTTCTCTGATCGAGGCTTTCAGTTCAATTCATCGTTATGACATCTTTGCCATCTCTGAATGTTGAATGACACTGTGCATAACGATGATATTTTGATTGAAGGGTTTCGTAGAGAAATCTTTTGCAGTGATCATGAGGATAATCTAAGAGGTGGCGAGGTTTGCATTGATTATCGTGATGGGCTGTCAATTCACCGAAGAACGGATCTTAGATAGCTCAAGGAAATGGTTTATGCCGAAGTAACTGTTGCTCGCAAAATGATTTTATTTTCTTTTGTCTACCGCAGCCCTAGCCAGAGTTTCGAGCAATTTGAAATGTTCATTTTTGGGATACAAACTGTGATAGACAAAGTTAGGGGAGAAAGCCCCCACCCCTTCGTCTTAACCAGTGACTATAATTGTAGATTTGCGCAGTTGTAGCCCCTTGTAAAGCACCAAACGGCTTTTGGTCAAACGCACTTCCGGTCCTTCGAGTCGGCAGATACACAGCAAAACAAACTACTGCAAACTGTTACAGAACACGAAATGTGGTTTGCTAAAATAAATCAAACATACAATAAATATTTGTCCACATGCTATCAAGTAATAAGTCGATTCGAACAAATCTTTCAAAAATACCGTAAATTGAAATTCATCATATCATTTAAAGTAATAGAAGAAAAGAAAGCCAAGCAAAACTCGCAATCTATTTGCCTTCGTAGCTATAAAGCTAACAACAACATGCTCTGCGGCTTCTGTAGCCTGCCCGGTGTACCAGTTGGTGTAGTCAGCATCCGCACTATGCCTTCAGACTTGGATGACTGGATTTTCCACAGACCCAGAAGCCTGTGTGCTGGTATTTATAGCTAAGGAGATCGAACACAAACAACACCATATTTGGATAAACACGACAAATAAATGTACAAGATGTAAAGAAAATAAGAAACCGTGACGTAAACAAGGTCAAAGGTTAACAAACACCTTTACGATCAAAAACAAACTTTTAAGTAAACAAGTAGCAAACATCACCCAAACCGTCCCTCGACAATAGCTCCCCTCGGCAATAAAAGTCTCTTAGCAATAAACGTCCCTTGACAATAAACGTCCCTCGACAATGACTGTCCCTCGATAGTAAACGTTCTTCGACAATAAGTGTTTCTTGACAATAAATGAAAAACATGTTTTTTTTAAATCAACACAAAAATACTTGCACTTTAAATCCGGCCCCAAACTGGCGATCCCATGAGACAGTTTTCTTCTCTTCCATATAATACGTGCAAATCCTGCGGCTCTTCATTCTGTATTGGCAGCTTCCAACAAGCATAATTTGTTAGCGGGTCTCATTAACATCGATTTCATTGTCTTCACTCTTGCAGATCGAACAAGTCCATCTCTGCCAAGATTTACTTCCATGATTCTACCCAATGGCCAATCACCTCTCGGAATGTTCTGCTCCACAACAAGCACAATGTCTCCTTCTGCAACGTTTCTTTTAACTGCATGGCACTTTCGCCTGGACTGTAAAATTGGAAGATATTCCTTCACCCATCTTCTCCAAAACATTTCTGCCATGTGCTGTATTTGAAACCATCTTCGTTGACTATACTGATCATTCCTTTTGAAAACCCCAGGAGGGAAACTTTCATTCGACTTGAGAAGCAACAGATGGTTTGGCGTTAGCGCATTCATATCCCGAGGGTCATCTGATACCTTCGTGAGTGGCCTTGCATTCATTACTGCTTCAACTTCACACATCAACGTAACAATGCCTTCATCGTCCAGAGTTTGCTTCTTCAATAATGCATTGATTATTTTCCTGACTGATCTAATTACGCGTTCCCAGACACCACCCATGTGTGATGCTGTTGGAGGGTTGAAAATCCACCGGACATCTCGTTGAACGAGGAATTCATGGATTTTCTCTTGATTCCATCGAAGAATGGCTTCTCTGATTTCCATTTCTCCACTTGTAAAATTGGTTCCATTGTCAGAGCGTATTATCTCTGGTTTACCTCGTCTTGCCATGAATCTTCTTAGAGCATTAACGAACGAGTCGGTGTCCATGTTGTGAATCACCTCAATATGTATGGCACGAATAGTCAAGCAGGTAAGAATAACTCCATACCTCTTTACCAAGCTGCGTCCTCTTTTTACCATGGAGGGCCCAAAGCAGTCAACGCCAACAAATGAGAATGGGGGTTTATCAGGTATCACTCTGTCAGATGGAAGATCTGCCATCTTCTGCTCATGTGGGGCTTGGCATCTTCGTTTACAATCAAAGCAGCTTCTTACAATACGTCGCACTGATACTCTCGCTTGGATGATCCAAAAATGATCCCTGATGAGTGACAAGACATATTCCTGTCCAAAGTGTCCAGATGTTTCAGGATAATGTCTGATGATAAGATCACAGACATGGTGCTGTTTTGGAAGAATCGGTGGATGTTCAGGAAGATCATAACCATCTGGCGCGTGCTTGAGACGTCCTCCTACACAAATCAAACAATCAAGAATAGTAGGATCCAGTCGACATAAAGGACTTGACTTCTTAACTGCTCGACCTGACTTCAACATGATGAGTTCTTCGACAAAACATTCTCCTTGTATGCATGACACAATGCAAAGTTCTGCTCTCAGCATTTCTTCCACAGTGATTTGTCCCTTCTTCATCGAATCACCACCTGTGTCTCCTTTCTGAGCTTTCCTCGTGAGAAATTCCCTGTATCTTAACAGCCATGCTACAGCTTTCTGCAGTTTCTTCCAGTTTGAGAACTTAGACAAAAATATATTCGTCATACCTTTTGTCGCTTCCACACTTGTTGAATATGAAGACATCGTTCTTTTTACTTCATCGTCTCCTTCACGTATCTCTCCAAGTATTGCATCACATTTTGGCCACAGCGATTCTGCCTTCCACAAGAATTCAGGTCCTTTGATCCATCGTGTTTTGCTGAGCAGGCTATCAACTGAAAGGCCTCTAGATGCATCATCTGCAGGATTGAGCTTTGTATCGACATATCGCCATTGATCAGGTTCGGAACCATCATGAATTGTTGAAATTCTATTCGCCACGAAAGTGTGAAATCTTTTGTCTTCATTTCGAATGTAGCGTAACACAGAAGTGCTGTCAGTCCAAAAACAGATTTGTGTAACTTTATCTCCAGCTCCTTCTTGATCATCTTGTCGAGTTTGACGGCCACAGTAGCAGCAGACAGTTCCAGCCTCGGTATGCTCATTCTCTTGAGGTGTGTCACTCGTGATTTTCCAAGAACAAAGGAACAATGAATATCACCATTTTCGTTGATCAATCTCAGGTTAGATACTGCACCATAACCTTGTTCTGAAGCGTCAGAGAAATGATGTAGTTCATTGTAGACAACATTGTCAAAACATGAAGGCTTTACACACCTGTCCACTGAAAATTGCTCCAATTTTGGGACTTCTTGCAACCATTTATTCCACTACCGAAAATTCATAAAAGGTTAAATGGCGTTCCTGGGAGACCAGTAATCTCTAATTGTGGTTATCTTACAGAGAATATTTCTGAATTTTTGGATTACCATTTACAGCCCCTGGCTAAAACGGTAACTTCGTACATAAAGGATACGAACCATTTTCTTAAGAAACTTTCTGAACTAGGTGAAATTCCCGGGGACGCCATTTTATGTACGGTTGATGTAGTTGGGTTGTACCCAAACATTCCGCACGGGGAGGGGTTGGAGGCACTTAGGGGGGGGCACTCGAACATCGAGGAGACAAAACAGTCTCCACGGAGTCGTTGACTGAGTTGGCGCGAATTGTTCTCAAAAACAACTGTTTCGAATTTAATGGTGAATTTTACCAACAGCGACAAGGTACAGCTATAGGCACAAAATTTGCTCCTTCGTATGCGATTCTTTTTATGGCAGCGCTTGAACAAAAGTTATTATCTGATGCGCAATACAAACCTTGGATATGGTGGCGGTACATCGACGACATATTTCTAATTTGGCGGCACGGCGTAGATAGGCTTAGGGAGTTTATTGATGTTTTAAATCAAGCTCACCATTCGATTAAATTCACAGCAGAATGTTCTGGGGAGACGGTGAGTTTTCTCGATGTTCGGGTGGTCAAAGAGGGCAAGAAAATCATTACAGATTTGTTTACAAAGCCGACAGACACCCATCAACTGTTACACCACTCCTCCTGTCACCCTCGTCATACAAAAAGGGGTATTCCTTATAGCCAGGCTTTAAGAATTAGGAGAATCTGTTCGGAAGATCAATTTTTTGATCAGCGGGTGGGAGAACTTAGGGGGTGGCTATTTAATAGGGGATATAAGGAAGGAGAGGTTGATCAGCAAATTGATAAAGTTCGTTCTTTGGATCGTTTGGAGCTTCTTGATAGACAAATTAAAGACCAGAGTGACGGCAGGATACCATTAGTGCTTACGTACCATCCAGCCCTTAATAGGGTGTATGATATTTTGAGGGATATCTCGAACATTCTTTTGGTGGGTCCGGAACATAAGAAGTTGTTCCAAAACAAAATATTTTTGTCATTTCGTAGAGCGAAGAACCTAACAGACAAATTGGTGAGGGCGAAATTACCTAATTCGGATGATGGAGGTTTGTTGGTTAAGGGCTGTTACAGATGCAATGGCAGGAAAAGCTGTCAGATTTGTGGTTTGATCAAAGAGGGGGACAGTTTTGAAAATTCTGATGAAAACAGATCTTTTACTATTTTTTCGGGAAGGTACAACTGCAATTCAGAAAATGTTGTTTACTTGTTGCATTGTGAATGCTGCCGCAGAAAGTATGTGGGTAGCACTAAAACCAAGTTTCGGCAGAGATTTAATGTTTACAAATCGTATTTTAGGTCATACGCACGCAAACGTGACCAGCGTACACTTGAAAGGGGCAAAATAATTCCACAGGCGAACTTTTTTAGCCATTTTTTCGAAGCGGGCCACAACGGGAAATTTGATGTTAGTATAAAAATCATCGATGGGGCAGAAAACGTATTTTCACTGCACCGAAAGGAATTGTTTTGGCAATATAGGTTGGGAACATTTTTGCCAAGGGGGCTTAATGAACGAGCTGCAGATGTGGAGGTGGACATGTTTGCGTGCGGGATGGCCTAATTCCTGCAGTTGCATTTGTATCCGTTAGGTGAAGTGGGCGGGGCTCTGTGGTTTCTTCTATGGCTTCGTGTGCGGATAAACGTGGTGGTAGGGTGGAATCCCCTATCAGGCCATTCTTTAGTCAGCAAATTATCATTATTATTATCATTGTTATTATTATTATTATTATTATTATCATTATTATTATTATCATTATGGGATTTTAAGCATTTCTGCACTGGCTGGTCTTATTGCCGTTTTTCTTCCTGTTAGGCGAGTCACAACATATGACTAAAGGCTAACAGATGTCCTTCTTCTTTAAAGTTCTAGCACTTTTCTCAGTATTCTTGCCGTCCCCAACAAAGCAGCCTTCTGCAGTACTCCAACCTCAGGCACAATGTCCATCTTTTCAATCCAACATTCAAGATCTTTTGTAACGCTTCCGAGGGCACCAATCACTACTGGAACAACTTCAGCACATCGCAGTTCCCACAACCTTTTTATTTCCCTTTTCAGATCTTGGTACTTTTCTACCTTCTCTAACTCTTTCTCTGCAATCCTCGTATCCGCAGGTACAGCAATATCAACTATCAGAGCCTCTTTCTTTTCCTTATGAATTACTAAAACATCTGGTCTCCTTGCCTGAATGACGTTATCACATTGTACATTGATATCCCACAGAATTTTTACAGCCTCGTTCTCAACAACACCTTCTGGGGTGTGTTCATACCACTTATCGGAATGCTGAAGTCCGTGTTTCCTACACAAATCCCAGTGTACTTTCTTTGCCACGTTATCGTGGCGCCTTTTGTAATCCCTCTGGGCTAATTTCTCGCACTCTGCAACAATATGTTGTATGCTTTCACCTCGTTTACCACACATTCTACACAGCGGACTGTCGCTGCTCTTATCTATATAGTGCTTCACGTAGTTGGTCCTTATTGCTTGCTCTCGTGCAGCACATAAGAGAGCTTCCGTTCCAACCTTCAAATCACTCCTTGGAAGCCATTCCCAAGATTTAATCCTGTCTACCTTTTCTGGCATCTCTCTAACAAATTGCCCATGCATTGCCTTTCCTGTCCATGTTTGTTTCAGTTCTTCTGCCAATCTTCTTTTGAATTCTTCCTTCTCCATTGTTTCCTCTGTTTGTATTGTTTCTGATGCACAGACGCCTCTTATCAGCAACTCTTCTGAGTTTGCTACGTAGAAACCTAAGCTGCTTTCTTCTCCTTTTACATAGTGCTCCACACTGATAAGGCCCCGACCTCCTTCCTTCCTTTTCATATATAGTCTGTCCACATCACTCTTTGGGTGCATGGCACCATACATTGTCAGGTATTTTCTTGTCTTTCTATCGATGCTTTTCAGTTCACTCCCTCTCCAGCTTATTATTCCTGCTCCATATCTGAATATTGCAACTGCCCAGGTATTAATTGCAGTTATCTTGTTTCTCCCATTCAACTTTGATTTTAGAATTAGCCTCAGCCGTCGCTTATACTCCTTCATTGTTTTCTCTGTCATTTCATTCTCCTTCACCTTATCTAATTCCACAATACCCAGATAAGTATATCCTTCTTGTCCCACTTCTTTTATCATCTCATCATTCGGTAATTCTATGCCCTCACATCTTACAATCTTCCCTCTTTTTAGGACTAGAACCCCACATTTCCTGATTCCAAATTCCATTCCTATGTCAGTACTAAAAATGTGAGTAGTTTGTATTAGGGAGTCTATCTGTTCCTCACTCTTGGAATATAGTTTTAAATCATCCATAAAGAGTAGGTGATTCAGTTTATACTCCTTTTTTCCCCACTCATGGAATACATTTACCTTTCTGAGCACTGACGATAATGGTATCATGCTCAAGACAAATAACAATGGTGACAAACTATCCCCCTGGAATATCCCTCTTTTAACATCCACATCACCAAGTTCCTCTCCATTGGAAGTTAAGGACAACTTCCACTGCACCATGCTTCTTTGTAAAAACTCTCTCACGTTACCAGCTATTCCAAACATTTCCATGCACTCACTTATCCAACTATGGGGAACGAAATCATAAGCTTTCTTATAGTCTATCCACGCCATAGCCAGATTATTTTGCCTTTTCCTGCAATCCTTCAGGATTGTTTTGTCAATCAATAACTGGTCTTTTGTGCCCCGGCTCTTTCGCCTGCAACCTTTTTGTTCATCGGGTAGTAGATGTTCTCTTTCTAGGTAATCGTACATTTGATCAGCTATGATTCCTGTCATCAATTTCCACATCAGTGGAAGGCATGTTATCGGCCTATAGTTCTCGACCACATTCCCTTTCCTTGGATCCTTCTGGCACAACACTGTCCGTCCATGCGTTAACCATGTGGGAAGGGTATCCGTTCCCATCAAAATCTTATTCAATTGATCAGCAATTCTGTCGTGCATGCTGGTCAGATTTTTGATCCAATAACCCTGGACACCATCTCTGCCTGGAGACTTCCAGTTTGGTATTTTCTTAGCTTGTTTTCTGACATTTTCAATACTTATAGTGACCCCTTCCTGTGAATGTCTCCCTTTAATTTCATCCTTTAACTCAGACAGCCACTCCGCACGATTGTTATGTTCCTTCTCCACTGTCCAAATATCACCCCAAAACCTTCTGCTCTCCTCAGCATCTGGTACCTCGTTTGTTCTAGCTTCACTTCCATTCAATTCCTTGTAAATTTTTTTCTGGTCAACACTAAATATTCGATTTTGTCTGAACTGGTTAATCCTTTGGTCGTATCTTTTAATCTTCGCACTTTTGGCAATCATTCTTTGTTTCAATTCTTCAACCACAGTTTTAATACCTTTCTTATTCACCCGATATTTCTCTTTCAGTCTCTGCAATTTTTCACTTTTCTTGTGGCTGAGTTCACCTCTTACGTCTCTCTGTAGTATGTTTAAATCATTCCTTATTCTTTTGATATCATCTTCAATGCGGCGTTTCCACCAGGGATCTTTCTTAGCTCTAAATTCCGTCTTCTTTAACCCTAGCTGTTCTGCAACCCATGTCTTTGGTTTCAATGTGGCGAATCATTTGATTTACTCTGTTCATTTCTTTCTTCAGTTTGTTCTTATCAACCTTTTTAAAAGATATTCCTTCTCCTGTTTTCTTTTCAACATAAATTTTTCTCAGGTTCTCAACAATTTCTCTTTGACTTTCAGACAAGATATTCTCTAACACATTATCTTCGACAACAAAACCTCCATTTTGCTGATCATGTTCCTTCACATTTACATCATTCACCACATTTTCATTATTCACATCGATATTCACACAGTTTTCGTTATCGACCTGCTCTCTACCATCCTCCACATCATTATTAGCTTCTCTTTCCTCTTCCTCTATAACACTTCTTTTTATCATTTCCAACTCAAGTTCTGAAAGCCAGCAGTTCTTTCTGATGGCTCTGGCCTGGTCACATATACGTTGCTCAGTTGACTCAAACCCTCCTCTGTTCCTCCATTCTCTGAACATTCTTTGCCTGTATCCTCTGATAGGTTTTCCATTTTCGTCAAATGGTTTGCTTCTATAAAAACATTCCATAACTACTTTATTTACTTCTTTATTCCACTTTGTTCTGACAGTAGTAGGATAACGACCGGGTCTCCGCTGTCGAACCAGAGAACACCTGCCGGGCGAGAGACCTTCACAAAAAGTTCCAGCCCCATTCACGTCGTTGTCTGGATTATTTTGATTTGACATTGCACTCATAAAGAGGATTGTGGTGATAAGGTGTCACAACCACCGGTGTGTTTATCGAGAACACCATCTCTAGGGGGGTTGCCAACCAAAGCTAAAGATTCCCCCCTACCCATGAGACAAACTAGCCCCCGCCGGACGCCAATCCGGCATTTCATGGTTTCGGGGAGAGCTAACAGGTACTACACCTTGCTCAAGGGTGACCTGGAGGTAATTGTAGCAAAGGGTAACCTCATTCTCCCACATCGAAACTCCACAACCGGATGCAGTTTTAAGTCATACCCAGGACTATTTTTATTATTATTATTATTATTATTATTATTATTATTATTATTATTATTATTATTATTATTTTTATTATCAATTTCTTTATCGTTGGATTACAGTAAAAATATAGCTAAAAGCAATAAGCTAATTAATTCCAACGTTAGAAATACAAAATACAAATATTACATAAGAAAAATAGTGGATAAAATATTTACAAGTCACTAAATTTGTACAGGATAAAATCAATGTCTAAAAATATGTATTATAAAAAGCCCAAGTTCGGAATAAATACACGGCATAATTTGCATGGACAATTTTCTCCGTTCCATCTTTGTATCTTTGTTTTAAACTGGCAAAGGGATTGTGAATTTCGTATCGTTGGTGGTAACATTTGCCATAGCTGTGGACCTTTGAATCGGACGCTTTCTGTCCCGTTATTGACAGATCTCACTCTTGGTTGAGAAAATTCGTTATTGTTACGCAAATTGTAGTAAGTTGTATTATCACAGAATATTTCCTGCATAAATGAAGGGTTCAGACCATTTCTAGTTTTGTACATCTCAGTCATAAGTATTTGCAAATTCTTTTTATGAATAGTAACTGCACTGTCCTTCTGTAATAGCTCACTAAAAGTAGATTCAGTATCCTTGTAAGTAATTCTTAATGCCCTTTCCTGTATTTTGTTGATTTTTTGGTTGAGCTGTCTGCTGTGAAACATCCAAATTAAAGGAAAGTATTGAAACTGACTGGTAATGAATGCCCTCATGAGGGCTCTTAGTTTGCTCTGATCCATATATGGTGATATGCTTGCGAGTGCATACAGTTTATTGCTAGCCTTTTGGCACAGTTTGGAAACATGACTATCGACGGAAAGTCTGCAATCAATTTGAACTCCAAGTAGCTTCTCTTCAGAGCTATTTACAACATCGGCATTTCCAATCCTAACAGTAACAGGATCATCACACGAACCAAACCAACCAAACCAACTCTGCCCACGAACCAAAAGATGGCATTTATCTGCATTCAATTTCATAAAGTTGTCGGCAAACCATTCTAAGGCTACACTACAGTCAGTTTCAAGTCTATGAGAAATATTGTCCAGGGTCTTATCGCAGGCATAGATTGTGGTATCATCTGCATAATTACATATATCCAAGTTTTGGATGAAGAGTAAAAGATCATTTATGTAGATGTTGAATAGCAGAGGCCTTTATACTGACCCCTGAGGAACACCACGTGTCACGCTTTTCCAAGAACTGAATGATCCATTTACTTAGATTCTTTGTTGCCTGTTTGTGAGGTAATCATTGATTAGAGCTAATGCTTCACGAGAGAAACCATAAGCATGCAATTTTGCAATCAAAACATCATGTCTGATACAGTCAAATGCCTTGGAGAGATCCATCAATACAGCCCCTGCTTTTCCACCTTCATCCAGACTAATTTTGAATATTTCTAACAGCCTTACGAGAGCATGCTGGGCACTGTAACCTTTTCGAAATCCACAGAGAAGTGACGATAAGAAGGGTGTAATATAAGAAACTACCTGCTTGTCCATTAATCGTTCAAAAAGCTTTGGGACCGTAGGCAGAACGCTAATTGGCCTAAAGTTAGTCCTAGAGTTGGTTGGTCCATTCTTGGGAAGAGATGTGACATCCGCGCACTTTAGTTCATCAGGAAAGGATGAATTTTCTATGCAGTCATTAAATATTTTCGTCAATGGTTCTACACATACATTAGAATTGGATTTAAGAACTTTAGGAGGAATATTTTTGTGCGTTGTAGCTTTCTTAGGATTTAGGTTCCTAACTTCTTTGTCCACAGCATCAGGAGTAACTGTCTGAAAATTAAAGGAATCAGCATTTTGATAGTGATCTTTAATTTTAAGAATGCTGGGGTGATTCGAAAATTTGTGTATAGCTTTATCATCAGGATGTATGATTCCTTCAGAAGTATTTTCGTAATTAGAGTTTTCATTTATGCCAAGGGAATCCCTTGCAGTGATGAAAAATTCATTCAAGTTTCTGCTACCTCTACATCGTTGGAAATGATGGTTTCATCTTCAATCAAAACTATTTTGCTCATAGATTGCAATTTGTCAGAGAAAAAAGGCTTCACAGTCTTCCAAAATTTCTTATTGTCAATGACAAGTGAGATCTCTAGGTTGTGTAATAATTTCTTTTTTCCCTTCGAAATAACTTAACACAGGAATTTCGTTGCTTTCGAAATTTGTTCCAATTCTCCACAGTTTGATTTTTATTATATCTATTACGCAATCTAGAGCGTAGCATGACCGCTTTGCGTAGAGCACGAGTCATAAATGGTTTTTCATTTGCCCGCACATATTTCTTTTTAACTGGAGCATGCTTGTCTAGAACTTTATCAAAAGTAGTTTCGAATGAACTGTAACTCAAATCTGATGGTTCTATTCTCCCTAATTCCTCTCGGAGATCGTTCCTAAAAGCAAGTTCGTCAAAATTTTTGTAGTTTCTATAGTTAATCACAGTTGGTCCTTGTTTGGGGAAAGTGGTTTTAAGGACAGTAACAGCCATTTTATGGAAATCTGACAAACCAGTTTCCACTGTCGTAGATTGCTGCACGCTCCTGTTTCGGTTTGTCAGCACAAGATATATGCATCTTGCTGTCTCAGATTTGTAACACGTTGGCTCAGGCACGAGATTTTTAAGACCATATAAGTCCAGAAAGTTTTTCAACTGTTCCTCAGTTTCAGTCATATTAAAATCTCCTATAAACATAAAGTTTTCGTAATTTTCACTGTAGTGGTCGAGTGCACGACCTAAATTTTCAAGTAAATAATCTTGCGACTGTGTTGGTGGCCGATAAACACTCAACAGTACCCATTTCTTTTTCCTTAAATTTATTTCGAAACTAATGCATTCGATGCCATCGGAAAATTTGAAAGAATGTAACCGATGTGAAGGTATATCACTTCTTACATAAACCAGTAAGCCACCGCCATTAGCATTTCTGTCTAAACAAAATGGAGTTGCAAATCCTTCTATGGCAAATTGCCCTGTTGGAAAGGAGGCATCAATCTTTGTCTCAGCAATTATAAGTATGTCTAGATTTTGTGAAGCAATTTCCATGAGCGCATCAAATTTATTTCTAACTGAATTTATATTCAGATATCCAACTACCACCCTGTCCACGTTTCTTAATCTCAACAATTTTGATTTTGATTTTTATTTATTCATACAGGGTAATACATTCAGTAATTAAGAAAAAAAAATGATCTACAATGTGCCCTGTCTAAAACAACCTAAGCTAATTTACATGCAATTCAAACAAACTAAACGAAAAATCAATATGCAATATATTCTGGTTAGAAAAGAAAAAGTTTGATGCTGTACAGGAACTTTCACACCCTTTGATTTTTCAAAGATTGTTTCAGCAAATTTTTGAAAGTAGCCAGTGAAGGGGCATTTTTTATTTCAGTGCTTAATTCATTCCACACGGTGACACTTCGATATGAGAAACTGCGTTGCCCGTAAGAGATTGCAAAGCGAGGTATTCGGAGATCTGTGTTTGTATTACGGAGAAACCGTGAGGTGTTTTCTGACAATTTTGGAAACATTTGCTGCATATATTCAGGAGCTACTCCATGGAGAGACTTGTAAACTGTAGTTGCAGTTGACAACTCAGATCTCAACGATCCTAGCAAAAGCTTGCCGGTGCAGATTTTCTGCCACATCAATTCAACCACCAGTGTTAGCGCACTCTAGCGCCTGTCAAGGCGGGAGGCGGGATGATGTCATGGTGCACAGAGTGCTTAAATTTAATTTGTTTTGCTTTACGTTTTTCGTTTGTCTTTTTTTTCTTCCTATATATTTTTCCTTCTTTCTGATCGTTGTTACAGGATTTGTTAAGTGTCTTTCATAACCAGAACCAGGTGACGTCATGTCTATTTCTGCTATAGACGGCACAGAATATTGCATTGTATTTTTTGGTTTAAATTGACATTGATACGAAAAAAAGAAATCGCTCTTTCATATCTTCATGGTTACTCTCCAGATAGTCTTCTTCTTAATATCTGTAGAGCTGAATTGTTGGCACATCGAAATGTTTCGAAGAATAGGAACATTGTAATCTTACACCCAGATAAAGGTAACGGTGTCGTCATATTGAATAAAATTGATTATATTAATAAGGTTGAAACTCTTTTACTAGTTGTCTCTAAATTTAGGAAATTAGATACTGATGTATTGGATCTTTGCCTTAAACGGGAAGGCAAACCTATTCGCTTTCTTAGAGATACTTTACTCAAGAAGCACTGTTGTTGTAAATTTATTTTAATTCGATATATATACAATAGTTAACAATATATACATTATTTCAATATATACAAGTTAACTAATCAAAATCGAATATACAAAGTAAAGAAACAAAATTAAAGATTTTCTAAATTTACAAAATAGTTGGTAGGCAAGCCCAGGCACTACATTTGCAGTTGGGACCGTCCCATTTTTTTATCAAAACCTTGAAACTTTTCAGATTTTCTGCTGATTTCAGTTCGCTAGGTAAGCCATTCCAAATCTGCGGCCCAATGGACTTAAGACTTTTGGACACAAAAGTTGTTTGATTAGGCCTAAAATGGGCCAAATTATTTGCATTTCTTAAAGAATAAGTTGAAGAGCGTAGTTCAAAAATGCTGTGCATAAATGGTGGATTCAAATGATTTAGTGTTTTGAATATTTCTATGCAAAGGAGTCTTTGGCGAGCAACGTGCATCGTGCATTTACTCGATCTCAAGAGCAAATCATTATACGAACTTGTATGATCATTATAGAGAAACCTTAGGGCGCGTTCTTGTAATTTTTCTATCTTCTGCAATGATTTGGAAGATGAGAAATACCAAACCAACGGGCAATAATCGAAATTTGAATATACGAAACTCTGAACTAGGATCTTTTTCTCCTGAAAACCAATGAACGTCTTTAATCTTTTGAGTACATTTAATTGTGTTGCAGCTTTTTTGCAAAGATTCGAAATATGTGGGTCAAAATCCAGTCTATAATCCAAAGTGACTCCTAAAAGTTTCACAGTCTCCTCAGATTTTATTATTTTACCGTTAATGTTAATCTGTTCTCCACTGGTATTTGTTTGATTTTTTCGGAGCAATAAAGCATGGAATTTTTCAGGGTTGGCGATCATTTCATTTTGTTCTAACCAGGTTAGAGCAACTCCGGTTTCTTTTTCCAAAGTATTGATAAGATCAGGCATGCTTTTGGAGAAATAAGTGAGAGTATTATCATCAGCATAATTATAGAGAGTTGCCTGTTTTATGAAAAGGAATAAGTCGTTTATATAGAAATTGAACAGGATTGGGCCTAGCACAGATCCTTGGGGTTGTTGTTGTGACTTTATTTTACATCGATTTATTTTTACAAAAATACTGTTTTTCTAGTCAGCTATATACATATGTACAAGCGAACTAATCAAAATCGATGGACACAATTAATAAGAAAAAGAAATAAAACTAATAATTATTTTCAATGCAGTTTATACAATATTTACAATAAAACGACAGGCATTGCAGTTGCATGTTGGACCATTCCATTGAGTTATTAAGCTTTTGAATATATTGAGGCTGTTCACAGATCTTAACTCCTCTGGTAAGCAGTTCCAAATCCGAGGTCCCAAGGATTTAAGACTATTTGTACCGAAAGTAACCTGATTTGGCCTATAGTGAATAAGATTATTAGGATTTCGCGAAGAATAGTTCGAGGTTCTAATTTGAAAAATATCTTTCATGAAGGATGGATTCAAATTGTGCAAAGTTTTAAAAATTTCCAAAGAAAGAGATCTAAGTCGGGAAACATGCATCGTACATCGTTGCGACTTCAGTAGAAGATCATTATACGAACTGCCGTGATCATTATAAAGAAATCTAAGTGCACGTTCTTGTATCTTTTCGATCTGGGGCACACCAGATATGACCTCAGGAAAAGAACTGTATGTATTATTTATCCGAACGCTTTGTTTTCGTCGCTTGAGATACGAATAGGTCAGGACAAGTGCATCTTCATCGAATCCATATGCATGTAGTTTGGCAATAAGCAAGTCATGTGGAATGCAATCAAACGCTTTGGAAAGATCCATCAGGACTGCTCCTACAAGGTAGTCGTTGTCGAGGTTAGACCGCCAGTCTTCTATCAGCCGTACTAAGACTGTATTTCTGAATCTGTTTATAGTGATCTTTCCCCTCAAGGAAGCAAACATGGTATTTTGTATGGCCTACCAAAAGTGCACAAAGAAAATTGCCTAGCTAGGCCCATAATGTCAGCTATAGGAACAAATAATTACCGCCTTGCAAAATTTCTGGTTCCGGTTCTACGAAACAAGGACAGATAATGTTTCATTCAAATTGCGTGTTTGTTGACATTTATTAGCTGAACCAATCAGATCACTTTATTTTCTGACGTAATTCTGCATGGCGTCACGTGTAAACAAGAGGAACTAGGGAAGCTGTGGGGAAAACTACCATCCCTTCTACTTGTGCGGTACGTGTGGCTTCGAGCCCAACTCCAGGATTTGAATTTATTTTTGAAAAATAATGTTTTCCCCACATTTTCCTCCGAGGCACTTGTGATGTCTTGCTTAGATTGGTAGAAATGATTTTTTGAATCTCGGCTACAAAGCAGCCCGCGCGTCTCTTCCTTCGTTTTAAGCCCATCCGCGAACCGTGGTTACAAAAGCAGATTCTTGGAGTTCTATACTTGTTTTAGATTGTTAATCTCGAAACAAGTAAGAAAACTCACCGCGCCATAAAATGACAACGGTAACGTCTTCCCTGTATCGCCTGCTGGCCTGAAATGACTTCTCAAGGCTTCAGTCAGCCGGGTGGCGGGAAGTGGGTGTGGCAATCCGACCTCGTCTTGAGGTGAGAGCGATAGTCGAAAGTAATATTTCTTCTATGTAAACAAATATGGTAGCTACGAATAGAACATGGTAAAATGGTTTATTCTCTGCCTATTCTAATCCCTACAGTTTTCTTGGGCAAAGTGAAAGACAGTTGTCGAGAAATGATAACTAATGAGTCAGGTCGGACAAGCTTCATTCGGAGACATTGTAGGTTTTGACTGGTGTGGTCTACACTTGCGTCGTCATATTTTCTGAAAAACTTTGCATGTTGGTTGCTATCAGCCAGGTCATACTTTTCCTTATCCATCTCCTCTCACTTTCACAGTATAAAGTTGGTACAAAATTTCTTTGATCAATTTCATGGGAATGTTTTAACCACGAGTTACTATTTCAAAGATTTGATTGGTCACCGTGAAAATTTGGCGGGAAAACAAGGGATGCATCATCGTCAGTGACCAAGAGCCTGTTTTGCTTGATATCACAAAATAAAAGATTACGCCGGAATAAATTGAAGAGAAAATACCAGAACTAAGGAAACAGTGTAGGAATCCTCTGCATGATGAATGGTCTGGTGAAGAAGATTGGAAATTGGTAAACTTAAGAGCTCGTGGCCTTGCGGAGCTTTGGAATATCTTTAAAACTTTCCTCCAAATGAGAGGGTTCAGGCCAAGTAAATTGGGAGAAAGAATCTGCAGTGTCTGCCTGAAAAGATGATTTGAAAAACCTGAGTTCCTGGAGCACATGACACCTGCACAATGCACAATGTTGAAAAAGAAGGTAAGCCTTGTGGTGTGAAAAAATCCCAGGGGGGCTACTCTGGTATTTAGGATAAGGGTGGTCATAGGGGCACTCCTGTTTAAGATATTGGTGTTTGGGTTAATGTTTTGGGTCTAAAATTTTCGATGAAATTATTTTTTGGATCAGTCAGTTGTATAGTCATTTTTCCGTCTAAGCTTTGAGAAGAAATTAGAAACCTATAGAAAAACATGATCTGCAAGCATAGTCAAAGCCAACACCAATGTCAAAAAGCATGCAATCTATCTATTCAGGACATTTTTCCATATATTTTGGATGTTTACGACCTAATGTTTGGACATGTAGGTAAGGAAAAACTATTTTGAGTCAATTTTGTATGCCAGAAATTACTTTGGTGTTTTGATGTTTTGTACACTCAGAACCCATATCCTACCAATACCAGAGAAACTCCTTTAAGGGTGAAAACAGTTGTACAAAACCTTTGTTAAATCTCTCATATTTCACAAAGTCAGCAATGACCCCCTGGACCAAGATTACACGTGTCCTTCAGGAAAAAATCAATAATTGTCACACCTGCAATTACAGAAATATAACACATAACTGTTTGATAATTAAAAGCTTCTTACAAATTCTCATACATAGTACAAGAGGTTTTTGAAATTGTGACCATCTTCACTAGTTCCTTATAAACCACTTTCTTACAAAAGATGTCTACCCTGCAATCACTGATACAATGCTGCTATTTTCTTTCTTCAGTTTTAGATTAGCAATAGTTCATACTCTTCAAAAGAGTTTACAACTGTCCTGCCCCTTGAATTTCTTCCTTGTTTTTGTGACATACATCCAGTCATGTTTATTTTCTTTCTGTTCAGCTCCAGAAAGTAGTAGCAGACATTGTAGAGGAGAGTGATCAGCTACAGATAGACAGTGACACCAAAGACAAAAACATAGATACCCAAGTAGTTTTAGAAATAGATAGTCAGCATAGCACTGAGTCTACAGTTACTCTCAGCCAACCTAGCCAGAAATTGTGGACAGATTCAGATGATGTTGAAATGTTTGTTGACAAGGAATGCCAAACAGTGGAGGGTAAGTTTCTACCTAAAAATGAATATGACAAACTACTTCAAAGAGGACTAGAAAAATAGATAGTCAGCAAAGCACAGAATCTACCATTACATTCAGCCAACCTAGCCAGATGTTGTGGACAGATTCGGATGAAATGATTATAGCTGATAGTAAGTCTGTTGATAAGGAATGCCAGACAATAGAAGGTACTTTTCTACCAAGAGATGATTTTGAAAAATTACTTATAAAAGCGCAGCAGTGCTGCAACTTTAAAGAAGAGTTGCAAAAGATTAGACTTGCATCGCCTGTAGGGTCAGAAGCAACAGAGATGGATCCAGATGCTTTTGAAAGCTTTTGTGAGCAAGTTGGAGCTAAGAAATTATTTTCTTCCACTTACAATGTCATGATTTCCAAGAAAATGTCAAAGAATCGAAAGGAACTCACCAAAGTTCGCACAATGGTCATAATTTATATGATGGTTTATGGGCAATCACAGAAAGCCAACTCTTTCCAAGTAACTTTGTCCCGGACATTACAACAGTTTGGCATTTCAGAACAAGGACTGATGTCATTGCGGAATTTAGGAATAGCTGCCCATCCCCACACAGTAAAATCAGCAGCAAAATTTTCTGCCTCCTCCCATTTTGACAATCTGTCTACCTTCTTTGAAAATGCAGTACAGAACAACCACTTTCTTGCAATATTCATCGATGATTATCACAATATTCATACTAAGCACCGCCCAGAGAGCAAAACACAGACTCAAGCAACTCACATGACTACTCTTCTGGTTAAAGTGTTCCCAAATGTGCCAGCAATCGAGAAAGATGGAAACCTGCCTTGTCTCAGCAAAGATCCAGTTGAAGTAGATGTTCTGAAGAGTATCCTTACAGAAGGTATCCCCTCCTTATCAAAGAGTTATGCTCAAATCATGCCAGACTGGGTAGTATCAAAATATTTTGATCCAGAAGCTCAACGAAACAGACTTGTTGTCCATGATTACCAACAGACTGAAGTTCGCAAAATGAGATGTATGGATCACTGCAAGCTGGTGGACTGCATTGAATCACCTCTTAAATCTCTTTCTGATATCCTCTCTGCTCTTGAGCACATGCTTGTAAATGGCCTTTCCATATACCTTGACAAGTTCTTGGTTCCATTTGTTGCAGACTGGCCAACTCAATATTATATGCGTCAGTTAGCATATTCTGATGATGTCACCATACCTGCACTCTGCAAGAGTATAGCTCCATTGATTGAGCCATTACACATCTCTATAAACTCAAGAGAATGTGTCTTGATGATTTTCCATCACATTTTTGCTGATTTGTATTCCTTTCTCTTTGGTAGTAAAGCCAACTTAGCCAAAACACCAAAGCCATGGCGGATATCCCTCTTACTAGAAGTGATTTATGGGGGATGGACTCTCATTCGTGATATGGTTCTCCCTGTTTTCTCTCAATGCAAAGATATACAGTATCTCACTCTGCTAAACCTTCTTGCTAATCATGTTCCACTTGTACTGAGCATTTACTCAATTGTCTTTAAGTGCAATAATTATGAGCAATATTGCCAGTCACTGTTACGATGCTGGGTGATGTTCATGGTGTCCCAAAGGCGTCATTATGATAAGCCTTTGCTGGTGGCTCTATCCATGTTCAGGTACTGGAAGGACAGAAACAACCCATTCTTTGAAAAAATGCTCAGCTCCCTTGTAGTGTTCAATGAATATCCTGTGGAGGATTTTCATTCGATTTTGCGGGCAAGAACCAAAGAAGGTAACACAGGAGATCAAATCAACTTTAAAGCTAAAGAGATTGATGCCTGCAAGCATGAGCTGCACTCCTTCAAGTCAAGATTTGTTCCACCAAAGAAATTCAACTTTAGCAACAAGAGAATCAGTCACCTGAAAGTTAAAGCAGCAAAATATCTAGTTAAAAAGCTTGAAGTTATTCATGATAACCTTGGAGCTGCAACTGTTCAGGAGAGGGCTGCAAGACAGAGAAAAGATGTGGTGAAGTGGAAGTTGCCGAATCTATTTGGTGATAACATTGTAACAAACAAGTCCTCCCTCTTGGCTTTATATCACAGGAAAATCCGCCATGCCATGAAAAGTGAGATTTTTACCTTTCTTACATGAAATCTAACATATAATTAACAGTAGCGAGGGGGGGGGGCTGGCTAAATTCAATGAAATCAAATATTCTATCAGAGAAGACAGGTAACTAAAAGACAAAAGTCCTTAATTTGTTCCACTGTTGATCAAAGTTGAACTTGAAACCTGAAAATTCTACTTTTTTCTACTCAGATTTTACTTCAACCTGAGGAACTTGAAAATTCTTGGGCTGACGTAAAATCCAGGGAGGGTGGGGGCTCCCATATTTGATCTGGGATGTGCCTCTCAACAGGGCGTCCTTTCATGTTGAAATCATGGGACAGTATGCTAACATTGATAAGAAAATGTTGGGACAGGCTATCATTTAGAAAGGAAAATTTTACAGTTCTCTTGGAACAATTGGTTACGAATACTTTTGGCAAAGTTGTATGGAATATTGTAACTTTTGGGGGCATTTTTTGCGTGATAGGGACAGGGCATGGAGAAGCTTCCATACATCCTTGTCACTTCCTAATAATCAAGTATCCCCTCCTAGTCGCTGAAATCAAGTGCTATTTCTTTTATTCAACAACTGTTGTTCAATAACATATCATAACTCTCCCTCAGCAGTTTGTTGTAAATATATTCACTTCTTGTGGCACTGAAAGTTGATATTTAGTTGTTGTTTAAAACCAAGAATACAATAATGACTGGGGACTACTTCCAGCCCTTGAAAAGTGATGTAGACTAAGTAGACAAAAGATTCATAGATTTGCACCACTTTTAAATCATACTACCCATGAAAGTTAAGAATTTTACTCAGAGCAAGGAGGACCATAAACATGTTAAGTTTGATTATGTTTTTGTATAATTTCATAGAAGTTCCTTTGAATTGTTAAAGATTTCTCTTTCTCACTGTAGATTCATTTTAGTTATTTTGGTATTCCAGAGTATGAAGATATTCTCAAAACCTTAAAACTAAAAATCTGTATGATAATAGAAGATGATAAGACACAGGTTAAAAGAGCTTATCATTATTGCCCTTCAATTTTTTCTGTGTGCGGGAAATCTTTAAGTGAAAAGGAGTTGTACCCCTGTCCCACATAGAAAATGTGACAAGCTTGGTTGCAGAAGAAGGAGTCCTTTTTGGAAAATCCACTCAGCCTGTGGTCACTCACTTCATGTCGAATGTAACCTGCCAAATATCAGTGTGTGCTCCATCTGCCATGCAACCCTCGAGGCCAAGATGGAACAGCTAGCAAAAGCAGCAAATTCAGCAGTACGCAACTGTTTCTGGGACGGCGACGACGACAGCAAGGGTGAAGTTGATGATAATAATGATGATGAAGCGGAGGAGAGAGAAGACGAAGCCATGGATGTCGACGATGATGATTTTGATCATAACGAAGGTCGTGAGGAATCAGACGAGGAGGAAGCTGAAGTTTGTCAACTTGTTGCAAAGATATCTGGATGGTGTCGAGCACAAGCTCCTTATAATTGAATCTTGTGTAAGTTACAAGCAAGTGGTAGTAAGTGATGATACTGAACCTAGTTTCTTAGTTTTCTTGCTATATGATCTCATAACTCTATGCACTCCATGCACAGATCAGTGACTCCATGATGCAAGCAATGTCATTTTCGACTCTCACTCTCACCTCAAGACGAGGTAGGATTGCCACACCCACTTCCCGCCACCCGGCTGCCTAGAGCCTTGAGAGGTGGTTTCAGGCCAGCAGGCGGTACAGGGAAGACGTTACCGTTGTCATTGTATGGCGCGGTGAGTTTTCTTACTTGTTTCGAGATTAACAATCTAAAACAAGTATAGAACTCCAAGAATCTGCTTTTGTAACAACGGTTCGTGGATGGGCCTAAAACGAAGAAAGAGACGCGCGGGATGCTTTGTAGCCGAGATTCAAAAAATCATTTCTGCCAATCTAAGCAATACATCACAAATGCCTCGGAGGAAAATGTGGGGAAAACATTATTTTTCAAAAATAAATTCAAATCCTGGAGTTGGAGCCCGAAGCCCCACGCACCGCACCAGTAGAAGGGATGGTGGTTTTCCCCACAGCTTCCCTGGTTCCTCTTGTTTACACGTGACGTCATGCAGAATTACGTCAGAAAATAAAGTGATTTTATTGGTTCAGCTGATAAATGTCAACAAACGCGCAATTTGAATGAGACATTATCTGTCCTTGTTGTTCTACGACCTTTGATGGTTAGTCAGTATTTCACCAGCTTCATCAGAAGTCACCAGCTTTAAATCAGATAACAAAACTGTAATGGCCAGATTTGATGTGTCTAGCTTGTTTAATAATATGCCTCTTGATGAGACGATTGCCATTATTACTGATACCCTTTTCAAATAAACAGACACACTTACGTTTGAGGTTTGAAGAAACTCCTTGAATTAGTGGTTAAAGAAATGATCAGCTATATGATCAGATAGATGGTGTAGCAATGGGTTCCCTCTGGGTCCCACTCTTGCCAATATATTTATGTGTGCTTTAGAACAAACTTTCCTTGCAAATTGCCCGGCTGAGTTTCAACCATTACTTTATCGTAGATATGTAGACGATTACTATTGCATTTTCGAAAATATTAATCAAGTTGAGATTTAAATAGCCAGCATCCGAGCATTAAATTTACATATGAAGTAGAAGAGAACAATTCACTGGCTTTTTTTAGATGTTTTGGTAATTCATGATGGTAATGATTTGCAACTAATTTGTATCGGAAGAAAACATTTACGGGCCTATACACCAACTTCGAAAGCCTGTCACCGAGTAAATATTGTCTTAAATCAGGATAATCTTGTCACAGTCCTGGTTTATTGCGCGTTTCATATTTGTTCCTCTTCTGCGCATTTTCACGACCAACTGTGCAACATCAAACGATTTCTACAGCAAAACTGCGTCCCCAAGCATCTTATCGACAAAATCATCAAGAAATTTTTCGGATGGGCATTATATGCCTAAAATAAGACCGGCCACCGTATCGAAACTCCCGGTAATTTTTTGTTTGCCTTATTTAGGCCAGTACAGTCTCAGCGCGAAAAAGAAATGATGTAAATTTCAAGGAAACTGGAATTGTATCAGTTGTATCAGTATCACTGGAATTAACTGGAATTGTCGATACTGATTTGCCCTTCTCTACAATGACCCTCAAGATGTTCGTCGTGGTCCTGGTGATCAGATATGAAAAAATATCTAAAGCGGAAGACTAAAGTTGATTTCTTTTCTCTCCATTTGGGTTCTTCTGTTTCCTTGATTCTCTGTTAGCTTGTATGTTTCCCTTGAAAGCATTTATGTTTGATTTTGGTTTTACTTTTAGATCTTTTGAGACTAAATTTTCAAACCTTGAGCATTTTGAAAGGACATGTGTTTTGTTTAAATGGCCACATTTGTTTAGACTTCGTTTCCTCTTTATCGCATTCAGATTTCCATTGATTGATAGTGGCTTGTATCATGGTTTGTTGGTCGAAGAATTTTTCTCGAATAAAATGTTTCACTTCTGTGTCAAGGAACGTGAATCTTCTTTTATAAATATTCATTTTGATTTGAAAATCTCTGATTCGTGGAGGAGTCTCTCTTTCTTGTGTAAAATTCTTAGCTGGAATTCTTCACGAGTTTCTTCTGGACGATGTTTTGGAACCAAATACATTCACAGTGATCCAGCTAAAGGAGAAAAATACAAAATATCGGAAAAATTAAATTTGGTCAAAACTTTTATGATGATATGTGGTCTTAAAGAGGATATCTTAAGGATCAAATGAAGCAAAAAGTAGATTTTTGTGACTTCTGAGTCCGGAGATAATTTGCTGGCAAAGTTGCATGAAACTGACATTGTTTACTTTTCGTGCGATTTTTGGTAGATTTCTACAGAATACTCATTTCAATAATAAATTCATTTGCTAATATCTCAGCCCAGGGTTATCCGATTTTAGCTCTGTTTGTTTTTAATTGATCGAACTACATGTCAGCTTACAAAAAAGTCGATCATTGCCTCTTCTGGTACACATGTCTTTTGTTTTCTTGTTATTTTTCTTTAATGTGCTTATTTTTCTGAAATTGACACCAAAAATGCGTAATTTGAAATTAAAAGTACCAAACATAAAAATAAGGAAAAATATGTTTAGCAAGACAAGATTTTATTGAGGTAGCACATTTCAGCAGGTAGTCTGCCAAAGCGATCATTCAGGATCGAGCAGGGAACAAAATTATGTTATTTTGAGTGTGTCCACTACCATTTTTTTGTGACTTTGGACCCCCAATTATTTCATGCTTACCTGTAGACAAACGCAAATCTTGCAACCCAGACTTAAGATATACAATCCTGAATGGTTTTATCCTTTTCAACAAGTGTTCTGACTTAAGTGAGAGAAAATAAACATTCACTGCCTCCTCCGCGGGGGCCTTTTTGGTTTTTTTTAGCAGAACTGCCTTAAGCCCTGGGAAAACATTGTCTGAAAATGCATTTTTAGCCTTGAAAATGTACATCAGGAACATTTTGTAGGCAACCAGCTTCAAGACAAGGTAATGATATCTGGAAAATGTTATTTCTGATGTTTTTGTGTGCAAGCTGATCATCATACTTCAATAATTGCGATAAAATGAGTTGTTATGGTGTCAATGCGTAAAACTTCACAGTTACAACTCTACCAATTTTGAGGAGCCTTTGCTGGTGAAATCTACAAATTTGTATGGATCATTTCTATTAATACGAGTTGAAAAAACAATAAACATATCATTTTTAGAATATTTTTCTTCAATTGTATACAGATAGGACCCTCGATGCTTAAGAAAGTTCAACAAAAAGCTACAAAAGGCCTCTACGGAGGAGGCAGTGAATTCTAATTGTCTCTCACTTATGTCAGGACATTTGTTAAAAAGGATAAAACCATTCAAGATTGCATATCTCAAGTCTGGATTGCATGATTTGCGTTTGCCTGACGGTAAACATCAAAATTATGGGGATCCAAAGTAGCGAAACAGTGATAGTGGGCACATTGAAATAACACAGTTTTGTTCCCTGCACGATCCTGAACGATTGCCTTGGCAGACTACCTACTGAAAAGTACTACCTCAATAAAATCTTGGTTTGGCAGAAATATTTTTCCTTAATTTTTTGATTTGGTACTTTTAATTTCGAATTACGCATTTTTGGTGTCAATTTCAGGAAAATAAGCACATTTAATAAAAATAACAAGGAAAAATGCTTACCAGAAGAGGCAATGACCGACTTTTTTGTAAGCTGACATGTAGTTCTATCAACTAAAGAAAACAGAGCTAAAATCAGATAACCCTGCACTGAGATATTAGTGAATGACTTTGTTGTTGAAATGCGCATTCTGTAGAAATCTACCAAAAATCACACGAAAAATAAACAATGTCAATTTCATCCAACATTGCCAGCAAATATTTCCGGACTCAGAAATCACAAAAGTCTACTTTTTGCTTCATTTTGAACCTTGAGGTATCCTTTTTAAGACCATATATCACAATAAAAGTTTTGACCAAGTTTGATTTTTCCGATATTTTGTATGTTCTTCCCTTATTTTCGTATTCTGGATCATTGTGCCTTGGTAACACAACCTCTATCATTTTATTTTACAACTCGTTGTAGATTCTTATCAAGTTCTTGGTTTTTAAAAGATATGTGCATATGCATATTGCTAGATAGAAAACAAAAATTGAATCAAACTAAGATGAGAAAACAACAAACAAACAAGATGCGATGGTACCGAGGCGTTGATAAGTCTCAAAAATGATCCATGACTCAGATACTTTTTAATTATCCTGATTTGGCACAGTCTTAGAGATGCAATGCGACATCTATCTGGAATAAACTTTTTCATATCGAGAGTGTTGTCTGGCCAAACACCTGGGTGTTTCACAGTTGAAGAAACTTCAACTGGCCCATCTCCAAATCTAATTGATTCAACTGCCAAATTATCGTCTAAAAATCTAAAACCATGTAACGTCTCCCTAAAGCTACCACTCAGTCTTTTCTTCATTCATCATTCAGCGATTTCTGCCTGTCCACTCCTCCACTCATTAGACATACCATTTACCATAGAAAGAGTATGTGATGTAGTCTATGAAATTAATATCAAAGTGGATGGGTAAAGTATGAAGAACTAGGACTATACTTATCTCTAAATAGAACTTATGATGAATTGAAAGAATCAGGATTAGACAGCTTATGCCCCGGGAGAAAAACTATGCGAGGAAGGCCACCAGCCTTTACAGGGAGTGGCATAGAAGATAAACAGGAAAGAGCTTTGTATCGTGGAAGATTCCTGAAGAAGCGCCTGATAATACCAATAAGCTTAAAATGCTCAAAGAAGCACTTAAAATCACTTTAAAAGTAATCTCGGAGAGCCACGTCTACGTGTTTGGCAACGACATAAAACTACAACGCAAAGGGGGACCTATAGGACTCGAACTTACAGGCAAAATAGCACAAATATTTATGCTGTAGTGGGATAAAGAGCTCAAAACAAGAGTGGAAGATCTTAAAATAGAGTGCAGGATGCACAAAAGATATGTAGAAAAGATATGTAGATGATATCAATATGGCTATCGAAATTACTCCACCAGGAATGACGTATAAGGATAACCAGCTATATGTAGATCGGAGTACCATCAACGACGATCAAACAGTGAGTGCAGATAAACGAACGATGTTGCTGATACAAGAAATTGGGAATGATATTCACCCATCCATTCAATTAGAAGTTGATTTTCCATCAAACCACGAGGATGCTAAATGCCCATATTAGACCTTAAAGGACAAGTCTGGGGTTAATAAAATCATCGTGAAAAAGCAACCTTACGAAATGCTGATTACCAATCGTGAGTCCTTTCCAAGTTTTGATGCCTCCAGCTTTCATAAATTGGTTGATGAACCTTCGTAAGTTAGGCAAAATATCGTCGCCATTTTGTATTTTGTACGAGGGTGCAAAGGCGCGATGAGGAGGCTAGCGATGTGAGTGGTATGATATCAACACATTTGGCAGCCTCATTCAGGTCAACGTGAAGTGACGTCACATAAAATGACGTCATTTCGCACTTCTTAGCAGATTGAAATATGTAGTTTCGCAGATTTAAAGAGAAAAAAATTGAAAACAAGCACTACACACCAATCACAACAGTCCAATCTCTTGAATAATCAACAATTATAACAACCCCGGACTTTTCCTTTAAGGTGCGGACAGAACAAAAAGAGAACAAAACTGTCATCATGAACGAGTTCTACTCCAAAGACGTCTCATCTAAGACTGTTATCAATGCCAAGTCGGCCAGACCGTGGAGCACAAAGCGCACAGTATCAATACCAGAAGTACTACGTGTTCTACTGAATTGCAATAAAGAGCTCCCTTGGAGTGTTCCAACAAAGCATGTTAATGAAATGGTGTTAAGGGTGCAATACTCACGATATATTAAGAAATTTCGATACGAAGTGGTGAATTCTGCCTTGAAAGCATATGATGAGAGGATATCAGCTGATGAGAGTGGAACAAGACCTTTGCACAGACCGAAAGGGTGAAAAACCAGAGAAAGAGCAATGGAAAAACAGAAAAAAATTGGCTGGTACAAAACAGGAGGCGATGATAATTCTGTTATCTTTGTACCTACCACTCCAGGATCTGAGCTACAGAGAAAATATGCGACAGTGATAAAAGCAAAGGGATTCAAGATCAACGTTGTCGAACAGGCAGGCGTCTTCTTAAAGGCGTCTCCTGCAAAGGTCAAACACCTTAAATAGAAAATTTTGCAAGAAAGATGACTGTATGGTGTGCTGTACTGAGGGAAAGGGACCCTGTGATGCTCATGGGGTAACGTACAGTATCACTTGTACAGAAGATATAAATGATAGTGATAAAGAAGGGGTATACATTGGAGAAACATCAGGCAGTGCATATTTAAGAGGTAAAGAACACTTAGCATCCTTATAAAGGAGAGAAAAGGCTCAGCCCTTTGGATACACAGTAAACAGTAAAGAAACACATGATGGGCATGTGCCAGGTTTCCGCATGTAAGTTACAGGACAATTCAGGAGCGATGCAATGTTACGACAAATCTCGGGAGCGGTGAGAATCAATAGAGAAGGAAAGAAAAACATAATGAGCAGTAAAAGCGAATGGAACTAAAAAACCTAAAAACGTGAAAAAATCTAATTTCGTAATCTTCAGATCGGCAAGGAAAAAATACCTCGTAAAATTAAATTAGAAATTAACGGTGACCAAATTGAACA
Source organism: Aurelia sp. 4 Dawson et al 2005 (assembly GCA_964019985.1). Taxonomy (NCBI): domain Eukaryota; kingdom Metazoa; phylum Cnidaria; class Scyphozoa; order Semaeostomeae; family Ulmaridae; genus Aurelia; species Aurelia sp. 4 Dawson et al 2005. The sequence continues at coordinate 27,305,683 of OZ026492.1, read as the reverse complement.
ACTAGAATCCACAAAGTACCTTGGTGTAATTTTAGACCAGAACTTAAACTGGAAAAGGCATATCAGCCATGTTTCTACTAAACTCTCAAGGTACACAGGCCTACTTTATAAACTAAGACACTTTGTGCCAAAAAACACCTTATTGTCCCTCTACAACGCGTTTATCATGCCTCGTATCAACTACGCATTAATCAACTGGAGTTCAGCGACAGAAACCAATCTAAACCCCATAAAGCGCTGTCTGAAAAAGGCAATTCGAGCAATAAGCTTTGCAAAAACTCGAGCTCCCAGTCTACCACTTTTCAAGAAACAAAGTCTTTTATGCTTCGACGACATGGTTAAGTTAGAAATAGGAAAGTTTATGTATTCTATAGAAAATAAAGCCCTAGACACAACCTTCTTAGAAATCTTTCAAAAACAGATAAAAGAAATACGCGATGTACACGACAAGCGTCTAGAAATGACTTCGTTCCTCCAAAAACGAAATTAAGTACCACTAAACGCACCATAATATATACTGGTACCATCACCTGGAATAGAATTCCAAGTGAAATTAAAAATTCTAAATCGAAAGCCACGTTTTGTAAAGCTTTTTCTGAACATCTACGAGAAAAATACTAACTCCTTAAATATCAGCAAAATGTCGTACTTAACCAACAAAAAATACTTGTTTCCACCATTCTTTTTCTTTAATTCTTCTCTCCTTTTCCTATTTTTTTAGTTCTGTATTAATGTTGTTTTGTATATATTTTCAGAAAACAAAAATACTTTTTAAGAATATATGATGTATTAATGAGTTTCTATAATATGTAAGCCATTCCTTTGAGTAAGGGGTACTTGGTTCGACATCCCTCCAGGGTTTCTCAAGGAATAACTCCGGTTCTTGCCTAGAGTATCCAAGTATCCTGAACAACTGTATCTTTATTAGAATTTTTTTATAGCAAACAGTATTGTAAAAGCAGTTAAAGAAATATTGTTGTTCAAATGAAATTGAAACTTGAAACTTGAAACTTGAACTACGTAAATGTAACACGTGTAGCAGTTGAGTGACGTTTTCGCCTCGTTTCGATGTGACTTTGTTCCATCTGCGCATCACAATATGGCGTCGACTGATTAGGAGCGGAGGGTAGAAACATGTTTTACAACTGTTTTATAACTGTTCAGTTGACTTTAAGTGTCTCGAAAGAGTATGAACTATTTTATATATTTTATTATTATGCATCAATCTTTCACTTTTTTAAGACAAACCACAATGTCTGGAATGGTCGCTGATATTGTTTCTTTGTCAAGACACGATGACCACAAAGCAAGGTCGTCTGCATAACCCATTACCGATATATAAAACTTTTCGAAAACTTCAGCTTGGGTACTTGCATAAGTGTAAAGTACAGGACCAGCACATGAACCTTGATGTACCCTATATGTCAACTTCATGATATCAGATAAAGTGTTATCAGTCTTAACTCCTTGTGATCTACATTAAAGGTAAGAACAAACCATTTATGTGCTAACCCAGCTACTCCAAATTGCCTCACAAGAACGTCCTTCAAAATGTTATGATCTACTGTGCCAAAGGCAGCAGATAAATCCAAGGCTACAATAAATGATACTTTTTGGTTGTCCATTGCCAGGAGCAGATCATTATGTACCTTAGTCAAGGGCCATCTCAGTGCTAAAATCTCTCTGTATAAAGACTGACATCCAGGGAAAGCTTATTTTCATTCAGGTGTAATTTGAGGCCAGATAGAACAGCTTTTTCAGTTATTTTTGACACAAATTGCAGGTTACTAACTGGCCTGTAACTTTTGTTAACTAGTTCAAGTTCATATTTATTCAGCAAAAGTATTACCAAAGCTCTTTTCTACTTACTTGGAGAATGTCCCGTGGACAAGGACGGATTAACTATTTTTAAGATGTCAGGAAGTAATACATCAATGAATTGCTTTATCAGTTTAGTCGGAAAAGGATTAAGAAAATAGTCTGTTGTATTTGAATCCATTATGAATTTTGCAAGCTGATCTGGGAAAATCTCTTAAAACTCAAACGTCACAACTTCCTTCATTTCAAGTGTCACGACGAACAGTTTTTATTTTTGACCCTCAGGATGACATGTAAAAAGACTGAATAATGTTGACAATCCATGTTACGTAAAAATCCAGTAAATATTAATTAAGACATAATGATCAATTGTGGAAGAATGGCAGTGCAGCAAAAAGTGTTTTGTGTCCTCAACGCCGTCGCTTGAGGGGCGCAGTGGATTCAGTGTTTCTCTAAACATGTGCCTGAACCTGTTCAGATTTAGCTTACTGCGACAAACATGTATAACTGTGTGAGCATTGCGAGACTTTCTGGGTCGTGAATGTTGTAGACTGGTTTATGAGGATGATGAATATGAGATAATAGCTCGTTTTTCAAAATTCAGATTGAAGGTGACAATCTTACTTCGTGGTCAAGCTTACTCTGATCAAGCAAACAACTAGGGTAGAAGCTTGCATTAAAACATGCAGTTCGTGCACTGATTTGGCCAGTTGTGGCTTGATAATGAAGAGAATATGGTATTGGCAACGTAACACAACGATACCAACTCAAATAAAACTAAAAAAATTTCGAGTTTGAAGTAGAGTGGAAGTCTTCAGATACTTTATTCACACTTACCTCATTTGCCAAAGTCACATTTTCAAATTTAGTTGGTACATTCAAATTTATGGTGTCTAACTGATTGTAAGTCGATAGCTTGCAATCCTGGATGAGAGAGCAAACTCAAGTACTTATTAGAGTAACGAAATAATCGTTATAAATAGATGAAAATAATACACTTGCAGGAAGGTGCAGATCAAATGCAGAACTGATTTTCTCCTAAGTATTGGCGTTATGACAAACTGTAACAACGACACATAGGAGAGGATCAGTTTGAGAATCGTTGCAGAGAAAGAAATAAAGGTTTGCCCTTGGCGAATTTTAACTATCACAGGAAGACTGAGATTGCAAGATACCAGGCAAGTCAAAAAGAAGTTTGAAAAGTATGAAAATCAGCAAAATTAGTTTTCTTACTCATTAGCAACGTTCTGTTCAGTTGCATCAAAGTGTATAAAAATCATGCTCATCAGGCAACAAGCTTTGCAACAGTGGCTCAGGAGCTATACCTTGAACAATAGGTATTAGAAGATTGGTAAATCTTGCCAAGTATTCCTAGTTATACGATTTCACGTTAACTTCAGAACAGTACATGATCACAAGATTGGATTTCACGTTAAAAATTTGTAGGGTCTTTGTATTATTTGGTACAAAACTACCTTGGATTCTACCTTTCTGTTTTTGCTAAAGTATTAGAATTGTAAGTGTCATCCAAAGTGGGGACCAGATGACCTGGTGTCTATCCCTGCTTTGGAAGGTACAATAGAATGTAACAACTTTTGTGTTTTAATCATTTTGCTATTGATGGAAAAAAATTAAAAAATTTATCTCTTACATAGTAAACCATATCAAAGAATCAAAATTCACATTTGAATAACATATTAATTAGTATCATAATAAGCTTTTAGTATCATATCATGCTTTATTATCCAAATGTCGATTGGATAATAAACGTCCCCAAATTCAATTTGATCTTCATGAAACACGTCAAAAAGATATTCAATACTAAAAGAATTTTCTAATTTTTGTAATCATTCAAACGCTGAAAGCCTGTTTGATCCACCCGGTAGATTGTACGTCGAATGGTCAAGCTGGGAAGCACCTGTCTTTGCAGTTTATAGAGAAAAGGTGGATCTACTAACCACAACATTATCACAAAATTTTGATTTTGTTACTAATCTTTTCAAAATCATCTGAACTCCAACATGAATTTGCAGCATGAATAAAGTATCTAAGTAAATTGGCTATGGGTAACTTGATATTCAACTTATTGATCCAACAACTACCTTTCTGTCACATCTACTATCCTTGATGTCACAAGTTCGCCATGCACTTTAGGTAAAGTTTCATTCCCTGCAAGATTATCAAGACATTTGCTTCCCTTTCCTTCCCACATGTTAAATACTTTGATCAATGCCGTTACAATTTACAACATGCGTTTTAGCAGAGATCGGAGAAACTTTAGAAATAGAAATCGTACAAAACTTCAGTCTGAACCGCAAAGCCATTCCAACAAATTTATTGATAAAATTATTTCAAATCTGAAGAGTTTTGGTCGGTACCAGATCAAAAATGTATCCCAAAACTTCTAAAAGGCAAAAGTTTTGTAAAGAATGAAAACTTGATGAAGTAGCAAAGTGTTTCAACATTCAATCACAGAGGAGTGTTCGGCAACTCACCACACTGACAACCAAATCACTTCTGTTCGGTTGTAAAACAGGAGGTCTGATGTAACGTTCTGGAATCACTATTTCTTTAGGCTGCAAATGAGTAAAAATAGGTTTGTTGCGTGTGGTACTATAGTAGTTAAACGATGATATTAATAATAAATGATTTAAGTACTAAATGTAGCGTAGATGTTCAAAACACGACGTTTGGAGCGTATACTCGTTGTCAAGTAACGAGTATACGCTCTCTTGATAACAACTGTACGCTCGAAACGTCGAGCTTTGAACATCTACGCTACATTTGGTACTTAAGTCATTTATTGATAACATTATTGTGTAACCAGATAAGTGTATAAGGAATGATATCTTAACCGGTAATAGTTGAGAAAAAAGACAGTATCTTTTTGGTACGTTCGGGTCTGCAAATTTTGCTGCGTTGAGCACTCCATGGTTTTAAAGCATACTGAAACCACGTACAGATGACTATCAGATTGATTTCTTCGTATACATTATAAATCTACTTTGTTTTAAATGTCTTACTTAACAGTAACATGCACATTAATTTAATTATGATGCGAATCACAAACCCTGAAAGAGAGCGCTTCAAAATAAGGGTTTCAAGCGGCAATTACATCTGAATTAAGTCCAGTAAGAAACGATTTTATGAACTTTGAAAGCAAATTATTTACGCAATACCAAAAGCAAGAAGAAATTTTAGCGATACTATGACAATACCAGAATTTGGACGATTTTGCCAACGTATATTCTATCTAGGGGCAACCAGCATATAACATGATAGCTAAAATTTGAAGGATACCTTCAGGTCATTAATCAGCTTGTTAGCTTGGGCAAAATTCAGTCTTGGGTCAATTGGACAATAGCAAGCCTGAAAAAGAAAGAATTACTTCAAGGATTATTTCTTTTCTTACAAGCAAAGGCTGTACTTGACAAAAAGATATTTGAGGATAACATGAATCTGAAACTGCATTAAGAACTACGTAAGTACGTAAATCTCGCTTTGATGAGGGTCAGACAAATATACTGAGTGTCCCGAAGAATCCCCGATCTGAAATATCATTTTAGTAAAAAGTACATCTGCTATTTACTAAAAATTTGAGCAGGAATCTGTCAATGCCAAACATAGATCTGTGCATTTGTTTCACCCTGTATCTGTGTGTATTGATGTTCTACCAATAATTTCCTGAAAAACAGAATATCTGCAAATGCCACGAAAGAGCTAAAAACAGTCTATCACAAGAATCGTTGAAGCTGAAACTCAAAATACAATGAAACCGAGCTTTTTAACAAATTCCAACAGTGCCGAGCGTCAGCTTCACAAAAGGGACCCAAAAACGAAAAAATTTGTCCGTTTTATCCGTAAAAGCACGATTTTGCTTATTGTTTGAAGAAAAGTTTATTTCATAAGAAAAACTCCTGTGGTCCCCACTTTGCATACTGCTTGATAACAATATGTAATAATACAGTAAAAATATATAGGCATTTTTATAGCGCTATATATCCCCAGGGCTCATAGGCGCTTAGCAACGAAAACAGTTACCTTAACATAAAACTAGAATTTACAGGGGAATGTATGGAAGTTTACTTAGAATTATTCAATGAAGTGCCACTGAAATGTTTTACTGAAAGTTTTTGCAAAGTGATTCTTTTAATGATCTGGAAAGAACAAGAGCTGCTGAATCGAATGGTGTAATTATTTTCCCCATATTGTTTCTATAAGTATCTTTTTTAAAGCCCTAAAGTGCCAATTCTGAAGTCTGTTTGTGCGAATTAAATTGCGCGACCAAACAGGAATTTGTGACGTAGTCTGATTTATTGCTCACCATGGCGTGGTATGTTTACAACTGCGTTTTAACCAAAGGGTCGCGCGAAGCTCGTGTCAAAATGTTTAAAACCTGTGAGAGATAGTTTATTTAAGCTTGCGGATAAAAGGTTCATAGATGAGGCAATTGATAAAGTTAAAGAAATTATTGATGAAAACTTACAAGAACAAGATGAAAAGATCAAGAGCCTTGAAGATCGTGTTGAAATTCTGGAAAGCAAATGGCGGTTCTAGACAGCCTTGCGAGAAGAATTGCTGTTTTGGATAATCTTGAAAGAAAAATTGATGAAGGAGAGCAATACAGCAGGAGACTGTGCATTAGGATCAATGACATTGATTTACCTTAGCAGGGTGAATCTGAAAATAGTATAGAGAAGGTCAAGGAAGTTCTCGACGAACTCGATTGTGGAGTTGTTATGGACATTGTAGACAGGGCTCATAGAATCGGTCCTAAGAGAACCATAGATAGTGATGGTAAAGTACGCCAGCAGATGATTGTTCGTTTTTCATCTTTTGCAGACCGGACATAGGTCTACAGAAGTAGGAAAAAGGTAGAAAGAGTCATAATTAGGCTGGACCTGATGAGATCACGACTTAGCACACTTTTAGAGGCTGAGAATTGGTCGGAAAGCTGTGACGGCATAGACTTTGTATTGCAGATATAAACTGCAACCTGTCAGTCAAATTAAAAAATGGAAAGTGTCTCTTCTTCGTATCAGTTGATGACCTGCAACGAAAATATGGTGAACTGAGCTCCGATGACTGATTTGTTTCCACCCTGTTATCCCGTTGTTGTTATGTTTTGTGGACAATTTTTTCTACACCAGGGGCGGATCCAGACCGATGCAACCGATGCAAATGTATCGGTCAGTTTCACATTATCGATAATCTAGAAGTCTGTGAAGCAGAATTTTTATCAGACTCAAAGCATTTGAGGTTTTTCGAAATGCCCCCTTCCTTCTGGTGCAACTGCTCCTACGAAGTAACCTCGTAGCTTCAGACTCAGACCATTGAACTATAAAATGACTCAGACACAAAAGCTATGGTCGACTATTAGACCCATAAAATTCCCATTATTATCCAAAAGAATAGGTGTCCTCAAAACAACTACGGTAAATCCCATTATTATTCTAATTCTCAATTCAATTGATGTGTGACGCGCGTCTCGACAAGGCAATGAAAGCCAACGCATAAACAGGAGAACCTTGCGTGATCATTTTGATGAGTGCATCGGTGTCAATAATAGCAGTTTTGACAGCTGCTTTCTTCTCAACAAACGATAGCCAAAATGCATCGGTCCCCAGACCCCTGAGTAGAGAAAAATCAGCGTTTTGCACCGGTTGACTGATGCAGTCCAAAGGCTACTATTGAGCAATAGATTGCCCTCTACTATTATTGTTGTTCGCCGTTCGGTTGTCTCGCCTCCTCTCGCCTGAATGGAAAGTACAGCGTACAGTGCACTTAAGCGCTTCTTCAAAGTGAAAGTGTCAGAGGGCCTAATTGTGGTTGACTGAGTAAAGTAGTCCGTGGAGGGGAACTTTTCTGGCAACACCAAATCAGCAAACAACGAAATTGGGCCTGTCTGGGCCAAGATGTAAACAGCACTTCGAAAAGCACTGGCTTCAATAGCTCTGACTTGAGGTAAATGTGCATATCCTTGTACCTGAAATAATGTTCAAAGTAAAGTCTTCCAGCTAAAACAAAATTGAAAAAGGGCGTTGCCCATGTTTTCCGAGAGTCTGAAGGGCGTGGTCACTCAAAAATTTTCTAGGGGCTTTGCCCCCAAACCCCCCATTTGTATCGGTCACTCAAACATCTGGATCCGCCCCTGTTCTACACGCTGTCTTGATTTGCATGTGCTAGACAGTCCTTTTTTTGGTTTTTTTGTCCTGTGGATGATTTGCATGGCAATTCTGATGTGCTTGGTCTGAACAAGACGTGTTATAACCCCAAAATACCCCCATATCCCTTTTTTACCTTTTTATGGTAAATCCTCGTGTGGGCTTTGAGGTGTTTGCACGTTAAAAAAAAGATTTTTTTGCTTGTTTTTCGTTTGCTGTTTTTTTTCTTGCTTTGCAACCATCTTAAAACCTTCTGAGGCACTATTAGGGTTCTGAGATTGACATGCAAGTCCTCCTTTGGAAAATAGGCCAAAATGCGCGATTGTTTACATGCGTGTGGTTGAGCAAAATTTTGATAGTGTACATGCGGGTGTTTTCAATGGATTTTGTTTCCACTACAAAATGAACTAAATTTATCATTTGCCTCACAATCCTATTCAGTATATAAAGTGATCATTCATATAGGCTGCTACGCTGCGTGTGAAAAATTCCCCTGATAGCTCACTTCTTAGCAATGAGTCTTTCACGTTACACCCAAGAGAGAAAGCTTTTCTTAATTACTGTCTTTCATTATATTTTTTTCTTTGCATCTTTTTACTTCTTTTCCCAATCGGTTGTTATTATCTTTTGTTTTTTGTCTGCTGCTGTCTATGTCACATTTCCAAACACAGGCTAAGATCACTTGTTTGTCCTGAGAGTGGTCAAGGATGTATGGCGAACTTATGCCAGTAGGAACCAGAGAATGGCGTGCAGGAATCGCTGGATGCAAAATTTGACAGTTTCGAAAGCCCGCTACGCAATACCAGTTTTTGAGATAATCTTATGTATCCTGAGTTACTTTGCCTACTTATACTTCTTCATCCTTCTGTCCGTTGTTACGCTTCCATTTTCCCTCCTTATCTCGTTTACTTGGTCCCATATTTCTGCCATTACACCTCGTCTTATCTCCTGCCCTGTCACAGAAACACCAGACATCAGGTACATTCTTGCAAAAGTAAATTCGCAGGCCACCTTAAAGCTTTGTTTTGTGGTGTCGCTATTCCTTGAGCTTGCGAAATGCTGTAACCATATCATTCTGCTTAAAAATGTATATGCAAAGAAAATTTCGATGGTACTGCAACATGTTCTCTTTGCCCTCCTCATTGGTACAGGTCTTCAGATGCTTCAGCTTGGACAGCGTTATCCTATTCACATACTATTGCTCCTATCTGGGGATGTCCACCAAAATCCTGGTCCGCAGGCTAATAAATGCCAGAAGTTTTTTCATAGTAATCTAAACAGCCTCTGTACGAGAGACAGAATTAAGCTACCCCTGATTGAGACTTACGATGCCCTCCACAAATTTGATATCATTGCTGTATCGGAGTCAATGCTTGATAAGTCAATAAAGAATGATGAGATTTACATTGAGGGTTTTAGTACAGACGTTTTTCGTAGTGATCATCCAAGTAACACAAAAACAGGGGGAGTCTGTCTTTATGCACGTGAAGGGTTGCCAATAAGGCGCAGAAAAGATCTTGAGTTACTACAAGAGATTATCATCACTGAAATCAACATTGCACGTAAAAAGATCTTTCTAGGTACTATCTATCGAAGCCCAAGTCAAAGTAGCCAGCAATTTGAATATTTTATTGATTAGCTGCAAATGGTGCTAAACAAACTTAAAGGAGAAAATCCGCAATGTGTAATCTTGAGAGGAGATTTTAATTTTAACTGCAGATCTTCTCAGTGGTGGACGGATGATATTGAGCAACCAGAGGGTGCCGCTTTGGAGGAGCTTATATAGAAACAAACGGCCTATATCAGCTGATAGATGAGCCAACGAATATAATGGAGGCATATCTTGCATTGACTTGATTATTACTGATCAGCCAAATATGTTTTTTTTACATTCCAACTAAAAACTTACAATACATATTACTTAATACACTACTTACAAAATACTATACCCTACTACTACAACAATACCATTTGGAGCGAAAAACTACGACTACCGCATGGCTACAGCTACATGGCTACAAATATGTTTGTGGATTACGGTGTCCACCCCTCTTTAGATGATCATTGCCAGCATCAAATAATCAATAGAAAGTTAAACGCATCTGTACCATCTGCCCCTCCTTATAAAAGAACCATTTGGGATTACCCAAAAGCTGGTATGCAGTCGATCTGTGACTCAATCAATGCAATTAACTGGTCAGATAATTTTAGAGGACGTGACCCCAAGGAGATGGTTCAAATTTTCACTGAAAAGCTTTCTGAAGTATTCTCCTTGCTTATACCCAACAAGATTGTAAAATTCAATGAAAAAGATCAACCATGGATAACACCCCAGTTAAAAACTGCTATCAAGCGCAAACATAGAATCTTTTCAAAGTTTGTTAAAAGTGGTAGGAAGCAAGAAGATTGGAATCGGGTAAAAAATGTGCAAAGTGAAACATCTAGACTGATAGCTAGTGCTAAAAGTGAGTATTATGCAAACCTTGGCAAGGAGTTATCTGACCCCAAAACTGGAACTAAAACCTACTGGTCGTTGTTCAGTAAACTTATTAATAAGAAAAAATCTCAAATATACCGCCTTTGCTTGAACATGGTTTATTTGTCACCAATGTGGAGGCCAAAGCAAACATCTTTAATGATTATTTTGTTTCTCAATGCTGTGCAGTAACTATACCGGTAGTACAATTCCTAGTTTTATACCCCGTGGTCTAGTGAGTTTACAAAACATGGGAATCGACAGGGAAAAGGTCCTAAGACTTATCAGGTCCCTTGATACGAAAAAGGCACATGGCTGTGATGATATTTCTTCTTCAATGATTAAGATGTGTGACGAGTCGATAGTAGAGCCCCTTTGCTTGATCCTTGAAAAATGCCTAGACTCTGGTGTTTATCCCCCGCAATGGAAAAAGGCGAACATAATCCCTGTCCACAAAAAGGGTAATAGACAGAGCAAGGAAAACTATCGCCCAATTTCGCTGTTGCCAATTTTTGGGAAAATTTTTGAAAAACTTCTGTTTGATACGATATACAGCCACCTTAATGAAAATGGCCTCTTGTCTCAACATCAATCGCGTTTTCGGCTAGGCGATTCAACAATCAATCAGTTGTTGGCGATAACTCACAACATTTACAAAGCTTTTGAGGAGGTGCCTAGCAAAGAAATGCGTGCTGTCTTCCTGGATTTGTCCAAGGCTCTTGACAGGGTTTGGCACGATGGTCTCCTCTATAAATTGGAAGTCAATGGTATGTCTGGCAATATCCTCCAGCTTATCAAAAACCTTTTAAAGGACCGAAAACAATGCGTAGTTTTGAAAGGGAAAGTTCAAAATGGGAATTGATTTCTGAAGGGGTACCTCAAGGATCAGTCCTTGGTCCGCTGTTCTTTCTCATACACATAAATGATATAGTCAGCAACGTTACCTGTGGAATTTAGCTTTATGCTGATGACACATCCCTATTCTCAGCTATGGATGACGAAAATGTTACCGCTCGAGCGTTGAATCGCGATCTTGAAAAAATGAATTTGTGGGCGTGGCAGTGGAAAATGCAGTTTAATGCTAATAAAACGGAGGAAGTTATCTGTTCTTGTAAAAGGCAAAACCGAACCATCCCAACCTCAGATTGGGAAATGATGCAATAGCTTCCAAGAATGAGCATAAGCACCTAGGATTGATCCTTGAGTCAAAACTTGACTTCCAAAGACATATAAGGGACGCTATCCTGAAAGCACGCAGAGGGATTGGTATGATAAAATGCCTTTCAAAATACGTTTGTAGAGAAGTTCTAGAGCAAATCTATAAGCTTTACGTTCGACCGCATTTAGATTATGGGGATATCATATACCATAAACATGACCCTGAAATGCATCTTCACTTCACACTAAAGTTAGAACAGACCCAATAATCTGCTGCACTAGCTGTCACGGGAGCTTGGAGAGGTACAAGTAGGCAAAAACTCTATGACGAATTAGGATGGAAAACCCTGTACCATCGTAGATGGTATCGCAGATCACGCCATTTCTATTCTCTGTGCAAATCCAAAGCACCGGATTACCTGTATTCTGAGATTCCCCAGCAGCGAGATCTGGTCTATAATCTAAGAAACCCACATTGTTACGAACAACCTACTGGAAGAACAATTCGGTACTCGAACTCGTATTTCCAAAATACCATATCTGAATGGAACTTACTGGATAATAAGGTAAGAAATTCTCCTTCGGTCTCCCAGTTTAAAAAGAATCTGCTTGCTATCATACGGCCAAGTAAAAATCCTACCTACAACATTCGTAAAATCCTGGATATCAAACTTCTAACCAAGCTTAGGGTTGAATTTACGCATTAAATGGGCATAGAGTTTAAGCATAACTTCGCCTGCTCAAGACCAATGTGTGTCTGTGGCACTGGTACAGAGGACAATGAGCATTTTCTCCTGCACTGCCCTCTATACAGCATATTGCGCCAAGATCTCTTTGACCAGCTCTCAGATATCGATGGTTTCAATGTTGCTGATGTTAATCCGAAAGAACTTAGTTCTTTACTCTTGTTTGGTGATCAAAATTTGGGTACAGTTGCAAACAGAATCATATTAGAAGCAACCATCTCCTTCGTAAAAGCCTCGGCAAGGTTAAATTAATGTCGAAATGTAGCAGCAGCACCCCATTTTCCGTTCTCCTTAATTTTTGCTTTGTTGAATTAATTTTGTAGTTGAATTGTAAGTGGTATTCATGGTGAGGACCCGGTGATCTCGTGTCTTTCCTCGCCATAAATGTCAAAGTTAATGAAATTACAGTTTTTCTTTAGTAGTTGATTTTTTTTTAATTGATAAAAAAAAATGTTTAAAAAGCAGAAAATATCAGTTTTCTTGTGACTTTAGCATTGCCAGCTATGTGAGATATAGTCTCACACTCGCTAGATCTCCGGAGAACTTCCATAACACCAGCAAAAGCGTCGAGAAGTTGGTTCAAGCAGGATCTTCGAAGGACATCGGTAGTAGGCCTAAACCCAGCTGAAGCGCTAGCTAAAGCAACGAGATTCGTTCAACAAGCCTGTTTCTGCTGCAGAGATTTGATTTAGTTTGTACACTTGGCTTACTGACACAAACTCGAACAGCTGATATGCCGTAAGATCAACATAATATCCACGTTTGGCAGCTGTGAGAGTTGTGTGACGAGTGAAGAAAAAATCCCGATTTCATTTCTTCAGGTGAGTGCAAATTTTGCTATGTTGACTGGATTGAAAATTTTTTTGGGTTTAGTATCGTGTTCCTCATAATTATGAATGAAAGGGCATTTAAGGGCATTTCCAGAAGTGAAAGCGCAGTGGAAGGTCAACCATTAGTTGGTCCCCTGCCCCAAATTCTGACAAGCGTTCCTTGATTTATGGGCCTAGCTCCGCCGTCCCGACCGATAGAATAACAAAAGTGCTCTTAACCTTGGAAATAGGTTTGTTTACCATTTATATGGTGTCTATTATCTCAATACTCAGACCTGCAAAAAAGGATGTCTTTTTATAGAGTTATGAATTCTTATTTGATATTTCAGGTAAAAAGGTCAAGTTAACCCAGATTAAGCAGATGCGGAAACTTTCTGGCATGCACCATCACCATGAATAACATATGACATCGACAGTTCAATAATTCCTAGGACGTATTCAGTGATGATTTCAAGTGGAGGTGGTCTGACTGCCTTCGTTGCTTTCAGTTAGAGAAACATTTATCTATTGATGAAGCCTCTATCCCTGCTTGCAACCCAAATGCTGCAAAGTCTGTTTGGTGTTCATACCAGTCTTGAATCGTTAGGTATCCCAGCAATGATGTGCCTTTCGTTTTATCACCCATCAATATCAACCCCTTGTTTATTCATCATTTATGGGGCATGATGCTACCATTGATCAAGGTAGAGTACCAAGGAAATAAAATCTTTGATCAACCTATTTTTTCTGCTTCTGGATCATGTAAATTGTGGCAAAATAATATAAATATTTGCTGTAAGGCATTATGAATTTCAACTACTGCTGAACGTTTCTTAAAGTTATCATACTTTGATTACATTAAAATCGAAAACTTTCGGACAATCAAACTCTCGCACAAAATTTTGTCCGAAAGTCTATTTGTCCGAAATGTGGTGATGTCCGAAAGTTTTTTCGTCCGAAAGTTTTAAACTCATTGAAAATGAAAAAGCACAAATAAACGTAACATAAAACGTTAATAAATCAATGTTTTACCAGTAGTACTTAGGTTTCTATAACCTTTTTCTAAAAGTTTGGCTCTTTGAAGCGTTTCTCGAAAAATTTCACGTGTGACAGCACAGCTGGTTTCATCATAATTGTTCAATCTAACGAAAATTACATTCTAATGTCGTTGTTGATGTAATGGTCATCATGTACCTACTGTAAATTGATATTCATGATGGAATCACAATTATTATTCACATATAGTTTGGTATAATGCTTGTTTTTTGATGTTGTGTTTGTCCGAAATTCCCAAAAAAGCGTCCGAAAGTTTGTTGTCCGAAGTTTTTTTGCCGAAAGTTTTCCATTGTAATGTACTTGAGTTGCCATGTCTATCCACTGTCCCCTCGTGAAAATTTTAAAACAATGTTTTTGAAGGCTTTTCAAAGTTGAGATATTAGGGTCTGCTGGGGGTAAAATGGGTAAGTTTGGGGTAAAATGGGTAGGATGAGAATCTGGAAAAATATAGGAAAAATCTTCTTTCAGAACCGCCACTAACACTACCCTCCTTGACATTGTGAATGCTGATTGATCAGTTCCAGATCTACTCTTTTCCAGAAATTAACATTTACCCATTTAACCCCCCCCCCCAGCCTACCCATTACCCTAGAAGACCCTACTCAAGCATCTTCGGAGTAATATGACACAAGAAAAGCAAGTGTAAACGACGTAAAAATATGCAACGGACTCTCCTTATTAGAATAAATAGTTTCTTATGTTATATTTTCCCAGTACCGGAGTTTCCTTGATATTTTGGAAATCTGAGAGTTCGGTTTCATATGGATGGTTTCTTGTATGTTCACTTCACTTACAGTAGTTGTATCCAGAAAATGTGACAAACACTGTTCTTGATTTTCTACCTTCTTGAGGAGAGAAGCTATGATGATGGTACCTAAACTAACATTCTTTATTTGAAAACACAAGCTCAGCAAGAAAATAACAGAAAATAAGACATTTAATAATTGCAACATTGATCATTCCTACGTTCAAAGAAGGACAGGACTTGCACACTGCATTGCATTATTGCGTTGGAGCCGTAGGAATGCGAAGCAGTAAAACACATCACACCTCGCCATTTTACACAACTCGAAGTAAACAACTATTGTTCTATTCAAATCAACGCGATCAGGGGTTTGGGTCCAAGAGTCCCTACATCACAACATCATCCCCTTTTTTTAACAACAACTATGATTATATCAAATCACTTTAAATCATTTAAAATTTTAACAATGACGAATCAACTGGTTGTCCATAACGTTCAACTTGCGTACGCTGTCTTTTGGATCTGCGCAAAATGTTCTCTTTATTTTCTTGTGGCACAACGCTCTCTTGAACTTGACTGGGAACAACGTTCTCTTGATCTTCGCTCTTACTCTTTTTCTTTTTCTCTAGTTCATCGTCATCTGCAACTGGAATTTCTTTAGGAATCTTTTTGAAAAACAATGCATTGCGAACTATCGTATGGCTTTTATTTTCAGCTGTGATTCTTGATCCTTTCTTTGCCTTTACAACGTATGGATGAACTTTAAATTTCGGAGTTAACTTATTTGCTTTTGGTTGTTTGACTAATACTGTATCACCAACTTCTATGGGGGTATATGTATGACAAAATTCATAACATGTAAATTGATTGATCCATCACTCCAAACACCATTCCATCATTTCAATTCACATTGTTGTTGCTTGAAATCTTTGACTCGTCGTCCAGTAATATATCGATTCGTGATGTTGAATGCATGACACTTCAAGTCATTTTATATCATTCATCAATTCATCATCATCGACTCATCATCATCTTTCGTGTATGCATCGTGTATGCATCGTGTATTTATCGTCGACTCATCGTCTAGTAATACATCGATTCGTCACTCTTAAAGTCGTTTCATGTCATCCATCAATGCGTCATGTTACCACCCTTTACATCAATACATCAAGTCATCACTATCGACTCGTCATCTTTCATCGTGTATGAATCGTCCATGAATCGTGTATGAATCGTGTATGCATCGTGTATAAATCGTGTATGCATCGTGTTTGAATCGTGTATGAATCAACTAAGTTATTGCTCTGTTTTGGTAATAGTGACCTGAGCCGGAATCCCTTCCAATTTTTTTACAGGGGGTGACTTCAAAAAATTCACAAATACAAAGATCAAGTGCAGTAGACAGATACATCTTTTGCACCTCATTAGTTTTTTAATAAAGCCCGCTATGAGATCAGAAATCGGAAAAAACTTTCAGTTTGTAACCTGGTTCGTTTTAAAAGTAGTAGACACAGCTCTGATGTGCTGCAGATGTAATGGTTTACGAAAGACAAGTTCCCGATCAATCTCCTCGAGAAATTTTCCTGTCTTACGCGAGGCACTGCAAAAAAGGCCTGATAAGATTGTGCGACGCAACAAGGGCTGCGAGGCTGGATATACCCAAGTAAAAATCCATAAAAATCCTTAAAAATACTTTGTTCGGAAGAATCTCGCACTCATTTTGATGAAGTGTAACGACCTTCGAGTCAGAGATTGTTATGAACCTCCCAAGGAACTACAAATCTGATCGGCTTCAGATGCGGTTTCTGGCTCAAATATTTAGTTTCTCATCGAAGTACCTCTACACGTATATCTTTATAAGAAACTAAGAATTTGGACCAGTTCTGAAAGTTTCTTACAATTATCAGATTTTCAATTTCAATTCATTTGACTTGCTACAGTAATATCCGGAGCGTCGTCTACTAAACAAATGAATCTAAAGTTTGAGTTCTTACGCGTTTCTTAAAGTTTCAATAGCAATATTCATGCCTTTGCCCTCGCGAACATTTCAAAACTAGGGTTTTGAAGCCTTTCAGATGTTTAAACATTACTCAAATACCCTCCCAGTAATAGGATGCAGGTATCAAGTGTAAATAAAGTAAAAGTATGTTAACTATTCCCTCTATCAAAGTGCATCGTTTCTTAAGATATATTTACCCAGCACTGGAGTTTCTTAATTTTTTGGCGATGCGAGAGTTGAGTTTCCTATAAACTTATAAAAACTTACGTGTAATTCTTTGCAGCACAGGAACTGCGTGAATTCATACTGCAAAGAAACTTATACCAATACCAAAAATCCTATGACGTTGCCAACTGGTTACGCAACTTTCAGTCCTGGCCCGGCCCCCGGCCTCGTAGTTATATCATACTTACACATTCCTGTCTTCTTTTTCTTGGCTCAGAGATGAAAATTTTTCGATCAACTGTGCTCTGTTTTCAATCCAAAAAATCTCCTTTTTCTATCTACGCTCATTAATAAGAAACAGCTAATAAGAAACGGTATGTTCAATTTTTCGCAAGGTAATGGGAACTGTTTACACCAGAGGGAGCCTGTTTGAATGCTCATTGTATTTCAAGCTGAAATTCACAAATAATCCAATGTTGCACAATCACTGCCAAGGAGGAAATTTTTGATCTCTGAACGGGCTTTATCAAAGAACTAATGAGGCGCAAATTATGTATCTGTCTAATGCACTTGATCTTTGTATTTGTAAATTTTTTGAAGTCACCCCCTGTAAAAAATTTGGATGGGATTCCGGCTCAGGGCACTACTACCAAAACAGAGCAATGACTTAGTTGATGCATACACGATTCAAACACGATGCATACACGATTCAAACACGATGCATACACGATTCATACACGATGCATACACGATTCATACACGATGCATGCACGATGCATACACGCTTCATACACGATTCATAGACGATTCACACACGATGGATGATGACGAGTCGATGGTGATGACTTGATGTATTGATGTGAAGGATGGTAACATGACGCATTGATGGATGACATGAAACGACTTTAAGAGTGACGAATTGATGCATTACTAAACGATGAATCAACGATTAATAAACGATGCATACACGATTCATACGCGATGCATACACGAAAGATGATGACGAGTCAATGATGATGAATCGATGAATGATATGAAATGACTTGAAGTGTCATGAATTCAACATCACGAATCGATGTATTGCTGGACGACGAGTCAAAGATTTCAAGCAACAACCATGTGAATTGAAATGATGGAATGGTGTTTGGAGTGATGGATCAATCAATTTGCATGTTATGAATTTTGTCATACATATACTCCCATAAACTTCAATGTTACTGTTCTTTGCATTTCGTCGTCTGTTTCCATATTCTCTATTCTGTTCCTTGTGCCTTTCATTTTGTACTTTTGCTTCTCTGTACCTATTTGTTGTCTTTGAATCTTTATTTAACATTGGTAGCTTCCATCTGATTTTCCGGTTGAAAAGAAGCTGTGATGGAGGCACACCTGTTGTGGAATGTGGTGTCGTTCTGTAACTGAAAAGAAATCTAGAAAGTTCTTGTCTCATTGGTCTGTTCTCTATCTTTGCAATAGTGATAGCTTTTCCTAATGGTTTCATGAAACTTTCGACATCTGAATTCCCCTGCGGCCATAACGGCGTTGATGGTTCATGCTTTATATCTAACATCTGCATGTATCTGCTGAATTCGTTGCTTTGAAATGGAGGTCCATTATCTGTTACAACTTTATATGGCAATCCATGCCGAGCAAACATTGAATCTAACTTAGGAATCACTGTATTTAACGATGTACTCTTCACGATTTCTACTTCAGGATAATGTGAATAACTATCTATCGTGACAAACAAATATTCATTGGTTGGCAGAGGTCCGTAAAAGTCTAAATGCAATGTCTGCCAAGGTCCCTTTGGCATCTCTCTTGACTGTAACGGTTCTGGTGGGTTACCTTGTGTCGTTGCTTGACAAGGTATGCAATGGCTTATTTCATCTTTGACTTGTTTATCTATATTTGGGAACCAAACATGTTCTCTTAGTAATGCTTTGGTTCTCGCAATTCCTGGGTGTCCTTCATGACTGAGTTTGACGATCTTGCTTTGTAACTCTCCAGGAACAACAATACGATTTCCTCTTAGGATGACTTTGTTCGTGTAATCAACTGACAATTCATCTTTCACTTTACGAAAATCTTTAACAAGATCTATGTACCAATAGCCTGTCTTAAGTGCTGCTCTAACTGCTCTCAGAGTCCTATCTTTCTCTGTTGCTTCTTGAATCTCTTTTAATGATATAACTTTAGGATTAGGTAATGCAGCTGATGTGATTGAATTGATGTATTCGTCAGCAATATTCACTCTCTCTTTCTTTGAATAAACTGGGTGACGTGACAAAAGGTCAGCAGGGTTGCTGCTTCCTGACTTGTAAATAACTTTAAAATCATATGGTTGCAAACGCAATAACCATCTCTCTATTCTCGCTGGTGGCTTTGACTCTGCATTATTGTAAATCAACTCTAAGGCTTTATGATCTGTGTAAAGTGTGAATGGCTTTCCAAACAGAAACAAATGGAAATGTTCTATACCCCACACTATAGCTAATCCTTCTTTCTCTGTTTGGGAATAACGCTTTTCTACCGACGTTAACGATCGGCTTCCGTAAGACACTACTTGCTCTTTCTCCGTTCCTGGTTCTCTCTGGGCTAATATCGCTGATACCCCAACAGGACTTGCATCTACGTAAAGAACAGTATCTTTCTTTCCATCAAAATAACTCATGACTGGACTTGTTGTCAATGCTTTCTTTAACTTTCGTACGCTTTCTCTTGCTCTTTTCCCCATGTAAATACGCTGTCCTTTCTAGTCAACTGACGTAAGGGCTCTGTGATTGATGCAAAATTTGGTATAAAGTGAGAACTATAATTTGCCATGCCTAGCAAACTTCTGACTTCACTAACTGTTTTGGGTACCGAAGTATTCACAAATGCAGCAATTTTCTTTGGATCTGGGTGAATACATTCCTTGGAATATACTAGGCCAAAAAAATTAAGATTTTCTTTCAAAAATTGGCACTTCTCAAAATTTAGAGTGGGTCCCTTGTCCTCTAATCTCTTCAAACATGCTTCGAGGGCTGCATCATGTTCCTCTCAGGTATCTCCAAAAACTATAATATCATCTGCAATATTCTGTACTCCCTTTAATCCTTGAAGAACTTGTGTTAAGGCATTCTGAAAAATTTCAGCCGAAGCGCTCGTTCCATAATTTAACCTCTTAAATCTATACAGACCGATATGTGTACTGAAAGTAGTTATATGTCTTGATTCCGGGCTTAATTCGAGCTGATGATATGCCTGGTTTAGATCTAACTTGGTGAAAACTGTTGCACCATTAAGCTCAATTGAAATGTCCTTGGCTGTTGGAATAGGATGTCGTGTCGTTTTTATAGCTTTGTTTACAACTCTCATATCAATACATAATCTTATAGCATCATTCTTCTTTGGAACTATAACAACAGGTGAGACCCATTCTGCTTGCTCATTTTCTGGAACCTTTTCAATGATATCCTCTCTGACTAACTTTTGTAGCTCTTTTTCAAGTTTGTCTCTTGAGTGATAAGGTATTCGACGCTGTGGCTGCAACACTGGTTGCATCGATTCATCAATAACTAGATCTATTTGCTTATCTTTAAATTTTCCAAGACCTGTGAAAACTTCTTTGTGGTTGTTTACAATATTTTGTACATGCACATCTTTCACCTCCAACTTTTGTTTTCCAGCTTTTCCAACTTCTACACCGTCCAAATGCAATGTGATTAAACCTAGCTCCTGTGCAGTAGCATAACTCATGAGACATCCCCCTTTCTCTTGTGTAACATAAATAGTTGCAACTGTGAACTTTCTTTTCGCTTCCACAAGAGTCTCAAATTTTCCAGCAAATCTAACAGGTTTCTTGCTGTTGAAAGGATAGGCCTTGACATTCGTAGGCTGTAGACGAACAGAATCAATTTGGCGAAATGTATCCAAATCTATAACATTAATAGTTGATCCAGTATCCACAGTCATCTTTATCTTATTTCCTTGAACCTTGACTTTCGTTGTCGGTTGCTCAGTTTCCTCTTTAGTTGAGGTTGCATAACAGTACTGTGTATCCAACTCTGAACTTGAATCTGTATCAGAACTGCTTGTATTGTTCTGAGCTAAAAATGGTCGAACTTGGGTTTCTTTGTCTCCTATTGCTTTGGCATTGTCTTGCGAAATGATTCAATTTTCCACAGTTATTGCACCTTTTGTTCTTTGCAGGGCAGGTACTTTTATGTGGATATTCCCCTCCGCAGTTGAAACATGATTTAGTTTTTGGGGAATCTCCTTTCCTTTCTGAGGAGTTGTTTTCCTTATTGAGGTGTTGCTTCTTTGATTTCTTTTTAACGGCAAGAATCGGTTTATCATCGATTTTCTTTTCAATTTCAGCAGCTTGAACAGTGCTCGTTTCCTCTCGACGTCCAGCTAACAGCATATCCGCCAATTTACAGTCGGGGTCACGTAATGCCAATTTCCTAAGGCGATTAGATCTACCCCCTATGACAATTTGAACTTGCACTTCGAACTCTGCATCATGAAAATCACAGTTCGTAGCCAAAGTGCGTAAACGAGTATGAAATTGGTCTAAACTTTCTGACTGGCCTTGTACAGCTTGGCGAAATTTATAAACTTCGAATAAACGATTTTTCTGAGGCTTGAAGAAGTCATTTAGCTTTGTGACAGCTGTGTCGAAATCTTCTCCAGTTTCTTCGAGATTTCGAAAAATTTCTCTCACTCGCGACCCAGCTTGATACAACAAAAGCGCCCTTTTCCTTTTGTCATTTGTAATGTTACTCGCAACGAGGTATGTATTGAAATCATCCAGCCAGATTCTCCATCGAGCAGCCAAATCTGCTCCTAGATCCGTGTCCGGATCAAATGGAGGCATAGGATTCAATGCTGGCGTTGCCATATTATCAATCTGTGTAACTAATAACTAATTTCCTTTGCTCCTCGTCGCCATTATTGTGTTGGAGCCGTAGGAATGCGAAGCAGTAAAACACATCACGCCTCGCCATTTTACACAACTCGAAGTAAACAACTATGGTTCTATTCAAATCAACGCGATCAGGGGTTTGGGTCCAAGAGTCCCCACATCACAACATGCATGTAGTTAAATATACCTGATAAACAGTGAAAGCAAATATTAAATGAAAAAAATCCTTGCTTGCTGATATCAATATCCCTTTTAGGAATTCTTCGGTTCAGTTCAAACAGAGCCAAATTTTGTTTCTAGGGAGTTACTGTAGATGCAAATATACATATACTTTTCATGAGAAACTACTTCTTTTCAAATTTGACGGCGAAGCCGTCAAATACAGTTAATGACTTCACGAAGTGTCCGAAACACATGCCCAACCTCCTCACAGCCGTGACTCTGCAGGGCGACATTTATGTTTAAGGATGTTCTTCCACGGCTCTAAATGACACTTCAAGGTCTACAAACGGCAACTTGCCAAACGCGAAATTCGCCCTCAATAGGGATTAGAGTGGTTACTCAACACATGACAAGAATAAATCAAAATTGTTCGGCTTGGAAACAAATACCAATTAGCGCTAGGAAAACGGCACCTAGATGCCGTGGGAAGAAAAGATGCTTGCCAAAAAATAGTTAGAGGTAAAACACGAAGTCAGTTTGCCAAAATTAGATCAAAAGCATTTCAACCAATGATATCATCGGCTGTCTCCTCATGATCAAAATATTACAAAGATTTCATCACGCGCATCGTCTTAGCCAATCATGCTTCCAGTTTTTATTCAATGATAGTTGACTAAAATCACAACACGCGCGCAACTTCATACATTCCTGTGCTAACGAAGCAATAGATAACACAAAGATAATTCTAGTGAACCTTCGACAATGCCGAAAGAAAGAGCCATTAGGCCAAGACGCAGCGTTCGCAGCTCAACGAGAGCAAGCACCGCGATTTCTAACGCCGTTACAAACGACGCAGTAGTTGAAGAAGTTCGGGAGGAGCCAGGCCACGCTGCTCGAAATTTACAACAGACAGGAGCTGCCGAGTTCTCACAAGTTCAGCTGGACAAGATTGCAGAGATGGTGAACAGCGCGGTCCGGAATAACTTAACCGAAGTTGCTTCAAGAGCCGCAAGAACAGCTTTAGATTTGGCCCGAAATGCCCCTACAAATGTACCGTCTCCCACTTTGCAGCAAATCGGAAACTCAGAGCAACTGACAACGCCAGTCACGTCAAGCGCCTCACTTGCCGCTGCAATAAATTTGCCTCCCTTTGCCAATCAGTCCTCCCATGGAGTGCAAAGTTCTGGTTTTACCCCAGAGATCCCGGCAGCCTACGTCCGTTCGATCCAAATGGGTGAGTTTTTGATCTTAGCAAACTTTTGCCTGAGAACTTCCTGAAAATTTCACTTGCAAGCGAGATTGATAGCAATGATGTTTCTTTGGTTGTTGGTCCTAATCAAGAATTGAAACTTAAAAAGAACAACAGAAAGTTGGAAATTTCTAATATTTCAGACTGGACACTAGCGTTTACAACATATATGAAAGTTATTTTAGAAAAATTTCCGAATAGATCTCATGAGTGGATAAATTATTCAGACATAATTCAGGATGCTGCTAGATGTCAGAGATCCTTTACGTGGTTGATTTATGACCGCCTGTTTAGATACAAAGCCAGCAATAATAAGAGATACGAGATAACGAGCTTTGGATTCGTCTCTCCACTATGAGTCAGCAGCAGTTAATGATAGATTATCCTGTTGTAGTAAACGATCGTATTTTTAACAATGGACCCTCAAAATATGTGTCAGGAGGTTCAAGTGCAAAGAGGGACGAACTATGCCACTCCTTTAACAGGGGACATACGTGCCCCAGGTTTTGTAAATTCATCCATAGATGTAACAAAGAAGGATGCCTGGGAGACCACCCCGGAATTAGATGCCATAAGCTTCAAAGCCCGCCAGGAACAAGCAGTGCGACAAGCAGCCAATGGGGCCCAGGTTCTTCCATGGGTGGGGGTAACAACCCAGGCAGCAACCCCCGTGAATGTAGATCGTCTGGAAAAGGAGTTGATGGACTATCCCGACGGGGTCTTTGCGCGTACTTTGTGCTCCCAGTTGCGGGTGGGGGCACGTATTGGGTATAGAGGACCTCGGTTTTTTCGTCTTTCCAAGAACCTCCCTACTGCAAAAAGCAACCCAGACAAAATCTCTGAAAATCTCACGAAGGAGGATCACTTAGGCAGGGTAGCTGGCCCCTTTTCCTTCCCACCTTTTCCTAACTTGCATGTATCTCCCCTTGGCATAATACCTAAGAAGCAATCCGAAAAATTTCGGACGATTTTCCATCTATCCTATCCAAAGTTGGGAGACTCCATCAACTCTTTTATCGACAAGGATTCTTACTCTTTATCGTATGTAACTATAGATGGGGCCATAGATAAACTGCAAGATTTCGGGCAGGGCTCTTTTATGGCCAAAACAGATATTGAGGCAGCGTTTAGGCTTTTCCCAGTTCACCCTGAGGACTGGGAATTGTTAGGTATGCAATGGGAGGGACTGTGCTATTATGACAAGTTTCTCCCTTTTGGCTTACGAAGTGCTCCGTTTTTATTCAACCAGCTGTCGGTCGCAGTGGGGTGGATTTTATCCAAAAAATGCACCATGTCGTATGTTACGCATTTTCTCGATGACTTTTTGATTATCGAGCCGCCCAACAAAACAGGTTCCCCTTCAGCAGCTTGCGAAAGTAGCTTGAGAAGTATCCTCCTTGTTTTTAATGCACTTAGCATCCCAATATCTCCCGGGAAAACAGAGGGTCCTTCTACCTGCTTAGAGTTTCAAGGAATAGTACTTGACTCGCGTGAAATGGAGGCCAGATTACCTGCAGAAAAGGTCCAACGAATTAAGGAACAACTGACCCTCTGGAAGGAGAGAAAATTTGCAACCCTTGTTGAGCTTCAGTCCCTCATAGGTACCCTGAATTTTGCATGCAGGGTCATTCCCCCTGTCGGGCATTCCTCCAGCGGATTATAAACCTAACCGTTGGTTTGAAGAAACCCCATCATCGCGTGCACTTAACTAAAGCTTTCTTTCAGGATATCGTAATGTGGGAATCCTTTGTCCTCGGCAGGAATGGGCGGAGTTTCTTCTTAAATAGGTCATGGGAAACTTCCTCTAGTTTGCACCTTTTTACGGATGCATCGGGATCCCTTGGCTTTGGAGGGATTCACGGGATCCAATGGTTTCAGGGCAAATGGCTTCCAAATCAAACACTCAGTTCAAAGGGAATCTCCATTGCATGGCAGGAACTTTATGCTATTGTGGTTTCTTGCTCAATTTGGGGCCCCCTTTGGACTAAGGAGCGCATACTCTTTCACTGTGACAACTCTGCCGTGGTTTCTATCGTCAACACTAAGAGGTCAAAGTGCAAGCGAGTGATGTCCCTCGTTCGCAAGTTGACTTTACTCACTTTACAGTATGGCTTCTATTTCAAAGCTGTGCACGTACCAGGAGTCAAGAATGAAATCGCTGATTCTCTCTCTCGCTTTCAGGAAGGTCGCTTCCGGAACTTGGCACCACGGACGGACAAGCATGCTCAACCAATCCCAGCATGCATTTCCAGCCTCTGATCACAGACCTGTGCAACTATATGGATATGTCCCTGGCTGAAAACACCAAAAAAGCTTATCTGGCTGGAGAAAAACAGTACATAAATTTTTGCCAACGTTTCCAAGTCAATCAGGTTGTTCCTTCCAACGAAAATACACTGTGCTACTTTGTAGTCTTTCTTGCTCGTACTGTAAAACATTCTACAATTAAAAGCTACCTGGCTGGAGTAAAACATTTTCACTTAAAGTGTGGGGTCCCATTGGAACTAGAAAGTTGTCCACAACTTCAATACATTATGCGGGGAATCAAGAGATCTCAAGGCAGCACATCTAAGCCTCGTCTCCCAATTACAATAAAAAATCTCCACCTGTTTAAAGAGTTTCTTCAACCAGATACAACAACAAGTTGCGACAACAAAATGCTCTGGTCAGCTATATGCATTGCTTTCTTCGGGTTCCTGCGCATCAGTGAATTCACATGCGATAACGTACAGCGATTTCATTCTGGCACTCTTACTCTCGACGATGTCAAGTTCTATCCTAATGCTTCTGACGCAACCTCAATAAGCCTCAACATTAAGGCATCAAAAACAGATCCTTTCAGAAAAGGTATGAACCTTATCGTAGGGGCAACTGGCTCGGAGATATGCCCTGTCAGAGCACTAAACAATTATTTGTCAACTGCAAATCTTTCTTCAGGACCTATTTTCATGTACAAAAATGGAAAACCTCTCAGTCGTACACTTTTCACGGAAGAGATTAGAAATCTGCTGTCTCTTGGAGGTCTTGAACCAAAGCATTACGCCGGTCACAGCTTTAGAATAGGAGCTGCTACTACAGCCGCTTCAGTCAACATTCCTGCTTGGCTTATCAAGACAATGGGTCGATGGTCTTCTGATTGTTTTGAAAGGTATATACGGACACCAAAAAGACACATTAATCAACGCCTCTCGTCAACTCTTAAACGAAAATTAATCGGTCTACGGGGGATAACACGAGGTGTAATTGTGGCGCATGTGGCCTTCGTAACACATTTTTCCCATAGACCTCTTCGAAAACTGAATAATAGACAATCGTTCGGATCAATACAAAACTTTTTCCCCGCTATCCGTGGGGGATTGCTTACTGGGACCAGTGCGGAACACTGGTGCACGTCCTGATTTACGTGTCAAGCCGTCAGCGCCAGTCTGCAATCTCTCACAGTAGTTGGAGTAGGTAGGATTTCTATGGTTTAGATCAATGGGACCTGTGCGAATCACGGGTGCACGTCGTGACTTACGTGTCACCAGTGATCTAAACCCCCCCCCTACAAAAAATTTTCTACTCATATCAGGCTTTCACTGGGTATTAACCTTCTGTCCACGTAGGGGGGTGGATCGATAGAAGGGGCGTACACAGTTATGGCCGCGGAGGAGCAGTTCCCAAAATGCAAGAGGACATTTGCGCCACAAGATACATCTCCATACCCCATTTGTTGTGGTTTCTTATTTTAGATTATAGTTTGTAGTCAGCAGTCCGCTTATGGACTAATCGGCAGTAGTAAGGCCTATTGAAGAAAAATGATTGCAACCTGGCTAGACATGGCATTATTCTCTACAGTGTGGTCCTTACAAGAAATCACTAACTTTGGTACGATAGTCCTAAGACTGGGAGACACCTCTCATCAGCTAAAAAGAAGTAAAACGTTAAGCACGGAGGTAAAGACATTAAGTAAAGGAGTAAATTTCATAGCCTTCAAAATTTGGAAAATGCATGCTTTGGTCCTCTGATTGAAATATTAAACTTCTTTGAGAAACTATGTTATTTGGAGTTTGGTTTTCACACAAATCGTTCAAAGCTTACAACCTTGAAACACATCATGTAGATTTCCTAGTTGCAAAATAATTTACTGCAATTATACAGCTGAGTCCTAAAGTCTGAGTTAGTTTTTCTCATTTAGGAAAACCATCACCAAACTTGCTATAAATTGCTAATCAGATTAAAGATATTTAGGTTATATCATGGAACACCATTACATGAACAATGACTCTGTTTCAGAATACTTTGTGTATGGGAAGTCCTCAAATATTTGGTTCCACATCACTTTCTTTCACTCTTCTTAGATCCATTCTCAACATTTTATGAAACTTCAGCACAGAAAGTGTTACTTATTTTGCTGCAACAAGGAACATTAGGCTCTGTCATACTTCATGTTATAGTTGAGGCCAAGAGACTGATAGTGGACTCGGACTTTTGGACCAAACTGTATCTGTAGAACTTGTTGCAAGCATTCACAGGAGAAATAGATAAACCTAACCAATTTTTTCCGTTATACAATAAAAAATAACATGAACAGCAAAGTTCCAGTTGTCTGTCCAATGTTTTATGCCATACATTTTTGAATTTCCAGTTTGTGGTACAGTATTTTATTGATTCATGCTGCAAAGCCACTGTGATGAGAAATTTCGGTCTAGTTGCAGTCAACCATGCTTCAAGCAGTTTATTCCAGATTTATTGGACCTGAATACCCATAAATAGCAAAGTTAGCTCTGAATTAGCTCAATAACTGGCAGTCAACTGCAACAAAGGCAAAACTTCATGTCTCCACTTTGGTTACACACTTTTTTATGAGAATATTGTTTATAAGAATATTCAGGCTCAGAATCGACCAAGTTTTAAGAATATTATAAGAATATTGCTCAGCCTCAGCTTGCAAACTTGTGTCTCATTTTTCAGTAGCTGCCTGTTTCGGGATGTTCATAACAGAGAATCGCACAACTGGTTGTATCTTGGCCCTTTAAAAAGCGTGGTTTCTATTCCTGATTTTAACTATGTTGCCCTGAAACCATATCAGATTTGAAAAAACAAGAATAATTTAAGAATATATTCAGGCCCAAAGACGGGAAAATCTTCAGAATATCGAGAATGGAAAAATTTCATAGCATTGTTATAGAAAGAGTGTACCTTGCTGGCAGTGCAAAGCTCGAATCTTTAACTCCAATAACAACGGAATATGAACCGTAAGGGATGAGTAAAAAACTCGTGTTCAGTTAGCAGTTGCATACGATCTGAGGCTCGCTTTCGCATTCTACAATCACTGCGCTTTCGCTATCTTTTTGGTAACAGTCGATTCAGTAGGTTTGTCAAAAGATCATATCTGATCCTGTCCCGTTGCGGTAAATAAAGGCTCCAGTTTAGGCTTCTTGTCTGGCGTGAACACCGAAGAATATGACCCAGCACAAGACATGAAAGAACAACTAAAAATACGCATTCAAGCAAAAATTCTCACCATGTAAATGTAGAAGCTTTCCCTGGTGTCCTTTAAGTCGAATATCGTATCTCCAAAAAAGCCGTAATTTATGCTTTCAATCCTGCCTTCATCGCCTCTCTTGCTCACGGGAGAGATGGCCTAAACGATCGTAAACACTACGGCGGCTTTCAAACAGTTTTGACCGGACTACAGCACTCCACCGAACTCATTCTTTGTCATATCATGGTCCCTTGTTGCTACTGAGGCAATTGCAATCCAATTTCTCTCTGAAATCACGACAAATGATGCAATTATCTTCACTTTGCCTCAAAGCACAGTGTCACCTTGCTACCTTTCAACCAATTGTTTACTGTGTATGTTTCAATGGGATGAATTGAATGAAACGCTTTGTAAATCAGACTACGTCACTCGCTCCAGGCTCTTTTCGCAAGACTATGGGGTAAAAACACCCCAAAGAGTGCCATTTCCCGGCACCAAAATAAAAAAATACTTATGGCAATCGATTCCATGATGTTTCTTCCATCAGAAACGATCTTAACTCTCAAAAGTTTGATTTTACCAAAAGCATTTCGGTGGAACTTCAAAAAACAATCAATATGTTCAAAATGAAATAGTTGAGACCTAATTGTTTCTACAAAAATTAAATATTTACATCTAAAAGTCATCAAATTCGATATTTACGGTAACCTAGCAGTAATGCAATTTAAACAGATATGCTTTCAATGACTGCTTGAAACTGCACAAAGATTGCAATGATTGAATTCAATACGGAAGTTTGTTCCACAAGGTTGGTACTGCATGACTGAATGAACGATCTCTGGCAGTTTTCAATTTTTTCGAGTTGCTCTTCAATGGGTAACCATCACTGGCTGATCTTGTCATACGGGCAGGCTCATACTTTGCAAGAAGGGTCTCAAGGTAGTAAGGTGCAAATCCGTGTGAACATTTAAAATCAAGCATGAGAATCTTGTATTCAAGTACTGATGGGGCAGCCAGTACAGCTGCTTCAATACTGGATTTCGATGCACCTGTCAGAGTCCTAGCTGCAGAATTTTGGATCTTTTGGAGTTTTTTCAGTTCAGCAGCTGGCAGGCTATACAGTAAAGAGTTTGTGCTGTCAAGTCGCGATACAACAAGGGCATGAATCTTTATGGAGAGATCTTGGACCTTTGCATGTTGTTGGCGAGTACCAATTACCGGCATTTCTGTTTTATCACTATATAGTTTCAAGTTATTGCAGAGCATCTATTAATATATGTCATATACACAACTTTCAGCTTCTCTTTGCACTGTTCTGCATTGACTGGAGTGGGAGTTAATGCCATGTGTAGCTATTTGAATACCGATCTATGAAAATGATAAGGTTTCCTACGATGCGAAACGTGGAAGGAATGGAACAATTCATTACCGCAACATTTTTCTCATTTCAAGGGATTCTCGATACCAAGATTTTCGGCAAATCGATACTTTGATGTCTTTGAATCAGGGGCAAATCGGCAAAATTACGTGGACCCAATCTAGCCTTTAAGCCAGAGATTGCGATCAAAACGAAGAAATGGTTGTTTTTCAGGAACAGTTCAAACAGGTAGAGCAGAAACGATGCGCGGCTGCGCACTAAAATTTCGAAAATCGACAGATGGAAGACAATTCAAAATTTGATGAAACTTCATCAAATGCGGTTAATAGTCTCCTGCAGCCACTGTGTAAGGCCTTAGAAACCTCGTTCCGCACCTCCCGCATTAGAGTGAGTTGGAAACCTAAAACACCTGAAGCTCTTACCCAGACCCTCACTGCGGGGAATTTAACAGAGATCTGCAATCTACAGACCATCTCTTTTCGCCAAATATTAGGAATTCCCCGAGGAAAGACTAAGGAAACTGAGATCACTCTCAATGGGGATTATAGGACCAAATCAACACACAACTAGCGAATGGCTAACAACCCAAGAGCGGTTTGGTCGGGGCAATTAACGCGGTCTCCTGCGAATAAACGAGGTGCAATTTTGTGTAGCTAGGAGAACAAGGGCATTAGGTAACGGTCTTTCAAAGCGCGGATTACAAACGATACAAGTGACATTAGAAGCGTTAATTGCATATGTTATTTATAACGACAGCTAGGAAAAATGCCGTGGGAAAGTACTGCCAAGAAAGTCAGGTGACCTTATCGCGCCAAAATATGATGCGAGACAGCCAATGGGATCAATTTTCTTACCAACGTGACTTTAGTCGGCCAATAACACACAAAGTCATTGTATGTCTTCACCCAATCAGGGGAAGCGAGAGTAAGCGATATGATCGCATGAAAACAACCAGCCCAACATCATTCTCTTACAACGTACACGAAAGCAGTAAGAAATTTTCGAAGTTTGATGTGAAACATGAACGAAAGTCAGTTCAAGTAAAAAAAAAAAATTCAAAGAAAGCTTAAAAGAAGCTGGGCCGACCAAGCAAGAATTCACGCCAGGAGCTTCTCACTTGCTCTACCTTGGCAGTTTGGATGTTTAATAGACGCCTCTGGCCCACTATCAAGAAAAGTTTGGCTACATGAAGAACAAATGTGTGTTGCTAATTCTTCCAAAAGCTCTGTCAGCACTGGCCCTCGTTCAAAAAGGGCAACTAAGATTTCTAAGGACAAAAAGACTCTTCAAGACAATTACTTCAAGAGATTTCAAGATTCAACCTGAGACCGAAAAGAAGATCAAGTAGCATAATTGAGCGACACACGGACCACCAGCTGTCTGGCTCAATAGACTGCAAGCAAGAGACAGCAAGATGCTCGTCGGGGACTGGACTTTTCCATAATATCGAAATGATTGGCGATGGATTGACTATTACATGGAGTTTTAGTTCGTGTCAGTGTGTAGAGTGTGATCTGGCAATTCATTCGCTCATCTGGAGAATTCAACGAGAATCGAAAGCTAAGTGTTTTATCTTATATTATATTAATTGCTGTTTGGCCAAATTCGAAGGGGGGATAAGAACTCCGTTAAATCTATAAACTTAGGTTCATTTTCCATTTTTTCATTTTATCATTATTTAAAACACACGAGATCCTTTCAGCAAATTAATATCCTATTAACAATATTTCTATAAAATAATATGAGAAAAAAAAGAAAAAGTTGGAATATTGCTGCTCTACCAAGGGGTCGTGTTTGGGTCCTGTGAAAGGTTCAAAAGATAATCTCTGAGACCTGTTCTAAAACGAGCGATTGAGTCTCTTTCTCCAATGTTGTCAGGGATATCATTCCAGTTTTTGACACCAGAGAAGTAGAAACTTCGCTTTGCATATTCTAACCTAACTTTAGGAATTTTGCAGATCTCTATGGTTTCTGGTTCTATACTCTGAAATCATGGATCTTTCAGTGAACTTATGGCGAAGATTTTCGGGACAAAGGTCATGCAAGATTTTATATGTCATGACTCCTTGGAAAAAAGAGCGATTCTACCACCCCCCCCCCAAGAATGAAACAATGAGATCTAAAGAACGAAACAATAATATTTAAGAACGAAAAAATGCGAGCTAAGAACGA
This sequence comes from Aurelia sp. 4 Dawson et al 2005, assembly GCA_964019985.1. Classification (NCBI taxonomy): domain Eukaryota; kingdom Metazoa; phylum Cnidaria; class Scyphozoa; order Semaeostomeae; family Ulmaridae; genus Aurelia; species Aurelia sp. 4 Dawson et al 2005. The sequence goes on along the minus strand of OZ026492.1, from coordinate 27,273,213 downwards.
AACATGAGAAGGGAGGGTATTCTAGAATCTAGCAAAAAAATACTTTGTTTTCGGAAAAGATCTGCCGAAAGTCGCTAAAAATCCTTTCGTTTTCGGGAGGCGCGTACACCTTTCGGAAGAGTGATATACCCATCGCCTAAATTGTCAAGCAATCAGTTGCTCTCATTATAATTAAATGGGAGCATTTCTATTGATCTGACTCAACAACTTGTTGGTTTGAAAACTTAAAAAAAAATCAGCTTTATTTAACCTTGCATAAGGACAGCATGCCCATAACTGATTTGGTAAAGGAAGGATCCTTTAAAGAATAGATTTAAGAAATGTTTGAGTTTAATAGCCAGTTGCTGTTGATGACCTCCTTCAAACATGTAACCAATCATAACTGCAACAGCGTACCTCAGCTTACTCAGAATACATTAGACTTGTAACTTACTACGAACTATAATATAATGCTTGCTTTCTTGGCCACTTGTAACTCCAATACAGCAAAGTCAAACAGACACAAAAACATAAAAAGTCAACGCTACAGGCTGACTCGCGACTACTACCTAAACCTTTTATCTTTATAGGTATCCCATCGAATGCGGCCAAAATGGTAGGATATTTGCTTCGAAATGAGATCTGATCGCATGAAAGCAATCCGGATGCAAGTGGAAGTGGATTGCAGAGCTGTTATACATGCTGTTCTGGCTGTTTGGCGGAATAACACGAACTCGTAGAGCTACTAATGCAACCTGTGTGTTTAATAATCTGTTACCGAATACTCCGCAGGGGGAGGGGTACCTCGTTAAGTCATAATGGACGTAATGCTCATATTGGTGGGTCAAATTTCATATTTAGTAGAGGTCTATTTTTCTATCCCTCTTTGGTTACAGCCACATCAGTCAGTATCAACATTACAACGTCCAAAAAGGACCCATTCAGAAAAGGAATACAAATAATCTTGAGTGCAGCAGACGCCGAAATTTGCCCCGTAAAAGCTCTCCAGATTTACTTCGATAAAGAACTCGCCAATCAATAGCCCGCTCTTTTCGTACCAAAACGGCAAACCATTCAGCCGCAAATAATTTACGAAAAATGTGCGCAACCTTCGGTCAATAGGTGGATTGGACCCAACCCACTATGCCGGCCACAGCTTTTGAATAGGAGCTGCAACGGGGCTGCCAAGCTCCCAGCTTGGCTCATCAAGACATAAGGGCGTTGGTCCTCGGACTGCATTGAAAAATACATTCGCACGCCAACAGAAACACTCATTCAAGCCTCGCAAAGATTAGCGAAGCAAATTTGATTCGTCTATGGAGAATCACATCATGGTGTAATTTGTGGCGTAAGTGTCCTTCGCAGCACACCTTTCCCATAGACTCTCTAAATGTCAAAGTATATTCAATAGACTAAACTCCAGATTTGAAAAATATAGATTCGCAATTTCCCGATACTTACCTAACTCCTGTCTGGGTCGCTTGCCTGGATCGGTAGGAGTTAGGCTTTAAATACTACAGGCTAGGAAAAATTCACTGTTTTCTTTGTCCAAGTTGCTCAACTTCTGTCTGGGTCGTTTGCCTGGATCGGTGGGAGTTGGGTTTCAAAACTACAGTCTATGGAAATTTCACTGAGGCCGGGCTCGCTCCTGTCTGCGTCGCTTGCGTGGATCGTTTAGGAGCCCCCGTGTTTCAGTTACGACTCCGACGCGTAGGAGATCGTTTTCAAAAGCACTTGAGGACTTTCCTTACGCCACAAGATACATCTCCATTCCCCATTTATCTTTATGGTTGATAGTAGATGTATGTAACGTCATTTTGTTCGTTCGGGCTTTTGTGTGATAGAAGCTTGATGTCCAGTTTTACGAATGTCTTTCATTGGCCTAAAAATTCTGTCTTTGAAAGACCGAGCAAAATAACAGACTCTCGCATTTTGGGCCTAAACAACCTGAGAGCCCCTGATCATTCTGAGCACATGAATACGAGTGGGTGCTTCACAAAAATAACAAAAACATCAAACAAGAAGAAAAATGTCATGCACCTTTTGCAAAAATCCTTCTATTTTCATGAAAAACCTACCACAATCCGTAAGAATCCTTGTTTGTTCAGAAAATCTCGTAAGGTTTTCGAATTAGTGATATAAAAATATCTCCAAAAGCCAATGTTCGGTATAAAAGCGGAATGGAGAGTATTAACAACTCACGCCGTCGAAAGCGTGATCGAGGAAAAATGATTAAATGTTTTCGATCCTAAAATGCCTATTTGCGGCAATTTATGCACGGAAAATATTGATGATATGGTACACATCTTCCAAAGCGTTTGATTACATTCTACATGACTTGCTTATTGCCAAACCACATGCATATGGATTCGATGAAGCTGCACTTGTGCTTACCTATTCGTATCTCAAGCGACGAAAACAAAGTGCTCGGATAAATAATACATACAGTTCTTTTTTGGAGGTCATATCTAGTGTACCTCAAGGATCTGTTTTAGGCCCAATCCTATTTATTTTTTATATAAACGATTTATTCCTTTTCATAAAACAGGCAACACTCTTGCTTATTTCTCTAAAGCCTGTCCGATCGTGTCAATATTTTGGGAAGAGAAACCGGAGTTGCTTTGATTTTATGATTTTATACTATTTATACAGGGTGCCAGTTCTTGGGAATTTTGATTTGTGTTCATAAATGCTGCACGGATTCAAAGTGTGAATGGGAATTTAAAATCTTTTCTTAATCAAATTTCAGGAGGGAGGAGATGGTGCAACCAGATGAGTTCCCAGATGCTGGGCCATGCCAGATCTCTACACCAAACTCTGCAACGGAAAAGAGCATTGCAGGATGTCATTTGAGTTGGGCAGTCTGAAAAGCTCTGATATATAACAGCATCAAGAATCGTGTTAGCCCATTCCCTGCATTGGGGATAAAGCAAGAGTAATAATGCACTAGTTTCAGGGTTTCAATTGACTATTGCATAATAGATAAATAGTTTGTTGGCTGATGAGTACCCTGGGTATCAGAGCCTCAAAATTATAATGAAAGGAGCATGGGGAAGAGGAAAAGAGAAGAGAAATGTTTGTGTTTTTAATTTTTGGTTCTGGTTCCCAGGTAGCTGATCAGTTGCACATGCCATGACCCACTTACAATCATGCCCAAGATGAAACCAACCAATATTACAACAATCTTTGATCAATCTCACAGCTGTTCAGGACTTGATAATTATATCACTAAAAGAATGTTTACATGACTTTATCAGCAAATGAGAAACTGTCTATCTTTTCAATTTACAAACTACAACCTACTATAAATATTTAGCTATTATTGATTATGTGCATAGACTGGAGTCACCCATAGAAAAGCTGCCATAGTATGTGCTGTGACTCAGTATTGGTCGCTGTTTCTGTGAATATCAACCCTTAGCAAAATATTGAGAATGTTTGGAGCATGCTTCAAACTTGATACTGACTTGTTCTGAGTATGATTTGGGTATGTTTGAGAGCATGATTTGAATAAGAATTTTGCACTGCTTGCGCTAGCTTGTTGCATGTATATATCTTTTGGATTGGAAGGCAAACCCGATCAAGCTTGAAAGCAGTATGTTTCAGAATGACTAAGCATGTGTTTATTGCCAATCTTGATTAAGCTCTGATCATACTGTACGTCCCAACTGGCCAAAATTGTGTCAACAGACTCAGTTCAAGCACCTTCAAGCCAAAATCATGTTCCTTTCAAGTTGTTGCAAGCTGTTTCATAAGGGGAATGTGTTAGTGTGCAATTGTAGCAACAAAAACGATTGTGCTATAATGGTGACCTCAGAGAATTTTTGCAATGACCCTTAGCATCTGAACATTATGAAAAGATTCTCTTTGATGAATTTTTTGTTGATTGCAAAGGTTATTGTAATAATTCTTTGATGCCATCTTTGCTGCACTTATCAACAAAGTATTTCCCTCACAAATGTTGTAAACAGACCCTTGCTATTTTATTTTCGCAAGACTTTATACCTTTACTTGCATCGCTTCAAAAACCACATCTTTATTGGGATGCAAGATAGAAATTTTTCAGGATGTGCTTTCCAATCTTAACTTTATTATGGGCACGCACTACAAATTCAATATACAAAGCTGTCACTTTTGAATGAAACCCATTTTCATTCTTTTTTCGTTGGTTGGATCTGTTAATCAATATGGTACTAGGCAAGCTACTGTATGAAAACTGGACATTTTTGTAACTCACTACAATGCCCTTCAATATGGCTCAGGTCTCTGTGATAATTTGGGGCAAGATGCTGGAAGAGCATTGCCTATACATGTTAGATGTTCATCGTCTGCACTTAGCTTTCATGAAAAACTCAACACCTAACAGTACTTTCCTGAGAATACCATTCATTGTGAGCATCTTTTAAATTATGCTGAAATGTTAGCCAAACTTGAAAGAAAATATTTACAATATTACTTCAATCAACTATTTTAAAACAGGGAGTGTTCTCTCTTTGATCAGCCTAGCTATTGAGAGAGCTACCCCTCAAGAAATTCCCCTAAATGCAATTCTCTTCTTTGTTTTTAAACTGTTGAGTTATTTAATTTGAATTTAGTGTGGATTTCTTTTTCTTTGCATGTACTTGCATGTCATAATTTATTTCAATATATATTATATGTATGCGGAATTTCAAAATGATAAAACTGAAGTGAACTGAACTCATTACAGAGCAACTATTTCTATTCAAACCTGAATGGTTGGATTAAGTTTCCATGCAATTTCAGTGCTTTTTGGTGACTTGATTAAAGAGGTTTTAAAGTCATCCAGCTTCAAGTTTGTTTCTTAGTCAAGACTAGAACTGCCAGCACGTGAGCAAAATATGCTGCAAGTTTTGAAACTAAGGAACTAATGTTACCAAAGACAAATACACAAGTTAATTTAGCATTGAACAGTGTAGACATTTTCCCAAAGATTTCTATTAAAGTACAAGTGATACATCTCCAGGCCACGTGAAGTTCCTTTCGTAACGTGATTAGGAATTCAATTATGTATGCGGAACTTAATATGTATTTCATAGCTCCTATACACTGCAAAAATCTCATTGTTAAAATTCCTTGCATACATTTGGTATTTATCAATAATACATTGAAAATTGAGATCATGCTTTCTTCTATTCTTTCTAATACGGACAATTTCTAATGGTCTGGTTTTACCTTGAAGAGCAAGGTGCTCTTTTCAGAAGCTTTGATCAAGACCCGTCTGATTATGATTTTTCATTTGGTTTTCTATTGATTTCTAACCCAGGACCTGTTACCATCGTTTAGTATCTTGACTTCTCTTAGGAAATTCAAAATGGCCCATGTGCAAATATCATTTAATGTCAAAATTAGGATTTCCATAAATGATGCTGTGCTACTGCAAACCTAAACATTTTTATGATAAATAGCTTAAAAGAAACTCAACTCTGTGATCACCAGAAGCTTAAGGACCTGCAGTTCTAGAAAAATATTGCGGAGCACTGCTCTATGTAGGATGTACATAAATACATTCTTTATTTTTTTTTGTCATATGAAAATGCCTGCCACATTCAAAGGCAAAATGCGAGGCCCACAAAGGATGCTAGCTGACCTGTGTTCTTTAAGAAACAACATATTGAATACTGTAAATCCTTGGCATGCTGTAGTTTTACTTGATTTTCATCTGTTTCCTGTATCATACTACTTGGAAGGTACTTCATCAAATGTTTAAAGACACTGGAAAGGCTGAAAAATTGTTTTGAAATGTTCATAAGAGGACAAGGTAGTATGCATGAAAATTGTCACTTGGAACTTTAAGAAACTCGTTAGAAACTCTGCCTACTCAAAATCTGATATACACATTATTCTTTAACAGAAAAAAAGAATTGGATGCAGAGTACTGAATGTTTCTTGAAGTTCTCAGAGTTTCAGTACTCAGAGTTTACAAGTGTCTTAAAGGTTTCATGCAGTAGCAATCCTAATTTTCAATTATTGTGCCCTGATGGACATTTCAAAACAATGTTTAATGCTTTTGTGATGCTTAGATATTACTCAAGTGGGTACTTCCATGTAATATCATACAACAAATAAGTAGGACTTAAACTATTTTAAGGATTTTGTTTGTCTAAATGAATAGTTTCTTAAGCTATCTTTTCCCAGAACTGGATTTTCTTGATTTTTTGGTGATCAGACGACTTGAGTTTCATGGAAGCAGTTTCTATTTAGAGAATATGTGTGGTTATAAGAAACTTTCAGTAATTGCTCAAATTGTTAGTGTCTTGTTAAAATACCATAGAGCACAAACAAACAAATACCCTGCAACTCTGTAAAGTGACATATTGATCATCAAAAACTAATACATTTGCAAGCAAGTCAAAATCCAGTTACAACATACAGCCAATAAAATACAAGCTAAAGATGCGTGCACATCCATCATTTTTGGCTAAAAAGTCACAGTAATCAATAACAGAACATATATATGTTAACTTGGCATGGGCCAGTTTTTGTCTGATTTGTTTCTTACAGTCTCAACCCAAAATCTTTTTAAAATGATTTCATCCATCTATTGGAATGATTTATTCAGAGGAGTGTTCTTGTTCTCATCAGGGGCTATCATACATTTGCAGCTAACCAACAATCTTCACAACTACCACTTTACCTTGTATTGTAACTATTAATCAGTTGCAACGTTCTTTTGCAAACATTGAACGTGTTTCAGATCGAATCCTGCACCTGGTCTAACTCTTCTTCATCAATTGCATTCCAGGGTTTGTTACCAAAAAATATGGCAAAGAAGCTTCATCCATCTTTTTGACCTGCAGAAAATGAAATGTAAAAAATGAAATGAGAATATGTCAAATATCAAAGCACCAGTCCTGCAATCGTACCTTTCACTGGTTTGAAACAGTAGTGATGTCTTAAAAATGGGAAAAGAACGATTAGCTCAGTCAGAGCAGAAGATATACTAGGCTAGATATAATTGAAATAATCGTAGGCCTACCTCAGAAAATGTATGGCCGTCAGCGGTGCAAAATTAACCAGTATCCATTCCTGATCCTCACTCAATATCTGCCTTGCCAAATGTGTCTACCTGTGGCCCTGGAATGGTGTTTTTCAGGACGAATAATAGTCGAGTTGAAATTTTCTTCGAAGCTTCTTTCCTTTACCGCCGCCATTTATGTATCGGCTTGACGATTCCATGCAACCAAAATTGAATTGTATTTACCCCCGGTTTTTCGATATGATTTTGATATCGAGGCGCTCGATTTGAAAAGAACTTGAAACGAGGCATTCGATTGCAAAATCAATTAGTCCCTGTTTTGTATCTATGTGGAAGTGAGTCCTTTGTATGAGTAAAAATAAAATATCAGATTAAAAATAATGAACGAATACAAGGAATCACGTCGTCAGTCTAGCTGTGGTGCTCATTTGTTAGTTTGCAGCCATCTAGGTTACGCAGGTTTGAATCCCGAATAACAATCATTTTAATCTTTTTTCTTATTGTTGGGCTTGTTATTACTCTTGATCTCATTTCGTTTCGTATGAACTTGCTACAAGTCTCTCTCGCGGCAAAAACGGGAGCAGGAATAAAAGCGAGAGAGACTTGTAATACTTGGCAGCCTGGGTCGTTGGCTGGACAGGATTCTGTCCAGTCGGCATCCTTTTACAAAAAACCAATATCCAATCATATGCATAGAAAGGACAATGATACAACAGAGCGAGGCTCTCCGATATTTTTTGACAATGACAGACTCAAGCTTCGATGAAACAATTGACAACAACCCCGTAATTTTTGCAAATGGAAGCAAAGCTCGATTGCTCATGAATATTAATGAGCATGCCAAGTATTAACAGTCTCTCTCGCTTTTTGTCTTTCTGCTGTTTTTTCCGCGACAGAGACTTGTAGCAAGTCCACGTTTCGTAGGATGTTGCTGGTTGTTTCTTTTTACAGATCGGTTGTCAGATGCTCTTCGCCTTGTTGCACCTGTTCCAAGCTCCGTTGTTGTTTTGATTATCACTTTCAATTACTGACTCTGTATCGTTATTGTCCTCATCACTGAAAATTTCAATGTACTTTGTATTCTTGTTATTGTTGTCACCCAAGGGACGATTGTTGACTAGTTGCGATAAATTTTGCTCTAAATTTTTAATTCGATGCTTTAGATGCAGGTTTTCAATTAATAATTTTCTGGAGAACTCCCTTTCTTTGCATAGCATCTCATTGCTTGACCTGAGGGATCTTGCCAGTTCTCCTATGATTTCGTGGGCGCTGTTGACGAGTGACTCTCTGAGTGAAGCAGCCATCTTGGATCAAAGCCAAGGCCAAAGCTTCCCAAGTTTCCCTTTTCATCGGGCTCCTGTAAAAAGCAGTCATTTTGTGTTGGATTTTCCACCAGGCAGATCCTTATTCAAATGGGTGACGAAACAGATTGTTGATTCTTTGCAATGAATGAATCAGTTTCCTGTTCATTCACTGCAAAGTATATAAGACCACAGAGCCCAGCAAAGCGCAATAGAAATAAAGTTTTACGTTTCTCTCTCTTTGAGGTGGAAATCCCCTATCGTTGAGGCACCTAAGGTCCTATCTGGCCCTTTCCCCCTACTTATGGGGAGAGTATGAGAAAAAGAATATTTAGTGAAGTATCTAGCGGGAAGACAAAGATGCATTTAGAAAGTTTGGCGACGATTAGTTCAGCACAATTCAAGTTATCAACCATTTTGACTAATTCCAGTAGGTCCTGTTATCCCATTCCTCTCTTTCCTCGCTTTCTGTAGCCTCCAGGGGAGTCCATCCATCCTTTGACTTTGCCGCTTTGCCCCATTAGGGTGTCGACGGTGGTAATCGGACGGCGGTTGTAATCGACCACTTTTGAATAAACCTAAGAAAATGAGGGGTAAATCATATTCGCAATAACTTTTAATAGGAGAAGATGGTTGTATGCATTACATTCTGCCAGTTTACATAGTAAACATCCCCAGAGAAAGCCCTCTTGAATGCAAAACGCAATCAAACAAGTTACTGTTTATACCATCTCAGTGTGATTGCGGTAAAGAAATTGTCGTTTAGAAAGCTGCACCTTCATATGAAGCTTTGAATTCGTGGCAGAAAGAGTCAAGAATTTTCAATAAACAAATGAGATAGAATGTCCGACATGAGACCGAAATATAGGTAGGTGACTGAAACGTAAAAGCCTCCCACTAAGGGGGGCAGGGTATTTTGTTTCGATTGCCCTGAAAGGGTTACGGCGGTGGTTTTCGGACGCCAAGCAAATCATCCCTGGAAGAGGACTGTCGCTCGAGCTCGAAGTTGCCTTTCGAGTCCTTTGCCCATAGCGATTGTTTTTGCAAACAAAAAGGAAGGCTTTTATGCAAAAAACAAATTAAAATGCGTATTATGCTTCGGCATCTGATACTTTAAATCAAAGTTTTGTCTGCTATTTGATAAAGTATACATTAGCACTAGCTGGGGCAAGGTCATTGACCTCTTCGAGTAACCTGTACATTTCTTTCGTTCTGAAGGATCCATTTTTGCACAGATCTAATTATTCTCCAATTGTATAAATTGGCGTAATATGATGCTCCATACTGGAACATCTTCCGTGAAATTTCAAATAAGAGTATAACTGAATTTGATTTAAAAACCAACGCATCCCAGTGAAAAGTAATGGTGACCTCTCTAAACTGATAAGAACTGTTTTCATTTGCTTTAAAACATGTAGGATGAATCTCCTTTTGTTAATACAGTTCGTTTTTCATAATATCAGTGAAGAGTTTTGCAAGTGATACTAAATTCTCATTTTAGAAAATCCACGAGTTATTCTCTGTTAAATTGTGTTGTTTTGTGTGTCCTGTAGGTTTTGTTGTAAACAAAAGAAAAAACAAAAGGTTGTAGTTTTTCCAGATTAAATCAAGTTAAGCAGATAAGTCCATGGAATGAATAATTCCACAGTATAAATCAAAAGAAACGATTTCTTGGCATACTCTGCGATTCTAACTTACCGTCCGAAAACTACTGCCGGTGTCCAAAAACCACCGCCGAGCTCAGCAAGGAAAACATCTACCCAAAAGGTGAATCAGACAAGGTCGAAACCAAAAGCCTTTGAGAAGATATGCTGAAATGGCTGTTCTTTTACTGGATGATTTTAGTTTGTCGGAGATATACTTTTCTTGCCTAAAAATTCAATTCCCTTAAGTGTCCGATTACCACCGCCGGCACCCTACCCCGCTTAGCATTTTCATTTCATTTTCATTTCATTTTATATATTTAAGGAGGGTTGCCCTTCAACAAGTTGATTTTCAAGGGGCCCTCCGATAAAAACATTTAATTACAATTTAGAAAAGAAAGTAAAAAGCTATTAAATAAATTAAACTATAAAACCTTACTTACAATGTTCAAAACCTATTTACAATGAAGTGAAAAATTCAAACCTAAAATCAAAATGAAAGGGATCACTTTTTAAATAGTTTTCTTGAAACTTTACAAGGAGGTTGCCTGCTTTGACTCGGCTGACAGGCCATTCCATAATTTTGCACCTCTATACGAGAAACATCTCTGGCCATTTGATGACCTTTTTCTTCGGTAACCTTAGGTCGGTCCCCGTATTACGAAGGCTATATGATGAGCAGAGCGACTTTCGAGTGAAAAGGCCACAGAGGTATTCTGGAGACAGTTGGTTCAGGGACTTAAAGACCATTGTCTTAGATTCACACGTAATTAGTTCGTCAATGATCTTCCACCCCATCTCTTCGATGAGAGGTCCGCCTGGGGCATCAAAGCTGCTATTTGTTATTATCCTAGCAGCATATAAGTCAAATCTTTCAACAGGGTACAGGGAAACCCATAAATCTTCCAATTTCACGCTTATCACCCAATGGCGTTGCCCTATTGCCGTCATATGACCGAAAATAAGGTCTTTGAGACGAATTTTCGAGTACCCTTACCAAAATCAAAATGGACGTTCGAGAAATAAAGATACAGAGCTGGTTTTGCCAAGAGTCGATTCTACAGACCCTACTCCACATTTTACATTTTGCATTTGGATGAAATCTCTTTAGGGATCAGCACTACATTGAATTCAATTCCTCCGAAAATAGGCCTAAATTCAAATATCATTTAGGAACGCAGCAAATAATCACACGTTACGTTGTAGCAAGGAATAAGCTTAAGATGCTCATTTGCTTCACTTTCCAGAATCCTTGACGAGTCTCAGCTATTTGCTACGAAGAAAGCTATTGGGGCCGACCTTCATCCACTGCAGAATGCCATTATATTCCGTTTCAAATCGGCTTCTTTGCTGTAGAAAGGTAGCACAGCTATCCACCAACAACGTAGCACCAGTTTCCACTATTCTCCACCGAAAAATTGCCATCAACATTGGTAAAATGCGACGAACTTTCAACAGCTCTTCGCCACATCATCTATCCCATGTTATGAAATTGTGTACTCACGTGGAGAAATTTCCGTTATTGTAAAGCGCTCTTGATATCATGGTCAAGAGGTAGGTCTCATATAAGTTGAAGAAGTTGGGGGCGGGCTTTCAAAATTTTCTATATTTTCTTAAAGAGAGGAAAATGGTGAATGCATTGTCCATCACATGAATAGGTATGTATAAAAAGGGTTTTTTACGGAAGGTAAAGGGTATTATAACTGCTGTTTGAGCTTGCGTCTTTAGAGGAGCCTGCAAAGATTCCTAGGCCCCCATTATCCGAATAGTTTGAATTCATCTGAGATATGCATTCACCATTTTCCTCTCTCTAAGAAAATACAGATAACTTTGGAAGCCCGGCCACAACCCCTTCAACCTTTTCATATTAAAACGAAGGCCAAGTCCGTGTAGAGGATGATACGAGACGTACCTCTTGACCATGACATCAAGAGCGCTTTACAATAACTGAAATCTCTCCACGTGAGCACACTGTTCACTTGGAAGAGAAAGTGTGGCGAGAAGAGCTGTTGAAAATTCATCGCCTTCTACCAAAGTTGATGGTGATTTTTCGGTGAGGAATAATGGAAACTGGCATTATGTTGTTGGTGAATAGTTGTGCTACCTTGCTACAGCAAAGAAGCCAATTTGAAACGGAATTATGGCATTCTGCAGTGGATGAAGGTAGGCCCAATAGATTTCTTCGTAGCAAATAGCTGAGACTCGTCAAGGATTCGGGAAACTGAAGCAAATGAGCATCTTAAGCTTATTCCTTGCTATAACGTAACGTGTGAAATTTTGGAAGCTATATCTTATTTGTTACGTTCGCAAATAATATTTGAGTATGGGCCTATTTTCGCAGGGAGGAAATTGGATGTAGTACTGATCCGTGATGAGAGTTTATCCAAAATGTAAAATGTGGAGTAGGGCCTGCAGAATCAACTCGTGGTAAAACCAGCTCTGTATCTTTATTACTCGAACGTCCATTTTGATTTTCGTAAGGGTACTCGAAAATTCGTCTCAAAGAGCTTATTTTCGGTCATGTGACGGCAATACGGCAACGCCATTGGGTGATAAGCGTGAAATTGGAAGATTTATGGGTTTCCCTATGCCCTATTGAAAGATTTGACTTGTATGTTACCCCGCTTTTAGGGTGAAAAAGAATGAAATCTCTATTGCGTTAGGTAAGTACAGTGAAGACGAAGATATTTGGAAAGCTTCGCAAGGATTGGTTCAACGGTTTTCGCGTTTTACGTGCAACAACATTCCTTCATAAAATATTAATATAGAAGACTATTGGGACATATGGATTTGCCAGTTTTAAGTGAATCAATCATAGCTGATACTTCATGAGGGGCTGAGGGAGCTATGAAAAATGAATGAGGATTTTCATTCTGAAGAGAATCTAAGGGAGATTTTGGTGACCTGGGTATTCTGTTGATGTTTGTTGCAGATTTCAGTTCTGAGGATAGGCTGTTCCATATTTTAGGTCCTAAATATGAGAGACCATTTTGTCCTGTGTTGCTTTTTCGGAAAGGTTGAATTAGTTTGTTTTTAGATCTTCGAGTTACTCGGCTCTAGCAAACTGGTAAGAACATTTCCGACATATATGATGGGGCTGCATTATCAAAAAAGTCGAAAACCTTTGCAGCAGTGCATTGCTCAAACCTTTCTTTAGTGGGGAGCCAGTTAACAGTTTTAAATTCGTTTATTCCTATATGCGCTCTGTTACTAAGGTTCAAGCAGAATCTGATACATTTATTTTGAGCCGTCCGAATTTTTTTGGTTAATCGTTTATTCAACATTGGAAGCCAAGCACTGCATGCAAAGTCAAAGTGGGGTTGAATTAGTGCATTGGCCAGCAATCTCCGAAGGGAAGAATCAAGAAAAGTTTGCTTTCTGTAAAGGAATTTGAGCCTGCCATTGATTTTACCATAGGTCCGGGTAGCCATTGACTCACCAGACAAGCCCCCGTCCAGGACACAGCCCAGGTATGTGACTGACGAATGTTGTTTGATCTTAACGTCACCTCTTCTGATGTCTAGATTTTTACTGCCGGTTCGTTTATTTTTTCTACCAAAAAGTATCGATTTTGTTTTATCCTCACCAAAATGAATGCTTAATTTGTTATCAACGAACCAATCACAAAGAGAATTAAAGTTTCTGTTCAGCTGATTTTCTATTTCATTGACACCATTGTCTCCGAATACAAGACAGGAGTCGTCTGCATACAAGAGTAAGTCACAATCCACTGATTGAGGCATGTCATTAACATATAAGAGAAAGATGAGTGGGCCTAGAATAGAACCTTGTGGAACACCACACGATAATTCTCCGGGCGATGACGAATCTTTGCCTATGTTTACGTAGAAAGTTCGTTTGGTTAGGTATGATCGGAACCAGAATATGACCGAGTCAGCAAAGCCAAGATATTTAACTATTTCAAGGAAAAATTTCATGGAAAATTGTGTCAAACGCCTTTTGAAGATCGATCAATATCATGCCCGTAGACATCCTGTTTTCCAGCCCCTGTATGATTTTATAACTAAGATATGATAGACACGTGTCTGTTGAGTGGAAAGGACGAAACCCAGACTGGTACCGGTAAAGAATTTTGTCTTTATCTAGGTACTCTTGCACCTGTTCATGGACAAGTTTCTCAATAACTTTAGAGATCTGCGGCAAGAGTGAGATAGGACGATAATTTTTTTGGATCGTCCTTGCTTCCCTTTTTAAAAAGAGGCTTCATTTTGGCTTGTTTACAATCATCTGGAAAGGTTGCTAAGGAAATTAAAAGATTGCTTAGTTCCGTCACTGGCGTGGCTAAAATTGATGCACCATCTTTAAGGAACTTTCCTCCTAGATTATCAGGTCCTGCTGCTTTTGAAGGATTGATTCCTTCTAATAGCTTGAGGATGTCATCACGGTTTACATGGTGAAGGGTGAATTTTTCTTTTTTGAGATCAAGGTTCTTGTAATGTTTTTTTACGCTATCAATGCCAAATTTACAGGGCGGATTAGGTAGCTTCTTCACAAGCTCTGTAGCCAGATTTGAAAAGAAGTTCTTGAAAATGTTGGAATTAATTTTATCGTCGAAACAGTGCTGTCCATCATTTTTCAGGCAGATCTTTGAAGCTTTATCTTGCTTGGATGGAAGTCCAAGTGATTTTAGGCCCTTCCATAATTCTTTTGGCTTGTTAATGTTTTCATTTAGTTTGCCAATAACACAACTTTTCTTTTTCTTTTTTATCAGAGACAAAATATTATTTCGGGCTTTTTTGAAATTAACATGGTCAGTGTGGCTTTTAGTCCTTTTAAATTTGGAAAGCAGCTTGCCTCGAATCCTGATCCCTTCAAGGACTTCTTCATCCATCCACTCCTGAGTGTTGTTCCTCACGCGAATCTCCTTCAGTGGAGCAATCTCATCAATAACCGAAACAATCAATTGTATGAAATGAGAGTAAGCAGCATTGATATCAGTAAAGTCAAAGTATTTTGGGAATTTAATCAATTTGAGTTTTTTCAGGAAAAGGTCTTTATCGTAATTTTTCATTGAGCGGATTTTGATGTGTTTATGATCAAAACTCTTGGCTTTAGTACTTTTCCTTGTACAGTAGATCATATGGTGGTCAGATAAGCCCAAGTTGAGGACACCATGTTGGGAGACTTTTTGAGCCGAATTAGAAATTATGTGATCTAATAGGGTTTAAGATTTTTCAGTTATGCGTGTTGGTTCTTGGATTAGTTGTTCAAGTCCGTGGAGGGAGCAGAATTCTTTGTAGCGCTTGATCCCATTAGAGTTTTCACTCTACTGCCCGTCAGGTCGATATTCAAGTCCCCCAGGATAAAACTTCTTGATTGTCAAAATGTTTTGTTTTTGAGATAACAGCATTAAGTTTTTTGAGGAAACCACTTGAATCGGGTGGTCTGTAAAGGATGCCAACTAGGATTGGTTTAGATTTAGGTAATAGTAGATCAAAAAATATATTTTCTAGGTCTGGTGCAAAATCTTCTCTTGAGTTGAAAGATAAATCCTTTCTGATGTAACAAGCAACACCTCCACCTTGCCGATTTCTGTCCGATCTTTTTAATTCATAGCCATCAATCTTAACCTCATTGTCCAATACTGTTTTATCAAGTTTTGATTCTGCAATTCCAATGATTGCAGCATTTGAGTTCTTAGCAATGAGGCGCAATTCATCAATTTTAGGCAATAAACTATTAATATTGAGGTGAAGAAAGTGTAAGCCTCTTTTTTTTAATGGATTCCACATACACTCTCTTGATGGATCTTAGGTGGCTTCATTGTGAACTTCAGTGTTAGTTGGTTGTTCCTCAATGTGCTTGGGCAAGAGGTCATCAGCAAATGGCAACTCTTGCCAAAGGTTTGTCCTTATGTTGTTGTTACAGGACAAACAAGTGTACCTAGATTCATTTTCTGAAAACCTGGAAAGAGTTACAAAACTCTGCATCAGGTATTCTATCACACCTTTTGTGAACCCAGAAACCACATTGCATGCAAGGGAGACCTTTTCTTACCGATTTGTTGCAGGTTTGGCAGATTTTAGAAGGTCCTGGGTGGAGATGAATATCACCTGACAGCAGCATAAGAAGCCCAATGAAGGATTTGTTATTTCTGTGTTTTAGATCAGAAAGTGCCCAAACAGATAACTGTTCCTGCATGCAGTCGGATCCAATATTGTCAATGAGAGATAAGCTCTCAGTTGTAAATAGATCACACTTCTGTTGATTTTTCATGAAATGGTAGGAGTTTTTCTTATCATTTCTTAACATTTCTTCCGCTTGCTGCTATTTTGCTTTGATAACCGAGGCGCCGATGTGTTGGGGCGGCCTATTCATTGAACTGGATTAAGTCTTTGCAGCAGAAAATTAAAGGATAGAAACTATTGTATTTTGGAAGGAATCAAATTACTAGTAAGACGTTGTTACAACTTGCAGAAGCAATCATGGTGTTCTTCGTATCGACCCTCGTGCAGCCATAATGTCAGCCTGGCTTAGGCCATATTTACAGGTTGGCCTAATCTTACATCTTCTTTCGACGAAACTGCCTGTAGATCGGAGCATGGCTGCTTTATTGCAGATACGTCCACCTAAGATGTCGAGAAATGATCTATGTACTATCATCTCACCAAACAGGAAGAGTGAAGAACACAAAAAATGGCATTATCGTGGTAAAAGGGGTGGTAGGCGGAAACCAAAGCGTGTCAAGGAATTTATTAATGGAATAAACTCGTCCAATTTACTTTACCCCCCTCGTAAACCAATATCAAGGGACAGTGGCTGGAAGTTAAAACTTGCTACAATAAACACAAGATCAATTCGTAATAAAACTGGCATTTTCTTGGATCATATCATTGATAATAGTATTGATATTTGTACAATTACTGAAACTTGGTTGAAAGATAAAGATGAGGTTACCCGTGCTGAACTGAATATTGATGGATATGTTTTTAAGGATATTACAAGAGATCACAGACAAGGGGGTGGGGTTGGAATTTTTCATCGATCAAGTGTTTCTTCAACTTTGGTTAACTGTGGGGAAACTAGCTCCTTTGAGTATGCTACTTGGAAATTATTACTCCCAAAGTTTGCATGGATGTTCCATGTCATCTATAGACCGCCTTACAGTGAGGCTCATCCTGTGTCTGCAAGTGTATTCTTCAAAGAATTCTCTGATTTCCTTGAGTCAGCATGTTCTGATTCTTCCAATTTTATCATAACAGGTGATTTCAATTTTCATGTTAATGACAAGAAAGATCTAGACACTGCAAAGTTTTCTCAAATCCTGGATTCTTACAACTTAATTCAGTTAATCCAGATGCCCACTCATTTATCTGGTAATACACTTGATCTTCTAATTACATCTGCACCCAATAAAGACTTATTCAGTAATTTTCAAAGTGGTTTCTACATATCTGATCACTCCTTTGTTAGTTGTCACATGGGAGAAGAAAAACCTGGCCATGAAAAAAGGGAAATTCAATACAGAAAAATTAAATCCATTGATCACAGTGCAATGAAAAATGATTTGCAAGATTTGGTTAAAAGCTGTTTTGAAGAGGATAACCTTGATACATTGGTAGTGTCATATGAAAGTGGTCTTAAAGGTATTATGGACAAGCATGCCCCAGTTCAAACCAAGAATGTTACAGTTAGACCCCTTCTCTCATGGTATGACCCTAGTCTTAAGGTTCTGAAACGTAGTTTGCGCAAAGCGGAACAAAAGTGGCATAGAAAACAGTCTCAGGAGGATCTCAGGATGTTCAAAACATTGAGATCAAATTTCAACAATAAAGTAAAAGATTTGAAGTCTTCCTATGTAAGGTCCAAAATAGAGGAATGTGCACATAACACCAAACAGTTTTTCAAGGTTGTGAATCAAATTACAAACAATACTAAAATAAATCCATTGCCACCGGGTAATAGGTCAGAACTTGCAGAGAATTTCTCAATCTACTTTGGGACCAAAATTGAGAGGATAAGAAGTGAGTTAGATAAGTTTGGACAGTATGAGCCAATAGTGGTTTCAGTTGACAAGTTTGAAAAATTCCCAGAAATTAGTGAAGATCAAATCAGGAAGCTGATTATTGATGCAAATACAACTGACTGTGCAGTGGATCCTTTCCCCACCAAGTTAGTCAAAGAATATATTGATGTTTTACTGCCTCTCATCACAAAAATGGTGAATCTGTCCCTTGCAAATGGAACTTTCCCAAGTAATTGGAAAGAGGCAATACTGATACCTCTTCTGAAGAAATTATCTTTAGAGTTGATCAACAAAAACTACAGACCAGTCAGCAACTTACAATTTTTGTCTAAAGTTACTGAAAAAGCCGCACTGTCTGGTTTCATACCTCACTTAAAAGAGCATAATTTACTTCCTAGTTACCAATCAGCTTATAGAGAACATTATAGTACTGAAACTGCCCTTGTCAAAGTGCAAAATGACTTGCTCATTGCAGCGGATAACCACAAAGTGTCACTTTTTGCATCTATAGATCTGTCTGCAGCTTTTGATACTGTTGATCATTCAATCTTAATGAAAGTCCTTGAGTCAAACTTTGGAGTGACAGGTACAGCTTTGAAATGGTTTAATTCCTACTTAGAGTCTAGAAGTCAACGGGTTAAGATAGATAACGTTCTATCAGACAAATCGGAATTGAGATTCGGAGTACCACAAGGATCATGTGCTGGTCCCATCTTGTACTCAGTATATGCAAGTACCTTATCAAATGTCATTGACAATAATATTTCTGTGATGGGTTACGCAGATGATCATGCGCTGTATTCAACATCATCTACTGACAAAGAGTCAGTAGCACTCACACTTGCTAACATTGAATTATGTCTTGAAAAAGTCGGTGTATGGATGGTAGAAAATCGCCTGAAGATGAACCAAGAGAAAACAGAGTTTATTGCTTTTGGATCAAGTCATACCATAGAACAATTACAGGTTGAATCAATCAGAGTTGGAAATGATCCGGTTGAAATCTCCTCTCATGTCAAATATTTGGGTGTCTGGTTCGACAGTACTCTTACCATGAAAAAAAACATATCAGAAAAGTGTCGGATAGCGTCTCTAAAATTATATAACATAAAGAAGATTCGCAAGTATCTGACCCATGATTCCCTCGTCAGGCTTGTAAATGCCTTGGTGTTATCACACTTGGATTATTGTAACGCACTGTTGATTGGCCTTCCGGATTCCACTCTAAGGCCACTGCAGAACGTCCAGAATTCTGCTGCCAGGGTCATCCTTGGCCTTTCAAAATTCGAGCATATATCTCCTGGATTAAAGAAATTGCATTGGTTGCCTATTAAATACAGAATTGTATTCAAAGTTTTGACCATGGTTTTTAAATCATTACACGACGAAGCACCAACTTATATTAGTGATTTACTCGAGCTGAAGAAATCAAACTATTCATTACGATCAGCAAATGGCATCAACCTGCAAGAACAACGCTCAAAATTAAAGTATTATGGAGACAGAGCCTTCTCAGTCTGTGCTCCTCGACTTTGGAACATGCTGCCTAACAATGTTAAAACATCTCCAAATTTGGATATTTTTAAGAAAAATTTGAAAACCTATTTCTTTAAAATTGCTTTTAGTTAAACAAATCTTCTCATGACTCATTTCATAAACATTCATTTTAGCCGTTTTTAAGATTTTAAAAAGCAGAGGACTTCTTATTACTTATCTAAATTTTAAACCCGTTATAAACTTTTGTCATTGTAAAGCGCCATAGATAGATAACTTGTTATTTGTATGCGCGCTCTAAAAATGTACATTTTATTATTATTATTATTATTATTATCATCCTTTTCGTACGTGAAAGCTATTAGGAAGGTAAGCAGCAGACCAGACTAACAAATCTGATTCTGCTTAGGAAACAAGCCTGTTAGTCTTTTTCTTCTAAAGAGGTGTTTAATATTTCTGCCCAGACTGTATCCATTTAAGGAGTGCCTGCTTGTTATTTTTATTGAAATAATTATGAAAATATTTGGCTTTATTTTCCTTAAGTTTAATGGCAACCCGGTTTCTAAATTGTTTGTACGGATGGTTTGTTGCAGCATGAGATTTTTTCTTGAGTTTCTTGAGAAATTTATCTCTCAGACGCATAATTTTTAATTCTACTGTTCATCCATGGTTTTAATTACGTAATTTCAGATCCTTTTTGGTGAGCTTTTTCAAAGGAGCATGCTTTTTTACAATTTCATAAAGATCAGCAAGAAATCTATTACATTTTGCATTGACATCATTTTGAGTGGCATTCAAGTAATCAAAGTTAAGGTTGTTAAAATCCCCAAGAAACTTTTCCTAGTCAAATCTTGAATAGTTATGCTGATAATATGAATAGAAAGGGTTTTGTTAGTGATACCTGTCTCACTAACCACTAAAAACTGAGGAAAATGATCTGCAATTTGAGTATTACCAGAATATTACCACTTTTAATATCTAAATTACAAACATTTGAAAAATAATATCAATAATGGTAGAAGATTGATGAGGGACTCGAGCTGGGTGGATTATATATGGAAGATAGTGTCGAGAAAGAAGAAGACTGACAAATTCCCTGGTAGGACTGTGATTATTATAATTTAGCAAAGTTGATGTTAAAATCACCTAGGACGAAAACAAGCTTATTTGGAATGGTGGGATTCTATAAGGCCCTTGAAGATACTGAGCGAAATGTTCAATTACAGTATTAGGATGACGATAGGCACAACATATCTGAATGTTTTTGTCTTTTGAGTTCTCAATCTCAGCCCAAACTGTCTCCTACTCATCACTGTCACTATCCAAGTGGCCTAAGTGCTCATACTTGTTTTGATGTAAAGACCACCACCATTTTGACTCTGAAACTTTGTAGAGAGAAATGAGAATCCAGAAATGTCAATGTTTGCGTTCAATAGTCTTGCAAGTGAGTCCCAAGTTTCCGAAAGAGCAACAGCATTAAAATCAATGTTAAGATTAACTCGCAGAGATTGAAGTTCTTCAAAATGACAGGAAAGATTCTTACATTCATATGAAAGACAGACAGGTCAGTAGGAGAGATGTCAAAAGCAGATAAATCTTGAATAGTATGATAGCTAGAAGCAATATCAGAAGGGAGAGGCTCATCAATATCATAGTCTTGCAGGTTAGAAAAGTTGGTGAGATGGGAGGATAAGTAACTTTATTCTTTCAACTTGTACTTTGGGGATGCCTCCTTCATATATCAAGAGTTTCCATAAATCCAAGGTTGTCCTTGCTCACAACACCGAGACAAAGTTGAAGTTTCATTATTTCCGAAAGTTTTTAACTCCCTCGGAATTTCATAACGATATTAATTAATTAACACAGCAGCGACCAGAATTTGTGGAAATTGCTTGATATTACTTACAATTGAATGAATTCTTGTTCGAACTGCTTACAAAATTGGTTTCTCCCCCAAATACAAGTGTTTTTGTCACAAACTGACCATCATTTGTGCTGAAGACTGGCGACATTTACAGAAAATCCAGAATTCTTGCTTAAGATTACATCTTTGATGTCGCTGGAGATACTTCAAATCGTCATCAAAGCTCGACTGGCAGATAAAGCACTTGGCACGTCAGCAAAAAGGATGGCGAGTTTGTAACAAAAACTCTTGTATTTGGAGGATAAACTAATTTTGCAACTACTTCGAACAAGAATTCACTCATTGGAAAGTAGTAATTTCAAGAAATTTCGATAAACTGTGTTTGCTGCTGCTAGCATCGTTGTGACATTTCGACAGCGTTGAAAATTTTCGGAATGAATGAGACTTCAATTTGATGTCGGTGTTGCGAGCAAGAACAACCTTGGATTTACGGGAACTCTTGATATATGGTGGAGGCATCCCCAAAGTACAAGTTGAAAGAATAAAATTACTCATCAACTGCAAAACAGCCTTATCCTTGGGACTTTTGCGACATGAATACTTTCGAAACTGTCGCTGCTAGGATGAGACCAACCATTTCATCCTCTCATTTTTGCATAAGAAATTTTGTTTACATGAAAGCTTTTGCCGTTGGAAGAAAGGCAAAAGAAAACTGAACGAGTATCATCAATATTTTCCGAGCATAAATTGCCGCAAATAAGCATTTTAGGATCGAAAACATTTCATTTTTTTCCTCGATCAGACTTTCGACGGCGTGGGTTGTTGTCTTCCATCCTTCGATTTTCGAACATTCGGTAACTATCGAAATTATGACTTGACTCTTCAAAGCATTTTTAACTACGAAAATACAATCAGTCAAGAAAGTAAACTATTCTAATTCACCCGAAAGATTGAGAAGAAACGGAGGAATTTTTGTAAGGAATTCGTCACATAGGCAGTCTTTTGTTTTGGTTTATTTTGTTTTGTCATCTTATTTCCATTAAATTTCACTGCGGCTTCTATCAAAACTAATCTAAATCGAATTACTAAATAAATTAGTAACAATATATTTCATTCATATATTCATATGAGAGATTCATATTTCAGCTAGTGGCGAACATTGCACCCGCAGGTTGGCCATCCCAATTGTTTTATTAGTCTCTGAAAGTTTGAATATTTTCAGCTGAATTTAATTTCTTTATGTAAAGCATTCTATATCTGTGTTCCCAATGATAGAAGACTTTTTGACCCGAAAGTAACTTGGTTTGGCCTATGGCGAATTAATTCATTTGGGTTCCTTGCTGACCTTGTTGTTTGTTCTAATTTGAAAATATCCTGCATAAAAGGAGGGTCTAGTTTTGAGACCATTTTACAAATTTCAATAAAAAAAGTTCTGAGACGGCCACTTCTCATCGTACATTTCCTAGTTTTAGATAGTAGGTCTTCATAAGAACTAGCAGAGTCATTGTAATGGAATCTAACGCTTGCGAATCTTCTCAATCTTTTTACCTGACTTTTCAGTCTGTTAACAAAGGTCCTATTACTTTCAAGAAGTAGCAATGTTTAACACTAGGAGCGACAGTATGTTTCTCTTGAATGTGTACACACTCTTAGGTACATAACTAACGGACAAAACAACTACTTTATCAATATTTGAATTTTTTTCATCATACGACAATTGCTTTAGCTCTTCTGTTTGCTCAATTTGATATTGCCAGATTCAATGAAAATGACCTACAATCCCGGACAAAACTCATGACACACTTTGTATTTTAGAGGAAATTTCGAGTTGAGATCCCCCCCACCCCCCATTGCAATGTTGAAAGCTAATGAAAATGTCATAAATGAGTTGACAAGTATGTCTTCTTCGAGCAACCAACATTGCAATGGGGGGGGGGCATTAGCAGTGAAAGGTAGCAGCTTACGTACAGGAAAGGCCTCTTTTAACGCAAAACTCATGTGTCCCAACGAGTTTTGTCCGCGATTGTCTGAAATTGGTGTAATTTTAAATTGCTGTAATTTACTTGCGCGTATAAAGATCTTGCTGGGATTTGGTGGGAAGCAAGTCCTTTGTTGAATAAAGACTTGTGTGTGGTTTTACTTGTTTTTCTTTCCCAAAAGAGGCATTTGAAACATTGCTGAAAATTGATGATTTTACGTCAAAACAGCTTATTTCAGTGTGCAAGTACAAAAGAAGCAAAACATTCCTAAAATTTGTTTTAATCAGGTAATATTTTCCAAACAACATAGGCACACGATTACCAATTACATTGAAGCCATAGAAAGCGATCAGACAGGGTCTACTGGAAATACAGGCGATTTTCACAGGGGGCAGACTCAATCATTGGGCGGTGACCACTTCTGACGGGAGGCCCCCAGTGAATTTAGGCCATAAACGTTTGCATTCAAATGCATGCAGATTTGCATCTTTTCTAACTAAGAGATCTAAATTTGGCATACATTTGTTTACATGGATTACGTCATTCTCAAATCTGACTTAGGCCAAGTCTTGGGCTGACGAAGGTCGTCGAAGCATCGAAGCACACTTGAACACTGCGTGTTAAAACAAGCGTAGCTTTCATCGTAGCGTTGTATTTCTCGGAGTTTCATTTTTTACATGAAAACGAAGGGTGATACAAGGCATTTATCCTTTATCCAGACGGAAAATGCCTACATTTGGCCAGCAAGAAATAATTAACTCCAACGATACTCACTTTGTCACCTTAAAAGAGACAAGATCAGCTGTTTATTGATTGAAAAAGTGACCTTCGCAGACGTTCCACCCCACTGTTCTAAATGCAACCGTCAATAGTCTTATTGAATTCATCAGTGCATAAGTATAATACAAGACAGGCTAGTAAAGGTGATTTGTTTCTCGCACGAAAAAACCCCCTGCAATATGGGATAAACTCCATTCGATATAGAGGAGCTAAGCTTTGGAATGAAATTCCGGTTGAATTAAGAAACTCTCACTCAAAAGCTTCATTCAAAACTAAGGTAAAGATCTACTTTCTGTGCCATAATTACACCCAGTGATTCACATACTATTCTTTGTGTATACCTTACCTTATCTTGTCTTTCTGCACCTGTTTTCAATAACATCATAATAATTCAATATCTTTTTAGTTAGGGGGTGCTCCCTCCTCGATTAGCCTGCCTATTGAGGGAGCCCCTCCTTTAAGAAATTCCCCTAATCTCACTGCAGCTCTCCATACTCACCTATTTAGTCTCTCAACATTTTGCTTTAATTATATCATCCTGTCCTGTTCTTCTTTCTATTTTGTGTGCTGTATTTAATTGTAGTTTATCATTGTTAATAAGATAGGTGGGTATGTTGAACCGTAGTGATGTATTAGATGAATTTTAAAATGAATGAACTGAACTGAACTGAACTGAACTGAGTCTCTATTTCGATCCTAATATAGAGCTTGACATCCCTGCCACTGTTTGTTTCCATAACTTCACTTCTAAACGTTATTCTGAATTTATTATGAATTTATTTTGCCACGCAAGTGCTTATGAGGACCGTTGCGCTAGAGTGCTTGACTTTCCTTTGAAATCTATTTTGATCCGTTCTGGGACAATATGCTATTTACAACGGGCAGTTTGAATAGAAGCATTCAGAAGCCAGACATTATCTGAAACCTGAATTGCAAGGAATTGATCTTTCCAGGCTCAATGCATTCTGCAGTAGTTACGTCATGTGTGCAATGAAGCAGCTATTTGCGTCGGCACTCACAAATTACACTGCACGCAATAGTAATTTCTTGAATTTTTCGGAGTCGCTTTTGACCTTACGGCTTACAGCAGAAAAATAAAACGAAAAATCGCGGTAGCGGTTGTGGAGACGAAAAAGTTCTGAAAATTTCAGCTAGTTGCGGTAACCGGTCTTAGAGTTATGCGCCCCTGAAGTTTTCGACCCTTTCAGACAATCCCGGACAAAACTCATGACACACTTTGTATTTTGGAGGAAATTTCGAGTTGAGATCCCCCCCACCCCCCATTGCAATGTTGAAAGCTAATGAAAATGTCATAAATGAGTTGACAAGTATGTCTTCTTCGAGCAACCAACATTGCAATGGGGGAGGGGGGGGGCATTAGCAGTGAAAGGTAGCAGCTTACGTACAGGAAAGGCCTTTTTTAACGCAAAACTCATGTGTCCCAACGAGTTTTGTCCGCGATTGTAGATCAATCAATCATTCACATCGTGGATTTTTGCCAGATCATTTGAATAATATACTGTAGGCAGAATTAAATAATAAGATTAAGATTAAAAGTCATACCCTCATTGAAAGCGGTTGAAATGGACTCAATGCTTCTATGTATGGGAAGTCTGGTTCTGAAATATGACAACAATAAAGATGATGTACATGCTGAATCAAAACAGTTTCCGCGTTTGGTCAACGCTTTCTCGTGCATAGTGAAGAGAGTAACGTAGAGGGTTGCCTGCATGTAACCATGTAAATCACAAAAACTGGCCACGCCAGGATGTTTTTCATTCATGAGTTATTACAATAAAATCTTAATGAGACTAACCCTGAGATAAGATAGGATAATACTATTAGATAATGAATTCCATAGACAGATTTTGCAGGAAGGGGCGAGGCAGGTTATCGATAAGAACTCTTTCTTTAAGAAGGCAACGCAAGGTGCACGTCTCAATTCAGGCAAAAGCTTATTCCATTCGAATAAAAATTTTGGATAGGATCGAGCCACTAACTTTCTGTCCTTGCCCTTAATCGCCAAATGCCATCCTAATAGTTACCTCACAAACAGGCTACAAAGAGTGAAGATAAATGGTACCTACAATAACTGGCAACAGGTAAGATCTGGTGTTTCACAGGGTTCAGTTCTTGGACCTTTACTGTTCAATCTATTTATCAATGAATTCATATACGCGATTGAGAACTCACAAGTTTGCCACTTTGCCGATGACAACACTATCTACTCATGTGCAGATAGCATAGATAACATTTGAGATCCCTCAGAGGAGATATAAATAATGCCTTAAAATGGTTCAAGGACACCAGAATGGTAGCTAATCCAAACAAGTTTCAGGTTATTTTATGAGTCTTGAAAAGGGTCAAAAAGTGAGCCTTGAAATAAATGGTCAACCAATCAAGACAAATGAGGAGGTTAAACTCTTTGGAATAACGATTGGCTCAAAGCTACAATTTCATAATCATGTTGAAAGTATCTGCAAAAAGGCAATTCGAAAAGTAAAGCGTTCTCTCGAATTTGTTGGGTTTCTACAAAGGATAAAGCAAACATACTATACAAGACTTTCATAAAGTCAGCCTTCAACTATTGCCCATTGATATGGATATTTTGTGGTAGACAACTAACAATAGAATGAAGATACTGCATAGTGCATGAAGATAGTGCTAATGAAGATAGTGAGCATTTCCTCCTGCACTGCCCCTTTTTTGAAGAAGCACGAAGAGATCTCCTTGGCAGCTTATCGGATATAATAATAATAATGATGATAATAATAATAATGATAATAATAATAATAATAATAATAATAGTAATAATAATAATAATGTAATAATAGTCACTTTATTTACAGTTGGATTACAATGTAGCTTGTACAAAACGTACAAGCTAATAAATACCAACTAAATTAAACTAATTTACAGGAACACTATTTACAAATATTACAGTTAAACCCTCCCCAGTCCAATTTTTTATGTTTTTGCCAAAATCGGAGACTGTATTGCTGCTTTTAATCACATCAGGTGTACTGTTCCAAAGTATGCTACCCCTGAACGCATCGAATTTGTACCGAAAGACGCAGTAGATGCCTTGGGAAGAGTGAGAATATCTTTGATTCTCAGATTGCAATTAATTTCTTTCCTTGTGAATAAATCCCATAAGAAAGAAGGGTTTCCATGGTTGAGCGATTTATATATTTCAATCGTGAGTTTCTGCAAGTTCTGAACGTGAACAGTTTTTTCTTCATTTCTAAGGAGCAGCTCATCGAATGAAGCATCAAAGTCTTTCAATAGGATACGAAGTGCTCGTTTATGAACCCTGTCAATTTCTTTATTAGCAGTTCTTCCACAAAATATCCAAATGAGGGGGCAGTACCTGAAGTTTGACATGACAAATGAATTATAAAGCAATTTACATTTGGGTGGGTGAATGACCTTAGCAGCCCTTGATAGGGCACTAACATTTCTGTTAGCTTTAAGACAGAGAGATTTCACGTGGTCATCAAACTTCAGCTTGGAGTCAATAATGACGCCCAGTAATTTGACTTGTTGAACGGCTGTAATTACCATCTCATCAATCTCCATGCAAAGTTTGTAGTCATGCTCCAAGCCCATAAACATTAACTGAAATTTGGATGGATTTGCAACCATTATGTTTGATTCAAACCAGACGAGGATCTTTTGCATATCGTTTTCTAGCCTTGATATGACTCCTTCTAGTTTGAAATCAGATGCATGTAAGGTATTATCATCAGGAAATTTGCATAGATGAGAGTCTGCTATGAAATACGTAAGATCGTTGATATCACTCCTTCTAGTTTGAAATCAGATGCATGTAAGGTATTATCATCAGGAAATGTGCATAGATGAGAGTCCGCTATGAAATACGTAAGATCGTTGATGTAAACGATCTTTTGCATATCGTTTTCTAGCCTTGATATCACTCCTTCTAGTTTGAAATCAGATGCATGTAAGGTATTATCATCAGCAAATTTGCATAGATGAGAGTCCGCAATGAAATACGTAAGATCGTTGATGTAGATGTTGAATAGTGGAGGACCTAGGACTGAACCTTGTGGTACACCTGATGCGATCTCAAGCCAATAGCTGTAGGTAGACTTAATTCGGACACGCTGTTTCCGAGATGTTAGGTAGTCGAAAATAAGTCGTAGACTACCAATTCCAAAACCATATGCCTCAAGCTTTGCTATCAGGAGGTCATGAGGCAGACAATCAAATGCTTTGGAGAGGTCCATAAGAACCATTCCAACTATCCCTTTCTTATCAAGGCTTTTTCGGCACTGTTCAACAAGCCTCAAAAGTGCGTCTTGTGAGCTGTGGTTCTCTCGAAATGCACAAAGTAAATTGGAGAAATTAGGAACCATAAATGGTACAATTTGTTGTGACAACACCCTTTCATAAAGCTTGGAGAGAGAAGAGAGCACACTTATTGGTCGGAAATTGCCCCTGATGAAAGTTTCACCCATCTTAAAAATTGGGGAGACATCTGCAAGCTTTAGAATATCCGGGAACATTTTAGCACTGATAGCATTGTTTATATGATATGTAATCTCCTTATGGCAAGCACGTGAGGCTAGTTTAAGTTTATCGGTGGGTATAGCACCACTTGTCTTTTTAGACGAATCCATCTTGCAGATCTCACTGAAAACAAGAGTGGGATCAACAGATGAGAATTCGAATCGTTCATTGTTCTGAGCCATCGCTTTGATCTTAAAAACGCTAGGATGGCTGGCATATTTTTGTATAGCATCAAGAACAGGGTCCCCAGTAAGATGTACCAGGGAAGCAGGGAATTTCGGAATATTCAGCGTGTCAATTATATTAGCAAAATATTCATTAAAATACTGGCTAATTTCCTTGTCATCTCTTATAATTTTTTCATTCTCGATCAATACAATTTTTCATTAACCATACTATTTGAAAACAAAGGTTTTAAGTTTCTTCCAAAACAATTTTTTATCCTTAATAGAGTTCATATGTAGATTCCCATAGTATTCACGTTTTGCACGCTTGTTCAGTTTAACAATTAAATTTCGCTGCTGGCAATATCTCTGGAAGTCGGCCTCATTTCTGGTTTTTACCGATCTATTTTTCAGTCTAGTTCTCAGCATAATTGCCTTCCTCAATGTCTTAGACATATGTGGCTTATTATTGCCTCGAATGACGACAGCTTTGAAGGGTGCATGTTTATCCAATGTTTTGTCGTATAATTCTGTAAATGATTCTATGCTGCCAGGGCTTTCTTTTGCAAGATTAAAAGACAATCCTGTGAGAAACTGCTCCTCAGAATATTTGCTGTAGTCTCTATATCTTATGGTCTTTGGAGGCAATTTAGTGAATCGGGACTTAAGTATGGTATATATCAAGTGATGGAAATCGCTAAAACCTATCTCAAATATTTGAGTATCTTTGAAACTGCATTTTTTGTTGGTCAACATGAGATCAATGCATCTCCCTTGTGTAGATTTAAAACAAGTAGATGTTCTAATCATACTAAACAAGCCATCACTATCGATAAAAGACGAAAGCGTATTGTTAGTAGTATCCATGTTGAAATCTCCAAAAAGAAGTAGGTTTTGAACTGATTTAGCACAAAAGTCGACAACCTTTTGATTTCATCAAGGAAGTAACCCTCGTTTTAGCAGGAGGTTTATAAATGGGTAAAAGCAACCACTTCGAGTTGTTTATGTTCAACTCAATAGGGACAGTCTGAATATCACCTGGGACCGCTATGGTTTTGATTTGCTTTGAGGTAATCTTTTCATTTATCAAAACTAACAGTCCACCAGAATTTGAAGTGCGGTCTAGCCGATTATGTACTTTGAATCCTGCTAGTGAAAATTGGTTTTTTGGAAAAGTGTCATCTAGTTTTGTTTCTGCTATGACGATAACGTCGACATACTCTGAAATAATTCCAGCGAAGAATCATTCCGGTGGATATTCCTGCGTTGGATATAGCAGGGCTGGATGCGCAATCCTTATGCCATATAATACTGTTTGGGAATCCAGATCTGACCCTAATCGCAAACAAAATGATAATGGAGGCAACGGTTAGTTATATCAAGGCAACAAAGAGACTCAACTAGAGCAGTAAATACAGTAGCATCCGTATCCCAAAGTCAGTTGTAGCATAGTAATTTTTGTACACAATGTCTGTCTTGCATTTGATGTTAGGTAATCAGGGGCGGATCCAGCCCAAAATGTTGACCGACTTACTACGAGCGCGAAGCGCGAGGAAACCGGGGCCCCCGGAAAAATTTTTTGGGCCACGCCCTTCAGATCACCGGAAAACGCCCTGTTTTAAATGCCTCCATGACACGCCCTCTCATAGATTTTGAGACCTTTTTGGGGTCGAATGAGCGTACCCACCGAAAGAAGTGACGCTTAAGAACTTTATTTCGAAATAATTGTCACCATAACAGTTCACTTGACAAACGGAGATCAAAATTGAGGATCAAAAAGAGAAAAGATAGCAAACACGAATAAACTGTCAGATTTTTTATCTGATCTGTATCTTGTCTCAAGATATCTCAAACCAAAGACAATTCTTTACCAATACGGCCAAGAGCTTTAGCAGTTATTGAAAAGAACAGTTGAACATTGATGACTAGAACTCGCACAAACTATCAGGTTAAGGGGGGGGGGTTGGAGAGGAAAATATTGAATTATAAAAATCATCGATCAATTCAAGTTAAACCGTACTGGAGTCACCGAGTGGATAATGTCTGATGTACGGCCTGGTCATTTCGTTTGAAATCTTCTTTAACAAGTCGGATGTGCCAAAAAATTCAGGCTTTTGAAAAATCATGAATCAAATTTTGCTTGATGACAATAGGACTGAAGTATTTTTGTAATTTGCCTCAAATTTCTATGAGCAACTTTTTGAAATTCACGCATTGCAAAATGCTCAAAACGCCCTCAAACCATCCTCAGTGCAAAGGGAATGTTATGGAGAAGACATCTGATACTTGTGAAAAATATACTTTTGAGCTGTTATGTGTAAAGAAGTTTCATTACGATGTGAAACATGGGATTTTCTCCAAGTCGAATTTACGAACATTTTCAGTGTTCTTCCTGAAATATGACAAAAAGAAAAATTTTTTAAAGTGTCAGTCTTTTGGCTATCAAACAGAATTCATTCCAATCTATGAATTTTCAAATACCTGAACTTTTTAATGGTACATTCAGTATAATATTTTTAGAAACTCACCAATCTGTAAAAATCAGGATTTTCAAGTGATTATACTGTAAACTATCACAATTTATCTTTTATCATAGTAGTCATCAGCCAAATAAGAGCATTTTAGTTGATCACCAGGGCTAAGTTTTTCCAGCAGCAAATGTAACAAATGTAACATGGCAAATGCAACAAACTGCATTTGATCCAGTTTTGTTATTGGATTGATCTGCTAGCAACAGTAAGTGAGGCATTCATTGCAATTCAGTGCCAGCACTTAAAGTTTCTTCTCAGAGTGCCCTTGAACCATGATATTTCATCAATCATTTTGCTTTTCAATGCAATCCACAAATTTTGTATCCGATGACTTTGGTGCACATCCCCTTTTGATTGGATAGTGAAGTACTTTCCTGTCATCATCCAGAGGTGTTAAACAACATATACAGTACAGTATATCATGAGTCTGTTATTGACAACTATAATTTTCATTTCAAATTTATCAGTCAAATAGAGGTTGAGGTGGTGGGGGTGTACGTTACTTTTGGCAAGAATAGCAATGAAGAATCTATTTCTTTGGGGGTGCTGTCCGTTCAAATGAATGATTGCAAGGAAGTGTAAAGTTTTATCTTCTTTCTTCTCCTACATAACCTCTGATGATTCGTTGATTTCAACCACAGTCAGATGTAAAATTATCCTTTCATCCCTTAGTTATCATCTGACATTTCATGCTTTGATCAGTATCAGACAAAAATCTTTCAGCATGTTTGAAGATGGTTTTGCTTTTCAAAGCAATTTTAAAATCTGGTACAGTGAGAAGC
Organism: Aurelia sp. 4 Dawson et al 2005; assembly: GCA_964019985.1. Lineage (NCBI taxonomy): Eukaryota > Metazoa > Cnidaria > Scyphozoa > Semaeostomeae > Ulmaridae > Aurelia > Aurelia sp. 4 Dawson et al 2005. Next base: position 27,241,179 of record OZ026492.1, on the reverse strand, counting down.
CTTTCAAAGTATTCCTTTAATGTAAACCTAGATTCTATGAAGATGTTCCCAATATGAAACATCAATGTTTCAATTAGTAATGCATCAGAAATCTGTGTCAGATCCATTGGCATGTCTGTTTGTTTTCTAGATTTTGTTTCATCCTGTCACATATTCCACACCATTTTCAAATTATGGGTCAATGACATCTATCGTATAAAATCAGTATCATTGCAAAGAAATCTGCTTTCCTTCAATTTCAGCAGGGCACTCTAGACATGTGCCAATTAAACAGGTGGTTTGGAAACTTGACGTCTTTTCAACTGAAAATGAAGGCCGATAAGATAAATTTTCCTCCAGCTCTGGTAGGGCACAATTCAATGATCACTTGAATTTCCCTAGTGAAAACTTGACAACAAGCATGACAGTTTTAATCAAAATACGAAATAATCTCTTGGATGTGTCAACAAGTGAACTATTTATATTTAACAAATAAAAGATTCTGTTATCAAAGTTGAAATTACTTGCAATAAACCACAATAGGACAAAAGAGAATCCATGGAATTATGAGCGACATGAAGGATGAACATAGAAACATGAACATAGAAACATGAACATAGAAACATGAACATAGGCCTATGAAGTTATGCCTGGCCCTGCTTTGCGCTGCTAGTTGCTTGGCCTATTTGTTTGGGTTAAGTGCAGGGAAGTTTCCTCAGTGTGACTGTCTTGAAGGCTCTTCTGTACATATCATTGACAAGTAAGTGTAAAGAATATATGAAGCCAAAAGTAAGAAAAATTGAGCTCACCCTGCAGGAATAATTCTCTCCTCTTTCAACTTGAAACGATATGAAAAGCCCGCCATTTATAAAGAAGCCAGTTTGAATATGAGGCCAGCTCGCTGCAAAGTTTTGACAGACTTCCTGACCGTTTTCCAAGGCAGTTTGACCGACTTACAAACACCCAGTGATCTTGGCAAAATCCTCAAAAACAATGCTTTTTTCATGACCGCGCATCTCATGATGCAATTTTGACCGCCTTACCAATCATATTCTCCCATTTTATTGTTTCACATACAAAACAAAACAGCAATTCTTCTTTTAGCAGAACCTGCTAAAGCTTTAATTTGATCCCGAGTGTTAAATCCAAGACTATACTTATGTTTTTGTTTGTTTGCCATATATTTTTAAACACTCACACTTACGTTATTTTAATTGTCGAAGATTTCGCCTCACTTCTGAGGCTTCATCGGCAACTAAACATCAGTTGTATTCGAACTTAGTTTTCGTTCTCTGATTGTTCGATGGTCAATCAGTGGCATTCAGAACACTTTCAACGTCACAATCTTCGAGGAACCTGTTGTTGTTGTTCTGTCTCTTTCTTGGTATATTTGAATTTCCCCATTCTTCTTTCGAATTCAGCGTGGGCAATAGTTCTTGAATATAAACTGCCTCTGAGACTTGCCTAAGCATTGGATCTCCTGGGCAAGTCGCTAATCGCTCTACTGTTCTCTGTTGTCGTCTTCCGCCATGTTTTTCTTCCATATGCTGGAACAGAACAGAGTTTTTATCTTTCTTTTCGTAATTTTCTACATGTTCATTGTTCCTTTCTTTTTAACTTCTGGCTGATTCTCCGATGTACGATTCTCCACATGGTCCATCTTCTTCGCTTTCAAGGCATGATATCTGATATACTATATCTCGAATTTTGCAGTTTGCCTCCGGATTCATTTTGCATACCTGGCAATCCGTTTCTTTGCATGTTCTACTTTTGAATGGGTTAGATTTCACAAGTCTTTCCTTTATTGATCTTCCTGCTCTTTCTACCGTTTTTATTCGCAGTCCTGATTCTTTTAAGATTTTTTGGCATTCCTTCACTAGTTCTCCGTTTGGGGTTGCGTCAACGAATAGAACCGTTTCACATCCTCCTTTTGTATACCATGTTCGTTTTTTGTGTATTTTCTCTTGCTCTCTTCTCCGTCTTTCCTAGAACTTTCCTCTATACATCGGGCATTCTCCTTTCTGGTCCTTTTCTATGATCTTTTCAAACCTCCTTTTTCCTTTGTTATACACTTTAACACGCTCTCGTTGGTGATATCCTGAAAACAGCATTCTTTTAATGAAATACTGGATATGTTTCTGTCTTTCACTTTCTGGACATTGAAGAGAGACATTCCTCATGATTCTGACCAGATCAGCTACTAGTACGTTGTTTTTTGTTGTTGCAGATAAAGCTGATCTGTTATTGATGAGGTATTTATTGGCCATCGGTTTCATGCAATGAGAGAACATAATTTGGCGTTTCATTGAACCGTTTATTTCCACCGTCTCTATCCATAACTCAAGATCTAAGACAGGCATTCTGTTATTGACATGATTCGTTGGGAAATCGATTGTCACACTAATACTTGGATGTATTTCATTTGCTATCTTTTGGATTGTTTCCATTGTTAACTTATCATTTGGTTGTTCGTTGGCACTTGGTACGGTTTTTGCAACAAGGTTTGTGTCATCTACATATCTTTTGTAAAGTTGGACGTCAATGTTTTGTCTGCGTAGTCTGTTTTTGAGTTCTCTGTCCCACCAAACCATGAATAGTGTCGCTACATCTCCTGCAATCCCCACGCCTATGGCGCCTCCTTGTGTTTGCTTGTACACATTGTTATCAATCTGACATATATGATTTTTCATGGTGGTCAATAGGCTAGTCCGTAGGGCTAATGTAACTAGCTCCTTTATTTCTAATGAGCCTGGTTTGATGTCACTTTTTGTCCAACCTGTCCAACGCTTCTCTTTGTTATTGGCTGCTCCTGAGGCTGTGAGTTTAGGAGCTCTCCCTCACTTTGTAATTCTAGTTGGGCAATACTTTAATAGATCTTTGGCTTTTAACTCCTCTTTGTCATTTGTCGTCATAAGAAATAAACCAAGTTCATCAGTGTCAATATTTACGAACTCCATGGCACTTTCGTTGATTAGTTCAATGCATTTATCAATAGCAGTCGACATCTATTGACGGATATAATGCTTTTACGTCCATACTTCCTAATATGCTTCTTGTTAAGTTCTCTGATTCATTGCATTCCTTTATCTTACTTAGTAGATCTTCTGTGCTTTCACAAGTTTCTTCTGCTTGTTTGACTAGAGGTCTTAGGATCATGGATAAGAAATGAGATATTCTGTAATTACATGATATGACGGCACCACATACTGGTCTTATTGGGGGTCATTTAACCTGATCCTCGCAGTGTTTGTGATCTTTCCTTATGCCATATAATGGTGGTATTGCATTGTTTGTAGCCTGATAATTATTGGCAGTTCTGTCATCCCCTTGAAAGATTCTAACCCAAGCAGACATGTGTGCATTTAAAGACTTTTCTACCTCTTTGTACTCTATATCTCCGACTTTTTGCATATTTTCGGTATGTGGTATCATCGCTTCTTTGTAATTGTTGGTTGTATCGATTGAAAACCTCCCGGAGTTGTCAGTTTGATAGCAGAAGATTTCTTTATTTTTAATTCTAGTTTGAAGCTCTTTAATTCCTGACCTCTCTTGTTGACTTGGATTGTTATTTCCCTTTGACTTAGCCGCGTAGTTATCTATGACAGTATGCAATTTATACTTAGCATTATCTATCTTAGCCTCAGTTTTCTTATCAGAATATGGTGGCATATATACTCTTCTGTTGAATGGTAGACTGGTTGTACGCATTCTGCTAAGACTGAAGTTATTTTGATCATAATCATAAAAGTCAAGTTCGTCTTCAGATTCATCTTCATCCGTTTCCCGATCTTTCTTAAATTCTCTTTGCCATCGAAGTTTAGTAAACGCTTTCTCGACTTCAGCTTTTAATTTAATCGGTTTTATCTTATCATATACAGCAAATTTCGGGGAGAGCTGAAGAGCAGCTTTTTCGCTTTCATTTATTTTTACATTTCCGTAAATCTTAGGTTCTGATTCAAATTCTTTAGGAAGTGGAGAATCCTTAAACGAAATACCATCTATATAATCTTCAGGTTTCTAACGTTTTTGGTAGTAAAAAACAATACAATCATGTAGGAAAGTATTGCATAAGCACCAAAGCACACTACAGGACACAGATTGAAGTGAATTTTATTTCGCGTGCAAACAAGTACGAGGCATATCCTGCATGGCTGATCAGTAAACCGTAAACCAAACAAAGTCATCAGGAGCGTCAGGCTTCGAAGAGGGCCTTTGGCGAGAGCCTGAATCAACGAAATTAGCTGGCGCATTAAAGTTTATACAACGCTGCTGACAACAAGCAAAAATTAGGAACATCTTTAAAATACTTAATATTTTTAAGATAAGTGACTTTCCCATTTTTTCCTGAAAATCGGACCGACTTCTGTAAGTCTCGTAAGTCGGTCTGGATCCGCCCCTGGGTATTTAAAATCATTTTTCGGTGCGGGTGCGGGATAGTGGAGAGATGGGGTTCCTGCTGTGTGGATGGGTGGCTACTTCCCTTTGGCTTCGGCGTTGTCCCATTTGGGATGGCGCTCGTGGCATTGGGAAGCGGCTGTCCGTCGGCGGGATGGAACCCCCTCTTCATTACCTAGCACCTGTGTCCTTTCAAATTTCGACAAAAAACGCTGGATCATCTCATGGTTAATAATCCCAGGTTGGAACGTTTTTATCCCTTACCTAAGATACATAAGCGGCAGAATAGTGTGCCAGGGAGGCCAGTCATTTCAAACTGTGGATTTAAGCTAATTCGTGCATAAAGGATACCAACCATTTTCTCCCAAAAATCTACAGTTTGGGGGAACTCCCTGGAGATGCTATTCTCTGAACAGTAGATGTGGTGGGGCTTTATCCCAGCATTCCACATGAAGAGGGGCTGGAAGCGCTACATGAAGCACTTGAACATCGAGAAGATAAGACCATTTCCACAAACTCCCTTATTCAGCTTACTCACTTGGTCTTGAAAAACAAGTTTTTTAATTTAATGGTGCTTTCTAACAGCAACTTAGGGGTACGGCCATAGGTACCAAGTGTGCTCCTAGTTAAGCGATTCTCTTTTTAGCTGCCCTTGAGGAAAAAATACCTTCAGAAGCGCAGTGGAATCCATGGTTGTGGTGGAGATACATAGACGATGTCTTTTTTTGGTTTGGTTGCATGGGGAAGAAAAACTTAGGGATTTTATAAATTTCCTTAACGGGGCACATGATTCTATTAAGTTCATTGCAGAATGGTGCTCGGAAAGGGTTAATTTTCTTGATGTTCAAGTCATCAAACAGAGTAGCAAACATGTCACTGATTTATTTACAAACCTACTGATACCCATCAACTCTTACATCGCACCTCATGTCATCCTAGCCATACTAAGAAGGGCATTCCGTATCGTCAGGCTCTTAGAATTCGACGCGTTTGTTTAGAGGAAACTTTTTTCGAAAAAGGGTGGGGACCTAAAAACTTAGCTGTTGGAGAGGGGCTATAAAGAAAATGAGGTTGATAGTCAAATTGCACGTGTTCGCCTAAAAACCATGTTGCTTTACTTGATACCAATCCCAAGGCCAAGGATGACACGAGGATACCTTTGGTACTCACAGACCACCCAGCTTTGCATAAGGTATACGAAATCATTTTGGGGTAATCAAAACGTTCTTTTGGTTGATAATGAACACAAGAATCTTTTCAAAGACAAAATTTTTGTTTCGTTTTGGAGGGCTAAAAATATAAAAGACAAACTGGTTAGGGCAAAACTTCCAGATCGTGATGAAGAGTTGATGGAAAAAGACACATTTAGATGTAATGGTAGAAAAGGTTGCCAAATTTGTCCCTTAATGAGGGAGGGAGATACTTTCCAGAATTTTAATTCAACAAAGTCGTTCAAAACGTTTTCTGGGAAGTATGATTGCAATTCCGAGTACGTGGTTTATCTTTTGCAATGTGAATGTTGTGGCAAAAAATATGTGGGTAGAACTAAGACGAAATTTCGACAAAGATTCAATGTGTACAAATTGTTCTTTAGGTCGTACTCACGCAAACATAGCGAAGGCTCACTTGATAAGGGTAAGCCTGTTCCACAAGCCAGTTTCTTTTGGGCATTTTTTTGACAATGGACACAATGAGAATTTAAGGTTGGGATTAAAATTATCGATGGGGTAGAGGATTCACTTCGAAGAAAGGAGCTGTATTGGCAAAATCGGCTTGAAACTTTCTCGCCCAAGGGTCTTAATAAAAGAGCGGCGGATGTGGAATTAGATACGTTTGCGTATGGAACAGCCCAGATTCTACCATTACATCTTCATGGTGTATAGCGAGCTTTTCCTAACATCATTTTCTGTGTTTTCCTCTGGTAACTTCGTGCCTTTCTGCATGTGGTGGTAGGGTGAAATTCCCTATCGGGCTGTCCCGGATTCAGCATTTGCTAGGATTATTTAGCAGTTAGCGAATCGATGATAAGTTACCTTTGGGATTCACAGAAAAGTTAGCAAAGCCTCAGGGGGTTCAGTAAGCTCCAGTTCCTCTTCATATTATAAGTCTGGCTCCTGCTACGTCCTTTGGGTCATTGGGTCGTCTTGGGAGGACCCGGGGGACAGGAACTCTGTGTGAGTTCTGGGCTTTCTGGGCGGCCCCGGGTGGTATAATTGCAATTTGTGGTAGCATCTCTTGGGAGGATGATAGTCCCTTAGGCATTGATTTTGGGCTTACTGGTGCTGTTTATGAATTATGAATTCAACTGTAAATTAGACTTTACGTTTAAAAGTTTTTCCTAATACGAGGTAAACAAGATTCTGCATAAATATTTGGCTGCCCTGTGAATAGTTCACACTGAAGAAGATTTTAATAGAAACGTTTGTCGGCACAACAGAGTTGTGTTTTCATTATCACTATTATTATTATTATTATTATTATTATTATTATTATTATTATTATTATTATTATTATTATTATTATTATTATTATTATTATTATTACTATTATTATTATTATTATTAATAATAATTATTAATCGATCACCCCCTCTAGCAGGAGCCAGAGGGGGTGATCGATTAATCACAGATTTGTTTACTAAGCCGACGGATGCTCACCAACTACTTCATCGTACCTCATGTCATCCTGGTCACACTAAAAAGGGTATACCCTATAGCCAGGCCTTGCGGATTAGGCGGATTTGTTCTGAGGATCAACTTTTTGTTGATAGGGTAGGGGAACTTAAGGGGTGGCTTTGCAATAGGGGCTATGGTGAAAATGAGGTTCTTGAACAAATCAGCAAAGTCCGTGGCCGCGATCGTTTGAGTCTTTTGGATAGGCAGCCAAAAACTAAGGATGACAAGAGAATAGCTCTGGTACTTACAGTTGTCCTCAAAATTATTCATACCCTTGTTAATTTTTGTGAATTTTTATTCTCACGATGGAATGAATGGATTGATCAACTTGTCTTTCGAGTTGTGTGTGACCAGCAAGTGAAGAACAACAATGAAAGGCAATTTAGAAAAAAATCATCCTTTTTATGGGTACTTTATTATGGATTATTAAAAACCACATGTTCAAAATTATTCATACCCAGCGTTTATGAAATACTCTAATAATCAATGGCATAACCCTTGTTTTTTATAACTGCTTCAAGGCGATTCTTGTATGTGTCCACAAGTTTCCTACATGTTGTCTGAGGGATGTTGGCCCACTCTTCCTTGGCAAAAGCTTCAAGCTGGGTCAGGTTGGTTGGTTTCCTTGCCATCACTCTGCTTTTCAACTCTCGCCACAAGTTCTCGATAGGATTCAAGTCAGGACTCTGGCTTGGCCATTCAAGGACGTCAACATTATTTTCCCTGAACCATTTCTTCACTATCTTTGCAGTATGTTTCGGGTCATTGTCCTGCTGGAACTTCCAGTTGTTGATGAGCTGCAGTCTCTCAGCTGATTCTTTCACATTATTCTCAAGAATACTTATGTAATCTTCCTTTTTCATAATTCCTTGGACCTTGACGAGATTCTCTGTGCCACTGGAAGAAAAACACCCCCATAGCATTATGTTTCCACCACCATGCTTGACGGTGGGCACAGTGTTTTTTGGTTTGTATGCTTCTCCTTTCTTTCTCCATACATATTCAGCATCCATATGGCCAAACAACTCTAATTTTGTCTCATCAGACCACAGGATAGTTGACCAAAAGCTGGGGTCTTCCTTCATATGACCTCTGGCAAACGCCAGTCGAGCCTTCAGATGTCTTTTCCTGAGCAGCGGTGTTTTTCGAGGTCTGCGTGCATGGAGACCTCCACGGTGCAAAACTCGCTCAATGGTGGACCGTGATACCTTCATCCCTACCTGGTCAAGGTTTTCAACGACGGCCTTTGTTGTTGTTCGGGGGTTGTTGTTGACTTCTCGGCAAATTTTCCTGGCAAGTTTGGCAGACACCTTACGTTTCCTGCCACGCCCACTGAGATTTTTTACGGTATTGAACTTTTTACGCTTGATAATTATGCTCTGGACAGTTGCCACAGGAACATCATATTGCTTTGAAATGGTCTTGTAGCCTTTTCCTTCACTGTGTGCATGCACAAGACGTTCACGTAGGTCCTCACTGAGCTCCTTCTTCTTGGCCATGATGGTTAGAACTGAGAATGACCAGAATGTTTTTCTTCTGTTTATATTTTATGAAAAGATAGTAGTTTTCATTATTGTTTAAAATGTATGTATTTATTCCATTGGGACACCACGAAGTAACTACAGAACAAAGATTAATGAAGCACTCTGGGAATTAAAAACGATGAATACTTTAGTAAAAGAGCACTTTTATTAAGATATAGTCGGAGGTATGAATAATTCTGAACATGAGCAAAAAAGAACTTTTGTCCATATCTATTATTTTGCAAATGAATTTTAGCCAGTGTACGTGTGGGTTTGTACCCTGCAACAAATAGACAAATGATGCATAGAAAGTATCAACATGATATCATTTACAAATGACGAATCTTGAAAACAGTATCTATTTCGACAGGGTATGAATAATTGTGAGGACAACTGTACGTATCATCCAGTTCTTAACAAAGTTTATGAGATTTTAAAAGAAAATTCAAAACTTATTTTGGTGGATGACGAGCACAAAGAAGTGTTTCGAAACAAAATTTTTTTGTCATTTCGGAGGGCCAAAAATCTCAAAGATCAACTTGTTAGGGCTAAATTACCGAGTGTTGGTGAGCCTCCGTTGGCTAAGGGTACCTACAGGTGCAATGGCAGGAAAAGTTGCCAGATATGCAACGTCATCACGGAAGGGGATAGTTTTGAAAATTCGGACGAAAACAGATCTTTCAAAAACTTTTCGGGGAGGTATAACTGCAATTCAGAAAACGTAGTGTATTTACTACAATGTGAAGTTTGCAGCAAAAAATATGTAGGTAGCACCAAAACCAAATTTAGGCAAAGATTCAACGTGTACAAATCTTATTTTAGATCTTACGCACGCAAACATAACGAGGGATCACTGGACAGGGGTAAATTAATCCCACAAGCAAATTTTTTATTCATTTCTTTGAGGGGAATCACAATGGTAAGTTTGAGGTTAGGGTTAAAATGATCGATGGGGCTGATAATGTCTTTTCACTACGACGTAAGGAATTATTTTGGCAATACAGACTGGGAACTTTTCTTCCCAAGGGTTTGAATGAACGGGCTGCAGATGTGGAACTCGATATGTTTGCGTGTGGCATGGCCTAATTCCTGCCATTGAATCTGGTTTCTCCGGGGGGTTTGGTTGGCAGTGCTCTGCTGTCTTCCTATTTGGCTTCATGTTTTTTTGCATGTGGCGTTAGGGTGGAATTCCCTATCAAGCCATTCAAGATTCAGCAATTTGCGAATCATTGAAAGGTCAAGTGGGAGGGCCGTGGGGTTGCCGGCTGCATCCCTTGGAGGTTTGCTCTGTGATCTATCTGATCCCACGGGGTGAAAGGACATACGGGAGGGTCATAGGGGAGGGGACATTTGCTGATGTGCCAGTTACTTCATTTCTTGTTTACGCTGAAAAAAGTTTGAATTTAAAACGTGATTTTAATTCCCACTGGGTCTTAATTTCGGGGTCAGTCATGTTTACTAAGAATAGGATTCTTTGTAATGAAATGTAATTTTAGTTTATTTTTAACTGAATTGAAGTTGTTTACCATGGAGTATAAATCCTCGGTTGTCCAATTAGAAAAGTATTGCTGACGAAGATTTTTAATCGAAACGTACAGAGTTTTTAACAGTTGTGTTTCTTTTTATTTTCTTTTTCTGTTAATTTTTTGATGATGGTTTTGTTTCTTATATTATTATTATTATTATTATTATTATTATTATTATTATTATTATTATTATTATTATTATTATTATTATTATTATTATTATTATTATTATTATTATTATTATTATTATTATTATTATTATTATTATCATCATTATCATTATTATTATTACTATTATTATTATTATCATTATTATTATTATCATTATTTGACTGTTTCTCACGGCTAATGTTTGATCTTGCTTTGAGCCGGTTATTTTCAATTGCTACCGGGCCACAACCAGTAGCCTAGGGTAACAACTGTCTGTTTGTCGATGTCTTCTGTGTCTTTTAACTACTGCTGGTAGTCCAAAACCTTTCTCAGTACACGGGCTGTTCCAAGTAGGCAAGTTTTCTGAAGTGGCTCGATACCTGGTGCAAAGTCTATCTTTGATAGGTAATTCTCAAGATTTTTTGTCACAATGCCAAGAGCACCAATAAGGACCGGGATAATTATGACTGTCTTCACTTCGTTCCTCCAGCACTTCAAGATCTCATATTTTAGGTCTGTGTACACTTCTATTTTTTCTTTCTCTTTTCGCTCTATTCTGGTGTCAAAAGGACACGCCACGTCTATTAACATACAGGTTCTCTTCTTTTTCTTTACAATGGCAATGTCTGGTCGGTTGTGTTCCAGCTTCTCATCAGTCTGAATCGGAAAATCCCACAATACCTTTACTTCATCGTTCTCTAGAACCCTCATCTCTTTAGTGATGACGTGCTCATAGCTTTTTTCTGTACAAGGGAATCCATATTGTTGGCACAAGCTCCAGTGCAGCATGGCAGCCACTTTATCATGTCGACATTTCTTATATTCATTCTGGGCCAGCTGTTTACATTCAGAAACTATATGCGCAACTGTTTCGTCCCTCTCTCCGCACAACCTGCATTTGTCTTGGACATCTTTCTTGTCTATGTTTTTCATTATCCACCTGGTTCTTAATGCTTGATCTTGCGCTGCTAGCAGCAGTCCTTCCGTTTCTTTCTTAAGGTAGCCTTTCCGCAACCATAACCAGCTATTCTTGTTATCACGCACATCACTTGTTTCCTTGATAAACCTTGAATGCAGGGTCTTTTCTTCAAATGCTGCCTTATGCTTCTTTACAACCTCATCCTTCATTTTCTTTGGGTCTTCACTGTCATCAAATAGGCCTTCTCTGACAACCTCTGCGAGTAACGTTTCTTCTTTATCCTTTATGTAGAAGCCCATACTGTTTTCTTCTATTTTGACCACGTCTTGTACACTTAACAATCCCCTGCCACCTTCTTTTCTTTTCCAGTAAAGTCTATCTACATCTCCTTGCGGATGCATACTGTGATAGATGGTAAACATCTTTCTGGTTTTTCGATCGATTTCCTTCAACTCCGTTTTCGTCCATTCAATTATTCCTGCACCATATCTAATTATCGAAACAGCTCTGGCGTTTATTGCCTGCACAGTATTTCCACTATTGAGGCTGGACCTTAGGATCATCCTCAGTCTTCGAAAATACTCTTTTCTTACAATTTCTTTCATTTCCTTGCTTTTCTCCTTATCGCTTTGCAGTACCCCTAGGTATTTATAGGCTTCATCTATTTCTAATGACCGTATTCTTTCGCCGTCCGGTAATTCGATTCCGTCATTCTTTACTATCTTCCCTCGTTTCATCTCAATCATTGCACATTTCGAAATGCCAAACTCCATGCCGATGTCTTCGGAGATTAGCCTAACTGTTTGCACAAGGGTATCCAGCTCTTCCACTTTACGACTATATAGCTTCAAGTCATCCATAAACGAAAGATGATTCAAGTTACCCCTGTCTTTTCCTAGGTTGTATCCAATTGGCATGCTATTTAGGACAATTGACATTGGTATCAAAGCAACAACGAACAAAATCGGTGACAGACTATCACCTTGGAAGATACCTCGCTTTATCTTCACTTCTCCCAACCTTTCTCCAGCTGATGTCAGTTCTACTTTCCATTTAGTCATTGACCTTTCTATTAGATTCCTGATGTTGTCTGATATCTTGAAAATCTGCAAACACTGACAAATCCACGAATGCGGCACCATATCGTACGCCTTCTTGTAATCGATCCAAGCAAGGCATAGATTGGTGAGTCGCTTCTTAAAATTTTTCAGTACCATCTTATCTATCATCAACTGGTCTTTTGTACCTCTGCTATTACGCCTACACCCCTTCTGCTCATCAGGAAATAGATTCTTTCTTTCCAAGTGTGTATAAACTTCTTCAGCCAATATCCCCGTTAGCAGCTTCCACATTAAGGGAAGGCACGTGATTGGTCTGAAATTTGAGACATCGTTTCCCTTACTCTCATCTTTTTGAATCAAGCATGTGCGTCCCTTTGTCATCCATTCTGGTGTTTCTCCATTACTTAAAATTTCGTCCAACTGCATTGCTATTATCTCATGCAATTTGCTAAAACTTTTTAACCAGTATCCATTTACATTATTTGGTCCACTTGCTTTCCACTTTGGCGTCTTCCCTAGCTGCTTTTTCACCATCTCCTTTGTTATTTTGATATTTTCTTGCTTCTCTACTCCTGTGACTTGGTTCTTGACTTCCTCTAACCACTCTGCTTTTTCATTGTGTTGAACAGACTTACTCCAAATGTTACTCCAAAATGTAATACTGTCTTCTGCATCAGGTCTTACATCATTCCTTCTTTCAATTCCTTCTAGTTTCTCGAATAATCTCTTCTGATTAGTTTGAAAAAGCCTATTCTGCATGAATTGCTTACTTCTCTCTTCGTATTTTCTTATTTTTGCTGTCTTTGCTTTTATTCGTTGTTTCAACTCCTCCACCACTGCATTAATTCCCTTGTTCTTTACATGATATTGTCTTTCTAGCAATTCCTTCTTTCTCTCACTCCGAAGGTTGTTATTCTTCCATTCCTCTAATTTGCTGAGATCCTTCCTCAGACTCTGAACTTTGGCTTGCATTCTTCTTTTCCACCATGGTTGTTGGTTAGTTCCTTTTCATTATGATGATGATGATTATTATTATTATTATTATTATTATAATTCGCAAAGTGAAATCTTCCGGGAGTTCATGCCCCCTTGACCAAATATCCGTCATTCCTTTTAAGCATTGTCCGTACTTGAGGTCATACATAACTGAACTGATATCAGTAGTCGGGCGTCAGGGGTCTGTGCCCCATGAATGGAAAAGGGCAGTCACAATTTTACTTCATAAAAAAGGCGATACATCAGATCCTGCAAATTTTAGGCAAATCACATTGGAGTCAATACCACTGAAAATATTCACATCGTGCTTACGGAACAAAATATACAATTTCCTGAAGGACAATGAGATGATCGAACACAGCATACAAAAAGGTTTTACCCCGGGCATCTCTGGAACTTACGAACACACAGCACACATGGCCCACTTGATAAATACTGCTCGTCGAAAGCAGCGATCTCTTGTAATTACACTAATTGACCTCAAGAACGCTTTTGGGGAAGTTCATCATAATCTAATCAAGGAGGTCAACAACTATCATAAAATTCCTCAACCGATCTCTGACGTCAGTGATAGCCTCTACAAGGAATTTAACACATCCATCATCACACCTGAATTTCGTACACCATTCATAGAGGTAGGCCGGGGTGTTCTGCAAGGTGACTGTTTGTCCCCATTAATATTCAATATGTGCATCAATACCTTTATTCAATATATCAAAGCTGACGCGTTTCAGCAGATGGGCTACAGTAGTAGTGCAAACTTCACACCAAGGCACTGGTTTCAATTTGCCGACGACGCTTCCGTAGTATCAGGATTAGAAAGTGAAAATCAAGTTCTTTTAAATGCATTCACTCGTTGGTGTCAATGGTCAGAAATGATAATTCGAATTGACAAATGTGTCTCCTTCGGCATGGTCAAAAAGGCACCAAATGTCAGCAATTCCAACCAAAGTTATACGTAAATAATTCTCTGATACCACAAGTGAAAAAGGATGAAAATTTCAAGTATCTTGGAAGGTACTACAATTTTGAAATGGAAGTATCGAAGCACAGGGACAAGGCTAAAATGAAAATCGAAGATTTGATGACCTCCATCGATGCTCTTCCTCTTCACCCAAAGAACAAAACGCAATTATACAAACATTACGTCCTTAGCAAGATATCGTGGGATCTCACTATAGCAAATTTAGGCCTTACGTGGGTTAGAAATAACTTAGATAATGTCGTTGCTTCATATTTACGACGCTGGATCGATATCCCCATCAACGGAACCCTTGATATTTGCTTACTTTCCAAAGATAAATTTGGTCTAGATATTATGATGCCATCTACAAAATTTACTCTCTGCCAAAGGGTGTTGAGAAATTGCTTGAAGAACTCTCCAAATGAGGACGTTAAGAAAATCTATGAAGAGTCTAACAAAGGAACAAATGTCCAGTTTGATAGAATAGTACACGGGAAGCGCTAAAATCAATCAGAAACGAAAAAGAACAGAGGATAGAGAACAAACTTGTGAGTCAAGGGATGCTTTTCAATTTTCTTGTTAGCAATATACAGCCAAAATTTATCAGGCTTTGGTCAGATGTTCATCACTCGATGCCAAAAAATATCTTTAACCTCGCTATTAGATTTCTAAACAATACTCTGGCCAATCGGAGTAATATGGTATTATGGGGACAGACGGATGATTCTCGTTGTACATTTTGTAAAGAACATGAAACATTGTCACATGTTATTGCTGGCTGTAAGAAATATTTGGACCAAGGCCGTTACACCTGGAGACATAATTCTATCCTTAGTTTCATAGCTAGGACGCTGAGCTCTGTGAAGGATATATCGCTCTATGTAGACTTTGATGGCTGGGAATCGCCATGTGTTATTACTGGTATGGAACTAAGACCTGATTTGTTGGCTGTCAAGGTGCAACGTTGTACATAATGGAGTTGACAGTTGGATTCGAGGCAAATATTGAAAAGAACGCTGCAAGGAAGGAAGCCAAATATGAAGAACTATCTCGCAGGTTAAACGATGAATATGATGAGGTAAATTTTGTGAATGTGTCAATGGGTAGCATTGGAGTTTTTGGTAAGTCTTTTAATTCATTTTTAACCATGATGTCAAGCATTGGTATAGGAGAAAAGAGCTCAACATATATAATGAAAACGGCAGCTAATATAGCCTTAAGGTGTAGTTACTACATCTTTTGCCGCAGGAATAAGCAGTGGACAGAACAGTCATTACTCCAGCTTTAGACAATTTTAATTGCTAGTGAACAATTCTTTTTCTTTTAGAGAACGATTTGAACTTTTAAACATGTAATTTGAACTTTTAGGCATCTTTCTTTTCCTTGGTATCCAGCAGTCGTATCTCTGCCTGTCATTAGAGAGGAGGTCGACTGGTATTGTATTAGTAGTTTTTAATTTTGTTGAAAATATATGAAGTTTCCATTATTATTATTATTATTATTATTGTTTCAGTTCGCACAGCTTGATGTTCTGCTGGAATTTTGCAATGTCAGCTGTCCACAGCCAGTAAACTAAGGTGACATTGTCTTTTCTGCTAGCTACTCCCTTATTATTATTATTATTATTATTATTATTATTATTATTATTATTATTATTATTATTATTATTATTATTATTATTATTATTATTATTATTATCATTATCGTCATATCGCATACTGTCTAAGTCAGCTGGGATCTTTTTCCTTGAGGTTCTGTGACAACAAGTCTTCTCAAATCTCAAGAACTTTCCTGAGGATCCTTCCAGAATACAAGATTGCACTCTTGTGCAATTCCACTATCTTTGTTTCGATACCAATGTCCTCCAGTCTCTTTCTCAACAGTTTTGGAGTTGTTCCTAAAGCTCCAATTATGATAGGGATGACTTTCACTTGCTTGTTCCAAATTTTTCTAAGCTCCCTGGCAAAATCTCGATATTTTTCAATTTTTTCCATTTCCTTTGCATCTACCCTGCTATCATAAGGCACTGCAAAATCAATTATCTTGCATATATTGTTCTTTTCGTCTGTCACGATCATGTCAGGCCTTCTCACTTCAATCACATGGTCTGTTTGCACTTCAAAATCCCACAGAGTGTGGAAATCATTGTTCTCACAGACTGCATCTGGCTCATGTTCGTACCATTTCTCGTTGACATCAAATCCACACCGTTTACTGACTTCCCCATGCACTTTCTTCCCAACCCAGTCGTGTCGACGTTTATATTCCTTTTGTGCCATTTCACTGCACTCGCTCAGAATATGATTGACACTTTCGTCAACTTGACCGCACATTATGCACTTACTTTCTTGTTGGGTCTTGTCTATCTTTGCCTTGATCAAATTAGCTCTCATTGCCTGCTCTTGAGCTGCTATTATCAATGTTTCTGTCTCCCTTTTTCAACGTGCCATCCTTTAACTACATACATTGTTGCTCGTCCGCTAGATTTTCTGTCTGCCTAATGAACTGCCCATGTAGCATCTTTGCTTTCCAGTTGTTTTGTCTTTTGTGTTGTTTTCGTTTCTTGAAATCATTCTTACTTTCAATAGCTGCTTCCCAGTCTGTAACTTCATCGGCACCTCTTGCAGCACTTATGAGCCTCTCGTCACTCATTTTTACGTATCCTTGTAATCCCAGTTTAGCTAAATTCACTGTATCTTCGACACTCAGGAGTCCTCTCCCCCCCTTCACTTCGTGGTATGTACAGACGATCAACGTTGCTCCTAGGATGCAGCGCATTATGCATAGTCATTAACTTTCTGGTTCTTCTATCCATTTCTTGTAGCTCACTAATGGTCCAGTCAAGGAAAGAAGCTGAGTATCTTAGCATTGGTATGGCCCATGGGTTGATTGCTTTGATTATGTTGCCACCATTGAGCTTGGTTTCAAGTATTTTCCTGACACGCCTTTTGTATTCTTTTCCAACTTTTTCTTTCATATCTTTCCGCTGTATTTCGTTTGATTGTAATATACCCAGATATTCATAGCTATCATCTTCCTTTAGTGATATTATCTTTTCGTCATTGGGCAATTCTATTCCTTCTGACTTGATTATCTTTCCTCTCTGCATTATCAGAACTGCACATTTATCTAACCCAAACTGCATGCCTATGTCGTTGCTGAATACTCTGACTGTCTGGACAAGTGAGTCTAATTCCTTCTCATTTTTCGCATATAACTTGAGGTCGTCCATGTATAGTAAGTGGTTGATTTTCTCTTTACTCTTTGTGATTTTATCTTTCTCAGAACATGTGTGAGAGGAATCATTGCAACAACAAATAAAAGAGGTGAGAGTGCGTCGCCTTGAAAAATCCCCCTCTTGATGTTCACTTCTCCAAGTTGCTGGTTTGCAAATGTCAGTTCAACTCTCCAAGTATTCATTGTGTTTTCAAGGAACAGTTGTATGTTGTCGCTAATACCTAATGATTTCAAACACTCCAATATCCACGAATGAGGCATCATGTCATAAGCCTTTCTGTAATCTACCCAGCCCATCGCCAAGTTCTTTTTTCTCATCCTGGCCTCTCGCAACACCAATCTGTCAATGAATAGTAAGTCTGCAGTTCCCATCGATTTTCTTTTGCAACCTTTCTGCTCCTCCGGTAGTAGTTTCTCTTTTTCTAAGAACTCATAGACTTCATCAGTTATCAATCCAGTCAGTAGCTTCCAAACAAGTGGTAAGCAGGTTATTGGTCTGTAATTACTTGATTCTATCCCCTTTGACTTATCCTTTTGAATGAGAACCGTTCTGCCTTTCGTCATCCATTCAGGTGTATCTCCTTCAAGACAATGAGCAAGATATTGTGTCAAATATGTGTGCATGCTGGTAAAATTCTTCAGCCAAATCCTTGCACCCCATCGGGACCTGGCGCCTTCCAGTTAGGGATCTTTCTAAGCAACTTTTTCAGTTTTGGTTCAGTTATTTCAACCCTTTCTTGCTTTGGTATATCTCCCATTTCCTGTTTGAAATCATTCAGCCATTCTGCCCTAACGTTATGTTTTACCTCCTTACCCCAGATGTCCGACCAAAATTGTTTTGATTCATCAGCATCAGGTATAGCATTTTTATTATTTTGCCCTTCATCATTATTAAGTTCTGATAAAATCTACTCTCGTTGTTCTTGAACATCCTATTTTGTTGGTATTGATTGATTCTTTGCTGGTATCTTGAGATCTTTGCTGTTTTTGCATTGATCCTTTGCCTTATTTCTTCTTTAACTATTTGCAACCCTTTCTGTTTGATTCCATATTTCCTTTGTAAGGCGTCTTGATATCTTTTCTTTACAATTTTCTTGTCTATCAATGAGCTTACTCTACCGAAATCTTTGTTCATCTCCTTTATCTGTCTGACAAGCCTCTTCTTCTACCATGGCTCTTTTCTTCCATCTATCTTCTTGTTTTTAGCACCAAGGTTTTCACACACAATAGCCGCTCGATAGTATATCGTATCATTCGTATCTGTGATATTATCTATTTCAAGCTTTCCTAGTACACTATCAACTTTTTTCACTGTTTCGATCAGCTTTGCACGATCCACTCCTCTCATTGCTGGCAATCGTGCCCTTGGTTTCTTCCTAATTTCCATCATCATTTTCAATATCTCTCTGTTCTCTTCCGTCAATACTGCACCGTCCTTGATTTCAACCCAATCTACTTGTTCGTCGTGTTCAATTTGTGGACTTACTCCGTCACTGTCATCTCCAGTTGCTGTCCTTTCAGAGTCGTTACCACCTTTTTCAACGATCAACCTATCAATTTCACCATATGCTGCATCATCAACATTCCTTTGTATTTCTTCCAGTTCAAGTGAACTTAACCACTGTTTCTTCACAATTTGGAACTTTTGATCAATCAGCCGCTGTTCTGTGACATTAAACATCCCTCTGTCGTTCCATAACAAATGCATTCTTTTCCTATAACCTCTCGTCTTTGGATCACTCAAATAGAAACACTCCATAACTACTCTATTTTCATACTGTGTCCATTTCCTTCTCATCCTCGCAGCAGTAGCTGGATGACGACCGGGCCCATGCTGCTGTGCCATGGGACACCTGCCGGACGAAGGACCTTCACCATCGTTCGCTCCGGCCCAACTGAAGTCGTTGTTTAACAAACTGTTTGCATTCATTATACATCACTTGCGTGAGGATGGTTTCAGCATCACCAAAAAGCAGTGTTTTTCTCTTGACACTATCAATAGGAGGGTTGCCGGCCAAAGCTGAAGACCCCCTCCTGGCCATGAGACAGACTAGCCCCCGCCGGACGCCAACCCGGTACTTCATGGTCTCGGGGAGAGCTGACAGGTACTACACCTTGCTCAAGGGTGACCTGGAGGAAGTTGCAGCAAAGGGTAACCTCATTATCCCACGTCGAAACTCTACCACCGGATGCAGTTTTATGTCATACCCAGGATTATTATTATTATTATTATTATCTGCGAGTTCACTCCTAAAGTTCATAGTCTGGAGGAATGGTTCATCAAATGTCAAGCTGCAACAAGCAGCCTCAGACACTCAATACTTTTCTTAGTATCCCAGCTGTTCCAAGGAGGGCTGACTTCTGGATGCAGTGAATATCACCTGGTAATCCTAAACTCAACAAATGTTCTTTTAACTTTTTGGGAATGGAGCCAAGGGCCCCAACCACTATTGGAATCACTTTTGCTTTAACATTCCATAATCTCATTATTTCCAGCTTTAGTTCACTGTATTTGCTGATCTTCTCCCATTCTTTGTCGGGAATATTTTGGTCCGCAGGAATGGCTACATCAATGACAATGCATTCTTTTTCTTCCCAATCGACGATGACAATGTCCGGTCTTCTGTGCTCTATGACTCGATCAGTTTGGATGGAGAAATCCCACAAGAGTTTGTATCTCTTGTTTTCTACAACAGGACTTGGCTGATGTTGATACCATTTGTCTGTATGCTCCAGGTCATATTTCTTGCATAAGAGCCAATGGATGAAGCATGCAACTTTGTCATGTCTACGCTTATACTCCTTTTGGGCAAGTTTTTTGCAGCCACTAACAATGTGCGTGACATTCTCGGCCGCACCGCCACACAATCTACATGTATCATTTTCCTGTAAGTGGTAAATTCTTGCCTTTACAGAGTTTGTATTCAGCGCTTGTTCCTGAGCTGCCAGTATTAGAGATTCTGTTTCACGTTTTAATTCCCCTTTGCACAGCCAATTGAATGACTCATTTGTTTTCATATCATCAGTATCTTTTGCAAACTGCCCATGCAGTTTCTTTTCTTTCCAAGATGAAAGCTTTTCCGTCTCCTTTCTCTTCTTAAATTCTAATTTTGATTCGTTCTCCGTTGGCAGCTTCAGCTCTTTCCTTGCAAACTTCAACAATTCTTCCTGGTTCTGCGACAAGTACATGGCAATGCTTCGCCTTTCTTCTTCAACACAGTCTTCTATCGAACATATTCCTCGACCTCCTAGCTTCCTTGGCAGATAAAGTCTATCGACATCGCTCTTCGGGTGAAATCCACCATGCATGGTTAGTAATTTTCTTGTTTTACGATCAAACTGTCGCAGCTCCTCCTTTGTCCAGTCAACAATTGCAGCACTGTAACGTACAGATGCTACTGCCCAACAGTTAATTGCCTTGACCAAATTTCCTGCATTCAACTTGGATTTCAGCAACTTCTTCAATCTGTCATAATATGAAGTACGTATTCTCTCTTTCATTTCTCCATGCAACACTTGATCTATTTCCAGTACACCTAGGTACTTATATCCACCTTCATCAACACACTCAATTTTATCACCAGACTGAAGCTCTATTCCATCACATGTTACCAATTTACCTCGCTTTAAATTCAAAACTGCACACTTAGCAATACCAAACTCCATCCCAATATCAGAGCAACACGTCTCAACTGTCTTAACTAATGAATCAATTTCATTCATTGATTTCCCAAACAATTTAAGGTCATCCATAAAAAGCATGTGGTTAATAGTTAAGCTCTGCTTATCAACTTTATAGCCCATCTTGACATTATTTAATACACGTGAAATTGGTATCAACGCTATTACAAACAGAAGTGGTGAGAATGAATGGCCTTGAAATATTCCTCTTTTAATGTTGACAGTTCCAAGATTTTCTTGGTCATGGTGGAGTTGTGTCTTCCACAGAGGCATACTATTTTGGATCAGTTGTTTGATGTTATCAGCTATGCCAAACATTGATAAAGTCTCCAGTATCCACGAATGCGGAACCATGTCATTTGCTTTCTTGAAATCAACCCATGCCATGGCAAGATTGGTTTTCCTTCTTTTGCAATTTTTGAGTATAGCTTTATCTAGCATTAGATGGTCTTTTGTGCCTCTGGTTTTCTTTTTACATCCTTTTTGTTCTATCGGGAGGAGGTCATTATCTTCCAGGTGTTTGTACACTTTTTCTGTACATATACCTGATAGCATTTTCCATAGCAGATTTAGACAAGCAATAGGTCTATAATTTGAGGCTTCTGCTCCCTTAGATGGATCTTTTAATAGTAAGGTCGTACGTCCTGCTACTAGCCAACTTGGAACATTTCCTGTCAGAACGCAATCGTTGAGATTGGATACTAGCCTTTCATGGAGAGTTGTAAGTCTTTTTAGCCAAAAACCTTGTATGCCGTCAGGCCCTGGTGATTTCCAGTTCGGAAAGGATGATATTATTTGCTGCACGTCGTTCATCGTGACACTAATTGGTTCTTGTTGTTGTGTTCCTTTCAACTCGTCCTTCACTTTATTATTATTATTTTATTATTATTATTATTATTATTATCATTATTATTATTATCATTATTGTTATTATTATTATTATTATTATTATTATTATTATTATTATTATTATTATTATTATTATTATTATTATTATTATTATTATTATTATTATTATTATTATTATTATTATTATTATTATTATTATCATTATTATTGCAAAATGGAGGGCGGTCGTGCCTAATGGCGCTCCGTCCAACATTTCTGTTTTGATTTAATAATCCGTCGTAGCTGCCGCCGTTAATGCTGCTGGTGATATAGTTGGATTGTTTTTGTTATGATTGAGAAATTGAAACGAGCATACAAGACAGCAATTCGCAGTGGAAAGTTGCGTCGGAAAGGATATGTTGCGTCGGAAAGAAATTGTCAGCAGGTTTTGATTACAACTTTAGTTGTTATTTGCGAGTCCTCGATGAAGCTGAGTGGTCAAGTTTTGAGGAAAAAGAATCCCAGTTTCGTGCACAGATTGCTTCGAGACGCTTAAACCATGGGGATTTCATTTGTAAGGGAGACATTAGTCTTTGGATGCAGGTTCATAAAATCCTTCATGGCATATCTTACAAGAACCAAAACTTCCAATTTGTGCAACCAAATGGTCGCCATTGGAGCGTGGCACTGCAGCGCTACGCAGCACGCGTTGTCAAGACCTTTCCAAGAAACGATGAATACTCTATTCAAAGTGAGAATAATACCCTTGCCTTCATAAACAATCAGTTGGAGTTTATCAGGAAAACAATATGCCCTTTCTTCAGCATTAAAAACGCAGCAACGAATGATTCGAACAAAGTTTCTAAGGAAAAACTCGTTGATTTGTGGTTGAACAGACGTAAGAAGGCTATCGCTGTTATAAGAAACAACGGTTGTTGGCCTGCAACCGTAATTGCCCGTTCTACTGTTTCACAGAACGAAACTTATTTCAAGTCATCTCCGAAATGTGCAATTCGTAGTGAGTTCATACCATCAGAAATCGTTATTTTGATCGAGCTTTGGCTCGCTCCTTGGTAAATCAATCAAACCTATTTGATGTGGAAGAAATCGCAGAAATTGTAAAGCAATGCCCCAGAGGGAAATCATGCGGTATCGATGGAGTGTATTACGAAGATCTTCGAGAGTGTAATCGTGATGAAGAAATTGTGAATATTATGAATGTTTGTTTGGTTAATCAACGTGTCTCTGCATTTTGGAAACATTGTGTGATAAGTAGGATACCCAAGAAGAATTTTAACCCCGATGACCTTTCGACCCTCCGGGATATATCATTGTTGCCAGTGTCGTACAAGGTATTTTCAAAAGCTTTGTGTAGCAGGTTGCTTCCTTTTGTCTCAGATAAAGTAGCTTTTTGGCAACGTGCATTTCTCAGCAAGCGTGACAGGCAAGATTTGATTTTCACACTAAAAACAGCATTTGATGATTTTCGCCATAAGAGCTCGAAAATGGTGTCAGTATTTATTGATTTTGCAGATGCTTTCGGCAGCGTGGAGCATGGGTTCATCTTTGAAACACTTAAGTCATTCGGCATACCCTTGATTTAAAGTGCATTGATTGAGGACATTTATTGTTATTCGTCCTTCTCAGAGATTTGTGGGTGTGAACTCAGTGAACTGTTTCATATAATACGTGGCACCAAAACTGGAGAGCCTCTCAGTGCCCTCATTTTCATTCTGGTGATTGATGTTGTATGTCGGCCTATGTATAGAAGAGCTTTAGATGAAATGAACATTTTGAACGATGAGATCGTTAATCCATTACCGGTTCAGGCATTTGCAGACGATATTAACACTACCCATCATGACGCTAAGCTTATTCAAAAGATGTTCGATGTCAGCGAAGAAGTTAGTATTCAGTCAGGAATCGAAGTTAAACCTGAGAAATGTGCTGTACTCTACGCACGACGCTCTGGAAATAATTGGTACAAAGGAAAAAATGACGTCACTCCGTCCATTACTGTTCAGGGGAATGTTCTAGAGACACATGGTCGAAGCTATTCATACAAGTATTTAGGAAAATCTCTCTCGTTGTCAGGTGAAGACAGTGCTCAAGTTGAAGAATTTATTGAAACGTATCTCGATTTGGTAAAGAAAATCTCTGATTCCAGTTTACCTTTGGCACTTAAAGCAAGCGCATTAAATAACATGGCCCTAGCCAAAATCCTCCATCATTTTTATGATACACGATTAACGGAAGAACAACTGGATGATATCGACAAGTCAGTTACTACGACTGTCAGAGAAATGTATGGATTATACACCACTACAACCAAACTTGTGATTTACTTACCGCAGGAGTATGGTGGTATTGGAGTGAAAAGAGTGTCCGATGTTTATCGGACTACAAGACTGGCATTTTTAGTCAAGATGCTGAATCATGATGTGCCACAGTTCAGAAATATGGCTCGTGAGTCTTAAAGGTTGGATATGGTCAAAAGGGGAGTGCCACTTTCAGAGAATAGTAATAACTTTCTTGGTTATGATTTGAATTCTAATGGCTTTTTGAATACGACGACGCGATTCGGGTGCCAGTCAGACTGGCCAGACATGCTACGATATTCTCGTAAGTTGGATGTGAAAGTGATTTTTAGAAACGGAAAAGCAGAAGTAACTTACAAAGATTTAATTTTGGACGAAACCCCTACACTGCAGAAAAGACTGTTTCGCATCACGATAGATAGTGATCTTCAAAAGAGTAAAGAACTTAGCATTCAAGGTCCTTTTCTTGGACTAACTGATATTCAGATAAAAGCGTCACATTCTATATTTTACAACTGGAACATAAGTGATGATTTGGTCCGTTTTGCTATCAAAGCGCGTTTAAAGGGAGTACAAAGACCAGCATGCTTTGCGCCAAGTCAACAACTTGCTCTGCACAGCTTCCAGAATATCTGACTGTACGAAATTCACGAAAACAAAAACAAACGATTGCAAAGGTTGCTGGTCTTTGTACTCCCTTTAAGCTTACTCCCACAAACTTCACAACCTATATTTGGAACAGGACAAATGATCCGTGTTGCCCGTTTTGCTTTGGTCACACAGAGAGTATTGCTCACTTGTTTAATGGATGCAAGGAATTTCATAATTTCTACGGTCGCCGCCACGATCGGATTGTTGGGAAACTTTTCGATGAAATAAAGTTGATATCATGTTTGGGGAAGAAAGTTTATACAAACAAGTTACTAGAAACTTTGTTGCCGGAGTATCGAGAAGAGCTGACTTTGCTTCAACATCGGAAACCGGATATTGTCATAATTGATGAGACTTCATGAGTTATCATCATAGCAGAAGTTACAGTGTGTTTTGATCTCTACTTCGAATTCTAGTTTCCAGTCAAGTGTGATCGCTACCAGGAACTATGTGACTTTCTTCGTGAAAATGGTTGGAAACCTTCTCTTCATGTTCTGTGTTTTGGTGCGCTTGGCTGTATCAAAGATGACGTTTATGAACGATTGAGGAATATTGGTTTTGGAAAAGCAAAAACAAAGGAATTGTTAGCTTGGTGCTCGATTTCTAATATTATTGGAGCGAATTATATCTGGAGGCACAGGGTGAAAAAATTGAATCACTGATTCTTTCCATTACATCTTTCGCTTTCGTTTTTGGTCTGCTGTTGATTACACCTGGTTGTTGTTTACATCAAGATTGAGCCTTTTCATCCTTGATACTCAGTGATAAATTTATTCACCGTTTGTGCCATAGCGTTTATGAACTGTAACTGTAAAACCAGCAAACATTCTGTATATTAACTAAGCAGTAGGTCTCGCCATTTGCTTGGGTGCGGACTAACTTAGGATCGTATTATTATCATTATAATCGGAAATAGGTTTGTACGAATATTTTTTTTCCTTCCTTAGCTTTTACTTAGCCTTCGTGCATTCCATTCAGCTTGCCAGATATGAGATTGCTGTAATGGTTTTTAAATTCTTAGATTGTAATTAAGTGGATTTTTGATGAAAATGATACATGACGTTTTAAAAAAATTATTATTATTATCATTTTTATCATTATTATTATTATTATCATCATTATCATTATTATCATTATTATGATTATTATTATTATTACGAGTAAATTTCTTTGTTACTCATTTAGGATTTAACTGTTCTTTTCATAGGTTAACTTATTTGGTATTCTTTAAGGCGTTAACAGTTTTCATTCCACATGTCATGTTATGCGAGTCTCTAGTATTGCATTTGTAGGTTTATGACAATGCGTCCATTGTTTATAGCTGTGCTGTTCTCATCAAATGTTGGTAGCTGCAGTGCCTGCTTATGCAATTACAGGTAGCTTTGAATCTACTGGAGGACAAAATCAGGCAGGGTCTTTCGGAGCGTATGAAGAGCATGACCTGGATAGAATTTTCTAGGGGTAGACCCTCGGCTTACTATGCTCACGTGTCGGGTCGGGTCTGAGGAAGATCTTAGATCGAAACGTTTGGAATTTTAGCAGTCTCGTTTTTCTTTTCTTTTTTTCTGTTAAATTTTGATGAGGTTTTAGTTTATTTATTATTATTATCATTATTATTATTGGACTTATTGTATACCAGGGGCGTAGCTAGGATTTTCGGCTGGGGGGCAAAACCAAGTAATGACCCGACACGTGAGCATAGTAAGCTGAGGGTCTACCCCTAGAAAATTCTATCTAGGTCATGCTCTTCATACGCTCCGAAAGACCCTGCCTGATTTTGTCCTCCAGTAGATTCAAAGCTACCTGTAATTGCATAAGCAGGCACCGCAGCTACCAACATTTGATGAGAACAGCACAGCTATAAACAATGGACGCATTGTCATAAACCTACAAATGCAATACTAGAGACTCGCATAACATGACATGTGGAAAGAAAACTGTTAACGCCTTAAAGAATACCAAATAAGTTAACCTATGAAAAGAACAGTTAAATCCTAAATGAGTAACAAAGAAATTTACTTTTACTCGTAATGGTGAACGGAGAGAACATTCATTAGTCGCTGCAATAAGTTGCGACAAACAGTTTTCCAAAAAACGCATCAATCAGTTTGATGCTCTAAAGTCACGTACTTCCTTGTCTTCTTCAAACGAAGGAAACTGATGAGTGTGCGACTTGCTTTGGAAACCGTTTGTTTCTATCTTTTGAAGCTGCTAATTTTTTTTCTCTCCATTTCATATTTACAGTTTGATTTGCTTACCTTCCAGGATCTAATAGTTGTTTCCTTCTGAGGTAAAGTTACATGTTGCTTTTACAAGCATAAAAGTTTTCTTTCTACCGGTCATTTTAAGTGTCTATTGTTGCGTCAATTGTAATTCATTACGATAGAAGTTCTGTATCACAAATTATTTGGCTCAATATTCTGTAGAAACTAGAGAAGAAGCATTTCTTTTCTCTTCAAAGTGTATCGGTCCATTGTCAAAGAACAATGAAAATCTTACGAAATATTTCTTGAAATTTTCTGTAAAAAAGCTTGGGATGGCTCAAATCATTGTGCTTAGGGTACTGCATTATGATAGTAGTTCTAAGATATTCTCAACAGACAGCAGTTTCAATGAAACTTTTATCACAAATCTTACAATAGTTTTCCGACAGCTGCTTCCAAGCAATACAAATTTCCGACAAATTTTCCTTTAAGCATCTTTTAAGTTGCTTTAGGGGGCAGTCGCCCCCTAACCACTCTCTGTCTCGGCCACTGTTGTATACTCAGGGCTATAATTATCTACATACTGTAGAACAGGGAAAGGCGTCTACTCCATCTTCGGGGGCTTAGTGACTCCCAGCTAGGGTCTGTGTGCAGCTTCTCTCGAGATGTTCCCCTCCATGCTCCTGTTACTGCCAAAGCAGCAGAATACAGAACGGACTCAGCTTTTCAATTAAATTTGGCAAATTATATTTTAACTGAATTCAAATACTTGAGCGGAAATATAGTAAATAACACCACCATTATCTAATTCATTTAGAATATGCCTGGCAAATATCAGATATGGAATAGAGTATGACCCCAAATGACCCCAAATGGTCACCTTTTATGAGAGATGATATAAATATGGCAAATTTCGGTTATTTACAGAATAAATAATGCAATTACCATTATTGCTAGGCCTGAGTCTGGGTCGCTTTAGGCCGCCGTAGTTGCTCGAGTCTAAGGGGCCTTTGGGGTCGCTGAGGACGGACGAGCGTGCGTGGCAAGTTTGACATGCACGCAGTGATATCCATCACATCAGGAATACAAGATGAAAAACAACGCGTCTATTTGTCAACTGTATCGCTATTCTACGAATCACATCATCACAAACAAAGTTTCTTACCGTCTAAACCTTTTACTTGCTTGTTTGCTTGTTTCGTATTCTCTCCCCACTCCTTTTTAACAAAGATCCTCCTCCTCTCTCTCTCTTCGCACGGGTCTAGCCCCTCTTAGTGTCTTATAATCAAAATTTTACCCGAGGGTAAACCAGGGGGTACGCAATAGCCCTCACACAAGGGCTCAGTCATTGTGATCCTCGGGGTCGGTGAGTCTATTCTCGAAACTTACATTCAGCCTTTTGGGTCGTTATGGTCGTTTATTGCTACGATTCCAGGGACTTATACTGACGAAGTATTCGACCCAGTCGATCAGATTCGAATAACACGTAGGTCTAAGTTCAGAATAAACGTCCAAGTTCGTAAAAGTAACACAGGCCAAAAACGTCTATCTAACCTATGGTCAAAAATATGGATTAGTCTAACATCTGACCTAAAATCCACCAAAAAATATCAACACGCTTAAACACACGATCAAAAAAATGTTATCAAAAGTATACAAAGAGAGAAAGATGACGCAGATGTGTTCTACTGACATCTCATATTTTGCCTTACACTCGTAATTCAGCCCCTCTAAATTAAAGCAATTTAAAGTTTTCATAGTCTTGTTCATTGTGATACTTCTTATATTACCTTGCAGTTTTCTTTCTTCCCGACAATCTTACAGTTGTCATTTAAACAACAACCTCTGAGGGTACCATTATGGAAATAAGATCGATTAGACATTTTAATGCTATCCATGTCACCGCAATGAGGGCTATTTCCACCGGTATTTATCTAACTTTCATTAAAATTCTAACGATTCTAATTTTCATTATACATTTCATTTCTGTTTAGTGGCAAATGGATACATACCTACATAGATATACATAGATATACATAGATATACATAGATACATAGATACATAGATACGTAGATACAAGGATACAAGGATACAAAGATACACAGATACATAGATACATGCATACACACACACATTTTAAGATGACATTAAGAAACTTCACGAAACCTGCTTTCAAGGATCGTGGACCACAATTTTAATGTGGTATGACTGAGTTTGTTCAAATGACATATGGATATTGGCTTTTACTTACCAATGAATATGATGGTGTTACTTGAAGATTTGCCCCATAACTCAACAAAGTGCACGACGTCACCAAAACGGAGAGATGGATGACTGGTAAATACAATGCAAGGCGTTTTAAAAGAGCTGTTGAAGCCATCTGCAAGAGAAAGGAGCTATTAATGAGGTGTAGATTTATAGATGTATAAATTGTTTTACATTGCTTCAGAGTGTACGGACGTGTTTCTGCTCCCTCAGTTTTTCCATCGTGATGTGAGCTGTTTCTACGAAGATATGCGAGGCAAATAAACATAAAATGGAGTAGAAATGATTGAGTCTGGCAAATTCTGCATCGCTCAAAAATGTTCAGAGGTAGGAGGAAGCAAGATTAAGGTGAAGCCGTAGGCCTGGATCAGCTAGAGGATGAGTTGAAAACCTGTACATATCCGAAGAATTGCTAGAAAGTATTATGGACAAGAAACTTGTAGAGCTCAAGAAGGAACATTCCACAATTGATTGCATTGAAAAGCTGCAAGCTACGATAGCACAGCAAGAATGAAGAACTACCATGTTAAAGGCCAATGCAACTATAATGCAGAAATACAAATAAAGGCTGGAGCTAGGCTGCGACGATATTGAGCAGTACCAGCGCAAATACTAATACTTTATTCGCTTAGTTATCAATATAACATTTTGCATGCATAGAAGAAGTTTGTTTGATTCTTATTAGAGACCTGGAACCTAGTACCCCAGTCTAAAAATAGCACAAGGTGGGCATTTTGCAGCTTGTGTCCACATCCCATATTTTTCAGAGCATCAAACTGCACCTCTATACGAATTTTCATGCTGTTATCACATATTGCACGATTACTGTAATAATATCCCCACTACTATGGAGATTCCACATCCAATTCTATTGGAATCAAGGAGACCTTTTATTCTCTCGGCTCTCAGTCACACTTTTCAAACCATGGTCAGTGGAGTGGCCACTACAGCAACCAAATTGCATCTCAAACAGAATCTCACGGAGTTCTTAAAAGCTGTATAGTTGCTGGTGCGTAAGTTTTTCAAAGATCTTACTAAAAACTGAAAATAAAGAGATGGGCCAGTAATTCGCATTAATTGCTGTATCACCTTTCTTGTGAATTGGAATAACCATAGCAATCTTTAATTTGTCAGGAAAGATACCATCCCGGAATGATTCATTGACATTGATGATTAGAGAGAGCTGTGAGGAAATGCGGGGGTCAAGTAATTTGAGTAGTTTTACTGGAATACTATTTGGTCCAAGAGCCTTGCCTTTCCTAAGTGACTGCATTATTATAGAAATCTCATCAGGGACTATTGGGGGAAATCAAAACGCTGCAATCATTTGAAAAGTAAAAGTACTTGTGCGGAAAATTTGGATTTCTTGAGATTTTCTCTGCAATTGTATCAGCAAAAATGAGAAAATATTCATTAAAGTTGTTAACAATGCTAACAGGATCTGTTATTTTGACACCATTATTAACAGTAATGTTGGAAATTGAGACTGTTTCACTAGTGACTGTCCTAGTTTTGATGGCGCTTTTAATGCCCTTCCAAAGCAGCTTAATATTTGCTTTATTCTCTGCAAAGTAGTCCAGTGGCAGTTTGATTTATAAAATTTATGTGCAACATAAATACAGTTAATTCTTCGAATGGGCTAATTTGTGGTTGTTTACCACTATACGGAGTTAATTCAGCGCCTTCTAATTTTCTCACCCATAAGGATTAAATATATCTCTTTGGCGGATTGCACTGAACTCCAAAATGATAGGATCAAAGATTCATTAACAATTTTGGAATTCCCTCTTGGGTAAATGTGCTAATGTTGGGCTCAGTGGCCTGACGATGTAAGCACAGCAGTTTGAATTCCAGCAAACAATGGTGCAGACCCAGATAAGGGAAATTATAGATACAGCCTTGCCCAATCGCTGAACGAAGCTGAGTAAGCTACCCAATCACAAGGTGTAAAGTGCTGAAACAATACATTACAACACGAGCATGCCCCTAAGAGTAAATCACATGGAAGATCTGCCCGGTTGAATTTTGCAAAGCTAGCAAATACTGACAGAAATGGGAAACAACCGAGGATCAGTTAAAGCAAGTACCCTCCTCGGTGCAGTGAGGTCAAGAGCAAAGTGCAAGAAACAAACAAACGAATACTACACACAGCCATCAAGACATGTAGAAATGAACTGCCTGATCAAGTACCAGAGGCTGTATTTGATGCAACAATGACTGCAGCAGCGACAGGTTTGCCAGTCGTCTGTGTCTTGAAACCTACGATGAAACGGCACGCCCAAGGTGGTTTTCCACCCCCACAGACGTCAACAACACCAGCAAGCAGAGATACAATTACTATACCAGTGCTCAGTGAATAACGTGAAGTTTCTAAAAAAAAATCAATCAGAGAAGTCATTTCATTTCATTTTAAATTTTTTATACACGGTGGCCCCATCAACCAAGAGTGGCTGCTTTTCAGGGGGCCGTGGAAAAAACCTAATTACAATAGTACTAAAATAAAAAAGAATATTTACAATGTTAAATTAGAATAAATGAAAAATTAAAATCTATTTACATTTCAGTCTACATTTAAAAGTAGACAGAGAGGGGGCTAGCTTGACCTCATGTTTTAATTCATTCCAACCCTTTGCTCCACGGAACGAAAATGCTTTTTGGCCATTACTTGTTTTCATTCGTGGAGCAAGTAAGTCAGTCTCACGATTTCTCAAATTTACAATCTCCCGTGTCGAGTTTCTCGTGAATAAAGTAGAGAGGTAAGTGGGCGCGAGACCACTTATTGATTTGAAAACAATGGTAGTAGTCTCTTGTTTGATCATGTCGTGGACTGTCGGCCATTTGAGCTCTTTAATCAAGTTTGCTGCTGCTGCATCATAGCTACTGTTGGTAACTATTCTCGCAGCACGATTTTGTAACTTTTGTAGCATCAAAAGGCGAGATTCTCCACAGCTACCCCACACAGAGCAACAGTAGCGAAAATGGGGCTCAACGATACCTCTATACATCTGACTCAGGGTATGCTTTGGAAGCAATTTCTTAGCATATTTTAGGAATCCCAAAGAGCGAGAAATCTTTGAACGTAAAGCCTTAGTATGCTCATCCCACACAAGATGTTTATCAAGTTGCACTCCCAAGTATTTCGCATTATCTACAACATCAATATGCGAGTTGCCAATGGCGAAAGACGGGGTCGGTAATAATTTATCTGATATCTTCTTGATATTAGGCCTAGAGCCTATAACCATTGCTTGTGTTTTGATTACATTGAGAGACAACTTATTACCTTATTAACTTATTCTCAGCTGGCAATATGTTATCCTCTTGTACACTGACTAGGCGTAGATACACTGACTTGTTACAAAGTTACCGTAGAGCTGAGATAAGATTACAGAACATTGATTGGACAAAATGGCATTATCCAAGAAAAATGATGCAAGAACCACGCTCATCACTTCCTGTCTGGTTGCACTGAAAGACGACACTATGACAACTGGAAGTCTGGCCTGACATGCATAACATGGCAGCAAGTTAAGTATCTCTTTAAGATGACATATTTTCCTTTACATTTTCAAGTTCTCGCAATATTTTGATATTTCTTCCACCAATTCCAAACGAGATTCGAAACATTGACCAACGCTATTCCAGACTAAAACTGACGAGAAGCCGGGAAAGAAAACTGGTGTCCAAAGGACGACGACTTCTATATATACTTGTATAAATAAAGCAAGAACGATGCAGAGGCCACGGTTTCAGTTACTACTTCCTGCCAACGGACAAGACATTCAATGTCAAAAAAGCAATTGTTTGTTAGCTTCTTCGTAAGGAATAACATGCTAGACGCACGTTCTCCCCTTGTAGAGGAGTATCGCCCTTTTGGAACACTCAGTTAAACTAAGTAGAATTTTGTAATTTTAGTTACAATTACAAGATAGTGCTTACCGTTATTTTAATCCTTTGCTATTCATATCACCTTTCTAAAAGCAACGTGTCTGATTGTCGCTCCATCTTTCCATTATATTGTTTTTAGTGCCGAGAGGTTTGAGCGGCCTAATGTCCAGTATTCGCCCATTTGGAACGCTGGCAAAATTGTTACGAGCGCCTTGCGTGAAGTATGAAAAGCCAATGTTCATGTAATTGATGTGCAACGTGAAAGACTATTATTTCTTCGTGATCTTATCCCTCCCCTTTACCACCCTCAAGTGCTTGGAAACATGCTTTCCGATATTCCAACATCTCCCGTTGCCTCCGCCCAGTTTCCTACATGGAAATGACGTTTGAGCATGTGACATAGGAAGAAGTCACCTGGAAGGCTCGAGCGGTCACAGGTGCACGATAAGGGCGGCTTAGGCCAGTCAGCGTGGCTGTAAAATCAACACATCCGGTGCCTCAACTGTTCAAGCAATCGTTCAGGATCCCGCAGAGTTTTCATTTCAAAGGCTCAATGTCAACAACCAGACCATGCAGATTTAGTTATTGCCGAAAAATTTCAACGAATGGAGTAAAAATAAAACAGACTTGCAGAAAGGCAGCTTGAAAAAATGAAGACACTTACGCATTCATTTCAGGTCGGTACTGTTATCTTCAATTTGTAAAGCAGCGAAAGGAAATATAACAACAAATACAAATGACAACAAAGAAGATGGCGTCACCAAACCGTTTTCGCGCGCTTCTTGTGGGAAACTAGACCAAGGCCCCCGCCATAGCAAAGTTTTGCTCTGTAGTCAAATGTGTCAGTATCCGAGAGTGTTCCAAAAGGGCGATACTCCTCTATTTGTTTTTCCTTTCAGGCGTGATAATCCGTTTGCGATCGCCACCAGTACAGAAACATATGACATCTGGAATGAGCAAATGTGATGTGAGGATGCCAATTTCCTGACAACATGTCAGGACTGTACCTATGACCGAGCAACACAACGCTGATGAGTATATCTGCCGCATTTGACCAGGTACTTTGTAATTCTAGCCTGCATATAGACATGAACAACTGTTTTTCCTGAGTTCGCGAAGGTGACGGATCCTCTCAACTTATATATGCTATGATTTATTGCCCTTAAGGGCTTTCTTTGTATAGATAGATTTGGAACAGATATCTAGATGCTATCTTTATGTGCTGTCAGTGCTTTAAAACTTCCAAGCGTGTACGCACCATGGTATCGTGTAGAATATGCTAATTCTCGCCTGGCTTTCCGAATATGTCACGTTATCGTTGTTACAACGCAAATCTCATCTCTTAATGCTGTTTTAAATGACATTTGTGCACTGAAGACATTTGCAAGAAATTATGTTGCTCTACGCTTGTGCTGTATACGATGTGATGACGAAAGTACCACAGAATCGTCTAGAAAAGATTTTTGAGGTGGCAAACATAATAGAATGCTTCTCTCCTGGATTAGGAGTAATATGAAATACATGGGAACTTAATCTGCCCGCTAGTGTAAGTGCCACTCGGAGATTCCGTTGAGTAGCCTTTTAATTGAAAGAAGTAAATAAGCATAAGACAATAACCACTGGGACCTTTGCGAAAAAAACATGATCAGTTCTTTAGCATTTTAATTTCAACGTTTGGTCTCGCGATATGCATGGGTACCATGGTGAATCTTATTTCGATTTCAATAGCCTCTCATATTTGCAAATACCCTTGGTATCGTGATGGTGTTCCAATGGACTAATTTTACCATTCTCGGGAAATGGAGATTGCATTTTCATCTGTCCTATTTCGGAATCCTTTGAAAAGGCTAAAATACTTTACTTGCTTCACCTGGCTCCTTGTCACGACCCCAGGACGGAAAAAATATTGTCTACTGTTATTAAAGATGGCAAAACGTTCAGGCAATGCCAAATCTATTTTCTTCTTCGCAGGTCTTCATAAACTTTTCGTGTCTTGGGGATTGCGCATGCGCAATTGTGGGAGTCAATTGTCCTCAATAGGCCAATTTGCCGTCGACTACGAAAAGTTGAAAGCACGTTTTCTCGTTCATGCCACAAAAATCTACCACATATAGCCTATTTATACCACACAATGAGATACAGGTGAATCCATTAGATGGACCATGCTCATCTATCTAATTGGATTTGCCAGGCACATCCCAGAATGGTACGGACATACCAGTATGGGACCCGCCCTACGGACCACCGGCCAAATATCCGTCCAGGACCCACCCTCTAAATTTTACTGACATTGCAGAATGATTTGGCTCTCTTTTCTGCAGTGCTGGTTACCCCTAGGGACAATTGCCCTCCCTCGTTGCGTCTCCAATTCCCCATTTCAAGCTTTAATAGTTCGACTTAATCTAGGTAGTATTGTATTTAAGTTAGATTTAGATTAAATTAGCTTAATTATATGACAAATGGGAAACAGTTTCTCTCTTCACTTCGGTCATTTCTGATGAAGTACAACAAGAACTAAGATGATGAGACCTCTCGAGGCAAACCTAGGCCCAATAAGGCCATGCGGCTAAGGGTCTGAGCACATGAGATAGAATTAAACTTGCTTTTGACTCATTGGCAACTCGATTTCGAAATTATTTGCAGTAAGAACAGTCCTCAGAAGATTCACTTTGATTGCATTGTTGAAGTAGCCTGCCTCTTATGCTCATCATGCCCTGAATTTTAATGTTAATCCAGGGTTTATTTCTTACTTTTAGAGACTTTTTGTGCAGTTTCTCTTTGGGTAGTGTCTATCAACAAGTTGGTTTAAATCTTCTAAAAATTTAATCTAATCTAATCCAATTTGAATTAAAACCTAATTTTATCAAATTTAATTTAATAAAATCTAATAAAATTTTATTTTATTTAATCTTCTAAAGGTTAGGCTTAGGGTTAGGGTTGCCAAATTATTTTCAACAATAAGATCATCGGTTTCCAAAAAGTCAAAATTCATATTTTGGTAGTCATCAAGGAATTTTGAACTATCGAAGTTTTTATAATGAAAAAAATATAACACAAGATATTATTATAAGCTGGTGCAGAACTTTGAAGAATGGATCACTGGGGAAATGATCTGAAAGATGGGAAGTGCGAAGAGCAGAAGATGCAGAGCTTAGTACCAGCAACCAAATATTTCAATTTTATCGAGTTATATGGGTGGAAAAAAATTTGAGCTTTTCCAAAAGTATATTTTTGTCGTGAGGCAAAAACGAGGGTGATTTTTGTCTCTAAAGCAAACCCCTCCCTTCATCATTATCATCAGATGACACCATGGAAATAGAGCTCTCTGATTGGCTAGTAAGCCATGATTAAGTCATATGTAAACAAACCAAAGACTCTATTACTAGCAAATCTGCTCCTGTTGTCCTGGTCACAACAGATACAATAAAAAGTCATTGTAAGATTCAATAAAGACGTGCACTCTCAGCTATTTTGGACAATTACTCATTCCAGCAGCGATGAACATGCACCGCCCCCCCCCCCCGCCAAAGCGTACACGAACAGTCTGCGCTCTCATCTCATCAACAAAATTAAACATTGTCTCATTACTTATTACAGTCAAGGCAAGAGTAGTGTGACCAATTGAAATAGATTATGCGAATATTAATCGTATAATAATCAAATCTCAATTTTCAAGATTCAAATAATAATAATGTTGCCATTGAACTGACCCCCATACACTGTGTAAGTTGGACAATAGTTCAGCAGATGTATGTGCTAGAGGAAGACAAAACAAGGAATTAAATGTATTTAGCAGTGCGAGGGCCTTACACCACAGCCTTACACCACATGTCACATCATTATTCGAATTATTATTCGAATAATAATAATCCATTCATGATTTGGAAAAATCAAATATCTTAGGATTATACTGGTCACACTACTCTTGCTTTGATTATAATTATGTCTTCATTTCCCTTATTTTTCATATATCATTCAATAAAATGTTGCAAATACATATTACGGCCTACACTACTCACAAGAAATTACTTTACAATACTACTGGGACAAATACCCCCCGGGGAGCAAAAGGCTGTGACTACCCCCAAAGGAATTAACGTAGATGAAAAAGAAATACAAGCTCCTTAAACGTAAACAATACTACTAAAAACAACACATATGGATAATAAGAACAATTTGATACCCAAGCCTGCTGCATATTAGATGTCAGATCTAAGTGATGAAGGGGTTGAAACAGAAACATAGTCATGGCGGTCGCACGCATATTTCGCTGCTGCTAAATGTTTGAGGTCAGTGCCATAGTTGCTGTTAAATGATTTCAAGCTTAATGATGTAAGAGCTGTAAACTAAATTGCGATAACAACCTGGTATAATTTGAAGTGAAATTTAAGTCGAATATGCCAAAAACGAGAATAGGAGCGAGCTCTGTAGGTCACGCCTCCAACCAGGAGTTAGGCCACGAGACTGAGAGCAGCGAGGAAGAAGTCGATGAAAAAGATCAAAGTTTCTCCATGAGCTCCTTAGAAGAAGTTCTCGGTTGAAAATTAACGGAGCATTTAAAGGATTTAGCAACGAAGGACTGCATTGAAAGTCTCAAGAAAACTGTGTCACAACAAGATCTCCGGATATCCACCCTTGAAGCCAGAATAGTCATGTTGGAAAAGTACATTGAACGGATCGAGGATAGAAACGAGGAAAACGAGCAATACCAGAGGAGACTTTGCCTTCGCATAAATGGTATTGAAGTGAGTGATGATGAATCTGGCGATGATTGCCTTGATCAAGTCAAAAAGGTCTTCGAGGACATCAAAGTTGAAGTTCCTGATGTTGCGATCGATCGTGCGCATCGCATTGGAAAAGTCAAGCGTGATAACAATGGGAAACCCCAAACGCAGATGATAATGCGTTTCACCTCTTGGAGATTCAGGAACCGTGTTTACAGTGCAAGGAAAGCAACAAGAAAGTATAAAATCCACCTTGATTTGACAAAAAGCCGACTGAACCTGATCAACACTGCGAATGACTTGTTGGTAGATGCTGGAAGAAACAAGTGTTTTGCTTTTGCGGACGTTAATTGTCGACCATGCCTCAAGCTAGAAGATGACTTCCGTTTCTTCTCAAATGAAGGAGACCTCAAGCAGATCCTGGACTTTGAAGAAACTGACAAGGAAGAAGAAATGAATGGCTCTTCTGATGAGTCGACTTAATTTAAAAACCCTTCTTGCGTTATGGTATCTGTTTTATTCCTTGTTTTGCGTTATAGTACTCGTTTTGTTGCTGTTATTTGTTTGTTGTTTGGGTCATTTGTTGTGAACTAGTTGTGTTGAAATAAATTTTTCCATGCTAAGAGGTGAAACCAATCTCCTTGTGATAAGACAAACATGATTTGTTGAAAACTTTGCCTCAAGCAGAGCCTTCCTTGTTCTGTCCGACTAATCTTTGCCAGCAAGTGTACTGAGATAAAAGATACTGGCAGTGAAAACCCTTGAGTTGCCGCTAGGAGTATTGGAAAAGGGCTTTGGTGCCCTGATGGCTCTGGGACTCGTTGTGTGGGATGTTTTTGCCCTGTTCTTCTGGGTGGGTGGCCTGGGGGGCTTGGGGTGGCTTTCTGTGGTCCAATGGGATGTTGCTTCTCGGGGGTCATCGCTTTTTTTATTGGAATTGCAGCACCTCTAATATTTTTTGCAGACGTTTTTAAGTTACCTCGAATGGCAGGTGCTGTGGTTCTGGGGATTGTGGTGATTCTGGAGGTGCTGTCTCTGGGGGGGTCGTGGTGGGCTGCCTGGGTCCCCTCTTGGGTGGCTCATCCTGGGGAGGGGGCATGACATTCTGCGCGGTTGGTCTTCGGCTTTTTTGAGGCTTCAGTGCCCATGTTATTTTGATATCTGTGGTGTTTAGTATAGCAAGAAACTTAAATTTGCCATAGAGAAACATTTTGGAGAAAGCAGGGCTCCAGGGGTTGCTTAATTGCTTCAACAGAAAATTTTGACATTTCTTCTTTATCTTGACAGCAGCAAAACTCATTAACGAACCCCTTGATTTGAAATGCTCTCGGAGTGAATATGGCGCGGGGGTTTTTGTTGATGTTTAATGCATAATATAGGATCATGAGAATTTTCGCGTCATATCCACTTTGAATGGTAGACACAGTTTACAAAACCTGGGTAAGGACAATTCAATGAAAACAAAGTATCAGCTAAAATGGCCTGCCTGCTACCCTTTAGACTATGTCGTTTCGTCGACTGTATTTACTGTCGTATTCGTGAGTTTGTCTTTGTCTCTGTTGTCTTTCATGAATATTTATTTTCCTTATGTTAAGTTCATTTTTCTTCGCTTCCCCTAGGACTTAACAATGGTGGTTTCTTGATATCTTTTTGCCCCGTAGGACCAGCGAGAAGATTCTTTTGTGATGATGCTGGTTGAAATAAAT
The DNA here is from genome assembly GCA_964019985.1 of Aurelia sp. 4 Dawson et al 2005. Classification (NCBI taxonomy): domain Eukaryota; kingdom Metazoa; phylum Cnidaria; class Scyphozoa; order Semaeostomeae; family Ulmaridae; genus Aurelia; species Aurelia sp. 4 Dawson et al 2005. The sequence goes on along the minus strand of OZ026492.1, from coordinate 27,201,488 downwards.
CAATGGCAAGCAGCAATAGGTTGTTTCCGAGTGCAAAAATCGTCCCCACTGAGGAAAAGCATTAAACCGTTTTCAATTCTTTTTCAAATCCTCAAGTTATTCTGGTTTTTTTATTGTTTCATCGCAATTTCTATCCTTGCTCTGCCCTGTGCAATAACAATGCACTCTGTGACTTCGCAGTCATGTTTCTTGCCCTTGTTCGCCCGCGAGCATCACTTTGCGAAAACGGCGCTTTACACGACTCTTGAAATTTTCAAGCGAATCCCTCGCTGTATCATTGTTCCTGTTCGCTACAACCATGCAGCTGTGAGGCAGTTTCTTTTCTTGTATGCGTACTTTTACATAGGGTGTATAACATGCAGTACACTTCATGCGCAGTGGTTGGTTTTTACCTTTTTTAGATAATATGGAGACATTGATTGATTTCCATTCCAAATCTTCAGGGAAACTATTGATACTCGGTGATTTGAATATGGAAGTACACGAATCTACGTTGAAAGCACTTATCCAGTTTCCAGAAAAGTCAGTCATTTGAGACAGGTTTCAGTGATTTCCATCATATGATTTACACAATTCTCAAAACAACTTATGTAAGAAATCACCTAAAATTGTCAAATACCGAAATTATGAAAAATGTTTTCATAAAGACTTTTTGGATGAAGTAAACAATGGCCTCCAAGCAAGAGTACCAGAAAGCTACGATGAATTTGAAGAGACCATAATAAGAATCTTAGATAAACATGCTCCCATAAAAACAGCAGTAGTCAGAAGTAACAACAAGCCTCATGTGACCAAGGCGCTGAAGAAAGCAATGATGAATAGGACAAGGCTAAAAAAAATTGCGAATAAAACCAAACGACCGGAGGATAGGGACAGATACAAGGCTCAACGAAATCTAGTAGTTAAATTGAATAGGAATGAAAAAAGAAATTTCTTTGCCAACCTTGACCCTGTCATTGTTGGAAAAGAAAAAACTTTTTGGAAAACTTTCAAGCCCCTTTTCTCAGAAAAGTCTGGCAATGGCAGCCAAAAAATAATACTTGTCGAAAATGAAGCTATCATAGATGACGAAACTGAAATAAGCAATCTTTTTAACACCTATTTCGTAAATATAATTGATACGTTGCCCATTGACAGAACGGTATCTTCACTTCAAGTCCCAAATGCTTCAAATGATGTAGTAGCAGATGCGATAAAAAAGTATGAAAATCATCCGTGTATTACAGAAATAAAACGACACATGACTCGAAATGAAATATTCGAATTCAAGAGTATCAGTCTCGTGGAGGTTTGGGAGGAGATCAATAAATTAGACAGATCAAAAAAGACCAGCGGCGAGATTTCCACTGATATTGCTAAACTGATTAGGGTGTTCCTTAGAACATATAACTTATTTCATAAATAAGATGTTCTCAAGTAATGAAGTCCCCGGGAAACTTAAACTGGCTGACGTTTTTCCAATCTTTAAATGTGGTGAAAGTACACAGAAGGCAAACTTTCGGCCTATAAGTGTACTGTCAGCACTTTCCAAAGTGTTTGAATGTATCATGTGTAAACAGATACAGCCATTTACTTATAATTTCCTACCTAGTTTACTATGTGCTTTTCGAAATGGGCACAGTACACAGCACGCACTTTTTCAACTCATTGAGACTAGTCGAAAGACACTTGATGAAAAAGGGGTGGTGGGGATGGTACTAATGGACTTGTCCAACGCATATGATTGCCTGCCTCATGATTTGCTCCTAGCCAAACTTGCAGCCTATGGGTTTGGGCCAAACAGTCTTGCACTAATCTCAAACTATCTCTCACAAAGAAAACAACGCGTGAAAGTAGGTTCAACTTTTAGTGAATGGCGAGAGGAAGTGCCGGGAGTTCCACAGGGCTCAGTTCTCGGTCCACTTCTCTTCAATATCCTTGTCAATGACTTTATCTTCGCCATGAAGTCCTCCTATGTCGGCAACTTTGCAGATGATAATACTGTGTATGCATGTGGCAAAGATGTTGAATCAGTGGCAATGAGACTAAAGGATGATATCTCTGGAGCTCTTGACTGGTTTAAAGATAACAAAATGGTGGCAAATTCCAAAAAATTTCAAGTAATCTTCCTTGGCCTGAAGCAACATCAAGAATTTTTCTTAGAAATAGAAAACAAATCAACTGACGTGACAAGGTCTGTTAAACTGCTTGGGATAAATGTTGACGATGAGTTGAAATTTGACAAACACATTAAGACAATGTGTCAAAATGTTAGCAGAAAAATCAGTGCATTTTCAAGGGTTGCACCTTACATCGAGGAAAAGAAAGGAGAGATCCTGTACCACACATTTATAATGTCGACTTTCAATTATTGTCCAATTATCTGGATGTTTTGCGGTAAAACGCAAAACAAAGAAATCGACAGAGTTCACAAAAGAGCCCTGACAATACATCTTGATGACTATACATCGAGCTTCGGGAGCTTCTACAAAAGATAGGTGACATTAGGGTCCATGTAAAAACTCCACGTAACTTGATGATAGAAATATATAACTGCCTATCGTGTGAAAATCCTTCCTTCATGTGGAATATTTTCCAGTGAAAGGAGCTTACGTATAATCTGAGATCAGGTTCAATTTTGATGCTGCCACAAGCGAAAACGACAAATTATGGAACCAGTTCATTGACCTCTAGAGGTAGCATGCTCTGGAACAGCCTACCCGACACTATAAAAAACTCGCCATCTGTTGTATGTTTCAAAAGATCGATAAAAGAATGGAAGGGTGAAAATTGCATATGCAAAAACTGTTGTTAAATCAAATACCTCTGGAAATCCCTCCCCGAACAATAAATAGCTGTAAACATACTTGCTTTCGTTATGTTATTGAAAATTTTTTCCTTTGTAGATACTTGGTTTGAATTAGCTATTGTATATAAGCTATTGTAAATACCAACTTTAAAGAATTTAATAATGAAAACTTCTCATTGAATATATATCCTAGTACATATGTTTCTAAAATGCTATAAAAAAAGTAAAAAGACTCTACTTATGCCTATTCAATACAACCACTCTCTATATAACTAGGCATGGCTGAATTGCATACACAGTATGAAATCTAGAGTTAATACGTGTAGAAAGGAAAGTTTGTTTCAAAATTCCATAAGTTCAGGTGAGGACCAGTCCTTATCTCTCATACAGATCATCATGTAGTACGATGTTCTGATACAGATACATGTCACTTTAACTGCTGTGTATTTGATCAAAGAACTGTCTATTTTGAGAGTGTTCAGCATTGTGAAAAATGATCTCGTGTCTTTAGAGAAGACGCCTCCGGTTGTCATTACCAGGTTAATGAAATCAATGCTCCTATACGACCTACATAATGCTTCATCATGAAGTAATTGACTGTATTTCTCTGCATTACGCTTTGCGTTTGACTTAGCGTTCGATTCGTGACCAACAGTTAGTTCTATGATGTACATCCTATTACTTTTATCAATTACAATCATGTCAGGTCTTAGACTAGGTCCAGTGATGATGTCTGGAGTTGAGAATCTTCCAGGTAAGTCAACGAAAATCTTCTTGACGAATGGTTGTAACACGTTTGCCAGGTTTAAGAGAACTGAATTGTGACGCCATGTGTATCTGTCTAAGCAAAATGAGCAGCCAGAGAGAATGTGCTTCGTTGTTTGGACGTGTCTACAGTGACTGCAACTGGCTGTAAGACTCTTACCCCATCTGAATAAATTGGAGAGCGAGGGTAGTGTGTCATTCATATAGCGTACTGTGTAGTTGTAGATGTTACGTGGCAGCATATGCTGGGCCTTGAACCAGTACTCGCGAGCAGAAGGCAATGCGCAGTTCCATAGCTCCTTAGCTACTGAGCCTTGCACTTGAAAGTTTTTTACAGTGTTTTCTTTTTGAGATCTTATGCTTTTTAGTGCCTCTTTAGCTGTCGAGAATGTATCGTAGTGGATATTTTTCTCTGATGTACCCTTGAAGAGATTATGTATGTCTGGATTCGGTGACTTTTTCAGACACTGTCTAATTGTTATTTGGCAAAGGGTGAATTTAGAGCTGATATCTAGAAGTTCCATCCCAAATTTTGTTTTCGAGAGTTGTAAAATTTCAACTGTTCCGGCAGCAGGGATGTTTAACCATCTGCGGAAATAGTTGTGACATAATAAATCGAAATTATGTTTGATCCAAGTAATATCTGTATCAGCAATCGTTAGGTTCCAGCATAACTTTGGAATCAGATAGTTACTATACAGCCAGAGCTTATTCTTGGGGTGCAAGGGTAGTTTGTGGATTATTTCCAACTTATTTTCAAGTGTCTCACGGAGTTCCTTTTTGTGCTCACTTTTATCCATGAAAAAGCTAAACCATCGACCTAGATACTTAAAGCTCTCGTTTTCTTCTATTGCGCTGATAGGTTTATTATTCACACATATCATAGGTTTATATTGCTTCATTAGAGTTTTGAACTTTTTCATGGCAAAAGAATGACACTTGTCTGGTCGTATTGTCATTTTAGCCCAATTACACCATCTGCAGAACGCATTCTTTAGAGTCTGGTTTTCAAATTCTGTGGCAGAGACTGCAACTGCATCGTCTGGAAACTGTAACCAATGCCTTGGCAATAGAAGTTTGCTTGATCTGTAGCTTAACTGTTCGAACTCCCTCGTTTTGATGGACTGGATAAAGGAATTCATGCATAAGTTGAACAATAAAGGGCTCAAGCAGTCACCTTGTAAGACTCCTTTCTCAATTCGTAGGAAGAGGGTTGCGTAATATTTTGTTGTAATACTGGTGTGAAAACCGTCATAGAAATTCTTGACGATTGAAGTAAAGGAGTCTGGTACGTGATGATATTTCAAGATGGTATGAATCAGATTATGTTGTACCTCTCCAAACGCATTTTTAAGGTCCACGAGAGTGATGACAATGGACTTCTGTTTTAGTTTTGCATCGCGGATCAAATGTGCAAGTAAAGCTGTATGCTCAAAAGTCCAAGACATTTTTGGAACAAAGCCCTTTTGTATGCAGCATTCGATGTAGTTATTGTTCTTTACAAATTCAAATAAACGATTTCGAAGTATTGAAGTGAACACTTTTAAACAGATTGGCTGGAATGTGATTGGCCTAAAATTACCTGGATCACTAGCCAGGCCTTTTTTATGAATTAAAATTGCTGTAGCTGTTTTCCAAGCACAAGGAATCTGCTTCGTTAGCCAGACTTTCTGAAAGATAGCAGTTAAGTAGGTTCTCAGATAAGGACATCTTTTTAGAACAATAACTGATATCTGGTCCAGGGGGCACGGTGATTTACCCGCTTTCATACGTCGAACAGTTCTGGTTATTTCTTGATATGTCGGCAAACTAGAGTTAAAAACACACCTTGTTGGTTCAGGGAACTCTGGTATCCAGGAAGGAAGAGTGAACTCATGATTGACAGTTCTCTTGAAAATTTTTCGGAAACAATGAGAACATGTATCTTTGTTAAAGATAGGCAAGATAACGTCCTTAACATCAATTACTCTTTTCACGTATGACCAAAATCCTCGTTGTATTTCATGATCATGGTCAAATTTTTCAAACGATGACGACTCACTCCTGTTTTTGTAAGATGTGACCGAATTAAGCGCGACAGAAACTTTATCTCACTCGAAATGTCATGATCCTCGCTGTTTAACCCTTTTAGATATCTTAAATGCTTTTTTAGCTGGTTTTTGGTGAGTCCAGAGTACTTATTTTCGAGATATTTTATGTGATCGTCGAGTCCCTTGGCTAGGCCGTAATTATCCTTGAAATAGTTGTAAATAACTTCGTTCATTACAGTCACACAATCATCGAGATTTCCGTCGTCAGGGTTATTAGCTGAAAAACGCATTTGGAAGTATGCGTTGGCAGTTGACCATTCAGTTGTTGTGTTTGGTAATTTGACTCCAGGCTTTAGGAACGGGCTATCGGTTAAGATGACATCCACATCATGGTCTTCCAAGTTTCCTTCGATGGAAAGTTCATTCAAAATTTCCCTGTTTACTTTTTTCGCAAGGCCCTCAATTGTTTTACACGTTCGCTGATGAATTCGTAAACCCCTTTGTCCTTTACATTCTTTCCCACAGCAACACACAATGGCAGCATTGTTTTCTGGCTCGACGTATTTCAATTGATAATGCTTGATGTTATTGAATCCATTGTTTATTGGATTTGCATCATTGCTTCCTTCGATCTTGCTATTGCAACGCCAGGAATGGCGACCAAGCGACTGAAAATCCTTTCCGCAAAACGAGCAAACCGTAAGCGTGATAAGTAGCATCAAAACACTCATTTTTTCCATCGTGAATGCTTTATAGAACTAATCCTTAAACTTGATGAAGAAAAACACTGTGCACCGATAAACAGCTGATAAAACTCTCCCAGCATGAAAATCTACGTCTTCACTCATGGGATGAATGTAATAATGATGATGATATGATGATGATAATAATAATGATGATGATGATGATAATAATAATAATAATAATAATAATAATAATAATTAATAATGATAATAATAATAATAATAATAATAATAATAATAATAATAATTAATAATAATAATAATAATAATAATAATAATAATAATAATAATAATAATAATAATAATAATAATAATAATGATGATATATAATAATAATTAATAATCAATAATAATAATAATAATAATAATAATGATAATAATAATAATAATTTGTCCTGGGTATGACTTAAAACTGTACCCGGTTGTAGAGTTCCGACGTGGACGAATGAGGTTACCCTTTGGTGCAACTACCTCCAGGTCACCCTTGAGCAAGGTGTAGTACCTGTTAGCTCTCCCCGAGGCCATGTAGTACCGGGTTGGCGTCCGGCGGGGGCTAGTCTGTCTCATGGCCAGGAGGGGGTCTTCAGCCTTGGTTGGCAACCCTCCTAGTGATGGTGTCACGATAAAAATACTGGTGGTTGTGCAACCGTAAAATCACAAACCTCATAACTGAGAGAAATGCAAAACGATAATCTATCGAATAACGCCCGGAGGGGGTACTAGACCTAAATTTGTTCGGGGATGTGCCAACGACATAAAATTTTTTCATCCTGCTCCAGAATTTTTGCCTTCAAATGATATCCTGTTCTAGAAAAAATCGATAAAAAGTATACTCAAAGACACAAAAATTTGACTAAATGATAACCCGTTGTAACAAAATTTCCTCTTTTGACATGTTTTGACAACCTGCTCCAGAAAAATTGCCTTCTTTTGATACCCTGTTCTAGAAAAAATAGGCGAAAACGATACCCTGAAAAACGGCACATCCCCGTAGGACAAATATACTAATTAACCCCCCCCCCGGGGAATAACGGCGTGAATGAGATTAGAGCTAATAGTGAAGGTCTCTCGCCCGGCAGGAGTCCCCCGGCCCAGCAGCGGGGATCCGGTCGCCAGCATGCTACTGCTGGGATAAGAATCGGAAGGAAAAAATGGGAAAAGGAAGTAAACAAGGTTGTGATAGAATGTAGAGATGCTACAGAGACCATGTTTGCTTGGAACAGCGAGAATAATACGTAAAGTATTGGATATAAAGTGAAGATCAAGAAAAGAAGTAATGTCAAGATACCAAAGACCACTGGGTGTGGTCCGCTATCGTGGCAAATGAACCAGGAAATAAGATCACTCCTGTGAAAAAGACACATAGTAATAATAATGGAAACTTTCATTCAAAACAATTTAAAATACAATAAAAGCTAAAACCTAGTCTATCCAGCCAACTCTCCAAAATTGGGCATTGGTTGCATATTCACACAGTTCAAAAGTAAGATCAATAATGTCCTTATATACTACCATTAAAAGCTTAAAAGTTCGGGGGATGTCCATTCTTTATTCCTTAGACAAAATATATAGTACGATGATCTTATACAAATATTTGTTATTCGCTTAGTGAGGAACAGAATTTCATTCTCTGGTACCCTTATAGAACGTAAAAGTTCAAAAAAGTTTCTGCTGTCTTTCTCTATGAAACCGCAAGCACCCATGGACACATTAACATAACGAACGTCATCATATTTCGGTAGTAAGTTTGACTTCAACGTTTTGTATTTGTCGCGTTTTCTTTGCTGTTTCCCTCCATATTTGTTTCAAAACCAATGGTAAGTTCTATGATGGTGACGACTTTCTGCTGAACGACAACAATGTCAGGCCTTTCATTATTACCTGTTACGATGCATGGGGATGCAAAGGATGGTATATCCGCGTATACATTCTTGCAGAATCTAGACAATGTATTCGCTATGTAACTGAGGACGGAGTCATGTCGCCATGTGTATCCCCCTTGGTCAAGAGAACTCTTGCACCCTGCAACCACGTGACCCAGAGTTTGGTTGTGGTGGCACAGCTGACATGCCTTGTTCTCTGAGTGACCCCACATAAACATGTTACTCATATTTGGCAGTGTATTGTTCAAGTATCTGATGGTAAAATTATAAATGTTTTTCGGCAAACTTTTTTGTACTGACGTCCAAGCGGCTTTAGTATTTGCTAAGATAGAGTCCCAAACATGACGAATTACTAGTCCTTGTGTTGTGAGATTTTCTTTTATCTTGTTAGTGATGTCATTTCTGATGGATTTAATGACACTCTTTGTACTATTAAAGGTGTCATACTGCTTACTTTTATCACTGGAAACTTGCACCAAGTGATTTATGTCGCGATTGCAAGAATTTTTCAGGCACTGTCTCATGACTACTTGACACTGTTTGAATTTAGTGCTAATGTCCATAATGTTAAGACCAAATTGACTATTTGTCAGCATGACGATGGATAATGTCCCGGATGCAGGGATTTCTAACCATCTACGAAGGTAGTTATGAGCAAGAGTGTCCAAATTGTTGATAATCCACGTTTGGTCGATATCAGCTATTGTCAAATGCCACGACAGTTTGCTCATTAGATATTGAGAATACAGCCATACCTTATTTTTTGGATGAAGAGGTAGACTGTTGATCCTGTCCATGATTTGTGTTGTAATTTGTAATAAATCATCTTTATGTTTTTGATTGTCCATCTCAAAATTGAACCACCTTCCAAGGTATTTAAAACTTTCTCCTTCTTCAAGGGATCTGATGATGTTTCCGTTGGCATAGACTTTAGGCTTGGATTGTACTGATTTAGACCCTCTCTTACAAATAACGAATGACATGCATTTATCCGTTCTGATTATCATGTGTGACCAGTTGCACCATCGTGTGAACATATTCAAAAGGACTTTATTTTCGTACTCATTAGATGTAACTGCTACGGCGTCATCAGCAAACTGGAACCAGTTTTTTGGGTTTAAATTTTGTGGTAGACATAACCCATTTGTTTAAGTTCATCGCTCTTTTCCAGGCTCTGAATAAAGGTGTTAAAGATCATATTAAATAAGAGAGGGCTAAGACAGTCACCTTGTAAGACACCCTTTTCGAACTTTATCGCTGGAGTTATGTAATCTTTAGTTGCAACTGACGTTGTGAATCCATCGTAGATGTCTACAATAATGTCGATTATGTATTGCGGTACATGATGGTACTCAAGAGTGCTTACAATGAGTCGATGATCAACCTCGCCAAAGGCATTCTTAAGATCGAGCAATGTTACAACTACAGACTTTTGGTTTTTCTTAGCGTGTCGCAACAAGTAAGCAAGTTGTGATGTATGCTCAAATGTTCCTGATACCTTTGGAGTAAAGCCCTTTTGAATGTTGCACTCAATGAAATCATTTGCTTTCAAAAACTGGAATATTCTGTTTCGTAGAAGAGAGGCATAAACCTTCAAGAAAACACATTGTAAAGTGATCGGCCTGAAATTTTGAGGATCATCATGCGGGCCTTTTTTATGGATTAAGACTGTTATTGCTCGCTTCCAACCAACAGGTGACTGTTTACTTTCCCAGGCAGTTCTAATGATTTGCAGCAAATATGTACGTAAATAAGGACATCGCTTCAGTGTGATTATAGAAATCTGATCAAGGGGGCAGGCAGCACTTGCTGTTTTCATTCGCCCAATTATTTTATTCACTTCTGCAAAAGTTGGTGCGTTACGATTGAAATCAATTTTTGGATTGTCATAGCTTGGCATCCAATAGGGCTTGGTAAAGTTAGCAGGAGATCTCTTTTTCTTGAACAATTTACTGAAATATTCGAAACAAGTTGCTTTCGTAAATGATGGCAGCAACTCAGTGACTTTTTCAAGTTGATTTTTAGCATATTTCCAATAATTTTGCTCCATTTTCTTGTCATGGTCAAAAGATACAGGTAGAGTCTCCTCACTACCCCTGACTTGGTTAATTTTGTTCCTCAAAAGTTTGCTTACATATCGGATTTCATCACAAGTGCTCGTGTCGTTTGACATTTTGAGATTTTTCAGAGAGGATTTTAGCTGGTTTTTGCCGTAGTTGCGATATTTATCGACCAATTCACTTGCTTCGTCATTGTTTTGAACGGAGCCATACTCTTTTTCAAAATATTCGTATATTGTTGTTGAGAACTGTTTGCACGCTTCCTCAAGACCATTAGAGATTGCTTGCAACGGTAGATTTGCTTGGAAAAATTCATTTGCAGCCTTCCATTGGGATTCAGATTTGGGAAGTTTAATGCCTTTTTTACCTTTGTATCAGGAGAATTACTTATATCCTCAGTGTCAGTGACTTCATCCTCTTGAGACATAGCTGTTTCAATTTCCTGGGCTATATTTGATAAAAGATCTTTGTTGAAGCCAGTTATCGCACGGCACGTCCTTTGATGCCTCTTGAGACCGCCATGCGTTTTAGTTTCTTTGCCACAAACACATCTTATTGTTCTGCTGTTGACTGGAGAACAATTCTGAAGGTCTGCTTGTTCTAACGATACATTTGAATAGTTGCTATTGACGACTGATTCGTTCTGCTTGTTGCGTTCCTTGCATCTCCAAGTGTGTCTTCCCAAAGATTTGAAATCCTTGTTGCAAAAATGGCACGTAATGCAAAGGATAAGCCAGATAAATGAAATTCTTTTCCCCATTCCTGTTCAGTAAGTCAAAGTGATTACACCAACTGCAAAAATAAGGTTTCTGTGTGAAGAGAGTTGACGATTAAATCCAAATGCTCAGCACCAGACGATAAAGTACCGTCTCGCTCGTGAGCTCGTGATCGTGATGATGATATAATAATAATAATAATAATAATAATAATAATAATAATAATAATAATAATAATAATAATAATAATAATAATAATAATAATAATAATAATAATAATAATAATAATAATAATAATAATAATAATAATAATAATAACGTGAGCTCGTGATAATAATAATAATAATAATAATAATAATAATAATAATAATAATACTTCTGCTTGTCATTAGCACCACTCAGCACTATGCTCAACAACACTGGATATGGGTATGAAGTAGGAGGTAAGAAAATTAGCCATTTGTTCTATATGGACGATCTGAAGACCTGTGTGAAAAACGATAATCAACAAGAGGGGCTGCTCAATACAATCAAGACCTTCAGCGACGATATCTGCATGCAGTTCGGCCTTGCAAAATGTGCCAAAGCCACATTCAAGAGGGGCAAGCTCACACAAACTACAGACATCACAGTAGACACTAATACCATAATAAAGGAGCTAGAACAGGAAGGTGCTTACAAATATCTAGGGATCAATGAAGGTGATGGTATACAGCATGCCACCATGAAAGAACAAATTAGAAAAGAATATTACAGGAGAGTGAGACTGGTGACAAAAAGTGAACTCAACGGATCAAACAAGATAGAAGCAATCAATACTCTTGCTGTACCCGTGTTTACATACAGTGTCAACATTGTAAACTGGCAGATGAGTGAAATAAGAAAGCTGGATACAAAGACAAGGAAGCTGTTAACTATGGAAAGGATGAACCACCCAAAAGCTGATGTGGAAAGAATGTACCTACCGAGAGAAGACGGCGGACGGGGCCTCACTCAGCTCGAACTCGTGTTCAAAACAACCACTGTGGGGCTACATGCGTACCTCGAACAAACAGAAGATCCCCTTCTCAAACTTGTGTACCGGCATGAAAACAGCAAGAAGCTTTATTCTGTTTCAAAGGATGCCAGGAAATTTAAAAGAGAGTTTGAAGTACCAGATATACCTAGAACGCAACAAGAAAGAGTCACTTTATTTGCTAAGAGAGTAAAGCAGGAGACAAAGAAGAAGGCACATGAGAAGATGAGACAAATATGGGAAGGAAAGCCGATGCATGGCCAGTATCCAACTAGGGTGAATAAATCAGATGTTGAAACAGAACAGACTCACAAATGGCTCAAGAGTGCTGGACTTAAAGGAGAAACTGAGGGATTAATAATTGCTGCACAGGATCAAAGCTTAGCAACAAGATCATACCACAATAAGATCATCAAAGATGGCACTGACCCCAAGTGTAGGATGTGCAATGAATTTGAGGAGACTATTGACCATATTGTAGCCGGCTGTCTAGTACTTGCAAACACGGAATATATACAGCGACATGACAAGGCAGCAGGATACATACATTGGAGAATATGCAAGCACTACCATTTTTCAACTGCAGATAAGTGGTATGAGCACAAACCTGAGAAAGTGACTGAAAATGAAGCTGCCACTGTATTATGGGACATGCCTGTAAACACAGACAAAGAGATAAAAGCTAACAGACCTGACATAATTATCAAAGACAAGATAGAAAAGAAATGCATTATGATTGACATGAGTATACCATCTGAAAGAAATGTATCGATTAAAGAAGTAGAGAAACTGTCCAAGTACAAAGATCTTGAAATTGAAGTAACAAAAATGTGGCAAATGAAGACAACGACAGTTCCAATTGTAGTGGGAGCACTTGGACTCATCAAGAGAGGCCTTGAGAAGTACATTAGTCAAATTCCTGGCCACATACGGATTGAAGAATTGCAGAAGATTGCTTTCCTCGGAAGCGCCCACATCCTGAGAAGAACGTTGTCCATTAAGTGAACACTGCTGTTGCCTTAGGGACATGGACTGACCTCGGCACAGTGGCGAGAACTGTACTGCATTAAAAGTAAAGAGCAAATAATAATGATAATAATAATAATAATAACAATAATAATAATAATAATAACAATAATAATAATAATAATAATAATAATAATAATAATAATAATAATAATAATAATAATAATAGTAGTTATAATTAATGAAAGATTGTATATCCCAAGAAAAGAAGATGGAAGAGGATTGCTTAATGTGGAAGATGTTATAAACCTCGCAGTTATTGGTCTCGAGAGATATGTATGCAACAGTAATGAACGGCTACTAACAGCAGCTAGAGAGGCAAATGAATATGAAGGCGATAGCGAAGCTGAGTATAAGTTGCGAAGAAAGAATGAAAGATGTCAGGCTTGGAAGGAAAAGACCTTGCATGGGCAGTTTGTAAGACAGACAGAAAATGAAGCAGGCAGTGATAGATAGGGTTGGCTCAGAAATACAGGGATTAAAAGAGGAACGGAATCAATGATAATGGCAGCACAGGAGCAAGCAATACGCACCAATGTCATTAAAGCAAAGATCGACAAAACACAAGAAGAAAGTAAATGCAGAATGTGCGGACAGGTGGATGAAACGGCGAACCATATCATTAGCGAATGCAGTAAGTTGGCTCAAAAAGAGTACAAACATCGACATGATTGGGTTGGAAAACGAATCCATTGGGAAGTGTGTCGTAAAAATGGGATCGAAGTAAAGCCGAAATGGTACGAACATCAGCCAGAAGCAGTACAAGAAAATGAGAGATACAAGATATTGTGGAACTTTAACATCCAAACTGACCATGCGATTGAAGCCAGGCGTCCTGATATGATTGTAATAGACAAAGAAACAAAATTTGCCAAAATCATAGACTTTGCCATTCCCATGATTTGAGAGTAAACTCCAAGGAGGAAGAAAAGATCGAAAAATATCAAGACCTTGCACGAGAGATAAAAAAGCTGTGGGGCATAAGGGTGACAGCCAAACCACGAGAACACATCACCACTGACATTTAGTGAGCGACAATTGTACGTAATAATAATAATAATAATAATAATAATAATAATAATAATAATAATAATAATAATAATAATAATAATAATAATAATAATAACAACAATAATAATAATAATAATAATAATAATAATAAATGATAAGTGAGGAAATGATAAGTGAGATTGGACACGCATTGAAGTTTAAAGATGAAGGTATAGAACTGGATGGAGTACTGCAAATTGGAAACTGGAGGAAAAGTTGGAAGAAGATCAAGAATGTTTTGAAGAAAGGAAACGAAATGTTTTTGATTGAGAAATACAAACAAAAGCAATTTCAAAGCGAGACGTTTAGCAAGCAGGAAACAGTGTCACATGTGGCTGGAATGTAACTTGGATCCTAGGAAAACGGCTGCAATAGTGAACTTACAAGAACAGATGGTTGAAACGAAATCGTGGAAAGTTTCAAGGGGAATAGCAGAAGGAGGAGACATGTGTAGACAATATGGGTCGTTTAGAGAGACAGTTCATCATTTGCTAGCTGGGTGCCAAATGTTAGCTGGCAAAGAATATTTACAACGTCACAACAAGGCATTGATGGTTCTCGCTGTTGCATGGGCAAAGAAGTATGAAATAATCGATGAAAACATAGTGTGGTACAAAGAGAAGTGGGAGAAAGGAAAAGTATTTGAGAATATGAAAGGGAAATTAGTATGGGACTTTGAGTACAAACTGAGACAAAGCAGTTCGGCTAGAAGACCAGACTTAACACTTGAAGATAAGGAAACAAAAAGAATATTGATTTGTGACATGGCATGCCCACAGGAAAATAACATTGAAGCCAAGGTGAAGGAAAAATTAGATAAGTATCAGCAGCTAGCCTTTGAAACAAGGGAAAATCGGGTTGGGTACAAAGTTGAAGTTATTCCATTAGTCATTGGATGTTTGGGTGGAGGAATTAGAAAATTGTGGAAGAATGTTCAAAAAGTGATAGAAACTGAAACTGAGGCTGAAAGAATTGTGAAAGAAATGCAGAAGACAGTGCTAATGGACAGTGAATCAATTATGAGGAAAGTACAGTCGGGAGTGGTGCAACCGGAATGAACATTTGGAACTTAGACTGTATAGGTCGTGTACACTGTAAAATCAATAGGCTAACAAACTTTGGTAGTCTTAATTAGTGGCTTGAAGTAGCTTTTATGAAGTATAATAATAATAATAATAATAATAATAATAATAATAATAATAATAATAATAATAATAATAATAATAATAATAATAATAATAATAATAATAATAACAATAATAATTTTCTTAAATTATTAGTCACAGTTCCCAAAGCCCCTATGACGATTGGTAGGATCATGACTTTATCTACTTCCTTGTTCCAACAACGAAATCTCGTATTTCAAGTCATTGTAGCATTCTATCTTTTCTTGCTCTTTTTTCTTGATTCTGGTGTCAAACGGGCATGCAATATCTATTACGAGGCACAACTTCTGTTTCTTATTTAGGACCACAATATCTGGCTTGTTATTCTCTTTTAAATTTGTATAGAAAAATCCCATGACAGCTTGACTTCATCGTTTTCAAGGACTTTCATCTTTGTTTCCACAAAATGCTCATAGTATTTCTCCGTGCATGCAAAGCCAAATTTCTTGCAATAGTTCCAATGGATTATTGCGGCAATTTTATCATGCCTGCACTTCTTTTAATCATTTTGAGCTAACTGTGAGGATTCAGATACAATGTGTGCTACAGTCTCGTCTCGTTCATCGCACATTCTACATTTGGCTGAACAGTCTTATTTATCTATCATTTTCTTGATCCAGTTTACCCGTAATGCCTGTTCCTGTGCTGCTAGTATTAATCCTTCTGTCTCTTTCTTTGATACCCCCTTCTGTAACCACAGCCAGCTATCCTTGTCGTCCCTAACCTCTTTTGTTTCTTTGAAAAACACTAAATGGAGCTTCTTTTCTTCAAAGTTTGCTTTCCGTTTTTTTTGTGATTTCCTGACTTTTTCCTTTTTGGCTCTACTGACTCTGTAAATAACCCATCTCTCACCACCTCCTTAAGTAAAACTTCTTCTGTCTGTTCCAGGTAATAGCCAAGACTTGCTTTCTCTAATTCTACAACCTCTTCAACACTCTTAAGTCCCCGCCCTCCTTCAGCCCTTTTCCAGTACAAACGGTCCATATCCGATTGGGGGTGCATGCTTCTGTGCATTGTAAACAACTTTCTGGTCTTTCTGTCAATATCCTTCAGCTCATCTTTTCTCCAATCAATGATTCCAGCCCCATATCGTATTAGTGATACTGCCCTTGAATTGATCGCTTGTATTATATTCCCTGTATTCAGTTTGGATCTCAAGATCTTCTTAACTCTACGGAAGTATTCTTGCCTGAGTATGTCCTTCGATTTGATTTATTTATTTGATTTGATTTATTTTAGGAGGGTTGCCCTTCGGTAACAACCGTTTTTCAAGGGGCCCTCCGATAAAAACTTTTACTATACAAAAATACCAAATAAATTACCTTAACCCTAATTACAATAAAAACCATAATATTAAAAAACTATTTACAAGGATTGATTATATATATATATATAAATGTTAGAAATAAAAACAAGAAAGAAAAACAAATCCTAAGTCTCTGACAGGGGCAGAACCCGCAGCGCCAGCACCGGCAGCCCCCCGGCGACACGACAACCCGGAGCGAACAGCGATCGAAACCATGACCGCCATTCGCCCCAAGCCGGCCCGCCACCCAAGGACAACCAGCGCCACCGCCGCAGACCCCACCCCTGTAGTTATCTAAATAGATGTTTTGAAGCTATTCAGAGAGGATGCCTGCTTTGACTCAGCTGAAAGGCTATTCCACAATTTTGCACCCCTAAAAGAGAAACATTTCTGCCCATTTGCAGATGTTTTCTTTGGTACCCTCAGGTCAGTCCCGGTATTTCGAAGGCAACAGGTGGAGCATTGTGAATTTCTTTTGAAACGGCTACTCAAGTATTGCGGAGCCAGGTCATTGAGTGACTTGAAGACCATTGTTTTTGACTCATTACTGATGAGTTGTTCAATGGTCTTCCAGCCCAGCCTTTCGATAAGTGGCCTGCTTGGGGAGTCAAAGCTGCTATTCGTAACAATCCTGGCAGCTCAGTTTTGAAGCTTCTGTAGCTGCTTGATTTCACTAGAACCACAACAACCCCAAACAGAACAACAGTATCGAAAGTGTGGCTCAACAATACCTGTGTAAAGATTCTCAAGAGTTACTCTTGGTAGAAACTTCTTGGCGTGCTTTAAAAAGCCGATGGCCCTTGAGACCTTGGCAGAGACAGCCTTTATTTGCTCTTTCCAATCTAAAGAGAAATCAATTTGGACACCAAGGTATTTTGTTCATTTCTGTGCTTTTGATTTTATCATTCTCCAAGGTACTTATAAGCTTCTTCATATTCATATTTCATATTTCATATTTCATTTGTTTAGGGAGGGTTGCCCTTCAACCGAAGTTGTTTTTCAAGGGGCCCTCCAATTAAAAACTAATTACAATATACAATAAGAATGCCAAAAAATAAGAACCCATAATATTAAAAACCTATTTACAACTATATAATATTTACAATAAAAAAGGAAATAATCAACCCTGTATTGATTTTTTGAAACTACCCAAGGAGGATGCCGTCTTAGACTCAGCGGGAAGGCTATTCCATAGTTTAGCTCCCCGGAAAGAAAAGCATTTTTGTCCATTTGCTGATCTTTTCTTTGGCAACCTCAAATCAGTCTCAGTGTTCCGGAGGATGCAGGAGGAGCATGCTGAGTTTTTGGTAAAGAGATTACACAAGTATTGAGGAGCCAAATCATTGAGCGACTTGAAGACCATTGTTTTGGACTCATTGCCAATGAGTTCTTCAACGGTCTTCCAGCCCAACTCTGTAATAAGTGGTCTGCTTGGGGTATCAAAGCTGCTGTTTGTTATGATCCTAGCAGCACGATTTTGAAGTTTTTGCAACTGGTTGATGTCTGTAGACCCAGCACAACCCCAGACAGAACAACAATATCGAAAGTGGGGCTCGCCAATACCTGTGTAAAGAGTTTTCAAACTTGCCATAGGTAAAAAGGATTTAGCATGTTTTAAAAAGCCGATCGCCCTGGAGACCTTGGTAGAAACAGCCTTGATTTGCTCTTTCCAATCTAAGTTGCAGTCGATCTGCACTCCAAGGTACTTTGTCTTTTGAACTACCTCGAGCTCATTTTCGCGTATCTTCAGTTCCAAAGCTTCATTTCGACTTGTAAGAGAGCTGCCTTTCTGCTTGGTGGATATGAGCATTGAATGAGTTTTTGCCACATTCAATGAAAGCTTATTGCCATTCAGCCACCTCTCCAGTTTCTTGAGATCGCTATTAATAGCCTCATTCAGCTGAGTCAAATCGTGAGACTGATGACAAAGACTCGTGTCATCGGCATACATTGTCACAGAGGAATCTTGGACGGCCTGGGGAAGGTCATTGATATAAATGAGGAATAGTAGAGGGCCCAGGCATGAACCCTGTGGGACTCCCACATCTATTTCCGCAACATTTGAATCAACACCATTAACCCTACAGAATTGTTTGCGGTTGGATAGGTAAGACCTAAACCAAGACAACTCTCGCTGCTGAACTCCATATAGTTCGAGCTTTTTGCAGAGAATATCATGGTCGACCGTATCAAATGCCTTTTTTAGGTCAATAAATACCAATCCCACAAGCTTACTGAGATCAAGCCCGTTGTACCAGTCATCACTCATTTTAAGCAAACAAGTTAGTGTGGAATGTAGCCGCAAAAACCCTGATTGGTCAGATGTAAAGAGACTATTTTCTTTCATATAGTGGTACAGCTGGTTGAAAACAAGCTTTTCGAAGAGCTTTGAGATGACAGGCAAGACTGATATGGGACGATAATTGGATTTTTCAGTCTTATCTCCCTCTTTGAAAATCGGAGTAATTCTAGCTACTTTCCATGAATCTGGGAACTGGCTAGTTTCAATGGATGTGTTAAACAGGAAAGCCAGAGAGATTTCAATGCAGGGCAAAGCAAGCTTCAAAAAGTAACTAGAGATATTGTCAACCCCAAAGCTCTTTGTTGTTTTAACCTTGGCAAATGCATCCCTGATATCTTTCAACTCAATGGTCTTGAAGTTAAACTTGGTCTTATCTTTGTTAACTACATATTCACCAGAGAGAAGGGGGTTAGCGGCAAGTTGTATTTTATCCGCTAGATCCCTACCTATTGTGCAAAAGAAATTGTTCATTGCATTAGAAACATCCTTTTTGTTCCGAGTTTCAGTACCAGATTCTTTGAGACAATCAATGCTACTTGACTTGGATCTCTTGTTGAGAAGTTCATTCATTGCTTTCCAAGATTCTTTCATATTACCTTTGCATGCAGAGATCCTATTGGTATAATGCTGTTTCTTCAACTGAATATTAAGTGCATTGACCTTATTACGGATCTGTCTGTAAGAATCCATAAGGATTGGGGATTTACCTTTGACTGCTGATTTTTTTAGTTTGTCTCTTGTCAGCATCAAATCCCTAAGATCCTTGTCAATCCAGGGGCAATATTTCTCAGAAACCCGCATTTCAATCAAAGGCGCATGTTTTTCAATAATCAGAGAAAACATTTCAGACCAGTAGCTGACGAGCAAATTGATATCATCGGTTTCAGTAAGCATTTGCTCCCAACATATCCCAGAAACATCGGCAAGGAATGCTTCCTCATTAAAATTTTTCATTTTTCGAGTCTTTATCTTTATATGACCTTTTTCAACTGCTCCATTGAATTTCCGAATGCAGTAAACCATATAGTGATCACTCAAGGAAACCTCAAGCACTCCTGATTTGTTAATGTTTCTGGGACATGTTGTAGCAACATGATCAATGACTGTTGCAGTGTCAAGAGTGACCCTTGTTGGTTCCTCTATGAGCTGTTTGAAGCTGAAAAGCTCATACAAACTAGAATCTTGCAAATCATCTTGCAAGGATCTTATTTTCTCGCCTTCAGGTAGATCTAATCCATCACTATCAATCAATTTTCCTCTCTTCATCTCCACCATAGCACATTTCTCAATACCGAATGTCATTCCGATGTCACTACTAAATATTCGCACTGTCTGCACCAAAGAATCCAGTTCATCCTTGTCTTTTCCATATAGCTTTAAATCGTCCATGAAAAGGAGGTGATTCAATTTAGCCCTGTCCTTTCCGAGTGAATATCCTTCTTTAGCTTTATCTAGTATAATAGACAAAGGGATCAATGCTAACACAAATAAGATAGGTGATAGACTGTCCCCTTGAAAAATTCCTCTTTCTATCTGTACATCTGCTTATCTTTCTCCTCCCGATGTTTACTCATTTATCTGGTAATACACTTGATCTTCTAATTACATCTGCACCCAATAAAGACTTATTCAGTAATTTTCAAAGTGGTTTCTAAATATCTGATCACTCCTTTGTTAGTTGTCACATGGGAGAAGAAAAACCTGGCCATGAAAAAAGGGAAATTCAATACAGAAAAATTAAATCCATTGATCACAGTGCAATGAAAAATTGATTTGCAAGATTTGGTTAAAAGCTGTTTTGAAGAGGATAACCTTGATACATTGGTAGTGTCATATGAAAGTGGTCTTAAAGGTATTATGGACAAGCATACCCCAGTTCAAACCAAGAATGTTACAGTTAGACCCCTTCTCTCATGGTATGACCCTAGTCTTAAGGTTCTGAAACGTAGTTTGCGTAAAGCGGAACAAAAGTGGCATAGAAAACAGTCTCAGGAGGATCTCAGGATGTTCAAAACATTGAGATCAAATTTCAACAATAAAGTAAAAGATTTGAAGTCTTCCTATGTAAGGTCCAAAATAGAGGAATGTGCACATAACACCAAACAGTTTTTCAAGGTTGTGAATCAAATTACAAACAATACTAAAATAAATCCATTGCCACCGGGTAATAGGTCAGAACTTGCAGAGAATTTCTCAATCTACTTTGGGACCAAAATTGAGAGGATAAGAAGTGAGTTAGATAAGTTTGGACAGTATGAGCCAATAGTGGTTTCAGTTGACAAGTTTGAAAAATTCCCAGAAATTAGTGAAGATCAAATCAGGAAGCTGATTATTGATGCAAATACAACTGACTGCGCAGTGGATCCTTTCCCCACCAAGTTAGTCAAAGAATATATTGATGTTTTACTGCCTCTCATCACAAAAATGGTGAATCTGTCCCTTGCAAATGGAACTTTCCCAAGTAATTGGAAAGAGGCAATACTGATACCTCTTCTGAAGAAATTATCTTTAGAGTTGATCAACAAAAACTACAGACCAGTCAGCAACTTACAATTTTTGTCTAAAGTTACTGAAAAAGCCGCGCTGTCTGGTTTCATACCTCACTTAAAAGAGCATAATTTACTTCCTAGTTACCAATCAGCTTATAGAGAACATTATAGTACTGAAACTGCCCTTGTCAAAGTGCAAAATGACTTGCTCATTGCAGCGGATAACCACAAAGTGTCACTTTTTGCATCTATAGATCTGTCTGCAGCTTTTGATACTGTTGATCATTCAATCTTAATGAAAGTCCTTGAGTCAAACTTTGGAGTGACAGGTACAGCTTTGAAATGGTTTAATTCCTACTTAGAGTCTAGAAGTCAACGGGTTAAGATAGATAACGTTCTATCAGACAAATCGGAATTGAGATTCGGAGTACCACAAGGATCATGTGCTGGTCCCATCTTGTACTCAGTATATGCAAGTACCTTATCAAATGTCATTGACAATAATATTTCTGTGATGGGTTACGCAGATGATCATGCGCTGTATTCAACATCACCTACTGACAAAGAGTCAGTAGCACTCACACTTGCTAACATTGAATTATGTCTTGAAAAAGTCGGTGTATGGATGGTAGAAAATCGCCTGCAGATGAACCAAGAGAAAACAGAGTTTATTGCTTTTGGATCAAGTCATACCATAGAACAATTACAGGTTGAATCAATCAGAGTTGGAAATGATCCGGTTGAAATTTCCT
Source organism: Aurelia sp. 4 Dawson et al 2005 (assembly GCA_964019985.1). Lineage (NCBI taxonomy): Eukaryota > Metazoa > Cnidaria > Scyphozoa > Semaeostomeae > Ulmaridae > Aurelia > Aurelia sp. 4 Dawson et al 2005. Next base: position 27,179,397 of record OZ026492.1, on the reverse strand, counting down.
CTCATGTCAAATATTTGGGTGTCTGGTTCGACAGCACTCTTACCATGAAAAAACACATATCAGAAAAGTGTCGGATAGCGTCTCTAAAATTATATATCATAAAGAAGATTCGCAAGTATCTGACCCATGATTCCCTCGTCAGGCTTGTGAATGCCTTGGTGTTATCACACTTGGATTATTGTAACGCATTGTTGATTGGCCTTCCGGATTCCACTCTAAGGCCACTGCAGAACGTCCAGAATTCTGCTGCCAGGGTCATCCTTGGCCTTTCAAAATTCGAGCATATATCTCCTGGATTAAAGAAATTGCATTGGTTGCCTATTAAATACAGAATTGAATTCAAAGTTTTTACCATGGTTTTTAAATCATTACACGACGAAGCACCAACTTATATTAGTGATTTACTCGAGCTGAAGAAATCAAACTATTCATTACGATCAGCAAATGGCATCAACCTGCAAGAACAACGCTCAAAATTAAGGTATTATGGAGACAGAGCCTTCTCAGTCTGTGCTCCTCGACTTTGGAACATGCTGCCTAACAATGTTAAAACATCTCCAAATTTGGATATTTTTAAGAAAAATTTGAAAACCTATTTCTTTAAAATTGCTTTTAGTTAAACAAATCTTCTCAAGACTCATTTCATAAACATTCATTTTAGCCGTTTTTAAGATTTTAAAAAGCAGAGGACTTCTTATTACTTATCTAAATTTTAAACCAGTTATAAACTTTTGTCATTGTAAAGCGCCATAGATAGATAACTTTTTATTTGTATGCGCGCTCTAAAAATGTACATTTTATTATTATTATTATTATAAACTCTACTCTCAACTGCGGCATTGTATATTCTAACATATTTCTAACTTTTCCAGAGATTTTTAAAAATTTAAGACAACGCTTGATCCACGAGGACGGAACTAGGTCATATGCCATTTTATAATCGATCCAGGCGATGCACAAATTTGTCACTCTTCTTTTGCAGTTTCTCAGCACCATCTTATCGATCATCAACTGATCTTTTGTCCCCCGAATATTTCTGCGGCTTCCTTTCTGTTCATCAGGCAACAAGTGTTTTTCTTGTAGATGTTGGTATATCTCTTCGGCAATTATTCCTGTTAGAAGTTTCCACATAAGTGGTAAACAAGTGATCGGACGGTAGTTTGATACGATGTTCCCTTTTGATTTGTCCTTCAATATCAGGCAAGTTCTTCCTTTAGTCATCCACAATGGTACTTTCCCCGTTGTCATACATTCATCAAGCTGCATTGCTATAGATTCGTGGAGCTTTGTAAATTCTCTCAGCCAATACCCATGAACGAGATCTGGTCCAGGTGCTTTCCACTTTGCCACTTTTTTCAAGTGTTTTTGGACCCTAGCTTTCGTGATATTAAAGTCTTCTTGTGCTTCAACACTTTCTGTATGGTTTTGCACTTGCTTTATCCACTGTGCTTTATCATTATGTTTGGATTGTTTTCCCCAAATCTCTCCCCAAAACAGTTTGCTTTCTTCAGCATTCGGTGTTATATTATCACTTTTCTCCTTTCCCTTTAGAATATCAAATAATCGTTTTTGATTTGTTTGAAAAAGACGATTTTGCATGAACTGGTTATTGCGTTCCTCATACTTCTTATTTTTGCAGCCGTTGCTTTCACTCTTTGCTTGAGCTCTTCGATTACTGTCTCAAGTCCCCTTTTTCTTACATGATATATTTGCTCTAGTCTATTTATTACACCTTCTTTTCCTAATTTGCCCCGTTTCCATTGATCTAACTTACTTATATCTTTTCTCAGGTCGCCGATCTTCATTGACATTCGTCGCTTCCACCAAGGTTCTTGTTGGTCCTTTTTAGCTCCTTTCTTTTTCCCCATCATGTCTGCAACCACATTTGCACCAGCAAGTAACAATGTGTTGATATCTCCAATGCTTTGGTGGATGATTCTATCAATTACACTATTAACTTTAGATGTTTTCTCTTTAACTTTGGCTCTATCTGCCGCCCTCAGGTTCACCGTCTCTAGAAACTCTGGTTTCTTTAACTTTTCTTTCAGCTTTTCCAGGATCTCAACTTGTTCATCATTAAGGTTGTCCATTTCAGTGTTACTTTGCTTGTCAATGTTCATACCTGGCCTTGCTTCAACTGCGTAAGCTTCATTATCATGATTGGCAAAAGAGTTATCGTCACTCATCTCGCTTTCATCTGTTACCTCTCTCAACAGCTGGTCGATCTTTCTTTGTATTTCCTCAATTTCTAAATCAGATAGATACTTTCCATTCCTAATACACAGTACTTGGCCTGCAAGCTGTTGTTCACTTACATGAAACACTCCTATCTCCAGGAGCGGATCCAGGGATAAATCTGACTATAGCTCAAATATGCTAAAATCGAAAGCGCCCGGGAAACTTTTTTGGGACGACGCCCTTTTTGAATAGCGGGAAATGCCCTAATTTTGAAAGGAAACTCGGGGAAACGACAATATTAGCCATCAATTTGCAACAAAGTTTAGTTTAAACCCTCCTAAACTGAAACATTTCACAAACTCAGTCCATTGGGTCATTTTCATGTCTTGCTAACTGCCAAAACGCAGCATGAGTGAAGACTTTACGGTCAGTGCGGAGGAGGAACAGAGAACAGAAAGCTTTCTTCTTCTTTTGCTCCTTCACACACACTGACTGTAGAACTGCACGCAGGCTACGAAGTGTTCTCTGTTTGTGTTCGGCTCAGCAATGCTTTGAATTAAATTCTGCTCCTATGTATTCCTATTCAAAACACTACAAAAGTAGCATGTTATAAAGACAGAAGAGCCTTTCATACTTTCTGCGCAATCATTGTCATTCAATAAGAAGTAGAGCAATCGCACAAGATCAAAGCGATATTCTTGTTACCTTTGTTTAACATGCATCTCTAGAAAGGACGTGACACACACACAATGGGTGTACACAAATTAGAATTTGCTGTAGAAATTTTCAGGGAAAGATTGATTGACTTCATAAAATTACAGAATTGGAAGCATTAATAACATAACCAGTAACTGCGTAACTGGGAAGTTTTCAACATACCAAACGGGACGAAAGTTTTGAGCCCTGTCTTGCCCTTTCCTATAACTCCGTGTCTCTGGGAAGTGGGAACTTCACTGTGGAAAATCGAAGGACATCACATTCGTTCTGCCCCTTTATGGCCACCTTTTATGTCATGATGAGGCTCTATTTCTCCTTCCAATCAAAAGACTTTGTTTTCTTTCCATGATCGATCCCTTCTCTTCTGTTCTGACTGGGTGATGCTCTTCACAACTTATTCAACATCAAACGCTATCGAAGTCGCGGCCATCTTCCTCTGACCACAGGCAGGCAAGAGACTTCTCGTAGCTTCTTTTTCTTTTTTTTTTTTTATAAATTCAATATAAAAATTTACAATATACGAATTTACCTAAGACTACGAACGAGCTACCATACAATACTACGAAACGATACCAAGAGGAGCAAGAGATCATGACTACCCCGGGGCCATTCACATGAAGAATATTAATCTAAAATACAACTAAACATACAATTACGAAAAGCTACGTATGAACAAAGGAACAGAGAAACGAGACTCAACAACATGGGACTTTGCAAAAATGAAACTTGGCATGGTGGCTGAGTTACAGTTGGCTTAATTGAATCGACCGGTTGTGAGGATGTATTGTAGAGTCCACTCGAGTATACTTCTGTTTACATCATTTGGGAGGTCTTTATCACCAAATAATAAAAGTTGCGTCAAAACTTCATTTGAAAGATCGATATATCCAAATGGTCGTAGTAGTGCAAAAACCCCAGCGAGAAGGTTTCGACGTTGAACCTCAAACGAAGGGCAAAGCAACAAAAAGTGCTCTGTACTCTCAATACCATCGTTAGTGGGGCACATTGGGTTTATGGTATCCCGGAAATTATGCTTGAATTTGTGAAGGTTTAATTTGCTTAGGCCCACTCTAAGTTGGGTGAGATAGGATAAGCCTATTGGGTCATGAATTCCAAAGACAGACTTAGCAGGGGGACGAATTTTCAAGAGAAACTTTTTCTTGAAGGTAGCAACTGATGGTGCAGTTCTAATTTCCGGACATAATTCATTCCATTCAGACAGGCAATTTGGATAGAAACTGGATTTGAATTTTTCTGTCCTCGCCCTTATTCGCCCTATGACATCCTGATTGCGAAGAGAGTATTGTGATTGCTGAAGTTGTGGGATTGGATCCATTGTATATTCAGGCAACAGGTTATTCAACATTTTGTAAAACAAGGTAAGGCGTCTACTCCATCTTCGGGAACTCAATGACTCCCAACCAAGCTCAGCGTACAGCTTCTCCCGTGATGTTCCCCTCCATGTTCCCGTAACAGCAAGGGCAGCAGAGTACTGAACGGACTCCAGCTTTTCCATCAAGCTTGACAAGATGGTATTGCCGCTAAACTCACACACTTTAGCCGGAATATGATAGATGACGTCTCCGTAATCCAAGTGGGGTCGTACATAGAGCTTAAATAATTCGTTTAGGGTATGCCTGGGTAGGTACTTGGAGAGATATTTCAGCAAACCGACTCCTTTTCTTGTTTTAGAGATAGCTGCCTTAATGTGAGACGAAAATGACAGTTTTGAATCCAGGATAATCCCTAAATGTTTGTGTCTTCTCGTAGCTTCTCGACAATACCAAGCAAACAAAAGACAGCTCTGGAGGCCAAAGTCCACTGTTGCTCCCGCCAAAATCGAGCATCAGTCAACTCTAATTCTGATTGGCTATCAGCCATATTTTCAAATCTCACTGTTGCTCCCGCTAAAATTTGCCTATACAAGTCCATAGCTGACGTGCGTTTGATCATAGTAATTTGCGGACCACTGTTGCTCGGAATGCCAGCCTTTGTATCGACGGACAGGACAAAAGTAAATATCAAGAAAAGTGGTCTACCAAATATGCTTTCTCCTTCGCAGTACTTCTCGACATCAAAGCTTTCTGTATGGGTTTTGAGCCTCGTTTTTGTTGCCAGAATCGACAAATTACCAACGCGTCTCTAATCTAACAACTACTTACATCAAAAATTATTACTATTGTTTTGAAAATCTGACTGATGCTTGAGCATTAATAGCAATAGTCTGGATCCGCCTCTGATCTCTTTCCAAATACCAAGCATTCTTTTCCGGAATCCTCGCTTCTTAGGTTCACTTCTTAAATAACATTCCATAGCTATCTTGTTGACTTCCTTTTTCCATTCCATTTTCCCTGCAGCAGTAGCAGAATGACGACCGGGTCTGTGCTGCTGTGCCACAGAACACCTGCCGAGCGAAGGACCTTCACCAATACTGAATCCAGTCCCATTTACGCCGTTATCTGAAAAGTTTTCATTTTGCATTGCTCTCATAAAGAGGATGGTTTTATCTGGGTTTTCCTTCCCTCGTGTGTTTTTTTGGAGACACCATCTCTAGGGGGGTTGTCGACCAAGACTAAAGAGTCACCCCCTACCCATGAGACAGACTAGCCCCCGCCGGACGCCAACCCGGTACTTCAAGGTCTCGGGGAGTATTATTATCATTTTTTTGAAGAGCATCAACCCCCCCTGCACCTAGGGGTTGATGCTCTTCAAAAAACATGTATTCTTGGGACAGCGCGAATCATCCGAAAGGTTCTCGATACAAAGTAAAGAACAAAGGAGTACTGCACAGAAGGACAGTGAGAATGAAAAAGGACAAAAATGCTTCCCATCCTAGACCACGGGTAGTGGTTCGATGAGAGACATAATTCAGAGACTTGGCCGGTTGTTAGATCAATACCGTGTAAAAGCAGCATAATAATAATAATAATAATAATAATAATAATAATAATAATAATAATAATAATAATAATAATAATAATAATAATAATAATAATAATAGGTCCTGGGTATGACTCTAAACTGCATCCGGTTGTGGAGTTTCGACGTGGGAGAATGAGGTTACCCTTTGCCACAACTACCTCCAGGTCACCCTTGGGCAAGGTGTAGTACCCGCTAGCCCTGGGTAGGTGGAGCTCATTAGCCTTGGTTGGCAATCCACCTAGGAGAAGGAAAACTCTGATTTCAAACCAGGGTTGAGGAAGGCCTTAAGCCTTGGCTGGTATTTCTTCTAGTGATGGTGTCACGATAAAAATACTAGGGAAGGCATACCCTATACCAACCACCCTCATAAATGAGTGAAAATGAATTTGAATAACGTAAGAAACAACGACGTGAATGGTACTGGAGCATCAAGTGAAGGTGCCACGTCCGGTAGGTGTCCTGTGGAAGAGCAGCGCAGGCCCAACCGTCATCCTACTACTGCCAGGACGAAATGGACTAAAGAATTGAACAAAGTGGTGATGAAATGTTTTTACAAGAGTACAGCTCCTCATCTACCCAAACGAAACAATAGGAAAAGAATGTTAAACATCTGGAATGAAATAGGTCTATTTGAACTGAGTGAACAGAAATTAGCAGGGCAAGCTAGAGCTATTAAAACAAACAAATGGTTATCGGATCTTGAGTTAGAAAGAATTAAATCTGAAGTTGATAAGGACCTCTCTCCAGATCGCAATGAAGAAGCTGAAAGCTACATTGATGGAAGAGAAAATGACAGCTCTCTCGCACCAGACTTCTCAAACAGTGAGCATGAAAGTCCTGAAGTACTTATCAATGAGGAGAATCAACATTTAGCGATAGATCAGAACATTGAAAGACTGAATGATAACGATTTACAAATTTTAAACATGCTACAGGAAGAACTTCAGAAAGTTCCACTTGAAGACCCAATAAATCTCAGGTTTCTGGACAGAAGGAAACTAAGAAATCTCACTGCGATGGTAAACAACGTCATCCCTTGCCTACGTGCAGATTCTCTCTCAGATTGCAATAATATCATGAAAGCAGCAGCAAATGTTGTCGCACGACTGGCTGGATTAAGAGTGAGAAGGAAAAAGAAAGAGCAGGCCGAGCCTTGGTGGAAAAAGAGGATTCAGTTGAAAATCAATCAGTTGAGAAAAGATTTGAGCAGAGTAGAAAAGATCAAGAGTGGAGAACTTAAAAAGGACAGGGTTGGAGATACTTTGAGGAAAAATATCATATTCGCAAGAAGGGAATCAATTGTGTTATAGAAGAATTGAAGCAAAGAATAACCGCCAACAGTGAAAAATAAAAAGGTATCAGAAACGGTGTAAACAATACCAACAAAATAGACTATTCCAAAATAACCAAAGGAAACTATTCGAGCAAGTAGAAGGTGTTGAAAGGGGTAATGATGAGCCTCCAGAAGCTGAACTAACTGCTTCTTTTTTGAAGGGCATTTGGGAAAAGGATGTGAAGCATAATGATGAAGCTGAGTGGATTAAAGAAGTTAATTCAGAAGTTGAAAGAATGAGTAATAAACAAAACGATCTTACAATAACCACAGCAATGCTAAGAAAACAGTCCAAGAAGCTATCAAACTGGAAATCTCCTGGCCCAGATGGAGTTCAAGGCTATTGGATTAAACACCTGACAACACTCCATGAACGTTTAGCAACTTTGTTTAACGATTGTCTAAGTTCAGGAAATGTTCCCAATTGGTTAACTAAGGGAAAAACAATCCTCATTATGAAAGACAAAACTAAAGGAAAGGAAGTTACAAATTACAGACCCATAACATGCCTGTCGTTAATATGGAAACTGTTTACTGGTATCATCTCTGAAGAGATTTATAATCATCTTGATAATAATAACTTGCTACCTGAGGAGCAAAAGGGTTGTAGAAAGAGAAGCAGAGGAACAAAAGATCAACTTCTAATAGATAAAACAATCATAAAAAATTGTAAACTACGAAACTGTGGATTAGCAATGGGATGGATAGATTATAAAAAGGCATTTGACATGATTCCACATTCCTGTCTTGCTATCTTTAAAGTGGCGGACAATATCAAAAGGTTGATGAGACAGTCAATGTTAGGCTGGGAGACAGAACTGACATCTGGTAATGAAATATTAGGAAGTGTTAAGATCAAACGAGGAATATTCCAAGGAGACAGTCTATCCCCTCTCTTATTTATAATAGCATTAATTCCCTTCTCGTTTGTGCTTCGAAAAGTCAAAGCCGGGTACCAATTTAGCAGATCTTCTCCTGTAATTAGTCATCTTCTTTTTTTATGGATGATTTAAAGTTATTTGGTAAAACAGAAAGTTTTTTTTTTCTTTATTCAAATATAAATATTTACAACATATCCTACATTAAACTATACCTTTCTAATTACTTTACGACACTACAGGTACGATACCATGGGGAGCGAAAGACAATGACTACCCCATGGCCAATATAAAAAAGAGACACGCAACGCTAAACTAACATACAACTACACTACAAACGATTAAAAACTAATTGATACTGCATTAGATTCTTTTCCACATCAGACGTCAGTTAAGGGTTGCAATTTGGTGTCACAAGCGCAACTCATTTTTGGATAGTTAGATAAAATGCCTAACATCTGATGTGCAAAAGAATTTACAAGTGAAACGAACATAAAAAGGGGCTAGGTGGTTGCTTAGTACTGAAGTCCTAAAAAGACTTAATCAAGCCGACCAGTTTCATGGATATAATGTAAAGTTAATTTGAGTATTTGTCTGTTTAAGTCATAAGAAAGGTCTTGATCACCATATAGTAAAAGCTGTACCAAAGCATCATTTGAAAGATCGGTGATTTGTAGAAATGGTCGTAATAATTCAACAATTTCAGCGAGAAGATCTTGACGTTGAAGATCAAAAGAAGGGTAGAGCAACAGAAAGTGCTCCGTGTCCTCAATGCCATCGCTTGTTGGGAACATTGGGTTAATGGTATCCCTAAAATTATGCTTGAATTTGTGGAAATTCAATTTGCTGAGACCAACCCTGAGTTGAGTAAGATAGGATAATCCTTTTGGATCGTGAATTCCAAAAACAGATTTTGCAGGAGTGCGGATCATTGATAAGAGCTTTTTCTTAAAAACAGCAATAGAAGGTGCAAGCCTCAATTCTGGGTCAAGCTTATTCCATTCGGATAGGCAGTTAGGATAGAAGGTAGATTTGAATTTTTCTGTCCTTGCCCTCATTCGCCCAATGACATCCTGGTCACGAAGACAGTACTGCGACTGATATAGTGGGGGAATTGGATCTACTGTATACTCAGGACTAAGATTATTTACAAACTTGTAAAACAAGGTAAGACGTCTACTCCATCTTCGGGAACTGAGTGACTCCCAGCCAAGCTCGGTGTACAACTTCTCTCGAGATGTTCCCCTCCATGCACCTGACACAGCCAAAGCAGCAGAATACTGAACAGACTCTAATTTTTCCATTAAATTTGGCAAAATGATGTATTGACTGAAATCACATACTTTTTCAGGAATATGGTAAATGACATCACCATAGTCCAGGTGGGGTCGCACATAGAGCTTATACAGTTCGTTTAGGGTATGCCTGGGCAGATATTTGGAGAGATATTTCAGCAAACCGATGCCCTTTCGCGTTTTAGAGATAGCTGATTTGATATGAGCTGAGAAAGAAAGCTTTGAGTCCAGAATGATTCCTAAATGTTTATGTTCACTTACTTTCTTCACAGGTATGTTGTTAAAAAGGATCGCTGGATGATCGATTTCAATTTTCTTCCTTGAAAATGTTAATTCAACAGCCTGCTTCTGCGGGTCAGGATTAAAGGACATTCTCCATGCATAAGCCCACTGACTTATCAAATCTAAGTCATGGTTCATGTCGTTGGCAGCTGTAGTGGAATCTTCTACCACTGTGAACAATGATGTATCATCAGCAAATAACTTAACATTGCACTTCAAGCCCACAGCTAGATCATTTATATACACAAGGAAAAACAAGGGTCCTAGAATAGAGCCCTGGGGCACCCCTGCGGAAATATCTCCCCAGTTAGAACTCTGTCCATTCAGTACAGTCCTTTGCTTTCGATCCTTGAGAAAACTTTGGATTAGAAATAGAAGTTGTCCTGACACACCACATCGCTTTAATTTATAAAGTAGACCATCGTGCCAAACCCTATCAAATGCCTTGGAAATGTCAAGGTATACGGAACGAACATCAAGAGGAGGATTACAGTCTAAAGCTTTAAATATTGTATGTGTTATTGAGAGTAACTGGTTAATTGTTGAGTCGCCTGGGCGGAAACCTGATTGATTAGGGTTAAGTAGTTCATGTGATACAAGATGTGAGTAGAGAGAATCGTACATGAGTTTTTCGAGTATTTTCCCAAAAATTGGTAACAGAGAAATAGGACGGTAATTTTCCTTCATATTTTTCTCATTTTTCTTATGAACCGGCACTACGTTTGCATATTTCCATACTTCGGGAAATAAACCACACCTTAAGCAATTTGTGAAAATTATTCTAAGTGGCAGAACCAATGCAACATCGCTTAACTTAATCATCCTCACCGATATTTCATCCCAGCCATGCGCTTTATTGGGGTTAAGCGATCTTATGATATCAAGAATCTTTTCGTCAGAAATGACAAAATCACTTATCAGAGCTGTAGTTACTGGAGTATCCTGTGGAATTTGACTGCCTGTGTTAATGGTCGTGCATTGAAGAATGAAGTAGTCATTAAATATCTGTGCTTTTTCAGTGAAATCCGTTACAAATAACCCGTTCTCGAGAAGAGGTGGTATCATGGGGATCTTAACTTTGTTTAGAACAGTATTTATCAAAGTCCAATATGTTTTGCTACTGGTCCCAGGATTAGCCAAAGTTTTCCCTGCCTTAAGGAAGTAATTCCGCTTAGCTTCCTCAATCAATCTCGCACCTTCAGATATCATCTTTTGTATACCTTCAAGTTTGTCATTTGGCCGACCGTTCCTCACGAAACTTTTATATGCGCGGTTTTTCTTCCTAAGAAAGTTTTTGACTGCTTGTGTTATCCAGGGAGCTTGACGAGGCCTAATCGTTTTAACTTTATTGGGGATGAAATTAGAATAAATGTTCAAAAGGACTTCATTGAGAAGACTAACCTGTTCATTAGGGCATGTCATGTTGTCAAGATGTTTGCGCCAAGCAAACATTTCAATGCTTTTCCTGATTGCTGCGAAGTCTGCCTTATCATAGTACCAGACCCTACGGGTGTATGGAGGTAGTACTATATTTGAGACTGATAATTTACCGTAAACAATTTGATGGTGACACTGCTCATGTAGTGACGGATGAACACCAGACTCAGTTATGAGGTTAGGTTGATCAGTAAGTATTAAGTCAATGCAGGATTTAGACTCACCCATCAAATGGGTTGGTTCTGAGATCAGTTGATGAAGACCATTATCCGACGCTAGTGGCTCAAATAGTCTTCCCTCGTTATTTTCGATATCATTCTCCCACCACTGAGTTGACCTACAGTTAAAATCACCCGTAATGATAACGCAGAATGGATTTTCAGCATGCATTTTGGACAACATCAACTCAAAGTTTATTGTAAAGTTATCAAACTCCTCAGGGCCCTGACTTGGGCTTCTATAGATTACAGCAAAGAAGTACTTTTTCCTGTTTAATTGAATTTCATACACAATACATTCAGGAAGAGTCACCAGGTCAGATCGATTTTTTGAAGGAAGGGAATCTTTAATGTATAGCCCAACACCACCCCTTTTCACATTTTGAGGATGATTATCTTTAATAAACGTATATCCATCTAGTGCCAGCCTATCTTTATCAACGGTGCTGTCAAGATGGGTTTCAACAATGCCAATAAGGTCATAATTATACACCGAGTTGTAAGCTTCTATAAGAGAGACTCGTAAAAAATCATGGGCTGTAATACTGTTCAGGTTCCAAGTACAAAAATCGAGTGTATCAGGGCCAGGATTAGTTTCTACATCACCACTCATCAGAATGGTCCTTAGAACTGACCATTGTACATGTAGAGAGCAACATGCTACGCACGCTATATAGAAGTAGATATATCGAGAATGAAAAAATTTACATCGAGCAATAACGATGACACCTAGTGGGATTCGCTTGAAAAGTTCTACGGAGACGTGAAGTACTATCTTCGAAGACCGATGCATGCGGGCGAACAAAGGCAAAAAACATAACTCCGGTGCAACAGAGTGAACTGCGAGAAACTGCACGGTCAGTGTAAGTGGCAGAACAAGAATTGAGACTGCGATAAACCAAAAACAAAACCAATATAACTTAAAAATTTGAAAAAGAATGGAAAAGGGCCTAACATTTCTACTCAGAGGGAATACGATTTTCATAGAAACACGGAAACACCCTATTGATGCTCGCCACTGATTGATTTCAACCGGCATCATCGTACGGAAACCCCCTCGCAGCTCCTATGGGACAATCAGTCGCAATGCAACCACCATAACAAAATAGGGAAAATGAAAGTGACAAGACATAAACTAAACAAACATACACTCTGCTAGAAAGGCGAATTAAGTAAACACAAACCTTAACACAATGATCAATAAAAGAAAACATAACAAGGTGGCCTCTAGAGACCTTGAAAGCGTAAAAAAAACACAAGCGCGTTGGTTTTCAAATCGTGGAAACTTTGCGGAAACAGTTGAAAAATCCAATTTATTTGATTAGGTCATTTTGAGAGAAAATATCAATAAGGCAAAACCCTTGAGACTCCTATAAGGTGACTTTACTACTTGCCAATAGCTCAGCTATTTTAGACAACTCGACCGTAATCCCAAGGGGAAAACATACTTTTTTTTTAAGCATGAAAATAAGTTAGTTAGGCCTAGCAAAAAAAAAAATTGTTAGAATAACACTGTTTGAAATTATGGTAACAAAAACTGAGGCGAGGGGCACATAACCCTGTGAAGATCTCCTAAGACTTTACAAAAATTCTCGATCGTATTTAAGAGGAAAGAAAAACCAAAAATGAAAAACCTTTGTTGTAAATCCTGCACGTTTCCTCAAGAGTGACACGCCCACGGTCAACAGGGAAAATCCTGAGAGGGGATATTTTTTAACAGGAAATAGCTTACTAATTTTTCCATGGATGGCAAAGAACTTTCCCACCTTAAATCAAGCACCACAAATAAAACATTTGGGCAGGAATACTCCCATATTAAAATAAAGAAAAAATGTATATATATAAGGAAAAGCACAAAAAACCTGTCCCGGTACTATGAGAACACAAACAACGAAAATCAGAAAGTCAAAAGTTGGCTAAATAATACTTAATCATCCATTTCTGTAGCTGTGTCTGAATCCTCTTCTTCAGAAATGCTCCTCTCCTCCTGCTCCTCACCTAATTTCTGCTTGACAAGGTCCTTGAACTCTGTTTCGTCCTCAAAATAATAAAAGCCATCATCCAGTTTCGCACACAGTCGACAGTTAATATCTGCAAACGTATAGCCATTTAAATTTCTGCCCTTCAACATTTCATTCGTTTTTCCAATCAACTTCATTCTTTTCTTCGTTAAATCCAGTCGAACTCTATACTTATCCGAGTTTTTTCTCGCCTTATACACCATTGTTCGGTGACGCCAAGTTGTAAATCTGATTATGATCTGACGAAATCGTTTGCCTTCGCTTTCCTTTACTTGACCTATACGATGCGCTCTGTCGATTGCAGAATCAGGGATTTTCACTGATAATTCATTGAAGATTTTCTTGACTTTTTTCAAACAATCTTCGCCCGACTCAGGTTCCCCTTCCTTGAACTCCACATTGTTTATCCGTAAACAGAGCCGTCTCTGGTACTGTTCTTGTTCATCCGCAGACTTCTGAAGGTGGCTAACATACTTTTCCATGAGGACAAGCCTTGATTCAAGAAGGTTGATCTTCGACTGCTGCTCTTTAATTACATTCAACAGTCCTTGTATATCATCCTTCGAAGCAAGATCCTCTTTGAGACTGTCCAGTTTCTTGTCCAAAATCTTTTCAAATGCTGTGCGAGTCATGAAATCCTCCTCCGTTTTATCGGGAGGGCCTAAATCATCACTCTTCGACCGAGAGCATGCTTGCCGTGGCATCGCGATTTCTTTTGCAAATCAGTATCAATGATGCAACAAATACAAGACTGTTGTTTTGTGAAGCTTACATTTTCTTTTTGACCCTAGCATGACACTATTCCGACAACCATTTCCTCAGAAAACTAACGCTCGCTACTCCACGTCTGAACACTCCGCCATCCTCGTGGAAAAAAAACAAAATGGAAACAGAAAGTCAGCTTGATACACTTTTAAACACGGTACACATATTCAGCCAAGATATTAAAATGGAATTTGGAATATCTAAATGTGGAATCTTATTGATGAAAAGAGGGAAATTGGCCAAAATAGACGGCATTACAGTACCAACAGGTGAAAAGATAGAGGAGATTGATAAAGATAAAGGTTACAAATACTTAGGGATTCTCGAAGCTGATGGTATTAAATCATCTGAAATAAAAACCAACATCAAAAAAGAATATTTAAGACGATTGAAATTGATATTGAAGTCATCCCTCAATAGCAGAAACACCATACGTGCTATTAACTCGCGAGCAATTTCAGTCATAAAGTACTCTGCTGGAATAGTCAGCTGGAATGTTGATGAAATGAAAGAACTTGATAGAAAAACCAGAAAGATGTTAACACTCCATTACATGTTTGCAAAAAAGGGAGATGTTGATAGACTCTACATGAGTAGAGAAGAAGGAGGGCGAAATCTGATTAGTGTGGAAGATTGTATCTTAATGGAACGTAATAACCTGTCTGTATACATCTCGAAGAGTACAGAGCCTTTTTTGAAGGAAGTTGCTAAAGAAGGAACAATTAAAGACGGAAGCTATAAGAATGAGGTTAAAAGATCAAGAAAAGAAAGTTTGATGGAAAAAAGTCAGCATAGCGTCTTTTTTAACAAAACGGACTTCATAGATACACGTAGCTGGGAATGGTTAAGAACTGGTGATCTAAAGAAAGCTACAGAGGGCACAATAATGGCAGCGCAAGAGGAGGCAATTAGAACACGTATGATAAGACACACCATGGATAAAGAAAATGTATCCCTCCTTTGCAGAATGTGTGGAGAACGGAATGAGACGGTGGCACATTTAGTATCAGAGTGTACAAAGCCAGCCCAAAAACAATACAAGGAATGGCGACACGATGCTATCTGTAGAGTTATCCACTGGCGAATGTGCGTTGATTACGGACTAGACCACGCTGATAAATGGCATGATCACAGACCAGAAGCGGTGGTAGAAAATGAAGAGATAAAACTGTTGTGGGATATGCGAATACAGACGGATAAGATCCTTAAACATAATAAGTCAGACATTTTGCTGATGGACAAGATTAAGAGAAAGGTCCAGATTATAGAAATCGCATGCCCATTTGATACTCGAGTACTAGGAAAGGAGAATGAAAAAATAACAAACTACCAAGACCTAAAGTGGGAGCTGAAACGAATATGGAATTGTCAAGAGATAGAAGTGATACCTATAGTTATAGGAGCACTGGGTACCATCTCAAAGAAACATTTCGATTGGTTGGAAAAAGTTAGCACCAATGTTCATTTTGGAATGATGCAGAAAGCTTGTTTGTTAGGAACAGCCAGGATTTTGAGATATGTGCTTGATATCTAAGGTTACAGGTCGTAACTTGATATCCAGCAAAGAACTCCAGCACAACATCTATAACGCTGTGTTACTGAACAATAATAATAATAATAATAATAATAATAATAATAATAATAATAATAATAATAATAATAATAATAATAATAATAATAATAATTATAATAATACTAATAATAATAATAATAATAACAATAATAATAATAATAACATTAATAATAATGATAATAATAATAATAATAATAATAATAATAATAATAATAATAATAATAATAATAATAATAATAATAATAATATAATAAATTATACGCAAGTAATGACAACCAATTAAAAACTCTCTTGGAAACTGTAAAAACTTTCAGCAAAAATATTGGACTGAAATTCAGGTTAGAAAAATGTGCTAAGATGACAATTGTTAAAGGTAAGACAACAAGCACAGAAAACATAACTCTAACATCAAAAGAAACGATCAAAGAGCTACAAAATTCGCAATTCTACAAATACCTTGGAATAGAAGAAGCCCAAACAATATGCCACACAGAGACAAAAAATCGCCTTAGCACTGAATATTTTGGACGTCTGAAGAAAGTTTTGAAATCAGAATTGAACAGCGCAAACAAGATGCAAGCGATTAACAAATGGGTAGTACCTTCAATATCATATGGATTCGGAGTAGTAAACTGGTCAAAAACAGAATTTACGGAAATAGATCGAAAGACTCGAAACCAATTAAAGAATCACCATCTACTCCACAACAAGTCCAACGTAGAAAGGCTTTATATACCAAGGCGTTTGGGTGGAAGAGGCTTACTAAGGATAGTGAAACAGTACCAGAAGCAAATCATAAATTTGGTCCACTATCTCCGAAATACAAATTCTCGATTCAATGTACTACTGCTACAATGGGATACACAGAGAAAGTCGAAGTCACTACAGAAAAAAAGCACAGGAATTCACAGCTGAGATGAACATAGACCTTGATAATCTAATGAATAAAACAACAGAGCAATGTAAAGCAAAAGTAAAAAGTGCTATGCTTGACGAAAGTATGAAACAGCTGAACGAAATGCCACTCCACGGGCAGCTTCAAAGATTGATAGAACAAGACTTCGTAGATAAAGATTTGTCTGTTAAATGGTTGAAAGATTCTCGGTTAAAAGGCAACACAGAAAGTATGGTGTTTGCTATACAGGATCAGGCGATTAAAACAAGGTACATCGAGAAGAATATTTATCACACAAGGGCAGATGATACATGTAGGCTGTGTAATGAATACAAAGAAATGAAACACCACATTGTTAGTGGATGCCCAATATATGCAAATACAATTTACCTAAGGAGACACAACAATGTAGCAAAATACATTTACAATAAGATATGCGAGGAAAATGGTCTACCATCAATGAATCAATGGTACGACGTCGAACCAAAACCGGTGGTCGAGAACAACGAAAGCAAAGTACTATGGGATTTCACGATTCAAACAGATAAAGAAATAACGGCGGTTAGACCCGATATAGTATTCATGAACAAAAAAGACAAAATTGCTTTGTTAATAGACATTGCCGTACCTAGAGATGACAACATTGTTGATAAGCGTATCGAGAAAATCGAGAAGTACCAAAGTCTTGCTATCGAGTTGAAAGCATTATGGCAACTCAAAGAAATTGTAATAGTACCTATCGTTGTTGGATGTACAGGTGTCGTTGACAAAATGTTCCCGAAATACATTGAAAAGATACCAGAAAAGATCAATATCTTCGAGATACAAAAGATATCATTATTGGGAACTTGCTACGCAGTAAGAAGATTCTTGATGAACTAGTGAAGCCATGGAATTAGTGAAGATTGGGACACAATGCAAACAGTGATACCTTACCCCACAAATGGGGTGGAAACACTTTCAAATTGGAACTCGTTGTAAATAAGGACAAAAAGACACAATAATAAATAATAATAATAATAATAATAATAATAATAATAATAATAATAATAATTGTTGTTGTTTGAAGGGCAGAAGATGAAATGATATTTATAAAAAGCTTCCGCTTGCAAGTAATATGAAAAGAAAACCATGTACCGATAAAAACAAGAGGGTAATACCAACCCAAGTGTAATATTTCTAGCTAATGTCTGAGTGCCATATATATCGATATATGTAAATACAAGTAAGCTCTATTTACATATATATTGATATATGTAAATAGAGCTTACTTGGATTTATGATGCAAATCTTCAGCCAATATCCTGACACCAATTAGCCCCCCAGCGACTCCAAAGGCAGGATCCAGCCGAGCCGACTAAAATTTGGCTCAGCCCTGACCCCCCCAGAGCCGCCAAAGGGCCATTTCACATTTCGGGGCAATTAAATTGGAATATTTTTTTGGTGCAGGTGCCCCAGCAGGCCAGCGTCCTGGCCCACCATTGCATCTGTTGTTACTATTAGGTCTCTTAATTGGTTGTTTAAGTTATACTTATCTGTTGAGTTTAGACCTAACAAGCATGTCTTTCAGATTTTTATGTTTTTTTAGTGCTACGAATGGTTTTTTCATTCAAATATTATTGAGGGTATCATCCTCTTCAATTATGTGCCAGTTTGTTTTAAGTATTTTACCAATTTGTATGGTGGTGTTGTCATATGGGATTACAAATGGAAGGTTCTTCTCCTCTGTTTCTGCGTTTGAGTTGTTAGGGAACAGTAAATCTCTTTGTGAGAAGTTTCTTATTTTGTCAAATTGTTTCTTGATTACAGAAAGGTTGTACCCTCATTTCACCAGGTTGTTTCTAAGTATTGTGAGTTTTTCATCTAGTTCCTTATTGTCAGTTATTATTCTTCTATATCTCAGCGCTTGGTTGTATATGATACCATTTTTGCAGCTTTCTGGGTGAAATGAGTTGTTATGTAGTAATGTGCATATATCTTGTGGTTTCACGAACAGGGTGCTTTCCAATTTCCCCTCATTGTTGAAGTATATGGTAGTATCTAGGAAATTTATTGTTTTGGTTGATTTTTCTGCTGTGAATTTTATTGTGGGGGAACATTGGTTGCAGTGGTCCAAAAACGTGTTTAGTCTTTCTTCCCCATGTGTCCACACTAGGAACATGTCATCAATAAATCTCTTCCAAATAAGAGGTTTTTTCTGGTCTGGGGCTGAGGTGAGTAAGTGTGTTTCACATCTGTCCATGAAAATGTTTGCAAAGTTAGGTGCAAAGGGAGTGCCCATTGCTGTACCATGTACTTGTAGGTAAAATTTGTTGTTGAACTCAAAATAACTATCTTGGAGAAGGAAGTTGAAAATTTTTTGTAGGTGTGGTAGTGGGAGTGGTAGCTCTCCCTGGTAAAAGTTTTGCATGCTTTAAGGCAATATTGAATTCAGAGGTCTTGAGGAATGTTTGTGTATAATGACTTTACATCCATTGTTATCAGAATATTGCCTGGTTTTATTTGTTCACCAAGGCTTAGTATGGTTTGTAAGAAATGGTTTGTGTCCTTGATGTAGGATTGGGTCACTTTTACAATAGGTTTCAAGTAAAAGTCAAGGTATTGGGATAGTGCTACTGTCGGAGATTGTCATCCTGATATAATTGGTCTGCCAGGGCAGCCCTCTTTATGTATCTTTGGTAAATGTAGAAAGTTGGTGTTTTAGTTGTTGTTAGTGGGGCCAAGAAAGAGTAGCAGTCTTCATCAATTAACCCCCTGGATAGTGAATGTGTTAAAAATGTTTCAATCTCCATTGCAAGGGATGGTGTTTTGTCTTCCATCTGTCCCTCATAATAATTTTTGTCTTGGAGTTGCTTTTCAGCCTCCTCTATGTGTTCACCTGTAGGCCAAAGGACAATTTTGCCCCCCTTGTCTGCAGGTTTTATTACCATTTCCCGCCGTTTCTCCAATTTTCTTAGTGCTATTACCTCTCCATGGCTAATCCATCAGTCATTTTCACATGATCGATAATCTAGGAGTCTGGCAGCAGAATTTTTATCAGACTCAAAAATGCCCCCTTTTCTGGTGCAAGTGCAACTGCTCTTACGTAACAGCTCGTAGCCTCAGACTCCGATACAAAATCCATGGCCGACCATTAGACCCATTATTCAAAAGACTAGGTGTCCTCAAAACAACTTCGGTAAATCCCATTATTATTCTAATCCTCTTTTCAAGTTATGTGAGACGCGCGTCTCAACAAGGCAACGAAAGCCAACACATCAACAGGAGAACCTTGCGTAATCATTTTGATGAGTGCATCGGTGTTAATCATAGCAGCTTTAACAGCTCCTTTCTTCTCAACAAACGATAGCCAAAATGCATCGGTCCCTAGACCCCTGAGTGGAGAAAAATCAGCGTTTTGGAGGGGTTGACCAATGCAGTCCAAAGTTTACGATTGAGCAATAGATTGCCCTCTGGTATTATTGTTGTTCGCTGTTTGGTTGTCTCGCCTCCTCTCGGCCTCTCGCCTGAATGGAAACTGCAGTGCACGTAAACGCTTCTTCAAAGTGTAAATTAGAATACCAAATTGTTGTTGACTGAATAAAGCAGGCTGTGGAGGGGAACCTTTCTGGCAACACCAAATCAGCAAACAACGAAATTTGGCCTCTGCAAACAAGCCAAGATGTAAACAATACTTCGAAAAGTACTGGCTTGAATAGCTCTGACTTGAGGTAAATGTGCCTATCCTTGTACCTGAAATAATCTTCAAAGCTAAAACAAAGTCTTCCAGCTAAAACAAAATTGAAAAAGGGCGTTGCCCATGTTTTCCGAGAGTCTAAAAGGCGTGGTTACCTAAAAATTTTCTGGGACTTCGCCCCTAGACCCCCTCATTTGCTTCGGTGACTCAAATATCTGGATCCGCCCCTGAAGATTCACCACATGCCATCCAAAAACAATGGCATTAGTGATTGTCTCAGTCGTCTATACAGTGTAAATGTAATCTCTGAACTGGCACCGAAAACTTAACAACGAAGAACTAACTACGCTACAAGCCAATGACCGTAACATAAGTGCAGCTAAAGAATATCTCAGTACTGGTAAAAGGGCCTTCGATGTTAGCCGCCTTGGCCTTCTGAAGAAGTATCGCAATAAGCTATCCCTCTCTTCTTATGGAATACTATTATGGAAAGGCCGTCTTGTCGTTCCAGGATCTCTTCGTTCCAAGGTACTGTCACTGTGCCATGATCATCCTTCTGCAATCGATCGCACATGGAATCGCTTATCAGAGTTGTATTTTTGGCCAAATGCACATGATGATGTTGTAAATTGGGTGCGAAGCTGTACATTTTGTGCTGCTTACAAGCCTCCACCAAAGGGATATCATAAGGAATCATTACAACCTATACAATCTACTGAGTGTTTTGAGCTAGTTTATTATGACCTTGCAGGCCCATTCATTCCAGAAACACCCAGCAGAAATAAGTATGCATTAATCATAATAGACCATTTTTCTAAATGGCCTGAAGTCATCCCATTAAAGGATATTGATGCACCAACAATTGCTCGTGCAATCCATGACCAATGGATTTGTCGCTATGGACTAATGAAACGTCTGCACAGTGATGGTGCTCCTAATGTTCATGGCTGTGTAATCAAGGAACTCTCCACATTACTGGGAATAGGAAAGTCAAAGTCTTCTCGCCTTCACCCGCAAGGGGATGGTTTGTCTGAGGCAATGGTCAAACAAGTGAAAAATTGTATCCAGAAACAGGTGAATCAATTTGGGAGAAACTGGGACTTACCTCTCCAAGCAGCTGTTTATGCTATCAGATCAAGCATCAGCAGCAGTACAAAGGTATCATCTTAGGCGACAAACTGTCACTTCCCACACAACTCTTGACCACCCAGTCACCCGCAAAACTCATACAACCCACTACAGTACATCATATCAAGCAAGCTCAGCAATTCGCTACAGATCTTGGAAACAGTCTCAAACAGTCTTTCGATACTGTAAATCGAACACTCTCCCAAAGTCGCACAAACATGAAAGTTCAATATGACAAGAACACCAAGAAACATCACTACAAGGTCCATGACACTGTCATGCTTTGGAAACCTGCACCCAAGAAAGGCATATCTCATTGCTAGCAACCGAAATTGTCTGGACCATGGACGATTGTTCGACTAGTCGGTGAAGTAAACTGTCAGTTAATCAACAGGGAAAAGAAGTTAAGTCCAGTAGTGCACGTCAACCAACTAAAGTACATCCCTCCAAGATCTCTTCACCTGTCTGACTCTTTAATGCCGGACCAAGATCTCATCAAACAAAATACTATTCATGCCACTTGCGACATATTTGATAACCTTGACAATGTAACTGACAACCAACAAATTCATGACATTGTTCAAGAAGGCGGGAAAGATAGGCCAGAAAATGCTACTGAACCAGAGGAGGTCAATGAACCAAACGAACACCTCAACATAAGCGAGAACAATTACAATAGGGTAAGCAGAATTACCCTGAAAACCAACCATTGCGTCACGTCATACACCCAATGTAAAAGTAGGAATAGGGTAAGGCGGGGTAATTTGGGTCTAAATCGGGCATCTGTCAAAATAAATAGTGTATCCTCGCAAGTACGTTGCAAATATTGAAGATCTTTTTTCGCTTTACCAACATTGAATCTTTTTTCGTTCTTTTTGCAGGTCCTGCAAAAACTTAAAAACCATGCTGCTAGAATTGTGACCAACAGTAGTTATGATTCTTCTGCAAGTGCCTTGATAAAAACTCTAAATTGGCCTAAAATAGCGGATATGATAAAAGTCGAGACAGCTTGCATGGTTTATAAATCAATAAATGACCTTGCTCCTGACTATCTGTCAGAAATTTTTACCAAAAACTCGGCATGCTGTAGGAAACATTTGAGAAACACGGCAACTGATCTCCAAGTCCCTCTTATGAAAAAGTGCAATGGTCAACGAGCCTTCTCATATCGTGGTGCTAGAGTCTGGAACCACTTAGATTTGGAAGTCAAGCAGGCATCCTCTTTCAAAGCATTTAAAGACGCTGTAAAAAGATGATTTATTTTGCTGTTTCTTTTTATTATTCATTTATTTACTTATTTATTTTATGCATTATTGTAATTAGGATAGGGTTTTTAAACGATAAAAAAATTTCTTTTTAGATTTTAAGCACGGCCCCCTGAAAAGCAGTCTTCGATTGACAGGAATAAGTTAAGTTAAAATGAGATTCTTGGAAAATTTGCTCCCGTTCTTTCATATAAAATCTGAATATTTTTTAGAAGTTTTTACTTTCGTCACTTTTGCCTGTAATTTCAACCTGTCGGCGGGAACTTTGGGTCTATTTGAGGAAAACGGTATCTATTTCGTCAGGAGTATTGTAAATTCAAAAAAATAAAAATTTAGCATGCTTTCATGGATAAATGTGATTGCATTTTCAGAGTTTCGCATCCAAAAACTTGAAAACTTGCCCAGAGAAAATTGAAAAAAAATCGTACCACCATCGGCGCATACTGAGGCCCATTCTAGAAGATGGAAATGTAAACAAAGTTTCTTTCGAAATGACATTTAAAAGAAGTGAATCCTTGTGTCTTGTTCCGAAACCACTAAAAAATTAACAAAAGCGTGTACCTTATTCTGCTTTCGATGTATCATCCATTTTCTTGCAGTATTATCTCAATTTTTGTTTTGATTCGGGAGCCATTGCCAATTCTTGCACAACGCAACTCCTATCAAAATCCTATGAAATCCCAATAGACCCAAATTACCCCACCTTGCAAAATAATCGAAATAAAATCTACCGAATCGCAAAAAATTCCGAAAAACTTTTAGCACCTTTCCAAATGATTGAACATGCGATTGATAATGATTTGTTGATGAAAAGAAGTTGCAAGTTGGCAAAATCAAAAGTTTTCTACGCTGTCAGATCATGATAAAAGTTTAGGCCGGTGAAAATCAGGAAACTGAAGCACTAGAGATTATCAAATAATTCTTCGACACCACTTAAACAACTCGTGAAAGTATAGATTTCGACACCCATGGAGTCATGAATCGAAATTTTCAACTTACGATCGCTTTAAAAGCGGAAAAGCAAACAGACCCAAATTATCCCCACCTTACCCTACAGAAAGAGAAATTGTTTTAAGGCTACACGCTTATACCGAACAATACCGATGACACCGACAGGAATTCGCCCGAAGAGTTTCACAGTCAAGTAAAGCACCGACTTTGCAAAGTGAACCATGCGGGCGAACAAAGGCAAGAAACATGACTGGGTTTCCATGGAATGCACTGCAAGAAACTGTATCATTAGCACAAAAGGAAGAACAAAGGTTGAGACTGCTATAAAACAATAGCAAAACCAAAAAATCCTAAAGGCTCGTATCAGTATCGAAATCGGCCTAAAAGGTTTGCTCCGGGGACATGATCTTTGAGTGCACAAACGAAAACACCCTATTGTTGCTCGCAATCGATTGATCTCAACCGGCATCGTCGTGCAGAAACCGTCCCGCTGGTTCCCTTGGGTAATACGCAATAATGCAACCACCACTGCCACATCCAACAACACATAACAGGAGGCGAAACCTAAACGGCAAATTACAAATACAAAAGATTCTACGAGGAACACTTAAAAGAGCGATTTCCATTGGCTTATGTATTAACGCGGGAAAGTGTGGGATTTTCTGTGTTCGCAATTTCTGCCTATTTGTATTTGTTTCTAAATTGAACATAACTTAGTAAGGAAAGTTAAGTGATTCAAAATTTGTGACTATTGAAACTTTGATCGCGAAGGAAAAGTACCTTTTCTTACCTGGATCAGATATTTTAGATATTTCATTTCATTTCATTTCATTTTCATTTTTATTTATCTAAACTGGGTAAAGCTATCAACTGTGTATACAAAAATTGCTTTACAAGCTGCCCTGTACAAAGAAAGAAAAGATAAACCTTTAAAAATGTACAATATACAAGATACAATAATAGAGTAAAAGTAGTTAAAAGTTCTCGATCGGCAGGAATAAAAAGGGTTCCTTTATGTTCTGGAGTTTCCGAGAAAGGATTTAAATCGTTTGAAATTTTTTGTTAATTTTGATTTTGCGTCAAGGCCATTCCATAGTTTCGCCCCTGTAAAAGAAAAGTATTTTTGGCAACATGTTGTTCGTAGAAACGGGACACGTAGATCTGTTTCGGTATTCGAAGTTCCCGGGTACTGGTTTCTGATAACCTGTCGAACAGGCATGCAAGATAAGAGGGAGCTTCATCATTAGTGCACTTATAAACCATTTTCAAAGAGTGGGGATCTTAGTTATTGTTTTCATCGTTGCTTTGTCAATAAATGTGGTTGCAAGGATGGATAGTCCTATTCAAGTTTGCAATTTCAAGTAGCAAGTTTGTATAAAAATTCGAGGTAAACAAATGTGTCGAGTTCAAAGGGGCCTCTAGAAACCATCCCCCAATCCAACTGCAAAAGCGACTGAGAGCAAAATATTTAGGGGAGAGACCACATAAAAGCCAACCCCAACACAAAATGACATGAAAATGCCGTTGCATGATGAAATTAATTCCTACAATACAAGAAACCGTCTTTTATTGATTCTGCCGCGAGCATTATCCAACAGCGGACAACGAATGTTCAAATACAAAGGCGCAAATGACTTCAACAAACTACCAAACAACATTAGAAACGAGCCAAATTAAAACAAATATAAAACTGCTGTTTACAGCCATGTTAGAACGTCTTTAATAATTAGTAATGCTTTATTTTAAATGGACATCAGCTCATCATGTTACTTAGATTTTTTATATCATATTTTGTTTACATTTATGCTTTAACTTACTGCTTACGGTTTTACCTTTGATTTTTGTAAATTTGTAAAATTTTTCCTTTCACGCAAAACGAAAAACCATGTAGCTGGAATTGCGTTTATCATATCATATCATATCGTATATCCCCCCTCCCCCTATTTCAATGTTGATTGCTTTGGCGAATCATTCTTTTCCAGGATCTGCGTGAAAAAACCCTCCTTGCAATTCATTCAACATTGAAACGGGGGGAGGGGGGACAAAAATTTGATTTTTTCAACAGGGGTCCAACACTTTTGTAAGAAATTGCAGCAGGGGCAATTTTGAAGTTTGCTGATTTTTGCCTTAACAACCAAGTCACCAAAAATACTGGAACATATATCAAATTTTACTCTAATTATTGTAGATTTCAATAAAAATGATCGCTTGATAATGAGTATAAAACAGTTTACATTGTAATTTTTCAAATCCGTCGCGTTTTTTCTGGGACACCTGGCAGTCCACGTGAGGTCGCACATAGACCTTATATAAGTTCATTTAAAGTATGCCTGGGAAGATATTTGGAGAGAAATTTAAGCAGGTCAATTTCCTTTCTTGTTTTAGAAATAGCTGATTAGATGTGAGCAGAAAAAGAAAAGTTTTAAGTCAAGGGTAATTCCTTGATGCTTATGTTCGTTTACTTTTTTGACTGGAATATCAGTAAACAAGACCACCGGATGATCAATTTCAATTCTTTTCCTTGAAAATATTAATTTGAGTGCTTGCTTTTGTGGACAAGAGCTGCCCCAGTGTACTCTGTCCTTGCAATCCTTTTTCGTTTAGTTTATTTCCCAATTTCACTTCTTTCATGCTTGACTGATTAACAAAGATGGTGGATTATCGGACTATGAATTCATGACGTTTCGACGAGCTGAGTGTACAGACCGTAACATAATAAAGACAGGAATCTGATGTTTTAGTCGATTTACGCTCGTGGGCCATGGCCGTAAAGCTCCAAAGCCTCATTATCACGGACTAATCAGACAGCGAATAAGCGAAGAAGACAAAAGAAACCCGGAAAGTTTTTACAAAATTTACCTACCTTCTAAAACGCAACCAGGACAAAATACTGCTTAAAGTTTCCAGAATTATTTTCAGGGAATCTACTCTCCATATTCTTGGGTATGCGTATTTGTATACCGGTTTAAATATCCTATCGTTGAATGGAGTTATGGCCTCTCCGAAACAGATGAGACACTGAACCTTAAACAATAGAACCTCTGGCTGACAGATAGTAATAATAACAATAGTGATTATTGTACGAACGACCCAAAAATGCCAACAATCTGCGTTTCCAATCATTTTTGGCATTGTCCTTCCGCCACTGTTTCCATTGTTCAAGATTCAATGCCCCTGCGGTTTGTGCATGAATTGAAAAATCTGCTAAGGTCTGTTTACCAATTTGAAATCATGTGGCAATATCGGGTGTCCCAAAAAAATTGTTCAACGTTTGATAAAATATTGAAAAATAAGGACAACATGAGCAGGCCCATAGAAAGATAACCCTGTTCCGAAAATTATGAAATAATTCTAGAGACCAGAATCAAGCAAATCGGTTGAAAATTCACTGAGTTACGAGCTCTCGAAGATCAAAATATGCGATAGCTGAGACCAGAGACCCCCGGATTACTTGCATTGCAGAAAGCTTGAAGACGGAGGTAAGAGAAGCTTATCCAATGTCATACCTCTCGTTGATATCAGAGCAAACCAAATAGGACTTCTAAAGTAAATTATTTCTTGCGATCATTCTCAAAACTTCCTTAGCATTGCGAAAGTCCAAAACAGTGGTTCAAAACATAATCGGCGAGAGACTGAATCTGTTTCCTCAAAGCATCCACAAGCTTGACAGCTAGGTTATCGAAAACCTGTTTGAATCCTACTTGGCTCTCCCTGAAACAATGTAGGAATAACAGAAACGACGGCCTATGGGGCTTTTACCAAAAATGGCATTTCAAGGCCTCTGGTTTCAGCTTTCGCACAGACTTGAACTTCAAAAGCTTGTCACTCCATGAATTTTTAGCGGATTTGCAAGATTCTTGTGTCAAAAATCAATATAAAATCTCAGGAAAAGGATGACTTGACCAAGGATGCATTCAGCGTATCGTTATTTTTTAGTATTTAATCAAACGTCGAACAATTTTTTGGAGACATCCTGTAGTCTAGGGAAGTTTCTGTATTTAAAAACGCTCTGTATTCATGGTACAAGTTTGCATGGTGCCAAATAAGTTATAGAATTCAACAGACATTTTATCAAGAGGCTTCATCGCATTACTTGAAGTGGTATAAACAAACCTCGACAAGCCTTAGCCGATTTTGTCTACCGGAGGGATCCATAACTCTCCGAAATAGTGAGGTATCTAAACTGGCATCCAAAAATGTTTTTCATTTCATTTATTTTCATTGAATATTATCTATACACAAATGAAACCCTTCAGCAAATCAAAATATCCAATATCGAATTACAATGATAAAACTCTAAGAATAAAAACTTAAAGCCCTATAAACCTAATCATTGCTGTTCTTCCAGGGAGTTGTGTTTGAGAGTCTGGCTCTTTAGATGCGTTTTTAGTTTTTTTTTAAAACGATCTAATGTCGGTAGCTCACAAATTTCGGCAGGTGTGTTATTCCATAATGTGAGAGCTGCGTAATAAAAGCCTTTTTTGGCAGATTCAGTCCTATATCTAGGGATCTGGAGATCTTTACAGTGCCTCGTATTGTAGGTCGAGTGAAAAGATCTCGGTTGGAATTTATCCCATAGGCTTTCAGGGCATAGTCTGTTTATAATCTTGTAGGTCATGACATTCCGGTCGTAACGGAAAAGATTTTCTACGTTCAACCATGAAGTCGACCAGCTATCTTTTATTCTTGCATTTGATAGTATTGAATAGGCCCGGTCTTGAAGGCGTTGGAGAGCAGCTAGTTTTGTTTTAGACAGATTACCCCAGATAACATCAGCATAACGCAGGTGACTCTCAATTAATGCATAGTATACATTACACAGCTGTGATTGCGAAACGACATTTTTCAATTTTTTTAGAGCTGCAAGTCCTCCACTCATTTTACCTTTGGTGCGCTTAAACTGTGCATCCCAATTTAGCTTCCCATCAACTACGACTCCGAAGGATTTCGTCTTATCGACTCTTTTTATGTCAGAGTTATTTAGTTTCAGCACTTCTGGCAGTTCCAGATTTCTGGTTTTAAGCGGATGCCCTATGATCATGAATTCAGTTTTTTTCGGATTCGGGCTAAGTCTATTCACCCTCATCGACTCAGAGAGGTTGGAAAGCTCTTAATGTGGTCCTCGACTAGTTTCGCTACATCATCCGATGCAATCGTTATAATCGATTGCAATCGTATCGTCAGCATAGATACTAGCCCGGGAGAATTTACGACACTTTTCTAAGTCATTCGAGTAAATGACGAAAAGAAGAGGGCCTAAACAAGAACCTTGGGGAATACCACAGGTTACGTCTCTGGCCTTTGAATGCTGACCGTTCAGAGAGCAGAACTGTTTTCTATTACTTAGGTAGGATTCAAACCAACCCCCAGCTTTGCCCCTTATTCCATATGCAATTATTTTTTTTAGTAATATACCGTGATCGACCGTATCGAAAGCTTTCTTGAGGTCAAGAAATATAGTGAGATTGATATTACTGCGATCTATGTTTTCGTACCAGAAGTCTGTGCTGCATATGAGTGATGTTATCGTGGAGTATAACTTACGAAAAGCTGCTTGGTTGCATGTAATACTCTTATTGAATTGAGAAAATCAAACAGCTGGTCGTGCGTTAGCCTTTCTAGCATCCTTGAAAACACTGAGATTACAGAGATGGGCCTGTAGTCGTTTACATCAGTTTTTGGGCCCGACTTGTAAATTGGCGTGACTCTCGCTAATTTCCAAATATCAGGGAAAACACCATTCGCAAGTGATGAGTTATAAATCAGCATAAGAGGGTGAGCGACAAATTCGCTCGCGTCTTTTACCAAAAGTTATGGTAATTTTGTCAGGACCAGACGCCTTTCCGTTCTTTAGCTGATTGATAGCATTCATCACATATTTTTT
Organism: Aurelia sp. 4 Dawson et al 2005; assembly: GCA_964019985.1. Taxonomy (NCBI): domain Eukaryota; kingdom Metazoa; phylum Cnidaria; class Scyphozoa; order Semaeostomeae; family Ulmaridae; genus Aurelia; species Aurelia sp. 4 Dawson et al 2005. Next base: position 27,149,979 of record OZ026492.1, on the reverse strand, counting down.
GTCGACTGGTCTGAACAGCATTTCTTCGCTTACTGGCGTAATATGCTGCAAGCAATTATCGCTAGGTCTCGTTTCTACGCTTCTTGCGAGCTTTGGTCCAACAGATACAAAGTGGCAGTTTAAAGGTTCAAGTACATCACGCTCTTTTGTCAACATTTTGCCGTCGATTTCGATACTGGAAAGTGTCGTGGATTTTGCATCTTTATCCAAGACCCTGTTTATTGTTTTCCACATTTCTTTGGATCCCCTTTATTTTTCTCAATTAAACTTTTGTAATAATCCTGAATAGAATTTCGAATTTCTTTGGTTACTTTATTCCGCTGCTTACTATAAGCTGACCATATTTCAGGAGATTTCGCCGCTATTTTTTTCAGTCTGTCCCTAGTCTCCATCGATTTTCTAATACTTGGGGTTAGCCAAGGAGCGAATTCTGATCTCACCCTCCTCTTCTTAATCGGAGCATGTATATTCAAAAGTGATTCGAAAATCTCCTGAAATGTGCCAGCCATGGCAGATGGATCATTAGCAAAAGGGGTAAGAATGGTTTCCCAATCTATTTGTTGCAGGTCGTGTTGGAAAATTGCCTTGTCGTATTTCTTCATTGTAAGAGATTCGACTATTTTGGCTTTGCTCTTTTCTGCTTTATTCGCCAGGCATTTATTTTCCTTATTCCGTACATCAAATAGTGGTCCACCATCCCCGTTTCTAGGACGTCTGCGTCTAAAATACATTTGAAGTTCAAGGTAGAGAAATGATCTATGAGTGATTTGCTTACTCTTTGTTCACCTAGTTCGGTTGTTGTTACTGCGACTTTCGTGTACTTTTTAATCAACTGCTCTATTTGATATTCGGAATACACAAGCTTCAGATTTTTTGTATTAGCATTTGTGCTATTCTTAAAGTCGCAGCTTGTGTCACCAACAAGGATAATTTCCTTTCCTTCCTTATCTAGGTCTCCAAGAGATTCTCTAAGGTTTTCGAATGCTGCTTCATCAACCCCGGAAGTTGGGGGTCGATACCAGCAGGCAAAGAAAAAAGGCCTTGCATTTTGTTGCTTTATCTCTAAGGAAAGAAGCTCTATATTGTCACAGTTCTGTTTGATTTTGGGCTCAGGAAGGGTATCTTTAACATAAACTGCGACTCCTCCCCCATTTGCGTTTCGGTCGTTACGGAATATCTTGTAGCCCTCTATCGATACTTCGGCATCTCCAATGTTTTCGTCCAACAGGGTTTCGCTAAGACCAATTATATCAATATCATTGTCATGCAATGAAATGCTGAGCTCACCCCTATGTTTTCTGAGGGAAACTATGTTAAGGAAAGCAATCTTAAGACCATTCCTCTTCCTCGAGTGATGCTCCCCGCGTCCATTAGTGCTACTAAAAGAGCCAAGACACCGTTAACAGTACTTTATAAATTTATTCAAGTTGCCTGCAAACTTTCTTACTCCCCGTTCATTCAAAAGCAAACTGTCACTTTTCAAGTTACTAAATAAAATACTATCGTTTTCTATCATATCGAAACCAGCAAGGGGCAATTTTTCAGACAAAAGATCATTCAGTTGAGTAACCTTGAAATTGAAAGCAAATGCATACCCAAACAACTGCAGAGCAGATTACTTAAAAAGTTAGAGATATTTCAAGCATTTTATGTCCAGGTTGCACCTTATAAAGGTAGGTAAAATTGAGAAAAATTTTCACGGGCTTCTTTTGTCTTCTTCATTTATTCGCCGTCTGATTGGTCCGTGAAAATGTGAGGTTTTCGAGGTTTTCGGTCAGGGACCTCAAGCAAAAATCGACTAAAACATTTGATTCTTATCTTACATATTAAGAATTAAGTTTTAGTCTCAGTACGAATTAGATGGTATATTTTCAAAGTATTTCTGAACCTGGGAATTGAATTTTTACACAGCAGATACAAAAGCATGCTTCGTATCGGGTGCAGAATAGCGAGATGGAATTTGCATCATTGTGTATAACACTAAGCTAAAATGATAAAAATTGTTGAGTTGCATAAATTTTGAGAAACAAACCTTGTAATGATGTAAAGTGCTTTAGTCTACCAGATTTGACCAGCTGAAATAAAGCACCAACTTCAAATAATGAAAACTGAAGACGCAGGAAAATCATACACCATGCATGTCTTTAGAAACATTGCAACGAAATGGAGGTACTACAGCGACGAAAAATAAGAAGAATGCTATCCTCTGTAGCTCAATTTGTATAAAACAAGCAGAAAAGATCACGAGTTCGTCCTTCTCTCTCTTGACTTCAGAGCTATGCATTCCGCTAGCGAGGGTCCTTCACATCTAACGTCTAAACCTGACCAAAACTCAACACAGGGGCCCCATCAAGCTTATTCTTTAGAAACTGAAGCCAGAAAGGTATCGAGCAGCATTATGAGTTTAGCTTGAGAACACTACATGCACGAAGAACTCTGGCACATGGCAAAGTCTAAAACAGCCAAGAGAAAAAACTTTTAATAAGCCATTGCAAAGAGGGAAGAGCAAGTGCTGACATTATTATGTACAGACCGTATACAGCTCAGAGTTGAGAAAGACATTCTTTGGACATTCTTTGCATACGTCGGTATTTCAAAGAAAGGTGTTCTCAATTCCTTAGCTAGTTACTTAGTACGTTTCACCATTCCACACCTCTATGCACTCGTTTTACTTCGTGCATAAAAATGATAATTTGGATCAATAGTATCACTACTAATCAATACAATTAATTGCATTTCTAGAATGGGTGCTACAAAAATACTCTGAAATCAACTTTGAAACGATTATTCTTGGAAATTTCGAAGACGAAACACAACAGAAACCTACCTCTGCATGATTGAATGGTGATTCAGGAAGATAAACTTTGGATAGTTTACCCTGGCACAGCCTGTGTATAAGATGTAATGAATTAATGATGAATAAATGGAGACGAATAATGAGTAGATATAATGAAATTACCTTTCTCTTTGAGAATGCTGATTGAGAGCATGCACCGTGGAGCATGTGCAGTGGGCAAGCACACAGGTCGTTGACAAGAACTACTACAGAAGAGGCCGGCCTTCTTCTTCTGAAAGGCCTTGATATTACGAGAGCTTTGATCCTTGGGTTGCCGAGATTGCAATGAGCGAAACTTACAAGTGGTACTTAGCAAATTGCAAAGGGTGTCTCAAAACTTGTTCGACATTTGATTAGATAAAGAAAGGATCAACTTAACGAGCTCCATGGTAGCGTAGCTCTGTCCTTAACATTTCAACCAATCTTCGACATAGATTCTTGCAAAACTGCTGCAAATGCACTGAGGCTATGAGCATTTAAGGATCAAGTTTGTACGAAGACAAACCAGAAAACCCTAGATGGCTTGCTGTGCGAAATTCTCCCAAAATCAAGTAAAAAGAACTTTACACAATGTCATTCTTTTTTCGTTGACATCAAATACCAGGTGAGTCAATAAAAACGCCCACTGTTTGAAAAATCCTGCTCCCTGAATATCAAAGCAATGATATTTAAAACTGTCTTATTTCATCCCAGACATGTCAAATTAGGTTCAGTAGCCTACCCGGCTTCAATCGAAAACACCAAGCAAGATTTTCCTTTGTTTCTCCTTCCTAGCAATAACAACTCTTGGTTGTGTTCACATATTTTTCCTCATGGGAGAATGGAATCCCCCTGAATATGTTACTCACACTAGGGGGAAGACTTTTCAACCCGTCACAAAGAAAGAACGTGTTAAAGGGTGCTGAAAGTCATTGCTGCGAGGTCAACACATTAGGGAGTCTTGCTTGTAATTTTAGCATGTTTTTTAAGGCTTCTCAATGGGGCTCATCTTAGAAAATCGCTTGCAGAATCTGAGCGGAGTAACAGATTTAAGTCAGAAAAATTTCTAAAAATAATTGAACATGTTAGCTATTCGATCAGATATTGCAGAATATCATTGCTTATATACTCAGGGAGCAGTAGCCTTTCAAACGCCGGGCGTTTTTTCTAACTCACCCGGTAGAAGTAAGCAGGATTAAGCAATCGATCCAGGTAAAGATTGATTCTTTCTTTACTTCGGATGAAGGGTTATGTCCAGCAAGTCAGATGCTAATGGTAGAGCAGTAGATAGAGAAGATGATGATTTAGGTGGAGAAGATTCCAATGGTATAGAACCTAAGAGTTCAACTAAATAACCACATTATGCAGCTCCTGCAGCTCCCACATACATGCTAAGACTAACTTACCATTCGGCATAGATGTTAGCATACGCCAATGAGCTATCAGCAACCGCTGAAATGAAATATATTGGCACGAACGATAATCCAGAACTATCAAGATATGAAACCAAGTATTCAAACAGATCATAGATCACTCCCTATAAAAAAGAAAGATACACGAGGTTAGATAAAGATGTATCATCCGTGTGAAGCGATATCACTCAAATTATTTCTGCAATGCGAAGTCTGAGGAAAGATGCTAGAAGAGAACAATTTTAACTCGAATACGAGCATTTACAGGAAACAAGCAAAAAGATTTTGACCTGCTGAAACAGTTTGTTCATTTTCGGAGCAGGAAGCATGGCTGCAGAAAGTATCGCAACCCAGGAAGTAAGTTTTCAGAAAATCTTCAACTCATGTACAACATTTTCTGCCATAGTCTTGAGGGGGCAAAGCTTAGCATACCCAGATCGAATGAAGCGAAACCAGCTGGCCAGAATGGCCAAAACTTGCCCATGTTTTTACCTGGCGAGCTCTATGCCAGTTGCGCCAAAGGACTTCAAGTTTTCGACGGCCCACTTTATGGCCATTTTCTTTCCTTGTGTTACATCACCAAATCACAAACATACAGCATAAATTTTCATCTTACGTCCAAGTCGTCAAAGAATTGACTCAATGTTACGAAAGCTCCTCTGACAACTGTTTCGGTGTAGTTGGCTGTCACAAACGAAATTCATTTTGAGCATTGGGCAAAATATGCCATTTCCTGTATATTAATAAAGCTTATTATCACAATTCAAGCATTGCATAAACAGATTTGCGTAGTCAACTGGCTGCAGAATGTCAAAAAGAAAATTTGAGCTCCACTCTCAAACATTTGATGTGAAATTTAAATGCAAATTTCCGCAGAAATACACGGTCTTCTAAGTTTGAATTGCAAAGTGAGAGTATTACAGCATCAGGTGTTCTACCCGCAATGTTTAGAACAAAATCATTTGCCTTGGTACAAGGAGATCTTCAAAAGCTAGTGTAGCAACACGAAGCTTCAGGAGAAAGCTGGATATTTTTGCATAGAAGAAAATTACCGCAATTTTCAAGAGTCCTAACCAATAAAAATTTTGAAGATATCTTCTGACCATCTTGGGAATGGATCTTAAGAAGAAATTTTATATCATTTTCCAAAGACAACTTGGGGACAACTCTTTTAGTTTTTAAAATTCAAAGCAAAGTCATCTTTACCGGCAAATTTTAGTCTGTTTCCATTGATTTCCTTTTCGAGGTTATAACTAATTCCTTATTAGCAAAGAACCAAACTATCTAGCCTGACTGACAGAAATCTAAATCCAAATTAATCAGTCCCTGCTCCTTCCTTGTCCAAAGAAACTACAAATGAGTTTCAATAGAATTACACAAAGCAAATTTATTGCTAGCCCTCATTTCTAGATTGTATTCTAATGTTTTTCTAACCGTTACACAGTGGGCCAGATTATGATTTTCTTGGACAAAAATTGTTCAAGGCATAAAATGGTACAAAATGCTGTAAAAGCTGGAAACTGACAAAGAAAAACGTCCTTAAGACAAAATTTCTCTCTCTGGTTGTGTGCACAGATGTCGGAAAATTCTCCAATGTCCTTATTTGAAACAGGCAAAGTCAATGCATTAAATAACATGTGATTAGAACACATAAATAAGGAAAGCAGAATTAATGACTATAAATCCATAATCTGAAATGATTCTTAAAAAGGACAGGCTTTGAAATAGACGGTCAGAAAAAATTAATAGAATTTTACATCTATCTGAAATTCATTCAGCAGCGCTCTGTTCCCCATACACCTCAGTTTTTTGCCGTGGCAATAACCAGCCTTGAATATCCGACAGCACTCCTCGGCAGCCAAATATAAATCAAATGGTTAAAGGATGCTTTTGTACTTGTAAATATGCAAAGAAGATGTTTGGCGTTTGCAAGCGAAATTTTGAACTTTGCTTTACAGCACAGCGTCCAAATTGTAACAACATGAATTTAAAGTACCTTGAACAACATCATGATTATGGAGTCTCTGCTCAATCGAAATGCAGTCAGGTACACTTAAATCACTGCCTGTGAACGTTATGAAGAGGCTATCAAAATATCTCTTGCTGACAAATCAGTGCCTGAAAATGCAGTTTGTAAAATTGAAGTTGAAAACTGTAAGCTGCTTGCAGCATTCAATAACAGTTAAAAGTCCTGTGATTTGAAATTGATTAATTGATAAAAAGCAATTTTTGGGATAACGTCGAATGTGTTTTCCTTACTCTACGAGACATATGATATCAAATTCCACTGATAAAACTTTTATTTGAATTTTTTCCTTTTTTTTATCTTTGTCCACCCTCTGGCCCACTGTGCGTTATCGCTAAGTGGACTGAACAGCTTTAAATCTACTACTCTTCTGTCAAAACCAAAGCGCCATCGTCACACCCTTGAGGAGGCAAGAAACCCTAAAGGATGTCAGCCCCTCGATACTCTCAGCAAACAATGACGAAGCTAGCAGTCATGCTGGTCACGCTCAGCATGACTAATAGTTTTCAGGATAAGAGTAATTTTTTTAACGAGCGAAAAACATATTTTTGCAAAAATTTCTTAAAATCACAACATTGATGTCACAGTACATTACATAACCCCTTCGCTTTCCGGTAGTCTGATACCTCAGTCTGATACCTGTGCTAATGCCTGCTCGATTCGGAAAGCAGAAATCATCACAGGGTCTCTACACTAGTCTTGGCATTTCCACTTTGCTGTTACTGTCAAATTTCGTTGTTTTCCGCACTGGCTCCCTATGTCATGCCATGCGGATCTGAAATCGCTGGAATTGGGTCATCATAATGATAAAACCAAACAATGATTCGATTGGCTGGAGCCGATCCTATGCATGGCCATTGAACCAGTTTTCAACTCCAAGTCATGCTATGGCTTTATAGCATGCATTGCGTTCAACAATAGAAATGATGAAGAAAATAGACTTTGTGTCATGATTTCACATCGACCGACAGGTGTAGGCACAGGCACTGTCGCACTTCTAGATGAAGTCTTCGTTTTCATTCGAAGAATCATTATTTGAAATTTGACTATCATGGAATGAGGCGATTCATTTGAAGTTGCTCTTGACGAAGAAATTGTCCAGCTAAGCCATCGAGGAAGTCTTTTGCAGCTTCCGCGAGCAGGAGGTGATGGTATGTGATTGTTAGGCCCAACTAGAAGCCAGGCAACTCAAAGGTTGTCCTACGTTGTTTCAGGGTCTTCCAAAAGTTTGTTGCTAAAAAAAGTAAGATTGGCCGTGCGAGTGAATGCATTAAGTGCCATTTTGTACGCCATCCTTGCCACTTCAACCTGCTGTTTCACTTATAAATTGTGGCAGACAACGATGCTGTGTCTAGGCGTAAGAGTTTTGCTCTATTATGCATACACAACCTATTCTATATCGGACTTCCCATTGACAAGCATTGTCGTGTTTTTGTACTTGCAGTATTTTCACAATCTTCGTTGCTGACAAAAGGAAGTTTTGCAAGGGAACCTTCCTGTTTGTGATTGCACATCATCGTTTGTTGGCTGTTGCTGATGAAAGGAAAGTTTGCTATGGAAGTTCCTTGTTGTTGTGGTGCTCGCAGTATAATTTGTTTTGTTGACAAAAGGAACTTTTGCAAGGGACCTGTCCGGCTGGTGAAATTTGTTACTCGACTTTAGCAACTTACTACGATAACTTTATATTACAGCATGTTTGTCTTCAGGGGGCACTGCAGCTTTTTTCTACAATAGGGGTGCTCAGATTTCTTTTCTGGGTCTAAAATTTTGGTAGAAATAATACATTTCTGGGTTAGTCATTTGTACAAGAATTTTTGTGGGTTCATGGACTTCTAGATCATTTTTTGGGTCACAAGAAATATGATTTACAGACAAAATCAACATCAAGCATCATCAGATATGTAAATCCAAATGTGTACCATGGAATCTATCAGTTCAGGGCACTTTTCCGTATGTTTTGTTGCTTACTACATAGTTTTGGCTATGTTGGCAAATAAAAACTATCTTGTAGTTCCATGTCTATGCCATAAAGCTTTTTGGGGTTAATATTTTGTACCCCAGCCTGAGCAGCCCTATCCTATTTATATCAGAATAACCCCTTTCAGGTTATTATCAGAGTATGCGTTGCTAACTGATGGAGTTTTCCTTAAGAATTTTGCTTTTGTGCATTATTATTGTAACCTTGTAATTTTTGCTTGTTCAGGAACTTTCCAGAAAACTTTGCTGTTTTTGTTGTATTATCATAATTTGTTACAGATCACATGTCCTCATACAACTGCCAATCTTCTCGCAAGATAAATCATCAGTTTGATTGCGTACATGTTTACTGTTATGAATTGGGGTGGTCTCTTCAGCTAAGAAAGAGTTTCCTGTGACGTGGGACTTGTTGCAGTCAATGATCTCTTTACTGAGGTCTGAGCCCCTCGGGGGGGGGGGAGGGCAAACTTAGCATTTTTGTCCGACGGGGACGTGCCGTTTTTTAAAGTATAGTTCTCGCAAACTTTTTCTTGAACGGGGTATCAAAAGAAGGCAATTTTTCTGCAGCCGGATGTCAAAACATGTCACAAGGGGAAATTTTGTTAGATCGGGTTATTATTCATTCCCATTTTTGGAGTATACTTTTCACCGATTTTTTCTAGAATCAGGCATCATTTAAAGGCAAAATTTCTGGAGCCTGATAAAAAAGATTTTTCATGGGTACATCCCCGTACAAATTTAGGTCAAGTACCCCCTCCCCGGGGGCCTAAACATGCCAGACAACGGATCAACAGAAATCTATATATATAAGGCAGGTAAACGATTATCCAATTAGCTTTGTTCTTTTTGTTCTCCATTGTAAATTTACGATCAACACAATAGGAAGACAAAGGTGGCATACGATGAAAAGACAATCGGACCATTCGATGTATATACTTGTTTATTCACTTTTTGATTGGCTATAAAATCTATAGCTTTCTGGGCTCACCAGGGCTCATGATGTCAACCGCTTCGGCCCTATTGTTTCCTGCACTGTTCTCAAAAGCCACCGCTAATTTGCATATTACGTCACCGAAATAGATCGTAAATGCGCATGCGACGTGGAGCCTTTTGGGGATTCCTTGACCTTCACAACTTTCCATGTCGTGTCCCTTGCAAATGACGAGCTGGATGTGCAAGAATGACTGCCAATTACTGCAGAGACGATCACAGCTGTGGTCGGCCTTTTTAGCAGGCCTAACTCAAAAGAGAGCATTATCAGATCAGAAGAAATTCGTAAACATTGCAAATAAAAGGTAAGGTAATGTTAGACAACATTTTCATTGCTGTAGACGCCTCTCAATCCTGATTGATTTGAAGGATTTTCCTCATTTGCTAGCTTTTAGGCCCCATCATTGCCATGCTATCTTATTGCTTGAAGCATCAGTTGATCGTCCTTATGACATGGTGGGACCTCAAAAGCAGTGGTGGCGCCAGGCCAGAGGCCAGTGTGCATTCCAATACCAGAATGCCCTCCCGCCACTGTGGCAGAGCAGCATGAAGGAACATTATCCGCCAGTGGTTTTGGTGTGAAATTTATACTGTTTCAACTGCTGGGAACTTTGGTTAATTATTTAACTAGAATTTTGGAGTAGATTTTCATGTTATCCAATTGATGGTGGAAATTTTTGGCAGACAAAATTTACAGTATGCGGGGTATGGGCGCCAAGGGGGAGGGCAACAGGGACCTACAGCCCCCTTGGCTGTTGGAAGCATGTAGGCCCCCATGTCGTAGGAAATTTCAGTTTCTGTTGGAGGAATTTTGGCAAAATGATGTACCCAAACTGCATTTTTTAGCCATTTCAGCATATGGTAGGAAGACTGTAGGAAGCTGTGGAAGCTCCTACCCCTCTGTCAGAAGATTTCTGGGCCACCCCAGCCTCAAAATAGATTTATCCCAAACATTTCAAGAAGTATTTACAGCACAGGTTATGGAAATTTCACACAAAGCTGTAGATTGTATCGTATCATAACAATTTTCTAAATTTTTTCCCAAAAATATGCATAACGCAGTGGTAGTAAAATAAATTGAAGGTGTAAGCTGCAAGTAAACTGTTAAAGGCGGTAAGAGTAAACATAGATACTCTGTTATGAGATGCAAGAACATGTTGTTGTAGCCTGCATGCAAACTATACCCAGGGAAAAGGTATAGTCTGCGCAACGCCGCTCGCTTTCCTGCGAAACAAGGAAGCAATCAGATTTGAGAACGGCTATCGTGTGATTAAATCTCAGGCTTCGCTTTGTGCTCTAAGCAAATTACGTTAACAACACAATACTCGGGAATTTTAAGTACCCTACGGAAGATAATACACAAACGCTTGGTAGAAAGGGCCATTCAAAATGCAATTGAAATGAAATGCTGACTCATACAATACTTGATATTGAGCGGTGTTGTGCAGACTATACCATTTCCAAGGGTATAGTCTGCACACAGGCTAATGTTGTTGTAGCTGCAGGCGGCAAGCTGTAAAAATTTGTACAGCTCATAGACAAAATCGGCTAAGGTTTGTTTATACCCATTTCAAATCATGTGATCAATCTCTTGATAAAACATCTTTTGATTTCTCCGACAAATTTCATGGCATGCAAAATTGTGCCATGAACGCAAAAAGTAGCATAGTACCAAAACTTCCCATGGGCATGGTCATATGACTTGAAATGGGTAAAACAAACCTTAGCCGATTAGGTCTATTAATTGAAATTTTCCAAGCTGGCCTGGAGTAACCTTTCAAGTAGTATATATTACAAATAGCCAATTTTAAGAGTATCTAATTTCTACCCTCTTTGGTATAACTGCCATTTATAACAAACAGTTAGTTTCATATTTTAAAGATTGAGATGAGATTTTTTAATGCAAAATAGCATTTTGATGGCAAAAGAATTATGTGCGGTATGGAAACAGCTCATAAACAAACAGTTATTATTGAGGTGGGATGTGTAGTGGTGATCAGGAGATCATAAGTCCATTTTCATTATCAATTTCTATACTTCTAAAATTATGCATAATGTGTGCATAATATGCGATCTTGGTGGTCTAATGTGAATGCACCATTTGTAGTTTGCGCCAGATGCAATGTACAGTAATAATGTGTTGTCCTTCTTGATGATGAACATGAACATTGGTGTCCAAATCAATGTTCCATAAAGTGCTCCCTTTTATTGATTGTTGAAATTCATGGAACAAAGATTTCAAGATCAAAAGGTTTATACAGTATGCTTTATACCCTGTATTTAGGATTTTACTTTTTTCATTTCCTTTAGGTTCCTGGAGACCAGATTGGAATGCATTGCATGATTTGGCCTCTGCGTACTGATGAGTGAAAGAAAATGAAAGGTGCAAGCACAAGTAAAGTTTAAAGGCTGTGAGGGTAAAAATAGATCCTTATCAGATGCAAAGAACCTTTGTTGTACCTGCAAGCTGCAAAAGTTGTACACCTTATGAATGCAAGTTTTCTAAGCTGGCCAGCAGATCAGACTGCTACCTTGCTAAGGTTTCAGGGCACCCAATTTCTAGACTCTTTGATATAAGAAACTTTAAGGAAAAGTGGGCTGCATGTTTGAAATGATAACATGGGATCATGACGCAAAATGAAGTATTTTGGTGACAAAAGCATTATCTGGGGCTTATTTCTATTGAATTAGCAAGATTTTGATGTTACAATTAAGGTTGAGACAATAAACAAGCTATTATCACTGGAAAGGGGTGCTTCTTGGAATGATCATACTAGGATGCAGATCTTGGCAATCTGATTGAAGTGCACAACTGCACCGCATATGGATTCCAGCCATAAGCTGAAAACAATTGACTGTATTTTCCTTCGATCCAGTGTTAGAATTTATGTAATAATTATTTCAGGATCAGCCAGACAAAAATATACTGTGAAGAAGTTCCACTGACAAACTGAAACAAGATGCAAAGTCACGAACTCACTGCATTTCTTATATTGTTACAATATTATGAAATAAATACATGCAGGTCAAGCATATGATGTGAGATGTAAGCTCATGGTACCAGCCACAGCACATTGATCAACTTTATTGTAAAAAATTCTTTGAATTCTTAACATTTTTCAAGAATCCTTCACTTTCTGACGGAATTCTTCTTTCTGTTGTAAAATTTAAAGAACTGGACACTTCTGTGCATCACAAAAAGAGGTTTGTTTTATACCTGGTGTGGCAAAATGAAGTTAATGACAATAATCTGTTGTATCAAATTGTTCAAATCCAAACAAAGACAAATTAAAGATGCTATGTGAGCTGATGTTGTTGTGGTTCAGAAACGGGCGGTAATAGAACATTTCGACAATTAAAATCAGAGACTGGGGAGAGCGGTTTGTTCTGGTAAATGGCGGATGCAGTTCTGGCAAATGGCTGCCACGGAGTGAGTCTGTTAAAGTGAATAATGTAAACATGGCAATCGCTACTGCATAAGAACACAGCAATAGAGCTGTCAAAGGATTTAGTCAAATACCTGTCCATGCGAAATACATACAAACGTGCAATTTATCTCTATTCGCAACTGATTTCCTTTTCAATCTTTATTTCAGTGCTGCAAACAGCAATGCTTGCTTCGAGTTTAGGCCCTTTCCGCATAACTTGACGAAATACATGGTATATTTGAAGTCTTTAAAATAAGAAAGCTTACCCTGACTGCGATTTTCAAGAGAATGGAATTCAACTGAAGTTTTTAACTTCAAATGTCCTTTTTGAATTCTATTAGAATTGACGGGAGGAAAAATTTCAAACATAATTCGAATTTTCTTAATCTGCCGGTTGAACATACGTCAAAACTGATATTTCAAAACTGAAATTCTAAAACAGTGCCGATGCGGTAGCGATCCTCGCCACAACTTGCAAAACTCAATGTTCACATTGTATTCACTGCAATGGCCCAACTACGCGGCAGCCATTTACAAGAACTATATCAGCCATTTACCAGAACAAACCGCTCTCCCCAGTCTCCGATTTTGATTGTCGAAATGGTCTATTGGTTCATACTGCAATGGATCATTTTGTCAAAATGCAAACAATCGTTCACTTGGCCAAATGTGCAGTCTTCCTATTTTCTTACTCTTTCAACTTACACCACAGAAACACTGCATGCAGGCTAGCGCACTGGGCATTTGCTGATGTTCATATGCTTATAGGCAGTTGAGGTGAATCACAGCCATTTTTGGGTGTGAATTGTGGCAAGAAAATATTATTGCTTTGTGAATGAACTTAAGAACATGAAACTAATTTTAGAAACAGAAGGGGATGTCACAATCAACCTTCTAAACAACAGACTACACAAAATTTTCCAATTTGATGGATGCATAACAAGAAGTTTGCATCCACAATTACAACTATTTATTGTACATTCAGCATGGATTATGAGATATTCTTTGCAAGCTCTGCGCAGGAGCTAGGAATGTTGAAGCGCGAGCGAAGCGAGCGCTTAACTTCCTAGTGATTACATAAGACCTGAAACCCAAATACAACGTCTGTCAAATCTACAACAAACAAATGTTTTACCAGTGGAATGTAAAATTTGAAGCAAGAACATTTTTTAGAACACTTCTTGGTGTAAAATTTGTGATAATAAGAATTTTTCCAAAATCCATTCATGCATTTTATCTCGCTACAGCAATGGGCATTGTCCGAGCTGTTCTACGAAAATGGGCGTTCCCAGACAGAAAAAGGAGAGTGGCAAGAAAAATATTTCTGGGGGCTGAGCCCTCCGGACCACTGCGCCCTTCGCGCCTGAGGCACACATCTTCCCCTTCTGCCTTCGGTGGAAAGCATGACCTGTCAGTCTTTACCAGCTTCACTGTCAGCAAATGAACTGATTTGAATTGAACCAAAAATCTGAGACTTAAATCGAAAAATTCTATCATTGATCAAGACATCGTATGGGTCTGGTGTGGATAACATTGCCAGTTATTTCTTAAAAGTGGCCTTTCCTGTTTTTTCTGATTCACTCTGTGATATTTTGAACCTTTCCTTATCTTCTGGAGTTCTCTCACATGCTTGCAACAGTCCGATTTTCGCTCTTTGCACTCTGTTGTCACATGCCTTCTAAAATGAACGAGTGACAGGTATGTCAATATTGACAAAGGGAAATTTATAGCTATGGTCTTCATTGACCACAAGAAGGCCTTAGATATCGTTAATCATGGTATTCATCTTGATAAGATGAATTCTATGGTATCAGTGGCATTGAACGTGATTGGTTTCGATCGTACTTGAATAACAGAAAGCAGTTTTGCAAAGTAAATGGCATCTCTTCTGACATCAAAGATATTGATATCGGAGTGCCACAAGGGTCTTGTTTGGGACCACTTCCTTTTCTGCTTTATATAAATGATCTTCTCTTTGCATTAAAGAAGGCAGAGACAAACATCTATGCTGATGATACCATGATTTCATATTCCTGCAAAACCTTGGATGAACTGCACAGGGTGTTCGACGCAGAACTTGTCGATATTGAGAAATGGCTTCGATGCAACAAGCTATCCTTGAACGTCGTCAAAACACAGCCTATGATTGTTGGGTCAATGCTAAATGTAAATAAAATGGCAGTGCAGCATGCTTTGTTGCCAGTGTTTCACGTAGGTGGTACTGATTTGGGGCTGTAGTGGTGTTACGAGAATAGAGTCCCTATAAAAATTACAAAACAGGGCTGTTGGAATCGTTTTGGAGAGTCCTTACGATGCACCTTCTGTGCCGTTACGCAAAGAGCTTGGCTGTTTGTCCATCAAAGAAATGATTGTGAAAGAGACATCTACGATGATGTATAAATCTTTAAATGATCTTGCACCACAGTACCTTAGTGACCTATTCGTTAGACTATCAGATTTCCACACACGAGAACTAAAAAAAAACACTAAAAATGATCTTGCAGCACCGTTAATGCGAACAGTAAGTGGCCAAAAAGCATTCTCTTACCGTGGTACAAAAGTGTGGAACAAGTTTAACAACAATATCAAAGAGGCCCCCTCGGTATACTCTTTTAAATCAAGTTTGAGACAGTTGGGGTAAGAAAATCTTTAACGTTGAAGACAGCTTATTGTCGTCGGATGCATATATTATGTAATTTATTTGTGAATAGTTTCAGTTTCGGTTTCATATGTTTAAATTCCACTACATACAATTTATTCATAATTAACTATACTAACAAATAACTAAACTTCCTGGGAATAAGCCAATATTACAGAAAATTAATACAATGATACGGAAAATTAACACAATATACAAATAAAGCGAAACAAATAAATTGTATGGAGGGAATTAGTTTGAGGAGGAGCTCTCTCAATAGGTAAACTAATCGAGGAGAGAGCCCCCCCCCCCTTCAACACTGTGATAATCTGAAATTAGTAATTTTGGTCGGATTTAAATGATTCCAAACAAATCAAATCATGCAAATAGCAAGGGTAGCTTAGAATTATTCATTGACAGTGTTCAATAAGTAAATCTTCAGTTGTTTTTGAAGGATATTTTCGATGGAGCACTTCGGAATTCCACTGGTAATGCATTCCAATGTTTAGCACCAAGATATCGAATTGACTTTAGACCATATTGAAGACTGTTCATACGGGATAAGTACAGATCACCTTGACTGGCCTGTCTTGTGGAATATTGAAGAACTGATGAGCTGAACAGGAAGAAGTCATGAAAGCAACAAGGTGAAGTTTTATTAACAGAGTCATAAACAAAGGTTAGAAGGCGGAGTTCAAAAATCTCAGAAAGCTTAATAAGTTTAAGATCTTTAAAGATTGGAAGAGAGGGTGACAAACGAGGCTGAAATGAGATAGCCCTGGCAGCTTTTTTCTGCAATTTAAAAATTAGATCTATGTATGACGCAAAAGTTTGACCCCAAACAATAAGACCATATTGTAGGAAGGATAAAAACAAAGCATTGTACAAGCAAAGCAAAACATCTAATGGAAGTAGATTTCTTATTTTGAAAAAAAATTCCGCAAGTTCTAGCTAATTTTGTAGAGAGTTCACTGAGATGGTATTTCCAGCTTAGATGCTCATCCAAGAGAAGTCCTAAGAATTTAACAAACTTAACTCTTTTGATAAGCTTTTTTCCAATTTTTATTGTACCGGGTGTCCCATAAAAAACGCAACAGATTTGAATAATTCAAATGGAAGCTGTTTCATACTTGCTAGCAAACAATTATTTTTATAAAGAAAGGGAAAGAGACTAGGGAAAGAGAAAAGACATCATCAAACAAGAAAGTAACGGAATTGCTGAATCACAATGAATTAGAGGAATATATTATCACAGTAAATAAGGAAAAGGATTTTGCCCTTTCACGAACCAAACAGCACTATAAGGAACGCATTCAATGGATGAGGCTTAAACAAAGAAAACAAGAACAGAAACTACCAGATATAATAGACAATATCAGTCTTAGAGATCACGAACTGCCTCAAGAATTTGAATCAAACCCAAATTTATATGGAAATGTCAAACTCACTGAAAATGAAGCACAAGTCTTAACCCTACCACCGAGATTTGCAATATATCCTAAACTACAAAGCATTGCTACTAAGGCTGAGGTTGAAAAGACTTTCACTAAACTGAGATGGAAGTGAGACATTGAAGATGCAGCCGAAAACCAGTCAGACACAGAAGCTGAAGATGAATGTGCGGACTTCTATGATAGTAAAGAAAATAGTTTCAATATGTCAAGATTAAGAGCAACAAATCTTCCATTTAACAAACGAGTCTGTATGCCCCCATTTGCAGATGAAGATACCGAAGCCAGGATTCAGTTTGCAAAAACCAAAATATATGCCGCCATCGACCAGCAAGCAACCAGGAGTAAGGGTAAAGATAACGTTAACAAAAGGTTAAAACAAGGTTTAACGAGCCTGCAGCAACGAATAAAAGAGAAAGAAATCATTTGCTTTCCGACAGATAAATCAGGCCGCTTATCAGTGGATACTGCAAGCAACTACATAGAAGGTATGAAGGGACATCTGAAAGCAGTAGTAGAGGTCGATCAAAAGGAATATGAACATGTAGAGAAGCAATTAAATGCCCATATGCATGCATGATGCAATATTTTACAAGCCAGTGAGAGAGTCCAATCGAATTATCAGGCAACAAACAATGCCATACCACCTTTATATGGATTAAGAAAAGATCACAAAAATCACGACAACATTGAAAAGGGGCCACCAACTAGGCCGGTGTGCGGTGCAGTAGTATCATCAAATTACCGAATATCACACTTTCTATCTTCATTTCTAAGACCACTCATCAAACGAGCTCCAGAAATTTTTGACAGTACTTCAGACCTATTAAGCCGCATTAAGTCATGTAACGAATCAAAAGACTTAGAAATATCGATCATTGGAAGCATGGATGTAGCTGCCTTGTACCCGTCCATTGACGTTGACTTCTCCGTAGATAAATGCATAGAGTTAATGGTTGAGGATGCCCAAGAATACAAAAAAGTAGATGTAAGTGAATTGGGACTATTCCTTGCCCTCACTGTGACGAAGACAGAACTACACGCACGAAATCTACACAAGTACTGCCCAACAAGATCAACAAAAGGAAGGCCACCAACAATCACATTGTCTGGAACGAGCAAATGTAAAAGGAAACGCTGGCCAGGATGGATAGAAAGTGAGGAAAAACCAACAACAGAAGAAGAGATACGGAGAATGATGTCATGTGCCATTGGAGTAAGCTTACGCCTTGTATTAAAGAACCACATCTTCAGGTTCAACAACAAGATATACAAGCAGACGAAAGGAGGAGCCATTGGAGTTGGTGTGGCAGGTGATGTAGCAAACGTCTTCATGATCTAGTGGGATAGAAAGCTAAATCAAATGCTCAAACAAAGCGATATTGAAGTGCAACTCTATTCGCGGTATGTTGATGACACTGTCATCGTAGCAAAAACAGTCAAAAGCAACCCAGGAGATCTGAAGGATAGGGTAACTATGAGAAAGATTCAAGCAATCGCTAACGGAATACACGAAAGCATTAAGGGTACAATTGACTTTCCATCGAAACATGCAAATAACAGGATGCCCGTACTAGATACAGAACAGTGGATTGAACCTGTAAAGTGCGGAAATGAGATGAGATGTCAAATCCTGCATTCACATTTTATGAAACCGATTGCCAGCAAACACGTCACCAACAAAAATTCGGCTCTTTCACAGGAAACAAAAATAAATATCTTAGTAGCTGACCTTGTGAGAATAATGCGCAATGTTTCACCACTTTGTAGCAACACTGAACGAACTGAACATGTCCAACATTTCATAAACCGTCTACAATTCTCGGGTTATCCACAAAAGGACAGAAAAACGATTTTTCGAAAAGCAAATCAAAAGTACAACAGGATCGTTGATAATGATATAAGTGGCAAATGTCCAATGTATAGAGGAAAATTTTTGAATAGACAAGTAAGAGACGAAGAAAAGAGCAAGACACGGAACACGTGGTTTGCAAAAGGAGGCTTTGAAACAGTTCTCTTCGTAGACGCCACATCTCGTAGCGAACTGGCAAAGGAATGTAGAGGAATATTGAAGGAGGCAGAGCTAAAGATCAAAGTCGCGGAGAACTCTGGCAAGCTCCTGGAGAGATATCTAACAAGATCAGACCCATTCAAACCCCTGAATTGCGAGAGTGAAGAATGCTACGTGTGCAAAGTAAACCCTACTTTGAACTGTAAAACCAGGGATGCCGTTTACGAAATAAAATGCACGAGTGGAGAAAACTACATTGGAGAAACAGCACGCAGTTTGGGCGAAAGATGCAATGAGCACATAAAGAAACTCGAAAGAAAGGAAAGCACGTCTGTATTTCACCAACACATGATCGAAAAACACAGTGGAACAGAGCAATCACTTTCCATACAACTCTTAGGAACATGCCCAAATGACGCAATGTTAAGACAGGTAACGGAAGCAACTTACATTCATACGAATAATCCGGAATTGAACGCTAAGGAGGAGTGGGGAAATTCGAATGTTCCTAGAACTCGATTCGATCAAAGATCAAACGAATCGAACTTAATCAACAACTAGCAAGCTATTGATTCGATTCATGAACTCACTGATGAGGCTACCGATGGGCAGCGAAATATTTGAGGTAACGATGTTTAGTTTTAACATTATTGTTAAGTTATTGCATGTGTCTTAAAGAAAATGGTCACCAAAACAAGATTACCAAACTACAACTTGTCGCACAAGACACGGGATTTACTGAAAGAGTTTGGAAACAAAATCTCACAACGTAATTTTTTTTATTGAAATCTACAATTATTAGAATAAATTTTGATATATTTTCCAGTATTTTTGGTGACTTGGTTGTAAAGTTAACAATCAGCTAAGTTCAAAATTGCTTCCAGGTCAAAACCAGAGCTGCTGTATTAGCAATAGTTGATTAAATTGTCAAATTATAAAAAATGACAGGTCTTAGCAATTACCGAAGATTGCTGACAAGCGCTCGAACATAAAAGGTACTTGAACATTGAACAGATACTTGTATGAAGATTTCAGTCATAAGGAGGTTATTTTTTCTATAATGACTAGGCCATTCTTACAGTTACGCTTTGAATTGGAAACGAGCATTGAGAGCTCCCTCGAAACTAGATATCTCATCAATCATTAAGAGATCTCTTTTTGTCACAGTTTCTTGATCAAATCATGTGCTTGTCTGTAATCCTTTGAAGTTGGAGATAATGCCACGCTTGTAATTTTGCATTATACTTTGCACTAGTTGTGGGAGGTCTGGTTTTGCCATGACAGCAAATCTTGACTTTGTCGATTTATAACTCTGCAACCAGGCCACCTACAATTCTGAAAAATATCTCAAAATCTAATCTAATTATTGTAAATTTCGAGAAAAAAATTATTGAATTTTTGGTTTGAAACAGCTTGTGTTAGAATATTTCAATTCTGTTGCATTTTTTGGGACACCCGGTAGAATCAGAAGGAACATTTCTAGAAGAAGAGTGAAAGATAATATAGTCTGTCTTATCAATGTTTAATGATAATTTATTAGCATCGAAAGTGAGGATTTCCATTTTTTATCACCAATTTGTCCATGACAAAATAGGCAATTTTGCCTCGTTTTCTTGCTTCCATGAGCTCTGGAATTCGTTCCTTTCTGCTGAGAAGGGTTCTTCTGGACAGGTATTGAACAAATCTGACACTCTCAGGCTTTGTTTGCCTTGCAAGTTTCAAAACTTCTTCTTTATCTTTCCAGCGAAGATATTTAGCAACAATAGGGCGTGGCTCATCACTTCTTCCAAACTGACTGAGGTGAGACCTATCATGAGATGACTGCCTTTTGCCTGGATACCCTACTCGATGACATCTCTCAATTTCAAAACTTTTACTTGACCCCAGATTATCCTTGATCAGATTTTGTACAAGCTCTTCAGTGTCATCCCATGACTTTTCTTTGTCTGGGTTTTCTTCCATTCCAAGAATCTTTACGTTATTACGCCTATTTTGATTCTCCATGTACTCTATATTGTCTTCCATTGCTTCAATGTAATCAAATGACTGGTTAACTGACTGTTCATTGGCACTGGCTTTCTTCTCGAATAAGTCAACCTTTTTCGCCATTTCGTCATGTTTGGCTTAAGTGAATTGCAAGCTAATTTTTAAATCCGACTTCTTCGCGCAATTCCTTTATTTCATTCTTCAAATCTCCAGTCATCAGCTCAATCGTTGTCTTAAAGTTCTTGGCTTGATTGTCAAGGAGACTCTGGACCACTGACATCAATACTGGTTTATCAATGATTTTGAACTTGCTGAACAACATATCGGCTAGGCCAAGGCCTTCCGATCAAACCAATTCCAATGAAAACAAATTCGTGTGGTTGCACTTTGCAAATTCCATTCAATTACTGATAACTGAAATAATACGTTTTAAAACGAGTATTGAAAGATTCCCTAACCCTAACGACGATTATGAGGATCGCTAATTCTTTTTTGTGTTGCCGTGCTCTGCACGTGTCGTCCTCATCATCCGCCATCTTTAATCGGAGATCAACTCTAGTTTAGTAGATACTTTAATTTTGAACAGGGCCAAATTTTAAATTAAATTTTTAACCCTGTATAAATATGTTTGAAATATGAAATATATAATATGAAATACTGTTCCTTATTGGCCAAGGGAATTCTTTACCGTTACTGCCATGAATCAGTCATTGTTAAAATCAAAGTAAAGAAATCTCTACATCGATAATAAGGAAATATGTTTGTCCCTTGACAAAGCCCTTCTCTCAGCTTCTAACAATATAACTACGCGGGATATCAAGATTTGAATTTCAAGAGCCGAGATGCTGCTTCATTCACAAGAATCGTTAGCACTTCTATATTGGAACATCTGAATTCGACCTGAGAGGAAATTTCCCACTCGCTGATGTATTGCTCTACAATCACGTAGCCAGAAATTATAAAAAAAACACGAGAATTTGCTTCAGCCATTAAGAATTAACACGAAGATAGGTTTTGAGTGATTTGACAAAAATTCTTGACATCAGAAGTTTTAAACTCTCGTACAATTTTTTTGGCCGCCCGGTATATCAATGACTCTATTTTGATGTTTCAACTGGATAGTACTGTCTTCAGAAACACCTGGTAGCTATTGTGATTTCTAAAATGAAAATCAATTCAAGATCAAGTGCAAAATGAAGTGCCTCCATGACGAAGTGTAAGCGTAATGCGAGGCCTCCTGAAGATGTTATCATTTCACTGGATCCAAAGACTAATACCAAAAAACAAGGGAGCATATTTTATATAAAAAGGCCAATAGCTACATATTGAGGGTATTGCAAATTTCCATTATGAAACCAAGGCATTATTGAATACGATCATCTCAAACTGATCACAAAGAAACTGCAAATTATGCCGTAAGGTAAAATAACACTGTAAATGACAAGTGTCATCTGAAAATTTGATGTAATCACTGTTAGTAACCACGTTGGTGCAAAATATGATGAAGGTTATCTAGCTCCTCAAATCAATATCCAAGACAACATCACAGTATTCAAATTCTGCATGTTATGATAATGTCTTTAATAATACATACCGAAGGGAATGCAGGCACAAGTACATTGCCACCATTCTTCAGTGTCACAGCTTGAAAGAAAATACGCAATAAGGTGCTTAAATTATTATCGCATGATGTGCAAAACACGGGAAAAACAGAGAAAAAAAATTTTACAAGGAGCATGTCTTCTTTTTCGAATATAAGCACGAGAATATAAATCTGCGTTCACAGGATGCCAGCACACTTTAAAAACATGACTGATAAGCCTCCAGTTCACATGAAAACGGCACATTTTTGCCGGCACATTGTGCAGGAGGTAGATTTTGAAAAGGGAACTCTTAACCAGCACATTTTGAAAACGGCATCGTGTGAAAACTCGAAAATGATGACAACGGATCATTGTAGAACGCTTTCGATGTAAGGCTGATTATTTGGCTTGGGCTTGGGCTTTGTTTTTGGCTTTGGCTTTGGCTTTGGCTAGAATGTCCAGTTTCATTCTCGCGGAACATTTTCTGTCGTTTTCCAAATTTTGCCGGTATGGTGTGAACACTGGCTCAAATTTTGCTACCGTCACATTTTCACCACTTCCGAAATTTGCCAGCATCGTGTCAACGTAGTCTAACCTTGTTGGAAGGGTGACAACTGCCATTGTAGACTTAACAAAACATTTATACAACAGGTTGGGTACCTAACATGATATAATATGTTGCAATTATATTTTTCAAAAAGATTTGTAACATATTTTCTTTTAATTTTAAGCTAAGTAGTAGGCCTTAATTAGCAGTAATGTTGCTTTTTTAAAACCGTTTTTAGGCTACGGTAAGTAAATTGATGATGATGATAATGATGATGATGATGATGATGATGATGATGATGATGATGATGATGATGATGATGATGATGATGATGGTGATGGTGATGATGATGATGATGATGATGATGATGATGATGATGATGATGATGAACCTTCAAAAGAAGAGCGTCAAAATAGAACTTTTTAATTGCAGGAGACTTTGCATCTTTGAGTCCAGAATATTACTCTTACTCATTTCATTTCATTTCATTTCATTTCATATCATTTCATTTCATTTCATTTCATTTCATTTAGGGAGGGTTGCCCCAATTACAACAATAACCTGAAATAAATACATGCCAAGACTAATTGCAAGAGAAAAACCATAGTGTTAAAAACCTAATTACAGTGATTAATAGATCAAATATATATCAACAGAGATTATTTACAAATTTTGGGTAGAGGCAGATTCTACGACACCAGCACCAGCCACCCACGACCGACACGCCAAACCCAAGGACTGAAGATCGATGATCGTAGATTTAGAACACAAATCGCTCCACCCCAGCCTGCCAATCAAGAGCGACCGACGCCCCATCACAAAACCATGTCCCGCCCTCATTCCAGAATAGAGGATCTGAAGTTGCTCAGAGAGGATACCTGTTTGAACTTGGTTGAGAGGCTATTCCATAGGTGAAGGTGAAGGTGAAGTTGCGGTTTTCAGCGCCAAGCGCTGGGATCGCAGAAATAGCTAAGCGCTAATCGAGTCCGCGACCCCTTGTCATGACGCTCAAGAGGTCCTGGTGGGATTTGAACCCCGTTCGCCTGACTGTTCTGACTGCAAAGTCAGTGGATTACAACACGGCGCCACAACACCCTCAACACATTCCAAAGTTTGCTCTCCGAAACGAAAAAAATTTTTGCCCATTTGCAAGCTTTTTCTTTGGCAATCTGACATCAGTATCGGTATTACGGAGATTATGGGTGGAACACTGTTAATTCCTTGTGAAAAGATCACACAAGTATTGTGGAGCCAACCCATTGAGTGATTTGAAGAACATTGTTTCAGCTCATTGTTAATAAGTTATTGAATGGTCTTCTAATCCAGTCCTTCGATAAGAGGTCTGCCTGGGATCTCATAGCCATTATTTGTCACAATTCTGGCAACCTGGTTCTGAAGCTTTGCAACTGCTTGACTTGAGTAGAACCACAACAACTCAAGACAGAACAGCAATATCGAAAGCGAGGCTCGACAATACCAGTTTGTTTGTTTGTCAACTTATTTTACATCGAATATATACATCTAGCTTACTATGTACAAATATGCAAAGTAAGCTAATCTAAATCGATGAATATATAATACATAAATAAATATTTTTACAGTATTTTAATAAACTAACCAAATTAAATAAAAAAGACTAATCCCCAGACACATATTGACAAGCGCTACATTTACAATTCGGGCCATTCCACTTTTTAATCATAGTTTTAAAGCTATTTAGATTTTCTGCAGATTTTATTTCATTTGACAACCCATTCCAGATTTGAGGTCCCAATGATCGAAGGCTATTGGAACCAAACGTGACTTGATTTGGTCTATGATGCTGTAAGCCATTGGAGTTTCGTAATGGGTAATGAGAAGGTTTTATTTTGAAAATGTCATGCATGAAGGAGGGGTTTAAATTTTTCAAAGTCTTAAAAATTTCTACACAGAGAGCTCTTAGACGGGAAACATGCATAGTACACTTCTCTGACTTCGAAAGTAAATCGCTATACGAGCTAATGTGATCATTGTGTAAGAATCTAAGGGTGCGTTCTTGAATCTTTTCAATCTTTTGCAAAGATTTAGCTGATGAGGAGTACCATACAAGAGGGCAATAATCAAAATTTGAATATACAAAGCTTTGGACAAGAATCTTTCTTTCATTAAAGCCAATAAATTTTTTGAGCCTTTTTAAAACATAGAGTTGGGGTGCAGCTTTTCTGCAAAGTTCGGAGATATGCTGTTCAAAGTTCAGTTTATAACCTAGTTGAATGCCTAGCAATTTGACCGTTTCTTGCGATTTGACCATTTTTTCCATGGATGTTGAAATTTTCTCCACTTGTATTTGTTTGATCCTTTCTAATAAGGAGTGCATGGAATTTTTCTGGGTTAGCTATCATTTGATTTTGTTTCAGCCAGTGTAGAGAGTTTTCACAGTCTCCCTTGGTAGAAAATTCTTGGCATATTTTAAAAAGCCAAGAGCCCTTGAGACCTTGGTGGAAACTGCCTTAATTCGTTCTTTTCAATCTAAGCAATCGTCAATTTGTACACCAAGGTGCTTTGTTTTTTGGACTAAATACAGCTCATCGCCACGGATATGTCATTCCAATTTCTGTTTGATGCTGTTGAGAACATCTTGTTTTTGTTTGGTGGCAATGAGCATGGAATGGGTTTTGCAACATTCAAAGAAAGTTTATTTGCTTGCCTAAGATCATTGTTAATAGTCTCATTTAGCAGAGACATATTCAGTGCATGGTAGCACAATCTGGTGTCCTCGGCCTAGATGGATACAGTTGAACCCTGGACAGCAAATGGAAGATTATTGATGTAGATGATGAAGAGTAGGGGGCCAAGACACGACTCCTGTGGCACACCCACTTCTACATCCTGTATATCTGAAGCAACACCATTAACCATGCAGAATTGTTTGCGGTTTGTTAGGTAAGACCTAAACCAAGACAACTCTCGCCCCTGAAGGCCATAAATTTGAAAATCTTCACACAGGATAATATGATCAACAGTATCAAATGCTGTTTCTAAATCAATGAATAATTGACCCACAGGCTGACCAAGGTAAACAAAAAGAGATAATTTTCCTTCATGTATTGGTACAGCTGGTAAAAAACAAGTTTTTCAAAGGGGCTTGACGGGTAAGACTGATATCGGTCGGTAGTTTGACTTTTCAGTCTTATCACCATCTTTGAAGATCGGGGTAACTCTAGCTACCTTCCATGAAACAGGGAACTGGCTTGTTTCGATGGAAGTGTTAAACGAAAAAGCCAGAGAGTCTTCAATGAATGGTAAGGCTAGCCTTAAAAAGTAGCTAGAAATGTTGTCAATCTCAAAACTCTTTGCAGTTTTAATTTGGCAAATGCAGCTGTGATCTCTTTAACTTCAGTAGTCTTAAAGTTGAACTTGGCCTTATTTTTTGGACTTTATATTCACCTGCAAGAAGAGGATTAGGGACAGGATCATTTTTGTCTGCAAGTTCCTTGCCTATAGAGCAAAAGAAACTGTTCATTGTGTCGGAAATATTTCTTTTATGGACAGTTTCAGTGCCAGACTCTTTGAGACAACTGATGTTACTGGACTTAGACCTTTCATCGAGAAGTTTATTGATCGCCTTCCATGATTCCTTCATGTTGCCTTGGCATGCAGTAATCTTGTTACTGAAATATTGCTTCTTTAGCTGAATATTCTTAGAGTAAACCTTGTTACGGACCTGCATATATGAATCCATGAGAAAGTGGGACATTGTTTTGGACGCAGCCTTCCTTAACTTGTCTCTAGTCCGCATGAGGTCCCTAAGGTCTTTACCTATCCAAGGGCAGTATTTCTCTGAAACATGCATTTCAGTTATAGGGCATGCTTATCAATGATCAAAGAAAATAGATATGACCAATTGTTAACAAGAATATTTATGTCATCAGTGTATGTAAGTATTTGCTCCCGGCATATGCTAGAAAAATCTCCCAAGAATGCAATCTCGCTAAAATTTTCTTGTTACGTGTTTTGATCCTTTTGTTGTCTTTTTCTACTGCCCCATCGAATTTGCAAACGCAGTGGACCATCTGTTCGTACAATGGATCTAGCACATAATGTAGTAATATGATCAATAGTGGAAAAGGTTGGTGATGTGACCCTAGTTAGCACCTCAATAAGCTGTTTGAAGCTGAACAGCTCATAGAAATCAAGCATGTGCTTCGAATCATTATCTGTGGGCTGTTCCGCTTGATTTGCAGGAACGTCACAATTAGTATCTCCGAAGAGGATTATTTCTTTACCCTCTTTGTCCAGAAAAGAAAGAACCCTTCCTAGCTCACTGAAAATCCCAACAGGATCACCGGCTGGTCTGTACCAGGCAAGAACAAAGAAGGAATTGGATCTAGGGGGTTCCACCTCAATGCATATAATTTCCAAGTCTTCAAACGGGACATCAGAACGTGGTTTGTATTTGATGGAGTCTCTAATGTAGATAGAGCTGCCACCATTACAAGCCCTTTCCAGGCGTACTTGCTGGTAACCTGCTATGCTAGTCAATTCTTTGGGAAACTAGGATCAACGGTAGTCTCATTCAGGGCAAGAATATGTATCCCTCAAACTATTTATTAGTGCCTGAATCTCATCAAGGTGACCACGTAGACCATTAACATTCAGGGATGCAATTGTCATGCGTTTTCTGTAGCCTATATGATGACGACACCCAGTCCCCGCGTTATTATGATCAAGGATGGCTTTCTTCGAAGAAGTGGAAGTTGAATTTGCTTGTGCGGTATTACTGTTTAAAGCATCCTCCCTATCAATAGGACGTTCTAGTCAATAGCAAAGAGTAAGAACTTAATTACCTTCAAGCAAACTATCACCTGCCTTATGAAGGTGAATGAAACTTCTGTTTAAATGTTTGGATGCATCGATATTTGTCTGCTCAATGAAAGCATTGTTATTTCAGAGCACAAGTCTGCTAATATCAAGTTTAGTCTTTTTCATTTCGTTTTGTACTCATACTTACGAGGCACAAGGCTGAGATAACAGACTGTATCTCATTTACCCTTATGCCCTTCGCCAATTCTATTACTTCCTGTGAAATCTGATTGCAGACTTTTCTTCTTCATTTCTCTTTGGGGACGAATCATTAGTGCCAATGTGAAGAAAGAATACATTTGGTTTGCTTTCAACGGAGGCGAGGATTTAGCACGGCTGTGCATATCCTTGATGTTGGCACCGTTGAAGCATTGCACATACACATTTCATTATGACCACATTTTTCCTTTAATTTCCAGCAAGGAAAATTTTAACAATGGAATCGCCAAGAATAGCTGCAGAGTGTTTAAGCTTCCAAGTTTCATTTTATTAGTATTGTATGTACTATTTTTATTTGGATTGCTGCTATTCCCGGATGGATTTTGCCAAGCATCGCATGGATTAGCAGACATCTTATCACTTGTCAGGGGTGTGGCAAATAACTTTAGATTGTATATGGCACATATTGTTGTTGTTGCATGATATCATTTTCGTTGTTAGTAGTTGTCTTGGCTTTGCCTCTTGAATCAGTAACTTTGTCATCAGTCACTTGAGGACTGGAACATGTTTTATCATTGGCCATTCGAGGGTCGGAAACGTTCGTCTTCTTGCTCGCTTTTA
This sequence comes from Aurelia sp. 4 Dawson et al 2005, assembly GCA_964019985.1. Lineage (NCBI taxonomy): Eukaryota > Metazoa > Cnidaria > Scyphozoa > Semaeostomeae > Ulmaridae > Aurelia > Aurelia sp. 4 Dawson et al 2005. The sequence goes on along the minus strand of OZ026492.1, from coordinate 27,121,493 downwards.
CTTCTGTTGCTATTGCTTTACGGCGTCTTCTTTTGTTAGCACGTTTTGTATTCCGTTTACCTTCAGGAAGGTCAATCAAAATGCTTTCGGTGATAATGTTCGAATTGTTGGATTCACGAGAACTGATGATATTAGGCGACAAAATTTACAACAGCGACAAAATTTGGTTGTGCCATTATTGCTGCGGTGCAGCCTATCATTCTTGCGCAGCGTCTTCGCTATTGCACAATCGATTTTGTTGGTGTTTTTGTCTGTTTTCAACAATTTTTCGCTGTAATTTGGGTTAGCGGCTTTTTCAATGGCAATAGAATTTATGAAATTCGCTTTTCATTGGCAACAAAAGAACAATTACGCCACATCCCTGTTCTCTTGTTGTCGACTGACTCAAACCCAATATACCGATTTGTCATGCATCACAACCTGTGCAACAAATACGATGCGCAGCACTCACTGACACTAGTTATTTATAGTGATAACGCTTGGACATAACCGTCCCTAGGCAATTTGATTTCAAGTTTACATTAAAAAATTCTGTTTTGGCGTTTACCTTTGAAGGTTGGCTTGCAAGCAAATTTTACCGAGGAAAATGGCTTTGACTTGGACAATAATTTTAGCATACTGTCAGCTTTAATTCTTCAGAGGCCGATTACGAGAGCCAAGTAGACAGTCCTCCTTCCACCAAAAACCCCCGTACGACTGCCATTGTGGCAGCTAGTCTCAACAGCACAAGGTTTTCTGCAAACAGAGAAGCATATGATGACAGATGGTCTTTTCCATCGGCATGAGGTACCTGTGAAGATCAGCGTACATCTAATTTCAGAGCATCTCTTCCAACTATGTTTGAAGAAATGATGCAGTTGATCATTTTTAAGTAAAACTCGCTGAAAATCGAAGGACTATTCTAACCCTAATCGAAGTTTGTTAAGAAACAACTTCCAAAAAAAGTTCACAGTCACAAAAGAATTTAGATGAAAGTAAGAAAGACATTCTTAAAATCGCTCCCGCATTATGAAATGAGCTGTGATATGCGTAGTTGACTGCTAATTCAAGTTTGTACACTTTGTCAAACATCAAAACTTTAACACGTAGTTTTCCAACTAGGATTTCAAAAGTTTTATCACACCTATGCAATATTGGCAGGCGGAAATATTTGTCAAACCCTTCTTACTTAAGTGACAGCAGAATTCACGTAGCATTCCATCAGGATTCACGGTTGGTGCTTCTGTAAATGAATTCATAATCATGATGTCACTATCTTTGATTGTTGATTGATCCAATGGTTGGGCATGAGTGGAGAAAACAGATGATGCAGAAACGTAAGAGATCTAGGAAAGAAAAACAATATAAATTACGCAACATGGCCATGGCCGGCAACATCCATCCTGCAAACGTCAGTTTTAGAAACCTCAATCTACGCCTTCTATTGCAGTCAATGGGATTTGTGTCTTTTCAAAGTTGTTAATGACATTGAAACTGCCAGGAGGACAAATTAAGGTAAAAATGCTACGACTGCATGATATCTTAATAATGGATGAAAGCAAAAACTTCTAAATTGGCCTAGTGTAGGAGTTATAATTTTATATAAAATTTTGAAGCTTTGTAAGGGTGTTTCTGGTAGTTAGAATGGATCTTCGATTGGTTTTGAAAGGTAACTGAACAACTGCAGACATTGGATCACGAAATTTTACTCAGAAAATCTAAATTTAAAAAGATATACCAGGTGAATAAAAAAAACGCCCGGCGTTTGAAAGGCCACTGCTCCCTTAGCACATAAGCAATGATACTTTGCAATACCTGATTGAATAGCTAACATGTTCACTTAGCTAAAATCAGTCACTCAGTTCAGATTCTGTAAGATATTTTCTAAAATGAACCCCTTTGAGAAACCTTAAACACATTCCAAAATGACAAGCTTGCTTCTCAAATGTGTTTACCGCACAGCGATGACTCTCAGCACGCTTTAGCACATGCTTTCCTATTGGCGGGCTGAAAAGTCTTCCCCTTAGTGTGAAAAACTTAATCAGGGGAATTCCATTCTCCTAAGAGGACAAAAAACATGAACTCATCCGAGAGTCAGGATTCCTAGTAAGGAGAACAAAGGGAAATTGTGCTTGGTGTTTAATTCAATTTTACAGGTCTACGAGCTGGGCTTTCTACACAAAATCTCCTATTTCGATGGGAAGGAATGACCGATTAAAGTCGGGTCAGTTACTAAACCTAATTTGACATATAGGGGATAAAATAAGACCGTTTTCATTATTATTGCTTTGATATTCAGGGAGCAGGATTTTTGCAAAAGGCGGGCGTTCTTATTGACTCACCGGTACAAGAAAGGATGTTCTATCATTGGAGATGGTAGGTACGATTTTAAACTAAGGTGGTGCACTCTGACTTGAGTCTGAATCACATCTATCAGCAGTCACAAGGTTCGGGTTGTGGGGATTGACGGTCTCCGGTTTCCAACCTTTTCTGAAATAGTGTTACAGTTTTTAGCCTTAAGAACGACGGTTTTACGGTTCCTTCCTTTCTGGACAGCTTACAGATATTTCTCGCTACATAATTGTTGGAGAAGTAAATTAGCATCATTGGAAATAAGGCTATGATATTTGTCCAATACGATATGATTTTGGGGGAAATCTACAAATCTTCACATTATCCACCAGATTAAAGGCGTTAGAACAAGCTTTCTTTTTTCGGTCACAAAAATGACAAGAAGGCAGTCGTCTGCACTATAGAACCAAGATGATACATTCATGAGGTGAAATAATGTTGTGACGGTTTTTGCTGAATTTAGAGGAGGGATTACGCTTTTTCTGAAATATTTTTGGTGGATTTATGGTTTTGGTACTCCCTAGGACTCCCAACACAAGTGGGTTCCTGAATCTGAAATGGCTAACCTGAACTTGGTTCTAATTTATTTCTTTAAACTGCATTTTGGCAATTTGAAACTTCAATACTTGCCAAAAAAAAACTTCAAAAATACTTCATTTTGCTGCTTTTTCGTCTGATTAGTCATACAAAATACATCGCTGGAAACTTCACCTCTTGCTTTTTTCCGCGCCCCCTGTCCCCCTGAACAATGTTGGTCAGAAAATAAGATCACCAGACTTAAAGGAAAGCAATTCGGCTGCTTGGCTGTGCCCTAACGCACTGCGTAATCGCACAAGAAACCAACATTGTAAGGGGGGGAGAGAAGTGGAAAAATCTGAGATTTTTTTCAAGAGTCTTGGGAAAGATTGTCTGAGGGGGCTGTTTTTTAAAAGTGCATCAATTTAGGCAAAAATTGGCACAGATATACAGTTGTGTACACTTATCAAGATTCCGGTGTAAAAAGATTTCTCCATACTAAGATAATAGATTCATGACGTCATCAATGTGTAAAACAAAGGAACTTTTGACCTTGCGAAAAATGCCGGGGATTTTACTTATGAAGTCTTGTCAATTGACCGGTATCGCTTACAAAGCATGCGGCAAAAGAGTTTTCGCGCAATTTGATGGAACTATGCAAAGGAACGTTAGAAAATAGCTTGTATGGCTTCACAGCTACCATAACACCGCTATACAGCGGGAGCTCCCATGCAATTGACAGTTCACGCGATTAAAAGCCATAGTTTAAAGCAAAGGATATTCCGCAAAGAATTGACTCCTCAATGGAAATTTTTGGAAGGCAAGAAAGATATTTAGATAGCATCGATTTCTCTTCATGTCTAATAGCTTTTGTTCTATGGAAAATCGTGAATGGTAAATGATGCGTCAGTAGCTCCTCGTCACACGCCCTCATGTGTTTTGTATTAAGATTGACACACGATTGACAATTCCACTCTTCAGCCCTTTCCTCCCCAGGACACTGCTTTTTGTAGCAAATTCTTTCACACAAGGGTGTTAATCACTGAAACCTATGTACAGGGTTTATTGGAAAACCCCCTATTAATGACAAATGCAGCAGGAAAGCAGTCTGTAGCGATTAACACTACATTGGTAAAAGGTATTACATGGTAGGTTGACACTAGCTTTGAGCCTTATAACTCTGCCGCACGTTCAATTTAAAACTAAATTAGGATGTTAATTCATTGTTTATATGTTTGAGCAGTCGAGATGCCAAAAAAGAACTAACTTGCACAATTTGAAGTCGAATTAAAAGGAGTTTACTTTGACTGTCAATCGTTGTGTCAATCGATGACTCAAGTGTATAGAGTGTGCTGATGCTCGTGTGCGCGTTTGAGTAGCAATTAGGATTACGTAACAATACTACTCCCTATACTCTTCTCCTGAGTTGTTAGGATGCTGATGTTGAGAATTTGTAACTACATGGGAAGCCTATATGCTCCCTCATTGCATAATACCATAGAATATAGCCAGCTATAAACTTGTGGCGTATACGCATATGATATGACATCACAAATCACGAACGATCAGTAATCAGTGATTTTTCTCTTCAGATTCGGGATCTACACCATCGAATCACCTTGTGGTTCGAAATTCAGCCTGAAAAACTCAATATCGAAAATTCATCTCTTCAGACAATCCTTGCCAAAACAACTTGAAAAATACTTCATTTTGCTGCTTTTTCATCTGATTAGCCATACAAAATACATCGCTGGAAACTTTACCTCTTGCTTTTTTCCGCGCCCCCTGTCCCCCTGAACAATGTTGGTCACAAAATATGATCACCGGACTTAAAGGAAAGCAATTCGGCTGCTTGGTTGTGCACTAACGCACTTCGTAATTGCACATGAAAACAGCATTGTAAGGGGGGAGGGGCAGAGAAGTGGAAAAACGTGCGATTTTTTTCAAGAGCCTTGGTTACGTCCAAAGTCTAGCTTATATTCGCACTCTCTGTTCTCTGGTTTGGCCAAAGATGATTTATTTCATCAAACCAAATTGATTAGATTTCGCATGTGATCTTAGAGTCTAAATAAGGGGTTCCGAGCACCATTCAATGGGCAGTGGATACCTCTCACCCGTGAAGAATTGTATTTCCTTGATTGATCTGTGCGAGGAGTACTTTGTGATTTGATCAATGTTTTAGGCTATTTTTCAGTCATTTTGCAACCATGAATTTTTGTAAAGTTTACTTTATCTACATTTATAGAGCTAGCAAGGCAAATAGAGAAATCACAGACATACATCAATCTTTCGGCTTTAACTAGAATTTGAATCATTGAAATCTTTGAAGTACTTTTGGTGCTACGAATTTTCAAAGGTGAGAACTTTTTACTGGCTCACCAGATATATACCGGGTGTCTCAATAAAATGTATCGGGATTTCGTCGACCCTAGTGATAAGAATATAGCGTGAATCAATCCGAAATGATTTTCAAAACATACCTCGATAGCCAACTTGAACATAGATACTTCGTTTTTTGATATTGGTGCATTGAGAGTGAAGATATTAATCTTCAAGGGACAAATTTGCCTCCACCTCCAAACCAGAGCTTTGGTGTTTTGGCCTAAGCAAATTCTTGAAGCACAATGAATAAAATCAACAAAATTTGAAGACCGTAAACAGATGTTTTACAAAGTAAAGTTTATGAGAAGATAGGAATCAAATGTTTTGGCCGATTTTTGCTCGTGGCCCATGGCCGGAAACCTTCAAAGCCCCATTTTCAAGAACCAATCAGAAGACGAATAAGCGACGGAGACAGAAGAAACGTGTGAAGATTTTTCTAAATTTTACATACCTTCATAAGGTTCATTTATTCATTTTCATCTTTATTTATTTAGGCACGGTAGCCCCGACAGTCCACGAGAACTGCTTTTCAGGGGGCCGTGGCACAAATGTTACCAGTTTACGATTTGATTCTTCTCTTAAAGGTGGCAAGAGATGGTGCCTGTTTAACATCAAGTTCAAGGCTATCCAAAGCTTAGGTCCACGAAAAGATATAGCTCTCTGCCCATTGTTAGTTTTTTGTAAAGGTATCGAAAGATCAGTTTCGGTGTTTCTGAGTTCCCTGACATTTCGAGTCGACCTTTTTTCAAACAAGCTGGAAAGATACTCCGGGACGAGATCGTTTAGCGATTTGTACACTGTAGTTGCAGTTTCGCCTCTAATGATGTCGCTCACAGTAGGCCAATTTAAACTTTGTATCAAACCCATAGAAGGGGTATCAAAATTGCTTTTCGTAACGATTCTAGCCGCTCGATTTTGCAACTTTTGTAAGGTTTGCAGCTTGATCACCCCGCAGCACCCCCATACCGAACAACAGAACCGAAAATGGGGCTTGACGATACCCGAATACATTTTACTCAATGTGTTTTGAGGTAAAAATTTCCTGGAGTATTTCAGAAACCCAATTGCACGAGAAACTTTGGTACCGACATTGCTAATGTGCTCTTCCCAATTTAAGTTCTTATCGATTATCACACCCAGATATTTTGCTCGGTCAACATTTTAAACTTGAAAGCCACCAATAAAAAACTGTGGATGATCAATAATTTTGTCAGTAATTTTCTTAATTTTGGGCTGGGAGCCTACAACCATAGCCTGAGTTTTTAGGACATTCAAAGAGAGTTTATTACCTTGCATCCATAGCTTCAAATCATTCAGTTCCCTATTTAGAGTTTGTTCTGTGTCTATTAAACTCGAGGAGGAATAAGAAATCCTTGTATCGTCTGCGTACATCGTCACTTTGCCTTTCTTTAGGGCAAACGGAAGATCATTTATATAAATCAAAACAAAAGAGGGCCAAGACAAGAACCCGGGGGACACTGCAATGAATATCTTTTGTGTTGGAACATATCCCGTTAACTTTGCAAAATTGCTTTCTGTTATTTAGATAAGACGTAAACCAAGCAAGTTCTAGATTTTCAACACCATACTTCCTCAACTTAGCAAGTAAAATGTCATGATCCACAGTATCAAATGCTTTTTTAGATCAATGAAGATATTTGCAGTGTATCTGCCATCGCCCATATTCACATACCAATCATCTGTGTTGTTAAGAAGACACGTGACAACAGAATGAAGAGCTCTGAAGCCAGATTGGTTTGAAAACAGATGTTTGTTTCTATCCAAATAATCGTATAATTGGTTATGAATAAGTTTTTCAAAGACACTTGCTAAAACAGGCAGAACCGATATAGGTCGGTAATTAGATCGGTCATCACGTTGGCCACTTTTAAAAATGGGTGCTACTCTGGCGATTTTCCAGCTATCTGGAAAGCAATCAGTAGCCATTGAAAGGTTGAAAATATCACAAAGAGATTCTGAAATAACCGGAAGTGCAATTTTTAGAAAACAGCTAGCAATACCATCATTCCCACATCCCTTTGATGTCTTCAATTTGCCAAAAACTTTTCCTAATTGAAAGGTGTCAATAACGTGGAAATTAAACATAGCTTTTTGTGGATTAACCTGGTACTCATTCTCAAGAAGAGGGGTTTTCGCTCTGGGAATTTTGCCACTAAGTGTCTCTCCTATGGTACAGAAGAAACCATTCATAGATTCTGCTATGCCAGCACTGGAAGAGATGTGTTTCCCTTCGATACTTATGGACGAAATGTTGGTGGTTCTGGATTTCGTGTTTAAAACGTTATTGACGGTCTTCCATGTGTTTTTGAGGTCCCCTTCGCAGGAAGCAATTTTGTTAGTGAAATACTCGCGCTTAAGCTGCTCATTTAGTTTGTTAACTTGGTTACGTACATGTTTATAGGACTTAATCAATAGTTCGGACTTTGTACGAATGGCTCGTTTTTTTAAATTATCCCTTGCCTTGCACATAAGTTTGAAGTCGTTAGTCAACCAAGGACAGAATTTGTCAGAGACACGCCTGTTACGTGTCGGGGCGTGTTTTTCGAGGATGAGTGAGAAAGTTTTTGTCCAATTGTTAACTACAACATTTACATAGTCTGTATTCCGTACGATGCCTCTCCAGTCAACCCCTAAAAGGTCGTATAAACTCATATTGATCAAAATTTTTCATTTGCCTGGTAGAAATGTCCTTGTATTGTTTTTTGCAAGAACCACGAAATTTTCTAACACATAAGATTAAATAATGATCACTGAGGCAAGATTTATGTATCCCAGAAGATACTATATTACTTTTGTTTGTCGTAGCTATGTGATCTATAAGAGTAGTAGTGGTCAGTGTCTCACGAGTCGGGCTTTCAATTAATTGATGGAAGCCAAACAAATCATATAATTCTAGCAGACGTAGAGAATGAGCTGGCAGGTCATTTGGGTTGGTATCCCCCTCTCTGGAATATTTAGGGAGAAATTCACAGTTTGTGTCGCCTAGAAGAATAGTTTCCTTGTCTTCCCTATCAAGACATTGTAGACATTCTTCCATATAATCAAAACCATCACTTACGTTAGGTGGCCTGTACCAAGCCATAACAAAGAAAGGAGCAGCACGAATAGGTTTAATCTCAATGCATACAAGCTCTAGATTTGACTTAGGAAGGTCTTCTCGCACAGTAAACTTGTCCAACAAAGTATCTTTTATGTAAATTGCAACACCTCCACCATGACGGTCACGATCGCATCTCTTTAAAGTATACCCTTAGATGCCTACCAAACTATCATCAATACTTTTGTCAAGCTTAGTCTCATTTAATGCCAAGATATGAATCCCTAGTTCGTTTATAAGCATTCGTATTTCATCAATATGCAAGAGCAGGCTATTTACATTTAAAGATGCGATAGGCATACCCTTCCTGTGCCCAAGTGTAGTTACCCTTTTTGTAGGTGGTCCAGTCTGCGGAGCCGTAGGGTGACCATTCTGCGGAAGCTACTCGCCAGATGTTTGGGTATCCAGATTTGGATGCCGGTTTGAATATCTCATGGTTTCTCGGAGTTATGGCCTTTCCAAAACCTATGAGGCATTCAACCTTAAACAATAGAAATTCTTGGTGAGAAACAATGGCAGTAACTATAGAGATTGTTTTAAGAACGATCCCAGAATGGCAAGTATTTACGTTTCCAATTGTTCTTGCTATTTTCTTCCACCGCACTTTCTTTGGTTCAAGATTCAATGCCCCGTCGATTTCTATGTGAATTAAAAAAATTTGCTTCGGTTAGTTCACAAATTTAAAGTCATATGGCAATACTCTTGAGAAATTTCTTGAAGGAAAATACAACCAAGACAAAAAACTGGAGGAACTTTCCAGAGTATTTTTCAAGATATCTACTCACCAGATATTTGGGTATCCAGGTTTGGATGCCGGTTTAAATACCGCATGGTTTGGTGGAGATATAGCGTTTTCCGATTGGCAAAATCGGCCGAGGCTTGCTAAGGCTTGTTTACGCCACTTCAAGTCAGGTGATAAATCCTCTTGATAAAACATCCTTTCACTGTCATTTCACTTTCGAGCCATGCCTTGAATTCAAAGAGTAGCATAATACAGAAATTTCTCAAGATTATTGCCATATGACTTGAAATTTGTGAACAAACCGAAGCAAATTTTTTCAGTTCACATAGAAATCGACGGGGCATTGAATCTTGAACCAAAGAAAGTGCGGCGGAAGGAAAATAGCAAGAACAGTCAATTGGAAACGTAAATATTTGCCATTCTGGGATCGTTCTTAAAACAATCTCTATTGTTACTGCCATTGTTTCTCACCAAGAATTTCTATTGTTTAAGGTTGAATGTCTCATCGGTTTTGGAAAGGCCATAACTCCGAGAAACCATGAGATATTCAAACTGGCATCCAAATCTGGATACCCAAACATCTGGCGAGTAGATTCCTTAAACAAAATTCGGGACATTTCCAGCAGTTTCTTGTCCTGGTTGCGTTTTATGAGGGTAGGTAAAGTTGAGAAAGATTTTCACACATTTCTTCTGTCTTCCTCGCTTATTCGCTGTCTGATTGGTCCTTGAAAATGAGGCTTTGAAGGTTTCCAGGCATGGGCCACGAGCAAAAGTCGGCTAAAACATTTTATTTCTATCTTGTCGATATTGAGATGAATGACGCTGATTTCGGAGCTCCCTTGACGAAAGGTCTCACATAAACTGTATTTTGTAAAACACATTTGTTGTGCTGTCTTCAAATTTTGGTGATTCTATTCACTGTGCTTCAAGAATTTGCTTAGGCCAAAACGTCAAGGCTCTGGTTTGGAGGTGGAGGCAAATTTGTCCCTTGAAGATTAATATCTTCACTCTCAGTGCACCGATATCAAAAAACGAGGTATCTATGTTCAAGTTGGCTATCGAGGAATGTTTTGAAAATCATTTCGGATCGATTCACGCTATATTCTTATCGCTAGGGTCGACCAAATCCGGATACTTTTTTGGGACACCCGGTATGTTTATATGAATTTAGATGAAATAAATGATCACATTCTAAATTACCATTTTCACAGCAGCAACTATGCTACATCAAAGGTGGCGCCACACAAATTTGGCAAAATTCAACGCAGGTACTTTTTGGCCCATGGGGAATACTTCAAAATGCTACTTAGCTTTATTAATTTGAGAAACGATTAGGGACTCCCTTTGCACTTCTCGAGTAAAATTTGCTGTGCACAGTTAAATCAACGGTGGCATCGCAAGGAGAGTGCCGTTAGCCTACCTTTCGAGAATTTGTTCGTAAAGTCCAGTTGCAACTTCCAATGCAAAAGCCAGAGCTTACGGGTGTTATTTCCAGAGTCCCATAAATGTCCTGAAATGAAAATCAATGTCAAACGTTAAGGTAGTAAATTTGCATCCCAGGAAATTTCACAAAAAATTCAATGTAAATTCTCATGAAATGCGAATCTGCTGTTGGAGGATTCTCTATGTGTTCGAGAGAGATAATTTCTACAACAGATTTTAAAAAGTGTCCGTAACAATACAAAATCAAGGAAATAGCCTATAATTATACGCAAAGGAAAATAGTTACTTTAAGAGAATAATTAATTGAACAGTGTCAGTGGCGTAACGGTGCAGCATGTGGCCTATAGTGAAAAAAGTGTTTGGAGGCCCTAATAATAATTACATTTGGGTCAAATTTTAGAACCTGAGGGCTCCCAATTTGTAGTTTTCATAAAATCCCACTCAAATAGCTACATACAGTATGGCAAAATATGACTAAGATTCTATTTTACCTAAGTTATTCTATATGATCAAAATAGCAGCACATCAAATGAAATAATAATCCATCTCTTTCCCTTATGATTTGCATACGAAAGCCCGTTACGAAATTAGAATCAGCTTCAATCTGCCATCTGCAAATTGACGAGCGAAGCCAGCCAAATATGAAGCGGATGCACGGGTACTCCGCAGTGAAAATTTTGTGGCTGCGCCCTTGAGATCGTCTTAACATGGTATTGGAATCATTTCACACAATTTCAAAATAGGCCTAACATGGACTTGTTGATGGTGTGTGCGTCGTAGTGAGCGGAAGTGTTCTTTGAGCAGTGAGATTTAAGTAGTCTTTGAACAGCCTTTACATGTAAGATATTGTGAACTATGAAGCTACATGGACAATTGAAAACCGTTGGTATTCTTGGACATTTCATTAAAGACATTCGTACTGTCAAAAAGAAGAGACCAGATAAAAAATTCATAACACGTGAAGCGGTAGCAGAATATTGATCACAAAAAGGTTAATTTGGCAATATTCCTTGATCTGAAAAAAGCATTCGACACCGTTAACCATGAGATCTTGCTTGGAAATTAGAAGCGTATGGAATCCGAGAATTAGCCGGCGACTGGTTCAGATCATATCTAGAAGGCAGACAACAATACTGCAAGCTTAACTGCTATGAGTCTAGGGCTAAGACTGTCAAATGCGGGATTCCCCAAGGATCCTGTTTGGGTCCTCTTCTGTTCATAGTGTATCTACATGACTTTGAAAAATGTTTGAAAGCATCTAAGGCTGGCATGTATGCTGATGACACCCAAATATCATTGGCATCTTCAGTCAATGATTTCGATGATTTGGTATGTGCAGGCAGGTTGTACGTAGACAATGGGTCATATTTTGTTTTCGAAATTGAAAAAGTAAAATCAAACAAAGTCAATGAAAATGGTGTAAATGACAAAACAGAGTCAAATTTTGTCGGGCCAAGCGCAAACACAGAGCCAATTGTTGGTGAAAAATCGTCGAGCTTGGAGAAAACCACGCCCTCCCAGTATTCTGAATGTCCTGCACCAAAAACTCCCGTTACCAACTCCACTGTACCTGACTCGCGCATATACGAAGCTGCTGGTCAGCTAGCTGCTACTGTCGCAGATTTACATCGAATACTCGAGAGGGAAAGGGAGCTAAATCGGAAAATTATGGAGGAAAATTTCACCTAAGGCATCAAGTTGGCCTAGCCAACGTTGCTAAGGAAACGGAAACGGAAGTGAAAGAAGAAGGGGGCAGTCGAAACAATGGAGACGTAACAGAAGTAAAGAGCCCACCCATTGTGTATGAAAGTATCGAAGTTGAAAGTATCGACCAAGATAGAGGAAAGAAAAACAAAAGCAAAAAAGGAAAGAACAAAGGGATCAACAATAAAAGTGCCAATACTTCTGAAAACCAATCCCAAGCCATAATATAAGCCAACCCTCATGTGCGCCTGAAAACAATGCTGCAACAGCCAATGCTAAAATAGTCACTGAAGATAGCCACTCGCAAGAAAATAAAGAAGCACTCCCAACGGACAGCAATCACGAGAGCAAGCAAACTGCAGAGAAAGTAGAGAGAGAAACAACAGGTTCGTCACCCTACTGTAATCATGGGTGAATCGCTATTGAAAAACGTTGAAGGTTGAAGAATGACAAAAAGATGCAAAGAGAATGAGAAAATTTACGTAAAAGCCTTTAGTCGAGCCACTGTTAATGACATGAAGCATTATTGCAAGCCCGCAGTGGAAAGCAAACCTGATGCTGTAATTCTACATCTTGGAACCAATGACTTAAGGAACAAGAATCTATATATATATATATATATGGCAGGTAAACGATTATCCAATTAGCTTTGTTCTTTTGTTCTCCATTGTAAAGTTAACAATCAACACAATAGGAGCACAAAGGGGGCATTCGATGTAAAGACAAGGGGACCATTCGATGTATATCCTTGTTTATTCACTTTTTGATTGGTTGTAAAATCAATAGCTTTGGGGCTCACCTGGGCTCACGATGTCATGCGCTTCGGCCCCATTGTTTCCTGCACTGTTCTCAAAAGCCACCGCTAATTTGCATATCACGTTACCGAAATAGATCGTAAATGCGCATGCGACGTGGAGCCTTTTGGGGATTCCTTGACCTTCACAACTTTACATGTCGTGTCCCTTGCAAATGACAAGCTGGATGTGCAAGAATGGCTTCCAATTACAGCAGAGACGATCACAGCTACGGTCGGCCTTTTTAGCAGGCCAAACTCAGAAGAGAGCATTATCAGATCAGAAGAAATTCGTAAACATTGCAGATGAAAGGTAAGGTAATGTTAGACAACATTTTCATTGCTGTAGACGCCTCTCAATCCTGATTGATTTGAAGGATTTTCCTCATTTGCTAGCTTTTAGGCCCCATCATGGCCATGCTATCTCATTGCTTGAAGCATCAGTTGAGTGTCCTTATGACATGGTGGAACCTCAAAAGCAATGGTGGCGCCAGGCCAGAGACCAATGTGCATTCCAATACCAGAATGCCCTCCCGCCATTGTGGCAGAGCGGCATGAAGGAACATTATCTGCCAGTGGTTTTGGTGTGAAATTTATACTGTTTGAACTGCTGGGAACTTTGGTTAATTATTTAATTAGAATTTTGGAGTAGATTTTCATGTTATCCAATTGATGGTGGAAATTTGTGGCAGACAAAAGTTTACAGTATGCAGCCTATGGGCGCCATGGGGAGGGCTAGGGACCTACAGCCCCCTTCTCTAATTGATGGTGAAAATTTTTGGCAGACAAAATTTACAGTATGTAGACTATGGGCGCCAAGGGGAAGGGCTAGAGGGACCTACAGCCCCCTTAGCCGTTGGAAGCATGTAGCCCCCATGTCGTAGGAAATTTCAGTTTCTATTGGAGGAATTTTGGCAAAATGATGTACGCAAATTGAAGTTTTTAGCCATTTCAGCCCCTGGTAGGAAGACTGTAGGAAGCTGTGGAAGCTCCTACCCCTCTGTCAGAAGATTTCTGGGCCACCCCTGCCTCAAAGTAGATTTATCCCAAACATTTCAAGAAGTATTTACAGCACAGGTTATGGAAATTTCACACAAAGCTGTAGATTGTATCGTGTCATAACATTTTTCTAAATTTTGTCCCAAAAATATGCATAACGCAGTGGTAGTAAGATAAATTGAAGGTGTAAGCTGCAAGTAAACTGTTAAAGGCGGTAAGAGTAAACATAGATACTCTGTTATGAGATGCAAGAACATGTTGTCGTAGCCTGCGTGCAGACTATACCCAGGGAAAAGGTATAGTCTGCGCAACGCCGCTCGCTGTTGTGTAGTATGTGCTTCAGCATTTATGTGATAACTAAGAAAATGCATTGTTGCAATAGCCAATAATATCGCTTTCCTGTGAAACAAGGAAGCAATCAGATTTGAGAAGGGCTATTGTGTGATTAAATCTCAGGCTTCGCTTTGTGCTCTAGGCAAATTACGTTAACAACACAATACCCTGGAATTTTAAGTACCCTACGGCAGACAATACACAAACGCTGACTAGAAAGGGCCATTCAAAATGCAATTGAAATGAAATGCTGACTCATACAATACCCCTACAATACTTGATATTGAGCGGTGTTGTGCAGACAGTAGCATAGTACCAAAACTTCCCATGGGCATGGTCATATGACTTGAAATGGGTAAAACAAACCTTAGCCGATTAGGTCTATGTGGAAGTTTTCCAAGCTGGTCTGGAGTAACCTTTCAAGTAGTATATATTACAAATAGCCAATTTTAAGAGTATCTAATTTCTACCCTCTTTGGTATAACTGCCACTTATAACAAACAGTTAGTTTCATATTTTAAAGATTAAAATGAGATTTTTTGATGCAAAATAGTACTTTGATGGAAAAAAAATTATGTGCGGTATGGAAACAGCTCATAAACAAACAGTTATTATTGAGGTGGGATGTGTAGTGGTGATCAGGAGATCATAAGTCCATTTTCATTATCAATTTCTATATGCGATCTTGGTGGTCTAATGTGAATGAACCATTTGCAGTTTGTGCCAGATGCAATGTACAATAGCAATGTGTTGTCCTTCTTGATGATGAACATGAACATTGGTGTCCAAATTAATGTGCCATAAAGTGCTCCCTTTTATAGATTGTTGAAATTCATGGAACAAAGATTTCAAGATCAGTCTAACAAAAACATGTTGCAAAGGTCTATATGCTTTATACCCTGTATTTAGGAATTTACTTTTTTCATTTCCTTTAGGCTCCTGGAGACCAGATTGGAATGCATTGCATGATTTGGCCTCTGCGTACTGATGAGTGAAAGAAAATGAAAGGTGCAAGCACAAGTAAAGTTTAAAGGCTGTGAGGGTAAAAATAGATCCTTATCAGATGCAAAGAACCTTTGTTGTAGCTGCAAGCTGCAAAAGTTGTACACCTTATGAATGCAAGTTTTCTAAGCTGGCCAGCAGATCAGACTGCTACCTTGCTAAGGTTCCAGGGCACCCAATTTATAGACTCTTTGATGTAAGAAACTTTAAGGAAAAGTGGGCTGTACTTTTCAAATGATAACATGGGATCATTTGATGCAAAATGAAGTATTTTGGTGACAAAAGCATTATCTGGGGCTTATTTCTATTGAATTAGCAAGGTTTTGATGTTACAATTAAGGTTGAGACAATAAACAAGCTATTATCACTGGAAAGGGGTGCTTCTTGGAATGATCATACTAGGATGCAGATCTTGGCAATCTGATTGAAGTGCACAACTGCACCGCATATGGATTCCAGCCATAAGTTGAAAACAATTGACTGTATTTTCCTTTGATCCAGTGTTAGAATTTAATATGTAACAATTACTTCAAGATCAGCCTGACAAAAATATGCTGTGAAGAAGTTCCACTGATAAACTGAAACATGATGCAAAGTCAAGAACTCACTGCATTTCTTATATTGTTACAATATTATGAAACAAATATATGCAGGTCAAGCATATGATGTGAGATGTAGCCCATGGTACCAGCCACAGCACATTGATCAACTTTATTGTAAAAAATTCCTTGAATTCTTAACATTTTTCAAGAATCCTTCACTTTCTGAAGGAATTCTTCTTTCTTTTGTAAAATTTAAAGAACTGGATACTTCAGTGCAGCACAAAAAGAGGTTTGTTTTATACCTGGTGCAGCAAAATGAAATTAATGACAATAATCTGTTGTATCAAATTGTTCAAATCCAAGCAAAAACAAATTAAAGATACTATGTGAGATGATTTGGTTGTGGTTCAGAAAAGGGCGGTAATAGACCATTTCGACAATTAAAATCGGAGAATGGGGAGAGCGGTTTGTTCTGGTAACTGGCGGATGCAGTTCTGGTAAATGGCTGCCACGGAGTGAGCCCGTTGAAGTGAATAATGTAAACATGGCAATCGCTACTGCATAAGAATGCAGCAATGGAGCTGTCAAAGGATTTAGTCAAATACCTGTCCATGCAAAATACATACTCTCTGGTCTCTAATAGACAGGGGGGTTGGAATAGTAGGGGGGTTGGAAAAAATCTCAAAAATTAATAGCCGGGGGGTTGGAATAATAGGGGGAGTTGGAAAAAATCTCAGTGATTCGCACTTCCTTTATATAGTGACGGTAAGACTTTAAAAATACAATGCAATGACATCACAGATTTCGCTCGAAAGTCTTAATCTTAGTTGGGTGCATGGAATTTTGTTTTGTAGCTTTTGTCTTACTTGGAACTCGTTGCCAGAATTAATAAGCGGGGGGGGGGGGGTTGGAATAAGAATGTCCTGGGTGGAAAATTTTCTAAAAATTAATAAGCGGGGGGCGACGTCTATTAGAGACCAGAGGGTACAAACGTGCAATTTATCTCTATTCGCAACTGATTTCCTTTTCAACCTTTATTTCAGTGCAGCAAACAGCAATGCTTGCTTCGAGTTTAGGCCCTTTCCGCATAACTTGACGAAATACATGATATATTTGAAGTCTTTAAAATAAGAAAGCTTACCCTGACTGCGATTTTCAAGAGAATGGAATTCAACTGAAGTTTTTAACTTTGAATGTCCTTCTTGAATTCGATTAGAATTGACGTGAGGAAAAATTTCAAACATAATTCGAATTTTCTTAATCTGCCGGTTGAACATACGTCAAAACTGATATTTCAAAACTGAAATTCTAAAACAGTGCCGATGCGGTAGCGATCCTCGCCTCAACTTGCAAAACTCAATGTTCACATTGTATTCACTGCAATGGCCCAACTACGCGGCAGCCATTTACAAGAACTATATCCGCCATTTACCAGAACAAACCGCTCTCCCCAGTCTCTGATTTTGATTGTCGAAATGGTCTATTGGTTCATACTGCAATGGAATACTTTGTCAAAATGCAAACAATCGTTCACTTGGCCAAATGTGCAGTCTTCCTATTTTCTTACTCTTTCAACTTACACCACAGAAACACTGCATGCAGGCTAGCGCACTGGGCATTTGCTGATGTTCATATGCTTATAGGCAGTTGAGGTGAATCACAGCCATTTTTGGGTGTGAATTGTGGCAAGAAAATATTATTGCTTTGTGAATGAACTTAAGAACATGAAATTAATTTTAGAAAGAGAAGGGGATGTCACAATCAACCTTCTAAACAACAGACTACACAAAATTTTCCACTTTGATGGATGCATAACAAGAAGTTTGAATCCACAATTACAACTATTTATTGTACATTCAGCATGGATTATGAGATATTCTTTGAAAGCTTGCGCAGGAGCTAGGAATGTTGAAGCGCGAGCGAAGCGAGCGCTTAACTTCCTAGTCAGTCAGAAGTCATGCTTGCACATGAAATCGTCTCGCTGGCCGCGTCAATACAGAAAGAGAAAATCAATGTCACTATTTCTGGATTAGTTGGACGAAATGATGAACAGGAAGATAAAAGGAGAAGGATAAATCTATTTTTAGCACATTTGTGCCACGAAAAGAAGTCAGGTACTTGGACCACACTAATATAGATCCTCTTAAACACTTGAATCGAAGTCATGTTCATTTAAATCGCAGTGGAGACATTATTTTTGAAGACAATCTTTTTAGTGCTTGTAAAGATTGACTTAGTAGGCCTGGCTGTTCTGGTCGACTCGGGCAGAACGAAGGTGAGGAAAATCTAGATAATACTCTCTCAGATATTTATCAAAACTATGCCTCACCCCCACACGATCTGAGTCGTGCCAGACAGACTAATGATTCTGATAATGCGAAAGTTAATGAAAGCACTGATAACGACAAATCTAATGAAGATGATGATGCAACTGCCGCCCTGAAAAATATCAGATTTAAAAATAGCAATGGGCTTACCATTGCCTATCGTTACATAAACTCTATTAGAAACAAGATTGACTTTCTGAGACCATTAGTATCAGACTATGTTGATGTACTCATCATTGCGGAGACAAAAATTGGCAATACTTTTACAACCAGTCAGTTCATAATCGCAGGTTTTATGAAGCCATTTAGGTATGACCGAAATCGGTATGGGGGTGGTCTTTTAGTCTATGTGAGAGAAAGGGCACCAATCAAAGAGCTAAGCAGCTATAAACCGCCAAATGATATTGAATGTGGTTTATTTGCGCTTACTGTTAAAAAGCAAAAATGGATTCTCATTTCCATTTATCGTCCACCATCTCAACCTGAACAACATTTCTTTTGTGAGATTGGTAAAGTGCTTGATCGTTTTTGTACAAAATATGAGAACATCATTTTAATCGGAGAATTCAATTGCGAAGCTGAGGAGGAAGTTATCAGTTGTTTCATGGACAATTACAACTTACAAAATCTTGTTAGATGCCCAATCTGTTTCAAATCAGGAACCCCTCGAAGCATTGATTTAATCCTAACAAACAGGAAATTTAGTTATCGGAATACGGTTGCCATAGAAACGGGCTTACCTGAGTTTCATGCAATGATAGATACTGTCCTCCGGGGTGGATTTTGTCAAAAGGGGCCCCAAGATAATTATATACAGGGACTACAGCAAATTTAGCGCCGTGGACTTCAAAGAAAATTTAGTGCATATGGTCTCATCTGAATTAAGTGAGATCGACGACTATGGTGCTTTTGAGGCTGGGGTCATGCGCGTACTGAACGAACATGCACCCGTTAATAAACAAGCAATTCGTGCAAACGATGGGCCTTTTATGACAAAAGCCTTGCGAAAAGAACACATGCACCGAACTAGGCTACGTAACAAGTATCACAACAATAGAACTGATGCAAATCTTAAGGCATTTAAAAAGCAGAGGAACAAATGTGTAAATTGCTACGAAAGGCCAAATTTGATTACTATCAGAATATCAACCTTGGTAACCTTACGGATAATCGTAAATTCTGGAAGACTGTCAAACCAATCTTTCCAGATAAGATCCAGGTAAACTCATCTTTGACTCTTATTGAAAATGGTAAAATGATAAGCAAGGACTCAGAAATTGCAGAGATTTTCAAACATCACTTTGCAACTATAACAGATAGTTTAGGGATTTCTATTAATGACTCAGTTTTGCTTCCTGCAGATGGCATACTAGATACCGTAGATAAAGCTGTCAGGAAATATGATGCTCATCCGAGTATCTGCTAAATCAGACAGAATGTCAAGATCGCCAACAAATTTGAGTTTAGTGAGGTTTCCACCTGTGATATTGCTATTCAGCTAAAACAACTTAATTCGAAAAGGGCCTCTCCAGTTGATAGTATACCAGCATGAATCATTAAGGAAAATTCTGACATATTTAGTGTGGTTATCCAATCTTTGTTTAACCCACATATGTCTAAGTGCACCTTTCCGGAAGAACTGAAGGCTGGAGATATAACTTCTCTCTTTAAACAAGAGGATCATTTTTCAAAAAAAAGAACTATCGACCAATTACTGTTTTACCATAGGTCTAAAAAATATTCCAACGGTTAATGCAAAACCAAATGCCGCTTTGCGTCCAAAAATTCCTGTCTCATCTCCTATGTGGTTTTCGAGAGGGCAATGGCACACAGCATGCACTTCTACGTCTTATAGAAACCTGTAACAAGTCGATAGACAGTGGAGGGATCGCAGGAGCTGTTTCTACAGACCTTTCGAGGCCTTCGATTGCCTAGATCACGAATTACTAATCGCAAAATTGAATGCGTATGGTTTCAGTAGATCTGCCTTGCTATTCGTGTATAGCTGTCTCGATAACAGGAAGCAGAGGGTAAAGGTGAATGGTTCGTTCAGTTCGTGGACAAAAGCCTCTGGGTGTACTACAAGGTTCAGTCTTGGGACCCCTTTTGTTTAACATATATTTGAATGACTTGTTTCTGTTCCTGGAAGAGACTGAGGTCTGCAATTACGCGGACGACACAACAATTTATACATGTGGTTCCAACATCGAGAATGTTGTCGCAAAATTAGAGAATGACGCTCTCGCGATAAGTGAATGGTTTCCAAACAATCGTATGAAGATAATTATAAGGTTAAATGAAGATAAATGTCATTTAATGATCTTTGGTGGAAAGAGCGACGAAGTCTCCGTCGAGATAGGAGAGGCTGACGTGAAAGAAAGCAAAGAGGAGAAGCTTCCAGGAATAATTTTTGATCAAGCACTGAGCTTCAAACAGCATGTCAAAACACTTTGCAAAAAAGGCAGTCAAAAACTTCATGCCCTAGCCGGAATATCTTGCCACATGGACACGGAAAAGTTGAAGCAGGTAATGCAAGCATTCGTCTTATCTCATTTTAGCTACTGCCCCCTTGTTTGGATGTTCTATGACAGAACTTTAAGTCATAGAATAAATCATATCCATGAAAGAGCCTTGTGGTTTGCATACTAAGACTATCAAACACATTTTGAGTCTCTTTTGGAGCAAAGGAATTTGGTATCTATCCACGTAAAGAATCTGCAGTTGCCTATGACCGAAATTTATAAAACAAAGTCTGGCTTAGGTCCTCCTTTCATGAAGGATATTTTCGATGAGCGGAATATTGGTTACAACCTAAGGGACGGTAACGACTCACAGCTTCCAAAAGACCGTTTGAATTGATTGTAATGGCGTCAGGAAGGTGATATTGACGCTCGTAGCAAACTTCGAGATAAAACCCTAAAAGATGCAATCATTCAAGAAGTCTTCATTCTTGCTGTCATTGGCTTTGTGGTTAGCAGCAAACAGTCTGGCTGGAACAAGCGAACTGCAGTTGAAAGGTGAAATTACTCAGATTTATTCAGATGTGAATCCCACCATGCGAATCGGCCTAATGGGCTTAGGCATGAAACAAATTTACAAACAACGAAGGCGCAGAGGAAACTACCATGGAGGGCGCATTGCATATTATGGAAACAATCACTCCACGACGTTCCAGCTGGAATGTATTGATAAGGATTTAAGTTTAAGGGCTGGTGACATTGAAAAAAACCCAGGCCCCATAAAGAATCCATGCTCCATCTGCCAGAAAAGCATAGCCAAATATCATAGGGCCCTCCCTTGTGAAAAAATGAGAAAAGAGGACTCATATAAAATGTGGCAGTGTTTCACCTCAACAATATAACTCCACGTTGGAAACGAGGGATATGAAATGGTGCTGTCCAGGATGTCTAAGCTATGATACTGATCCAGTTAGGAATATAGTTATAACCACCCACACTCAAGAAATAACAAACCCATTCAAAGAAATGACAGAGAACAAAAATAACATGAAAATTGGCCATGTTAATATTAATGGCCTTCTAGGTAAGATCACTGAGATAAAAGAATTGCTACAAAGGACTTCACTGGACATACTAGATGTAACCGAGACCCACCTTTCAAGCTTGATTAAAGATGAGAACATTGCAATAGATGGATATGATCTGGCAAGGAGAGACAGGAAAGAAAATGATTTCGAGGAAACGCATGAGGGGAGATATGGAGGCTGCTTGATATACTAAAAGAAAATTTGCAGGTTGTTGAAAAAAATGACAAGCTAGACAGCAGTATAGAGGCATTATGGATAGATGTGATTATGCACTCACAAAGTATTCTGATTGGCAATGTCTACAGACACCCAAGGATAAGAATTTCTATCTAAAGTTCAGGAATATATTAGAAGGAATCTGGGAAACAAGACGAAATATAATCATAGCTGGAGATTTTAACTCAGACTTGAACCAGAAACAAGGAGAGAATGAAGGATGTAGTCCAAGAAAAGAGTTATTGAATATTCTAAATAGCTTTAATTTAAGAAATGTTATAACTGAACCTACAAGAATAGCGGAGAATTCAGAGACACTGATAGATCTTTGTATGGTTAATGATGTACAGAAAGTCAATCTAACAGGTATTCTACATCTGGGGATCTCAGACCATAGTTTAATTTATGCCAGTTACAAGATCAAGAAAGCAAAGAAACCACCAATCATAAGGACAGTCAAAAACTTCAAAGAGAAGATAAAGAAAAACTCAGCAGAGAATTAAGCCTTGCCCTATGGTCAGTTTGCTCTGTGTTTGATGACATTGATGATTGTGTTGCTGCCTGGGAGCATCTGTACAAGAACATAATAAAAGAAATGGTACCTGAAATGAAGGCAAAAATAAGAAGGAAATCAGTACCATGGATAACCTCAGAAACCAGGAAACTGATTAATACAAGGTAAAAATTGTCGAAGAAATTTAGACAGTCAAAGGATAAGAATGACTGGGACCAATATAAAGAGGCAAGAAACAGTATCACAAAACTTTTGAGAGAAGCAGAAGTTGACTATTGGTGCAAGGAATTTAGAGAGCCAAAAAACACTAAAGACTTTTGGTCATTAGTGAGAAAAGTTCAAAATACAGATGTTAGATCAAGAATAGGAGCCTTGCAAGTTGGTGATGACATAATAACAGATGATAAACAAAAGGCAGAAACATTCAATAAATTCTTCAGTTGCATAGGTATTGAGCTATCAGAGAAGTTCTCACAAGAAAATGTAACATCCAAAACAGAAGAGCACATATACAGGATAGCCCCAAAGGCAAGTTATCTCGCCTTGCAAGAGGCTTCTTCAATTAGATCTGCTTGTGAGAAAATAAACCTACGAAAATCTTCCGGGCATGACAATATTACAACAAAAGAAGTAAAGAAAACGGCTGGGTCCTTCTGCTATGGGTTACAGGAAGTGATTAATAAAGCAATTGCAGATAGAAAGCATCCCACAAGGTGGAAGATAGCTAAACTGAAGTCATCATACAAAAAAGGTGGCAAAAAATTTACAGCAAACTATCGTCCGTTGTCAATGTTAAGCGTTCCCAGTAAAATATTTGAGAGTATCATAGGTAAGAGAATGGATGGCCACCTAAACTTGCAGGCATTTAACAGCAGATATTGTCTTTAATTTAGTGTTTCTCAAAGTATAACGGCCATATATCAAACAGTAAGCTCATGGAATTCATAAAACGAGAATCTTCTGATCGTATCCTGCAGCGTGACTACCTTCCGCCATATGTTTTGTACCTTCGCAATAATTTGATGCACCTTCAAGTAGACTGGGCACTAAAAAATGTGCACAAAAAGATAAAACAATAGCGCATTGTTAGCTTCCAGACTATAGCTCTCTCTTGTGACAATGCTTTTCTGGACTCTGGACCGACTGGTTCCAGAGAGATTACAAATTTCTGGAGAAAATGCTTTCAAAAAACCTGCTTTCTGCAACCTCGTTCCCAGAGTATTCTTGCGTCATACGCTGATCATGAAGCCAAATGAATACCCTAGTACACTTCGATCAAATCTGACCAGAAAATAGGAAGATTTGCAGCCATTATGGATTTGCAGTTTGCTAGGCAACGCCAAGCAACGAAAAATGCCCGTTGCTCTAGCGCTATTTCTGCAATAGATAAATCAAGATACTAAAAACCAACACTTTGAGGACCTTATTTCAACCCTTTTAAAGGTATTTGAACAATAATCTGGGGTCAGCAAGTGCGCTTGATGTGAAAATAAGCACGGTTTGTGCGGGGCACGGATGGGCCTAAGTTGAAAATTAGAGATACTTTCACCATTCCATGCAATTCCAAAATGAAATGGCTCGTTATTCTCCGAATTTCAGAAATAAATTGCAAATGATTGTCGAAACAACTCGAGAATATGGCTTTACGTCGAATTTTGACATGCCGCAGCCGTTTACCCCGCGGGAAACGGAGTTACCGCGCAAAATGGTGAACAGCCAATCCGATTGCCGAACGTCCTCTTGTACCCCAGAGAAGAGGTAGAGCAATGAACTCACTCTGGGGTCGAGATTGTGCTTTCTGTGCACATCAGAGTGGAAGGCAGAGTTACTTTTAAGTTGCATTTGAATTTTGAAAAGGTGGATGAATGGTAATCTTCAAGGCATGTTTTAGTTTCGGGTGCATGAATGATAAAAGAGACAACTACCAGATGAGTCAAAAACGCCCGGCGTTTGAAAGGATACTGCTCCCGGAGTATATAAGCAATGATATTTTGCAGTATCTGATTGAATAACTAAGACGGTCAATTATTTTTAGAATTTTTCCCGACTAAAATTGGTCACTCCATTCAGATTCTGTAAGCGATTTTCTAAACCTTGAATGTTGGCTGGAACACTCCTGCTAGAGATCCGGGGCATAAAACTGTGATTTGCAAAGAATTTCGCTCGAATATCGAACGTCGGTGTTCTTTGACTTGGACAGGATGCTGAGACCGAGCTTCGGCAGATTTCAGACCGTCGGAGAGATAAGTTCTATTTCGCGTTTGTTTCCAATTATCTCACGGAGGAAAGTGAATGTGAATGCATTGAGCACAAAGTTTAAAAGCTGGGGAACATTTTGACGCAAAGAACTGGATGTTTAATGCAAAATTCTCCGAGATGGAGCAAGACAAAATTGTCGTTAGATAAAAGCAAGTAAAATAAGCTGCAGTCCTCGTTGTCTAATAACATAGACTTTACAATACACAAACAGCCAATCATCTTGCGTCATAGTTGCAGTACAGCAACAGCCACAAAATATCCAATGTTGTGATTGCGGCAGGATGCTGTATTTATAATGATTATGGAGCATGAGGAAAGACACAGAGATAAAAAATCAACAAGCAAGTGGTATGAATATTAATTTTGTTCAGTTCAAAGAAAAGGGACTGCTGTCTTTATCTTGCAGTAAGAAACAGCAGCAGCATCACAACTTGATTAACTTGAAAAGTTACGTAAGCCCTATAGTACGCGATTGGGCCTCTTGTAGTTCAGATGAGTTAATTTCTAGTTTACCGTAGATACTTGCATATTCTATGAAATGATGATGATGAGTGATTTATTCATTCACTGACTTATTAATGCAATTAAATGATTCCGTTGATTGACTGATTTCTTGATAGATCGATACTCACTACTTTTTCACAGTAATCCAATGGCTGAATCTTCGCTACACATGATTTCACATCGTGCATACTGTTGAAATAAGAAAAATCAATACAAACACAATTGAAGGGGCCCATTAGCAACGCACGCTGAACAATGTTACAGTGTAAAATCAGACGAAAATCCAACAACAAAGCAAAATTGTCAACAAATAGTCTCCACCCCCAGCTCTCAAAGTCTTCAGTACTGAATGTCACTGGTTTTTGTTGCCACCGTTTCAATGTTATCTTTTAGTTGCATGAGAATGAAGAGTCTCTTCCAAAAAGACAACAAATGAAAGAATTTAACCAATGTATGTATGTATTATGAATATTTTAAAAGGATATTTACATTTCAGTCTAATATAAAACTGCTAGCAACATGTGTCCTTTTAGACCTAATTAAGAAAAGATAAATACATCAACAAATGAATAAGTAAATAAGTTAAGATATACTTATGATTCAGTCAAAGCCTATAGAGCCTAGATGTCTTGCAATCAAGATTTACTTGAAAACTATAAATTTACTTTGTTCTCAAAATCATCTGCACTTTCTCTGATATCTTTTAGAAGTGAGTTGCATAACCTAGAAAAGAATGTTCTTAGCAGTCTCTAGTTTAACTTTGGGAATTTGTAAAAGAATGTTTCAGTTCCTTGTCCTCACATTGTGTTCGTTGATCATAAAATAGTGTTGAAAGTTTGCACACAATTTCCATTGAGGCATTTTCTCACTATAAAATCGCATGCTTATCGACTTCGTGTTTTAATTCGCATGTCTTTGACTTCAATATAGAGGAGTCTCTTGCCTCTATCGATTTCAGCTTCTTATGCTGGGTTCGTGTGAGATTCAACTGAACGATGCAGTTGTATATAAGGGCTGGAATGGTGGCGCTCGTATAGACGGCATTTGCGGCCTTAATGGTCATTAACGGCTTCAACTTGCGCAAGAGGCCAAGTTTAAATCACGCTTTATTGTACTTCTGGTCAAAATTTGCAGCGAGATTTAGTTGTTGATCTAGAACGGTACCAAGATATTTATATGACTGAGTACAATTGATCTTTGTACCATTGCAAGACAGGTTTAGATCTCTCGACTCGGGTGTAATAGTTGTCATACGTCTTGAAGTGCCAAGCAACATGCACTATACCTTACCCTTCTTTAGATTGATTACGAGATCCTTACAAGAAAGGTATGTAGATATGGAGGCGAGGTCTTCGTTTAACTAATCTTCTATTTCATCAATGGATTTTGATGACAGGTATATCACTGTGTCAACTGCAAACTGTACGACGTTGCTATGACGGAGGCAGTCTTCAAAGCCAAGCCTAGCCCAGTCCTCTGAATGCTACTTTCAGATGCCACCCTTCCGTGCTGTGGTTTCCCAGCACAAGCGTGAGTACCATTGAGGCTATTTACGACCATTGTGTCCAATATCTAAATTACGCAAACAGTGAAGTAGGAAATTTGTCAAGCAACGTTCGTAAAGATGGCAATACACGATGGTTAATGGGCCCTTTGCAGTCGAATCGCAAATTAATAGAAATAATTGATTCAAATGGTCTTGTGTGGGTGGTGGTAATTGCATTCTTTGGGCATTCTTTGCTTTTATCGGTAGTTCAAAAAAGCGTTCTTAGTTCATTATTGATTTCTTCCACCATAACTTTTCTTGCTTCATCTCCTTTCGTTTAACTCCCAGTTCCTCTTGTACAACAATTGCAGCTGCTAGAATCAATCTATTTGTCTCAGATATATCGTCTCTATGGATATATTGCAATGCGCTATCAACCTTCTTCACCT
The DNA here is from genome assembly GCA_964019985.1 of Aurelia sp. 4 Dawson et al 2005. Taxonomy (NCBI): domain Eukaryota; kingdom Metazoa; phylum Cnidaria; class Scyphozoa; order Semaeostomeae; family Ulmaridae; genus Aurelia; species Aurelia sp. 4 Dawson et al 2005. Next base: position 27,094,286 of record OZ026492.1, on the reverse strand, counting down.
TCTCTTTTAGGCTGTTTCTGTTAACATTTCTCAAATTCATTGTCATTAATTCTTCGGATTACAGAATTGGATTAATTCTAATGTATTAATCCATTGTATTGGGCCATCACATCCTGAAGTATTTTTCGTGACTCTTCGTCGATTTCCGCCGATATTTCTAAACCTCTTCTTTCATTCTGACTCTAAGACTGCAGGTTGTCACTCTCTCTTGGGCTGGAGGCTCTCTCTATTTCTCTTTCTCCTTCAGACTCCATGTCATTACATCTACAATCTTAGACAAGAATCGCTGAGACACGTGAGTTCTGTGTTGAAAGATGCCTTTCGGTCATGTAAACTACTACCTCGCCCCCCCCATTGCATGTTGGTTGATTGAAGAACACATACGTGTGAACTAACCTATGAATTTTCATTAGATTCCAACATTGCAATGGGGGGTGGGGGGAACGCAACTCCAAATTTCCTCCAAAAAGCAAAGTGTCTCAAGACTTTTGTCTAAGACTGTATTTACGGGTTAAAACTTCAGGGGCACGTACCTCCAAAACCCACCATCGCAAATAGCTGAAATTTTCAGAACATTTTTGTCTCCAGACCTGCTACCGGGACCTGCAGTTTCATATTTCTATTGTAAACAACACTGATAAAAATGACTTGCAAAAATTCAAGAAATTACTGTTGTTTCCATTATAATTGATGAGTTTCGATGCAAATAGCTGCTTCATTGCACATATGACGTAAACATGCACAATGCATGGGCCTGTAAAAAACAAATGCCTGACAATGCAGATGCCAGATGATATCTCTCTTTTGAATGCTTCTATTCAATCTGACCGTTGCCTTTCCTATTGAATCCTTATGTGCATCACATCACATTTCATTAGGGACGTGAGGCAACTTGGGCGTGGATACGGTGCTCGCAGCAATTAGCGAAGGAAAATAGCTCCTAACGTAATGCAAAATGATGTCTAGAGCCGAGGTTATGCGCATAAACGGTTACAGATTGATTGATTTGATTTGATTTTATATTATTTACCCATAGTAGCCCCTCAGTCAGAATAACTGATTTAAAAGGGGCCATGCTAAAAACTTAATATCAATTATATATATATATCCATATATATCCATATATATCCATATATATCCATATACATCCATATATATATCCATATACATCCATATATATCCATATAAATCCATATATATCCATATCTATATATCCATATATATATATATATTCTCATCAGCTCCTTCTCAATGCGAATTAAAATAGATATAAAAACTCATAAAAAACACATTCTTTAAACGTTTCGGCGAAAGCCTTCATCAGTAATGACTGTTCTTTTAATCAGACAGAGCATACATATCAATCTCGAAATTAAGAAACAATACAAAATGATAACCTAAAGCGGGATCTTACAAGATACAATGAATACACCTAAGGTGTTAAAGTAGCAGATGTTGACAGAGGCGGTAGGAGATAGATCAAAGAAAGCGCAGAATTAAGAACTGCTAAAGTCGGTGGCTATGTCTGTCTCGCAGGAGCGGAGAAAAACATGTGCTAAAATAAACAAACAATATAGAGATCCAAGAGCGGATGGGCAGAAAGAGTTTCCTAAAAAATAGAGTGTGTCCCTAACGAAAAGCTGAGCGCTAAAATCAAAACAACACAACAACTAAAATGCAAACAAAAAGTCAAATCTATGTGTCAACCTACCTAGTGTTTAAACCCTTAGGGGCAAAGCAATCCAGCCGATATTGCCAGAAGCTTTCCCGCATCCTATTTCCCCCCGCTAGCCTATCAATTATCTTAACACTAATATCCTTCAGAAACCCATGGTGGCCTTCTATAGGATAAACTATTCGTTTAATTGTGACTCGTCAAACGTTGTGTATTTGTTGGAATGTACTGACTGTGGTGTACAATATGTTGGTAGCACCTGCACGCCTTTTAGGCTTAGGTTTAATAATTACAAGCGAACTTCGTGCCTATAGCCGTGCCCAATTTCTGCCTATAAAACCTATCATTAAATTCAAAATAATTATTCTCCAAGACCAAGGACGCCAACCCCACTAGGGTATCAGTAGCCACGCCTGGGTTTTCCCTTCTATCCAGCGCCCCCCTGATGGCCTCTAAACCCTCCCCGTGTGGAATGCTGGGATAGAGTCCCACAACATCAACTGTACACAACAAAGCCCCCTCTGGTATCTTACCTAACTTACTTAGCCTAGATAGAAAATGATTGGTATCCTTAACATACGACCTACTTTGGCTAACCAACGGGTTAAGATGGTGGTCTAGAACCTTAAGTATATACTGGTTAGGGCTAGGCTCAATAGTGAGGGAAATGGGGGGACTGATAAGAAGGGATGTTCTCGTTGTGGTAAATCTCGTTGTCAAGTGTGTAATGTCATGAGTAATAGTGAGCATTTTCATTCGAACATAGATAGCCGGGAATATAGGATAAATTATTCGTTTTAATTGTGACTCGTCAAATGTTGTGTATTTGTTGGAATGTACCGTTTGTGGTGTACAATATGTTGGTAGCACTTGCACGCCTTTTAGGCTTAGGTTTAACAATTACAAGGCGTGCAGTCGTAGGTTTAATTCGGGGGCCTCAGTACCCCAGGTGGAATTCTTCAGGCATTTTACTGAAGAAGGCCACCGCGGGTTTCTAAAGGATATTAGTGTTAAGATAATTGATAGGCTAACGGGGGGAAATAGGATGCGGGAAAGCTTCTGGCAATATCGGCTGGATTGCTTTGCCCCTAAGGGTTTAAACACTAGGCAGGTTGATACATAGATTTCATAATTTTTTACATTTTGGTTGTTGTGTTGTTTTAATTTTGGCGCTGAGCTTTTCGTTAGGGACACACGCTGTTTTTTAGGGTTTTCTGTTCTGCCAATCCTCTCTCGGATCTTTCTATTGTTTATTTTGTTGTAACGTGCGATCTTTTTCAGCTTCGGCGAGACAGACACAGCCACCGACTTCAGCAGCTCTCTACTCTGCGCTTTCTTTGATCTTTCTCCCGCTACCTTTGTAATTACCGGCTGCTTTAACACATCATAATTACGCTTTGTAATAGGTAGGACCCGCTTAGGCTATTGTTTTGTGTTCTTTGTAATTTCGATATCTTTATGTATGCTCCGTCTGATTTTGAACAGTTATTACTGATGAAGGCTTTGGCCGAAACGTTTAAGCGAATGTGTTCTTTCTGAGTGTCTATGTCTATTTTTATTACATATTGAGATTGAGCTAATGAGTATATATATGTGTATATATATATATATAGTTGTTTATCCATCTTGCAACTGCAGAGTTAAATCTCACAAGGTTCTCATTTTCTGTTTATATGTTTTCTGTTGTTTTCTGTTTTCTGTTGTTTTTATGTATATATATATATATATATATATATATATATATATATATATATATATATATATATATATATATATATATATATATATATATATATATATATATATATATATATATATTTATATATATATATATATATATATATATATATATAGATGCTCAAAGAAAAACACTTCTGGTAAACGTTTCGACTTGCGTCTTCATCAGTATTGCTTCTCAAGTCCGAAAGAACGTACATATAACCAAAAATACAATAGATGTGTTATTCAATAACTTCAAACGAAACCTACCTAGTACAAGGTGTGAATGAAGCATACAGCTTTTGCGGCAGAGGAAAGATAAAAGAAAGCGCAGAACAAAGAACCGCTGGAGTCGGCGTCTGTGTCTGTCTCGCCGAAGCTGAAAAAGATCGCACGTTACAACAAAACAAACAATAGAAAGATCTGAGAGAGGATTGGCAGAACAGAAAACCCTAAAAAACAGCGTGTGTCCCTAACGAAAAGCTCAGCGCCAAAATTAAAACAACATAACAACCAAAATTAAAACAAAAATGAAATCTATGTATCAACCTGCCTAGTGTTTAAACCCTTAGGGGCAAAGCAATCCAGCCGATATTGCCAGAAGCTTTCCCACATCCTATTTCTCCCCGTTAGCCTATCAATTTTCTTAACACTAATATCCTTCAGAATCCCGTGGTGGCCTTCTTCAGTAAAATGCCTGAAGAATTCCACCTGGGGTACTGAGGCCCCCGAATTAAACTTACGACTGCACGCCTTGTAATTATTAAACCTAAGCCTAAAAGGCGTGCAGATGCTACCAACATATTGTACACCACATATTGTACATTGTGCTTCGGCGAGACAGACACAGACGCCGACTCCAGCGGTTCTTTGTTCTGCGCTTTCTTTTATCTTTCCTCTGCCGCAAAAGCTGTATGCTTCATTCACACCTTGTACTAGGTAGGTTTCGTTTGAAGTTATTGAATAACACATCTATTGTATTTTTGGTTATATGCACGTTCTTTCGGATTTGAGAAGCAATACTGATGAAGACGCAAGTCGAAACGTTTACCAGAAGTGTTTTTCTTTGAGCATCTATACTAATTTTAAAGCATCTTTTAGAATGAGCTTTTGAGAAAATATATATATATGTACATATATATATGTATATATATGGTGCCCCGACATCATGGCTAGGGTTAATCTCAGGCAACTCTGTGCTGCACTGATGAGCCCACAAAGGGCGAAACAGTACTGTCTGCAAATTGAGTATATATATATATATATATATATATATATATATATATATATATATATATATATATATATATATATATATATATATATATATATATATATATATATATATATATATATGTATATATATATATATATATATATAAGGCAGGTAAACGATCATCCAATTAGCTTTGCTCCTTTGTTAATCATTGTGAATTGAAGAGTCCTCGTTTGTAAAATAACAATAAGCAATTGTATTTGAACAATATTCTACTGAACAATATCCAGGAAATGAATTCTATGGTTCTCCCAAGGGGTCTACTTTGGCCCTAGGGTGCTGGTGCAAAAGTCGCAATTCCGCCCTTTTGCCCTATGTGAAAACAATGAATTCTAAAGTCCTCCTATTGAATTTCCAATGGAGCACTTCTCCCTATATGTGAGAACAATAATTTTTCCGCTCATACAGTTTGAAAACAATGAATCGTAACATTTTTCTGCCTATGGAATTTCAAACAGAGCACTTCTTCCTATATGTGAGAACAATAAATTTTCTACCCATACAATTTTAAAAACAATGAATTCTAAAATATTTCAGCCTATTGAATTTCCATTGGAGCACTTCTTCTTATATGTGACAAAAATAAATTATTCCGTCTATAAAATTCCACTAAAGACAGCTTATTTGATAATTCCTTAAATGCAAGCTCTTCATTCATTGCAAACATGTTGTACTGGCGATATCGAGGGGCACTTCACTCATTCAGAGAAACGTATGATATTTTCCGCAACAAAAGGATTTCTTCTTATATTTGATGGATTATTCTTGAAAACAAAAGGATTTTGCCAAGACTTTATCACATTTGCAGGAGTGAAATGCCTCTTGGGCAAAATCCCCCAATCTTTTGACATAGACTGCAAATATTAGCCTGATAATGATTCCCATGAAGGTAACTATCAATGTTGAGAAGGCTGAAGTGCTCTAAATTCATTTGGCATCGCCGTCAATGTCACACCTTCTTGCGGGCTGTACACAAATCGATTCTTTCACACAAAACATCCATCAAACTTTCTTAGAAATACCCCTACCACCCACACACACACACCCTAGGGTGGTTCCAGTTAATGTCCGTAATGTCAGCGAAAATCACGACGCATACAAAAATCCCCCCAAATCCCCCAAAATCCAGGAGCATGCAGCTGCCAAGCAGCAAAAATCCTGGGGGAGTGACAAAAATCAGGAAAAATCCATACCTTCAATGTGCTGCCAAACAATACGGAGTAGGGGGCTGGAAATGCTTTTATCGATAACAAAAATTTTTCATAACCCTTTCATTTCCTCACTTAGATTTTCAAGGGCCCCTGATTATCTAGCTGCCATTTTTGGTGGCCCCTCTCTTTACCTAATTTGATGACACACTCCCAAGCAACAAACAAATCATATTTTCTGATGACAAGTGACAAACAAGGACATAGAAAAAATTTCAAGAGAAGAAAGTGCCATGGCACCTGGAGATTTTATGAAAAATATGATACTTCGAAGAAAAACGCTACAAGGCGTAACAAATATCATTGATGGATAACGTTTGAGTTTCAGATAGCTGAGATCACATTTGTTTAGTTTTCATGGCCCCTTATTTTACGCTCAAGGTTTCCAGTGGCCCCCTTCACTGCCCTAAATTTTTGGTCGCCCCTCTGAATATTTTCCAGCCCCTGCCAAGTGTTAATAATGAATGGTCCCTTATCAAGAAAAATTCGGGGCCTTTGATCTTGATGAGTTGTTCTTCCATAGGGGGGTACGGATATCAACTGGAACCACCCCTAACTACTTCCATTGAAAATCGATACGATTTTCCGATCGTGAGACTGTTCTTCGCATCGGCCAAAATATTAGCTGCGCGTCAGAAATGAGAAATGGAACAACATTGAAGAATATTGCCAAACATTGCAAAATAAGAAGCTGCAAAAATATTGAACAATATTGCAAAATGATGAAACTGGTGGCCAAGTGTAGCAAAATTCATTTGGCACCGTCGGCTAATGCCACACCTTCTGACACGCTGTAAACAGATCGACTCTTTCACGCAAAACATCCAAAATATTGAACAATATTGCAAAATCGATATCTGTCCTTAGACAGGAGTTTTCCTATTTGGGCTAAACTGTGGAGCTACCTAGAAAGAAAAGCAAAATTGTCACCACCCACAAAATATTAAAACAGAAACTATCGACAAAACAGGGGTGCAATTGCGCCGCATTCTATTATCGCTCCTTCATTTATTGCCTTCACAGAAAATGTTTCAGTTTTAGTAGATTGCTGTATAAATATTTTTGGGTAAATGAAAATGAAACAACTAACCTCCAATTTACAATGAACAAATTGCCCCCTTCCACCTTTTTGCATTTCTCTTCATTTCTCCCAGGTTTTCAGCAGCCCTGTTGTATGTACTCTCTACTTTTAAGCAATGAGACATTCACGGGAAGATATATCTTTGTCACATAAAAAAAGAAGTGATTCAATGGAAATTCAATAGGCGGAAAAATTTTAGAATTCATTGTTTTTAAAATTGTATGAGCGGAAAATTTTCTCCTTTTGAATTTTCAAAATCTCCATAGGGAGAGATGCCAATCAAAGATTTCTGGACTTTTCTTTCATAATTCAATATCTTTTTACTACTACGTAATTCTGATTTTTTCAAATTCAAAGCTTTTCCCTATTACATCATGTATTGTTTGCAAGACTGGGTTTCTGATGTGTGGTGCTGTTCTTTAGTCAGTACCAAAACATCGACTTGTACCTGGTCAGGTAACTTTGACACGTACTCAAGTCTTGCATATTCACCAATCAGCTAAGACTGTCGAGAGCGGGGGTAGCCAGGGTAGCTACCAGGGGGCCAGAGGCCATCAGAGGCCGGGCAAAATATATGTTATATATTCTTTCTTTGTCTTTGACTTTCCTCAGGAACGTTTCTTGGCCCGCAAGGCATCCTCAGCTTCGTCTTTACACACGAGAAGAACAAATTTTCCATCTAAGAATCATATCAATAATTTATAAGAGGGCGTCTTTATCTTTTATCAGTGCATAGGAGGGCATGATCCAAGAGAAAAAAGGCGTGGCCAGAAAGCATTTTCCGGAGCCCTTGGCGCCTGGGGTCAAATCCACACTCACCCCTGGGGCCCATGCCGTCTCTCGACGGCCCTGCAATCAACCATAATTGCCGATAAAGACTTATTAGCTTGAAAACTTGGGTTCAGGGTCGTATGGGTCATAGGGTCCGGTGTAAAAAAGCATCCCAGCAGAGAACGGTTCTCAGCCTGCGCGTAGTTCTGCATAGTCAGTTCGGAAGAAGACGAAAGCTTTCTGTTCCTTACTGCTCCTCCGCACAAACAGTGAGGTCTTCACGCAGGCTACGTTTGGCCGTTAGCCAGACATTAAAATGGCGTAATGGTAGGCCAGAAGTCTGAAAATTAGATACGTGAGGACTTTTTAAAAGTAATGTGTCCATGTAAGTACAGCTGCGTATACACATTGTCAAAATATGCTGACAAGACGCTGACGAAGAAACCTCAAGCAGCAGACTGTGATTGGTAAAATTTAACTGATCACATGCAAACTCAAAGTCAAACATCATAACGAGACTGCCTGCTGTGGTTCAGCCTGGAAAAGCAACCGCAAGTAAGTCATCACTTTGCTTGCATAACAACTGGCAATCGCGGCAATTTGGTTGCTTCACATGAAATCACATGTAATCACATGAAATTTCACACGAAATTGCCATTATCCCTGCAAAGCTGCTGCACTGACATCGGCGTAATGACATGCACTGACATGGGTGTTCAAAGCGAAGGATGTCTTGTATATTCAGGTGCAAGTTCGTCGATGAACTTATAGAAGAGAACGAGACGCCTGCTCCACCTTCTGTCATTCAATGATTCCCAGCCACGTATATTTTGTCTCTAGAGGTACCTTTCCACACGCCAGTTATAGCTAAGCCAGCAGAATACTGAACGGATTCAAGTCGTTCCATCAGGCGATGTAAGGGGACTTCATGGCTAAAGTCACACAATTTCTGTGGGATATGATAAATGACGTCACCATAGTCGAGATGTGGACGAACATAGAGTAAGTAAGTATATGTTTGCCGTGAATTAAAGAGAAAAAATTTACAATGGTTAAAGGAAAAGGAAAAGATAAATAAATGAATAAAAAAATATTTACAATACATTTTAGACAGCAAATTTGATAAATACAAGTTAAAAACACCCCTAATTAAAGTGGCAGGGATAGCATTAAAAGATCGAGTTGACCTTATTTCCATAATGGTCCCCTTAGAGGTGATTGTAAAAAATTATAAACATCATATTAGTATGTGCTTTTGTATAAAGCATAAATATGATAAGGCATAAAGCATGAAAATGATATGGCAGACTTTGTAAAGTTCGTTTAGAGTTTGCCTTGGCAAGTTGTTAGATAAAAAACGAAGCATACCAATCCCACATCTCGCTTTATTGATAGCAGATTGAATATGACTAGAAAACGTCAGTTGAATATCAAGCACAATACCTAGATGTTTATGCTCCTCAACCTTCGTAGCTGTTACATCATTGAAGAAGATGGGCGAATGGTCAACAGAGATCTTTTTCTTGCAAAATGTCACTTCGACTGCTTGCTTTGTAGGGTCAGGATTGAAAGACATCCTCCAGTCACGTGCCCAACGTTTGATAAGATCTAAGTCATGATTCAGATCCGCGGCGCATTCGTTTGGGTCGAGAACAACGGAAAAAATTGATGTATCATCGACAAACAACTTTACATTGCATTTGAGATCTGTTGTCAGATCATTAATGTAAACAAGGAAGGAGAGGGGACCTAGAATCGATCCCTGTAGAGCTCCGGCCGAAATTTTACCCCATTGTGATGTTTTGCCATTTAATACCGTACGTTGCATACGATCCGCTAAGAACCTCTGAATCAGTTTCAAAAACTGTCCGGAAACGCCATTTCGCCGTAGTTTGTAGATTAAGCCATCATGCCACACTCCATCGAAAGCCTTTGAAATATCTAGATAAACTGAACGTACATCTAAAGGAGGGTTGCAGTCGAATGCAACAAAGATAGTATGAACTATTGAGATCAACTGATTGATAGTAGAATCTCCAGGGTGAAAACCATATTGGTTAGGATTTAGCAGTTCATGAAGGGAAAGGCGTTGGTACAATTAATCAAACCTAGATGTTTATGCTCCTCAACCTTCGTAACTGTTACATCATTGAAGAAGATGGGCGAATGGTCAACAGAGATCTTTTTCTTGCAAAATGTCACTTCGACTACTTGCTTTGTAGGGTCAGGATTGAAAGACATCGTATTGAAAGCATTGAAAGTATAGAATGTATTGAATGTATAGAATGTATTGAAAGATTTGTAGGGTCACGGTGGCAAGAAATTCCCTCGAGAGAACGAGAATCACTATTCAAAACGCAAAAACAGCCGCAACGGTCAAGTCATGAAAACCAAGTGTTGAGGCAGACACCACTGCACAACAGATTTTCCATAATGGAAACAATGCATGCTGAGGAAACAATGAATGACACAGATATAATCAGTGAAGAGGACAATGCTGGTAACAATCAACGTCTATCCGAGGGCACGCAACAAAAGAAACAGAAAAAGAAGAAAACAACGACGATGATAGTTGGGGATTCAATTGTCAAGTTCTTAGATGGTAAACAAATGCACAGGTCACTACAAAGAAGTCAAAACGTTTTGGTGAAATCTTTTCCCGGAGCGACTACAAGCCATATGAAAAACCATATTGTTCCATGCATGGAAAGGAAGCCAGACCATGTCGTTTTGCATGTCGGATGCAATGACGTAAGATCAAAGGATGACCCAAGCGCCATCGCCAGCAGAATCGTCGAATTAGCCAGTGATGTACAAAAAGAAAATACGACTGTAACCGTTTCCACACTCATTCCGAGGAATGATTCCAATGAGCTAAACGAGAAAACAGAAGCAGTAAATGCAGAATTGAAACAAATGTGTTCACAGCGCAAAATTGACATCATGGAGCATTCAAATCTTGACCGAAATATCCATGTGAACCGCAATGTGCATCTTAGCCGAGCAGGAACGAATGCCTTCGTAGGTAACATTACTCGATATTTAAAAAATTGACACTGTTCTGGGACTTCATTGCAATGCAATAATAATAATAACCGTCAGCGTATTAGTAACTGTAACTCAGTAAATTCTCTTTCTGAGAATGAGATAAGTACTCGGACTAACCCTGTTTCTAACGAATCAAATGAAAACGAAGATGCTTTCACAAGTTTGAAAAGCACCAGATTAACTAATAAGAATGGACTCATTATCGGATATCTGGATATTAATTCAATTCGGAATAAATTCCTCTCACTTAAAACATTAATTTCAGACAACGTTGACATTCTTGTTATTGCTGAAACAAAACTAGATAGCACCTTTACAACGGCCCAGTTTCTTATCGATGGGTTCCAAAAGCCAATCAGATTTGATCGAAATGCTCAGGGAGATGGCCTCATGATCTATATTAGAGACAGAGTGCCAGCTAAGGAATTATCAGATGTAGACATTCCTAATGGTATTGAATGTGGCATTGTTGAAATAAATGTGCACAAGAAGAAATGGATCATGCTAGGGATCTACCGTCCTCCCTCCCAAAATGAAAAAGAATTTTTTGATGAACTTGGTAAGGTCTTAGATACATGTGCCGTGATATCCGACAATTTCATTGTGATTGGTGATTTCAATACAGAGGAAGATTCCGATACTATGTCTAATTTTATGAATCTGTATGGGTTAGCTAATTTGGTTAAGGTTCCTAATTGTTTTAAGTCAGACAATCCACGCTGTATTGATTTGATATTAACAAATAACCACAAATGTTTTAAAGGCACAAGAACAATTGAGATTGGATTGTCAGATTTTCACTCCATGATTGTGACTGTAGTTAAAAGTAGTTTCGTTAAGAGAGGCCCTAGGATAATTATTTATCGTGACTACAGCGAATTTGACCCCTCGAAATTTAAAGAGGATCTTCGAAACGAATTGATGAAAAATAGCTCTTGCTGTGAGAAATTTGAAGTTTTCAACGCTGTAGTTACGGGTGTGCTGGAGATTCATGCACCAATAAAGAAAAAGTCTGTTAGAGCGAATGATGGCCCATTTATGACCAAAATACTCAGGAAAGCAATTATGAATAGAACCCGGCTTAGGAACATATATTGCAAAGATCGTACTGTTGACAATTTGAAAGCCTTCAAAAAACAACGAAACAAATGTGCGAAAATATTACGACAAGCTTAAAAGGATTACTATACGGATCTTGACATCAAGAACTTGACAGATAATAGAAAATTCTGGAGATCAGTAAAACCCCTCTTCACTGACAAGGTTACGACTTCTTCAACAATTGTTTTGATGGAAAACGATGAGATTGTTTCGGAAGACCAAGCAGTTGCAACTATCTTGAATGACTATTTCCGTAATATCACAAAATCCTTGAATATTGCAGACAATAATGAAAATGTAGCAACCGGTGATGAAATTCCAGATCCAGTTACTGGTGCTATCGAAAAATACCGCTCTCATCCTAGTGTAATGTTGATAAAAAGCCATTATGAAGCCGTTGAGTTTTCGACTTTAGAAGGGCCTCAATTACAGAGGTTCTTGAGCAAGTTAATAACCTCGATACTAAGAAGGCCTCGCCTATTGGTAGTATTCCCGCTAGGATTATTAAAGATAATGTTGACATAGTTGCCTCCCACCTGCTAGACCTCTTCAATAAAAGCGTGGATGGAAACTTTTTTCCAGATGAAATGAAAGCCGGTGATGTTAGTACACTTTTCAAAAACAGTGACTCGTTTCACAAAAAAAATTATAGACCAATAACAGTATTACCGTCTGTCTCCAAAGTTTTTGAGAGATTTTTGGCTAATCAAATGTTACCTACTGTGAACAAATTTCTCTCACCTAAAATTTGTGGCTATCGGCAGGGGTACAATACCCAGCATGCTTTGCTAAAATTTTTAGAGACTTGTAAGAAGACCCTGGACAACAAAGGCTTTGTCGGAGCAGTCTTAATGGACTTATCCAAGGCCTTTGATTGTCTCAACCACGAACTTTTGCTTGCTAAATTGAATGCATACGGCTTTAGTACAGATGCCTTACAAATGGTGCATAGTTATCTAACAGGTAGAAGGCAACGAGTCAAAGTAAATGGCTCATTCAGCTCTTGGAAAGAAATGAAATTAGGTGTCCCTCAAGGATCAGTTCTGGGCCTCTCTTGTTTAATATATTTATCAATATTTATTTATTATTTTCCTTCTCCTGAATGAGACTGAAATCTGTAATTATGCAGACGATACGACAATTTACTGTTCTCATATGGATTTACAGGAGGCTACCTTAAGGCTAGAAAATGATACTGTTGAATTAAGCAATTGGTTCGCAGGAAACTTTATGAAATTGAATGAAGAAAAATGCCACCTCCTCGTATTTGGTGAAAAAGACACAGAAATCTCAATAAATGTTGGCCCTTCTGTGATCAAAGAGAGCAGAGAAGAAAAATTGTTAGGCGTTGTAATTGACCAAAAGCTAAATTTCAAACAACAGTTAAATACGGTTTGCATGAAGGCAAGTCGGAAGCTACATGCTCTTGCAAGGGCCTCGACGTATATGCCCAAAGAAAAAACTAGAATGGTCATGAGAGCCTTTATAATGTCTCAGTTTAGCTACTGTCCGTTGATATGGATGTTTCACGATAGACGTGTTAACGCAAAAATTAACCACATTCACGAAAGAGCACTGCGAATAGCGTAGCAAGATCGGACTTCTAGTTTTGAAGAACTGTTAATTACAGATAATTCAGTCTCCATTCATCAACGGAATCTGCAGTTGCTTGTCACTGAAATTTACCGAGCAAGGATGAATCTAAATCCCCCATTTATGAAAGAAATTTTCGTGGAAAGAGAAATACATTATAACTTAAGAGTTACGAGCAACATATATGCACGTAAACGTAGGACCACAGCCTATGGATTAGAAAATGTAAGTTTCCTGGGGCAAAATCTGCGGAGAGACTTACCATTGCATTTAAAGGAGTCCCCAACTGTAAAACATTTTAAAAAGGATACTAAGTTGTGGAATTTTACATGCAACTGTAGATTATGTAAGAGTTACATTGTAAATTTAGGTTACATTTAGGGTGGCTGTGCTGTCCGCTGTAGTGAGCGGCGGGCTGTCGTCTTGCGGAGGCCGCCCTCCTTGGGGGCTGTTTGTTTCTCGGGTGCTGCTAGGCCTGTCGAATTGGGCGGAGTGGGTGGTGTTGTCTTGCGTGGTCTCGACTTTCGAAGAATACGTTATGTTTCTCCCATTGTCGGGACTGTGCGGGGCGGCCGCCTCTTCGCTACTTTTCGGCGGGCTTTTTATTATTATTATCATTATCAATTTCTTTACAGTTGGACAATAGTAAAAATAGCTAAAAGTAGTTAGCTAATTAATTCCAACCTAAAAATATTACAATACAAACATTACATAAAAATGGTGGATAAAATATTTACAAATTGTCAATATCAAACGGTATAAAAACAGATATCTAAAAATGTGCATTACAAAAAGCCCAGGTTGGGAACAAATGTGCGGCATAACCTGCATGAACAATTTTCTCCGTACCAATTCTTTATCTTTGTTTTAAACTGATAAAGGGATTCTGAATTGCGTATTGTTGGTGGTAACGTTTGCCATAGCTGCGGACCTTTAAATCTGACGCTTTCAGAGCCGTTGTTGACTGATCTCACTCTTGGTTGAATAAATTCGTTATTGTTACGCAAGTTGTAGTGAGTAATATTTTCACAGAAAATTTCCTGCATAAATGAGGGATTTAGATCATTTCTAGTTTTGTACATTTCAGTCATAAGTATTTGCAAGTTCTTTGTATGAATAGTGACTGCACCGTCCCGCCGTAATAGGTCACTAAAAGTCGATTCGGTGTTCTTATATGTTATTCTCAATGCCCTTTCCTGTATTTTGTTGATTTTTTGGTTCAGCTGCCTGTTGTGGAACATCCAAACTAAAGGGCAGTATTGAAATTGACTAGTAATAAATGCCCTCATCAAGATTCTTAGTTTGTTATGATCCATATACGGGGATATGCGGGCAAGTGCATAAAGTTTATTACTGGCTCTTTGGCAAAGTTTCGAGACGTGATGGCCTAAGGAGAGTTTACTATCAATATGAACTCCAAGTAATTTCTCTTCAGAGCTATTAACGATTTCGGCGCTTCCAATCTTAACAGCAACTGGATCATCACATCTCTTCCCAATGACCAAAAGATGACATTTATCTGCATTTAATTTCATAAAGTTGTTGGCAAACCATTCTAATGCTACATTGCAGTCATTTTCAAGCTTATGAGTTATGTTTTCCAGGCTCTTGTCGCAAGCATAGATTGTGGTATCATCTGCATAATTACAGATCTCTGAGCTTTGAATGAAAAGTAAGAGATCATTGATGTATATGTTAAACAACAGTGGGCCTAAGACTGACCCCTGAGGAACACCTCGTGTTAGTTCTTTCCAAGAACTGAAGGAACCATTTACCTTGACTCTCTGTTGTCTGTTTGTGAGGTAATCATTAATGAGTGTTAATGCTTCATAAGAAAAGCCATAGGCATGCAATTTTGCAATCAAGAGATCATGTCTGATATAATCAAATGCCTTGGAGAGATCCATCAATACTGCCCCTGCTTTACCACCTTTATCGAGGCTTATCTTGAATTTTTCTAAAAGCCTTACGAGAGCATGTTGAGCACTGTAACCTTTTCGAAAACCACAGAGAAGTGAAGATAAAAAAGGCGTAATAAAAGCAACTATCTGTTTGTACATTATTCTTTCAAACAGCTTTGAGACCATTGGCAGAACGCTAATTGGCCTAAAGTTAGTCCTGGTATTGGTTGGTCCATTCTTGGGAAGAGATGTGACATCCGCGCACTTCAGCTCATCAGGAAAAGTCGAATTGTCAACACAATCGTTAAAGATTTGTGTTAAAGGCTAAAGGCTCCACGCACAAATCAGAATTAGGTTTAAGAATTTTAGGAGGGATATTTTTGTGTGTTGTAGCTTTCTTAGGATTTAAATTCCTAATCTCTTTGTCAACGGCATCAGGGGTAACTTTTTGACAAACAAAGGGACCAGCATTTTGATAGTGACCCTTAATTTTTAAAATGCTTGGATGATTCGCAAATTTTTGTACAGCTTTCTCAACAGGGCCCGAGATTCCTTCTGTTGCATTTTCATTATTGGAATTTTCATTTATTCCAAGAGAATCAGTAACGGTAACGAAAAATTCATTCATAGTTTCTGCTACTTCAACATCGGTGGAAATAATTTTTTCTCCTTCGGTCAAAACTATTTTGTTATTAGAATGTGATTTGTCAGAGAAAAATGGTTTCACAGTTTTCCAGAATTTCTTATTGTCGGTGATATGTGAGATGTCCAGGTTGTTGTAATAATTTCTTTTTTCTTTTCGAAATAGCTTAACACAAGAATTTCGCTGGTTGCGAAACTTGTTCCAATTTTCAGCAGTTCGATCTTCGTTATATTTATTACGCAGCCTAGAACGCAACATGGTAGCTTTACGCAGAGCACGTGTCATAAATGGTTTATCATTTGCCCGGACATATTTTTTCTTAACTGGAGCATGTTTGTCTAGAACTCTGTCAAAAGCAGTTTCAAATGAACTGTAATTCAAATTCGATGGATCTATTTTTTGTAACTCTTGTCGAAGATCACTTTTGAAAACATTTTCATCATACTTTTTGTAATTTCTATAGTTAATTACGATTGGTCCTTGTTTGGGGAAAGTAGTTTTGAGGACAGTAACAACCATTTTGTGGAAGTCTGACAAACCAGTTTCGACAGTAGTAGTTTTTTGCACGCACCTATTTTGGTTTGTCAAAACAAAATCTATACATTTTGGCATATGAGATTTGTAGCACGTTGGCTCCTTGACAAGATTTTTGAGACTATATAGCTCCAAAAAATTTTGAGCTGTTCCTCGGTTTCAGTCATATCAAAATCCCCTATAAACATAAAATTCTCATAGTTTTCACTGTAGTGATCGAGTGCATGACCAAGATTTTCAAATAAATTATCCTGAGATTGAGTTGGTGGTCGATAAACACTAAATAGTGCCCATTTCTTTTTCCTCAAATTTATTTCGAAACTAATGCATTCGACACCCTCAGAAAATTTGAAAGAATTTAACTGACGCGAAGGTATATCACTCCGGACATAAACTAGTAAGCCACCGCCATTTGCATTTCTATCTAATCGAAAGGGAGTTGCAAATCCTTCTATGACAAATTGCCCTGTTGGAAAAGTAGCATCAATTTTTGTTTCCGCAATCAATACATCCAAACTTTGAGCCGCAATTTCTTTGAGTGCATCAAATTTATTTCTAACAGAATTGATATTTAGGTATCCAATGATGACCCTACCAATGTTTCTTATTCTTAGCAATTTTAGGGCTTGGTGGTGTTCGGGGGCTGGGGGGTCTCTGGGGGTGGCTTTCCGCGGGGCGGGGGCTTGCGGCTCGTGGGGGCGGGGGGCATAGCTACCTTAACCCTATGATATTAATTCACTTTAATTTTCATACTGTTGTATTAATTATGGTTGGCAGTAATTAGCCTAGTGCTATCAGCTACGTAAACCTTAAACAAAGAATTTTATTATTATTATTATTATTATTATTATTATTATTATTATTATTATTATTATTATTATTATTATTATTATTATTATTATTATTATTAATATTATTATTATTATTATTATTATTATAAACATTAATTTTTCCAATATTTTCCCAAGAATTGGAAGGAGAGGAGGGAAATGGGACGATAGTTCTGCTTAAGGTTCTTACTGTTCTTTTTGTGAACTGGTACGACATTAGCTCTTTTCCATACTTCCGGGTAAACACCTTGTCTTCGACATTCTTCGAAGATCAACTTTAGGGGAAAGACTAGGCTATCATCAGACATTCTAATCATACGAACAGATATATCATCCCAGCCATGTGCTTTGGGTTTAAAGAACAAATTATGTTAAGTATTTTCTCCTCCGATATTAGAAATCCGGTTAATAGAGGTGCATTTGACGAAAGCTGACCCGGTACTTCACTTCCAGTATCTATTGTAGTGCATTGGAGTACAAAGTAGTCGTTAAAAATCTGCGCTTTGGACTCAAAATCCAACATAAAAATGGCATTTTCCAAGAGAGGGGGAATTACTGGTATTTTGCTTTGTTTAAGATTTTGTTAATCAAGGACCAGTATGTTTCTGAACTGTTTCAGGATTTGAAAGAGTTTTGCCCATTTTGGTAAAATGCTGACTTTTAGCATCTTTGATGATTTTGGAACACTGTGCTATCTACGTTCTGTATGTCCATCAATTTGTTGTCGGGTCTACCATTCTTGACAAAGTTTTTGTACGCTCGAATTTTTTTCTTTCGGATGAAGTTTTTGATCGACTGCGTTATCCAGGGTGCCTGCCTAGGCAGAACTGTTTGGTTTCGTTCGGGATAAAGTTTGAGAAAATGTTTGCTAAGACTTCATCCAGCGTTCTTACCTGCAAATTTGGACACTGGAGTTCTTGAAATGTTTCCTGCCAACCATACAGTTCAATGCTTGATCATAATTCCAAAATTTTCGATTGTAAGGAGGTGGCGCTAAGTTACTTGAAGAAATTTTGGCAAATACGATATGGTGATGACATTGTTCATGTAAGGTTGGATGGACACCAGTTTCTAGAAACAAATTGGGCTGGTTTGTGAATATGAGGTCAATGCAGGATTTGGACTCACCAATGAAATGAGTTGGTTCACAAATCAACTCTTTTAAGCCAAGTTCGAACGTAAAAGGCTCGAAAAGTCTACCTTCGTCATCACCTTCACTATAGGCAGCAATATGGGAGCGGCGGCCTGCCCCCCAGCAGTCCGTCCCCATTCCACCAGCAACGGAATCATCCGATCCCATCCCGTACCCAAAAAAAATTACTGCTAACTGGGCAAAAACATGGTGAATCTATAGGGGTTACAGTTAAATTTCCTGATATTTATGATTTCTCTTTGGTGAAATTGCTAATGCAACGATATGCATAATTTGAAATTCCAAATTTGAAACTTCAGTATGCCCACAAGCATAGCAATGAAATTTCTAAATTTTTCACAAGCTCAGCGAAAACAGAGCACACTATCTGTGATTCAAATGCAAATATAGAGAATGCAATATTCAGGTACCGACTAAGAATGAAGAGCAGTTGCAACTGTATCGAAGCAGTTGTAATCACAAGTATCGAAGCAGTTACAATTGAAAATTACCTATAAATTGTTTTCCAAGAACTGGCATCTTCTAAATCCGACAGACGGTGAGGAAGAAACCTGACAAAGAAAAAAAAAAAGAATTTGACTTACTTTAAATAATAGGGGGGGGGGGGACGGTCATTTCCTATCGGTTTGGATAATAAACTTCCACTTGTAAATTACAAACATGCGGCTGGGTAGCTGAATCATAGTACAGTTGGATATAAAGTAATATTGAATTAGGAAAAAATCCTTCGCCAAACATGTTGTTTCAGTTCAAGGGGTTCTTTCGACCGGATTGCATCTGTGGACGACTTGAAATAACGGAAAAAACATAAAATTTGACCTTTGGGACTTTGACCATGCAACCAGCGAAATGAATTACTTTACTCAAATTTGCTGGCACTGATTTGTGTTGAAGGAAAAGCGTGGACAAGAGGAAGTTGATTTAAGATTGCATCTTGAAGGAGGATCGATAAGTGCTTGTGACTTTGCAGCGCTTGGAACACCTGAAGGTGGAGTTCTTAACCTTGTTAAAATATCTTAGAGAGAGAATTTTACGGTAGTTTTGATGTAAAAAAAACTCCTTTGATGGAAATTTGTATTTTCATCGCCATTAAGTCCATGTGGAAATAGCCTTAATCATTACGAACGGATGCATGAAAGAAATTTTTTTGTTTTCTTAGGTTATCCACTTGCGTCCAGTACAGCTCTGCATCACTGTCAGCTATGGATCTATCTCGTCGTTCAACTTACACATCGGTAATTTCCAAGTGATCGTTCGGTCTTGAAATGAACTTTCCAATTCCATTGCTGTTTCCTTCTCTCATCAGGAGATGTTGCTGTGCTGCTCGATCGAACGTTATCAGTTTCTTCGAGTCTTAAAATAGCCTTAAATAGCGGACACATCATGAAAAACCCATGGACATACAATAAACTTGTAACCTGTTGGGAAACACTATCAACTCCTGTAAAAGTACAATAATCAAAACATAAGATAAACCTGTAACTGGAGAGAAACTGTTAAACCTGCAAGAAAATCAGGCCATTACTTACCAAGAACGTTATCATACCAAATTATTACATCAAATACTCGTTTCGTAGCACACTCCTCAGTTTGGTTCATGCAAGGATATTTGACATTATAAATGTGTGGTACAGGATCTCTCCTCTCTTTTCGTCGATGTAAGGTGCGCCCCTTGAAAATGCACTGATTTTTCTGCTAATATTTTGACACAATTTCTTCACGTGTTTGTCAAATTTCAGCTCATCGTCAACATTTATCCCAAGCAGTTTAAAAGACTTTGTCACATTAATTGATTTGTTTTCTAATAATAATAAGACAAATAACAATACCGTCTGTTTTATACCGAACACAACAAAAGACATTTGAGTATCACGTGAACATTACACCTGAGCCACTGCTTGACTTATCTCAAATTAAAGGCCGTCCAATCAACAAGCGCGAAAACTTTCGGCAGCAACTTCAAAACAGTTGCAGAGCGAAAAAAACTCCTTGTGTCGGCCAAGTGAGGGATTCCAAAGTTTAATAACACAGCTTCTAAAACCTTGAGATGAAATGCAGACGTTGCCCAACTCAAACTACGGAAGCACTCCTCGTTGTAGCTGTTACCACACTCAACACTACTCAGTAGGTGGGTACCAATAGCAGAGTCACTTTCTTGTTTAGCTTGGTTAGTTTTACATTTCCGTTTAGGTTGACAGCGATCGTTGCACCTATCAGTACCTTCCACCTATCGTATTCTTAGAGTCAGCCAATAAAACCCTACACATTGTTAGGCCCGCCATGAGAACTTGCTCCTTCTTCCTTTCGACAAATCAAATTAAGTCTTAGCATGTGACTGCCATTGTTTAACAACTGCCTCATTAGCAAGGTGTGTGCTCAAATCTCACATTTTCTCGGCTGTGCACAGAATAGCGTCATTCGGACGCAAATACACAGAGAGGTACAGTTTGCAACATTTTGCAAAGAATCAACAGCCCTTGCTATTTCGTGACAGCGGCCAACGATGTCGACTATTTGGACATGTTGTTTTTTTGAGTGGCAGAAAACTGCCATATTTTACTATCTAAACTAGATTTGATATGAGAATTCGTCATTCCTTTTTTCAAAGTTCAGCGGGATTGCCGTTCAAAAGAGAAAACATTGAATTTATAGGTCCTCCATAATTTTATGACCCTTTGTTCTCGAGCTATAGACGGTCAAAGTTAGGAGTAGTTGGTGAGCCACTAAATCCTTGGATCGAATTAGCTAAAACGTCTTTAAGCGATAAATGGATCTTAAAGGCAGTCTGTCCCCTTCGAAGAATGAAAGTAAACTCGATAAGGATTTCTATTGTACACGCCACAAGTATGTTCTAATTCGCTTTATCCAAAGAAATCAAGGTCATAGAGACTCGGTGATGCATGAATTTCACTCCAACGTAAATAAGGTAAATAAAGCCGTTGCTAAGGTCAGAACAATAGGGGACAGACTGCCTTTAACTTGGTGTGTTGTCTGCGAAACAATGCAGGTTGATTGAAGACTGTATTGTTGATACTATTGCTATGTCAGATGTTTAAAAAAGGGTACTAAGTGAGCACAACAGTCCTTGAAATGTAAATCATCAAACCTCTCGCTGGCTCAATCTTAACCTACTCATTAATGGTATCAATAGAAAATCAGTGGTAAGACTATCTTCGGACTTCATAGAATCTTTATAGCTCATTTTATATGCGCAAGAGTACTGCAGAAGCAAAGAGTCCTTCTATTAAAACAAGGATTTTTCATTTATGTAAAACCATAAAGCGTAGAACTTAAGTATCAGAATTAATCAAAATTTCGATGAAGAGACCTTTTATCAAGCTATTTACGGTGGAGATGGATCCAAAAATGGATTCTCAGAGTAGAGTTAAACAATGAGCAGTTCTAGAGCAAAGGATCCTTATGACCGCAAGGATATTCTCCTTTTGCCCAAAGCACAGGGAGAGCGCGATAGCTTTTCACTCATTTTTTTCTAACCTAATTGATTTTAAAGTTTCATTTTTACCTGACAGTTTCATGCCCAGTCGTAACTGCTAGAAATCTTTGAAGGACAGGTTGCTAGGCCACTTTTCTACTTATCGTTATCAAAGAAACTTAGCTCTTTAGGGACCGTTCATCATTTACAGAGGGGTTGGTACTGAAGAGAAATGTTTTTTAGTTCAAAAAATCTTCATACCCAACTGGATAGATGACTGAAAAAAGATCTACCCAACAGTTTTCAGGTTGAAAAATCTTACCCAACTCCCACCTACACAAAATATTTCAATGGCAAAACTTTAGATGGTAGATGTCAAATACTGTATGTACATATTGGAAATATTCATGACAAAGATGGAAACAAAGTAGACATTAAATGTGAATGGAAAGTGCTGATGATTTTGATGATGAAATTGGCAATTTAGGACTTTAAAAATTTACCATTAGTTAACTGGAAAATTTTGCTTAACCAACCTTGAAACTGCATGAACCAAACCTTCTGTAAAAAATGAACGGTCCCTTACCTACTCTTACTTTTGTATGTTAGTGGGTTTCATGATTTCTGAAAGGAGCACAAACATATTTTATGAAAAATCTAACAGGTCTTCAAGACTTTTGGAGACATTAGTAGGTCCTTGTGTTTTAGGGTCTATTTGCTCTTGAGCTACTCCCCTTTTGTCACTTGCACAGATGAGAAAGAATTGACAAATTGTTGTGGGCACAGGAATGCTGCAAATGTGAGCGGGAAAATTGCATTTCTTTCAAAAACTGTCGTGGAACCTTCTTGGTAACTAAGATGCTCATAGATTGCTCATTTCTAACTAAAAACTACTCTTCGGGGTCTTCAGAGTTAACAAAGGTACCATGTTCAGTATTGCTTTAGGTTTTACTTATCTTCGTCCGAGAAGGAGTAACTTGTGAACGAAATCCTAAAATGACTCATATCTCGCAAAGTACTCTAAAATCACATTTTCGTCTACTTTTATCTGGTTAGGTCTGTGAAAATACATACTTGACCAAAGTTTCATGTAATTTCATCACGTTTTGCTTCTCTAGTGCTCATTTTTCTAATTTTTCGACTTTCAAAAAAGCGGATTTTTTGCCAGTCAATAAAAAAACATGTCCATTTAAAGCTGACGTGCGAATTGGTGCGCTCGGATCAGGCGACCTAACACATGGAGCTTGTCTTTGTTATTCAATCATATTTTAAAAGCGTATATGAAAGCACCTGAGCGGGATATCTCGCTGTTCTTGTATTACTCCATCCATTTTTGTAAATTCTTCCATCTACGTATATCATGGGCATTGAAATGAAGCCCATTAATCATTACGTTAAAAATGTGAAAGGTGAACCAACCGACCTACCGAAAAGGTGCACGCAACCTACCGAAATGCAATCCTTTTTTCAACGAATACGAGCATTTGTTTTCAAAGGGCAGTGTAGTTTTCAAATGATTTTGCTAATGCACTACAAAAATGGTACTCTGCTTTGTGACAAAAAGTTGCAAGAAACTGTAGAGTACCTAGTTTCTTCCTGATAATTAAGAAAAGTAAAGGGAAGATAACGCAAACTGATCTGAAGTTGAAGAGACTTTTTCATCTTTGGCAGCGAGTTGTGAAAATTTTTAACAAAAACTGTAGTGATAACTACGAAGTGAAACTTTCCGCTCATGAATTTGCTCGAAAAATGTTGTGAGCTCAAAAAGCAACACTCACTTGCTATAAGGAACTCAGCTCTAAACTATGTAGTATGATTTCATAAATTTGAAATGCTTTCTTTAGCAAGTCCAATGAAGTCCAATTAAAGTCCAATTCTTTAGCAAATTTCTTGCAGTGTTTCTTAATTTTCATAAACGAAAACTGAATAATATTGAATTTCAATGATCAAAATATCAACCTTCATTGCGGAGCGGAACTACCGCTATTGGGCCAAGGGAATTACAAGAAAGGTAAACATCATGAACAACAAAGATAATGCTTGACACTTCATAGCTTAGTTATGCAATATTTGACAAATTTTTTTCTGCAACTAATGAAAAGTTGAAAAAGTAATTCGTCCTTCCAATTGACCTCTAACAACTTACAGCAGCGTTTCTCAATTGTCTTCGAGCGGCTGCTAGGCGGCTTCTATACAAAATTAGTGTATAATATAAATGATGATAAATTTTGCTATTCAATTTTATGAAAATTAAGAGCAAATAAAAGAAAATTTTATCGTAAGAACAGGACCCAAAGTTAAGAAACCTACAAGGCAGCCTAAAGCCGGGTTTCTCATGACATGAGTCTGTTACGAATATGTTGATTATTGTCCCTAACTTGTCCCTAACGGCATGGGCGGGCGTGGTTGGTGCCGCACATGGGTTGGGCCAGGGGTTTCTGGTGAATAGACTGTACGTTTCTTCATGCGCATGATAACACCGACGCAGCAACTCCCCTCTTTCCCAATTGTTTTCTTGGTCTCGTTTTTCAATCTGTAAATCATCAAAGAAATGTAAATGCCATTGACAGTGGGAAGTCGATCTTAAACTCAAACTCGGCTTGATCGTTCTAAAGTTAAAATGTCTGTTTTTACAATGCACCAAAATAAGTCGCAACTCCCTGACCAGCTTTGGAAAACTTTTAGGACCACACCCTTCTTACCTTTGGGAAATGCCCCTTTCATTGAAAAAAGAAACATCCTCATCTGTCCTCAAAAATTCGAGATCTGAGATCCTAACTCACGATTTGGACAAATTGGAAAAGCAATCTCAGACTGCATGCAGTGGGGCGATTGTTCACTACAAGAATTTTGGGCACAAAAATACACGTAATACACTGGACCCACTTGTGATAGAAGTGGCGTTAAGCTGTCGGCTAAGTCAATCAAGGATTTTGATCCAATCTTCCACCTGAGATTCCTAAAGTTCTTTTGGTGCAAAGTTTTCTTTGCAACGATGGATATCATGAATTTAATCGACCAAAGGACGATCTTAATCATTACAAAGGTTGGTTACAATTCCATTTATTTTTAGCCTAAAATCTGTCTTATCAGTTCTATGATGTAAATGTCCTTTGTGAAACGAAAACACCAAATCAAGCTCCTACTTGGCCAAAATATCTTCATTACCACGCTACGGGCTGTTATATACAAATACAATGAAGACACACAACCTAGAGAACGAGTATATTTTAATTCTTCTGCAAAGCTTAGCAACCAACGAGCTGAATGCACTGAAAATATTTCGAGGATGTGGGGGAGGGGGAGGGGGAGGAGCGAGCACATTTAGTTATAGCAAATCAACTTTGTGCTCTCATCGAATTTTAGAAAAACTTGGAAGCTTAAAGGTGTGATTGGTCTATGGTATTTATATAATAATAATAATATAATATTAATAATAATAATAATAATAATAATAATAATAATAATAATAATAATAATAATAATAATAATAATAATAATAATTAATAATAATAATGGACTATAAGAAAGCTTATGATATGATACCACATAGCTGGATCGGGAAAACTTTAGAAATGTTTGGTATAGCAGACTGTGAGAAACCTGGTGAAAGAAAGCAAAGTACGCAAAAGTGGAACACAGAGTTAACAGCTGGAGATAGGATATTAGGGAATGTCAAAATTAGACGTGGGATCTTCCAAGGAGATAGCTTGTCTCCTCTTCTATTTGTGATTACAATGATACCACTAAGTCTGATACTGCGGGATGTAAAAATAGCCTACGATCTTGGAAAAGGAAATGGAGAATTAAATCACCTATTGTTTTATGGATGACTTAAAACTGTTTGCCAAGAATGAAAAGCAATTAGAAAGTCTTATTCATACTGTAAGAATATTTTCAGATGATATTAGAATGGAGTTTGGATTGACAAAGTGTGCATTGCTAGTTATGAAAAGAGGGAGATTTGAAAGAAGTGAAGGAATAGATATGCCAAATGGAGAAACAATGAAATCAATTGAAGAGGGAGGAGGGTATAAATACCTTGGTATTTTGGAAGCAGATGGAATCAAACATGGAGAGATGAAGGAAACTGTGAGTAAGGAATATATAAGGAGAATCAGGAAGATTTTAGGATCAAAGTTAAACGGAGGAAATATCACCACAGCAATCAACTCCTGGGCTGTTTCAGTCATAAGGTATGGGGCTGGGATAATTGACTGGACAAAGGCAGAACTGCAGCAAATGGACCGAAAAACGAAAAAGTTGTTAACCATGTATGGAGCCCACCATCCCCAAGCTGATATTGATCGATTGTACCTGAGAAGAGCAGATGGAGGCAGAGGGTTAATTGGTATCGAAGACTGCGTACGGATGGAAAAAGAAAGTTTACTAAGATACGTCGAACAGAGTAAGGAGAAGCTGATACTTGCTGTTGGAAAGGAGGAAGTGTTGAAAGCTGGCAAGGGGGAGAAAGACAAGGAAGGAATACAGAAGGAACATGCCGAATTGAGAAGAAGTAAGCCATTGCACGGACAGTTTGAGAAGGCAACTAAGGAAGTCTGCGGAAGAAGATCATGGGATTGGTTGAAAAAGGGCCATCTGAAAAAGGAAACTGAAAGTACAATTGTAGCTGCACAGGATCAAGCCATACGAACCAACAACATCCGCAAACACATCCATAAAGAGGATATATCATCAATGTGTCGAATGTGTGGAAAATTTGATGAAACAATAGCACACATAGTAGCAGAGTGCCCAAGTTTAGCACAGAACGAATATAAGAAATGGAGACATGACCAAGTAGCCAGGATGATCCACTGGAAGTTATGTGAAAAATGGGGCTTTGAGAGGGGTGAGATGTGGTACACCCACAATGCAGAGAAGGTATTAGAGTCGGATGTCTGTAAGATTCTGTGGGACTTCTCCATTCAAACGGATAAGAAACTGAATCACAACAAACCAGATATAACTGTGATAGATAAAGTAAATAAAACATGTCTCATCATTGATCCATCATGCCCCTTTGACTCTCGTATAGTAGTGAAAGAAGAAGAGAAATTATCGAACTATGACGAACTCAAATACGAACTGGCAAGAATTTGGAGCATGAAGAAGGTAACCATCGTACCCATAGTAATTGGAGCTTTAGGAACAGTGACAGAAAGGATCGATTCCTGGATAGAACAGATTGGCATAGACTGTCCAGTTGCACTGCTGCAGAAAGGATGCCTCCTTGGATCAGCTAGGATCATAAGAAAAGTAATGAATAGCTAAGGATAAAAAGAAGAAGACTATATATGATAGCCATGGCTGCAGGCAGTAGCCCGCTATGCATATAACATCCACCAGGAACATGAACATACCTGAGAACAAACACAATAATAATAATAATAATAACAATAATGATATGAATAATAATAATAGAAACCTTTCATTGAATATATATCTTAGTACATATGTTTGTAAAATGCTATAAAAAAGTAAAAAGACTCTATTTATGCCTATTCAATACAGCCACTTTCTATATAACTAGGCATGGCTGAATTGCATACGCAGTATGAAATCTGGAGTTAATGCGTGTAAAAAGAAAAGCTTGTTTCAAAATTCCATAAGTTCAGGTGAGGACCAGTCCTTATCTCTCATACAGATCATCATGTAGTACGATGTTCTGATACAGATACATGTCACTTTAACTGCTGTGTATTTGATCAGAGGACTGTCAATTTGGAGAGTGTTCAGCATTGTGAAAAATGATCCTGTATCTTTAGAGAAGACGCCTCCGGTTGTCGTTACCAGGTTAATGAAATCAATGCTCTTATACGTCCTAAATAATGCTTCATCATGAAGTAATTGACTGTATTTCTCTGCTTTCGCTTTGCGTTTGATTCAGCGTTCGATTCGTGACCAACAGTTAGTTCTATGGTGTATCATATTACTTTTATCAATTAGAATCATGTCAGGTCTTAGGCTAGGTCCAGTGATGATGTCTGGAGTTGAGAATCTTCCAGGTAAGTCAACGAAAATCTTCTTGACGAATGGTTGTAACACGTTTGCCAGGTTTAAGAGAACTGAATTGTGACGCCATGTGTATCTGTCTAAGCAAGACGAACAGCCAGAGAGGACGTGCTTCGTTGTTTGGACGTGTCTATAATAATAATAATGATAATGATAATAATAATAATAATAATAATAATAATAATAATAATAATAATAATAGTAATAATAATAATAATGATAATAATAGTAATATACGAATATTTATGCAGGATAAAACACTTCAGCGAATCATCCCTGTTATCAACGTGTGTCCTGTTAAAAATAATAAATAAACTGAAACTGATAAAATTTCCTATTTACAATTACTCAAAGAAATAAAAGGTTAAAAAAATTACAATGGTTCGTTAAGCTCTGTAAAGTGTTCGATTTAACTAAAGAAGTCTTTGAGGCTTTTTTCATATTCATTAGCATTTGAAATCTTTCTGATTTTTAGAGGCAGTTCATTGTAGGTCTTTGCTCCTGTCTAATAAAACGATTTGCGTGCATATTCAGTCCTGATTTTTGGCATCTTTAAGCTGTTATCGGCATTTCTTGTCCCCTTTCCATAATTTTGTATTGTGAAAAGATCTTTAAATACGTCAAAAATGTCTTCATCTATGCATTTCCGGACGAGTTTGCAGGCACGAATCTTGTTTGCATTCATTACTGACGGGAGTCCATCGTTGCGTTTTCTCTGTCATAAACGATCCTGAGGCATCGATCATGGAACGCTTTCAGCTGTTTGATCTTGGTTTCTGATAGTTTTATTTGTAGAACACCGCAGTAGGTGAACACGGGCATGATCATAGAGCAGTATACATTTCTGGCTGACTGCAAGTCAAGATATTTTCTTAGCCTCGCCAGAAGCCTCAGTCGTCCTGCTGCTTCTTGTACGATTTTTCAAAGCGCGAGTTCAAATCAAGTGAACTGTTCACCTAAATACACAGGTATTTGTACTCATCGGTGTTTCTTATTGCGTTTGAGCCTTGGTGCACATTAAAAGTTTCTGTCTGCATGCACATTAAAAGGTTCTGTCTGCATGCTTAATGCAGAAGTTCCAAACAATAATGCTTCAGTTGTACCCTCCTTCATGTTAGTGATAAGTTCGTTTCCTTTAGCCACTTTGAGATCAGATCCATATCTTCGATGAGATGTAACTGGATACTTTTCGAGTCCTTGTCAGCAAAAGTATATGACTGTATCATCTGCACATTTTACTATCCGAGAGTGCTGTATCGCATCGGTAACGTCATTAAACAACATTATGAACAATAATGGGCCAAGTATTGACCCTTGTGGCACTCCAGAGAACGGTTTATGCTCATCTGATACACAATTGTTGTAACTTACGACATCTTTTCAAGCAAACAGACATCAACCAGCTGCAAAAGCTCCAAAATCGTGCTGCTAGAATCATCACAAATAGCAGCTTTGATACCCCAACCAGACCACTTATTGTAGAGTTGGGCTGGCAGACCATTGAAGAACTCATTGATAATGAGTCTAAAATAATGGTCTTCAAGTCGCTCAACGATTTGGCTCCACAATACCTGTGTAATCTCTTCACGAAAAACTCAGCATGCTCCTCCCACGACCTCCGGAACACTGAGACTGATTTAAGGTTGCCAAAGAAAAAGTCAGCGAATGGGCAAAAATGCTTTTCGTACCGATGAGCTAAAATATGGAATAGCCTCCCTGCTGAGTCAAAAACAGCATCCTCCCTGGATAGTTTTAAGAAAACTGTAAAGGGTTAATTTCTTTGTTTATTGTATATATTGTATAATTGTAAATAGGCTTTTAGATTGTGGTTTCTGATTTTAGTTGTGATTTATTTTGATTATTTATAGTATGTAAATTTTTAATGGAGGGCCCCTTGACAAACGGCTTCTGCCGAGGGGCTACCCTCCTAAAAAGATTCAATGAAATATGAAATACAAACAGATAGTCTTTGAACCAAGAATATTCTGTTCCGTCATTTCCATATTTGGGTAGCTTCTCAAGCAGCTTCGAATGGCTTATTGTGTCAAACGCTTTGCTTAGCTCAATAAAGACGGCGCCCACTAATTTCCCATCATCGACACTTTTGCGAATGTTATCCAGCAAGTGAGTTGCTGCAAGTTCTGTTGATAGCTTAGGCCTGAACCCAAATTGGAAATTGGATAGCAGAGAGTTTTGATCTAAGTATGTGACAAGTTGACGATGAATTGCCTTTTCTATGATCTTTGAAATAACTGGTAAAATTGAAATAGGCCTATAGTTGTCCAAGATTGAGAACAAACCAGACTTAGGGCCTGTTTATATGAGGCGGGCTGGCACGTTAGCGAGCTGGCTCGCCAACAAGCCAGCCCGGTTTTATATGAGAGATCCGAAAATGAGCCAACCCGGCTATTAGTAGCCACGTGCCGTCATTCTTTTGTGTAAAATTGAAAGAACAAGGAAATATTTTCTGACTCACGGCGCCAAATGTAATACTGCGCGTGCGTAACAGGCGGGCTGGCCCGTTTCTTCTGTTTATATGAGAATAGTCAGCCCGCTTGAGGCGGGATCCCGGCAGTCGATAACCGAGATCTCGGCAAGGCGGGCCAGCCCGGCATGCATATAAACGTAAACTGATGTTTACAAAGTTGTGACCAGGTAAGCAGGATCTCACCTGAAGGTGAGCCAGCGCGCTAACGGGCCAGCCCGCCTCATATAAACAGGCCCTTATGTACGGGGATGATCATTGCTTTCTTCCAGTCCATTGGGAAGATTCCTGTTGTAATAGATAAGATTATCAAGTGAGCAAGTGGAGGTGACAAAATTGCAGCAGAGTCCTTCAACAAACAAGGTGGTAAATCATCCAGTCCAGTTGCCTTATTGCGTTTGATAGATATTAATATGCGCTTGACTTCAAGTTGTGAGACTGACTGAAACAAACATCTTTTCTCTGTTCCTCCTCACAAAGTCACGCAAGGGAATCGCCTTTTCTTTCTTGCTCGTAACGACATTTGCAAAGAATGTGCAAAATGCATTGGAAATCGATCTAGGGTTGCTCGTTTTCACCCCGTTTATATCAAAGGATCGCATGCTCGGCTTATCCCTTCCTTTTGTTGGTTCGTAATCATTGGTGCATGCTTGTTGAATACATTAGTGAGATGTTTCTTCAGAAACCCCCAAGCATCATTTACCCCTTTCAAGTTATAGAATCCTCCCCAGCAAACTTTTCTCAAATCATCGCACATGCCCTCAGGATTGTAATCCTTATAGTTGCGACTGCGACATGTTATTTTCCTCGGTTCAAATTTGGCAGTGTTGGTTTTTCTCACACATCCAACCATTTCATGGTCTCCAATCCCCATTGGGATTACATCAGTTGCAATCAGATTCAATGGTCTATTTTTTAGGATAATATCAATTAATTTTTTTGATGTCGCTGTTATTCTCGTTGGCTTTAAAGGCAGTCTGTCCCCTATTGTTCTGACCGCAGCAACGGCTCTATTTACCTTTTTTACGTTGGAGCTAAATTCATGCATCAATGAGTCTCTACGACCTTGATTACTTTGGACAAAGCAAATTAGCACAAAGTGTACAAAAGCGTAGTGAGCAAATTAGCTCTCGAGTGTACAAAAGAGATCTTTATCAAGTTTATTTTCATTCTTCGCAGGGGACAGACTGCCTTTAAAGGCAGTCTGTCCCCTTCGAAGAATAAAAATAAAAGCGATAAGGACTTCTATTGTACACTCCACAAGTTTGTGCTAATGCGCTTTATCCAAAGAAATCGAGGTCATAGAGACTCAGTGATGCATGAATTTCACTCCAACGTAAATAAGGTCAATAGAGCTGTTGCAAAAGGCTATCTTGAAAACATGGAATGTGGAATACTGGAATGGAATGGATTGGAATGGATTGGAATGGCCTTATTAATAGACTTAGCAGTTATTGTTGCTAGAACAGTAGAAAATGACACGTAAGAACATTAGGAACCATTACGCGATCGTTTCACTAGAGCAAAGTCCTACCTTTAAGAAACGACTTTACAAGAAACTCAGACCCCTTCACTTTGCTAGAACAATCGGAAAACAAAGGGCTGATCAAAGGGAAAAAATGGCTGAGGCAGGGAACTGAGTTTTCAAGACCCTGCTTTCACTGTTCCAGTACAACCTGGCTATTTGAACTTAAGTGTAACAGCTGGGAATCTCCTTTATACTGTTCTAGCTGGTCAGCAACATTTTGTTCCTCTCATCGACAGAAAAAATCTGCATGCTGGTACAATGTAAACATGGCCATTTAAATTAAATCAACGGGGTTAAAAGCAAACTTAGCTAGGGGGACTAGTAAATCTAAATATAACCTATTGTATTTGATGTTTTCGATCTATGAAAACAATAAGGAGATAAGCGGCGCCTGCCCTTCTGTTGTGCTATGTTTAGATTATCTCGCTATATCTCCGTTCATCTACTTTAACGGGAATAGACATAGCTATATCTCGTAGTTGCTATGAATAGGCTAACGAAAGCTTCTACGCATTCATTGTTTCCTTGGCTCCACAATGAAGCTGCACGTGTCGAAGTTTTCAAAATTCAATTGATTATATTTTTAACTCAGCCCTGGCCAGCTTTTAACTATGTCGATTCCCATTAACGATGGAACTAAAATGTATCGGTCAGTTACTGAATGTTGTAAACCGTTCCAGTATACACCTTTTCAACTAAGCGACCTCGTTTTGAATATTTTAAAAATTTTTTTAGCTTGTGTCATTTGAAATTTCAGACCCGATATTCACATTCAGTATCCTAATTTTAGTCTAATTACTAATTTCCATGATCTTAGTAGTAGCGAATTTAATTTTATGAGGATAATGAATTTGAAAATTAATAACGGATTTGACCGTGAATAATGACTGAGGGTGTAAAGTTTCACCCCGAACGATTTTGACGGTCAAATCCCTTATAAATTCTCAAAGTTATTATCGCCATGAAATCGAAATCACATACTCTAGGAATATGAAAATTTGGAATTAAACTAAACTTGGGGTGCTGAATTAAAATCCTTGGTCAGAAATTTAGTATCAAGAAATTTTCAAAAATTTTGAAAACGAGGCCGTTAGTTGAAAAGGTGTATATTCCAGTGGCATTCCAGACACATTCCAGTATTCCAGATATATCCCAGATATCTCTTCTTCTTTCGAGTGCCATCTCTTTCTCAGCGTTATCAGCTAATTATTCTCAGTGATGTTTTCGGAGTGACAGCTATTACTTCCTTTTCCAATGACACAAAGAAGACAAAAGGTTATGAAATACTTCTCCATGGCATGATCAGATAATGTTTGTTAGTTCAACATGAACCAATATATCTCTGACGGCGCTTTCAACTCACTTGATCCATAAGGTGGAAGTTCTTTAGAAGTTTCCAGCGATCATTCAATAACGCTTGTTGTCAGCTAATCAATTGCGCAATTTTTTTTTCATCTGACCAACCTATCCCTTCAGCAATTAATTTTCGATAGGCTCCAGGGTCAATATAGGTGTTGCAGTTTACGGAAAACGTTCATTGTCACTAGGGACGAGGGCGAATAACTTGTTTCTTAAGTTACACTTTCCCAGTACTAGAGTTTCTCAATTTTTGCCCATCTGAAAGTTGAGTTTCTTACAAGCTTTTTATAAAAAAATGTATCTCAGGATACATTTTTCAACTTTGTCACTTAGTTCTTCAATTTGCTGCATGTAATTATCCTACCTGTGCTGCTTAGTTTTGTTTTGTTTTTCAGCAATGAGATCAGAATCTTATACTCATGAAAAAACCAAAAATTGACTGTGCATTTTCTTACGTTGGAATTGATCTTGGACTTCCCTATCCCAGTTTCATGGAAGTTAGGTCTCCTGTGAAACAATATGAAAATATTGTTTTTTAAGAATTCTGTGTCTATGACTATGTTTCTGAATTATCTCCATAGGAGGTGACCATTTGCTAATGAGAAAGAGGAACCTGCAGTGCCTATCAAACGAATGTTTTGGACGGAAAACCGCACTGATCAGAAACTTAGACCAAAATAGTTTTATGTTTTTTTTAAAATGGGTATCTCTTTGTAAAACTTATTGAGCAGCTCTATCAGGATAGAATCAGTCAAGTTCCAATCAATAATTGGGAATGAATGCTCCAAATTACAAATTTACTGAGAAAAACATGTACCCAAAATTTGCAGACATTGTTAAGCGTAATTCTAACAAAAAGCTTCTGACAGGCCTTTGTCAAATTTTCTACAAGATATGTAATTAAGAATTTCACAGTTTTAGTAGCGAGTTCCTTTTGATATACTCTGCAATCATATAGATAACTGATACTACTTCATTAGTAAAGGATTTCTGAAGGACTTCTTCAATGGTGGCTGTTATCTAATCTAGCCCCCAAAGTCTTTCATTTCTTAATCTGCTGCAAATTCCAACCAAATAGACAGCAATAGAGCTTCATAGCAAGAACAACACACAGCTAAACACAAAAATGCTTCAAAAGCAGATGATTATTTATTTCATCTCCTGAACTTTTCAATCGCAGTGTTTCATTTCATTGAGGTATTTACTTCCTTGACAAAAGAAATAAGAGAAATAATAGCTGCCACTCTAACAAACATCATTGAGAATGATTGGTTGATAAACCAACGAAGAGATAGCAATCAATCACCAAGAAAAGATGTCTGGAATAGTTCTGGAATACTGGAAAGTATTAAAAATCAGTGCTTTACAACATTTGGCAACTGACACATACATTTAAATCTCATCACCTGTAAGAAACACGCCTTTTCACATCACCCGTTCACTGGCCTAATGACTGCAACAATAATTGCAAAGTCTACTGATAAGGCCATTCCATTCCAGTATTCCATTCCATTCCAGTATTCCAGTCCATTCCAGTCCATTCCATTACATACCAGTCCATTCCATTCCATTCCAGTATTCCACATTCCATGTTTTCAAGATAGCCGTTGCAAAAGTCAGAACAATAGGGGACAGACTGCCTTTAAACAGTTTGCATGAATCCAAAGGGCTATTACTAAAATAGGGAATCGGGGAAATAGAGAATCGGGGAATTAGGGAATCGGGGAATCGGGGACCAGCCTTAATTTACAATTTACAAATAATTTACAAATAACAATAATTTACAAAACCAGCCTTAAAGGGGCATTCCGCGAAAATCAAATGCATGCAAAGGTTTATATCGTTATCCCGATCGAAAAGCAAATTTTTTCAGCCCTCAGAAATCGTTTTCCTTTCCCCAATTGCACTTCTCAAAGGCAAGATATGGAGAAAAACATTTGACCGATTTCAATTTTAATACCCTACTATTTTTGCGCTTCGTTGTTGGCGAACAAGGGTTGAAAATTTTCGTTATTGCCCGCCGGTTAGTCGTCGGCAAGCATTAATGGGTTTGTTGCGTGTCGCTCTTAGCTTTGAGTTTGAAAATCCTGTTGAATTGGTTCATTCATGTGTCCACGATTGACTACGACCAAAAGAAATGATCGGCTTTAACGACAATTCTCGGTTTCTGTCTCGGAATCAAATGCGAGGTTATGTCTGAGTTCTCGGTCTGTCGTTTGTGGCCGGTTTGAGCTTTATTTAAGGTGGAGAAATATCGGCAAATGTTGATAATGATATGAATGTTCGTTTTATCTGCAAACGACGCAGTTTGCCGATATCCAGTTTTTTCTCGCGGAATGCCCCTTTAACGGAACCATTGCGATTTGCATATCTTTCGATTGCCAAGACTATGTAGAACGATGACCTTTTTTAGCGATTTTCGATCGACAGAATAGTATTGGAGAAATTAACTGTTTTCCGAGGAGAGTGGTTTTGCAAAACGGCAACTATCTGCTCACTGGAGCGGAAAGCAGAGTTACCTTAATAGGACTCCAAATCGAACTTGACAGTCAAATTCACGATTTTTTCCCGAAGAGACATTACTGTTCATTCTACAAAGCTTTGAATTAAGTACATTTGCCAAAGAATAGTTATTCTTCAGGGAAATAATTCCCTGGGGTGTGCAAAAATCTTCCTTTTTGAATAAAATGCACTTTTCATCGTTGGAATTATTACGTAAGATACAATCACATATAGCCAAATGAGGAAACATCCACAATGATAGATCCTTGAAAGTGCTCACTCGTGCTTAAATTGTTTCTCTTAGGTAGCATAAAATTCACTGGAGACAATATTCATCGATCTTTTGTCAGTTTTCAATTTTTAAATTTCTATTCAAATGTGTACCAAAGCACAAGGGTTCCTTTTCAGAATTTCTACGCTATGCCTATCCTAAAGGAGATCCCCCACAACAGTGTATGTGAACTGGGCAACATTTCGTATTCAATAGACCGCTGAGTTTGTTTTGATTTCGACATTTACCAATCAGATCACTCTATTTTTAAAGATGGCGTCTCGCTGTAAACAAGGCAAGCCTAGAAAAAGGGCTAAAACCCCTCTTTCTTTTTGTGCCACAGATTTGCCGTTTTCGAATATTTTCAAACAATGACAACGAATTTCTTAAAAATGAACTCTAGTGCACACTTCCAATATGCATTTTCTCGATATTCCGCCTAAATCAAGATTAACAGGGTTTTGAAAATAACGAAAAAATCGCATGGTTTTAGACTGCGGCCTTTCTATTACAGTTCAAAGAAATTCCAGAAAAATTACTTGGAAATTAAAACATGTCCGAAAAGATTATTTTACAAGTCAGTTCACTTTGAAATCGACAAATAAAAGTAGATCTCTAGTCCTTTTGAGTTGAAATGATGTCAATGGGGTTGATTGTTTGGTCTATCAGAAGTATAGGCAGGAAGCGGGCCTGTTGCGATTTCATGTTAACGGTCATATAGATAATCAAATTATTTGGACATTTGCGACGAACTGAGATCGCAAGCGCTTGCAACATCAACGTTTCATTAAACAAAGTTTCGAATCTAAACTGAAGACAGCTAATTGTTACAGCTAATCGCTCTGACAGATCAGGATAGCACTTGGCAGTATCTCAATCAAGGCTCTGTCCTCTGGCACCCGTTATGGTCTGTTGCCTCCGACTCATCAAATTCATCTGGTATTGTTTCATCGCTATCATCACCGTGTTCTCCTATCAAGATACTGTCGTCTTCATTCTCTTTCGGAGTTTCGGAGCCAGATTAAAACCAAGGAGTTCGCCATCATCATCACCGTTTGCATCTCGGACATCAAGAACCCAAGAATTCGAAACAAATAATAGGGGACTAGCTGCACTAGATGATTGCTGGCAAGATGCATTCTGTGTGAAATGAGTGACCTTTTGGTGACAGCAATGAACAATTATGTGGGCAGGACTCATCAAATCACATCAGCCTTTGTCACACCTTTTTTAAGATTTAAGACATTTTTCTTGAAATTTAGAAAATCTGAGAGTGAGAGCAGGTTTGGCTCCACAACTCCCATAGTCCTATAACAGCGACGGAATATGCAGTCTGATGCCCAAAAGAAGGAGGGGCAAGTTCTACATTTACTTTGCTCAAAAGTGTTATGAGGAAATAAATACACGTACTTTTTGCAAGAAGCTAAGAATTTTTGAGATTACTGAAAGTTTCTTACAATTATCAAAATTTGAATTCTCGAAGTTTCTTACGAGTTTATGAAAGGTTTCATAACGATCTTCGTGTTCACTACCTGTGGCCTCATGAATACTTTCCAGTGTTTTGACACTACTAAAAGTACCTTTCGAGCAATATGATACAGGAATCACGTAAAGATAAAGCAAAAACGTCCTGCTGCTGTAGTAATTCAAAAATTAACGTCCTGCAGAAAATTCAAAACAGGGCTGCAAGAATTGTAACAAATAGCCCATACAATGCCTCTGCTGCTCCACTAATTCAGAACCTTGGCTGGCCGACTATCAACAGTCTTATAAGAAAAGAGACCGCCACGCTAACATATAAATCTTTGAGTTCACTTGCCCCAGTCTACATGAGAAAACTATTTACAAAATATTCAGATGATAGAGAACGGTCTTTGCGCTCAACAGAAACTGATCTAAGGTTACCGTTACTAAAGACTGTCAATGGCCAAAAGGCTTTTTCATATCGCGGTGCAAAACTTTGGAACAGTTTGGAAAAAGAAGCAAAATTGGCACCCTCCCTGAAAACTTTCAAGGAACGACTATGAGGGCGGTGTAACTTTATTTTCTATTTCATTTTTATTATGTTTTATTGTAAATTAGGTATTATAGCATTGTATATTGTAAATTAGGCATGTAATTTCTTTTGTTCTTAGTTTAGCCTATTTTCCTTTATTTTATGTTATTTTTTAACAGGTCAGTTTGAAAAACATGTATAAATATATGAAACTTATACCTGTATAAATATTTTAAAATGAAATGAATAAAAAAAAATGAAAGATGAAAAACATGCTAAGGTTTCCTTGGTCAAAGTAGACGTATTCTTTATAAGAAGCTAAGAATTGGGGCCAGTACTGAAAGTTTCTTAAGATTATTAGATTTCAGTTCTGAATATTCCAAAACAAAGTTGTATGAGGCCTAACTAATGTTTAGATTTTATTCGAGTACCTTTCAAGAAATATGATACGGGAAGATGTGAAATAGAGTAAAATATGCTGGGGATTTCTGTTAAGGAAATAAGTAGTATCTCAAGTTATATTTTCCCAGTACTGGAGTTCCTTAACTTTGGCGATCTGAGAGTTGAGTTTCTTATAAAAGGTACGTTTAAATGGTTTCTTCAGTAATATTTTCCCAGTACTGTAGTTTGTCAACATTTTGGCGATAGCAGTTTCTTATAAAAAATACGTTTAGTCTTCTCCGTTTTGGGTTATAAATGGAAGCTTCCAATCACTATGGTCTTTGACTTGCGAAGTCCATGGGAAAGTTCATTATGGACTCAACTGAATGAACGTGCAGGGAAGGAAACTGATAAAAAAGCTGGAAATGAGGTCTAGTATAAGTCACATCACTTTAAAACGTCTTCAAGACATGAAAATATTTACCTCCAACAAACACTTTCAGCTTTACTGTGGGGAGCACCTTGGTGAACTCTCGTTTATGTGAGCTAATCTCAATGAACGAAATGCATATTTTCTCCAGTCTTTTAATCACTCTCCTTAACTTTGACTTTCATCTCTTGCCAATTTTTTCAAAACATTTTCAGATGTTGTTGAAGGCCATTCGATCAACAATGTACGTTTCTCAATCATCCTTTATCCAAATTTCAGATTACCATATTTCTGTGAAAATTCTTTGCGCATCTCAGCAACTTACTCCGTAAACACAGGCATACTCCCCCCCCCCAATATTGGGCCAAATTTAGCTGGCGTAAGAGCTCAGATTTTCCAGCCAAAACATGCTAAATTTCCCGTCTGGGAACAGGGGAGCTGAACAGTAAGGAGGTATGTGAAAAATAAAAAAAATGCACTTTGATTCTTGAAGCAAAAAGATCTCGAGTCCCCTTGTCCAAACTACCCTGGCCACCAGAGCCTAAAAAAAAGAAAAAGAGAGGGGAAATTTTTTCTCTCTCTTTTATTTTTCAAATTTCTATTAAATTTTTATTAGGCTTTGGTACCCCGGGTTATGTCCAAACATGTTTTGCAAAATGTTAGATAGAGATTCCTTGTTTCCACTAGTTACAAGCTATTTGACCTTTTGTGGACTCCTTTACAAATTGATTGAAAAAGTAAAATTTTACTTGTCAATTTCAACGTCGTATGACATGTGAAAAAATCTCTTTGGGCATGTTTTGATTTCCAAACAATTTCCTTGCAGTTTCTTCGAATTGAAATAGAAATGCCACAGTCTAAAACCATGCGATTTTGTCGTTATTTTCAAAACCCTGTTAATCTTGATTTAGGCGGAATATCGAGAACATGCATATTGGAAGTGTGCATCAGGGTTCATTTTTAAGAAATTCGTTGTCATTGTTTGAAAATATTCGAAAACGGCAAATCCGTGGCACAAACAGAAAGGTCAGGAGCACCGGGTACAATGTATTATTGTAACAAATAACTATACTACAGAGAAACAGGAAAAATTATATGGAGGGAATTACTTAAAGGAGGAGCTCTCTCAGTAGTTAAACTAATCGAGGAGATAGCCCCCCCCCTCAATCCTACGATAATTTGAAATGATGTTGGTCGGATTTAAATTATTCCAAGCAATATGCACGATTGATTTACACTTTCATAAATAAGAATCGCGCAAATATAAAAAATAACTTAAAGTTATTGATTGACATAGTGGGTCCAGCAGGAGCGCCTTGATAGGACTTGTAATGGTGGTGGGGTCTCTCTTAACATCAGGGATTCAGTTAAGTTCAAACTTAGAGATGATGTCCCCACTGACAATCTGGAACTTATCTGTGTGGAGATTCAGCCACCCAAAAGTAAGTCCTACCTTGTTGTTTCCTGGTATAGGCCTCCAAGTGACCCTGTTGATTCCTTCAATAAGGTGGAAAAAGTTCTTTCTTATCTAGATAAGGAAGGCAAAGAAATTATCCTCCTTGGAGACACAAATTGTGATCTCGCAAAAAGAG
Source organism: Aurelia sp. 4 Dawson et al 2005 (assembly GCA_964019985.1). Taxonomy (NCBI): domain Eukaryota; kingdom Metazoa; phylum Cnidaria; class Scyphozoa; order Semaeostomeae; family Ulmaridae; genus Aurelia; species Aurelia sp. 4 Dawson et al 2005. The sequence continues at coordinate 27,053,761 of OZ026492.1, read as the reverse complement.
CTCAAGACCAACCTGCTGAGAATAATGCTAAACACATTAGCAGTCTCTACGAGCTCTTTAGTCTCAAACAGCTTATTGAGGAGCCAACTAGGGTCACACTAACGTCATCTTCCATACAACATCTGCCAGAAATATCATTGAAGCAGGAGTGCACAAGGTTTCTATGAGTGATCACTATATGGTCTTTTGTGTCCGAAAGTTTGAGGGTGCATTAAAGAAGGACCATAAGGTGATCACAACTAGATCTATGAAAAACTTTGACGAAGATGTTTTCCTTGATGATGTTGCTGGCATTTGTTGGGACCAGGGACTTAATGAAACAGATGATGTTAATGTGCTTGTCACCCAGTGGTCAACCCTTTTCTCTTTGATTATTGACAAGCATGCCCCCATCAAGACTTTGCGTGTTTCTGAGAGGTACTGCCCATGGGTGAATAAAGACCTAAAGGAGCTAATACGAAGCAGGGATAAACTTAAAAAAGCTGCTGTTAAAAGCAAATCTCAGCTTCTTATGAGCTCCTATAGGCACATCAGAAACAAAATTAACAAACAAAATTCTGAGTTGAAAAGGCAGTATTTTTCGGAAAGGCTTGTGCAAGCTAAAGGTAACATGAAGGAATCATGGAAAACGATAAAACAGGTAATAAACAAAAGATCTAAGTCAACTAACATAGATCTTTTGAAAGACTCTGGAAGAGAAATTGTAGATAAGCAGGAAATTTCAAATACTATGAATGCATATTTCTGCTCAGTAGGTAAGGATCTAGGTAGCAAGATAGAGGATGTCCCTAACCCCATGCTCACAGGTGAATATAATCATAACCCTGATAATAGGCGCTTTAATCTTAGGCCAATTGTGGTTCAGGACATTAGGGATGCAATGAGTAAGATAAAAACATCTAAGAGCCTTGGCAGTGACAACATATCTAGCTACTTCTTGAAGTTGGCTACTCCACACATTGAAAACTCCTTAGTTTTCATGTTTAACACCTCTCTTGAAACAAGTCAGTTTCCTGATTCTTGGAAAAATGCTCGGATTACACCAATTTTCAAGGATGGTGATAGGGCTGAAAAGTCTAATTACCGCCCAATTTCAGTTCTTCCTGTCATTTAAAGGCACTTTGAAAAATTAGTGTTTAACCAACTTCACCAATATCTGGTTAAGATAACCTTATTCATCCTGGTCAATCTGGATTTTTAAAACTCCATTCTACATTGACCTGTCTACTTAAAAACACTGATGACTGGTATAGTGGGTTGGACACTGGACAGATGGTGGGTACAGTATTCATTGATCTTAGAAAGGCGTTTGACACTGTAGATCACGACCTTCTCTGCAAAAAGCTAGAGCACTATGGTGTCCGACAAAGGGAACTTTCTTGGATTCAATCATATCTTTCTAGTAGAAAACAGTACTGCAGAGTAGGTGGAGTAGATTCTGAAACTGGGGAAGTGGAAGTAGGAGTACCCCAAGGGTCATGTCTTGGACCACTTCTCTTCTTGATCTACATCAATGATCTCCCAAGTGCTGTCCAGAGTTCAACCGTGTCAATGTATGCTGATGACACTAGCCTTTGCTTAAAGTCAAAAGATATTTCTCAGCTGAACGAGGCTATTAATGTTGATCTTGAGCGCTTAGACTCATGGTTGAAGGGCAACAAACTTTCGCTAAATGTTGCTAAAACACAATCTATGCTAATCGCAACCAAACCGAAGCACCGAACGCTCAACAATGCAGCTGAAAAACTGAATTTAGAAGTTCGTGGCAGAGAACTGGACGTTGTCAAGAAGACCAAATACTTTGGTGTTCAAGTTGACAACAGTCTAGATTGGAAAGAACATCTTAAAGCTGTATCTAGCAAAGTATCCAGAGCCATTGGATTTCTAAAACACGCAAGAAATATTCTCCCAATGGCTTCTTTGAAAACTTTGTACTCAGGTATTGTGGAGCCCCATTTTCGATACTGCTGCTCTGTATGGGGTTGTTGTGGCAACACTGATATCAATCAGCTCCAAAAGCTTCAAAATAGAGCTGCTAGAATTGTAACGAATAGCAGCTTTGATTCCCCGAGTAGACCATTGATTGTGAGCCTTGGTTGGAAGACAATCCGTGAGCTTGTCGATGAGGAGTCCAGATCAATGGTCTACAAGTCTCTCAATGAGCTTGCTCCACAGTACATGCGCAATCTTTTCACTAGGAACTCTGCTTGTAACTCTCGTAGCCTCCGAAATTCGGCAACAGACTTGAGGCTGCCGATGAAAACATCTGCTAATGGGCAGAAATGTTTTTCCTTTCGCGGTGCTAAACTTTGGAATAGCCTCCCGGCTGAGACCAAGCAGGCATCCTCTATTGATACTTTTAAACATCTTTTATGATGGACTGGGGATTTTTCCGGCGGCCGGGTGGCTGGCGCGCTCGTTGTCCCTGTGTTTGGTATCGGCTAGGTCGGGAACGGAGATTTATCTTTGGGTTTTCGTTGTCGGCCTGGTGGGCGGGGGTAGGGGTCGAGAGTCGGGCTGGTTGCTCGGTCGTTGGAGGAACTCGTAGTCCATTTGCTTTCAGGTACTTTTCTTTTATTTTTATAGACTTTTGGTTAGGTGTATATATTCATTGTAATTAAGTTTTAGCTGTTTTTAACATTTTTCTTTAGTTTTGTAAATTTTTATATGGAGGGCCCCTTGTAAATCAACCAGATGGTTGAAGGGCCTCCCTCCCTAATAAATTGAAAATGAAAAAATGAAAATGACATTGCTCAATAAGTAAATCTTCACGTGCTTTTTAAAGGATAATTTCGATGGAGCATTTCAGAGTTCCATTGATAATTTATTCCACCAAGACATCGAATTGACTCCAGACCGTATCGACGACCGTCCATACGAGATAAGTGCAGATCACATTGGCTCGCCTTTATGTGGATTACTAATGAACAGATGAGCTCAAAAGGAAGGAGTTATGAAAGCAACAAGGCGAAGCTTCTTAACACTATCATAAACAAAGGTTAACAGGTGGAGTTAAACAATATCAGAAAGCTTGAGTAGTTTAAGATCTTTAAAGATTGCAAGAGAGGGTGATAAGCGAGGCTGAAATGAGATAACTCTGACAGCTTTTCCTGTAATTTAAAAATTGGATCAATGCTTTCGACACAGTAGATCATGACATACTATTGGCAAAGCTATCAGCACATGGGGTAGATGGAGTACCTTATCACTGGTTCCATTCGTATGTGACCGATAGGCATCAGTACTGTCACATTAATGGTCAAAGATCTAGCCAAAATCATGTTCAGTGTGGCATTCCCCAGGGCTCGTGCCTTGGTCCCCTTCTTTTCATCCTGTATGTGAATGACTTTGAGTGGTGTCTTGAAAACTGTACTCCTAACATGTATGCGGACGACACAAGTGTAACTTGTTTTGCAGAAGATATGGAAGAACTCTACAATGACTTGCAAAATGAATTGATAATTATTTCCGACTGGATGCGGCAAAACAAGATGAGTCTAAATACCAAAAAATCTGAATTCAGGATTATAGGCCAAAACCGGCAGTTAAACCGTATCCAAAATCCTATTCGTCTGGATATAGGCGGAGAGGAACTTAAGAGGGTCTATGAAGTGAAATACCTTCGGGTCTCTGTGGATGAAAGTCTTTCTTGGACTATACAGTACGAGAAACTCAAAAGTAAACTCAAAAACGGACTTTCTTCTATCCGCAAACTAAAGAATATCCTCCCGCAGACAAAATTGGATCAGGTTTACAGGGCGCTGCTCGAGAGTCATTTACGATATTGTAATGAAATATGGGGCAGTTTGTCCCATACCAAACTTGACCACCTTCAGCGTCTGCAGAATAGGGCTCGCACGCTCATAGAGAGCTCCAGATTGAAAGATGGCTGAAAATGCACGTGGCTGTCTGTTTCAAGCTTGATTGAATATGACAGGGCTATCATGATTTACAAAATAACTAATGACCTGTGCCCTGACAGCTTGAAGGGACGATTGTCAACAAGATCACAGCTATCTAACTATCGATTGAGGAACTCATTAGATATCGACGTGCCAAGGCAAAATTTGGAATTTACGAAACGAAGTTTCTATTATTCTGCAGCCAAAGCTTGGAATGAAATTCCAGTGAACATTAGACAAAGTCCTACGACTTGCACTTTCAAAATGAAGTTGAAGGATTTTTTACTCAATCGGCAACGATTCCCAAAGCACGATCCCTAGGTAGAACAGCATTCTGCAGATTAGGCCAAGATTAGGACTTGTGTTTTTAATTCTTTACACTATTGTATTAGGTATTAAATTTTGTTGTTATTAGGATTTATAAGTTGCTTTTAGCTGATAGGGATTTTTCTGTGCATAAATATATGAAAATGAAAAATGAAATGTATGACACAAATCTTTGGCCTTCAGATGATAAGACCTTATTGTGGGAAGGATAAAAACAAGGCAGAAGTGTCTTATTTTGAAAAAAAGATGTCACAAGTTCTAGCTGAAATTGTAGAAAGTTCACTGAAGTCGTAAAGTAAGGACGACAACGACAAGCATCATGTTTCAGTCAGTTTCAATAATCATCCATGATACATTCATGAATTGAATTGGCAAGTCCATGTGATGAAAATGAGTGGCAAAACCATACTAAATTAGTAGATAAATTAATGAAGTTACAAGTCCTTTGTGCATAAAATGAGTCGCAAAGCCATGCTAAGTTAATAGAACGTGTCGAACCTTCCAAGGTCCATCTTCAGCAAGCTGACTGGGTGAATTTACGATTAAATACTAAATGAAGATACACGCTAATGGGAAGTGGGCTTAGTCCCAAAAAGGGCAAAAGGGCCATATAAAGATAAAACTGTGCAAAAAGAGAGAAAAACAACCGGGGAAACTGGTATGACCAGTAATACAAGTACAAAGAACAGAGAATAACAAATCAGAACAGTACCAGGGGCATTGATGATTACTGAACATTAAGGGAAGAGTGGCCCCGAGAGAATAAAAGGCTTTCGTGGATGAGAAGGTCAACGAATTATCGGTTTTGCCGAGAATATCGCAATATTCAAGGCATCCATTGAGGTCGGACTTAGGAATGTGCTACCCAATGGCGAAACAGTTATTTTTTATCTTATGAAAGTTCACTGAGATGGTATTTCCGGCTTAGATGCTCATCTAAGAGAAGTCCTAGAAATTTAACAAACATAACTCTTTTCAAATGTTTTTCCCTATTCTTTATAGTAGAATCAGAAGGAACATTCCTAGAAGAAGAGTGAAAGATAATATAGTTTGTCTTATCAACGTTTAATAATAATTTATTAACATCACGCCATCTCGTCATTGATCTAAGTTCTTTGTTAACAACTTTGAGTAAATTAGATAAATCTTTGGATTCACAGTAGATGTTTGTATTATCAGCAAAGAGATAAAATTAAGTTTCTTAGAAGCAATAGGTAGATCACTAATGTAGATAAGGAAAAGTAATGTACCTAGTACAGAACCTTGTGGTATGACAGAAGTAATTGAAAGTGAGTTAGAATTACTTCCATTAACAGAAAGATATTGCTTTCTATCAGATAAATAGGGTCTAAACCATTCAAAGGCACAACCACGCACACACAGCGTGTCAAGTTGAGCAGATTTAGTTACTAATAGTCTATTGTTCTCCTATCTTTGGCAAAGGATCTGCAAGGGCATGCTAAGCTTTCTCTTTAGCTCATCTAGATCCAGTGAGAAAATAAACTAGCCCAAGTATACCGAGAGCCGACCTTGATTTTAAACCTGCACTAAAACCTCCCTCTTACAGGAAGAAAGGGTTGAAGCTCAAGGCAGGGAGGCTTCTCGTCCTATTTATCTAGGAAGACTTCCCTTGACAGTAATCCCTATTGCTTGCAAGGGGAAATGGTAAGTCTGCCTGAGTAAATCCCAAGTCCAGTTCCCATAATTCTCAGCAAAGTACTCGAAATTGTGCTAATTTTCTGAAAAGGATAATCATAATACAATAGGTTTGGAGGAAACGAACTCCCCATAAAACGACAGGTCTCTGTATCACCAGTATCACAAAATCTCGGTCAAGAGGGCTGTTACGCTATTCTGCATCAGTTCAAATTCATTGTTGCGCGAAACTGATCACTTTAAGTACTTTACTTACTGTTTTGTTGCCAGGCAGGATCTCTTTAAGTCTGATGAATTTCATGGGGGGGGGTGAACACGCTCTACGCTTGGACAATGGACAATTGATGGATAATAGTGGAAGGCAGGGACAGACGATAACAGACCTGAATCGTGAAGCACGTTTTTCCACATACGCGAGGATGAAGTTAGTATCTCAGTTGTGAAGCTTTCCTGTTGCAATGATGCGAGCCCAGAGCAAGGGAACAGGACATATAATCTACGGGTAAAAATAGCTGCAGTACACAGTTCTGTGTTTATTAATACAAAGTTCGCAACAGAGCAATACTCGAATCTTGAAAAGTCCATGCATATCAAGCAATTCTTAGACAACGCTTTCATGCAGATTTGAACACTGACTCTTGAGTCTACCACAAATTAAACTGCAAGACGCATATCCATTAAGTCTTGGGGTGAAGACTGTGGCGACTGAGCTCTTGAGAATTGTTGGTAAGTCACTCATTTTTCGAAGAAACAGAGACAGCGTCATAGAAAACAAAGTTGAAACATAAGATTAAGAGTGTTGGTCTAAACAACTACGAAGCTCAACTTGGGCATTGCATGCAAACAGCCTCAGAGTTCTATCAGTGAAGTGAAGGAGAGGACGTGTAAAAAAGACACAGCATACAAAACCATAAACTGAAGATGTCGAGCAATCGGACAGAAGCGAATTCAGATCAAAACATGATTTTAACAGCAGTAACCATGGACTTGCCAAAAAACAACTCCTATCCTGCTCCTGCTTTGGCGACCATACAAATAACGAGAGACACAGACAGTGACGATTCATTACGGAATATTTTGCAGTGAAGCGAGATTTACGCAAGAGCTCTTTACCAGAAAGCTTAGAGAAGAGAACTGCATTGTCTGCCGCTGCAAAGAGCGCTAAGAGGCGTCATAGCTTTGTTGACAGAAGTATCATGTTGGGCCAATACGTGGAGCATATGAATATGAACAGCACTAATAAAAACAAGAAGATCGTTAACACAAACCCAAATTCATTGGGAATCGATAGCCTAGGTATATTTGCACCAAATGAGTACGTAGAGGCTGCGAGAGCTCCAGGCAGTCTACGAGAGGAACTGAGACAACTAAGGACCGTAAATGAAAGATGGGAAAGCTCCGAAGACATGACGAATACTTGTCAATTTTTTTACGATATTGTACCAACAGAAAGGAGACAGCATTTGAAATAAATTTTTGAGATGACACAGGTGCCAGTGGCATTGAACATAGTCGCAAAACCATGCATATAAAACCTAATTCTGGGATGTAAAAGTACACCATAATATAGAAACAGGACCTATTCTTCGTAGGAACCTTTTAGAAGTTCAACAGAAAAGCTTTCTACCGGTAAACTTCATTTCCCCAGTACTACCGAGTGAGTCAAAAAAAGTTCACACGTTAATTACATTAATTTAGTTTCAAAGTTTTAAGATGGGTAGCCGCTAAATGATGCAAAAAAATATGATTTCAAAAGGGCCCTCCACTATCATCCTTACAAATTAAAATATATTGGGAAAAAACTAAACTAACCTAATTACAATTTTTGATTTATGAAATAATATTTAAAATAAAAGAAAGTCAAAATATATGTATACACCTACTACTCGTCAAGTTTTTTGAATTTATATATTGTAGATGCCTTGATGCCTTCTTACGCTCAGCTGCGAGGCCATCCCAAGGCTTGGCATCTCTAAACAAGAAACATCTCTGCCCATTTGTGGAGTTATTTTCTGTATCCTTAGGTCAGTTGCTGAATTCCTAAGATTCCTTAAGGTAAACTGGGATGACCTTGTGGGCTGTGGAATAAAGGACTATGCGGCCGATATTGAAAACTAAAATGCTAATCTTTCAGTCAAAGGAAAACTTAGATGTGAAAATTTTGTTTAGCAAAAAAAAACACTCACCGTCAAGACCCAAACATTAGAAACATTACTGTAAATGGCAAAACATGGGAACAAGAATAGACCTTTTTATTTCTTAAAAAGAGGCTTAGATTGAGCGTCCAAATCAGGTAAATTTGTGAAGGAGAACAAAAGCATGACTACCGTTCTCAATATAGCGATGCCAGCTGTACAAGAAATTGCTTCGGATTTCAGAACACTTTTCAAAGAGTTTATTATCGCCAAATTAGCGCAAAGTGAGCTAGCAATGGTTCATTCTACACAGAGGGAAGTTTTATTTGCCTTCTAGTTTTGTTTTTTCTCATTATTTTTTATATTGTTAGCTGATTCTGTGATGTAACAGTTAAAACTCAAAAGTGCAAGCATGCAAGGGTTTCTATTTCGTGAGCTGCAAAGCGGGGTGAGTGGCCGAGTGGCTTGTGTGTGTGTGTGTGTGTGTGTGTGTGTGTGTAACTTTATTTTGATTCGATTATTTACAATAGCTAACAATATATACATTATTTAAATATATACAAGTTAACTAATCCAAATCGAATTTACAAAGAAATAACAATAAAGAAACTAAATATTTCCTAAAATACATATCAACTAAGGTGGTCGGGATTTACAGGCACTACATTTGCATATGGGACCATTCCATTGCTTTATCAAAGTCTTGAAACTTTTTAGATTTTCTGCTGACTTTATTTCGCTTGGTAGGCCGTTCCAAATCTGTGGCCCAATACACGACAGACTATTTGACCCAAATGTTGTTTGGTTGGGCCTAACATGGGCTAAGCTATTTGGATTTCTTAATGAATAATGTGAAGACCGCAATCTGAATATGTTCTGCATGAAAGGTGGGTTTAATTGTTTTACTGTTTTGAAAATTTCAATGCAAAGGATTCTCTGGCGAGCAACAAGCATCGTGCATCCATTTGACTTCAAAAGCAAGTCGTCATACGAACTGGTATGATCATTATAGAGAAATCTTAGAGCGCGTTCTTGTATCTTTTCAATTTTCTGTAGTGATTTTGAAGATGAAAAATACCACACCAAGGGACAGTAATTAAAATTTGAATAAACAAAGCTCTGAATAAGAATCTGTTTTTCCTTAAAGCCAATAAATGCCTTTAATCTTTTAAGAACATTTAATTGTGCTGCTGCTTTTTTGCAAATATTTGAAATATGTGGGTCGAAATCAAGTCTGTAATCCAACGTAACCCCCAGAAGTTTTACGGTCTCCTCAGATTTGATCATTAGACCATTTATGTTAATTTGTTCTTCACTAGTATTCGTTTGATTTTTCCTGAGCAGTATTGCATGAAATTTTTCAGGGTTTGCAATCATTTCGTTGTTTTCCAACCATGATAAGGCCACTCCTGTTTCTTTTTCCAAAGTATTTACAAGATCAGGCATGCTTTTAGAAAAATAAGCTAGTGTATTGTCATCAGCGTAATTATGGAGCGCTACCTCCTTTATGAAAGAAATAAATCATTTATGTAAAAGTTGAAAAGGATAGGTCCCAGTGCAGAGCCCTGGGGTACACCAGATATAACTTCTTGAAAAGAACTATATGTGTTATTTATCCTGACACATTGTTTTCGTCTTTTGAGATAAGAATAGACAAGGACTAGTGCATCCTCATCAAGTCCATATGCATGTAATTTGGCAATAAGCAAATCATGAGGGATACAATCGAATGCCTTGGAAAGATCCATAAGGATAGCACCTACGAGATAGTCGTTATCTAGTTTAGACCTCCAATCTTCTACAAGACGTATCAAGACGTGTTGAGTTCCATATGCTCTTCGATAGGCGCAATGAAAACAGAAAGCGTATTGTCTAAATGCTTGATTAGTTGCTGTTTCAAGACCTTCTCGTATATCTTACAAAAGGTATTGAGAACGCTAACTGGGCGAAAGTTCCTCTCTACTGTTCTATTTGGCTCCCCCTTATCTAAAGGGCAGACTGCCGCTTTTTTGCATCATTTGGAAAGCGGGAATTTCGAATGCTACAATTCATTGCCGTGGCCAAATTGTTTGTAAGCCCATTTGCATCCAGAGACACCAGCCCTGGGGGCACCCCACCTTCACCGGTAGATAGCTACCGGTAGATAGCTTATACAGTCTTCGTCAGGTGACTGAAGATAAGCTTGGTCGAGTGAGGTCAGACTCCGGATGGGTGACCTCGGAGGCCTGACCTCACAACTCACCTCGTCGTCCTTCGGAAGGGATGTCAAACTAGGGGTCCCTATGCCAGGATGCGGTATGCAAAGTGAGCCTAAATTAGCTTTCAGTAGCTAGAAATCCTGACAATCCCACTCAAAATAAACTGAAAACAAACAAAACAAGGCTTGCTGTTCTCAACAGTTGTTATTCAATTGAAAGAAAAGTCTTCTAACAATGAATGAGAATAGCGAGAAGCAAACCAAAAAAACATTGCTAGCTCACTCTGCACAAATCTGTCGATAATAAACTCTCTGCAAAATGTTCTGAAATCCACTGCAGTTTCTTGCCACAGCTAGCATCGTTATGCCGAGAGCGGGAGTCATGCTTCTGTTTTCCTTCACAAAATTTACGAGATATGGACGCTCAATGCAAACCTCTTTTTTAAGAAGTAAAAGGTCTATTCCACGTCCTGTTCTGGTCCATGATTTACTTGCTATTGAAATTAAAATTCTACTTCTGAATTGAAGATTGCATGGGACTCAAATTTCAATGCCAAATAAGTCATGGACAAGAATGGAACGTTAAATTCTCGATTCCCATATAAATCCTTACAGGTATTTGTCTATTTTTAGGCCAAACAAAATTCTAGTGTCAAAGTTAGCCTTTGACTGATAGATTAACTTCTTAATTTTGAGTATCAGCCACGTACGTTTTATTCAACATGGTGTAACTTATTTGTGACTCCCTGGTATTCAAATCGCAAGGAAAAGTAAAGGAAAGCAACATAACATTAGGAATAAACCGAGAATACACTGCAAAAGGGAAATCTGTACCGAGCAAGTCACAGCAAACTTGCAGTCTTTGAAAAATTATCGAGATTTGATTATGTTACCAATCATGAAAACGCCTCTTTGTAAATTTGTGTACAGAACCGAATCCTCAAACTGAGTCCTGGGCAAGTTCAATTTCCCTGCAAGGGCGATCGAGAGCCATATGGCAAACTTTATCTTATGGAGCAATATATCGCCTTGAACGCTAGTTGTACTGGGCAACTGGTTCGTTGAAGTCTTTCTATATTTTGGCCTAGTGTAGTTATCTGCTCAACCTGTTGCATTTCAAATCCATCATGCAACAGGTTGAACAGATAACTACACTGGGCCAAAATTTAGAAAGACTTCAACGGGATCCGGCGTGTATCAAATGTAGACTTATGACGATGAGTCTCTTGTTTCCCTGTGCCCTTTGACTTGATGATGGCGCTTCAGTCAAGAGAGACTCATAGTTTTACTCTTAAAAACCTGGCCCTATTTCGGCCCAAACTTTGCAATTCCTAACGTACCAAGCAGGTTGCAAGATTTGGAAAAGTATAATGCTGTCGAATTTTCAATTCGAATGACGCAGTTGACTAGATTTTGAACGAAGTTGCTGCAGTAGGTAGTTGAAGATTTCTCGACTGGTTTGTTTTGGTCTTAAAAACATGGAAAATGTAGCGCTGAGAGACTTATTTTGCACTTACCAGGTAAAATGACCTTCCTTCTTCAGATTTGTATCAAATTTCGTTGATTAAATGTTTGTATCAAATTTCTCGACTGGTTTGTTTTGGTCTTAAAAACATGGAAAATGTAGCGTTGAGAGACTCATTTTGCACTTACCAGGTAAAATGACCTTCCTTCTTCAGATTTGTATCAAATTTCGTTGATTAAATGTTTGCTTAACGTGGTTTTCATCGTATTTTCTTTCCGAGGAGTGACCGTGGAACAGAGCTACGGCAGTCGCTCGATCCTGATTCGATTGATCGAATAATGATCGAATGCAGGATATAGGGCCGGGTTTTTCACTGTTTCACTATGAGTCCCTCTTGAGGAAGGTTTACCGCAGGGATACAAGGGACTCATCGTCATAAGTCTATATCAAATGCCCGTAAGGAATTGAAGAGTGGCATGCAGAAATAGACCTTTTAGCTATTCTCACAACGAATGTGGATCGAACGATATTTCATCACAATTTGTAGAATTTTCGAATGTGCACCATTGCGATCGAAGCTCTAACGTCACTTTATCGAGCCTCGCGTATGAAATTGTATAAAAATATCGCTCGATCCAGGCTCTTTCGTAGAATAGCTAAAAGGTCTATTGTTTTCCAACGGCCACGGCTTTTGATAAAATCGTACGATAAATAAACTGCAGGCAAAAGCCTAACGCCCTATGTAAACTATATAAGTTTTACTTCATCGTTTTTCTTGATGTATTTCTGCTTCATGAGCTCGTTTTATGGCTATTTTATCAATTGAGATGTTGAGACAATATGTACAGCAACGTACTTCTATCTCCTTCAGATTAAAAATCAATTATCACATTGGCACACAGCACTCACCCGCCTCACGCTAGTGCGCATTCACTGACCTGTTATAACAAGCTGGTGTCATCAGCCAACGATGGATGATTGCGCTAAAATGGCGTTGAGGAATTTTTTATCAAGACCCTTTGCGGAATCGAAGAATCAGCCAGTCAAATCGTTGGAAATTCAATATGACGCAAAGCATCATGGTAAAAACAAAAAACTCATGTTCGCCATCTTTAGCACAATCGTCTATCCTCGTTGGGAGCCAGTGATCTATGGAAGTTAGCTTTCTGATTAGCCTCACGAGAAGGAGAAGCATAGTTGGTTCGAAGGTGTGAAATAATTTGATTGAAATACGCTTTAAAGGTACAAGAAAGAGTCATGGATACCTTTTGGCTTGTTTGCTTTTCCATGACGTAGAACTCTTCGGTGAGTAGCCACTGTCTTTGTATGACACTAGTTCTTCCATAAGTAATCTATGGGATATAAAAACATCAGCTCTTTGATAGATTTACCAAAGCAAATGGTATCAAAGAACAGTATATCAATTAACAACAAGCACGCATCATATTCCTGCTTTGACATACAGTTTGATTTTTCTCACTTTCTTCGCAATTGTTAAAATGGAGCATCAAGTCATAAAATGGAATGATGTTGAACACGTTAGAAGATTGCAGGAAGGCGTAGAGGAGCAGCACCCCAATTGGTCGGCTAAGGTCTTTCATCACATATGACCGAGCTCCGAAAGTTTCCTTTTGAAAGGACTCTGAGCCCGGTCTTTCTAGGAAGCAGGAAGAGGCGGGAAAGTTTTTCATGCGCGCGCATGTGGCCACAGCCAGTGAAGGAATTTATGTGTCATATCTTGAATCAATGGAAACAAATGCGAAGTCTTCTTGAACGCCATGACACATAACTCTTCATTTCCCGGAAAAGAAAAAATGCCGACTATCAGCTGTGGTGTAAACAAATAAATGTTGGAAACAGCTCTGGATATATTAAAATATCAAAATGAATATCATTTTGATTTTTCCTTTTCTACTCTTTCTTCCATATTGGCCGTTTCATTTCGCTCAAACTGTACTCCGTTTCTGAGAAACGTGCGAAGAGTTTCACTCATGCTCCTTTTCACTCCTTCATGAAGAGGAGGGGGAAAGAAATTTAGAAAAGAACTTGATATTTCTATTTCTAATTCGTTTATATACGTAAACCCTTCAGCTTAATAAAATAAATTTAGATAACAAAAATAAACCTAATTACAATCATTGCTAATCAAATATATATAAAAAACTAATCTACAGCTACTGCTGATCTTCCAGCGTGCCGTGTTTGGATTGGTTTTCAGCTCATTGAATAACTTCTTAACTGTTTTTTATATTGATACAAGGTAGGGAGCAGCCTAATATTCATAGGAATCTCGTTCCAAGCCTTCAAAGCTGTGTAAGAAAATCTCATTTTAGAATGTTCTAGATTATACTTTGGAATTTGAAGATTCTCACAAAACCTAGTATTATAGTTTGAATAATGAGATCTCCGTTGAAATTTATTCCAAAGGTTTTCTAGACATAGCCTGTTCATGATCTTATATGTCATGACTGATCGATCAAACGTAATAAGTTGTTTAACTTGTAAATAGTTCTTCGACCAGTCATCCTTTATCTTCGAAGTGTCAATTATAGAAACGGCCCTTTCTTGAAAACGCTATAATGATTCCATCTTGGAGTTGGATACACTTCCCCCATATGACATCAGCGTATCTTATATGACTCTCTACGAGCGCACGACAGACATTGCTTAGTTGAGATTGCGAAACAATGTTTTTTTAGGTTTTTAAAGACGCAAGACCCCCATGTACTTTCCCCTTGATAGCTTTAAAACTGGTCCCCCCCCCAATTAAGTCCTTGATCGATAATTACCCCTAATGATTTTGTTTTCTTCACTCGTTTTCTTTCCGAGTCATTTAATTTGAATTTTTCTTGCCCATTTATCTTATTAGGTCTTTTGAGTGCCCTATAAACATATATTCTGTTTTTGTGGATTAGCACTTAGTTTATTCAGTCTCATCCACTCAGATACTTTGCAGTTACCGCGGAAAAAGCAACAGTGGTCAGTTCTACAGTATCATTACCAGTCATGCCTAACTTACTGATCTACTGCTACACTCATTTTTTCAGAGAAGCTTGGGTCTAGGGCAGGCAGGTGGTTTCTCGACTTTGAGACACTTGCTACCTAAAGTTTCTTATGAGTTCTGTATACAATATATTTATTACTCAAAGTGTACATGTATTTACTTGTTTTGAGCACTGATCCATTCTACCGAAAAAAGTATTTGTCTAACGGCCAATAGCAATAACGTTCTTGCCTCTTCCTCTATGCCATACACTCATTTTTTATAAGAAGCCATTCATAAGAAAAAGTTGGCTCAATTTTTCAAAAATGAGAAGCCCTTGTTGCCCGCATTGAAAAGAGAAGGAACTTTTGTAGTTTGGAGGTTCTCTTTTCCCTGGTCATTCTAAAATGTTTTGATACTGTACACTATTACCTGACTGAAGATTCAAAAACGAGGCAATACAGAATCCCGCCACTCCTATTGGTTAATCGCACATTTCCCGTGGGTTTCCCGTAGCCTTGTATAATACGATACAAGGACGCGTTTTTGTCGCCGGAGCAACTGCTTTTGGCCTATGATATTTACAAATAACTAAGATGACATGACAGAAACAAAATGTGTTTGACGAAAGGAAACGGGTCAAAATTAGAACCTGTCAGGTAATAAAACTCATACTAACCGGTTTTGTTGTTGTACAGGAAAATATAAAGCCCGAGGTCTTAAAAGTACAAACCGAGCTTGCGAGGTTAGTATGCACATAGTAACAATGGCAAATATTTCAACAATTTTTTGAGTCTGAATTATGTTTAAGCTTGCTTTGAGAATTTGCTTGAGTAAATGGAATCCCTTCTAATGAAACCAGTTCCACAAATACTTTAATCCCCGCCAAAACTCGTTGAGACACTTTGCTTGAAAGGAGGAAATTTTTCAACTGAAATCTACTTGGCCATATTGTAATGAAGCTGATGAAAAATGTCATAGATGAGTTACAAATCTGTTTTTAATCAATCAACATTGAAACAGGAAATGGGGGGTTTAGCAATGGAAGGTAGTGGTTTACAGCAGGCAGGGAAAGCATATTTCAACATGAAATGCATATGTCTCAACAAGTTTTGGCCAGAATCGTAGAATTTAAGCGTTTTTGACAAAATTTCACAAAACATCGGAAACTAGCCATCTTGCAAGGTGAACCATTTGACCCTCTGATCGTCGTTACTTTTGACCTGCAAATGTTAGCACATTTTCGCTCAGCCAAGAATAGTGTGCACTTTCGAAGGAACAGCAATCAGGCGCAATTTTTGCAAAACAATTCACCGACACTGCCATGCTGACCACATGCAGGGCTGCAACTCCAGATAAAATGGTGATGAGGCATGGTCTCATTTTCTAGAAACCAGATTTTCCTTTTCCAACGATTTCTATGAATCCTTCATCAATGACGTAGAAAAAGAAAGTGATTTCCAGGCAGTGATGTCCATGAAAAAGCTTCTACTGCACCATCGTGGCACGTCCAAAGCATAGTGATTCAGAATGTGAGAATAAAGTAAGAAAATACTAAATATCGGAAAAATCAAATTTGGTCAAAACATATATCGCGATATATGGTCTTAAAGAGGATACCTTAACCCTATCAGGCCTAGGGTATTTGATGCTCTACGAACCCACGGGGGGGGCTGATTCAGCCCCCCTAATTTATTTCTGTTCTGGACAACCTAGAGCCTTGAAACTTTGCATGTGTATAGAACATCATATGGTGAACCCAAAAATGAAATCTATTTATAGATACGTCACGTGAGCTTTCCATGATGTCACATTGTTCAATTCTCAAAGTCAATAAGGTTCAGTACTAAAAATTTTCAATCGTTGATTGTGAGAAAACAAAAAGCATTAAGGATATCAGTTCAATTTCAATGGATTCTATGTCTAATTAGTATTCACTACGTGAAGAAAAATTAATAAAAAGTAATGACGTCATCACACAGGAATGCAAAGAATGTGAGCATGCGTAGTGCCAAAATCAGCAAAACCATACGCTCAAATTGAAAACTAACTAATTGGTTGGATAGAGCATCAAATGTAGTATGTATTACCTTCTTTTCATCATTTTATCACATTATCTGTAGATTTCATTAGGAATTATTCAAAATTTTACACATACATTTCTCGAAAACTGATCGCGTTTACCCCCTAGAATGAAATTGATTTTTCAAAAAATTAACTTTTGATCGTGACAAGGATAAAAACTAAAAGTGAGAAAGTTTCGGCTTTGTAAGTGCACTTGGTAAAAATCTACAGACAAAAAACCACTAGGGGGGCTGATTCAGCCCCCCTAGGCTTGATAGGGTTAAAGGACAAATCCAAGGTTGGTATAATTGTTGATTATTCAAGGTATACTGTTGTGAATGGTGTGTAGTACTTTTTTCAACTTTTTTCTCTTTTAATCTGCGAAACTACCGGGTGTCTCAAAAAAAAGTACCCCCTTTTGACTGGAAATAGGGACGAAATCATAAGATATCATTACTCTCCGAGTGGACAGCTAAATTTATCAATCTTCAACTTAGATCCACATACCTTGCATTTAAAAATTGGCCACCAAACACTGGAGATACAAGCTTGCAAAGTCAAAATTTACAGTGCACCCGAAACCAGAGGTTTTGTAAAAGGGCCTAGCCATAATTTGCTATCACAGGCATGTTGCACAGGAATTTCGACTTTGACCTTTAGCTTTTTCCATTGAAAAGAATTATACCTTGAAATGCTTCAATTGAACTACAAATAGTTATTCCTTTGAGGAATCAATCCGTGCATTGCATTCTACTCCAAGTGTCAAAGAAGAAGAAAAGGAACACATGCATGCTCATTTGGGAGAAGTTGCACGACTTCATCATTCTAAACACATTTCTGTTATATTTGTTTCATCAGGGCGATTTCCACGAGTATTTTTTATTCTTTTCGAAAGCAAAAAACTGAAAGTTAAAGTTTACAGGTGCTTTGCAAAAGATCTATAATACAAATCATGGCTAGGCCCTTTTACAAAACCTCTGGTTTTGGGTGCACTGTAAATTTTGTCTTTGCAAGCTTGTATCTCTGGTGTTTGGTGGACAATTCTTAAATGCAAAGTATGTGAATCTAAGTTGAAGATTGATAAATTTAGCTAACTACTCGGAGAGTAATGATATCTTATCGCTTCGTTCCTATTTCCAGTCAAAAGGGGGTACTTTTTTTTGAGACACCCGGTACATATTTCAATCTGCAAAGAAGTGTGAAATGACGTCACTTTATGTTGACCTGAACGAGGCTGCCAAATGTGTTGATATCATATCACTCACATTGCTAGCCTCTTTATAGCGCCCACGCATGCACACTCGTACAAAATACAAAATGGCGACGATACTTGGCCTAACTTACGAAGATCCATTGACCAATTTATGAAAGTTGGAGGCATCAAAAGTTGGAAAGAACTAACGATTGGTGTTTAGCAGTTAGTGAGGTTGCTTTTTATCAATAATTTTATCAACCCTGGACTTGTCCTTCAAGGTTCAAAATAAGGCAAAAAGTAGACTTTTGTGATTTCTGAGTCCGGAGATATTTGCTAGCAAAGTTGGATGAAATTGACATTGTTTACTTTTCAAACAAGGGCAGATTTTGTAATACAATAGCATCAGTCGCTTTGGTTCACACCTCAATTCAAAGAGATTAACGAATACAGAGAAAGAAAATTCTCTCAACAAGTAATTCAAAAACAAACATAGCCGCAAAATTGCCCTGGAACCAGTGCGGCAAACTCTCACTTGGTGCGGGCGAAGGAAGGTTTTTATTTAATTATTCATTTATTTATTTCACATGTTTAAGGTAGGTAGCCCTTCAACACTGTTGATTTTCAAGGGGCCTTCCATTTAAACAGCTTACAAACAAAAAGAAATCTAAAACTAAATTAACCTAATTACAATTCGAAAAATACGTACTACTAAAAAGCCTATTCAAAACCCTATTAAAATCTAAAGTAAATATCTACAATAAAAGAAAATCCCAACCACCATCACATATTTACAACTAAACAGGGACTGTTTAAAGCTGTACAGGGAGCATGCCTACTTACACTCAGCTGTGAGGCCATTCCAAGACCTTGCACCTCTAAAGGAGAAACATTTCTGTCCATTTTTTTAGTTTTTCTTAGGTAACCTTAGGTCAGTTGCTGTATTCCTAAGATTCCTGGAGGACACCTGGGATGTTTTTGTAAAAAAGATTACACATGTAAGGCGGGGCCAGCTCATGAAGAGATTTGAAGACCATGATATTTGACTCACTAGCAATTAGCTCTTCTATGGTCTTCCAGCCAAGTTTCTTTATGAGTGGCCTGCCTGGGGCATCAAAACTGCTGCCAGTTACAATACGAGCAGCACGGTTTTGTAATTTTTGCAGCTGGTTGATCTCAGTCAAGCCACAACAGCCCCATACAGAATAACAATGGCGAAAGTGTGGCTCCACAATACCTGTGTACATGGTCTTCAGAGTTTCTTCTGGGAGAAGAGATTTAACATGCTTCAAAAAGCCAACACCCCTGGAGACCTTAGAAGAAACAGTCTGAATGTGCTCCTTCCAATCCAGGTTGTTGTCAATCTGAACACCAAGATATTTAGATTTTTGAACAACTTCCAGTTCATTGTCCCGGATTCTTAGCTTCAAAGATTCTCCTTCATTTGCCAGAGTTTCATGCTTTGGTTTTGTGGAAATCAGCATGGAATGTGTTTTCATTACATTAAGTGAAAGCTTGTTTCCTTTAAGCCATTTTTCAACTTGTGCAAGGTCACTGTTAATGGCCTCATTCAGCTGAGTGATGTCAGAGGACTGATGGCAAAGGCTCGTGTCATCAACATACATGGATACACTTGATTTACGGACAGCTTGTGGGAGATCATTAATACAAATGAGGAAAAGAAGGCGCCCAAGACATGAGCCTTGAGGTACAACAACATTTATTCCCTCCACTGATGAGTCAACACCATTAACCCTGGAAAATTGTTTTCGATTGGAAAGGTAGGATTTGAAGCATGCCAACTGCTGCTGCTGAATGCCATAATATTCTAGCTTTCTGCATAGTATGTCATGGTCAGCTGTGTCAAATGCCTTTTTCAGGTCAATAAATACTACTGCCACTAACTTTCTAAGATCCAATCCATTGTACCAGTCATCAGTGTTTTTAAGCAAACATGTTACTGTAGAATGAAGGCGTAAAAAGCCAGACTGTTCCAAGGAAAAGTAGCCATTATCATTCATGTGTTGGTACAATTGGTTGGCCACAAGTCTTTCAAAGAGCCTCGAAATGACTGGTAAATCCGAAATAGGCCGATAATTCGACTTTTCAGTTTTGTCTCCCTCCTTGAAAATTGGTGTAACTCTGGCCAAGTTCCATGAAAGAGGTTATGCTCTTATAACGAAAGAAGAAGGGTAAATCAAAGCTTTGTCTCGCGGACTTTGTTTATTTGATTCAGGAGCTGAGGAGTAACTGTCTACATTTGAGCGACAAATATGCAACTATAGCAATGCCCTCTGCTCGGCTTCTGAATAACGTAAGCAAAATCCGCCAGGCGGAGCTTTAGTTTTGCCCTTCTTCTTTCGTTGTAAGAGCATAACTTCTCTTTAAAACCTCCCTTCGTACGCACCAAGTCAGAGTTTGCTGCACTGGTTTCAGGGCAGCTTTGCGGCTATGTTTGTTTTTGAATTACTGGTTGAGAGAATTTCCTTTGTCTGTATTCGATAATCGCTTTGAATTGAGGTGTGAATCAAAGCAACAGATGCTATTGTATTACAAAATCTGCCCTTGTTTACTTTCATGTAGCTTTTGGTAGATTTCAACAGAATGCTAATTTCAACAACAAATTCATTTGTTAATATCTCTGTCCAGGGTTATCCGATTTTAGCTCTCTTTGTTTCAATTGATGATAGAACTACATGTCAGCTTACAAAGAAGTCGGTCATTGCCTCTTCTGGTAAGCATTTTTTGTTTTCTTGATATTTTTCTTAAATGCACTTATTTTCCTGGAATTGACACCAAACATGCGTAATTTGAAATTAAAAGTACCAAATAAAATAATTAAGAAAAAATATGTCTGCCAAACCAAGATTTTATCAAAGTAGCACATTTCACCAGGTAGTCTACCACAGGAATCATTCAGGATTGTGCAGAGCGCAAAACTGTGTTATTTCTAATGTGTCCACAACCACTTTTTTGCTACTTTGGACCCCCATTATTATGATGTTTACCTTCAGACAAAGGCAAAACATGCAATCCAGACTTGAGAGATACAATCCTGAAAGGTTTTATCCTCTCTAAAAGTGTTCTGATATAAGTGAGAGAAAACATGAAGTCACTGCCTCCTCCGCAGAGACTTTTTGTGGCTTAAGGTAAGGTTAACATCTCTCCGAACTTTTTGTGACTATGATATTTAGCTACCTATACCCTCTGGTAATGAGAAAATTTTTGGTAAACGGCGAATATCTGCTGCGTTTACCATATACGGGCATTTTCCAAAACGGAAGTTACAGCTTGTTTGAATTACG
Source organism: Aurelia sp. 4 Dawson et al 2005 (assembly GCA_964019985.1). Taxonomy (NCBI): domain Eukaryota; kingdom Metazoa; phylum Cnidaria; class Scyphozoa; order Semaeostomeae; family Ulmaridae; genus Aurelia; species Aurelia sp. 4 Dawson et al 2005. The sequence goes on along the minus strand of OZ026492.1, from coordinate 27,032,535 downwards.
TGTACCGTAGCCTTTACTGTTTTCCTTCTACATCTACACCTACTGTTTATGTTACATCTACTGTTTTCCTTCTTCGAAATGGCGTCATTTTATTAAGATTATCACAATGAAAAGGACTTTTCGTAGTAAGGTGATAGTAGAATGTGTAGAATTTTCATGTCATACCTTCAAAAGACGGAGGTCGCACCCTTAATTGGCAACAATGTCATATAATTTCTCACTTTGTACATTAAACGATATCCTTTTCATTGAACATATGAGAAAACCTCCCTGCTACGATTCTCTTTTACCTACTTTAAACGCACTGCCAGTGTTTGACATGAATGGATTGATTGCTGAAATGGGGGTCATGTCAGTCAAATTGTTTTCATAATTTTCTACTCTTAGTCGGCTATATATCAATTCTTACCTCATATCATATCCCTGTCTTCCCCGTCACTGCTATCTTTCTACTGCTATGCGGAATTTTAGAAATAAATGTCCACAAAAAGAAATGGATTTTGTTCAGCATCTATCGTCCACCATCTCAAACTGTGAATTATTTCCTTGATGAGATGGGGAAAGCAATTGATCACTATAGCAATCGTTATGAAAACTTTGTCACTTTAGGTGATTTTAATATTGAAGAAAAACAAGCAGAAATAAAAACGTTTATGGAAATTTATCAACCAAAAAGTCTCATAAAGAACCTACTTGTTTTAAGTCTGATAATCCTAAATGAATTGACCTTATTCTAACTAACAGATCTTCTTCATTTCAAAATTCAAGTACGATTGAAACAGGATTATCGGACTTTCATACTATGATAGTAACTGTATCAAAGGATGGCTATATCAAATTAGGTCCCAAAATAATTTTCTATAGGGATTATAGTAAATTTGAAGTAAAGAACTTTAGACAGGCACTTAAGGATAGTCTTAATGGGATGGATAGCAAGGATGCAGAGTTCTCTGAATTTACAGTTCTGCAAAGCGAGGATACCTTACATTCCTGACAAAGGACATCATGGAAGCTTTCAGATATTGAGTTGAGCCACCTTCCTTATTATACTGGCAGGGGATGTTCACAAAAATCCAGGACCAGTCAGAAATCCATGCTCTGTTTGCAATAACCCAGTAGCATCCACACATAGGGCACTACCATGCGATTCTTGCAAAAAGTCATACCATATTGGAAAGAAATGCGGAACTAGAAAGCCTAACATTTAAATTCAGATGAAGACAAACAGTGTCAAGTGGACTTGTCCTGCATGCTCAATCCCAAGATGCCAAATACGAGAGCCACCATTAGCCATGCAGATAAATGAAGATATGAGGCCTAACAGTTTGGAAGACAATTCAAAAATGGGTATAAATGGAACGAAAATTGCACATCTTAATGTTAATCGTTTACTATTTAAGCTTAGATTGAAATGCTCTTGCATTACTGCCATCTAGATATACTTGCAATCACTGAGACACACTTAAACCGGAAAGTATCTGATAATGAGATCTCTGTTGATGGTTAGAAAACAGAAAGATTCGACAGAGAAGGTAAAAGTGGAGGAGGCTCCTTGCATTACTACAGAAGCTGCCTAATTGTTACCCCAGTCAAAGAGGTAAATGACACCAAAGAAACTGAATCAGTGTGGATTGAGTTATGCCTACAGTCCTAAAAATTCTTGATTGGTTGCACGTAGAGACCACCAACGGATGCAGCATTTTACGATCATTTTCAAAAATACTAAACCACCTGTGAACAAAGCGAAAGGACATCATAATATTAGGTGATTTTAATTCTGATTTACTAAGCAAGGATAGCTCCAAAGAAAGTACACAGGCAGGTAAAAATATAAAGCGAGTCTTAAAGGCGTTTGACTTTCACAACCTGACAGATAAACCAATTCGTATCTCGGAATCATCGAAGACATTTTATCGACTTCATAGTAGTAAGTGATAAAATAGAGAAGTCAAATAAAATCATCAGGTCAGGAACATTTGCAACAGCAATTTCAGACCATAGATTAGTTTACTGCGTATTGAATATACAGAAGATGCATAACAAACCTCAGCTTAAGTATGTTAAAGACAGATAGAGATTCCACGAAGAAAAGTTTAGAGAAATGTTAGACCAAGTCCCTTGGTGGGTCATAAGTACCTTTGAAGAAATAGATGATGCAGTAGACAGAGCAGAAACCGAGGACGCATGCGCAAAGACTCGTAACTTTGAGCCTCTCTAGCTCCAGGCAACAGATCCCAAAGTTAGGCAACACTTGATATTCTCTTCCCAGGGCCTTAGACCGTTGATTTGTCACTTCAAAAAGCTTATCTATTCAAACACTTCCTTCCCTCTGAATGGTTGATGACGTCATTTTACGCAGTTTCTGCTCTGTCGATGCAGTATACTGTTGTGAGGCAATGTACAAGGATGTCATAAATGAGTTTATAACCTACAGGTTAGCAAACATTCGACCTAATAATCTGCCTTTGGTCTACAGAGAAATCAAGAAAGCAATAAATTTGAAATACTAAGCTCTAATAAAATGGCAAAGAAACAGACAAGATATGAAACTGAAGGACGAATATAAATCTTTAAGAAATAAGGTCAACTACATGCTTAGAACAGCGAAAGCCGAGTATTGAAAGGAGCAATTTAACAAATCAAATAGTTCCAGACAGTGAGCAGACGGACGAATAGTTCAGGCAGACAGTGAGCAAAATGACAGGGAAGTCTAAGCCTAGTAATATCCAAGCATTAAAGAATGACCTGGGAGAGCTTGTTACAAACGACTCTGGAAAGGCTGAGCTTTTGAATAATTATTTTCCTGACGTTGGAACGAAGCTAGCATCAAGCTTTCCAAGAGAAGATGACAAAAATTGTACGATACATATTACTCGAGTGACACCTGCTTGCGAAATGTTTTGAGGGCGATACAATTTATTTGGCACATCAAATTGCAGTCCTAAATCCAGACGAATCCATGGGAGTTGATGAAATAGCCCCAAGAGAACTCAAGGCTGCAAGCCATTCTATCTTGAGAGGGTTAAAGCTCGTGATTGATATGAGCTTTGGGGAAAGCAGATTCTCCCAGCTATGGAAGACTGCAAAGCTAAAAAGTGCATTCAAAAAAGGATCAAATGTTGAAAGGCAAAACTGCAGGCCATTGTCACTACTTAGCATTCCTAGTAAGAAACAGGAGGGTCAAATTTGCAAGACTGTAGACAAGCATCTTGACATGAATGGTGCCATAACTCCTTACCAGTGGGGATTTAAAAGGGTACAGCCACAGAGGGACTACTCCTATTGATGACTGAAACATGGAAAAGGTCTTAGATAAAGGTTGGATTGGTTGTGCATTGCTTATTGATTTTCGAAAACTTTCGACTCAGTGAGTCATACCATAATGAAAGCAAAACTACAAGATTTTGAATTTACATGAAAAGCATACGGAATGCTTGAAAGCTTCCTTGATGTCAGGCAACAATTTGTGGAATTGAATGGTACAAGATCAGGCATGAGAGATTACCTATGGGGTGCCGCAAGGCTCACTCCTAGGCCCAAGACTATCTGCCATGTATATTGATGATCTGCCCGATCATATTACAAAAGGGGACGTCTATCTATTTGCTGACGATACAACAATCTATTATGTTGGGTAAAATATGGAAGACGTCGTGGATACACTAAATGAAATTGGGATAGAGATAAAACATTGGTGCGGGAAAAATCGGCTAACAATCCACAGTGACAAATCTGAAGTAATGATTATAACCAGACAAGATTTTGTTGGCCCTTTGCACTAAGTAAGGATCGGTGATAATATCACTACGTATAGAAACAGTGCAACATCCTTGGGTGTTACAATAGAAAATCATCTAAAATGGGACCAACACATAAAGAAAGTCGTAAAATCTTATAGAGCAAAAATGAGCCAATTTAGGAGAATGACATACCTCCCAATCGCCAACCAAGAAGAGATCTACTTTAAAACCGTGATTGCTGTAACGTACGGAATAGTAGTTTGGGGAACATGTTCTCAAGCACTCATGTCGCAACTTGAAAGAATTCACGCTAGGGCTGATAAACTCAGTCACAAATTACCAAAGAATACTTCGGATGAGGAAGCATTGTTGAATGCGAATTGGGATAGGCTAGATTACATCTACAAGAGGCGAATGCTGACGATCATGCACAAAGTATGTCATGATGACTGTCCCGAGGATTTCAAACAGCTCTTTGACAAAAGCTGTGGCAGGTATGAGCGAAATAACACACTTGTTGTGTCTCGAGTAGCAACGGAACAAGGAAGGATGTCAGCAAAGTTTCGTGGTCTAGATCTATGGAATCAATTGCCAGAGACTCCGAGATCAAGTCATAATCAAGAAACTTTTAAAGGGACATTAAGATGGCAAAATCAGCCATAAAAACATCAAGTTTCCAGAAAGAAGCATCTGTAATAACATTCAAACAACAAGATTTTATTTATTACTAACTATTTTTACTTTTTAATACTGTACTCTGTTTTCCATAAATTCTAGAACTAACAATTTTAAAATGGACTGTAAAAGTAGGTTAGGTGAATATACTTAGATAGCAGGTCCACATCAGCAGCGCTGCCGTTGTTTACAACCCGCTAAAACAAATAACTTATGCATGTATGCATGTATGCATATATGCATGTATGCATATATGCATGTATGTAAGAATGTATGTATGTATGTATGTATGTATGTATGTATGTATGTATGTATGTATGTATGTATGTATGTATGTATGTATGTATGTATGTATGTATGTATGTATGTATGTATGTATGTATGTATGTATGTATGTATGTATGTATGTATGTATGTATGTATGTATGTATGTATGTATGTATGTATGTATGTATGTATGTATGTATGTATGCAACACTCCGAGTACGGTAAAGGTGCCAGAAAAAAACCTTTTATGATAAATTGCGTATGGGAGCGGCGTTCGTGCAGATTTATGAGGCCCGCCTGGATTTCTGTCATTTTTCATACAAAAAGTGATCGCCATTTAGATTATTTCTGTCGAATAAACAAGCCACTAAAAGAGTATTTCAAGTAGCGAAGTCAAATTTAATTATATATTCCATTCATTTAAATGGAGGCGCGTTAAGTTCAGTTTTCCATGCCACCTTATGCAATGCTTCATGAAATACGACTACATTGAAAAACATTTGAATTGGATTTCTTCATATCGTAAAAATGAAAAATTTGGCACATGACTCAAAAGCCTTGGGCCCGACTGCATGTTTGGATAACAGCCGCTACTCAAATCATGGAAGATTACTTGAATAAAACCGATAGCTCTTACCTTCCTATCTGAAGCGTTGGCTCAGTGGAGTAGACTTTACCTTTGAATCCAGTGTACTGTAAGCAAGCGAAAGTGCATTAACAGTAAAATGTTTACAAATTCTTTTCAAATTTTTTTCAGATTGCAACGGGCTGCATAACTGAAATAATACTTTCAACATTGTTGACAAATTCTAACATATTATCGAAAATGACAGGAGAAATTAAACAAATTAAAATGGTACTTTCGTCATTCAGCAGTGCTGTTCAGACGATATATAGTTTCGAATATAACTGCAGAATGACCAAAACAGTCTGGAATTTCGTGAAAATTTGTGGATGACAAGACTCGACAGCGGAGAACCTCATGGTCTCAACGGTAGTATGAATGAATTCGGGAAAACATATTACAAACTTTAATTTTTTCCCCCACACCTTAGTATCAATTTAGCTTACGGTATCTGTTTTCCCACCAAAATCGAGCTTTACTTTTAGGGACCTGTTAATTGGATAGCTGATAGAACGTGACATGCTCTAATGCACGGCCGACAACATAACGTAACATCCTCTAATATACTAGAAATTGGAAAAACCACCGGGCATGCATATTGAGCAATGCTTCCGTGCAGCGGAAACTCTGGACGGGCAGCAGTGGCGGCATCAATTGTTGTTACTGTTGTTCCTTTGTCTGGGGTTTCTGATGTTCAGTATCATGCACCTATGCTAACCTGGCATCCAACGTGAAACGGACATGCTCTAATGCACGGCCGACAACATAACGTAACATCCTCTAATATACTAGAAATTGGAAAAACCACCGGGCATGCATATTGAGCAATGCTTCCGTGCAGCGGAAACTCTGGACGGGCAGCAGTGGCGGCATCAATTGTTGTTACTGTTGTTCCTTTGTCTGGGGTTTCTGATGTTCAGTATCATGCACCTATGCTAGCCTGGCATCCAACGTGAAACGGACTCTAGCATGTATCAGTATTCGATAGTTCATTTGTAGCTTTTTTAGTTGTTAATTAGTATCAATTTTATATTGCATTTTTTCTTTCCATCTATTTTGTAGTATTTATGTCCAGTTTTATAAATGTGATTGTTAATGTCCTATATCGACTGAAAGAATCAATGGTGTAGTTGGCACATTCCTGTACGTCGTGCGTCGTGCGTCGTGCGTCGCGCGTCGTGCAGTGTGCGTAGTGCAGTGTGGTTCGTGCAGTGTGCACGGTGTAATTCACGGAATCCATAACTGGGGAATTTGGGAACCGGAATTTCGGAATTATGAAATTATGGAATTCGGAGATGAAGCATTATTGGAACTAAAGAGGCAGTTGCACCGTTCTGGCATATTTCTAACAAGTTTCCATATTTTTTATAGGTTTTTCCTGTTTTAATTGTAAGATGACTTAAAAAAATTGAGATTTTTTGCAGGGAAACAAGCATCAGAGAGGTCGCTCCCACCGTCAAAAGTTTGCCAAGTTGCTTAGGCCAAGCATCCAAATGCTGTTGGGAAATCGCAGATTGACTAGGGATGGACAGGGGTTTGCCGCCTGGTTATCAAAAAGCTAGCCTCTTCTAATTCCCGACAGTTGCCGTCATACCCACTTTTATGATGAATTTTGGCGGAAAACTACCTATTTTAGACAATTTTTTGCCAATCTCTGGAAAACCCACCCATTTGTAACAAAAATTTGCCGAAAAAAGGAAAATTGTTTAGAGAATTTTGGACCCAAAAATCCACCCATATGGGCGGCACATACCCGTACCCTAAACATGTTATGTTACACCCCTGAGAAAAGACTTAACATTTCGTTTCAAACTGTTCGCATAAGTGCCAACCTGTGTTACAGAACTTGCTCAGGCTCTGCCAATCGCTGATTCTACCAGATGTCTTTACAGTAGAGAATTCACGTTCAATGAGATCACAACAATTGACGTTTATCAAAATATCCTCATGAAATCAATCTCCGACTAATACACGTTCTGCTGTTTCCATACACGATTCTTAATAACTCAACAATATTCTTCTTCTAACAATGATATTCCATCAGTCTGTACGTTCAACTGCTTATTGCTATCTTGTAATCGTTCTAGACAGTCCTTCTTCATCGACAATCTTCTCTCAAATTATCCTCTCTTACACTGCTTGTCATCAGTTTTATACTCTAGTTTGTCCATTGTTCCATCCAACCAATAAGATTTGTACTCAGGAAAGGATGTGTTTGTTACCTATGCAAAAGCATTTTTCCCCACGGCGAGCCTCTATTCAGCCTCCCCTAAATATATCTCAAATATGTAATAAATCACTCTTATCTAAGGTTAAATGATGTTCTCCAATTAGTAAGGTTCTATAGCTTTCTGTGTTCCTGTTAAGTAAACAAGGTTGTTACGGAAATGCGGATTACTTCAATGAGTACAATCATCCGACCACATATCAGTCTTTGTATTCTAACAACTTCCAATAAGCAAGGGACAGAAATGTTTTTTATGCGCGCGCATTGTTGCATAATCATCGGTTGGATATGAGGCTACTTGTTCACGTGATGCTGGAAAGGCGGGAAAGGTGAAAATACAGCGGATTTGTTGACATTTCGTGAAAAGAAGAAACACAAATATGCCATCGCTTCCTTCGGAAACCATCACGAACGGCGAACTATTATTTAATAATCATTTGATAGCTGTCTTGTTTCCTAATCTTTTTGTGAAATGAATTATACTGTGTGTGGAAAGGAAACGAATATGATCAACAATAGAAACTCATAAAGTGGAAGGAAATTGCTAATTTGCAAAACACATGATTCGAAGTAAACAAGAAGATAGTAAACTATTTGAATAAATCCATAAGGGGAAATTACTACACATGTGAACATAAAACAAGATTTTTCTCAATTTTTATTTGAGCACTGATGCTTCTGACTTCTGACATGCCAACAATCTGCTCCTCATGAGACTCTTCTTGGGGTTACACATGTTGACAGTATGGGTATGTATCACCTATATGGGTGGGTTTTGGGCCCAGAAACATGACTGGGCTTAACTGAATTGGCAAAAATTATTGCAAAAAATCATTCAGAGTGGGTACAAATTCTTGGTTTCTCATAATTTTCAGTCTCTCCTTGGTAGGCCTACACACAGAAAAACACAAATCAAACTCAAATTGCATTATAAGATAAATCAGAGCAGAAGATGTTCAACACACAGTTATAAAACTTGGATCGATTTCTTATTTTCCACTCCATAAAATAGATGCAGATGCTACCAATTTGATTTGCTCCTCAATCATGTGCTCCAATGCTACTCTCAGTTCAGAAAAGGCAGGTCTACAGGGATACACAGAAAATAAACACGGTGGGCGGAAAACCTTGAATGGGAGGCCAAGAATGAATGAGGCACACACATATTTTTTTTATAAGAAACTGCTTACAAGAACTCAATTCTCAGATCACCAAAAAATTAAAAAAACTCTAGTACTGGAAAAATATCACTTGTGGAACTATCTATTTCTAACAAAGGAAATCTTTGACATGTTTTACTTTATGTCACTTGTTTCCTCTATCATAATACTTGAAATGTTCTTGAGTGATGTCTAAAAACTGGAAAGTTTCCAAATACTGTAAAATTGATTTGAAAAGTTCACAAGGGCACAGTTCGTGAACATGAAGATTGTTTTGGAACCTTATTTGGAACCTTTGGAACCTATTGAGGAATAGTTTAAAGATTGTTTCCGATTGATTCAAGCTAAATCCTTAGCACTAGCCATGATCAAATCGGTTAGCTTTTTCTGGGACATCCGGTACGTAAAAAACATTTCTGTAAAACAGATATTAAATTCTTCGTCTGGTTTGTGTCGAATTCGATAGAATCCTAATTTGATCCCGAGTGTTTGTATCCTACACTATTTATAGATTCTAAATCATTTCCACTTGCCATTATTATCTTTTCCACTCCATCGCGCTTATGTTATGTTGTTGGCCAGAGCTTTTGCCTCACCCCTGAAGCCTCTTCAGCGACTGATTGAATTCGATTCTTCGATCCCATTTCAGTTTCATATCGTATTCGATCTTCAATAAATTAATTTGGCGAACGACGAATTAGAACGTCTAACTATTATCAAAAATTGTTAGCTCAATCGGCGTGACAAAAAGTCAATGATTCTGTCGTACTCACTTCTGTTATGAATGGCAAGGCAAGCATGTTGTGATAATTGGAAATCATGACGATATCTACTTCTGACAAGTCCACAACACCAGGCTAAAAAAAAGAGAGATTGAATCATTGGATCAATAAATAAGTCAGTCACAAAATCAAACATTAACCAATCAATCGATCAATCCATCCATCCATCCATCCTCCATCCATCCATCCATCCATCTATCAATCCATCAATCCATCCATCCATCCATCCATCCATCCATCCATCCATCCATCCATCCATCCATCCATCCATCCATCCATCCATCCATCCATCCATCCATCCATCCATCCATCCATCCATCCATCCATCCATCCATCCATCCATCCATCCATCCATCCATACATCAAATGATTAAGCAGATAAATAAATAAATAAGTAAATAAATCAATCAATCAATCAATAAACTCGTTTAAGTGAAATGTGAACTGAAGTGAAATTATGTATCGACGTAAATGAATAGCACTGGCTGAATGACAAAGATACAACTTAAATTTGTTTGATGTCTCCTCTCATTGTCGAGTTATCCACCGATCTTAAGTATCAGCAGATGATGCAACTTTGCCTCCAGATCATCAGGACAATGTTTAGAGATGTTGCTTCACAGTTTCTAGGAGAATTACAGTTATTAGAAAACACGCAGCTGAGAAGTATGGATTGAGAGTAAATCATTGATTAAATAGTATGATGTTTACCGGGCGACCCACAAAACTTTATGAGCTAGGTTGCACATAGCTTCGTGAAAGTGAATGTTATGAACAACAAAAACAAGCTATCAGCATAAGAACTTAGCTATCTTTTGATATGTTACTTGGTCATTTAAAGTTGGGACTACCCTGTGATCAAATAGTTTCAAACATATGGCAATTCATTCATTTCTCGGACGTTCCCATCTCTTTTTGGTTTTGGAAGATGTGAAAGAAGGGAAATTCCAAATTTGCTTTGGAGTGCGAAATATGAACGAGGAACAGGGGTCAATTATTCTCAATCAAAAGATTTTCCGAGACAATTTCAAATCCACCTCTCAATCAAGTTTTCGCAAAATGTAGACTGAAAAACAGGCATGATGATTATTTCACTCTTATTGAGAAATTTAGGAGCTGACACTTTCCTTCAATCTCGGTTCGCAGGTAGCAATCATTGCTTAAAATGACCAAGCTGCATCTCAAAAGCTAACCTAACCTTTCAACTAAACGATGATTTAAAGAATTTTCCTATAACTTTTGAACTTTTGAGTTTAGCGGACCAGTTATTATTTAGCTCGTGAAGTTTTTTTTGGGTTAACCGGTCGAAAGGAAGATTCATCGATACAGGCTCAACTTTACTGCACATCACCCTTAATTTTCAGATGTCAAAAGATAATGAATGACATATGCTTTGCATGAATAATTTGCCGAAAAGGCTTGGCTATCCTTTGAGATACTGTATAGTCACTTCTAATTCACAATTACAATCTTCAGAAACGCATACAAAGGACTTAGAATCTTACATTGCACAACCAGAGTGAAATGTCGCTATCATTTCCATTAATTAAACTGTCATTTACGTACAACAAAAGGATTTGAAATCGGCTGAGGAAATCTAGTGCTTGCTTGCAAAGAGCCACTGCAGCTTTTGAAATTTCGCATTCCAAAGCCAGTTTGGCAATCTTTCAAAACAAAAGCGAGAAAGATGCTGATAGTTCTGGCGATGGCTGAAAAATGACAAATTTTGAGTATTTTGAAACTGCGTTTGGAGAGTAATAACAACTTCAGGTATAAGTACCTCAAAAAACATGGTACCTCAAAACGTACATTAACAAAATGTTCCTTAACTTTCAAAAACAATAGCAAATCTGAAACTGATTGTTATTTTGTATTCACAATGGTTATATCTTTTGGAAAATTGCTAACAATTGCATTGTTTTCATTTTCTGTTAAAACCAAGGCGTAGCATTGCTGATTCCCGATGGATTTAAAACTACAAATTTTCACTGAATGTATTGTCCTTGTCAGTGAAAACAGGAATTCCGCATAGAACTAAACATTTTAAAGAAATTCAGAAGCAAATAGGTACTAAATAGGTTGCTGAATTTGTACGTTTTGAGGTACACATTGCGTACACATACTACACATACTACATTGCGGTACGAATGATTTGCACACGAAACAATCCCCCTGGACTATAGCCGAAGATATCATTGAACTCGCTAAGGCGATGGAAAGCAAAGACACTGAAGTGCTGGTCTCAAGCATTATTCAAAGAAGAGACAAGTTTAATGATAAAGCACTGGAAGTCAATAAGGCTCTGGAAAGAGAATGCGAGCGTATGCGGCTGGGATTTATTGACAACTCAAACATTGACCCAGAATCTCATTTAAATGGAAGCGGACTGCATCTTAATATGGAAGGAACAATCATACTAGCTAACAATTTCATAAGGGCAATGGGTTACTGACTGAATAGTGAAGGTTATGATGATAAAGAGCAACCTCCCCCTCCCTCAACTCCCCTTGAGCTACCACTTTTAGAAAATGATCCCCTTTTAACCAAAGATGATTTTCCCAGTAGCCAGCAGCAGCCTTTAGTTTTAGAGACGGAAGACATGGATGGAAAATCTGTGCCTGGGAAATTAAAAGCAAATAATGTAGGACGCTTGATAATTGGCTACATCAATATCAACTCAATAAGGAACAAGTTTGAAGGTTTAGTGGAACTTGTTGATAGCAATATCGACATTTACATGATAGCGGAAACAAAATTCGATTCTTCCTTTCCTATTGAGCAATTTTCCGTCCATGGCTTCAGTAAACCCTTTCGATTAGACAGGAACAGTAACGGCGGTGGGCTATTAGTTTATGTCAGAGATGATATTCCTTCATTCCAGCTAAAGTCTTTCAGCTTTAAAGATGACATTGAATGCATTTGCTTTGAGATAAACCTTCGTAGAAAGAAATGGGTCCTTTTTGCATATATCGACCACCGTCACAGGTTTACTTCTTCGATGAGTTAGGCAAAGCAATAGACCATCATAGCGAAAAATATGAAAATTTTATGCTTGTTCGTGACTTTAATGCAGTTGAAACGGATCAGGAGGTAATCGACTTTATGAATCTTTTCGAACTCAAGAACCTCGTTAGAGAGCCTATGTGTTTTAAGTCCAGTAACCCAAGGTGCATTGATTTGATGTTGACAAATAGAGGGAGGAACTTTCAACAAACAACAGCTATTGAAACTGGATTATCAGACTTTCACAAAATGGTCGTTACAGTTTTGAAAACTTCTTTTGACAAGCAAAAACCGAACGTAGTTAGCTACAGAGACTATCGAAACTTTAGAGATGAAGTATTTCGACAGGATCTTCAGAAAGAAATTGCTGACCTTGATGTACAACGTTTGACTTACACATCTTTTCAGAGTGCCTTTGGACATGTCTTAGATAAGCATGCACCGATGAAAAAGAGGTACATTCGTGCAAATGACAGCCCATTTATGAACCGAACTCTTCACAAGGCGTTCATGCTACGCACGAGACTAAAGAATAAGTATAATAAGAATAGAACAGCTGAAAACTGGGATGCTTTCCGCAGACAGCGCTATCTTTGTGTTAAAATGACCCGTAAGGCAAAAAGAGATTTTTATAATCAAACTGATATTTCAGCAGTTACAGACAATAAAAAAATTTTGGAAAACGGTCAAACCTTTTATTTCGGATAAGAGCTCATCAAAATCACGAATAACGTTGGTTGAAGAAGGGAAAATTGTGTCGAACGAGTCTGATGTGGCTGAAACGTTCAATAACTTTTTTGTCACAATCACTGATTCTCTTGGAATTATCGAAAATGAAAATATTATTCTTGCTTCTGAAGATTTCAGTGACCCCATCGATGAAATAGTGTTTAAATTTTCGAGGCACCCAAGTACTCAAAAAATTCGCTCACTCGATGTAAACAATGGTTCTTTCTCATTTGAAAAGGTTTCAATTGAAAATATCAAACATGGGATTAGTGAACTAAACCCCTCTAAAGCAACCACTTTCAAGAGTATCTCTCCAAAGTTGTTACAATCTGAGTCGGAAATAGTTTCTGAACCCTTGCAAATCATATTTAATAACTCAGTAGAACATTCTTCCTTTCCCGATGAATTGAAATTAGCCGATGTATCTTCTCTTTTTAAAAAGGACGTCAAAACCTTCAAGGGTAATTACAGACCTATCAGTGTGCTCCCAACAGTGTCGAAGGTATTTGAAAGGTTCACGGGTACTCAAATATCAACATATATGTCTCAGTATTTATCATGTCTGCTTTGTGGCTTTCGTAAGGGCTATAATGCTCAACATGCATTGATACGGACAATTGAAAAATGGAGAACGTGCCTCGACAAGGGTGGAAAAGTTGGAGCCATATTCATGGACCTTTCAAAGGCCTTTGACTGTATTCGACATGACCTACTGATTGCTAAGTTACATGCATACGGATTTAGTCGTGACGCTTTATTGCTTGTCCGACGCATATCCACAGCTATCTGGAAAATCGGCAACAAAGAGTAAAAATCAATGGATCTTTCAGCAGTTATAAGCATCTTCAGCTTGGTGTTCCCCAAGGATCCGTCCTTGGACCTCTCTTTTTCAATATCTACATCAATGACCTTCTGTTATCGATTCAGGAGACAGATATATGTAACTATGCGGATGATACAACCATTTATACGTGCGATACGCGTCTAGAAAATGTAGTCTCCAGGTTAGAAAATGACTCCAAAATCATAATTGAATGGTTTAGAAATAACTACATGAAACTTAACGAAGATAAATGCCATTTTATGATTTTTGGTGAAAGAACAAATCAAGATGTAGGCATGAATATTGGCAACTGCACCGTCAATAATTCACAAGAAGAGAAACTTTTAGGGGTTTTGATTGATTCAAATCTCAACTTGGAACAGCATCTCAGCAATATTTGTAAAAAGGTTGGAAACAGACTATTTGCCTTGTCACGCATGTCCACATATATAGGAACTGATAAGTTAAGACTGTTAATGAGAGCATTTGTAACTAGCCAGTTCCAATACTGTCCTTTGGTATGGATGTTCCATAGCAGAAAAATGAATAACAAGATAATAGACTGCATGAAAGAGCCTTACGAATTGCATATAAAGACTATGCTTCCAGCTTCAAATCTTTGTTGGAAAAAGATAGATCTGTAACAATACACCAGAAAAATGCGCAATTGCTAATGACTGAAATGTTCAAAACTACAAATAATTTAAACCCCAGTTTTATGTACGAAATTTTCTTGAAAAGAAGTGTTAAATATAATTTGAGAAATACCAATACATTTTTACTTCCTATGGTACATACAGTTAATTGTGGTACTGAAACAATTCGATACAGAGGGCAGCGTATTTGGCACTATCTTCCACAGGAAATCAAGGATTAAAATTCTGTGCAACAATTTAAGAATAAAATCAAATATTGAAACAATGAAGACTGCGACTGCAGACTTTGCAGGCAGTATATTCCTCGGCTCGGCTTTTTATAGTTTTACACCATTTTTAATATGAACTTTGGACATTGATATGATTTTTTGTAATTTTATTGACTTGTTTTCCTTATATATATTTATGTAACATTGTATTTAATTTGTTGGCTTGAATTAGCTTTTTAATTTCACATAGCTATGTAAGTTGCCAACTTGAAATAAATCGATAATAATAATAATAATAATAATAATAATAATAATAATAATAATAATAATAATAATAATAATAATAATAATAATAATAATAATAATAATAATAATAATAATAATAATAATAATAATAATAATAAAAATCGATTGAGAGAGAAAGGAGTTAAATGTGTAATTGAAGAATTAAAACAAAGAATCGTCGCCAAAGCTGCGAAAGTAAGAAGGTACAAAGAGAGAATCAAGCAGTTCAAGCAGAACCGGCTTTTTGAAGAAGATCAAAGTAAGTTTTATCAGGAGATTAATGGAGAAGAAAGATCGAACGAAGTTCCAAATAAAGAGGAAGCTAAGGCATTCTGGACTGATATTTGGAGCAAAGAGGCAAAACATAATGCATCAGCTGAATGGATTGATAAGATTAAAGAGGAGGTAGAAGTCAACAGTCAAGACAATATAGAAATAACAGAGACTCAACTGAAGAAGATATTGCAGAAATTTCCTAACTGGAAAGCACCAGGCCCTGATTTGGTTCAGGGATTCTGGCTAAGGAAATTCACAGTTCTGCATGATAGAATCATGGTACAGCTAAATAGGTGTTTGAATGATGGATATGTACCGATCTGGATGACAAAAGTGCGCACAACCCTCATTATGAAAGACAAGAGTAAGGGTAATGTGGCCAGCAATTATCGCCCAATTACCTGCCTTCCACTAATTTGGAAGTTGCTCACTGGGATTATTGCTGATGGCATGTACAGTTTCTTAGAAAGTAGGGACCTTTTGCCAGATGAACAGAAGGGATGTCGCAAGAAGTCAGAGGAACGCACGACCAGCTTTTTATTGATAAAATGCTAACGAAAGAAGTGAAGCAAAGAAAGAAAAATGTTGCCATGGCATGGGTTGACTACAAAAAGGCCTACGACATGGTCCCACATTCATGGCTGGAGGAGTGTTTGGAAATATTTGGAATTGCTGACAACGTGAAGAAACTGCTATCAAATAGTATGAAAACATGGCGAACAGAGTTAACATCTTGCGGAGAAAGCCTCGGGGCTATCCAGATAAAGAGGGGAATATTTCAAGGAGATTCGCTGTCACCACTTTTGTTTGTGTTGGCGTTGACCCCAATGTCAATGGTCCTGAGGAACGTTCGTCATGGATACGAGTTTCGAAATAGGGAAGAGATAAACCATCTTCTTTTCATGGACGATCTCAAACTGTATGCCAAGAATGAGAAAGGATTAGACTCTTTGATACAGACAGTTCATGTGTTCAGCAGTGACATTGGGATGCAGTTTGGGATAGATAAGTGGGCTACAGTCGTCATTAGAAGAGGAAAGGTGATAACATCTGACGGGATCATGCTACCCGATGAAAACAGAATCAAGTCAATGAATGAGGATTGTTCATATAAATACTTGGGTGTTCTTGAATCCGATCAAGTAAAGCAAAAAGAGATGAAAGAAAAATTAAGAAATGAGTACAAACGTAGGGTGAGGAAAGTTTTACAATCGAAATTGAACGGAAGAAATATGGTGCAAGCTATCAACACGAGGGCAGTCTCCTCATTAAGGTATTCAGCTCCCTTCATTGAATGGACAAGGGAGGAATTACGGACTATGGATAGAATGACAAGAAAAATGATGACAATGCACAAGGCATTACATCCTAGAGACAGCGTCTGCAGATTGTATTTACCAAGGAAAGAGGGTGGTCGAGGATTAATTGCAGTAGAAGATTGTATTGACCTTGCTAAACTGGGACTTGAAAGATATATAAGCGAGAGTGATGAAGGATTGATAATCGCAGCAAGAAGAGAAATAGATACACCTAGTGAGAATGAAGAAGATTTCAAACGGAGAATGAAAATGGAGAGAAAAGCGGTGCGGAAAGAAAAAGCATTACACGGGCAACATTTAAGGCAGACGGAGAATATAGCTAGTAAGGATTCTTGGATATGGCTTACCAACGGGAACCTAAAGAAAGAAACTGAAGGTCTTTTGATAGCTGCTCAAGATCAGGCACTTCGAACAAACGTAATCAAAGCAAAGATTGATAAAAGTCGTGATGACCCTAAGTGTAGGATGTGCAACGACGAATCAGTAACTCATATCATAAGTCAGTGCAAGAAGCTTGCCCAGACGGAATAACAAGATCAGACACGACAACGTAGCCAAAGCAGTTCATTGGGAGCTGTGCAAGAAAAATGGTTTAGATCATGTGGATAAATGGTATGATCATGAGCCTGAAAGTGTAATGGAAAATGAGAAATGTAAAATATTATGGGATTTCACAATTCAAACTGATGGAATGATCGGTGCTAGGAGACCTGACATCACAATTGTTAACAAAGAAACAAGAGAGTGCCAATTGATAGATATAGCATGCCCTGGCGACAATAAAGTAGCGGAGAAGGAAGATGAAAAGATTGACAAATACAGGGATTTAGCGAGAGAAGTCAGCAAATTGTGGAATGTCAAAGTTGCAATAATTCCTGTTGTGATAGGTGCATTGGGAACTGTGCCAACAATGTTGGAAAGCCGAATCAAGGAAATTGGAATTTCGATCAAGACAGCTCAAATTCAGAAGACGGTATTGCTAGGAACAGCAAGGATTTTACGAAAAGTACTTGAAATCTGATTTTGCGTGTTGCAATTTGATTTCAAGCTTACACGTCCAGTTTTAACTGTGAAAAATGAACATAATAATAATAATAATAATAATAATAATAATAATAATAATAATAATAATAATAATAATAATAATAATAATAATAATAATAATAATAATAATAATAATAATAAGGTGTTGCTCATTTTTAGGACCAACAATATTTGATGGTCCTTATGGTAGGCTATTTAACTGTAGCTATTTTGCTTCAATAATAATAATAATAATAATAATAATAATAATAATAATAATAATAATAATAATAATGGTCCTGGGTATGACGTTAAACTGCACCTGGTTGTGGAGTTTCGACGTGGGAGTTTCGATGACAACGAACAATACCAAAGACGGCTTTGTCTCAGAATCGATGGTGTAGAGCTTCCTCAAGACAACGATGGCGAATCCGGTGATAAATGTCTGAGCACAGTGAAAAAGATTTTCAAAGAGCTTAAGGTAAATGTGCCAGATTGTGTAATTTACCGAGCGCATCGCACCGGGAAAGTCAAAGTGAATGGTGGTAAGAGATCTCGACAAATTATTGTTAGGTTCACCACCTGGCGTCACCGCACCCAAGTATATCGTGCAAGGAAAAAATCAGCAAAATACAAGATTCGTCTTGATCTCACAAAGGAGAAAATGAAATTTCTAGCTACAGCAAATGATATGCTGAAATCAAATGGAAAGGCTGAGGAAGGAAGCTTTGTGTTTGCAGACGTAAATTGCAGACCATGTTTAAAGCTGGTTGATGACTTCAAATATTTTGCAAGTGAAAAGGAGATGCTGAGATTCATTTCCAACTTAGACAAAGAAGAAGAGGATGATGATGAGAATGAAGAACTCACTGATGATGAAGAGGGAGATTAATCTTGTGCAGCTACCTTAGCAACATGACATGTTTGCGTTTTTTATTAGATTATCTAGCTGTATGACACTTATGCCCCATTCACATTGCAAGTTGAACCAGCTTCAACTAAACCAGGTTATAGAATAGGGCCTTTTGATTGGTCAATCCAACAAATCCAGTCACTTGATTGGTCGAAATTCAAACTGGTTTGGATGAAGCTGGTTTGGCTCTGTCAGTGTGAATGCGGTATTAGTAGTGTAGTTAGCTAGCCTTGTTTTGGTGTTTCTTTACAAATCGCGAAGAAAGCTCTTATTTTTCCCTATGGAGCGAAATTTATACATTTTGCAACAAAATGATCCTCCAAGTGAATGTCTCTCTAGTTAGCTAAGTTTGTTTTGTTGTTTCTTAACAATCGCGAAAAAATGCTCTTATTTTTCCCTATGGGGTGAAATTCATACATTTTTGCAAACAAAATGATTCCCCGATGGATGAAAACGATGAAATAAAAGAAAGGTAAATTAATTTTTTTGTTTTTCACGTTTCTTAAAGATCACACATCTCATGCGGGTTTCTATAAAATAATTACTCCCCAGTCACGAGAAAGCCTTATTTCTTGCTTAAATAAATTGGCTATAGAAACAAAATTGTTATTGGCAGCATCTTTTTTTTTTGGAATACATTCATGCTCGTAAATCAGAGAGCTGAATGCCGTTTTTCTATCCATTTTGTTGTGTTTTTTGTCTTGTGTGCATGTTGTTTTGCGTATTCACTGGTTTTATATTTTTTCAATATTTCATTTGGTTTGTTATGGGGACGGGAGTTTTTCAAAGGGAGCTCAAATTTTTGCATGCCATGGTTTTGTTCAGACATCTTAGCATCGGTGAGAGGATTGTTCTCTCGTGATGTTGGTTGATATCAATCAATGGCGAGCAGCAATTGGTTGTTTTCGTGCCTTCACGTGCAGATCAGCGAGATTTCGCTACGTACGTAGGTTTTTCTCAGTGCTGTTGCAAATCATTAGGCTGTATCAATTTGCCGTTTGGTTCATCTTCATCTCTCTACTTATTTTACCCCTTTCGGTTGCAGCTCACCTTTTCGTTCATAAAATCTACCCCGAGTCTTGTTTCTTGCCCTTGTTTTCCCGTTTGTATTCATGCGTAAGGATACTCTTGTATGTACTCTCTGGACTTCTTAAACGGGTTCCCTTTTACATTGTACGGCCTCTTCCGTTCAAAATTTCGTACAATCCGTTATATTTCCCTCGTTTATGTTCACTCATATGCTGTATGCCTTGCCATTGATATGCTCTATCGACAATGGGAGATCTCTAGGATTATCTTACTTAGTCGCGATGTTGAGATAAACCCTGGGCCAAATACCTTAGATTTTTGCTTTTGGAATTTGAACAGTATTTCTGCTCATGATTTTCTCCGAATCTCTCTCATAGAAGCATACAACTCCATTTATAACTATGATCTCATAGGAATCGTTGAGACCCATCTTGATGATACTGTTAATCAGGAGCGTCTGGCTATGAAAGGGTATGAGTTTATTAAATGCAATCATCCATCAAATATCAAAAGGGGTGGAGTTGGTTTGTATATCAAGGATACACTTCCCAAGAAGGAAAGGCCAGACATTGCAATACTACCTGAATGCATTGTTTGTGAACTTCATTTCGATAGGAAAAAGTACTTCTTTGTTGTTTTGTATAGAAGCCCAAAAGTCAGGATCAAGCTGAATTTGACAATTTCATGAATAATTTTGAGTTAATGTTATCTAAGATTTCAGCAGAGGACCCACAAGCCGTCATTATTACTGGAGACTTCAATTGTCGTTCCCCACAATGGTGGGAAAACGATAATGAGAACGATGAGGGAAAACTATTCGAACCACTAACTTCAGACCTTGGATTGCACCAATTAATCTCTGGACCGACCCACATGATTGGTCAGTCAAGATCTTGCATTGATCTGATCTTTACAGATCAACCTAACCTGTTCATCGAGTCTGGCATCCATCCTTCCCTTCATGAGCAATGTCATCATCAAATTGTTCATGGAAGACTGTCTATCAGAAATCTTGCCCCACCCTCCTACACTCGTAAATTATGGTTTTATGATAGGGCTGATCTTCTTTCCATACGAAAAAGTGTTGAAATGTTCCGTTGGAAGGAAACCTTCGAAGAGGTAACACATCCCGATGAGCAAGTTGAGATCCTAAATGAAGTTCTTTTGAATATTTGCTCCAACTTCATACCTGAACCAGCTAAAGAAAATAAAGCCTCGCCAGGTACCCTGGATTACTCCCTTAATAAAAAAGTTTTCTAAGGAAGAAAAATCGCGCTTTCAAATCATTTGTCAAAAAGGTCATCCAGAAGATTTGTTTGAAGGTATCCAAAATATGATTGCTGAGGGGTCACGTCTTATCGAAGAAGCTAAGCACGCATATTTTGCTAAAGTTGGTCGCAAACTTTCAGATCCTTCGACTGGTACAAAGATGTATTGGTCTCTTGTCAATAAGATTTTAAACAAAGCTAAGATACCCGAAATACCTCCTCTCTTGGAAAATGATATCTTTATACTGGACTTTGCTTCCAAGGCTCAAATATTCAATGATTATTTTATTCTTCAATGCACAACATTGGATACAGGCTGTGAAATTCCTTGTGATTTACCTGAAAACATGTCCCAACTTACAGAGTTTGCTATCTCTGAGGAAAAGATATTAAAAATCATTCGAAATCTAAATTCGAACAAAGCACACGGTTGGGATGGAATTTCAGTAAGAATGATCAAAATATGCGATGAGTCACTGATTGTACCACTTAGACTAATCTTTGAAAACTGTCTGCACCAAGGGATTTTCCCTGAGCCCTGGAAACGAGCGAATGTTGTCCCTGTTCATAAAAAGAATGAAAAGAATTTGAAAGAAAATTACCGACCTATTTCTCTCCTTCCAATCTTCAGCAAAATTTTGGAGAAGCTTATATATGACTCCTTGTACTCATATTTGATCAAAGAAATGTTATTAAACCCCAACCAATCGGGATTTCGTCCAGGTGACTCAACGATAAATCAACTGCTTTCCATAACTCACTCTGTTTTCGAAGCATTTGACTGTAACCCCACCCTGGAAGTTCGTTCTGTTTATCTTGATATCTCTAAAGCGTTTGACAGGGTATGGCATGACGGGCTTATCTACAAGCTACGGAGGTGTGGTATATCGGGAAACCTATTGTTGCTCCTTCGAAGTTTCTTGTCAAATAGGAAACAAAGGACTGTTTTGAACGGCTAGTCTTCAGGTTGGGGAAATATCTCCGCTGGTGTTCCACAAGGCTCGATCTTGGGCCCCCTGTTTTTCTTGATATACATCAATGATTTGTCACAAAATTTGAGGTGTAGTGCAAAACTATTTGCGGATGACACGTCACTCTTCACTATTGTTAAGGATACAAGAGCAGCTGCGACTGATATGAACCATGACCTAGATCTCATTAGACTATGGGCACAAAATTGGAGAATGTCCTTCAACCCAGACCCTAGAAAGCAAGCTGTTGAATTAATCTTTTCAAGGAAAAGTGTGAAAACGGACCATCCTGTTATCCTTTTTAATGACTTACCAGTAACGAAAGTGGACGAACACAAACATTTAGTCATAATACTAGACTCTAAGCTTTCGTTCTCTGCTCATATACACGCGGCAATAACTAAGTCAAGAAAAGGGATCGGTATGCTAAAGTTTCTATCCAAATATCTTCCAAGAAACACCTTAAGCAATTTGTATAAACTATACGTAAGACCCCATTTAGATTATGGTGATGTAATTTATCACGTGCCTGAAGGAGACGATGGATCTAAGAGTTACCTTATGGGCAAACTTGAATCAGTGCAATATTCTGCTGCGTTAGCAGTGTCAGGAACCTGGAGAGGAACATGCCGGGAAAGGCTGTACAATGAGCTGGGATGTGAATCTTTAAGTTCAAGAAGATGGAGTAGACGTCTAATTCTTTTCTATAAATTCATCAATAACTTGACGCCTGACTACACGCGAGATCCCATTCCACCGCTGTATGAAACAAACTATATTTTTCGAAACCAGCCAGTAGTAGGACAAATAAGGGCAAGAACGGAAAAATTCAGAACTAGTTTTTATCCAAACTGCTTGTTTGAGTGGAATAAACTTGATCCTGTGTTGAGGGCATCCACTTCAGTTAGCATTTTTAAAAAGAATTTATTTTCACAGATTAGACCTCCTGCTAACTCCGTATATGGTATTCACAATCCTAAAGGGATTGCGTACTTAACTCAGTTGAGAGTTGGACTAAGCAAACTCAATTTTCACAAATTCAGACACAATTTTAAAGATACAATAAACCCAATGTGTCCAATAAATGATGGCATAGAGGACACGGAACACTTTTTGCTGCGCTGCAGCTCTTTCACAGAGTATAGGCGCAGTCTTCTCGCTGGTGCTAACGATGTGCTCCAAACGCACGGATATTTCGAGTCTCTGGGCTCTAATATTTTACAGGTTCTTCTATACGGGGATAAAAACCTGCCTTTGGAGGCAAATGCTTTAATCGTGAACTTAACGATTAAGTTTATTTTGGAAACAGAACGCTTTGATTAATCTATCCATTTCCCTACGAATACCCCCATACCCCAACCCTATTTGTATTTAGTGTTGTTCGTAGTTACTTTTTGCGTCATAGTTTGAGGTAGCTTGCAAACAAGTAAGAAATTTTCTTTCCAACCTAAATCTTTGGTTTTCGAAGAACGAACAAATTTTATCCAGGTTTCCAAGTCTCAGACTTGTTTATATCTGGAATTACTTGGTAACAAGCTACCTACACTCAAAGTTTAATGCCGTATTTAATTGTATGTTGTTCGTTTATGTTTTTCGTTCCCTCGTTGTTTCTTTGCGTAAAGTTTCTTGCTTTGTCCTCGTTTTGTTTCATGTAACCAAGGGGTAGCCGTGTAATCTCGCTCCTCTTGGAATTGTCCCTGTAGTGTCGTAGAGTCATAATTAGAAAGTAAAGTAGAACGTAACTAATATTGTAAATTTTTTATCTGAATGTAAAAAAAAAAGAATGAGGTTACCCTTTGCCGCAACTACCTCCAGGTCACCCTTGAGCAAGGTGTAGTACCTGTCAGCTCTCCCCGAGACCTTGAAATTCCGGGTTGGTGTCCGGCGGGGGCTAGTCTGTCTCATGGGTGGGAGGGACTCTTTAGCTTTGGTTGGCAACCCTCCTAGAGATGGTGTCTCGATAAAAACACTGGTGGTTGTGTCACCTTATCACCACAATCCTCATTATGAGTCTTATGACAGATGTTAATCTAACTCACAACTGCGTTAATGAGACTGTAACCCCAAGTGAAGGTTTCTCGCACGGCAGGTGTTCCATTGTACAGCAGGATGGACCCGGTCGTCATCAAGCTACTGCTGCCAGGATCAGAAGGAGATGGTCTCAAAACGACAATAGAATTGTCATGGAATGTTATTATAGGAGTGAACCACGAAAAATAGGTTACAGAAAAAGGATGCATCAACTATGGATTGACAGAGAGATGTTCCCAGTCACAGAGCAAAGACTGCTAGATCAGAAGAGCCAAATCGTGCGGAAGCAATGGCTTTCTAGATAAGAGCTTGAAGAAATTGCTAGAGCAGTGGAAGATGGGGAATATGGTAGCATTAGGGGAGATTTAGAACATGAAGAGGTTGAGAGATCAATCAATCATCAAGAACCGGACATCCAAACGGAAAGAGATAGAACCGAGAATGATGTGTTCGCATTAAAAGAAAGAGTGGACGTTACAGAAGAGGAAATCTGCTTATTGCAGCGCTTGAACGAAATAAGAAAAATGGATAGAACAAGGTTACCAGCCTTAAGAGGGATTGAAAGTGAAAAATTGCGGAAAGCTGTTAAGAAACTTGATGTGCTATTGGAAAAAATCAAAGTAGATGATATAACAGATGTGAATGACCTGATATATTGTGCTTCAGCTGTTGTTGTAGAAAATCTTGGAGTTAAGCGTGAATGGGGAAGCAAGTCAAAGGAGCCATGGTGGAAAAGAAGACTAGAGGGTCAAGTTAAACAGCTAAATAAAGATCTTGGAAGGATTAATGCCATTATTGAAAAGAAGTCAGTAAAAGAGAAATACAAGGATGAGCTTGAGAGGAAGTATAGAATAAAACGAAGAGGACCACAAGTTGCGAAAGAAGAAATACGTCAAAAATCAAAGCTAAGACTGGTAAAATTACTAGGTACCAACAAAGAACAAGCCAGTATCAACAGAACAGACTTTTTAGAAATAATGAAGGCAGATTTTATCAACAACTGAATAATGAGAAAGAACATTTTGAGAATGAAGTGCCTGATGCTGAGACGGCAAGAAATTTTTGGTCAGATATTTGGAGCAAAGAGGTCCAACATAATAAGGAGGCAAACTGGCTACACGAGTTTAGAAATGAAATAGAAAATATGTCAATTCAAGAAAGCATCGATATTACAGATGAGAAAGTAAAAAATATGCTTAAGAGGATACCGAACTGGAAAGCTCCCGGACCTGATGGTGTTCAAGGATTTTGGTTAAAAAATTTCACAAGTATGCATAAGTATATTAGTTTGTACCTGATTGATTGTTTAGAAAACAGAGCACCAACATGGATGACAAAGGGGAGAACAGTACTTATACAGAAAGATAAAGATAAAGGAAGAGATGTAAGTAATTATAGACCAATTACATGTTTGCCCTTGATGTGGAAATTGCTCACCGGTATCATAGCAGATCAAATGTATAACTATCTGGAGACAAATAACCTGCTACCGGAGGAACAGAAGGGATGCAGAAAGCGCTCAAAAGGAACTGCTGATCTATTGTATATTGACAGAATGATCCTTAGAGAAGTCCGAGCGAGGAAAAAGAACTTAGGCGTTGGTTGGATAGACTACCAAAAAGCATACGATAATGTAGCACATTCGTGGGTTTTGGAATACCTGACAATACTCGGCATTGATGGGAAAGTAACCACCTTTTTAAAGAATGCGATGAAATCCTGGGAAGTGGAATTGAAATGTGGAAATGAATCATTAGGAAATGTGAAAATCCGCAGGGGAATATTTCAGGGAGACACGCTGTCTCCATTGCTTTTCGTGATCGCATTAATACCTTTAACTTACATTTTGCGAAAGTGCAGACCTGGATACGAGTCTGCTAAGAACGGGGAGAAAATAAATCATCTACTGTACATGGATGACCTCAAGTTGTATGCCAGAAGTGAAAAAGACCTTGATTCTCTTATTCAGTCAGTGAGGGCCTTTAGCAAAGACATTGGTATGCAGTTTGGGGTAAAAAAATGTGCAGTATTGATTATGAAGAGGGGTCGGCAGATTAAATCTGATGGAGTAAAGATACCAGGAAGTAATGTCATCAGGTCACTTCAGGAGAATGATGGGTACAAGTATTTAGGGGTGTTGCAGAATGATGAGGTGAAAGAAAGGAGATGAAAGAGATCGTCACAAAGGAGTACAAAAGAAGGGTTAGAAAGGTGCTTGAAACTAAACTAAACGGAGGTAATATCATAAAGGCCATTAACACGTGGGCGATTCTAGTACTAAGATACTCCGCTCCTTTTTTGAAGTGGAGAAAGACCGAGCTACAAGAACTAGATCGAAGAAAACGAAAACTTCTTACAATGCATAACGCACACCACCCTAAGAGTAATGTTGAGAGGATCTACATACCAAGAAAGGAAGGAGGTAGAGGCTTATTGAATGTAGAAGATACCGTAAACACAGCCATTTTGGCTTTGGAAGAATATGTTGTTGACAGCAATGAACGAATATTATCTGCAGCAAGAAACACCTAGGAAGTTACTGAAACAGAGAAAGGCTTCAAGAAAAGAAAGAAAAATGAAAGAAAAAATAACTGGAAAGAGAAAGAATTACATGGTCAGTATCTGAGACAAACTGAAGAGGTGGCAGGCCCTGAACGCTGGGTGTGGTTGAAAGATGGAAACTTGAAAAGGGAAACTGAATCGTTAATAATATCCGCTCAGGAACAAGCTATCAGAACTAATGTCATAAAAGCAAAGATCGATAAGACCCAAATCGACAGCAAATGCAGAATGTGTGGAAAAGTGGACGAAAGTATCAGCCATGTACTTAATGAGTGTAGTAAATTAGTCCAAAAAGAGTACAAGCGCAGGCATGACTGTGTGGGTAAGAGAGTGCATTGGGATGTAAGCAAAGTCTGTGGATTTAAGGTCAAAGATAAGTGGTATGAACATGAACCTGAGGCTGTCATTGTGAATGATGACTATAGAATTTTATGGGATTTCTCCATAGAGACTGACCATGCTATCGAAGCAAGAAGCCCAGATATGATCGTCGAGGATAGAAGGAACAGACAGTGCAAGATCATTGACTTTGCAATTCCGTATGACAATAGAGTTGACAACAAGGAAGCTGAGAAGATCGACAAGTACCAAGATTTAGCCAGAGAGATAAAGAGACTATGGAACACGCAAGTGAAAATCATCCCAGTTGTAGTTGGTGCACTTGGCACCACGCCAAGGCTGCTGCGGAAGAGACTAAAAGACATCGGAATAGAGACCCGTATTGTGGACTTGCAAAAAAGTGCCATCCTTTGCTCTGCAAGGATCCTAAGAAAAGTCCTTGAGGTTTAAGGAGACTTGGTGTCACCAAACCTCAAGGGAACATCTCTGCTAGATATATTAGCATGTATTAGCCACTAATAATAATAATAATAATAATAATAATAATAATAATAATAATAATGGAAACTTTTTATTCCCTACAAATACTACTCTACATGATGACACCCATCACTCTCAGTTAGGCATGATGGGGAAATTTACAAGTTCTAATTAAAAAGTTCCTTAAAATAAGTTGAAAAGTATAAAGCTAATACGTCCGAAATATAATATTTGTCCACATCTTGATAGAAAAGAATTTAAAATGCTAACAGTTCTGGACTTGACCACTCACTGTCTCTTTTACAAAATATGTAGTATGTACAACGTATGCAGATTGTTATTATTTTCTTTTCCAGATAAAGTTGCTCTTGCTTACTTATTGATAAATTATTCAACATATTCATAAACGCTTTGTGTCCGTTAATGCCGATTGTTCCTATTGCTCCCATTGATAGATTGATGTATTCCACACGCAAGTATGAGGATGAAAGGTCTTTCAGGAGATTTTCGTAGCGCTGCTTTTTATGAGCCTCGTTATTTCCAATGTTTGTTTCGAAACCAACAGACAGTTCGAGAACATATAATACACCGTCATTGATCACAAGGAGATCTGGGCGCTTTCTGTTTCCAGTGATAACAGCTGATGATCTGAAGCCTGGAATGTCATCAGCATAGACTTTAATATTCCTTATTCCTGTTAAGAAGTTGCCAATCGTCAAGAGGACAGAGTTGTGACGCCAAGTATATCTTTTCCCCTCAAGCATGGATTTGCAACCAGAGACGACGTGAAGAAGGGATTGTGGAAGTTGGCAGAAGTAACACAACTCGTTTTCGACTCTGCCCCAAAATTTCATATTTTTCTTTGTAGGCAAGCTATTATTCAGGTAACGTACAGAGAAGTTATTATTATATTATTATTATTATTATTATATTATTATTATTATATTATTATTATTATTATTATTATTATAATAATAATAATAATAATAATAATAATAATAATAATAATAATAATAATAATAATGATAATAATGAAGAGGAAGAGGAAAGAAGGGGGTCGGGGCTTAATTAGCATAGAGGATTGTATCACTATTGAAGAAAATAGTCTTGGATATTACATAAACACGAAACATGAACAACTACTGAAAGAAGTTTGCAAGGAAAATATCATCAAAGAGAGACAAAGCCCTAAGGAAAAGAAAAGAATGATCATTGAGAATAGAAAAGAAAGGTTTAGCGAAAAACCGTTGCACTCTGCTTACTTCAAAGAGACAAAAGACGTTAAAGATGAAAAAGAAAGTTGGAAGTGGCTGGTTAATGGATATCTTAAAAAGGAAACAGAAGGAATGCTCATGGCAGCCCAATATCAAGCACTCAGAACAAACTGGGTATCGGTTATGATAGATAAAAGACAAGGATCTGCAATGTGTCGGATGTGCGGGGAGAGGGATGAAACTATAAGCCACATTCTCTCGGAGTGTAAAAAGCTGGCACAAAATGAGTACAAGAAATGGCGTCATGATAAGGTGGCTGCGGTGATACATTGGCATCTGTGTCACAAGTTTGGATTTTCTTGCGGATCAAAGAACTATGAACACTTTGTAGATAACACAATTGCTGTACTAGAAAATGAAGCAGTTAAACTTCTATGGGATTTCTCTATGCAGATTGAGTCTAAAATCGAACATAACAGGCCAGATATAGTTGTCATTGAGACAAAGTCAAAAACATGTTATATAATAGACGTGGCATGTCCCTTCGATACCAGAATTGAGAAAAAAGAAATAGAAAAGAAAGATGCTTACTGCGATCTGAAGTACGAGATATTCAAAGTATATAAAGGTGAAGTCAACAAAGTTTTTATCATTCCAATTATCATCGGAGCGTTAGGCTCAGTGACCAAAAGATTCCAAAGTTACCTAGAGCAGCTGAAGTGCGATATTCAGATGGAAGTAGTGCAAAGGACCTGCCTTCTGGGATCAGCAAGAATTCTGAGGAAAGTTTTGGACACAAAGTAGAAGAACATGAGATAACATCAAGAAAAGAGTAGTTGAACAGTAGAAGCCTACCTGCTAAAGCTACGGGAAGTAGCCTGCTGGTAGGATGCAAATGAATGAGTACAATAATGATAACAATAACAAAGCAGGAAACTTGTTGGTCTCTGTCAGATAATAACCTCCAGCCAACCAGGTCACAAGATTAGGTCCACTGTGGCAGAAGGGTTTTTTTAATGCTAAAATAATGAGGATGTGCCTTTAGAAAATTTTTCCTGGCTGCATTTCCAAAAGCAATTTTGAAATATACCAAGTGCCCCGCTGAGATGACATAAAGACCCTAGTCACGTGTATTTCACTAGTAAGTCTGAGACGCAAGGATCTATATACTTTACGGGAAAATCCTGTGTAAAAGTCGTCCTTTTTTCCTATTTTCACTCTAATAATAGGAGTTCGTTTCTTTTATTGACATTTATTATTACAATAACAATGTTACTTTCTACCATAAACATTCTAATTACGATACTACACTACAGGGACCATACCACGGGAAGCGAAAAGATAATGACTACCCCGTGGCCAACAAGAAGACACGCAAAATTACACAAAAAAATAACTACACTACGATTTAAGAACTAATGGATAATATGCTAGATTCCGTCTGACATTGGACGTCTGGTCAGGCTTTCAAAGAAATAAAATGTAGTCATGAGCTCAAGTCGTTCGTGAAATTGAAAGATGGTAAGACTGCCTGACATCTAATGTGAAACAGAATTTCAAAGAAAAAGAACATTTACTTTGATGGACTTGGTGGCTGCTTGGTACGGACGTTGCAAATGATTTTAATCTAACCGACTAGTTTCGTGGATGAAACGCAAAGTCAATTCGAGTAGATTTATATTCAATTCATCAGAAACGTCTTGATCATAATATAATACAAGCTGTGTCAAAGAATCATTTGAAAGATCGGTAATTTGCCTAAATGGTCGTATTAATTCAACAATTCCAGCGAAAAGATCCCGATGTTGAGCATCAAAAGAAGGGTGCTCCGTATCCTCAATGCCATCGCTTCTTGGGCACATTGGGTTTATTGTATCCCTAAAATTATGCATGAATTTGAGGAAATTCAATTTCCTGAGACCAACACTGAGTTTGATAAGTTGAGTAGGGCAATCCTTTGGATCGTAAATTCCAAACACAGATTTTGTAGGGGCAGATTATCGATAAGAGCTTTTTGTTAAAAACAGCAACAGAAGGTGAAAGTCTCAATTCAGGCTCAAGTTTATTCCATTCGGATAAACAATTTGGATAGAAGCTAGATTTGAATTTGTCTGTCCTTGCCCTTAATCGCCCAAGTTCGTTTTTATTCTATCCATCTTGAAAACTAAAAAATATTTTAATACAACAAATGTACCATCCATAGCCAAAAAAGACACAAGGTCACCGAGTTCTGGCTATGACTGGCACTTAAAATTTTCAATTTGTTACAATTCTAAGAAAGGAAGAAAATTAAATAAAGAAGTATACTTAACAAAAGAGTCAACAAGTGTATCTCGGAACTAAGGATATAGTAACTGAAAGATTAATGGTCAAAAATAATTCCTGCAGACTTCTCCAGCATCTATCCTGAGACAGACATCTAAGAAAGAAAATTAAAAAGAAAAATAAAAGCTGCAGATGTTTAGGATAATCTATCCCTAATCAAACCGCCCGTATTTTTATGTACGATATTATAGACTCGAGAATAATGTTACTTTCTATCATACTGCAACGGGGGCTTCCATATAGAAGAATAAATATTACACTGGGATCTATCATCGAGGCGAGTGAGATCAATACCTGAGATGCCAGAGAGCTGGCCAAAGAGATCCAAACGAAAGGTGCAATGCTGTGGGCAGTGCAGGAGGAAATGTTCATTATCCTCATTAGCTAAACCACAATTACACACTGGAGAAAGGCAGTCAAAGACATGTCTCAAACGATGCTCATTCAAGGCACTAAACTGTAGACGGAGCCTAGTTAATAATCTTATACCTGAGATGTCAGATACGCGATATGTAGAAATTTTAACTGGTCGAATGATTGAGAGCAATTTCTTTTAAATTGCGCGATTGTAGTAGCATTCTGGATCTCGCTGTCAAGTGAATTCCATTCGAACAGCGTGTTTCGAAAATAAGTATTGGAAAAACGAACAGCCCTTGCCGCTGGTTGCTCATAAGCACTTGGATTTCGCAAATTGTACGTTAATTGACGCTCTTGTGGTATTTCATTGAAGAGATATTCAGGCGATTTGGATCTTCTTAAACAAAAGAAATGAGTCAATCTACGGTACAATCTGTGATATAAGGTCTCCCAACCCAGTTCCTCATAAAGCTTCTGTCTACTTGTACCTCTCCATGTTCCAGTCACTGCTAGGGTCGCTGAATATTGTACCTGCTCCAACTTCTTTGTTATTTCAAGTTGCATTTCAGGGTCAAGTCTATGGTAGATTATATCACCGCAATCTAGGTGCGGCCTTATATAAAGCTTATAAACTTCATCTAGAACCCCCCCGGAAACATATTTGGAAAGATATTTTATCAACCCAATACCTCTACGTCCCTTCAGAATTACCTCTCTTATGTGACTTTGAAAATCGAGTTGATGATCCAAGATCATTCCGACGTGCTTATGCTCCGAACTTGTTTTCACTTCTTCATTCCCTTATTTTAGAATGGGATGGTGGGCTTAGTTCTTTTCCAAGAGAAGATAACTTCCTCTGTATTATCAGCATTAAATAACATTTTCCATTGCCATACCCACATTCGGATCTTTTCAAGGTCGCGGTTCATATCTAAGCCTGTTCGTACTTGTTTTTTAAAACGGAAAAGAGAGACGTGTGATCTACAAATAGCTTCACATTGCATGACACATTTTCTGGAAGATCATTGATGTATACAAGAAAAAAATAATGGACCAAGGACTGACCCCTGGGGTCGTAGAGGTTCGTTTCGTACGATGCAAACATTCTAAACTCAAAAAACGATGAATGTTAACAATGCTATGAAGTAAAATGGCGTTACAGTATATTCTGAAACGCTTGAATAAAACAAACCACTGCGCAAAAATATCACATCTCATTGTTGTGCTAACAGAAATTGGTTACCATGAAAATTTGACCGATAATGCGACTAGATGTGCAAAATACCTTGTTTTCATCAGTTCATGTACTGTATCTATTCAACCGATAATTCCTCTGTGTGTGTTTTGAGGTACATATTGTGCTTGTTTTGCAGCGCAGCAGGCACAAATCTTAAATATAAGTTTGCATTTTATTACTACTACTGAGACAATTTAGGGTGTTACAAAACACAAAGAATATTTGGGCTCTAAAAGTTATCGATTATAAATTATTGGCTCATATGTCAATGTATGTTTTGAGGTACATATTGAAAAAAAACAGAAATGTCAACAATGCACTGCGGCAGGATAATCTATCTTACAAGATGAAACTTTACTACTTAGGAGCATACCGCAAAACAAAAATTTTGAAAAAATATGTCTGCGGTAAAATTCCATGTCAAAAGTAAATTCTTTGTATGTTTTGAGGTACATATACCTGTTAAGCTCGCAGACCAGCATCTTATTTTAGCTGCATTTTCCAACTAAATGGTGATGCTAACCTCCTTGTTTATAGTGTTTGGTTTTATGAGGCGATGCGTGATTTAATCTTGCTCAAGACGTTATTGTTGGGTCAGCCGTTAGATTGTCTCTTTAACCATGCATTAAACGAAGCGACTTTTTTTTAAGCGAATGAATTTCGGACAAGCTCTTGTGGACAAAAGATATGGACATTTTTCGAAAACTCCAGACGTTTCAAGAAACATTACGGACATTTATGGAGATGGGTCAAAATATAGATATCCTTGGGGATGATGATGTTGACTGCTAAATTGAGTTTAGTTAACAAATTATGATATTTCAGGATGTCACTCTCCCAGTCATTCCCTTTACGGCAAAAATTACTACATTTTGGACAATAAATACTTAGATGCTTCGCATTCTGGAAAAAAATTTTTGATTTCATCACACATTGCAGGTAGCATTCGGGAATCAATAAAGGAGGTCGAAAAATAAACTTAAGTCCTTCTGCCACCGGAGATCACATCAACCAATAAGGTCACGCCACAACATTGGAAGATTTCGTAGTGTTGGACAGAGCTAACAATGATTTCGAACTGCTCATTCACGAAAGTCTACTAAGTTTACGTGATCGTCCTTCACTCACTTCCCAGCAGTCCCCATTCATTTAATTTGTTTTCAGGTATTTCCTCTGGGCTTGCCCTTAGCTATAACAGTAAGTAACAATTCAATTCAATGAAGCAAAACTTAGACGAAAATCATCAGTCTAGCCCTTAGCTACTTTTCATGTAGGAATTGCGATCATTCAATTCTTTTTGCAGTTTGTCTCCTTATACGTATAAAATAGCCTCGCGATTTTGCAAATTTTGCATTCTGAAGGTGAAACACATTAAAGCTTTGAAACTTCAATAAAAACATGGCCTAGCCTTATAAGCGGATTTGTCACACCGGAAATTTCATTCGAAATTATGGAAATGTCGCTTTGAACTTGAATTTATCTCGTTGCTAGTTTGTCTTGACTAAAACTGAATCACATAATGGCGACACACAAAGTGACGATAGTTGCAATCCTTGTTCTTCGACTTTTGGTGAAGCTACAGTACCCTGCCAACACTTCAATTGCTACTATTTATCTGTTGACATCCATGATAATTTACGTTTTTCATTTAGTGAACCTCGCATGTTTTTCGAAACTTTGCAAAAAAATGACGTCATCAGCCTATCCCATAAAGCAGTGGATAACTCGAAGGGATATTAAAAAACAAGACCCTACATAGCCCTTCTTGATTGAGTAAAGCTTTCAAAGGAGCTTGCTGTGCGCATTCTTTGCAAGTAGTTATTGGCTGCAAGAAGATCAAGTTTTCATTTATGCAACATCTTAGTGTTTGCAGGGTTGTTTATATTTCTCTTTTGTTGTCATCTTAATGGACACATAGTCACAAGATTGCGCCCACTTTCTTGTAAGTCTTTAACCATTTCACAGGATAATTTACAAGTTAAAAAAAGCTAAACAGCAGTTCCTATAGCAGGGTTTCCTTTCTTGCTTTTGGCCTTTGATTTTGCAGTTTCAAGAGACCCTGCTGGCAGGCAACAACATTTTTCGACGACAGAAGGCAGATGGCATTTTAAAAATACATTAATCTTATCTTTCATTAGAACGAAAATTTTTTTGATTGATTGATTGATTGAATGATTTCACGTTTTCAAGGAGGGTAACCATTTCAACAAATGCTGATTTTCAAGGGGCCTTTTCTGTTCTCATCACTCATAGAAAATAAGAAATAAGACCCCGAAAAATTTCAAATTGAAAAAAGCATCGTTGCCCGATGAATAGTTAGCAAAGTTTTCTAGAGACTTTTGGGGAAAGTACTTCTGTTTCCAATCTCTTCCACAGCAGAAAAGACTGTGAGCCTTATCTTGTTCACTAATCCTTTATATGAAACTCCGAAAGTGGAGCAATGAAAAAAATTACTCATGAGACTTTTTAGCATGAAGCACCCTCTGCTTCTTCCTTGTACTATTCAATGTCAATTCTTGCAACGATCGGCCTGTTGACAGGAATTTAACGGGCTTTGACAGTAATCGAAGACCAGGCTCCTTGTCGATCTCGAATGTTGCTCACGTTCTTAGTTCGTTCTAGATAAATCGACAGAAAATGCTTCATTTGAAAATAAAGCTTTAATCTTACGTTTTTGAGAAGGAAGTCTATCTTAGGCTAGATTTTTCACCTGCTTTATATTGCAGAATAAATGGGAAGGCTGAAATAAAGTTCTCAACATTGCTTGTGCACTGTCAAACTTAGACAAGTTACATCTTTCTTGCTCAGTTCTCTCAAAGAACATACCTCCACGTGGAATTTCGATTGTCTTTGGAGGGGTGGTATGACGAGAGGCCCATTCAGAATACTAAGTAGCATACCTTCTCCATATAACGATTTAAAATAGGAATTAAAATCTGACTGCTTTGTACCATGAAAAGTCCTTTCTTCAAATGACAAACACGTAGGTAACCCCAACACAGGATCGTCAGCAATGGTCAGTGAAGGGACTGTCCTCTGTTTGACACAAGATCACTTCCTCTTGCATACACAGAAAATTTTGTACCTTGCGTGGACAACAATGGATGACGACTTCCACTGAAGCCAATCCTGAACGCATAAAACATGAGTCTGACTTCACGGTAAATCATTGGATGAAACCATTAAATGTTTACTCGAAGTGCAGCCATGCCCCTCACGTCGATGTTTACTACCTGGATTCATTTTTTAAGGATTTGCAGCTGCAGTGAAGTGCAAATAAAAAAAAGGGTGAAAAACTCCGTTATCATTCAAACGTGCTATTGCAGGAAAAATCTTGCCTGTTGTTATTCACGGAAATTTTTACCTGATATCTAATTTGAGACAGAGTGTAGTGTTCTTTCCTTCTTTTTTCTCATGTCTTATTTGTTTCCTTTCGTAATTCAGATGTAAGTCGTCTTAGTTTTTTTATTGCCACGGAATGCTCACAGAATTTTGCACCCAGTGGTATCGTCCTCGTAGTGTCGTTACCTATTCTGTAATTAGTGTAACTAGTTAACTTGTATTGTACATTTTCATTGGAATGCAAAAGAGTGCTATTCATTTGCATATATAGCAACTCTCATTTCATGTCTCCTTTGATAAAAACTCACAGCCATTCAGTCATGCAATCGCTCATATATGAATGAACAAATGAAAGTAACTTGAGAAATTTGATGATCCCAATAGTTGTCTAAGGCAAGGGCGGATTCAGATTTTTGAGTGACCGATGCAAATGAGGGGGTCTGGGGTCAGCCCCAGAAAATTTTTGGGTAGCCCCACCCTTTAGGCTCTCGGAAAACATGGGCAATGCCCTTTTTCAATGCTGTTTTAGCCGGAAAACCTTGCTTTGAAGATTATTTCAGGTACAAGGATAGGCACATTTACCTCAAGTCAGAGCTATTCAAGCCAGTACTTTTCGAAGTGTTGTTTACAACTTGGCTTGTTTGCTGACGCCAAATTTCGTTGTTTGCTGATTTGGTGTAGCCTGTGTTCCTTTGGTGTTGCCAGAAAAGTTCCCCTCCACGGCCTGCTTTATTCAGTCAACCACAGTTTGGTCTTCCAACATTTTGAAGAAGCGTTTAAGTCTCGGTTTAACTGCACTGCACTTCCATTCAGGCGAGAGGAGGCGAGACCACCAAACGGCGAACAACAATAATACTAGAGGGTAATCTATTACTCAATCGTAACCTTTGGACTGCATCGGTCAACCCAGGCAAAACGCTGATTTTTCTCCACTCAGAGGTCTGGGGACCGATGCATTTTGGCTATCGTTTGTTGAGAAGAAAGGAGCTGTCAAAGTTGCTATGATTGACACCGATGCACTCATCAAAATGATTACGCAAGGTTCTCCTGTTGATGTGTTGGCTTTCGTTGCATTGTTGAGACGCGCGCCACACATTACTTGAATAGAGGATTAGAATAAGGGAGTGGTCATAAATTATGGCAGGGACCGGGGCGGAAGCATATGAGGAGGGGCCTGAAAATTTTTTAGGTAAATTTATTGGGGTCTGAAATTTTTTGAGGAATTTTTATTGGGGTCTGAAAATAAACATCCACAATTTTTGAATTTTTTGAAAAATATTTCAGTTTTCTAGATTTTAGCTCAGTTGTTCAGTTTTTTCAAAAAAGCTTTTGATTAATCTCACAGAGTCTAGAAAACATTATGTTCAACCAGTTATTGATTGGAGGAAGGTTTGTAACACAATGAAAATCTGAGGAAAAGTGTAGCAAAATAGAGATTTGGAGGAGGGTTTGGAATAATATTTCTGACAATGGAAACTAAGACACTTTATTGTATGTCATACAGATGTAGGCAGAGTTGAACTCACTATGATTAACCATGCAAGAAAGCTCTTTATGATTTGCCAAACAATAGCTTATGTGTATTGATAAGTGGTATATCCATTGATTTCCCATATCTGCCTGCCCCCGGCATGTTTTCTATTACAAGTTTATGCATGTATAACCAAATTTTATTTCTCAAAGGTCATTTTCAATAATATGGACTCTTCAAAGTCTCCAAAACTTTGTCGAGAAATTTTCATTATGAACTCCTTGAAACTGGGGAATATCAACCACCTTGACCAAACATGGTGCCAAGGGTAGTTGCTGTGTATACATCATAGAACGGTCCTTTTGAGTTAATGGCCAAGTCGGGGTAAAAAACATACTTCTTTCTGAACTTCAGTTATCACTTCCCCTGGCCATTTGTTGATGGATATATCTTCACAATGTTTTGATATGTGTTATAGTCGCCAGTTACAGCTAAAACAAGTTACTACTCTCAGTAAAAAAAATGATGTTATAACCAACTTCAAACTCTGTATTTGGTCTCTCTTCTTCATCATCATCACGTGATCCAAAAAGATCCAGGGCATCCATCACACTTTCCACCTCATGTGTGACTATTTCCACAGAAGTTTATGTACCTGGCTGTATTATCACTTGCAAAATAGTTGCAAGACTGCAGATCCATCATATCACCTGATCACTGCACTTCTTTCAAAAAACTTCAGCTTTTCTCTGATGGTCTTTCCTTCTTTCTCAATTGTATGGCGCTGACGCCTTGTTATGGGGAACAATATGTTGAGCAGTCTGTTTCCCAAGCCTGGCTCGAACAAGCTTCCAAATCAATAAATTCATAAGAATTCAGCAAGAAAGTGAATCATCACATCAGCCATTCGCCTAGGCCATGGACACCGTTTCGTTAGTTGTTGTTGTTGATATTCTCAAGAAATGCAGTTAGACTTACTACCCGAGTCAGGCACTGTAAAGTTGCTTTAATAACCCTTTGAAGAAGGACATAGAGCTAATGTAGTAAGTCTACAACGCGTGACCAACAATGGAGGCATGCCCTAGCCTTTCTATGCTAATTTAGTGTGTTAAGAGAAGTCCTAATTTCAGTATGTGTGCCTTCGAGGTCTGAAATTTTTGGCAAAAATGAGATGGGGTCTGAAATTTTTTATAGCTGGAGAGCAGGGGTCTAAAATTTTTTTAGCAAATTTTCGAAATGCTTCCACCCCATTCCCTGTTATTAATAATGACTGCTCCCTAATAATGGGATTTACCGAAGTTGTTTTGAGGACACCTGTTCTTTTGGATAATGGGTCTACGAGGTTGCTACGAAGGAGCAGCTGCACTTTGCACCAGAAAGAAGGAGGCATGTTTGAGTCTGATAAAACTTCTGCTGCCAGACTCCTAGATTATCGATCATGTGAAAATGACTGACGCATTTGCATCGGTTGCATCGGTATGGATCCACCCCTGGTCTAAGGTCAGAGAAATTTGATCCTAGCTAGGAGGAAACAGCTTATTTGAAATACGACGGCAGTTGATAGTAACTAGCCTACGGACGTCAAAGGAATGTTTTAAGATATTTGTTTTTGCACCACTTGCTAATCAGTTTGCAGTATGAATTAATGTGGAGGCAAATCACGTAACATGGGGAAAACTTATTCTCATTCTCTGTCTATGTATTAAAATTCATTAAAGTTAAAATACCTCAGGTAGTGTAACTTCAGGTTCACTTTCTATAAACACCTGGTTGGCTATTTCGTACAGGTTCTGCAATTAAAGGAAATGTGACCGTAAGAATGTTGGAAGATAGTTTCAGTTTCATATACTTAAAAACATCAGATATCTTATTGAAGATGCCAGTGTTGTTTACGACACACAGCTTTTGCCAAAAAGAAACTTGGACCGGTACTTAGAACTGAAAGTTTCTCAATTTTAAATTTCCATTACATTTTTATTTTGTGCAGGAAGTTTCTTGAACCGTCTCTTGTTTTATTGGCACGAGAATCATATCTGCAATAGATGATTGCGCTAAAGATGGCGGTGAGGAATTTTTTACCAAGATGAATTGCGTTCGAGTTACGAGTCTTTAAAGATTCTACAGGAATTCGATCAAAGAACGAAGTGCATCTTGGAAAAACTCCTTGCCGCCATCTTTAGCACAATGGTCCATAGACGCGTTCATGACAAACAAAATAGCCTTTGCGTGGGCCAAAAATGTATCCACTGTTTCAGAAATCAGACGAAATTATTACACCACTTGGAAAAATACCCACTCAATCTCCTGGTCAAGGTTTCGATGATTTGAAGCGTTTTCATGTAATCTACGAAATACATGATGTTACTCTCGAACATAAAATTCCCCCAAATGAGTTTCCCAGCTCTTTAACCAAAAGATTGAAGCCGTTGCTTCTTCATAACTTCCAGTCATTAGAGTGAAGACCTTTTTTATACTGAAAGGAAGCGGACAAAATGCTATCTCTTTTCTAAGCAATACTATGATCGAAGAAGACAGTCCTATTTAAACATCTGAATCACTGTTTATCGTGCATTTTGAGTATATATTTGAGTATATATCTGTGAGTACATTCAAAAGTATCTTGTTAAATACAATTCTAAGCAGTGGATACACTTCTCTGACTCGCACTGAGCAAAGAGTTTTTTCTCTTAAAACATAGACTTGAATTGAGTATCGCGTGGCTCAAACGGTGCATTTCATGTTTCGTCGTCCTGACGAAATCCAGCTGACTTTCATTTAGACAGTACTCTACCAAACGATGATATCAACTACTTAGGCACAATTTTCTACAGCATCCCGATATGTAACTAACTGTAAGGTGTATGAAGCATTAGCTTTAATGGCTGCAAAATCCTGCTTTCACAATGCTTACCAACTTCTCAAAACCTTTTGCTTCTTGTGAATATACCTTATATGGATTCAGCTTATCTTCATTTGTACTGAAAAATAAAAGAAATAGAGATATAACATTTTGGACAGCGGATATCCGCAAGTTCCTTTAAAATTGTGAGGATTGGAACCATTGGCCTACATCTGGCGTGGTACTGGTCATAGAAAGCCATTAGATAAATGTGGCAGAAATGAGAATACTCCAGTTTTTCTATCATCTCATTTTCATGTTACTGGTTTATAACTGATGATGTCATTTAGTTGCAAATCACCAGGATAATA
Organism: Aurelia sp. 4 Dawson et al 2005; assembly: GCA_964019985.1. Classification (NCBI taxonomy): domain Eukaryota; kingdom Metazoa; phylum Cnidaria; class Scyphozoa; order Semaeostomeae; family Ulmaridae; genus Aurelia; species Aurelia sp. 4 Dawson et al 2005. The sequence goes on along the minus strand of OZ026492.1, from coordinate 26,991,987 downwards.
TTTAGATCTACAGCACTATTCCACCTTAGAAAATTACAGTTTTGAGAAATTTTGCAACTCAGCTAAATCTATATTTATATTTTATGAAACTAATTTTGTTGCACGTAAAACTCGAAAACCTTTGAACCAATCTTCGCCAAACTTTCCAAATATCTTCGTCTTCACTGTACCTAACGCAGTAGAGCTTTCGTTTTTTTCAAATTCACACAAAAAGCGGGGTAATGGGGCAACGCAGCAAAGTCAAAGGATCGATGGACTCCCCTTACGAAATGGAGGCTGCAGAAAGCGAGGAAAGCGAGGAAAGGGATAACAGGACCTGCTGGAATTAATCAAAGTGGTTGATATCTTGAATACTGCTGAACTAATGCTCACGGAACTTTCTAAATATGTCTTTGTCTACCCGCTAGATACTTCTATATAATTTTAAAATCCGCCAAATACAAAGTTCACGGTATTCATTTTGGCATTAAGTGAAAAATGAATTCTGCGTACTTCGCGGATATAAATGCAAAATATTGTGTGAAGAGTTTGCAATGTCGAGAAAGCTGTAATTTGCAACTCCTTTCTCCGAAAACAACCTAAGAATGTTTCCGAAACAGTTGGTCGCAGGCCTAAGTCACAGAAAAGTATTGAATTTTGTGTGTGGCAAAAATCACTATCAAATGGTAAAATGATTTCGTATTGTTTCGTTATTGATCTGCATCCATACCATTTAGTAAATGCACCTATACCACACCTGACTTACTTAGCCACGAGAGAGAGAGAGTTTAAGAATACTGACGACTGGTACAATGGAATGGATATTGGAAAGCTTGTGGGTCTAGTGTTCATTGACCTAAAAAAGGCATTTGATATTGTTGATCATAACATTCTCTGCAAAATGCTTGAGCTTTACGGTGTGCATCATCGTGAACTCTCTTGGTTTAAATCCTAGCTAACGAATCGGAAACAATTTTGAAGGGTTAATGGTGTTGATTCCGAAATCGAGGACATAGAAGTTGGTGTTCCACAGGGTTCATGTCTTGGCCCTCTTCTTTTCCTCGTCTACATCAATGATCTCCCGCAAGCAGTCCTGGATTCCAACGTGTCCATGTATGCTGATGATACTAGCCTGTGCTACCAGTCTCACGATATGACTCGGCTGAATGAGGCTATTAAAGGCAGTCTGTCACGCATTTGATTGGGTGATCTGGACAATACCAAGAACAGGAAATTTGAATGGCTGCTAATCCTCTGACTTTTTATGGCCGTAGAAAGTCATGACGATCAGCCATCCTTTGTTTCAAATACACAAATTCACAAAGAAATCCGTTGTGTTGAGCTCTGATTGTTGCGGCCAATCAGAGACGTGACAGACTGCCTTTAACAGTGATCTTGCGAAACTGGACACATGGCTACAAGGTAACAAGCTTTCCCTGAATGTAGCAAAAACTCATTCTATGCTTATTTCCTCCAAGCAGAAACACAACAGTATTCTCAAGGGTCAAAATGAAAACTTGAAATTGAAAACACGCGATAATGAGCTGGAAGTAGTCAAAAAGACTAAATACCTCGGTTTGCAAATTGACTGTTCTTTGGATTGGAAAGAACAGATCAAGGCAGTTTCTGCCAAGGTCTCCTGGGCAATAGGATTTCTAAAACATGCCAAGTCTTTTCTTCCGAAAGAAACTTTGCAACCTCTCTATACAGGTATTGTGGAGCCTCATTTTCGATACTGCTGTTCTGTCTGGGGCTGCACTGGTTCAAGTGAAATTAATCAGCTACAAAAACTTCAAAAGCGTGCTGCTAGGATAACAACGAACAGCAGCTTCGATGCCCCAAGCCGACCTCTTATCGAAAAGCTGGGATGGAAGACCGTTGACCAACTGATTTCGAGTGAATCTAAGACAATGGTCTTCAAGTCCCTGAATGAGCTGGCTCCACAATATCTGTGTGACCTGTTCACCCGAAAATCGCTCTACTCATCATATAGTCTTCCTAATGCGGGAACCGACTTGAGGTTACCGATGAAAAGGTCAACAAACGGCCAGAAATGTTTCTCTTATAGAGGTGCTAAGCTATGGAATAGCCTGTTAGCCGAGTCAAAGCAGGCAACCTCTCTGCATAGTTTCAAAAAAACTATTTAGAAACAGATGCTTCCTTTCACTCTTATTGTAAATTTTGAACATTTATTGTATATAAGTTTTAGATATTGTAAATAAGGTTTTATAGTTTAATTTAATTAATAGCTTTTTTCCTTTTATGTTATATATTGTAATTAATGTTTTTATCGGAGAGCCCCTTGAAAATCAACTTGTTGAAGGGCAACCCTCCTTAAAAGAATTAATATGAAATATGGATATGAATGTTGAAAAAAATCTGCGGAATTCATTTTGGCATTAGATGCAAATGAATTCTGCGGACTTCGCGGATTTCAATGTGAAACAATGTCAGAACAGTTTGCAATGTCAAGAGAGCAGTTATTACCCCTGAGGGTAAATGAAGCCCTTCTTTACTTGATAGGTATTAATAATGTTGATAACCCTTTCTCATGGGGTGAAAGAACAATTGATAATGCAAAGCTGGGAATTGTAACAATAATGTTAATAGGCTTCAATGAAGAGAAGATAAAAGGCTCTTCTTTATAATTGGAGTAGCTATGCCTGCTGAAAGATTACTGAGAATAATTAAGATTGTGATTGAACAGTGGAGTAGAAATGTCTGGGTATACCTTTTTACCCCCCCCAAAGGCCCCCCCCCAAAGGGCCCCCCAAAGGCCTGAAAAATTTTTAAGTTTTACCCTCCCACTAATTTTTGTCTCGCCACTCCGCTGGTCAAGGAACTTGTAAGTTACAGTATTCTCGACATTGCAAACTCTTCACACAATATTTCGCATTTGTATTCGCGAAGTCCGCAGAATTCATTTTTAACCTAATGACAAATTGCCTTCAAAGACCATAAGATATAGAAACTACAGCAAATATTCTGATGAGCAGTTTCTCAAAGAATTCTCTTTTAATCTTGCAAAAGAAAGCCCTGGCAGCATAGAGTCATTTACAGAATTATACGACACAACATTGGATAAACATGCACCCTTCAAAGCTGTCGTCATTCGAGGCAATAATAAGCCACATATGTCTAAGACATTGAGGAAGGCAATTATGTTGAGAACCAGACTGAAAAATAGATCGGTTAAAACCTGAAATGAGGCCGACTTCCAGAGATATCGCCAGCAGCGAAATTTAGTTGTTAAACTGAACAAGCGTGCAAAACGTGAATATCATGGGAATTTAGATATGAACTCTATTAAGGATAACAAATCGTTTTGGAAGAAACTTAAACTTTTGTTTTCAAATAGTATGGTTAATGAAAAAATTGTATTGATCGAGAATGAAAAAATTAGAAGAGAAGACAAGGAAATTTGCCAGTATTTTAATGAATATTTTGCTAATATAACTGACACGCTGAATATTCCGAAATTCCCTGCTTCCTCGGTACAACTTACTGAGGACCCTGCTCTTGATGCTATACAAAACTATGCAGCCATCCTAGCGTTCTTAAGATCAAAGTGATGGCTCAGAACAATGGACGATTCGAATTCTCATCTGTTGATCCCACTCGTGTTTTCAGTGAGATCAGCAAGATGGATTCCTCTACAAAGACAAGTGGTGATATACCCACCGATTAACTTAAATGAGCCTCAAGTGCTTGCTATAAGGATATTACATATCATATCAATAATGCTATCAGTGCTAACATGTTCTCGGATATTCTTAAGCTTGCAGATGTCTCTCCAATTTCTAAGATGGGTGAAACTTTCATCAGGGGCAATGTCCGACCAATAAGTGTGCTCTCTTCTCTCTCCAAGCTCTATGAAAGGGTTTTGTCACAACAAATTGTACCCTTTATGGTTCCTAAGTTCTCCAATTTACTTTGTGCATTTCGAGAGAACCACAGCTCACAACACGCACTTTTGAGGCTTCTTGAAGAGTGGCGAAAAAGCCTTGATAAGAAAGGGATAGTTTGAATGGTTCTTATGGACCTCTCCGAAGCATTTGATTGTCTGCCGCACGACCTCCTCATAGCAAAGCTTGAGGCAGATGGTTTTGGAATTGGTAGTCTACGAAATATTTTCGACTACCTAACATCTCGGAAACAGCGTGTCAGAATTAACTTTACCTATAGCTCTTGGCTTGAGATCACATCAGGTGTACCACAAGGTTCAGCCCTAGGTCCTTTACTATTCAACATCTACATCAACGATCTTACCTATTTCATAGCAGACTCTCATCTATGCAACTTTGCTGATGATAACACCTTATATGCATCTGATTTGAAACTAGAAGGAGTGATATCAAGGCTAAGGCTAGAAAACGACATGCAAAAGACCCTCGACTGGTTTGAATAAAACATGATGGTTGCAAGCAAATCCATCCAAATTTCAGTTTATGTTTATGGGCTTGGGGCATGACTACAAACTTTGCATAGAGATTGATGAGATGGTAATTACAACCGTTCAACAAGTCAAATTACTGGGCGTCATTAATGAGTCCAAGCTGAAATTTGATGACCACGTGAAATCTCTCTGTCTTAAAGCTAACAGAAATGTTAGTGCCCTATCAAGGGCTGCTAAGGACATTGACCCACCCAAATGTAAATTGCTTTATAATTCATTTGTCATATCAAACTTCAGGTACTGCCCCCTCATTTGGATGTATTGTGGTAGAACTGCTAATAAAGAAATTAACAGTGTTCATAAACAAGCACCTTGTATCCTATTGAAAGACTTTCATGCTTCATTCGATGAACTGCTCATTAGAAATGAAGATAAACCTGGTCACGTTCAAAACTTGCAGAAACTCATGATTGAAGTATATAAATCGCTTAATCATGAAAACCCTTCTTTCTTATGGGATTTATTCACAAGGAAAGATATTAATTACAATCTGAGAATCAAAGATATTCTCACTTTTCCAAAGGCATTTACTGCATCTTTTGGTAGCGTCAAGGGTAGCATAGTTTGGAACAGTACACCTGATGTGATCAAAAGCAGCAATGCAGTCTCCGTTTTTGCCAAAAATATGAAAAATTGGACTTGGCAGGGTTGTAACTGCAATATTTGTAAATACAGGGCGTCTCAAAAAAATTGTGCGACGTTTGATTAAATACTAAAAAACAACGATACGCTGAATGCACCCTTGGTCAAGTCACCCTTTTCCTGAGATTTTAAATTAATATTTTCAAGTTTTTAAATCAATTTAAGAATCTTTCAAATCCGCAAAAAATTAATGGTGTTACAAGCATTTGAAGTTCAAGTTTGTGCGAAAGCTGAAACCAGATACCTCGAAATGGCATTTTTGGTACAAGCCCCATATGCTGTCGTTTCTGTTATTTCTCAATTGTTTAAGGGCGAACCAAATGGGATTCAAACAGGTTATCAATATTCTAATTGTCAAGCATATGGATGCTTTGAGGAAACAGATTCAGTCTCTCGCCGATTATGTTTTGAACCACTGTTTTTTTACTTACGCAATGTTAAGGAAATTTAGAGAATGATAGCAAGAAATAATTTACTTCAGAAGTCCTATTTGCTTTGCTCTGACATCAACGAGAGGTATGACAATTGGTAAGCTTCTCTTACCGCAGTCTTCGAGCTTTTTGCAACACCAGTAATCTAGAGGGTCTCTGATTTCAACTATCGCATATTTTTGATCTTCGAGAGCTCGTAAGTCAGTGAATTTTCAACCGATTTTCACGATTTTAGTCTCTAAAATTATTTCATAATCTTAGGAACAGGGTTATCTTTCCATGAGCCTGTTCCTGTTGTCCCTATTTTTCAATATTTTATCAAACGTGGAACAATTTTTTCGGGAAACCCTGTAGTGTTCCTGTATATTAGTTTAATTTAGTTGGTATTTAATGGCTTGTACGTTTTGCACAAGCTACATTGTTATCCAACTGCAAGTAAAGTGATGATGATGATTATTATTATTATTATTGTTATTATTCCGCAGATTTTGTATTTGGCGGATTTTTTCGTACGTCCGCGGCATCCGCGGAATTCACCTGGCCGATTATGAAGGCCCTTAGGCCCTGAAGACAAGGTGCAAATTGTTCCCTGTCCCCTCTCAGTGATCCTGTCAAAAAGAACTGCTTTTTTATCTAAAACAAGAAGTGGGAGTTTCCACAGATTTCTTACTTCCACTTTGAAGAGTTAAATTGAAATTCTTTCGTCGAAGGGTTCTTATTTCTTTGGTCATCTAAGAGTTCATGAATTTCTTATAGGGACATCTTTTTGAGTGGCAGAAAACTGCTATTGTTGACTATCTAAACTAAATTTGATATGAGAAATTGTCGTTCCAGTATCAAGTGTCAGCAGAATCGCGGTTCAAAGGAGAAAACATTAAATTTCTAGGTCCTTTTTTCTCCTTGCTTCTATGACGCTTTGCTCTGGAGCAGTAGACAGTCAAAGTTAGGAGCAGTTGGTGAGCCAATAAATCCTTGGATCGAATGAGCTAAAAACTCTTTAAAGCGATAAATGGATGTTAACTTGGTATGTTGTCTGCGAGACAATACAGGTTGATTGAAGACAGTATTGTTGGTGCCATTGCTATGTGAGATGTTATAAAAAGAGCAATAAGTGAGCACAACAGTCATTGAAATGAAAAATCATCAGACCTCTTGCTGGCTCGATCTTAACCTACTCATTAATGTTATCAATAGTAAATTAGTGCTAGGACTATCTTCGGACTTAATAGAAGCTTAAGAGCTCATTTTATAAGCGAAAGAGTACTGCAGGAGCAAAGAGTCCTGGGAATCCTTCTATTAAAGCAAGGATTTTCCTTTATATAAAACCATAAAGCTTAGAACTTCAAGTAAATCAACGGGGTTAAAGCAAACTTAGCCAGGAAGACTGGGTAATCTAAGCATAACCTATTGTCTTTGATGTTTTCGATCTATGAAACGAAAAGAAGATAAGTGGCATCTGCCATTCTTTTGTGCTATGTTTAGATTATGTCGCTATATCTCCGTTCGTTTACTTTAAGTAACAGAATTAATCAAAATTCCACGAAGGGAGCTTTTACCAAGCTATTTACGTTAGAGATGAATCCAAAGAATTGAATGTGAGAGTAGATTTTAACAATGAGCAGTTTCAGAGCAAAGGATCCTTATGGCAGCAAGCAAATTCCAATTTTGCTCAAAGCAAAGGAATTGCGCGATAACTGTTCACTAATTTCCCAACCTGATTGATTTAAAGATTCATTTTTACCTATATTTTCATACTATTTATATTTTATATTTTAAACATGTTTATACAGGGTACAAATTCAATAACTATATTGTTTTACAATTTAGCCCCGTTCAAATTAAAGTTTCTACTAAAATATTTACAAATAAATTACATAAAATATATACATCTGACGACAATAGCTATCTATCAAATTAAAGATTATCATACCGAAGCTGTCTCAACCGAAGAGTATACCGAGGGGGCCTCTTTAAGATTGTTGTTAAACTTGTTCCACACTTTTGTACCACGTTAAGAGAATGCATTTTGGCCACTTACTGTTCGCATTAACGGTACTGCAAGATCATTTTTAGGACCCGTCCACACGTATCCGGATCTTTTTGAAAACGCATATTTTTTATCCGTTTTGGGTTTGCGTCCACACGGAGACGGCGTTTTCGGTCACCAAAACGAAGCTTTTCGAAAACGCTCTCCAGAGTGGATCTTTTTGAAAACGCCGTTTTCATGTTGTCGTGTGGACGGGTGAGAACGGAGCTTTTCGAAAACGCTGACGTCACATCATCGATTTACGACGTATCAGAGCATGCGCACGGATCTTTGGGGATCACGCAAGGACATTTTGATTGTTTGTTTTCTTTTGTCTGAGTTCGAACAGCGGAGTTTGAATGCAGCAGCGTCTTCGTGTGGACGGGGATATTTTCGAAAACGCTCCTCGTGTGGACGCGGATATTTATTGATACGGATAAAAAAAGCGTTTTCAAAAATATTCGGATACATGTGGACGAGGCCTTAGTATTTCTTAGTTCTCGTGTGTGGAAATCAGATAGTCTAACGAATAGGTCACTCAGGTACTGTGGTGCAAGATCGTTTAAAGATTTATATATCATCGTAGTTTCAAAAGATCAAAGTCTGGGTCATTTTGTAGGTCATCAATGCTTTTTGAAAAGAGGTAAATGGCTGTATCATCAGCATACATGCTGACATGAGATATTTGCAAGGGAAAAGGCAGATCATTGATGTAAGTCAGGAAACAGAGTGGACCAAGACATGAACTTTCAGAAACTCCACAATTTATTCCCTTTTCATCAGAGGAGGTGTCATCTACCCTGCAGAATAGCTTACGGCTATGTCCAAGTATGATGTGAACCAGCCATGTTCCAGGCAATCACTCCATACATTTTCAGTTGTTTTTTGTAAGTAGGATTTCAACCGTGATCAACCGTGCCAAAAGCCTTCTTCAAGTCAATGAAGATTAAACCAGTGTATTTTCCTTTATCTATATTCAAGTACCAATCATTGGTGCTAGCCATAAGGGCTGTGGCAACTGAGTGTAAGAGTCGAAAACCAGACTGATGCTCATATATGAATAATATGAATATTAGTGGTCTATAACCTTTGCCAAGATGAAATGCGGAAGGGGCTCAGGGAAAGATTTCATCAGCTTGCAAGATTCCCGTACAAGATCTTACAAAGAAATTATTTACAAAAATGCATTAAATGACCGATTTCGATGGGGAAAGGTTTATGATCTAAGTTGGACTCTTGGCTGCACGGAAAAATTCATTTCATGACCATCGAGTGGCTAAAAGCGATGTCACAGTCCGCCAAACGCCCCACATTTTTCTGCCTCACCCGGTATATTTTTAGGTAGTTGACCTTAATTAGCAAATTTAGTATTTCCTACTATACTTAGCTAGGTACTAGGCAACTGTAAATGGATTGATTAGTATTATGTTTCGTTGCTAGGTCACTAAAACAATAGAAAAATGGCCAAAATCTGGCAATTGGTTTAAAATACAAAATTTGTTGAGATTAACATGCGATTGTAGCGAAGAAAAATAAGAGTAGGGGAAGATATTCACAAAGGAATTTTTTCATTTAAATTGCAACTTTTGCTAATCAAGAGCAATTAACAATTGAATAGACTAATTTAGACATCTAAGTAACAAGGAACCGAAGACTATTGTCTGTAAGTTTTGAGATATCATACACTAATTCATTCAAACTATGATGTTATAACGATGGATGATATCATGAATATGAAAATTGCTGATGTAAGCAAATATAAACAAACTAAGTATCAAATGAGAGCAATCTTCACTACGAATCGGATGGTTTATATAACTTTATAATTCGAGTTAGTTGTGCAGGGTTCGCTAGCTTTTTGCGATTTTCTTTGTGACCTACAATGCCTGTCAAAAGTCTCGGAACACCTTAGCTAAATTTGCTTTGTATTGCGATTTCCCCCTTCCCCCCTAAACAATGCTGTTTTGTGGTAATGAAATAGGGATGGCAGGATGATCCGCGACTCCGCTGGAACATTGTTTCGGGGGTGAGGGGGATATTTAAACCCGATCACTATGATTCCAGATGTAGAATATGAAGAAATGGCCGAAGTGTTCCAAGGACTTTTGGCAGGCATTGTATCTCCAAATAAGGTTATCTGGTGGTCACATGGTACAACAATAAACTATGAAAATTTAAAATGCTCTGGCCAATCAAAAAATTTTAGTAAAAGTCGGTAAGTTGTAGAGTCATATCTAAACTAGCGGCGGAGATAGCTGAGAATGTTTGGTAGGGTGGCCCCTGGTCCAAATAGGGTTCAGACTTGAACAAATATATACTCGAATTGACGTAACGTTTCACTTACGAAACTGGTCGCTTGGACTAGGTTCTTCCAAACTTCAGCTATGCACAAAGCAACAACCACGTCCGTTAACGAAAATGTACCTTTCCTTTGTCAATTCTGTTTCACATCGGGTGTCAGACATTTTAATTATTCTAAATAACAACTCATTACAAGTAATGAATTGTGCTCATGATTATAGCAATCCTGATCTTCCATCTAATGTTGGATAGAATCTAGTAAAGTTTAGTGTCCATTAGATACTAAATCGTCTGTAGTGCTGTTGTATTTAGTTTAACATTGCGTGTTTTTTTTCATATTGGCCATGCATTAGTCATTGTTTTTCGCTCCCAATGGTATCGTCCCTGTGGTGTTGTATATACACTGTAAGATTTATTGTAATATTTTTGTTTGGATATATGAAACTCCTTGTCATACTGTAAAGAATCTTTGTCATATGTGCACAAGACAAGACTTATACAGCATACAGATAAAGGTTCACATTACACATGCAAAAGTTTCAGAGGTATGCTCAGTACAGTATACTAAGCTGCACACAAACACAAGACAATGAGCATTGCACAATGGTTGTTACCTTGGAACTTGTTTTGTTGGCAAGAAATGCTGCAGTGATGACAGATCTAGGGCACAATCGAGCATGACTGTAACATCTCTAAATTTCAAGACAAGGCATGGCAAGTGAGCTTGTTTACTGAGAATGTGCTGAAAAGAAGAAAACAAAAACTAGATTACCCTGGTTTTTCCAATTCAAAGGAATGAGGGATTTTCTGGAGGCAAAGAGTTCCAGCAAGCCTTAAATTGAGCCTAAAACTTTGATAAACTGCTACGAAATTTCTGCCGATCCATTACAGCACAATAAATTGCTATGTGGTATCACATTTTCAACTATTACAACCATTAAGCGTAACAAAGATGACAGCCATTTAACATAACTAATAAATAGGTCCATGTATAAGAATAATCACACTAATATATCAGAGGTTTGTATGCGTGGCTATGATTCTTTGATAATTACACAAAGATTTAATTATAAGCATTGCAAATAGCCTACAACATTACAATTAGATGTTTCCGTCATTTCATTTCATTTCATTTCATTTAGGGAGCGTTGCCCTTCAACAAAGTTTTTTGTCAAAGGGCCCTCCATTAAAACATTTACAATACAAACTAGAATACAATCAATTCAACCACCGGGAATAGCGCATGCTAGTGCCTGTCAAAATGGGAGGCGGGATGATGTCATGGTGCACAGAGTGTTTAAATGTTTTTTGTCTCCCATTATTTCTTTGTCTTTTTTTCCTTCATATATATTTTGTTTCCTTTTTTCTGATTGTTGTTTAAGGATTTGTTAAGTGCCGTTCATAGTATAGCCAGAACAAGATGACGTCATGTCTATTTCTGCTATGGATGGCACAGAATATTGTATTGTATTTGTTTAGTTTTAAATTGTCATTGATAAAAAAAATCTAAAAAAGAAAAAAATACAAGCAAATTACAAATTATATTTCAAACCTAATTATAAGAAAAACCATAATGTTACAACCTATTTACATTAATTTATAATTTACATTAATAGAAATATTTACAAAGAGAAAGGAAACAACAAATTTTGGGGCAACAGTGGACTATGAAATGCCATCAGCAGCCACTCCCGATAAACAGAGCAACCCAGAGCAACTGACGACTGGCCGTTGCCAGACCCCACCATCAGTCGCTCTGACCCAGCCCCCAACCAAGAGCACCCACAACCACAAAATCCACCCCTGCCCTCATCTCTAGATAGACTTTTTGCAGCTATTCAGAGAAGATGCCTGTTTTGCCTCAGCTGATAGGCTGTTCCACAATTTTGCTCCACAAAATGAAAAACGTTTTTGCCCATTCACAGAATTTTTCCTAAGTAACCTCACGTCAGTGCCGGTATTACGGAGGGTACGGGCGGAGAATTGTGAGTTTTTTGTAATAAGGCCACACAAGTATTGCAGAGCAAGCTCATTGGGTGATTGGAAGATCATTGTTTTAGACTCATTGCTAATTAGTTGTTCAATGGTCTTCCAACCAAGCTCTTCGAGAAGTGGTCTGCTTGGGGCATCAAAGCTGGTATTTGTTACGATTCTGGCAGTCAGGTTCTGAAGCTTTTGCAACTGGTTTATTTCAGTAGAACGACAACAACGCCAAACAGAGCAACCATATCGAAAGTGAGGCTCGAAAATACCTGTGTAGAGATTTTTCAGAGTTTTTCTTGGTAGAAAATTCTTGGCATATTTTAGAAAACCAACAGCCCTTGAGACCTTGGCAGAAACAGCCTGAATTTGTTCTTTCCAATCCAAGGAACAGTCAACTTGTAAGCTCAGATATTCGTTTTTTGGACTACTTCCAGCTAACTTTCACGAATATTTAGTTCCAAATTTAGATTTGTATCTTGGAGAATGTTACATTTCTGCTTGCTGGTAATAAGCACAGAGTGTGTTTTTGCAACATTCAAGGAAAGCTTATTGCCCTTTAGCCAGGTAGTTTAGCCAGCTTATTGCACAAGAAAGACAACCCGCATCAAAATACACGAGCATACCTATATTAAGATCCGTACTTTCAAGAATTACACGAAACAGGTCTTTCTTGACAAGCTAAGTCAAATTAATTTCCCAAAATATATTGATTTCGAAAACATTAATGTTGCCTATTACCATTTTGTTGAACTGGTCACAAACACATTGATGAAAATGCCCCTGCGAAGGAGATTCGCATTAGAAAAGATACACAGGAGTGGGTGGACCATGAAGTCCTTGAGGGAATTAGGGTTCGTGACAAATTACTTACAAAATTTAGGTCATCTAAAACTCATTTTGATTATGTAAATTTCAAGAAAGCGCGCAATCATGTCCAAAATTTAATCAAAAAGAAGAAGAAATCCTTTATTGTTGGAAAACTAAATGAGAACATAGGAAAACCTAAAGAGTTATGGAAGTGTCTAAAATCTCTTGGATTGTCATCAGGAAACAACTCGCCCTCTAAAATTTGCTTAAATGATAAAGGCAAACCACCTTTCGATGATAAAAGCAATGCCGAAATTTTCAAGGGATTTTTTTCAAATCTGGCATCAGACTTAGTAAAAAAACTTAAGCCATCCTCTCATAGACTAGACGAGGTGCGAAAGTACTACCAACACATGAATCTTTCTGACTCTTTTTCATTGCTTCCCACATCTTCTGAAAACGTTCTCAAGCTCTTAGAAGAAATAAACCCGTCAAAAGCAACAGGTTTGGATAATATTGCAGGGAGATTCCTCAAAGACGGTGCAACTGCTTTAGCTGGGCCATGAACCGAATTATGTAATCTCTCAATCCTACAGTCCAAGTTTCCTGATGGTTGCAAACAAGCAAAACTAAAACCACTCTTTAAAAAAGGATCGAAAGATGATCCCAAAAACTACCGACCAATTTCTTTGCTTCCGCAGCTCTCAAAAATTATTGAAAAAATCATTCATTGGCAAGTACAAAAGTTTCTTGATGAAAATAGAATATTGTATAGATACCAATCTGGTTTCCGAGCTCATCACTCAACAGATACCTGCTTATCTTACTTGAGTGATAAGATCCTTCAAGGATTTGCAAATGGAAAGTTCACAGGCATGATAATGATTGACCTTCAAAAAGCTTTTGATACAATTGACCATAACATTTTCTTGGATAAATTGGCATACCTTGGCTTTAATAAATCTGCCATTCTGTGGTTTAAATCTTACCTTCAGGATCGATCATTTACTGTGAACATAGGAAAGGAATACTCAAATCATGGTAATCTGTAATGTGTGGTCCCTCAGGGGTCAATTCTTGGTCCACTCATATTCCTTCTTTACGTGAATGACATGGCACGAGCAGTTGACTGTGACCCACTTCTATATGCAGATGATTCTTGCTTGATTGTAAGAGACAGCAGCATTGAGCAAATTGAGAGCAGCTTGAACAAAAATTTCAATGCCCTCTGTGACTGGTTTTTAGAAAACAAATTAAGCATTCATTTTGAAGAAGACAAAACTAAATCCATTCTCTTTAGTAACAAAAAATGCAAGCACCTAAAAAAGCTGGACATTAGGAGGGGTGATATAAAGATTAAGCAACATTCAAATGTCAATTATCTGGGATGTCTTCTGGATGAAAATCTCTCTGGGGAATCAATGGCAACAAAGATGCTTGGAAAAATAAATGGCAAGCTAAAATTTCTATACAGGAAGCGAAACTACCTCAATAAATCCCTTCGCAGGTTGCTTTTAAATGCTCTTATTCAACCACATTTTGATTATGCATGCACTTCATGGTATCCAGGGTTGAATAAGAGGCTGTCCAAAAAAATCCAGACTGCCCAAAACAAATGCGTACGTTTTTACCTAGATTTAAAAAACACAGCACATATTGGGGTCACAGAATTCAAAGCTAAAATTGGCTCCCCATAAAGAACAGGATTGATCAATGTGTCTGTGTCAACATAATGAAATTCTTCAAAGAAACTGCTCAGGCGTACAGTGGTGAGATATTCCATCCAGTCAACCAGGGCCGAGCAACGCGAAGGTCCAAGTTCAAATTAGAATTTCCTTTCAGGAAAAGTAATGCTGGACAAAAATGCCTATCCTATCTAGGACCCAAAATATGGAATAGCCTTCCATCAGAGTTGAAGTTATCTAACAACATTAATACATTCAAACATAAGATCAAAGAAAATTTTTTCCGAAATATACAAAAAGAGGAAGATGACATATATGTCTTTTACTAAGGGTTTTTTTTTAATTCCTCCTTCTTTACAGACAATGGCCGTTTTTCAGATCACATTTCTTTAGTTATACCTCAGGAGGGACCATTATGGAAACAAGGTCGCATTGACCTTTTTAATGCTATCCCTGCCATTTTTAGCCTGGGGTATTTTTTAAATTGATCATTTAGTTGTTTTTGCCTGTAAAATTTAATATTCCTGTAAATTGATTCGCTTTTGTTTTGTTTTCATCATTAAATGTAATTTACTTTTACGGCAAAAATATACATACATACATACATACATACATACATACATACATACATACATAGGTGTCAAAATGCCTTAGATCATTCTTAATAGCCTTATTCAGCTGAGTTATATTATCGGACTGATGGAACAGACTGGTGTCATCAGCATACATGGACACAGTAGAACCCTGGACAACATGTAAATAAGGAATAGAAGAGGGCCAAGGCATGAGCTATGCGGCACACCGACTTCTATGTCCTTTATGTCTGAGCCAACACCATTAAAGGCACACTGTTGTGGTTGCGATGGGCCAGTTGTGATGTCGAAATCAAAAACAAAGCTCTGGCCTTTGAATAATTACCAAGCCTTTATGCTCCACTGGATCATCCTTTGCTTCGAGAATAAAGGGGATCAGATCATTATCATCTTCGTGAATTTCACCGTACAGCGAAATTACTGAGCCTTACCTAATTCTTTCCTTCTTGACTGTGTTGTTTATCCAATTAGTACCACGAAAGTGTGCCTTTAACCCTGCAAAATTGTTTCTGGTAGGATAGGTAAGACCTAAACCATGGCCTGCAGAACACCATATATTTGGAGTTTTTTGCAAAGCATTCTATGGCCAACAGTATCAAAAGCCTTTTCGAATCAATTAATACAAGTCCTACAAGTTGCCCAAGGTCCAGTCCACTGTACCAGTCATCTGTGTTTTCAAGTAAATGGGTAAGTGTACAAAGAAGGTGCAAGAAGCCAGACTGGTCAGGAGAAAAGAGACGATTTTCTTTCATGTGCTGATACAGTTGGTCAAAAACAAGTTTCTCAAAGAGCCTTGAGGTGACACACAAGACTGGAATTGGGCAAAAATTGGACTTCTCTGCCTTGTGACTCTAGCAATGAGTCTGGAAACTGGCTTGTTTCGATTGACGTATTAAAAAAGGCAGCCAGAGAGTGTTCAATGAAAGGCAAAGCAAGTTTAAAAAAAGCTAGAGATGTTGTCAATCCCAAAGCTCTTTGCAGTTTTAATCTTGGCAAATGCAGCCCCAATATCTTTAACCGTAATTGTCTTGAAGTTGAACTCAGCTTTATCTTTGTTAACTTCACAGTCACCTGACAGAAGAGGATTAGGAACAGGGGCAACTTTGTTTCCAAGATACTTACCTACAGAGCAAAAGAAGTTGTTCATTGCATTAGAAATGTCCTTTTTGCGAACAGTTTCAGTACCCAAGTCTTTGAGACATTCAATGTTACTAAACTCTGATCTCTTATTGAGCAGCTCATTAATTTGGCATAACCTTTCTACAGCAATCATGTATAAGAATAGCCAATCATTACAAATGCCAACTTTGCACGAATACCTGTGGTGAGACAAATTTTTTTCATGACTTCCCCAGGGCCACGCACTTAGAAAAGGCTCATGCCCATACCTGTATAAGTAAGTGCTCCTCATCAGAAATCGATCAAAGCATCTCGTAACAATTGGGCCTAAATTTTCGCATTTCCACAGGGCATCCAAGAGCGGAAGAAACAAATGGAAAAACATGTGTCTGCAGACCGGAGATGGGGCGTGTCAGTACCAGGTTGAACTTTAACCCCCTGATGCTTGAATACCAGGCAAATTTATCAGCACTCCCAAGAGAATTTGAAAACAAAGCATGGTAGAACAATCGGAGCGTGAAGAAATTCGGAATTTTTACAACGATTAGGTTTGAGCCTTGTTGACGGATGCTGCAATAGAAGGGATCCTTGGCTGTCAAGTTTGGATTACAGTAGGTGTAATGTTTACAAGAAAACAATAGTTTCTGCATTTTCCATCGTTTGCACAACTTCCATAGAATTCACCTAGCCAAAAAGTATGAGGATTTACCGTCTTGTCCAAAACCAGAGTGTTTCCTTGTTGCCCACAGACTAGTGCTGTCCGCAGACTGGAGGTATGGCTTTATACAATTTAACAAGAAATAAAAAGCTCCCAGTATAACTTTATCAAGTTCCCTATGGAGTTATTTGTGCCAAGAATCAACTATACTGAAGAGGGACTTCCTGGCAGGACTTGAAAATGTCCGGCAGCGTCGGCAGCAGCGCTGCCAGGAAATTTTTGACGAAACGGCTTCCAGGAAATTTGTAATGATTTCACAGGAAAATTCTGGAATATTCTCAAAAATTATAAAATGAAGTTTACTGTATGATAGATATGGGGAATTCATAAACGTTGTTCAGAAAGTAAAGATTAGATGCTTTCGTCATATCTGCCACAAAATGAAGAAAATGCGAGTGAAAATTAGTCATGAAAAAAGTGGCTCTGAATCATATCATTGGTCTTGTTATCATGGAGATCTACAGAAGTTGGATGATACCCCAAGGGGGGACTTGGTAGTTCAAGATGACGTACTTGTTGCAAAATTTAGGGTCCCAAATTTAGCAATCTACTACCACTTGGGGTCAAAAATTTTCAAATTTACAACTCCGTAGGATTGTGAAAATTGACACAATTTTTTTGCGGAGATTTAAGGAAGTTTGATGAACTGATTGTTATTAGCAAGATTCTGTATGATAGAAACCAAGCAGTTATTCAGCCTCCTCACATTATGCAAACCTATCAAACCAAATTGCAATTAATTTCTGTTCCATGATCAACCATTGACCATACCATGCTCACACTAGGAGAAGTATCTTTCATCCCAGTCCTACCTTTACTTTGACACCTGTACTACACTTACCTCACATAAGTATTGCACCACTGTACCCAAAATGGTGGCAAAAAATGTCATGTAACTCAAGCAACAAAATTTGCATAACAAAAGCATCAGCATTTTAAAGGTTTCCCAGCGGGGTGTTTTGGCGGGAAAATAATTTTCTGTTTGTCTACTTTTTACTTAACAGTAAAATGAAATGTTGTTTTGTTGCTTTCCTTGATAAATTAACAAAAAACTGAGGACAACATTGAACAAGATTTTGGCTAGATAGCTGGAGGACTAGGCCATAACAAAACGAAGAATGAATAGATTTCTTAGAGCAAAGATAACAAAACTTCGTAATTTTCAAATCTGGATTCTGCAAACTTTATCGCTATGAAAAAAGTTTTCTGTGAGGAATGCGACCTGGCTATGAAACAGAGGTGAAACTGAAAGAAGCCATTCCAAGGTAAGAATATGCATGACACTATTTTCATCACATTAGCATTAATTTTGTTCCTGGGAAATTTTATGTAAGTGGTTGACAATCAAATATCTTGATTTGGATATACTTCACAATATCCTCTCGCTCGAATTTAGTTTGGAGGTGATTAAAACCTTGAGAGTGACTGGAGCTTGTCTTGTTTTCAACATGACTTCTCCTAAGATTGATTCAAGTTCATTTACCTTGAATGACTTCCTCCTTGTTTACTTGAATTTTATTCTTTTACCCTATTCAAAGACGAAAACTTTTTTCTGTCAATGAAGTTTGCAGAGTCCAGATTTGAAAACAACAAGATTTTGTTACCTTTGATCTAAGAAATCTGTTCATCCTTCGTTTCGACATGGCCTACTCTTCTAGAATTTTTACTAAAATCTTGTTCGATGTTGTTCCAAAGTTTTTGCTAAATTTATCAGAGAAATCAACCATATAACACTTCATTTTACCTTAATTAAAGAGAAGATGGATAAGCAATTATTTTCAGTCCAAAAACACCCAGTAGAGAAACCTGTAAATAATGGTACTTTATTATACAAATTTTGTTGATTGAGTTGCAAGAAGGTAGCCATTTTGTTTTTGGTGGTGCAATGCTTATGTGAGGTAAGTGTATTTCAAAGCACATGGAAATCATTTTCGAGCCCTGGAAATAGAGACCATTGTACATAGCATTTGTGTTTGAAAATATCAGTTGAATAGTGATTGAATCACTTACTTAAAAGTTTGAAATTCATTTCAACAAATTTGCAATGTCAAGGAATAAACTGCGTTTAATGAAATGATGGTTAGTGTGAATGGTCTTTCGTTCTAAGCTCAAAACCTACTTTTTTGAAAATAATTATTGAAAGGGTATTATAGACAAATCATAATTTACCCACATAGTTCCTAAAATTATTATATAAAAAGGGGGTGCTCTCTCCTCGATTAGCTTTGCTACTGAGAGAGTTCCTCCTTAAAGAATTCCCCTTCATACAAATCCTCTAGTGTAGTGTTATTTATCTTTGTTTTATTCCATGTGTATCACCTTATGTATTTATTATAATTGTTGTAAGTAGTTTAATATTAGAGTGTTTGTATGTAGTGGAATTTAAAATGAAATGAATGAACTGAACTGAATGGCCAATTACCAAGCAAATCTGATCAAGTTGTGATGGCAGCCATTAAAAGACATTTCTAAGGATTCGATTTGTAAGGAGATCTGATGCCATAAGGCTGTTTACAGTGTAAATGTAAACCTTTTTGCCTTTTTTGGATTCAATTGGCTGTTTCTCGAGGATGAGTGTGATCATTCTTTAGAGTGGCAAAATCAGAATCAATTATTAGCTAGCATACAAGCTCATTTTGGACAGAATTTAGGGGTGATTAAAAGAAATGTTTGAACCAGTGAAATACCTTGCAGGAAATTTCGGGTAGGTTCGCAGGAAATTTTGATCTTCAATCTTTGCTGCCAGGAAGAAAAACCCTTTTTCTAGCCCTGTTGAGGGCGACAATCTATCTATCTATATATAAATTTACTGCACATCAACCTACAATTAGGTTATTACGCACAAGTCCAGGTTAGAATATTAGTGTGTCTAATTGTCAATAAAAATCAATAACTACATTTACAAAAAGAGAAAGAAAATTATTTTTTAAATGTATTGCATTTAAAATGTTGTTTTAAACTGAAGTCTTCTTTTTTTAATATCCTCATTAATATCTTTACACTAACTTAATTGCTTCAAGTGAGCTTCTAAAGCTTGTTATTGTTTGTTGCGACCTAATTTCTACAGGCACATGAGTCCACAGTCAGGCCCTGAAATGAGAGGCGCTCGATCGAGCGCGAGCGCCTCCACACTCGCCTCGAAAATTCTACTGGCTCGAGTATTCGAGCGCCTTGCAGATTAACAAGTGTTTTTTGTCTTAATGCTCCGTAGATACGGCTTGTGAATTTATTGGAAATAAAAATTTAGCCCAGATCTTCCTTTCATCTCTTTAAAAGAGCGATAAATTATCTTCCCTTCTCTTGCTCGTTGCGATCGTAAAGTTTTCAAGCGCTTCGATTGCGTACACCATTACCAAGCTGCCTCGCTTCTGTGTTGATTGCTATGGTGATTTGCGCAGCGCGCGTGGCGAAGAAATAAAATGGCTGCAAGCTCTGCTGGCTCCACGCATTCGGTAGAGTTGTCGACCTTCAAATCCTGGGGAAAGGAGAACGTAATTGGCTATGAGGTTGAAACTATTAATGACAAGCACCAAGTGACCAAAGTCTGGTGTAAACTTTGCCGGAGGCATTCAAAAGACATCCAATCGCATCCAACTTGCAAAGGTCCTGCCCGAAAGGCAATGTTGGCGTACGTTGATGGAACGGCATACGTTGCAAAGTGCAATGTTATGAGGCATCTTAGTGGAAAAGCACATTTGATTGCAATTTGGGCCGAGGAAGGAACAAAATCTGAGCAAAGACTATCTGAAGGTGCAAGCTTGGCAACATCATTAGGAGCTCATCAAGCTAAGATTACAACTTCACTTGAAAACGCTGCCAAAGAAGCATATCGAAAAATGTTCACAACCGCGTACGAACTTGCAGTTACTCCAACGATGCCCCTCCAACACTTTGAACTGTTGATTAAATGCCAACGTAAAAATGGCGTTCGCCTCATAAAAGGAAAGAGCGACAGTCATGCATGCAAGGAATATATACATTATATTGCTGATGCTGTTAGTGAAAAAGTAGCTGTTGTTCTAGGATCAAGTGACTTCATGTCAATTTTATCTGATGGTTCCCAGGCGAGGAAGACAAAAAAGGAGAAGGAGCTCATTTTGGTAAGGACAGAAAGAAAAGGTATGCCAGTGTATTTTGTTTCCTCTTTGTTGGAAATGGCAGATTATGGTGGAGCAAATGCCAACTCCATTAAAAAAGCCATTGACCAAGTATTCTGTGAGAAGATGCACTTGGATGAGGAATCTTACCTGAAGTGTATGGTTGCCGCTACAGCTGATGGTGCCAGCGTAAATTTTGGAATTTACCAAGGGGTGTTGACTCAGCTCAAATCAACAAGACCTTGGCTGCTTACTGTCCATTGTGTAAACCACAGAGTTGAGCTGGCAGTCAAGGATGCTATGAAAGTGAAGCCATTTGAAGATGTTGATCATTTTTACCAAGCAAATCAAACTCTTCTGAAAAGGTCTAGTGATCTTACTGCTGCACTTTCACGTACTGCAGCAGCAATGAATATCACATGCTACAGCCTCCCAAAAATAACAGGTACAAGATTTGTAAGTCACAGAAGAAGAGGGTTGCAAAGATTGCTCCACATGTGGCCAGTTTTCATTACTGCTTATGAAAATGTAATTGCAGAGAATAAAAAGAAAGCTGAGACAATTGCAAAACTTAGAGGCCTATTGATAAAGTTCAGAACTGTCAAGGTTCTCTACAATGTTTGCAGTTACTTAGACCTCCTTGATAAGATCAGCCCAATATCTCTAGTTTTTGAAGGAAATGATTTGTTGCCATGTGAAATCCAACCTAGTCTTCTGCTTACTTTGGAGGGACTTGATGAGTTAACTAATGCAAAAGAAGTCAATGATGTGCCAATTGACAGTAACTTGAGATACTTTTCAGTTGAGGCAAGTGATGGAGATGCAACAGCCTCGATATCAAGAGAGTATCAACAATCTGGGAATGAAAAAAGAAAGGAAAGAAATAAAGAATTCACTACTGTCACTGTTGATGGAATGCAAATAACTGGAGATGAGGTTTTGATTTCAGACACCATTGGTGCTGTTGCAATCAAACTAAGAGAAAATCTGGTGGATAGATTTAGTGACTTTTCATCAAAAGTTTACCAAGATATGAATGGCTTGATCCCCAGAACTGGCAGTATGACAATAAAGAATATGGAAACCAACAAATTGTTGATCTCAGCAACCATTTTCAAGTGCCACTGGCAAGCAAAGGATTTCTCCTAAAACAGGCCCTTGCAGAATGGAGGAGCATAAAGAAGATTGTTCCAAAGTATTTTTCACCAGAGATCTCTGCCTTTTCAATCTGGAGGAGCATGCTCTGCAAAAGGGAAGCTGAATTCCCTAACATGTGTCTGCTAGCAAAACTGCTACTGACAATTTCTGGATCAAACAGTTCTGTTGAAAGGGGATTTTCTATTCTAACCATGATGTTATCAGATCAAAGGCTATCCACTTCCCAAGAAGTACTTGAAGAGAGGATGATCATTTCAGCAAATGATAAGAACTGGTCTGACACTGAAAGACAAGAAATAATTGATGTTGCAATTGATGCCTATATGAAAAAGAGGCGCCTAAAACAGACCGAACTATTAGAGCCACCAGAAAAGATCCAGAAAGTTACCTGTGACAGTAGAAATGACAGTGACAGCACAGAAGACAGTGAAAATGAGTTTGATGGAATTAGTAGCTTTGTCTTGTCAGAGAGTGAGACAGATGATGTATGATACTATGACATTATGATACAGACAAATTACAATTTTCCAGGAAATCTTTAATGTTCTTTGTTTGTGAACTGCAAAATTTTGTTTCGTTTAAGGTACTGTTAGTGAGAAAATTTCAAAGTTTGTTAACTAAGTTTTTATTAAAGAGATTGTAAAAGTTAAGTTTATTTTGAAGAATGTACAGATGAGAATTTACTGTTGTAAATTCTGTTTGTAATACCATTGAAATGTAAATGTTACTGTTGAGGATTTACTGTATATTCTTGTTTACACGTTGTTTCAGTTTATGTTTTTTGATTCTTTTTCAGTGATTCATTTTATTTCAGCTGCAGTTTTCTAAAAAACAATAACCATAGCTCATTTTTCCAGAACTTAGCACTTGGTTTGCCACAAAAGACAAATATAGCCTAGGAGCTTGATGAAGCGCCTCAGTGAATTGAGGAGCTTGGTCAACCAAGTACCTAACTTTTGCTCATTTCAGGGCCTGTCCACAGTCTCGCTGCGCTCGGAAAGAACGAATATTTATAGGGTCATACTTCAATGCTCTAGTAGGGTCATACTTTTGGGACAAATGCACTTTGGCGGACACAGCTTTCAAGGAAAACAGAGGTTGAACTGAATCGTATTGTTAGTATTACATGCTGATTGGCTTCCTTAACAATAGTGATTGAAATCCTACCATCTAATTGGATAATGCTAAATCTAACCGTGATTCGACTCATTCGCACTTACTGGAGAACGTCAACATGACCTAAACGTGGCCTAAATCTGCAGCAAGGAACGGCAATCTATGTATTCGTTTGGTTCCAAAGTTTTGGGGGCTGCCGCCCCCAAACCCCCGCTAATACAATTTGGGTATGCTTTAATCTCAGTACTGATGCGGTTAACATTCTTCACATTCGGTGCAACATTCAGACACGAGGAAATGTTGAGAGTGTGTCCGCTAAAGTGCAAACTAGCCATACTTTTACTTACCAGTTTCATCTTGGAGGAGGGTTTGGAGACGTTCCTCGGCAGCCGGGTGAGCCGGGAACTGTTGCTGTTGAAATGTTTGTTCAATTTTTGACTAGGCCATTTAGTCTCTTTTTTGAAACGAGGCGGATCTCTGCCAGGCCAGAGGCCAAGGCCAGGGGAGGAAAGATTTAAAAAATTAAATAGTTTGTTGATAGCAACACATGCTGTGGGTAACAGGCAAGTAGTGCAGTTATGACGGAGCCATTTCAAGATGAAAGCCTTGCAAAGCAATTAGAAGGAGCTTTAAAAGCATCTGGCTTGTACTATCAGCTCAAGAAACACGTACAGGTAGGCCAAACATGGAAAAGTTTGATAAGAGAAGCATTGAATTTAAGTACGAATAAACTAATAATTGATAGAGTATGCAAAGTGAAGCAAGGTAATTGAGATAGCCTAATTTAGAAGGTTTCTACAACTCACTAGATGACTTAAAAAAAGTCTTGCTATTTTTTCCAAGTTCAAGTTTTTATTTTAAAATTCAACAACAATACAAATTCCATTTAACAACAAACTATAAATAATAGATTAACAACAACAAAATAATTTAATGGAATGAAAAGACAACTAGTTAGTAATTTTCCATGGAATTTGTATGTAAGGAATTTCTTAAGGAGGAGCTCTCTCAATAGATAAACTAATGGAGGAAGAGAGCACCCCCTGTTCCAAGAGCATGTTATGTTTGATAATACATCGGTCAATACATTGAGTCTGAGCGACAAGTCATGGTGATGTTGCTTGTCAAGCAAAGCTGTGAAATTTCGTACGATATTGTTAAAGCACAACCTCGTTGCTGATCATAAGAGCAAACTGTATTATAGCTAAATTTTATTCAAAGAAAGTTCAAGTCATTTCTGCAGTTCTGGAAGGTTTTAGTTCATATCATTTCATTGATGCACATGTGTGCCTAGGCCCAAGAGTCAAGGCTCTGAAGTTTGTACTCTCTGGTCTCTAATAGACGGGGGGTTGGAATAGTAGGGGGGGTTGGAAAAAATCTCAAGAATTAATAGCCGGGGGGGTTGGAATAATAGGGGGGGTTGGAAAAAATCTCAGTGATTCGCACTTTCTTTATATAGTGACGGTAAGACTTTAAAAATAAAATGCAATGACATCACAGATTTCGCTCGAAAGTCTTAATCTTAGTTGGGTGCATGGAATTTTGTTGTGTAGCTTTTGTCTTGCTTGGAACTCGTTGCCAGAATTAATAAGCGGGGGGGGGGTTGGAATAAGAATGTCCTGGGTGGAAAATTTTCTAAAAATTAATAAGCGGGGGGGGGACGTCTATTAGAGACCAGAGAGTATGATACGATGACAGAATCTGTTACCTTGGATGTGGTAAAAAGTCTCCTTGAAATCCAAGCAAATGCATTCAAAGCTTCCTTTAAAATGATGTTCGACAGTCTCAAGGAGGAAGTAGTGGCTGTTAAGAAGGATGTCAAAGACTTAACCAACAGTTTACAGTTCACACAAGGCCAATTCGATGAGCAGACAAAGAAATTAGACAAGATGGAGGATAAGCTTACATCCAGTGCCCATAATATTGAAGCTTTGGATTTATAAGTCAATGCTATTGACAACAATCTGGAATATATTGAAAACAAAAGCCAAAGAAATAACCTCAAGATAATGGGGGTTGAAGAAAATTTAACTGAAGAGAAATCATGGAATGATACGGAAAAGTTAGTTAAAAAATTGATAAAAGAAAAGTTGGGCATCCATGAGGATATTGACATTGATCGATGTCACTTGGATAATAAATGAGGTGACCAGGAACATCCACAAGGAATAAAGAACCAAGAAGTATTATTTCAAAGATCTCAAAGTGGAAATTAAAGGAAGTGATTCTCAAAAAGGCTAGGAATGTGAAACCAGAAGGGATCAAGTTTGTTGCAGACTTATCTCAGAGGACCCTTGAAAAACGAAGAGCAAAGATTCCAGACCTACTGCAGGCCAGAAGAGAAGGCAAGATAGCTTATTTTGTTGTAACTTTGAGAATTTAAACACAGTAAGAAACAACATGTCTAGCTATTCCGCCATGATAACTTCAACACACCCAACAGAGGCCTGGGCCCAATCTCAAATATGAACAACAACAACAATGTCAAATACACAACAACCCTATTGTTCAAACAAAGTTTTCAGTGTACTTGCGGTTTGGTTTAACCGAGCGTCCACTTCTGGTCTTATATAATGTCCTTGCACTCTGGTCACCTTGAACTTGGTTTCCATCATCTTGAACAGGACCATTTTCAACATTATCTGCTGAACTGTTCTCTTCATCAACTTTAAAGTGCTCACTATTGTTCTCTTTCAATTCTTTATTCTCATGGCACTTACTCTCTGGCTCACTCTGTTCTGGCATAATATCCTCATACGTTTTACGTATGTGCCTTCTATTTCGTCGATATGTTCCTCTCTCTGTTTCAATCATATAGCTATTTATACCATGTGGTTTCTGCACAATCCCTCTTCTCCATCTGCCGCTTGGCTCAACTTTAACTCTTACTGGCTGACCAGATTGCAACCTTTGCAATTTCTTTGCACCTTTGTCAAGACTCTCTTTCATTTTATTTTGTACCCCTTGACGAATTTCTTTGAATTTCTTATGGCCTATAGCCTATAGCCCTTGGCTTCAAACTATTTTGCTTAACAGGAACATTTGTTCTTTGTGTCCTGCCCATGAGTACATGTGCAGGACTTCTACCATCAACTGGTGTATTACGTAATTGATAAATAAGGATCCTCCTTGCTAAGTTTGGCCTTTTCAAGCGTGTTTTTCACAGTTTTTATAACACGTTTGATAAACCCATTGCTTTGTGGGTATCTGGAGCTAAATAAGGATCCTCCTTGCTAAGTTTGCCCTTTTCAAGCGTGTTTTTCACAGTTTTTATAACATGTTCGATAAACCCATTGCTTTGTGGGTATCTGGGGCTTGAGGGGTCATGATAAAACCCACAACTAGCTGCAAAGTTCTTACTGTATAATCCTCTGCAATAAATTGTGGCCCATTGTCACTCTCAACAATCTCTGGTATACCATGATGAGCAAAAAATGACTTTGTTTTGTTTATCACTGCAGGCGATGATGTACTGCGTAATTCACATACTTCAAAATATCGACTATAGTAATCTGCAACAATTAAATAGTCTTTCTTGTTCCACTGAAAAAGATCTGTTCCCACCTTTTGCCAAGGTCGCTCTGGCAGCTCATGTGGTTGTAGGGGCTCTTTCTGATTACTGTTCCTTAGCTGTTGACATGGATCACATTTCTGTATCATGGATTCAATTTGTTGAGCTAGACCTGGCCAGAAGACAGTGTCACGAGCAATTTGTTTTGTTTTTACAATCCCTTGATGACTAATGTGTAACTTTTGCAGTATATCTTTCCTAAGACTTGGAGGAACCAAAATTCTGTGACCTTTGTAAACAAACCCATCTTCCTCCAGTAACTCAAATCGATAGTCATAATAGCATCTTATTTCTGGAGCTACATCCTCCCTTCTCTCTGGCCATCCTAACTTTATTTGCACAATAAGTTTCTGAATGGAGTTGTCAACTTTATTTTCTTTAGCTATTTCTTGCAATCTTCTGTCAGTGACATATGCCTTTTTTGACATCAAATGTATGCATTTTTCTTGCTCTATGTCTCTGTCAAATTGCTCTTCAACAATCTCCTCTGAATAAGCTCTACTTAAAGCATCAGCAACATGCATTTCTTTCCCTTTCTTATAAATTACGTCAATATCATATGCTTGTAGCTGCATCATCATTTTTTGCAGCGGCGTAGGAGCTTGTGATAGAGGCTTGTTCAGTATCACTTCAAGGGGCTTGTGGTCTGTTGCAACTCTTATCTTCTTACCATACACATATTGATGAAATCTGCTGCACCCAAAAACTATTGCAAGCATCTCCTTTTCAATTTGTGCCCATTTTTTCTGAGTTGCAGTCATAGCTTTGCTTGCATAGGCTACTGGGCCTTCATCTTGTAGGATAGTTGCCCCTAGACCTCCATAACTTGCATCAACTTGCAAGGTTATCTCTTTGGTCACATCATAAAACCTAAGAATGTTAGGACTTATCAATGCTTTCTTAACATTATCAAAAGCATTGCTATGCTTTTCCTCCCATACAAAATGTGCATTTTTCTTTATCAATTCCCTTAATGGTGCTGCAATGTCAGACATGTTCTTGGTGAACTTTGAAACATAGTTGATCATCCCCAGCAATCTTTGCACATCACCCTTGTGTTGCGGAGTACGATAGTCCATAATAGCGCTGATTTTCTTCTCATCAGGCAAAACTCCACTTTGCGTAAGCTTTTCTCCTAGATACTCAATCTCTGTGAGCCGAAATTGACATTTTTCTTTGTTCAGAGTTAGACCAAATTCCTTAATTCTATCAAGGCATTTCTTCAAATTTCTGTCATGCTCCTCTAAAGTTTTCCCCCATATCAGGAAGTCATCCATGACAGTTTCAACTCCCTTCAAATCTCTGAATTTCTCATCAATTGTTCTGTGAAATACTTCCTGTGCAAAAACAATTCCAAATGGTACTACCTGGAATCTATATCTACCCATTGGTGAATTGAAAGTTGTTAAATATGAGGATTCTTCATCTAATGGAATTAGCCAGTGTCCTGATGTAGCATCAAGCTTGCTGAAATAGCGTGCTCCAGCAAGTCTGCTTGTAATTT
Source organism: Aurelia sp. 4 Dawson et al 2005 (assembly GCA_964019985.1). NCBI lineage: Eukaryota > Metazoa > Cnidaria > Scyphozoa > Semaeostomeae > Ulmaridae > Aurelia > Aurelia sp. 4 Dawson et al 2005. The sequence continues at coordinate 26,963,801 of OZ026492.1, read as the reverse complement.
CTTGTTGAGTTGGCAGCTGATAAGGTTCTCTTTCAATCACTTTGTTTAGGTCACGAGGATCAATACAAATCCTGAGTTTTCCAGACTTCTTCTCATTAACCACCATGCTATTTACCCATGGTGTTGGCTCTTCAACTTTCTTTATGATGCCCTTTCTCTCCATACTTGATAGTTCATCCTGAACCTTCTCTCTTGATGAAGCAGGGATTTTCCTTGGTGCATGCACCACAGGCACTGCTCCCTCTCTGACTTTGATGTGATAAGGTTCTGCTATGCACCCTATTCCTTCAAAAATTGGCTCGTATCCTTGCAAAATCTCCTGATTTGTCATACCAATGAGTGCATCCGGATCCTCTGTTATACCCTTACATGCGCTATCCACATTAAAAGTAATGAACTTTAACTTTTTTGAACTTTGACATCCCAAAAGTTATTTGTGTTCTTTGACCACATGATATTCTAGAATCTCTTCTTGTCCCTTCATGTTTCTACAGCATAAAAAACATTTTCCAAGAACTGGGATAGTGTGCCCCCCATATGCTGTAAGCCTTTCCTTGGGTGGTCTGAGCTTTGCTTGTTGCTGGAATTTAGGCACAACTTTTTAAAAATCTTTTTCACTGAGCAAATTTGCTTCAGCGCCAGAATCAATTTTAATGTCCAGAATGTGCCCATTAATTTGAATCTTAGCAGTTTCTGTAGTTTTCTCAATTCCATCAATGATGATTGTGGCTATTTCCCCAACATCTGAATCATCATCAGACTCCTGAACTTCCTGAACATCTTTTCTCCAGCAGCACTTTGCAAAATGATTGCGTCTATTACAATTAGAACAAATTTTTCCAAACGCGGGACATTTTCGTGGTTTATGCTTCAATCCACACCATTTGCATGATTCAGTTTGCTTTTGTGACTTCTTAAATTTTGTTTGAAGTTTTTTGTATTTTCTGGTTATCTCCTCTATTGATCCCTCACTTGGACTCTCAGCTGTCTTTATATTTGCTGTTTGCTGTCTGGAAATTTCAGCAGCACGAATCATACTGATTGCCTTCTCCAGAGTTAAATCTTCTACCCTAAGTAATCTTTCTCTCATACCTTGATCTCTAATCCCAAGCACAACACGATCTCTAATCAGACTGTCCCTTAAATCCCCAAATTCACAATTGGCAGCAAGATTTCTTAACTCTGTAACATACGAGTTAATTGACTCAGACTCATTTTAACTTCTAGAATTAAATACATATCTGTCATAAGTCAAGTTTTTCTTTGGATTACAATGATCCCTGAACTTATCCTTCACTTCCTTTAAGGTCCTCTTCCACACCTCTCCTGTTTCACCTTGTTACAAATTCAGCGTTTGCAAATTCAAAAGTTCTGTATAATTCTCTTGCCCTCTCTCCAGCACATAATAAAAAATATGAGACCTTCTCCATCTCACTTTTGTTTGCCAACTCTGTTCGTTCCAAGAGCTTGAAATGCTCCTCAGAAGCATTATAATTAGCAGCTAAATTACCTTCCAAAACCAGTTCCTTTGGCGCTGCCCACATCATTGCAGATGCCATAGTGACTGTACAGACTTAGGCCCATCCAGTTGAATCTCTGCTTCTTTTAGGCCCAATTGCAATGCAATTATTTGTGTTCCAATGCAAGTCAAAACCAGTCTCTAAAATCAAGTGCTTTGCAGCTTCATCACTGCACACTTTGTTGGTACCCCACTTCTGGTACCAAGTTGTAACTTTGAGAATTTAAACACAGTAAGAAACAACATGTCTAGCTATTCCGCCATGATAACTTCAACACACCCAACAGAGGCCTGGGCCCAATCTCAAATATGAACAACAACAACAATGTCAAATACACAACACTGGACAAGCTAATTGTTAAGAACAAAACATTTTCTTGTGCTTCTCCAAATGTCTTCAGAGACTCTGAGGTTTCATGCGACTCTTAAACTCCTTAGCAATGATCCTTTGTGTTTATTTTTAGGCTTTGGTTATTTTTTGCTTTATTTCATTGATTTATTTATTATTATTATTATTTTTTTTTGTTTTCATTTCATTTTATTTTCGTGCATTTATCTTTTCTTGTAGGTTAGAATGGTAAGGACCCCTAAGTATCCTTGTGGCATTTGTCACAAAAATGTGTACAAAAATGGAATTCTTTGCAATCAATGCAATCTCTGGCACCATAGAAAAACATTTCTGCTACAGAATATGAAACACTTTCAAATTAATTTAGTGATGTTCCATGGTTTTGTATAAACTGCACAATAACATATCATGAGTCCATTTTTCCTTTTGGCACAATTGAAAATGAAACATTGCTAAATCTATTTGATTTTGACAAACCCTCCAATCCTGGACAAAAGTTATGAGACGACAGAGCATTTTGACGTTTTCACGGGTTCAGAGTGCCCCCTCTCCCCGTATCAATGTTGTTTTAGGTCAGAACGCGTCGATTGTGACCAACATGTATTCATGAATCGTCGTTGAACAACATTGATTCGGGGGGAGGGGGTTTGCAGTACTTAAATCCCTTTTATTCTTGGAAATACTGTTCAACATCTTAAAATGCTGCTAGTCTCATAACCTTTTGTCCAGGATTGTCTCTATCGCGGATTCTAGTTTTCTCGTCACTGAGGCATGAATGTATCATTTTAAAACATCATACTAAAGGCAAATCTATGCCAGTTCAAGAGAGACTAGTCGAGAACATTAATTACCATAGAAACTTTTATTTAAATTGTTTATTTCATTAATTGATCAATTGATGCATTTCAATCAATTGTCAGAAGGACATGACATTGACAATGAGGACATTTTTGGAATTTAACAGCATCAGGCCATGTCTGTTATGCTATAAAGTTACCTCCTTTATTTGAATTTGCAGGTTTAGTCATAGGATGCATGTTTTGTTTTAATATGAATTTCTTGGCGCCCTAATATTGCCACAGAAAGCGGCTCATTTGAGCCCTGGCTTTTAGAAAGGGAAATATTACGTCAGTGGTATCTTTCGTGGCACCTGTCAAGAAACAGGCCTTTCTTAAATGGAACGTGTTTAATGGATATTCGAAGGCAATGACGTCCATAGATTCAGCCAAGGGAAACTTTAAGAAATATTTTTAACTCCATTAACTAAAACTGAACGGGTCAGCAACGGGTCAGCAACGGGTCAGGCAACGGGTCAGCATTTGCTACTATAGCAAAACATATGGGATGCAACGGGTCTGCACGGGTCAGCACTATTTTTTTTATAAAATACATAGTATATATTTTTATAAAAAAGTGTGCTGACCCGTGCTGACCCGTTGCATCCCATATGTTTTGCTATAGTAGCAAATGCTGACCCGTTGACTGACCCGTTGCTGACCCGTTGCTGACCCGTTGAAAATTATAACCCTCTCCCCTAAATTTACATGTAAACGCTCATGATGTAGGATTGAGCAAGATTGAGCCCCATTGAAATCTGGATTTAAATGCATTTACTTGCAACAGTTTACTTCATCTATGGGAGATACAAGGTGATAACAAACAAAACAACGAAGCACCTTCGTTGTAGCATTGGTTCGTATGAAATGTCAGAAACGTCACATTGTTGTCCAATATTCCTAGCAGAGCCTTGACTTTTCTTGATAACTTCCATTGGCCTCAACATCTTGTTTTTTATGATATTCAGTTAATGGAACCTTTTCCATAACAGAAACAGCAAAAAACCCTAGTTACGTGGATAGTGGCTACGGTCAAACAGAGAACATCCTGGTGAAATCCAAGACAATCCTGGACAAAAGTTATGAGACGACAGAGCATTTTGACGTTTTCACGGGTTCAGAGTGCCCCCTCCCCCCGTATCAACGTTGTTTTAGGTCAGAACGTGTCGATTGTGACCAACATGTATTCATGAATCGTCGTTGAACAACATTGATTCGGGGGGAGGGGGTTTGCAGTACTTAAATCCCTTTTATTCTTGGAAATACTGTTCAACTTCTTAAAATGCTACTAGTCTCATAACCTTTTGTCCAGGATTGTCGGTTGTTGATTCATTGCCATCATTTGAAATCACCTCTCATCTTACAAACATGCCTAACCTGCAAGAATATGGTATTGATGAACATTTGCCCTCTAATACTGATTCTAGTTATCACTCAATTTAGGCTTTATCCATTTCTAATACTTCTCCCACTGATCTTTCCTTCTTACATATGAATGTAAGAAGTCTTTCCTGTCACTTTGATGAACTTCAGTCTCTGCTTGTTAATCTTAATATTGGTTTTAATGTTGTTGTGGTTTCTGAAACTTGGGACTCATTTGCAAGGCCAGTAAGTACAAATGTAGACTTGGCAGGATACACTTTTCTCTCTACTAAGTCTCATAGTCAAAATGGTGGTGTTGGTTTATACATCAAAACTAGTTTGGGTCCTGTTCCTAGACCAGACTGGTCAGTGACAGTGATGATTATGAGACAGTTTGGGCTGAAATTGAGAACTCAAAAGACAAAAACATTTTGATTTGTTGTGCATATCGTCATCCAAGTTCTGAAGTTGAGCATTTCACCGAGGATGCCCAAATGCCCAAAAGAAGACGCCCTAAATTATGGCTCTCATACTGTTACCTGTGATTTTGTCAGTCTCCTTCTTTCTTGGCATTTTCTTCCATAATCCATCCTACCCGAGTATCTGACCACTCTTCTACTACCGATGACATCTTATCCAATGTTTGCAATTTAGACACCAAAAGTGGCAATATTTTGACACAAGTTGAAGATAATTTTCCTCAGTTTTTGATTGTTAGAAAGGCAGTTGTTGTAAACAAAACCCAATCATATTATCAGCATGACTATTCAAAATTTGATGAAGCAAAGTTTCTAGCAGACTTTAACAACCTTAACTTTGAGCACTTGAATGACAATCAAAGTGATGTAAATGCAAAATTCAATAGATTTCGTGCTATTGTTAATGAAATTTTGAAAAAGCATATTGAAGAAGCTTACTAAAAATGACTTGAAGTTGCGAAATAAGCTATGGAGAAATAATAGAATTCAGAAAATGATGCATCTCAGATCTCTTTGCTGATGACACAAGTATTTACTTTGAATCATACAGTTTAAGTACTCTTCAAAAAGTGGTGAACAAAGAGCTCAGGCCTATTAAAAGATGGCTAGATACTAAAAAAACGGCTTTGAATGTAGATAAAACAACTTTTTTATTTTTCATTCTTCGCAGAATTCCTTTAATGACACGGTCAATATAAAGATTGGTAATCAACATGTCAAGCAGGCTAAATATGTCAAATTCTTTGGCCTCCTTTTGGATGAACATCTAAGCTGGAAGTACCATTTAAGGTTACTGTAACACTTCAAACCAAAAAATTCTTGATTTTTCGTTTTCGACATAATCTGATAGTATAAGCATTTGAGTACCATTCAAACCAACTCACTTCCAGAAATAGCCACATTATTTGGAAAGTTGAGCATTTTAAAAGAAGCAGCCCTGTTTCTTGAAAATTGCGGGAAAAGAAATTAGGGGATCAAAGTAACCTTGCTTGACCTTGCAGCTGCATCCATAACATCCCGTGCTGCTATTTGATGGCATAACTCTTTACAAGACCGCGCATAAGCTTTATTGCTTGACCTTTGCGGGTTTGTGTGTAAACTTTCATGCATAATCGTTTCTCCCGCCTTTTTTGCTTCATTTTGATAAAAGCCTGATTTCTCGAAACAGGATTCTGGGGTACTGGTGGGTACTAAAAAATCTTTGTGTACCCAACGGGCCAACCAAATCGCTTGAAACTTGGCCACCAGGGTCACAAGGCATGTAACTACGAAACCGTGTCAGCGGTTTTCAATAGATCCACTGGTCTGATTTTTACAAAGGCTTGAAACTTAAATAAGACATTTCAGATATTGACACAAATTAAAATAGCATCATTCCTAGACAGTACAATTCATCAAAATTTCGTGACAAGGTTTTGCAGTTCAGGACCTTTAGTCATTGGTGAATAAATGGTTATGGTCCTACAGCGCTCCCTGGGGTACACAAAGATTTTTTTCGCAAGAGTGGTCCATTTTGTGTAAGATCTGAAGTAAATCATTTGTGCTTTTATTAAATCAATTGCATATATTTTTATGATATTCTGCATTTAATTCTGCATCGAATGATATATAATCTTGTTTGGTATATCTTGACGAACGGTCGTGACGAACAGAGTTTCTTAATCACTGCCGGAAGGGTTAAGCCTGGTTTTCACTAGAGTCATAAAGATCGTAAGAATCATAAGAAATATAAGTATAAGATTTTATGATGCTTACGATCAAGTGAAAGCACCAAGAATTATAATTGAAAATGATTGTCACTTGATTTTATCTCTTAAAATGCGTGAAATAAGGATCGTAAAGATCAAAAAGGTTTTCATCCTCGCGATCCTTACGACCGGATGTTCCTTTGTTTTCTGGATTAAGTGACGCAAATTCAGCAAATTCCACTCAAAAGTAGGCCTTCCAAGTGTGGTCCTAAGCAGATAACTCTACGTTTTTTGCGTAAAGTGGAAGTATTTTCGCTGGAGAAACCTTGAGAGCAACCAGCAGATGTCCAAAATCTCAAATAGCTTCGGGAAAGGTCCAGTAAAATTACAAGAGAAGACTTATGGAACAAAAAGTGTCCCATTTCCATTTCGATGAAATCTTTCCAGTCTCACCAGAATATACATAGTCTGGAACTCGACAGACAGAAACAGCAGTCAACAGACTACATTTTCAAAGACAGTTGTCACCATTAAAGCTGAATGTTAAGGAAAATTAGGTTTCTTGCGATCACTATGATACAATGAAAACAAAAAAGTCGTAAGGATCATAAGCATCATAAGATTTTAAAATTATGTTTCTTCTGATTCTTATGACCCTAGTGAAAAGCAGGCTTTACAGCAACCTTAAGTGAACTTTCTAGAAACTGTCAAGAACTTGTGGTATATTCTTCAAAGTAAGGTATCTTCTACCAACTAGTGCTCTAATCTCCTTACATAATTCTTTATTTTCCTCCTTTCTCCAGCTATATCTGGTACTATGTGAAATGTCCTGTATGTGTCAGTGTGAATGCAGTATAAAGGGAGAATTTGGACCGACTGTGACTGCAAGTTATCTAGTGAGTTGCAGAAACCTTCTCAGTTATCTAAATAAACAATTTATCAAAGACTGGTAACTAAGATATGAATGTTTTATTCGGTCAAACAGCAACATTTGTTTCTGAGAAGTTTTTCATCATTTGCATTCCATGATAAAGTTACGCCGAGCCTAACCTTTCATTTGCCAAGTATTTTCAGGGAGGCAGAAGCTGCTTAAAATCTTCAATATCTGAAGATGATTTGATGAAACTTTCAGTACTGGCCCAAATTCTTAGTTTCTTATAAAAGAAATACATGTATTATCAACTGAAACTGCCAAAAGATTTTAGCTCTAAATAAGTTTAGCTCAGAAACTGCCAAAAGCTGCTCTAAAGTCAGGGAAAATAGTAGAAAATAGATTTGATGTCACAAAACGCCAACGTGGGGACTTCAAAGGTTACATGGCACATGACCTAAATGACGACTCGTGGAATTCGTTTATTGTCAAAGGAGAAGCCTACCGCCATTCAATCGCATCGAAAGCTGTGGAATATGATAGATTCCAATGTAAAGGAAATTGCAAATTATGGGTCAAAGTGATAAGATTAATTTCATCACAATTTACAGATGCTGATGGAAGTTTGAAGTCATTGGAAAAACCAGGAAAACCATGGAAGATTCAGTTCGTGAAATTCTGTAATCGTGTGGTCCATAGTCTCCCATAGGAACATGATATATTAGAAAAGAGCTTGTCAAAACTAGAACTTTTAGAGAGACAAGTATCCTACATTAGAAAAACCATTCAACCATATTTTTCATCAAAACATTACAAAACAAGCAATAACAACAACAAGGTAACAAGGGAGAAGCTGTTCATGCCAAAATAGATAAAAAGAAAACTGAAGAGTATTACGAAAACAAATACAGTCAGCATCAATCAAACTTGAAACAAATCGTAGAAGACTTTCAAGGAGGAGATGATAATATTCCAGATTTTACGCCAGAGGAAACAGGAAATATCATTAGATATTCGCCATCTGGAAAAAAGTGGGGTTATGATGGGGTTTGCTTTGAAGATTTTAAGAATGATATATGTAACACCTCAGTGGAAGTTTCAGATATCTTAAATGTCATTAAGTACGACAAGAAATCCCACGTACATGGAAAGGCGCACTAATAAGGAGAAATCCAAAGAAAAATTATGATCCTGAAGATTTAACAACACTTAGAGATATTTCACTTCTACCTACAATATACAAGATTTTTGCAAAATGTCTGGTCAATCGTATTTTGCCCAAAGTCATTGGAACAGCAGTTCAGTTTTGGCAAAGAGCCTACATAAAGAATCGTGATCGACAAGAGCTAATATTTTTGATGAAAACAGCCATTGATGACTTTAAACATATAAGTTCGCGTTTCTACACCATCTTTGTTGACTTCAGAGATGCATTTGGTAGCATTGATCAGGAATACTTAATTCGAAGCTTGTTAGACTGTGGAATAGAGAAAACATATTGCTTATTGATTGCGGATATATACCAAGATTCATATTTTGAAGTTATATGTGGGAAAGAACTATCGAAAGAATTGTCACTTACCATTGGAACAAAAGCTGGAGATCCTTTAAGTGCAATTTTGTTCATCATCACACTTGATAGATCACTAAAAGAAGTACATAACATGGCGATAATTAGTTTAAACATTCAGGATGAGCAACATATCTCACCATTACCATTCGCAGGATATGCTGATGACATAGCACTTGCTAGCCATTCTGAGTTCGCATTAAAAGAGATGCTAGATGTATTAATTGAGAAAACACGGGACAGTAAACCTTGCATTAGGCCAGATAAATGTACCTTTCTCTATGAACGTCGGTCTGGAAACAGGTGGTATAAAGCGAGAAGAGATAAACCACCAGATATCAAAATTAACGGAGAAGCAATAAAGGTTAATAGCAGACACGAGCCATTTACATATCTTGGGAAGCCACTAACAGTAGCTGGAGAGGATGAAAATCAGGTCCCAAATATGTTGAGAGACTACTCAGAAATCCTTGAAAATATCACTGCATGCTCACTACCACTTGCCTTAAAGATTGAAGCACTAGGGACAATGGGTCTATCAAAGATAGAACATCATTTCAGTAATACATTTATTACAGAGGAACAGCTTCAAGATTTTGATAAAGTTCTGATTTCATGTCTGAGAAAGATTTTCAATCTGAATAACAACACTACTACCAGAACAATGTTTATAAAGAAACAGCATGGGGGAATGGGTATTAGGAAACCTTCCATTATCTGTAAAGCAAAAAGGATAAATCTTCTGATCAAAATCCTTAACCACCCGGATAACAATTTCAAATTCATTGCATGTCATTCACTTGCCCTTGACTTCATGAAGAGGGGGATTCCTCGATCATAAGCGGGTAATAACTTTCTTGGTTATTCAGTAAAAAAAATGGGATGTTAGAAACACACATGAAGGGAGGTTTTGGTGTGCAGCCAGACTGGCCAAAACTTTTCCATCTGGTTCAAAAAATAAATGCTAATCTGAAATGGGAGAAGAATACTGAGGACTTATACTGTGCAGGAAATGCTCAGTTGATAATGAAATTAGAACATAATGGAACCGGAGTTGTACAGAATGACAGAATACGGAAAGAAATAATCGAAGGCCAACTTAGTAAGGATTTAGAAAATCTATAGGAACTCCCAATGCAAGGTCGACTAGTAGATAACAAAAGTGCAGATTATTTGATGTCACAGAATATTTTTCGAAATTGCAAGCTCACGGTTGAATTGATTTATTTTTGGTACTAGGCAAGACATAATGTTCTTCCATGTTACTACACATTGTCCTTATGGTATCCAAATCAGCCAACTACTTGTGTCCTCGATGGATATCATATCGAAAGCACTGCACACGTTTTAAATGGGTGTCAGAAATTAAAGAACAATTATTCAAAGAGACACGACCGCATTGTAGAAAAACTAGGGAATGATATCAAATCGAATTAACACACAGTCATTATTAACAAAACAGTTAGAACAACGCTGCAAGAATTAGGAATGGAATTTGAAGATAACGACGAAGAAATACTGAACCTGAAGCCAGAGATCATGATAAAATAAGAAAAATAGTATGATCATTCTGGATATAGCTTGTCCATATGATCTCTATCTGGCAGAACTTTATGAAATAGAATTAAACAAATACCGAGATTTACAAAGATACATCACAGAAAAATGTATATCATGCAAGGTTGATGCAGTAGTTATTGGATCTCTTGGCACAGTGCTCACAAATGCACTGAAAGTTCTAATGGACACTGGAATGTCTAAAACAAAAGCGAAAGGACTACTGAAGTGGAGCTCCACATCATGTATTATCGGATCACGGCAAATTTGGAACATCAGATGCAAGCTGGTTAAGGAAAATTGAAAATGAAACTGAACAGTAGAACAGATAATCATGAATTCAGTAGAGCAGAACAGAAAAGACGTGCTAGTTTTACTTGAAAGGCCTTGTTCTATTTGGACACATTAAACGAACAGCATATTCTAGAGCTTTCAAAGTTTAATAAGTATAACACTATGTATGTATGTAACTTTCGCCATAAAAATAAAATATTTACATGGTTAAAAGATGTATAGTTGAGATAGTTACATTACAATTTACATAGCAACTTTAATAAACACAAGGTCAGTTCAGTTCAGTTCAGTTCATTTTATATTTTAAAATTCCACTACATACAAAAAATCTCTTAAAATACACTACCATAACTAAATAACAAACTACAACAGATGATAAACATAAATGACAAATTTTACAATAAGGGTACATAGAATTTTGTATGGAGGGGGATTTCTTAAGGAGGAACTCTCTCAGTAGTTAAGCTAATCGAGGAGAGAGCACCCCCTATGCTAAAAACTTATCATTCAAATTATGAAATATTTTGAGTGTTTTGATTAATTAATAGGCGGAAAAGTTATCTTATCAAGGTATTCAAGACTGGTATGTTGAGAAAAATGTAGTTTAAGATCACGACGGAAAATCATTACTGAAGTAGACTGTTTCATACAGGACGGAATTTTGTTCCAGGATTTAGATACAAATATAAGCAACTTAAAATGAAATAAATCATAAAGCTTAAGAATTTTTAGTTCAGAGAAGATTGGTGTAGATGGAGATGTAAAATTCTTGAAAGCAATAGCTTTGACAACTTTCTTTTGCAGAAGGTATATTGGTTTTGTATGGATGTCATAGGTAAGGCCCCATGCAATAATTCCATACTGAAAAAAGGAGGCAAATAGAGAGTAATACAAGGAAACTAGAACACTAGTAGGTGGCAGATGCCTTATTTTAAAGAATATACCACTAGTTCTTGCCAACTTCCTTTAAAGTTCACTCTAGTGATACTTCCAATTCAGGTTTTCATCCAACAGTAGACCAAGAAACTTGACATATTTAGCCTGATTAACATGCTCCTTGCCAATCTTAATGTTGAAGTTTCATCTAAAGAATTTTGTGGGGAATGGAAAATGACAAAGTTTGTTTATCTATATTTGATGCAAATTTATTAGCATCAAGCCATTTTTTCACTTTCTTAAGTTCTTTGTTTACTACTTTTTCTAGTTTACTAAGATTGTCAGATTCAAAGTAGATGTTTGTGTCGTCAGCAAAAAGATAAAATGATAACTTGCAAGATGCGCTTGGAAGATCCTTTACATAGATGAGGAAAAGAAGTGGACCAAGGAAAGAGCCCTGGGGAACACCACAACTAACATTAAGATTACTAGAGTTGTTGCCATTAACAGATACATGCTGACATCTATTGCTAAGATAGGAGCTAAACCATGCTAAGGCAGTACCTCGTACACCGTAATGTTTGAGTTTATTGAGCAGATTCTGATGATTGACCGTATCAAAAGCTTTTTGTAGGTCAATAAATATCCAACACCCAAAACTTTTGTTATCTATAGTATCTTTAATAGATTCTGTTACACTAATCAAAGCGTGGTTTGTTGAATGAGAAGCATGAAAACCAAACTGAAGATTGTACAGGATTTCGTGAACTTCCAAGAAATTGTATAAGCGCTTGTACATCAGTTTCTCTGAGATTTTACTGAAAACAGATAAAAGAGAGATTGGTTTATATTTAGAAACTGTTATAGGACAGGCCTTTTTAAATAAAGGTATGACTTTTGCATGCTGCATTTTTTCAGGAAATATACCAGAGAGGAAAGACTCATTGATAATTTGGGACAACGGAGAAGAAATATGTGGAGAGAGAATTTTTAACAATTTTATGGGAATACTATTTGGACCTAATGATTTACCAGCTTTTAACACATCAATTATATCTGATATTTCATAATGGGCAGGGGTTATAAAAAATGAGTTGGGATTTTCATTATCAAGGTAATCTGAGGGGATTTTGGAGACCTGGTATTATTTTTGTAACACCATCGGCTACATTAACAAAAAAATTATTAAATATGGTAGCCATAGTTGCAGAATCTGTTGTTAGATTTCCATTTGCATCCTTGAGCTTATTTATGACATTTACCCGAGAACTTTTAATGCTAATGATTGACTTTATACCACTCCACAAAAGCTTCATGTTTTTGCTGTTTTCTTCAAAACAATTATGAAAATAATTGGCTTTACTGTCTTTCAGCTCTATGGCAACTCTGTTTCTAAACTTTTTATATAGAAGGCTTTGAGTGGCATCAGGTTTCTTCCTGAGCCTTTTGAAGATGTTATCCCTCAAGCGCATCATTTTTTGTATTCTACTGTTTATCCATGGTTTATTTCTTAATTTTAGATCTCTTTTAGTTAATGTCTTTAAAGGAGCATGGTTTCTGACAATTTCATCAAGACTTGCAAGAAACCTACTGAACTTAGCATTCACATCAATTTGACCGTCATTTAAATACTCAAAGTTAAGGTTGTTGAGGTCTGCAAGGAAACGATCTTTATCAAATTTTGAGTAATAATGCTTATACCGGGTGTCCCAGAAAAAACGCAAAAGATTTGAATAATTCTATTGGAAGCTGTTTCATACTTGTTAGCAAACAATTATTTTTATTGAAATCTACAATTATTAGAATAAATTTTGATGTACTCAAAGTTAAGGTTGTTGAGATATTGTTGGAAGCTTTTCGTTCGTGAAAGACCATATCAGTAGAACTGGACATGCCGGTTCCCTCGATGATTTTAGCATCATGGCTAGGGCCTCTAGGGAGTTTGACTTACTAATTTTTGAGAGTTTGCTAATAGCACGAGATCGGCCATCATTGAATTCCCAACAGTCATCAATTCCACTCTGTCTTTTCTAGTTTTTTCCCAGGGTACATTCTTTCTCGGTGTTTTTCTCCTTTGATAATTAAGTTACATAAGTTAAAAGTGTTTTGCATCTATCTTGATAATACATGTTGATTATAAATAACCTGTTTACTCTAGGTTTCATGGGTTGATAATGAATCATGGTTGATTCGAAACGTTCTGAAAATGATTAATAAATGATTTGAGTCGAATTTTTCAGGCCTTTGGCCTACCTTATTTACCACTGGATATGTCACATAATTAATCGCATAATAAAAACATGAACATGATAGTCGTCTTTATCCTCGTTCTACGTTCCTTAAATAAGTTGCGCTTTCCTCCTGACACGTAAATTTTGATATATTTTCCAGTATTTTTGGTGACTTTGTTGTAAAGTTAGAAATCAGCAAAGTTCAAAATTGCTTCCAGGTCGAAACCAGAGCTGCTGCATTAGCAATAGTTGATTAAATTGTCAAATTATAAGAATGACAGTCTTGGCTATTACCGAAGATTGCTGACAAGCGCTCAAACACAAAAGTTAATTGAACATTGAACAAATACTTGTACATAGATTTCAGTCATGGCGAAGTTGCATTTTCTAAAAGGACTAGGCCATTCTTACAGTTATGCTTTCAATTAGAATTGAGCACTGAGAGCTCCCTCGAAATCAGATAGCTCACAAATCATTAAGGGATCTCTTTTGTCACAGTTTCTTGATCAAATTATTCGCTTGCCTGTAATCCAGTAAAGTTGCAGATAATGCCAGGCTTGTAATTTTGCATTATCCTTTACACTAGTTGTGGGAGGTCTGGTTTTGCCATGACGGCAAATTTTGAGTTTGTTGATTTCTAACTCTGCAACCAGGTCACCTAAAATTCTGAAAAATATCTCAAAATTTAATCTAATTATTGTAAATTTCAAGAAAAATAATTTTTGAATTTTTAGTTTAAAACAGCTTGTATTAGAATTTTTTAGATCTGTTGCGTTTTTTTGGGACATCCGGTAATATGACGTAGATTTTTTTGGTGATGCCTCCTTTTTCAACAATCAAACACTGAGGAAAGTGATCTGCAATTTGGGTTAGGATACTACCACTCCTAGTGTCAAAATTGCAAACATTGGAAAAAATGTTATCAATAATGGTAGATGAATGGTCAGATACTCTTGTTGGATGGATTATAAATGGAAGAAAGTGTTGAGAAAGGAGCAGACTGACAAATTCCCTGGTAGAAGTATAGGAGTCATAGTAAGTAAGTTGATGTTGAAGTCACCTAATATGAATACCTGTTTATTTGCAACGGTGGGGTTAGATAAAGTCCTCTGAATGTACTCAGTAAAATTTTCTATTTCAATACTTGGATGACGAAATGCACAACAAATTAGAATATTACTTTGCTTAGAACTTTCGATTTCAGCCCATACTGTCTCATAGTCACCACTGTCACTGTCTAAGTCAGGTCTTGGAACAGGGCCCAAACAGGTTTTAATATAAGGACCAACACCACCATTTTGACTTTGAGATTTAGAAGAGAGAAAAGTATAACCGGGAATGTCAATGTTAGTGCTCAAAAGTCTTTCAAATGAGTCCCAGGTTTCAGAAACAGCAACAACATCCAGGCCAATATTTAAGCTGGAGAGCAAAGTTTGAAGCTCATCAAAATGACAGGAAAGGCTTCTTATTTTCATATGTAAGAAAGAAAGATCTTTGTGAGAAGTATCAAAAGTAGATAAATCTTGAATAGTATGATAACTAGAATCAATATTTGAAGGCAAGTGTTCATCAATATCATAGTCTTGCAGGTTAGGTAAATTGGTGAGACGAGAGGTGATTTCAAATGACGGTAATGAATCAACTGCAGAAGGTTTGTCAAAATCAAAAAGGTTTGATAATGCAACATTTTCAATTGAGCCAAAGGGGACAATAGATGCATGATACTGAATTGTGCAATTAATACAAATCCATGGAACATCATCAGGTTCATTTGAAAGTGCTTCACATTCGGAAGGAGAAATGCTGTTGCATTTTATTTATTATCATTATTATTATTATCTATTTATCTATTTAAAGTAGGCGTATAACGGATAGCTATAAGATAAAGGCTAATTCAAGCCTACTACAAAATAAAATTGTTTCAAAATAAAAGAAAAATACATATATATCTAAGATAAGGATTAATTCAGTATCATACATATATACAGATTTTTCCAATGTTTTTACAGAAATTTTTAGTATTTACAATGCAACCCATTTATCCTTTTAAGAACCCAACCTGAGCCACGAAAGGTCTACACAGTCTACAGTTGCATCCCTCTCCTTTCCGGGTTTTTATTCTCCTTTTAAAGGTGGAGAGGGTATCTGATTGTTTCATGTCATTGGGAAGTGCCTGCCATAATCTACTCCCTAGAAACGAGATCGTCTCTACTCCATAGCAAGTAGTGCGCGCTTGTGGCAGCAGTAGATTATGGCAGCTTCTTAACCCGGAAGTACTGTGCTTTTCAACAAAGATCTCTTTCGTGAAAGTAGGATTGAGTTCCCATTTTGTTTTATAGATTTCAGTCATCAGCAACTGTAAATTTCTTGCGTGGATTGTGACCGCATTGTCTCTGAGTAACATTGTGTCAAAATCTGATCTCATATCTTTGTAAGTTATCCGCAATGCCCGTTCGTGAATACGATTGACTTTGTTGTCAAGTGTTCTATTGCAGAACATCCAAACAAGAGGACAGTAGTTGAACTGGGACAAGATGAATGCCCTCATTATTCTCTTTAGTTTTTCAGTGTCAAGAAAATGAGAGATTCTCGAGAGAGGATGTAGCTTTTGCCCAGCCTTTTTGCAAATGGACTTTACTTGCTGTTTAAAGCATAATGTTTTGTCCAGAATCACTCCAAGCAACTTTTCTTCCTTGCTCTCTTTAATCCTCACACTTCCGATATTTAAAGAAATATCATTACTCTTATCTCCAAAGATCATCAGATGGCATTTGTCCTCATTCAACTTCATACAGTTGTTCGGAAACCATTCTGCAATTTTAAGGGCATCACTCTCTAATGTTTCAATGATACCTTCAATATTATTGTCACAAGCATAGATAGTCGTATCATCGGCATAGTTACATATTTCAGCATCATTCACAAACATGAAGAGATCATTGAGGTATATGTTAAACAGAAGAGGTCCCAAGACCGAACCCTGCGGCACACCTATCGTTGTTTCTCTCCATGTGCTGAAGGACCCATTCATCTTTACCCTCTGCTTCCTCTCATTGAGATAGCTATGGATCAACCGCAATGCACTCATACTGAAACCGTAAGCGCGTAATTTTGCAATCAAAAGCTCATGATTTAAGCAATCAAAAGCCTTTGAGAGATCCATGAGCAGTGCTCCAGCGACACCCCCTTTATCTAAGGTCTTTTTGCAGGTTTCTATGAGTCGTAAAAGTGCATGTTGGGTTCCATAGCCCTCTCGAAATCCACACAGAAGAGGAGAGAGGAAGCTAAGGGCATGAGATTTTATTTGACTCTCCAGGACTCTCTCATAAATTTTGGACACAGACGATAAAACCGTTATAGGTCTATAATTTTTCTTGATAAAAGCATCAAGACTTTTGAAAAGGGACGAGACCTCACCAGCTTTCAGCTCCTTTGGAAAATAGCATTCCGGCAAATTCGAATTGAAGATTTTCTGGATGAGGACAGCAAAAATATCTACATTCTGTTTGAGGATCTTAGCTGGAATGCTGTTTAAGGGTGACGCCTTTTTTGAGTTCAGTTTTTGAATCTGTAAAAGTATCTCATTAATAGTCACTGGTTTGAATTCAAATTGACTCAGTTCGCAGCATTCTTTGATCTTTTTAATGCTGGGATGATTAGCATGTTTTTTGATAGCTTTTTTCCACTGGATCGTTTATCCCATTAGTTGGTGAGAGCAGTGTCTTGTCTTCGGAAATTCCCAAACTCTCTGTTATGTTTGTGAAATAATGATTAAAAATTTCTGCTATCTTTAAGTCCTCAGTTATCATTTTTCCATCTTCCATTAGAGTCACAGATGAATTTGTTTGTACTTCATTTGAGAAAACCGGTTTGACAGTCCTCCAAAATTTACGGTTATCTGCAAGGTCTCCAAGGTCAAGGTTCCGATAGTAATCAGATTTCGTCTTGCGCAGGAGTTTCACACAAAAATTTCTTTGCTTTTTAAAAGCTTTAAGATTATCCTCAGTTCTACTCTTGATGTATCTATTGCGTAATTTCTTGCGATGCATCATCGCTTTTCGTAAGGCCTTTGTCATAAAAGGGCCATTATTTGCACGCAAATATTTTTTCTTCAGAGGAGCATGTTTATTCAGTGTATTTGTAACTACAGCATCAAAAGCGCCGTAGTCCTCGTTATCCTGCAGTTCAGACGTTATCTGATCACAAAGATCCTTCCTAAAGTCCTCAGCACAGAAGTTGGTGTAATTTCTATATGTAATGATCTTGGGCCCTTTTTTCCTATATCCACCCTTAAGTACTGTGACTATCATGGCATGAAAATCCGACAGCCCTGTGTGCACCGTTACCGTATTCTGAAAACTTCTCCTCCTGTTTTATATGGTGCCACAAATTGCAGTCATTACAGAGGATGCCATTCTTGCTCACGTTTTTGTAGCAGATGCCACAAGGATATTTAGGAGCTCTTACCATTTGGGCTTAATAAAATTATGAGTGAAAATGAACAAAACTGAAAGAAACACAACTTTAATTTGAAGACAGTCCTTGATAATTTAGTCCTTGAAAGTAATTTCATTGTCACTTACAAATGCTGCCTTTAGAACATCATTTTCCTCATTGCCTTCACTGCCTGATTGTTTTATTTTGGCATCCTGTGGTTTGCCTTTGATGATTAGACGGTCTAGGACAAAGAAAGCATCTTTGCCCCTCTCTCTTGCCCTTATGAGGTCATCAACTTGACCTTTCCGTTTCATCAATGTTCTTTGTGACAAAAAATTGAAGAACATAATCGCCTTTGGTTTCATTTGGCGTGCCTTCTTCACGATCATTTCTTTTGTCTTCCAGGATCCTAGTTTCGCAACAATCGGCCTTGGTTTAGGTTTCTGGTTGGCATTTTTGATCCACCCAGACCTGTTCACATTCTTATGAAGACGGCCTTCACGGTGTGCCCGTTCACTTTCAAATTCATCCGAGATACCAAGCTCTGATTTAACCAAAGCCTTGACCTTCTTTCAGTTTCATCCCAAGATTTTTCATCGGTAGTCTCTGGGACCCCAAGGATTTTCAAATTATTTCTTCTGGACTGATTTTCCAGGTATTCAGTGTGGTCGGTGATGTCCTCGAATCCTTCATTCACATAAACTTCAAATCGATCCACTTTTTGAGCTAAATTCGCTATTATAGCCTCATGGCCCTTCAAGTCAACTTTTATCGAATCGTTATCGTTGCTTAAGAATGAATTTGATTTCACAACTTCCGACAAATTTTTTCTCAGCTCTTTTATCTATGTTTTCACGTCGTTCATGAATAGCTGGAGCGAAGAGCGATAGGCCTGATCTTGAATTTCCAGCATTTGTTTGAGAATACCAAGTGTAATTGGATCCTTATCCGACATGACTTATTAATTGAATTTAAACCTTCCTGAACGTATTTTTTAAAACTTTGGTTTCTAACAACATTAGATTACTATCAACACTTCACAAGACGCAAATAGGCAAGTTTGATTTTTCCACGTGGCAGCCTACGTCTGTCCGCCATCTTGCCCAATGGCGAAGAAATTAAAAACACCCCAAATCATAGCGGTCGGGATAGCGTTAAAAGATTGAATGACCTTATTTCCATAATGGTCCCCTTAAAGGTGGTTATAGATAATGATAAACAATAAAATTGTACCTGCTTTTACCAAGTCATGAATACACGGTTTTAGTAGATCAAGTATACGTTGTTTTCTTCTTTCTGTATATTTTGGGAAAAGTTGTTTTGATTTTTTGTTTGAATGAATTGATATTATTTGTAGATTTTAAATCAGATGATAGGCTATTCCATATTTTTGGTTCCAAACAGGACAGACACTTTTGGCCAGTGTTACTTTTGCGAAATGGAAGGTTTAATTCAAACTTAGACCTTTCTTTGCTTCGGATTTGGTCATTTGGCTGGAAAATTTCATCAAGCCACTGTGTGCCCAGAATCTCATTTTAGGGAAACAATTTATAACTCTTCAAACAATCATCATACAGACTTAGGAGAGGGCTCATTAGATGCGTAATTACATGCCCGATTCGACTGTGTGAAAAATTTTAGTTTTGAAGCTTTCTTAGGGGCTGGGACCTAATCTTGATATTTTTGAGTTCCAAGCAATTGGACACAAAAGTTATTTCTTCTTTTCAAGTCACATTGAATATTATTGAATGTTATCCGATGCTCAATTTAATCTGTTTTGATAAAAGAGTATGCTAGAGGTAATGATGCAGCTGTCTGTCGTTGTTTCTCTGTACGGTTTACCACATGAATTTGGCTCAACACATGATCTTTACCGCGATTGGGTCATACTATGAAGTTTGGAGAATAGTTTTTTACCTTCCTTGGATGCAAAGACTGAAAAAATGTAATTTAAGAAAAGCTGGGAAGTAAGATTTGAAAGGTTCTTCCTAACAACAGATTAGCTTAATTGAATCAAATTCATTGATCGTTTACCGTGCGTCTGTCATTGAAACAAAAAGTGTTCAACTATATTCATAGGGATGCAGATACCCTTTAGAAGTCTAAGATCATATAGAATCAAATTTGTGACTTTGGATTCTATACTATTGTATTCTGATCAGAAATTTAAATCTGAACTATGATTCATCATCAAAAATTGTTAAAAATATGATATCATGAACATTCTGCTTGGAAAAGCATCAAGCTTTGTTGCCTTGCGATTAGTCTAATTGACAGTATCCAATTCTAATGTCAAATTTTGGATCCTGGTTATTCGGAAAGCATGCTTGGGAAGCCTTCTCAAGTCGATGCATGATAGTTGAGGCATTTTTGTTGACAGAGACTTCCATCTGTTTGAAAAATCCAAGTTAAACGTCAGTCTTCAAATTCAGGCTTGATAATAAAATATGGCAGCAAGTCATATAATCCACGTTTAGCTACGTGAAACTGTTCGATTTTTCTATTCTTGAATGGTTATACTTTGAAGAAAACCTATTGGCTTTGGCGAGAAACACTGAGCACTTTTTATGAACAGTATTTTACATGCATCGATTAAAACTTGAAAATCAAAGGTTGTCTTTTTATGAAACAATCTTGGTATTGTAAAACATCACATTTAGTTCCTTAAGCTTGTTCTGCATTCCTTTCAAGAAAAATAAGCTGTTTCCTTTCAGATGAGCTATAGTTTGAATGTTTTGGAGAAGTATAACAGTTTCAATCGCTTTAACAGATACGAGTTGTTTTTCACAAGTTGCTTGATCAAATATTGAATTCGAAACTGAAGATTTTCAAGACTTTGAAGATTCACAGAAAAATAACCATTAGACATAGAACAAAACGGTTTTCACTTTCAGAGACTTCAGAGTATTGTCAATGTGAAAAAAATCAATGGAATCATTTATGGAAAAATTGATCTTTTAATTGTTTCTAGGTCTGGGCACACAGTGCAAGCTTAGGCTGGAGCCGTTCCTTTGAATAATTTCATTATGCTTACACATGTATGTTGATCAAATCTGTCCTTTGTGGGAAGCCAATTTATAGCTTTAAATCCCGTAGCCCCAGCATGTGCTGTGTTTTTTAAATTCAGGTAGAAGCGAAGGCATTTTGCTCTAGGCTGACTGGACTTTCTTGGCCAGCCTCTTATTCAACATCGGGAGCCATATGAGGTGCATGCATATCAAAGTGGGGTTGGATAAGAGCATTTAAAAGTAATCTGCAAAGGGAGTTTTCTAAGAAACTTTGTTTCTATATAGAAATTTCAGCTTGACACTTATTTTTCCAAGCACTCTGGCTGCCATTGATTCCCCAGAGAGATTTTCCCCCAAAACACATCCCAGATATGTGACCACTGAATGCTGTTTAACCTTTATTTCACCTCTCCTGTTGTTCAGCTTTGTTAGGTTTTTGCATTTTTTTCCGGCTAAAAGAATGGATTTGTTTTGTCTTCTCCAAAGGGAATGCTTACCGGGTGACCCAGAAAAAACTTCACGAGCTAGATCATAACTAGCTCTTAGAAGTCAAAAGCTATTGCCACATGCTTTTCATCACAGTTTAGTTGAACGGCTTAGCTATCTTTTGAGATGCTGCATGGTCATCTTAAGCAATGATTACCATCCGAAATACCAGATTCAATGAAAATGTGGAATACAGGATTCCTCATTTTGAATGAAGTAATCACCATCATTTTCAACTCAACATTTTGTGAAAACTCGACATAGCGATAGATTAGAGGTCGTCTGGGGAAATTTTTTGTTTGCAAAATGAGTGACATGACTTCTTCATTCAAATTTCATGCACCAAAGCAAAGATTGAATTCAGGTTTTGTCACACTTTCCAACAAATGGACTGAAAAGCAAGGAAATAGTCCGAGAAATGAGTAAATTTCCACATTTTTGAAACGGTTTTTTCGGACAGTACGCATCTCTTAAACTGACCAAGCAACATCTTAAAAGATAGCGGAGCCTTTCAGCTACATGTTGATACCTTGTTTGTCTTCATAACGTTTGCTTTCAGGAAAATGTGTGCACTCTAGCTCGTGAAGTTTTTTGGGTCACCTGGTAGTTTATTTTCCAAGAGCCAATCGCACAAAGAGTTGAAGTTTCTATTCAAGGTGGTCTCTATTTTCTCAATGTCTTTGTCTCTAAAGATTAAGCAGGAATCATTTGCGTACAGAAGCAGGTCACAGTCAACTGCCCGTCAGAACAGTACCAATTGAGACCATTGAAGAGGAAGGAGTTTCCGGCTGGCTTGGCCTAAAAAGTCGAGCCATCTTCTTATTCTGGAAAATGCATCGATTGAAAGTGTTCAAAGCACACTCCAAAATGAGTGAAAGGATGAAAAAATGGCTTGAAAGTCAAAGGAAGTACTTACCATACAAGATAAGAACAAAGTAACGCTCAGAAGGAGTAAATAACAGTAAAACAGTCCAAGTATTGTATGCTTAGTGACTAGACCGCACAGTACAGTTTGCCTTGTTTTCTGAAATGACAAGGATTCCCCAGATTTCCAACCTCTTACCAGAGCTGTCAGAATTGGCCACGATTGCCTCAATCCCTTTTTCCTAATTGGCAGAGGGTCTATTCTTCAAGTGCCATATATTTTACTGGAGCTAACAGATTAAGGAAGGCATGAACCAATCAGAGGGAAATTAAAGAACCAGGCAGGCCACAAGTCCTGTTTTCATTCATTAAAAAATTTAATAACTTTCATAAAAGTACTGTATGGCATGTATATGTTGGCAGGAGAAATTTTGCTTCATTTTTCAGGATGAAACCACACGGTCATCACATAAGGCAGACATGAAGCAAGACATGATGAGAATTCTTAAAGATACAGGTAGGTACATGCATTAAAGACCCTCTGTATTGTCCTATTACCCCAATACTATTGCCCCTAATACTAGTATAAGAAAAGAGACCGCCTTGCTAATGTTTAAAATTTTGAATTCGCTTGCCCAATCTGCCCAGGAAAATATGCATACCGCTTGTCCCTGAAAAAGGTAATGGATTTGATCGTGGCTAGCTCTAAGAATTTCACTTGAATTAGTCCGAACTAACCTTTGAACAAATCCTCGATAGTTAAAGCTGATGTGCAATGGTAAATAGGCTCCTCTATAAATAGAACAAAGAAATTACTCCGACACAGCATTGTTTCGTGGCGAGATAAAAATCTTATTGTGACACTATCCTTTGTTGACTCTGTGTGCAAGTTCGATTTGAATGAGATATTTTTAGAATTTCTGCTCTGTGCAAATGCAAGCTTTTAACCGTGCTCAAACCCTTTAACTTGAAGATAGATACCTTGCTTGAGCATTGACTGTAGAAACTTTAATCTTGCACTCTATCTCCAAACTAGGGCTTTTAGGTTTTGGCCTAACTGTCAGTGCGCTCGTTGTCGTTGTGTTATCTCCTGAATCATAGTGAAGAACACCCAAGAGGCCTCGTGCTTCTGAAAAATTCTTAATAGAAATCCAAATCGAACTTGACAGTCAACCTCACAAATTTTTCCCCAAAGAGACATCTCTGTTCATTCTTCGAAAGCTTTGAATTACTCCCGCCGAATAACGGTTATTCTTCACAGAAAGTATGCCCCTTGGTGTGGAAGATCCTCTTTGTTTTGCATTTTTATGATTGAAATTATTATGAAACAAAAAATCGTTGCTTGTACCCAAAGGATTTAAAATCCTTGAAATTATTACTCCCTCTTGCTTAAATTGTTTCTTTTTTATAAATTCATTTTGACTGAAAAAGAAAGATATTCTTTAGTGACTATATTCATTGATTTGTTTGTCAGTTTTCAGTTTTTACATTTGTATTCAAATGTGCACCTAAGCACATTGGTCCTTTCTCGGACTTTCTACGTTGGGCCTATCCTTGTGGAGATTCCCAAAACAGTGCGTTTGTACTTCCGGCCATAACCGGAAGGTCTGGTTTGGAGGTGAAGGTAGATCTGGACTTTCAAGATAAAAGTGCCTACATTCAATACTCCAGTATCAACAAACAAGGTATCTATCTTCAAGTTAACTATCGAATTGTGACTCTTTGTGCAATTGTGACTTCAATTGTGACTTCAACTTAAACTCTTTGTGACTTCAACTCTTTGTGACTCTTTGTGAATTGTGACTTCAACTCTTTGTGCGATTTGCTTTTGGAAAATAAACTACCGGGTGACCCAAAAAACTTCACGAGCTAGAGCGCACATATTTTCCTGAAAGCAAACGTTATGAAGACAAACAAGGTATCAGCATGTAGCTGAAAGGCTCCGCTAGTTTAAAGGTTATTTTCAATTAGTAAGAGCTAAATTCTTACCGCTAGCCCTGATCAAATCTGTTACCTTTTTTTGGGACATCCGGTATAGATTATTCAGATGATAAAGAACGGTCTTTGCGCTCATCAGAAACTGATCTTAGGTTACTGCTACTAAAAGGATCAGTGGCCAAAGGCATTTCCTTATCGCTGTGCAAAATTTTGAAACAGCTTAGAAAGAGAAAGAAATTGGCACCTTCCCTGAAAATTTTTAAGGATCAACTATAGAAGGCGGTGTAACTTTAATTTCTATTTCTATTTAATTTGTAACATACTATTTTGTAGATTAGGCATATCATATTGTAAATTAGGTATATAAGTTTCTTTTGTTCTTAGATTAGTCCCTTTTTTCCTTTAATTCTTATTTTAAACAGGTCAATTTGTAAAACTTGTACATGAAACATATCACCTGCATAAATATTTGAAAATTAAAAAAGGAAGAAATTGTACTTGGAAAGTCAAGATACATTTTGGCATTTGGAAAGTAAAACAAATTCACCTCACATGTGTTAGATATTCTGTTTGTCTGTGTTGATCAAAAACGAATTAGACGCTGAAGATTGTTTGTGCAACTGATTATCCTAGCGATAGTTCTGAATCAGCAAAATTTTGAAGTTTCGTGAGTGACGGCATTCATGTCTTGTGAACGTTAGCATCAATGAATTCTCAAGAAATTTCAATTGTGCCACATCATGTGTAATAAACTTAGATCAGAGTATGGTACTAGCAATTTCTTAAAATTCGACAAGAACGTTTGCGAATTTCATTACTTAAACTTGTTTTAACGTGTGTCGTACTTTTTAGATGCACACATCATCTCGTAGTCTCTAACACTGCTGCAATGTGCTGCAGTAACGTGGGAAGAAACTGCGTTCTGTTGGATTCACAGCGAAAATGATTAATCAAAATTACTCAAGAAGGAGGGCTCTAAGACATAACCATAGCATCCTTGAATATAAGGTTGTGAAATTGCTTGCTATTTCTCAGAAATACAGGGCTTTAAGTGGGACGCGCTCGATAGCGCACGAGCGCGCATGCATGCGCCCCAGTAGTGTCACTGGAGCGATTATCTACGCGCGCAGGTTTTCAATGAAGAGTGAACTATAGGAAACAAAAACTGTGCAATAAAGCAGCCTTCATGTCGAAAAAAGTGCTCAAAACAAAACAGGTCAAGATGAAGTTCATAGTGACGATGGCGATAGCGACTTTGACTTTTTGCAGGAAACTGGAATGAATGACGCTTTGAGTTTCCGTTAGATCTCAAGTTTGATGTATTTAATCTTTATAGTATGATCAATGTGATATAGTGTTATTGTGTGACCAGTGATCAATCTTTTCTTTGTGCCTGATTATCAATATGAGCGATCCATTTATGATTACAAGCTCAGCCGTTTGAGCATACAAGTCAAACCTTACAATAGAGACCCGCATGGAGACCCACAAATCTTCTAATTTCATCGCTGTATTCCGATCACATGACTGAAATAAACGTTTTGAGACAACTTTTCGGGTACCTTCGCAAAAAAATGGATATTCGAGTAATGAAGATACCGAGCTGGTTTTACCGCGAATCAATTCTACACTCCCCACTCAACATATTGCATTTTCAATATGGCTAAAATCTCGTTAGGGATCGTTGTTGCATCGAATTTCATTCCTTCAAAACTTGGTGAATGTTCAAGAAACTTTCAGGAAAGCTACAAATAAAACATGGCTTTCAATTTTTCACATCTTGCTTGAATTGTGTGCAGCAACAACATGAAAGTATTTGCTTGTGTGATTCTCGAAAATCCTTATCGATTTAAAGCAATTTGCCACCAAGAAAGCTAATGGGCCTACCTTCATCCTCAGCAAAATCCCAGTAATAGGCATTAATTCAATCTTTTTCACCTTAGTAAGCAGCAGATACATTTTGGAATAAGGTCACCACAAACTCAATTTGTTTTTCATCTCCTTATGATCGTTAAATGTGGAAAGATGCGATAAAATTTGAAGTTTCTACAGCGAACTTCACATCCCAAGCGTTCTTCGTCGAAAACACCTGGGAAAGAATTAAGCAAATCAAAAGGCGGTGCTAGACTCAGTTTGTCCATATAACACAACAAATTGATACCGTTGAGAATAAAATACACACCGCTGAGGGCATTCTATCAAAGCTAAATGAAGAGAAGAGAAAACTTTGCTCAAAAATCTCAAATTTCCTTGTCATATCGGGGAACTGCATTCCTCGTTTAAAGAAATTCCCCTTGCAATCCATTCTCAGAGATGTACAGTCCATTATAAAATGCATCAGTTTGCCGTGTACTCATTTCTTTTCCAGGTGTTTCCGACAGGGAAACTTCGAATGCTAAAGCCGGTTTTCCACTAGGCCAACGTTTCCCCGCAAAGCGAATTTTTCGACGGCGAAGAAGTAGGAACTGTTCGAGCGCACGTTTTCGCGGGGAGAAAAAGATGCAGCGAAAATGTGGCGTCAATGGAAATCAAACTGCGCGTGCTTGAGCTTGAAAAATTCACTTCGTGCTAAAAGAACTCGCCCAGTCGAGAACAGGCCTAAGTTTGCTGCAAAGCCTTCAGAATTTGATCGCATTTTTCCGAAATTAATGATGATAAGATGGTGGAGGTAAATTGGTTTTATGGTGACCTTATTGGTAAATGTATCCGCAATGTGTATGAGTGTGAAAGGCCTGGAAATAGCTCTAGATTTTTCTTAGAAACCAGCTTCCTTTTTAAAAATGTGTGCTGAATGAGGGTTTCAAAATGCAGCCAGGTGCAACTAGTTTACCAGACTTTTTCTCTGGGCAGGGCCGATGTACCTAGACGAGTGATACTTCTAATACAAGATTTTACAATAACCAGCATTTCAAAAGATTCATTCGAGAAAGTTTGAAGCCATAACGTAAAAAGAGAGATATTTTTAAGAGATCTAAAAGTCTAAACGCTAATGCTAAACGCTAAGCGTGATGCTAAACGCTGACATTATTCAGTTTTAAAGTTTTCATTACTTTTAAGAATAGGATAGAAATATAGGGAGCAGTGGCATGAGTTTCAACAGTAGCCTTCCAAACAGAGAAATCTGGCTCTACTGTTTCAGAGTTGGTAATTCAATTTTTTGGGATTTTAGATGACAAGAAGAATGCAGTCGTAGAAATGAACATATTGCATATCTCTGATTCATTTATGTTCTTTTCAGGTTTTGATGTCAGTTTGCAAAATGAAGTGTTCAACTACTTAACACAGTAAGTTAAAAGGTTATCTTATTTGACCCACAAGTTGTATTCATCCTTGCACAAGTGAAATATTGACCTTTGAAACTATCATTACCTAAATTTAACATCTTAAACCTTATAGGCTGCACCGGAACCTCTCAGCTATCAGCTATGTTTTTGTAAAATATACGGGATGTCTCAAAAAATAGGATATAAAGTGTTTACTTGTTTGTGCTGCTATGATAACCAATGAATACATAAATTACGTTGAATAAAGTATATAGACTAGAGCCTGAAATTCTATACGTTTCAGGTTGACCCTTCACCAGCAGCCTAAAAAATTGTTAGACTTTTGATTGGATATTGAAAAACAACGATGTAATAAATGGACTCCATGATGAAATACCCCATCTTCTGAGATTTGTAATTACGTTTAGACACCGAAATTTTCCAAATCGGCTGAATATATATGGAGCGACGAGCTTTTAAAGTACTAGTTTGTGCGAAAACTAAAAGCAGAGGCCTCTAAATAACATTTTTGATAAATTTAGCGTTTCTCTTGTTTCTCGCTTATTTCAAGTAATTTCAAAATGGAATTTGAAAAGAATATCGATAACCCAACTTTCAAGCATGTGGATAGTAGGGTAACGCTTGAAAATGATTCAGTCTCCCGTCAATATATGTTTTCTTGGATACATGCATTCTTAAGTAAATTTTGATAATGATTGTAAGGATTAGATTACTCTTGAAGTTCTGTTTGATTTGCTCTAATATCAACGAAGGGTATGACATTGGATAGCCTTCGTTTACCCTCGATCTTGGAGCTTCTTTGCATTACGAGTCATCTAGGTGTCTGATTTCAGTTGTCGCATATTTATCTGTTTTGAAAGCTCGCTACTCACTGAATTTTAAAAGTGTTCGCAATGTTCTCGTCTCTAAACTTCCAAACTCTAAGGGACGTGGTTATCTTCCCATAAGGATGTTCATGTTAGTGTTGTTTTGCAATATTCAATGAAACGTCAAACAATTTTATTTGAACACCGTGTACTGTGTCAACTTTATAATTCAAGCCCTACAGGATGTATCAAAAAGGCTACCTGCCGAAAAGATCTGATAGAAAAGAGATAGTGTTTTTATGAATGCCTGGCTCTTATGTTTTCATTTTATATACCGGGTGAGTCAGGAAAAGCATGTTGCGTTTGTCGGACTGTGGCATTGCACTGAGCCACTCGATCATCGTGAACTAAATTTTTTCATGCAGCCAACAGTCTAACTTAGATTATAAGATCTTTCCCCGGTGACGTCGGTCTCTTAATGCTTTCATTAAGAAATATTTTCTTCCTTAGACTTTGTATGGGAGTCTTGTAAACTGATGAAATGCTTGACCAAGCCCTCTCAGAATTTTAGCCTTGCAAGAGTTGCAGGTTTTTTTTTTACATTCCAATAAAAATTTACAATACGGATTTACTAGTTACACTACTTACAGAATACTTAACTACACTACAAAGACGATGCCACTGGGTGCAAAATACTATGACTACTCCGTGGCATCACAAAAAACTAAGACGATTTACATATGAATTACAGAAGAAAAAAAAATTCAAGACATGAAAAAGAAGCAAAGAACACTACACTCTGTCTCAAACTAGATATCAGGTGAAAAATGTCCGCGAAATAATAGCAGACAAGATGTTCGCTGCGTTATGGGTAATAGTATGAGTGATTTTGCATTTCCACAGATCTCACCTCATATATAATTTGAGACAGGCTCTACATATGATAATTAACTAAATTATTGTTGGCTTACTAAGGGGGATTGGGGCGACGTACTTTATTCAAATCGACCAGTACTATGTATAAAACGTATTGTTAACTCAAGGATGCTTCTATTGAGATTGTTTGGAAAATTCTTATCGCCGTACAATAAGATTTGCAACAGAATATCATTTGCAAGATTTACATATCCATATGGTCGTACAAGAGAGTATATTCCAGCGAGGAGATCAGTCCTTTGAACACCAAAAGAGGGGCAGAGCAACAAGAAGTACTCCGTATCCTCGATTCCATCGTTACTTGGGCACATTGGGTTTATTGTGTCTCTAAAGTTGTGTTGAAATTTGTGAAAATTTAACTTGCTGAGACCAACCCTGAGTTGAGTAAGATGAGATAGGCCCTTCGGGTCATGAATGCCAAACACAGATTTTGTAGGGGGGCGGATTTTAGATAGTATCTTTGTCTTGAAAACAGCAACAGAAGATGACAATCTAATTTCAGGATCAAGTATATTCCACTCGGACAAACAGTGAGGATAAAAACTAGATTTATATTTTTCTGCCCTTGCTCGTATTTGCCCGATCGTGTCACGTTCACGAAAAGAATATTAGACCTGGTGAAGTGGTGGCAATGGGTCCCTTGTGTAGTCAGGAGTTAAATTGTTTATGACTTTATAAAACAACGTAAGACGTCTACTCCATCTTCGGAGGCTTAGAGATTCCCACCCAAGGTCAAGGTAAAGCTTTTCTCGAGATGTCCCCCTCCACGCTCCCGTTATAGCTAAGGCAGCGGAGTATTGAACAGATTCTAGCTTCTCCATTAAACTTGATAAGGTGGTGCTGCCTGTGAAGTCACATACTTTTGGTGGATTGTGGTAAATAACATCTCCGTAATCTAAATGGGGTCGAACATAGAGCTTGTATAATTCATTTAAGGTATGCCTAGGCAGATATCTGGAAAGGAATCTCAACATACCAATACCTTTCCTTGTTTTTGAGATAGCAGCCTTTATATGAGCGGAGAAAGATAAAGTCCTGTCCAAGGTGATTCCAAGATGTTTATGTTCATCAACTTTCATGACGGGCATATCATTAAATAGTATTACTGGATGATCAATCACCGATTTTTTCTTTGAAAACATTAATTCAACTGCTTGCTTCGTTGGGTCAGGATTGAAGGACATCCTCCAATCATTAGCCCACTTCCTCACCAACTCAAGATCGTGGTTCATGTCACTGGCAGCTGTGTTCGAGTCTTGAACTACAGTGAATAGGGACGTATCATCTGCAAAAAGCTTGACATTGCACTTTAAGTTCTCAGTCAAGTCATTTATGTATACCAAAAAGAATAGGGGTCCCAGTATACATCCTTGGGGTACACCAGCTAAGATATCCCCCCAGTTAGAAGCCTGCCCGTTTAGAACTGTTCGCTGCTTTCGATTTTTGAGAAAATTTTGAATGAGAGATAGAAGTTGTCCAGAGACGCCACATCGTTTTAGTTTATAAATGAGGCCATCATGCCATACTCTATCAAATGCCTTTGAAATATCGAGATACACAGATCGAACATCTAGGGGTGGATTACAATCGAAGGCTGTAAATATTGTATGCGTTATAGAGATCAATTGGTTGATTGTTGAGTCACCTGGACGAAAACCAGATTGATTCGGGTTTAGCAGTTTCGAGGAGACAAGATGAGAGTACAGAGAGTCAAATATGAGTTTTTCCAGGATTTTCCCAAAGATTGGTAAAAGAGAAATAGGACGATAGTTCCCCTTGACATTTTTCTCATTCTTCTTATGGACAGGAACTACATTTGCATGTTTCCATATATCGGGAAATATGCCTCTTCTCAAGCAGTTTATGAATATTATCTTCAGTGGTATAACCAGGGCCATATCACAGAGTTTTATCATCCTCACAGAAATCTCATCCCAGCCATGCGCTTTATTAGGGTTGAGTGATCTGATAATTTTCAGTATCTTTTCCTCAGAAATGCAAAAATCATTCAGTAGGGTGACCGTTACTGGTTCATCCTGTGGGATTTCACTGCCTGTATCAATTGTCGTACATTGGAGCAAGAAATAGTCATTAAATATTTGCGCCTTTTCAGAGAAGTTTGTTACAAATATATCGTTATCTAGAAGTGGCGGTATTACAGGGATCTTAGCTTTGTTCAGTACAGCGTTAATTAGAGCCTGTGCTAGGATCGGCCAATGACTTTCCGGCCTTTAGAAAAATGTTTTTCTTAGCGTTCTCAATTAGTCTAGAACCTTCTGATATCATGTTCTTTATTCCTTCCAGTTTATTGTTTGGCTGGCCATTCTTGACGAAGTTTTTATACGCATGGGTTTTTTTTCCTTAGAAAGTTCTTCACAGTTTGGGTTATCCAGGGTGCCTCGCGAGGCCTCATAGTTTTAAATTTGTTCGGTATAAAGTTGGAGAAAATGTTCATGAGGACTTCATTGAGCGATTTGACTTGTTCGTTAGGACATATAATATTTTCAAGATGCTCGTGCCAGTCAAACAAGTTAATGCTGCTCTGAATCGCCTTGACATTGGCCTTATCATAGTACCAAACCCTACGCTTGTAGGGGGGTGGTGCCAGGTTAGAGACAGATAATTTTCCATATACTATTTGATGATGACATTGACAATGCAGAGAAGAATGAACACCGGATTCGATAAAGAAGTTAGGCTGATCGGTAAAGACCAAATCGATACAAGATTTTGAATCTCCAATGAAATGTGTTGGTTCTGAGATCAACTGATACAGACCCAGGTCTGACGTCAACGGCTCAAATAGCTTTCCCTCATTATTTTCTATTTCATTTTCCCACCATTGGGAAGAGCGGCAGTTAAAATCACCAGTGATGACGACACAAAAAGGATTCTCGGCAGCCATTTTGGATAACATCGACTCAAAATTTAGGGTGAAATCATCGAATTCAGTTTGGTTCTGACTTGGGCTTCTGTAAATGACGACAAAGAAATACTTTTTCCTGTTCAGTTGGATCTCACATACAATGCATTCAGGGAGAGTTACCAAGTCAAAACGCTCATTAGAGGGAAGGGTGTCTTTGACATAGAGCCCAACACCACCCCTTTTAACATTTTGCGGATGGTTATTTTGAATGAATGTGTAGCCATCTAGTGCTAGTCTATCTTTATCAACGGTACTGTCAAGGTGGGTCTCAGCAATGCCAATCAAATCATAGTTATAAACAGAGTTGTATGCTTCTATAAGAGAAACTCGTAGATAATCATGCGCGGCAATGCTATTCAGATTCCAGCAGCAAAAATCAAGGGTACCTGGACCAGGGTTTGTCTCTATATCACCACTTAGCTGGATAGATCTAAAAATAGTCCATTGTGTGTGGAGCGTGTAGCATATCATACATAAGATATAAAAGTATGCATAAACGAAAAGGAGTTTCCGAAGACCATGGTGTTTATGTATGTATGTATGTATGTATGTATGTATGTATGTATGTATGTATGTATGTATGTATGTAAAATATCTTTATCGTAAATAACAGGATTAAGCATACAGAGCTTGTTTTCAACCTGGTTTACGTAAAACGAAAAGAAAACTTACACATTAAACACTAAAATCGTAGTTAACAAAAGAGGCAGCCTTAAAAATGTCCATAAAATATAATTTACATTTTAATTTAAAAACATCTAAAGATTTAATGTCCCTAAAAGACTTGGGCAGCGAGTTCCAGACTTTAGCTCCGTAGTACTGAAAAGATTTGAGATGAGTTGCCCCAGTGCCTCTTGTGGTATGCAGACATCCACTTGCAGAAGAACGAGTATGATGATCATGAATATCGGACTGTTTCTGGAACATGTGATTGAGATAATCAGGAGCTAAATTGTTCTCAATTTTAAACATCAGGATGCAGGTGTTAAGCTCAATACGTTGATGAATAGGAAGCCAGTTTAGTCTGATGAAGAGAGGTTTGCTTCTTGATCTTCTTGTTTGTGATAATATAAAACGAGCACATTGTTTTTGTAATTTTAGTAGCGATTCAAGCTGACTTTTTAACAGATTGTGCAGCAGAGGGGAACAATAATCCAAGTGGCAAAGTACAAGTGAGTTAGCCAGAGAAATTAGCGTGTCTTCAGAGAGAAACAATCTTACACGCCTTAATATAGATATGCCATAGTGAACTTTCTTACAGATATCTTTCAGGTGTAGTTTATAGTCAAGATGCTCATCTAATGTGAATCCTAAACATTTATAGGAACTTGTTTAATCAATCTGTGCACCTGCTAGATTTAACGGAATACGATCATCAATGGGGACAGCTTGGCTCTGCTTGCTAAACAGCATAATCTTTGTTTTTTGCGGATGTGGTATCAGTCGATTTTTCAATGCATAGTTGCTTATGCTGGTAAGATTGTTTTGAACATCAGAAGCTACAGAACAGTGAGTGGCTCCATGAGAAATTGCTGTTGTATCATCTGCGAATAATATAACTTCAGAAGTGAGGGCCATGGGTAAGTCATTGATATACATCAAGAAAAGCAAAGGCCCTAGTATTGATCCTTGCGGTACACCAGTGGAAATTATTGCTTCATTAGATAAAATGCCATTAAAAACAACGACTTGCTTTCTGTTTTCAAGATACGATGAGAGCCATTGAAACATGAATTTGTTTGGATTGAACATTTGTAGTTTTGATAACAATATGCGGTGGTCCACTGTGTCAAATGCCTTGCGTAAGTCTAGGAATAAGGCACCAGTAAGCTTATTTTCATCCATATCCTTATAGATTGTGTCAATCATATGTATAAGGGCTGTTAATGTCGAGTGGTGTTTTCTGAAACCAGATTGCAGAATGTGAAGTAAGTTCTCTTTTGCCAAGAATGAAAATATGTGGTCAAAGGCAATCCTCTCTATGACTTTACTCAAACAGTTAAGGACTGAGATGGGTCTATAATTATCTACATTTTCAATGTCTCCAGATTTAAAAAGTGGAATGACTTTTGCACTTTTCCAAGCCGATGGGAAAACACCAGAGTTGAAGGAGTGGTTTATAAGCAAACTAAGAGAACAGGCAAATCTATCAGATTTGCTGAGTATTTTCACAAAGTTCATAGAGATATCATCCAGGCCTGTTCCTTTCACATTCCTTAATTTCCCGATTACATTAATGACAATGTTGGGAGTAACGGCTGGAAGAGTAAGGCTTTCGTGCGTTAACTTAGCAGAGGAAGCAGGTTCCGCAGTTGGCATATCCTTGGTAAGTCTACTGGCCACCGTGCTGAAAAATTCATTGAAGCAGTTGGCTATGTCAAGAAAGGAGGTGTAACTTTTGCCTTCAAAGCGAATGATTTCAGGTGATGTAACTCTTTTTGATGGCAGCAACTTCTTCAAAGTCTTCCATATTTCCTTTGGGTTGTTTTTATTTTCTTCGATTGATGTAGTAAAATATTCACGCTTTGACTGACGGATACCCTCAGTTGCTCGATTTCGGGCTTTCTTATAGAAATTTCTAGTGAAATCAGATTTATTTTTAAGGTGCAGACGAAGTGCATAAGATTTTTGGCGAATAAGTTCAATTACAGTGCTGTTAATCCATGGGTATGATTCCCTCTTAACTCTTCTCTGTCTTTTTGGTGCATGCCAATTAATAAGTTGCTCAATAATTTGGTAAAACGTGTCCAATTTTTCGTCAATATCGTCAAAGAGATCTATCAAATGCCAAGGCGCAGCTTCAACATCAGAAAGAAATTTTTTTTCATCAAAAGCTTTTAGGTCGTGATAAGTTATATGAAGATGTTGTTGGTTAGAATTTCTACGCTTACTTGAAGCCTTCGAAACAGATATCCCAAAATGGTCACTAATACCCAGAGGTATAACATCAGATTGAATGATAGATGAGGGATCAGAAACGTAGATTAAATCAATTAGGGTAGCAGTGCTATCAGTAATCCTTGTAGGTACATCAATTAGCTGGTGTAAGTTGTATGTCTGACAAATATCATCCATTCTTCGAGTCATGTTGTCTGGCTCAAGCTGATTGAGGTTGAAATCACCCATGATAACTATGTCATCTATATCTGAAGATTTATCAAGGACTTCATCAAGGAAATTTGACATAAATGGGTCAAGAGGAGTCCGTGAGCTTGGTCTATATGCAACGATCATAATGAAAGATGAAGTGCTGAAAGGTGAAACTTTGATTGCCACTGCCTCCAAGACAGTGGCAAAAGAAATAACGCAAAAGAAAAATTACTCCTAAAGGGATTCGTTTAAACGGTTCAATAATTGTGTAGAGGATTACCTTAGCAAGGTAATAAGTGCGACAGAACAAAGGCAAGAAACTAGTGTGTGGTTTGAAAGAGTGCACTGCAAGAAACTGTATCATTAACGTTAGTGGTAAGACCAGGATTGAAATTGCAATAAAGATACAGCTAAACCAGCATAATTTGAGAAACTGAAAAAGCACGGAAAGTGGCTTGATTGTTTTGTTTGTGCGGTACGATGTTTTGAAGGATACCCGGAAGCAACCTATTGCTGCTCGCCACTGACTTATTTCAACCGGCATCACGGTATGGGATTCCCCTCGCTGGTTTTAATTTTATGCGAAACAAAGTTGCCGTGCAGTAGCCGATACAATCTCCATTGATAAGCCGTAATAGGAAAAACAAGAAATAACTTAAGAAACAACTTACGAGAGTTCTAACATACAAAAAGTACAGTTAGTACACACTACATCTAGTAATAGAATGCACGCAACCATGGCCTTCCCTATTGGGTTTTGATTGCTCATGGGGGTTTAAATCACACGAGTGGTGACTTATTTGAAATCTTTTGTCTCAACACGATGGAAAATATATTACTATCATTGTATCGAATATGCCAAGGGCATTTGAAAACCGAGTTAAAAATTTTCCGTGGACAAGATACAAGATGTAAACAACTTGAGGGCTATCCCTAAAACACAGACGCGGAACGACGGACCGAGACGACAGGGAGACGAAGCGGAACGATGGAACGGCGGAACACCAGCAAACACCCCGAACCAAACTGCCAAACGCCAGTGGGACGCCAAAGTTAGCATCCCACCGATGCCCAAGAGACCAATTCCAATTATCCAACAGGCACTCCACCACCCCACCACATCACCCCACCACCCCACTCCACCACTCCACACTCCGCGTTCCAGAGATAGCCGCAACCTGAGAACTAGAGGAAAACAAAACTACAACTAAGACTAGGCCCATACAGGGTTCAACCAATCTAACATCAATTTTCATGTTCATGGATCAGAATGATCAGAACTACCTTGAGCTTCATCAGTGGGATCGTCAGCCTCTTCACCTTGGCTCATTTCATGGTGGCTGTCTTCACTTTCAAGCTCATCAAGTGACCTTATGACATCAAGTAAGTCTTCTTCTGATTCGAAATAATGGAACTGATCACCGATCTTTGCACAGAGTCGGCAATTCACATCGGCGAAAGCAAAACCAAGCTCCTTTTCTTCCAAAAAAACGTTGACTTTTTCTAGCAACTTGACTCTTTTCTTTGTGAGGTCGAGCTTTATGCGATATTTTGGGCATTTTTTCCTTGCGCGATAAACCTTGGTCTTGTGACGCCAGGTCGTAAAACGCACGATTACTTGATGAATTGTTCTTCTACGCACTGTCTGAGGTCTTCCAATCCTGTGGGCTCGATCTAATACGGAATCTGGGATGTCAACTTGAAGCTCATTGAACACCTTTTTGACCTTTTCGAGACAATCCTCACCTGTCTCCTTCTCCCCTTTAGGTGGTGGAGGTATCCCATTTATGCGGAGGCATAAACGGCGGCTGTACTGTTCATTATCATCGTTGTGATCTTGCAGTTTGGCAATTAGATTCTCCATCACTACAATCCTCGATTCAAGGGCATCAATTCGATTGTTCTGCTTCTCAATTGTCGATTTTAGTGTTTCTATACATTCTTTTGTTGCCATTTCTTTTTTCAGTTCGTCAAATTTTTCATCGAAGTAAATTTGATAGCTCTCGGCTTTACGTGTTTTTCCTGTCATGGCGGCAATCTCCGAAGGCGTGGCAGCAATTTTTGTAACAAAAAAGTATTGAAAGAGCACTCAGTTAACTTCGAAAACACTGCTGACCCCTTAAGCCAGTTGCTACTCATTAATTTCTTGCTAAACCATCGACGTACTTATGAAATTCATCACCACAAGTGAGCTCTAAACTTCAGACAGAGTGAAACACGTCCGTCTGCCAGGCGGCCATGATCGTAAGAAAAACCAAGTTGCAGGTTCACGTGGTATTACCAAGGGATACTGAAATAGTTAAACCTGGCTTACAATTTCGCTTGGGTCGTTAAGATCGTACAGAAAGTACGGGGTGAGTGGCCGGGTGAGTGGCCGAATGGCTTATACAGTCTTCGTCAGGTGACTGAAGTTAAGCTTGGTCGAGTGAGGTCAGATTTCGGATGGGTGACCACTGAGGCCTGACCTCACAACTCACCTCGCCGTCCTTCGGAAGGGACGTTAAACTAGGGGTCCTGTGCCTGGCTGCGGCATGCACAGTGGGCCTAAATTAGCTTTCAGTAGCTAGAAATCCTGACAAGCCCACTCAAAACAAATTGAAAACAAAAAAAAAAACAAAACAAACAAGAAAGACCCAAAAGAGTTTGAGTCCTATGTCTTTTGGGTCTTTCTGCATGACGCTAACAAATGATAAGACTTAGTGTGAAGCAGGAGGCTTTAGAAAAGTGTTGTCTGCAAGAAGTCTCAT
Organism: Aurelia sp. 4 Dawson et al 2005; assembly: GCA_964019985.1. Classification (NCBI taxonomy): domain Eukaryota; kingdom Metazoa; phylum Cnidaria; class Scyphozoa; order Semaeostomeae; family Ulmaridae; genus Aurelia; species Aurelia sp. 4 Dawson et al 2005. The sequence goes on along the minus strand of OZ026492.1, from coordinate 26,925,647 downwards.
TGCGATTTACAGAGCGTTGATTTGCTTGGAAGAAACCTCGTCGCAAGACAAAGAAGCAAGCACTATTAATGTCTCTCAAACATATTCTCCACGCCGGGCAAGTTATGATAAGACATCCCAGGGGAGAAAATACTATCTCCTAACTATTTCATTCTCCCCTGATAATATCACGCGTACCTGTAGCTTTTGCGCAGATAAAATGTGGAAGGGGTTTCGCAAAAGATTTCACCAGTTTGCAATACTCCCATACAAGGTCTTACGAAGAAAATCTGTTTCAATAAATGAATCAAACTATCGATTTCGATGGGGAAAGTTTTACGATCTAAGTTAGATCTCTTCGATGCACGCAAAAATTTAGTTCTCGACAATTGGGTGATTAAATGCGATGTCACAGTCCGCCAAAGGCCCCCGTTTTTTTCTGACTCACCCAGTATAGCTTTTTTGAAAACGGTCTCTAGGGAAAGTGACCATATGCCAAAATGAGATAGTGCTTCCATCTGGCATTGTGCTAATCGTAACTTTTGACGTAATCCTTTACTGTGCTCAGGTGTACCAGCATATGGAAGATAATGGTTTGTTTTCATCTGGCCAATCTGCCTACTTACGCCTCCATTCTACTGTAACTCATTTAATTAAAAATACAGATGACTGGTACAATGGGCTGGATCTTGGTAAGCTTGTAGGCCTTGTTTTCATTGATCTTAAAAAAGCTTTTGACACTGTTGACCATGAGATTCTCTGCCAGAAATTGGTGCACTACGGAGTCCAACAGCGGGAACTCGCATGGTTCAGATCTTACCTGTGCAATCGAAAACAATTCTGTCGGGTCAACGGTGTCAGCTCAAAAATTGAGAGTATAGATGTGGGTGTTCCCCAAGGCTCATGTCTGGGTCCCCTTCTTTTCCTTATCTATATCAATGATCTGCCGCAAGCTGTCCAAAATTCAGCTGTTTCCATGTATGCTGATGACACAAGTCTGTGCTACCAGTCTTCGGACATAAATGTGTTGAACGAGGCCATTAATAACGACCTCAAACAACTGGATACTTGGCTTCATGGCAACAAGCTCTCCTTAAACGTTGCAAAAACAAATTCCATGCTTGTCTCCACCAAGCAGAAGCATAATATCCTCAAAAGTCGAAATGAAGACTTGGATTTGAAAATTCGCAACAATGAGCTCGAAATAATCCAAAAAACAAAATACCTTGGTGTTCAGATCGACAACTCTCTTAACTGGAAGGAACACATCAAGACTGTCTCTACCAAAGTTTATAGAGCTATTGGCTTTTTAAAACATGCCAAGACGTTCCTACCGAAGGAAACATTGAAGACTCTTTACACAGCTATTGTCGAGCCACACCTTCGATATTGTTGCTCTGTTTGGGGTTGTGCCGGTTCGACTGAGCTTAATCAGTTGCAAAAACTTCAAAATCGAGCTGCAAGAATTATAACCAACAGCAGCTTTGATACCCCAAGCAGACCACTTATCGACCAGCTGGGCTGGAAGACCATTGAACAACTCATCGCTAGTGAATCTAAGATAATGGTCTTCAAATCCCTGCATGAACTGGCTCCCCAATACTTGTGTGACCTTTTCACCCGAAACTCAAAGTGCTCTTCGTATGTCCTGCGCAATTCTGAGACAGATTTAAGATTACCCATGAAAAAGTCAAGTAATGGGCAAAAATGCTTCTCCTATCGTGGAGCAAAAGTGTGGAATGAACTTCCTGCCGATACCAAACAGGCATCTTCCCTGAATAGTTTTAAAAAATCTATTTAGGAACATTTCCTTTTCCCTTTCTTTTATGTTAGATTTTGTATATATTGTATTAGGTTTTTATATTATGGTTTTTATATTGTAATTATTCTTTTTAGTATGTAATTGTATATTAAAGTTTTTAAGTGGAGGGCCCCTTGTAAAACAACTCTGGTTGAAGGGCTACCCTCCTTAATAAAATGAAAATGAAAAATGAAATGAAATGAAAATGAAATGAAATGCTTTATCATTTTACATTGTTTAAGTCATCAGAGAATTAGAAAGCAAGTAACAAGTTAAGTAGTCGTGAGTAAAGGAGTCCTTCGTCAGCAAATCTCTCAGATGAGCTGAAATGTTTAGCTTTGATAATTACTTTTCATAAATCGTGGTGCAGGTAAAGCTCTTCCACAGAGTTCCATTGTTTGAAACGCTCTTATCAATAACGGTTTTGATTCTGTCGCTAAGTAATGAAATCATTTTCCATTTTTTTTGTGTGCTGATCACTGAATCAGACAAATTTTGAAAGCTTACAATGCTAGTTTCTTTCTTCCAACAAAGATACAGTTAAAACAATACAAAAAGTGCTATCTTATGTTGGCATACAGTACCTTTCTTCCTGCTTGCGAATTTCCTAAGGACATACTTTGCAAAACTTATTTTTTCAAATGAAAGCACAGATGTCAGAATTTCAGAGAATCGACATCTCACCTTTGTCGGACCTCTCGTTGCAAAGCAATTTATTTTTTACGGCTGGTAGTCTTTTTTATACACCCTGTAAAGGCCGTTTTGATTATGTTAAGTTGTTGACTTAACATCTTATATGATACACGAGAGCTGTGTCTTTTGAAAGGTACTCGACAAAGAAAACCCTTGAATTAGTTCATTTCAAGGCTCCCCTAAGGTCTCATTAACATGCTCTCAACGTTGCACTGAACATTACCCAACATTTTTGGAGCGATGTTTAGTCTGACAGGCGTTCACTGGGGTGTTAAAACGCTCTCAGCATTTTGACTCAGCGTTTGTTCAGCGATGGTCTTCGACATCTTGAAAGTCCTTCTTTGTTTTTTAGCTTTCTTCCCCTTTGACGGTAGTTGCCTGTCAACTTTTTTACTAAAGGATTTTAAGCGCAAATATTCCATCCCAAGATCGATCTGTTCTTCTTCAGAAGCCTGCTCTTCGCCTTGCTGCTTGTTTTGTATAATCATCTCTGCTGATTTGCTTTCACCGCCAACTGCACGCATGTTTGCGGAGCGAATTGGCCATAGCGATTTATAAACAGTGACTTCCCTCTCACCTATTTGGACTGAGCTCACGATGTGCCTTGACGTTTCTTTAGTTTCCTTTCTTTGGCGCGAAAAGAACGAATCTGGTACGCTTGCGCCACTGAATATTGTTGGATGGGGTTGTTAAAACGCTCTCAACGTCGCTCAACAAAACCAAGAACATCAGAAATTTTGAGTCGAGCCAATGAGTGCCCTTTACTTTTTTTTCAAACTCCACTCATTATCGCTGAACACCGCTCAGCATCATTGAACATCACTGAACAGAACGTTGAAGTGCTCCCAACAAATGAGAACAATGTTCAGTGAGATGTCAAGAGATTTTTTGGCTGAGCTTATGCTACTTCAAGCCGTTCGGTTGAAAGAAAAATATTACAGAGTTTTACAACATCCAACTTTTTAAAGATTTAAAAGATATGCGCCATATGCCGTCAAAGAGGAGGAAAAGGATTCTCTTTCTCACGGCATTTTTGTTTTATTGGTTTAATTTTGGTCAGGCCATGCATCTGTAATTCTGTTCAAAAGCAGAAATTGAAAATTAAGGTTTAGGCGTTTTAGACGATGCCCATGATATTAAGTTATGGCTAGGCCACTTTTGAAAACCTCTAGTTTCTGATGCGCTCTATAAATTTTGACTTTGCAAACACATATATCATGTGTTTGGTGGAGGATGTTTAAATGAGAGTTAAAGGTTAGTGAATTTAGCTGTGGACTCTGAAAATCCCAATATCTTATCGTTGTGTTCCTTTGGCTGGTCAAAAGGATGTACCTCTTGAGATACCTGGTACATGCGTGGAAGCTCAGGAAAAGACAAATGAAATCTGTTATAACTAATTACGAATAATTTCTTTCGCCAAAAACTTCAAAAAGTCATAACAAGGTTATTTGAATGTGTTCAGCGTTTAGGTATTCCAATTCCTTCGTAACTTTTGACGAAAAAATTTGCGTGCGATGATCTTTGACAATGAACTAACTTTTGTCTGTTATCTGGACTATTTACAGATAGATACTCAGCCGAATGACTGAATCTGATTTGCTACTTGATTTCTACCGTTTGTTTGTTTGCCTGTTCACTCGCCATTGAGCTTGGTTAAAGTGAAGTTCCAAGGCAGTGACTGGGTCAAATTGTCATTGCCCGAGACTTTACCAATGTTTTGGCATTTGCTTAGCCATAATGAGGCTCAGTAGAAAGGGTCGGTTGTACTGCAACTTTGTCAAGAATATTAGTAACAGCATACTTTATAAACGATTTGGATAAACACAGTGGTTACTGATGATTTCAGTAAAGGATTTTCCACGCAAGGAGGAATGCAGGATAAAGTACTTCATCTGCATTACTTTGGTTCCAGTAAATGTTTACTTACTGATTCCTCTTTTGCCCGTAAATAGTCGATTCTGGTGTTTTAGATAATTGGGCTCTACAGTTTTGTTGCGCAGTTTGGTTTTCGTTTAAAATTGCTTTTCTTATTCTATTTCAAACGTCCAAAGTAAATGGGCTACTGAATTTGGCTTGACCGTTCAAATAGTTAGTGGTATTAGATGTGTTTACTGAAATGATTTGCTTGTTCTTCTCTCTTTTATTTCTGGGAAGAGTATCTAGAAAAACTTCCACTAACTCTGGAAATTTATGGCCGATAGGGATCCAATCAATTCTACAGCCAGATGAGCCGTTATGTTTTTAAATGAACTATGTAGATTTTCAATTTGAGATTAGTTGATGATTGTATATGCTGCCGGAAAACGCCAGTTCTTTTTTACTCATTCAACAGGCAATTATGATTTATCCTTTTCTTATTTCTTATTTTAGTCCATCTAGTACAAAGAAAAGTCCTGTCGAAGAAAATGACAGCAAAGAATCATTGGACTACATAAGGAAGGCACAGGTGACAGGTTCATTTTTTATTGTGTATCTCTTGTGCTGTGGTGTAGGTAGCAGCCATAGGTTGAGGGTGGGAGAGTTATTCTTAAAACCAGTAGCGGATGAGCAGAAACAACCATCTATGTTTGAAAGATCGTTGTTCTCTGCTGGCTATCACCAGAATATTATTGGCAAATGTATTATACAACGGTGGACACCTTCAAATATTGCTAGAAGCAATGTGACCCCGTTCTGCATTGTTAGCGGCTCTCTATAGAGAACGCCTTCGAAATCCTTCATAATCCTAAATTTGTGACCAAATTTTCTTACTCACGACAATGATGTTTACATGCTTCAGCCCGTGTAATCCCTGGCATCATAACAACATCATCCTGGGCAATCTCCCAAGAGGATAACACCTGCTAAACCGTGTCAAAGTCATTGCCGTAGGGCAGGGGTATTCGGAAAATTTGGTTGTGATTTAAACCTGTTTTGAAAGTTCCTTGGAGGGCTCGCTAAAGTACTCCCTCATAATTTCAGAACGGATTGAACCTTGAAATGAATCTGGACATATTCACTGTGAAATAATATGTTTGCCAATATCATTATATTTGTATTTAGGGGGCAGTGGCCTCTCCAACGGGCCTTCTTTTTCTTACTCACTTGTTAGGGATACGAACAGACTAAATTATGAGCCTCAAGGAACCCCCTAATTAAAGGAATCCTATTAGTTGACTCACAGACTCACAAACCGCTCCCACTGCACCTTCTACAAATGACATCCAGTCAGCTATCTGTTCCTATCACCTGTGAGCATCTGCACAAGTTCTTACTTTGTCAAACATTTATTGGAATATTTTCGTTTCCGTAGAGGCAATTTTCACTGTTTCCATCATATAGATTATTGATATGATGGATGGTCAGAGCTGCTTGTTTTTACAGTTACTCATTTGTGTGTTAGTTGGTTTCTGTTTTCAATAAAAGATTCTTAGTCAGGGTCTTTTCAACCACTGTAGAGTCTGCAAAGGTTGTATGTACACGCTGTTTTTACGTTCAAACTTTAACCAAATAACTTGGTGTAAAATTTTGCCATAACTTTTCGATGATTGAAAGACTGGAGCCACAACTACAGTGTCACAACGTTGAAACCAATTCACTGATTTAAGAAAATGCTATGGTTTTACAGGCATTTCACTCCCAAAAGATCTCGTAAACCTTTGGCAAAACTCCTGTTGGTTTCAAGAAAAATCCATCAAAAACCGTAAAAATTATTGTGTACTGATAAAATCTCGTACGCCTTTTCGAATAAGTGATATGCCCCTTGCTATAGCTTATGAACAGTGCTTTTATTTGGGTGATAAGTTAAACGAACACATGACACACAGTTCTATGATGTAAAAATTGACCAAATTTTGGAAGAAATTAGATTTGTAAATTTCGTCAATGGTGACTCTCAACGAGAATTCTGTTGTTCGTGCCTGAGATCTGTGGTGCAAATAAAAATGAAATGGAAAATTTATGGTTGCTGAAGTGCCTTCTTCATGATCGCTCATTGAGACAATCAAATGACTAACCCTAGCATAAAAACGCATCATGACAACCTTTTTTCGTTAGAAACAATCAATCACACTTTCTTCAAAGATAAACAGATTCTGTGCTATCTGATGTATGACATCGATTGCCACATTGTTTTACTGACCCTAGAACCATGACAAATAAACCTAAATGCCATGCAAGATGTGACACCCTAATCAACTTCATCGCTTCCGTTTACAACTTTTGCGCCATGACAAATTCCGAATGGACCACACAAACTTTGAGCCCTATCCCTTAGACTCCACAGTACCTTTATACCCTGTGAATCAAAAAGGACTTTGAGTCGCATGTGCATGAACGATTTACTTCAACGACGTAATTCAAATTAGCTCGACCAAGGACGCACGAAACTTCGTGAGCCCAGTGGCGTAACGCAGTTTAGGGCACCTTAGTTCAAAAACAAAGGGCCCCCGACCAAAAGGGGCCCCCAGCAATAAATTTCTTCTGTTATCAATCTTCGAATCTACATTTGAGTGAAACTTTTAAAGTTGCTGTTTTGTTAAAATGGACCTATCCTCAAAATTTTCCTTGGAGTTTTGTCCCCAGGCTCCCCCATTTTCCTGCCTCCTCCACAGATTGGTCCTGGCCTCGATTCTGGCTTGGGCACTGCATATGTTGACAGTAGATCATTGCAATTGTTTAATCTTGCCTGCACAACTTATTTACTCCAAGTTGAAGCTGGATATGGCACTTTTATGCTTCTATCATATCAGTTACAAATGCTTTAGTGGGGGGCCTCATGTGGAAAAATCCTTAAGGGCCTCGACTGTCTCCGTTACGCCACTGCATGAGCCTCAACGCAGATTCCCTCACTACAAAGCTGCAACTCAAAGTCTCAAAGATGAAGGGTCAACAATTCGTCTCCTGAGTAATCACCCGATATTTACAGTTCAGCATCCGCTATCCTTAAAATCTGTATATCAGGTCACCTGCAATGTGTGTGTGTAATTTCATTTCAATTCGATTATTTACAGTAGCTAACAATATATACATTTTGAACATAAACATATACAAGTCAACTAATCCAAATCGAAAAAAATCTTTCAGGCGTAAAATGTTTGACTGTTAAGGTTTGTCAAATAGTGTTTCAATGAAATTATTCTTGTCTCCAGGTTTCATGGGAAAAGTGTATAATAAAAAGTATTAACAGCATGTGCACTGAAATGGTCCTACCGCTGTCAAGAAAGGTAAGCGGAGCATAATCCAAAAGGAAGGACTAGACACACCAGGCGTCCCAAAAAGAACCTCTTACGTCTGAGATTTCATCATCTAAAGTATACTTAGTGTATTCAATTGAATCAAAGTTTAGTTTATAGCCAGAGGGCTCAAGTGTTTTGTTATTTTTCTCCTATTTTCCTGAGCATTGTAAATATATGTAAATTTGATTTCTGAAAAGTTCTTTACTGTGACATGCACAGTGTCAAATTAGTTTTGAATGACCTTGGGAAATTAGAGCTCTTTTTTACAAAAATTTCTTAGCTTTTTCTATCCAGGCAGCATGGTTTCTTAAATTGAGCCTCGAGGCTCTCATAAGTTGTTTCTTTTAGCAAAATGAGTGTACTGTCTCTTGTAGTTCACTTAAAGGCTTTGGACAAAGTCTTCGCTATTTCTCCTTTAGTTATTTCTTACACTGTGTCCATCGAATAGAATTTCTTCATTTACATTCCTTGCCAATAAGTATTGACAGGAACAATTAAATACACTTCCTTTCCTTGCTGTATATTATAGCCTATTGTGGAAATTATGTTAGTTGATGTGAGATCTTCAATAATAAACTGGAAAAAGCACCTACAATCGCGATTTTAATCATTTAAAGTCGTTTTGCTCAACAGAGGCCTGTCAAAGACCAAGAAAAATTTTCCTCCGAGTTCAATTCACTAGCGCTTGGATCCCATTACGATGAACAAGGTGAGAAATACAATTGTTAAAAATTGTCTCTTCGTTATCACAATGTGCAGAAATCTCTCGCTCATCATGATCGATCTTCATCACCAAATGATACAATGCTTATTGAACTTTATCGAAATTCAGGCAGTTAGTCCCAATTTTGTCTGTTTATCATATTTAAAATGCTTACATTCACTTCAAGATGTTTCTTTGACGCTTTTAGAAATCCATGGGAATACGGTCGAAAATTGTTTGACGTTTCTTGAAGAGGAAAAAAGTACCTTTTTGACAAAACTATCATGATATTTTTGTCTTTAACTTAACACAAAAATTAACACTGCACTGGCATACTTTCTGTTTACTAAATGGAAAAAATTTTTTCTCAAAAAAGACTCAAGAATGTGGCTACCATGATCAAATATCCAGTGATGGGAAAGTATGTGCAGATTAACCAAAAATAATCCTTAGTTCCAGTTTTGTATAGATGTTAACAGATTGTGTTGATATATGATAGAAATGCAAAGAAGAGCCTAAAAGGCCTATTAAGAGCAGGTGGTTACTTTAAGTGCATGATATACATTTTGAAAAATCAAGGAAACATTGTATCCTGTCAACAAAATATATTGTTTTTTGCTTCAAAATGTTGAGTAAAATTTACAGAACAGTAATCCAAGGTTTAAAGAGCAGATAATGTGGTTACCTCCCATTAATTGTTGCTATACATGTTTTCCTGGAATCGCTATTTACAATGGATGTAACCACACAAGTTTCTCATAACGTTGACTCTGCCACATAGTGAGCTCCTTCTTGCAAAATACTTCAAGCTACCATTTTATGTTTGAACATTTTTGTACGCGCAGCACTCGTTAATGACAAAATGTTTTCATTAGTATGGCAACTGTAGGAAGTTATCAAGCATGATGTATAGTTCTTCAATCTTGGTAACCACAAAATGGCTCTGTTTGCATCACAAAAACATATTTTACTTCAGCACACTTTCTCTAGAAGTATTTCAAACATTTTAAGGTGAGCAGTATTCCTAATAAATAGTACACACAACAGTGTCCAAAGTAACCACATTATTGACTCTTGAATCACTGGATACCACAAAAAATGCTCAAATTCTTAAATAACAACCTTATTCCATTTTCATGCAAAATTTGGTAGCTTTAGTTCATGTCAGTAAACTGGTATAAGCTACTGAAATTGCAAGGTATTGGTAACCACAACTGCTGTGGTAACCACATTTTTTGCTCCGAAAAAGACTTTTGTGCCTTGATACAGAGAAATACTGAAAATAGTTCTTTTTAGAAAATGATAGAAAATTCATGATCTGTAAGCAATAATTGTTTGTTTCAGGTAAGCACTCAAATGTTCGTTCAACGATACTTTAAACAAAGATAAATCTAAATGTCACAAAACAGGGATTAATTTTTGATCATGTTCATGGAAACTACCGGGTGTCCCAAAAAAACGCAGCAGATTAAAAAAATTCTAACACATGCTGCTTCAAACTAAAAATTTGATAATCATTTTTATCGAAATTTAAAATAATCATATTAAATTTTGAGATATTTTTCAGAATTTTAGGTCACCTGGTTGCAGAGTTATAAATTGACAAACTCAAAATTTGTTGTTATGGCAAAACCAGACCTCGAACAACTATTGCAAAGTACAATGCAAAATTACAAGCGTGGCATTATCTGCAACCTTACAGGATTACAGGCAAGCAAATAATTTGATCAAGAAACTGACAAAAGAGATCCCTTAATGATTCATGAGTTACCTGGTTTCGAGGGAGGTCTCAGTGTTCATTTCCAATCGAAAGCATGGCCTAGTAATTTTAGAAAATGCAACTTCGCCATGACTGAAATCTGTATACAAGAATCTGTTCAATGTTCAATTAACTTTTGTGTTTGAGCGTTTGTCAGCAACCTTCGGTAATTGCCAAGACTGGAATTTTTTTATAATTTGACAATTAAATCAACTTTTGCTAATGCAGCAGCTCTGGTTTTGACCTGGAAGCAATTTTGAACTTTGCTGATTTTAACTTTATGACCAAGTCACCAAAAATACTGGAAAATATATCAAAATTTATTCTAACAATTGCAGATTTCAATAAAAATAATTGTTTGCTAACAAGTATGAAACAGCTTCCATTAGAATTATTCAAATCTGTTGCGTTTTTTCTGGGACACCCGGTAGCTTGCCAGCTGGTTATGAAATTTTTAGAGGTTCTGGGTTTAAAGGGGCAGGATCACGTAATGTAAACAAACATCTTTCGAAACGACGATTTCGAAGTATTTTTGATAGGCCACATCACAGAGACTTTCCACTATTTCTTCTCAAAATAAAGGTTCTATTTTTGAAGCCGGACTCTTGAACTTGGTCGATAAACAAACGAAACGTTGATATGTTGTACGATTGCAGAGATATTGGCGGATTTTTAGGAGTAGCTTTATTGTGGATTCACCCCATCTTTGCAGAACACAATGGCCACGTGTTGGCAATAATGTAGATTATAGAGATAGCAAGTTTGTTTACGGTTACGTGACCCTGCCCTTTTAAGTTTTCCGTGCATCAATTTTTAGTGATCTGTAAATCAATAGAAAGTTAATGAAAATCTATCGGGCAACTTAGCCTTTTAGCAGAGGAATGCTGTTTAGATCGCTTTGAGTCGAGGAATGTTGTTTAAATCGTGAAAGCGATTCAGAAGTCCACTGCAGCATGCACTTTTTATTTGGAAAAAATGTAATAATTTTATAAGTTGCTCTTGTTTTGGATTTAGAATTGGTCTAAGAGTAAAAACAGTCGCCTTTAGGATAAGTGACTTCTATATTTGAGCAAAATCCATGAAAGTCGTCGAATACCTACATAGTGCCCATGAAAGCAAATTTATAATCGTTGCAGTCGTTCCCAGAAGGTTGCTACTGTCTTTTTTGTTCGCTTTGAGTCTTTTCATGTCAATTTTCCATGTAGTTTCCGAATTTCGATGTTGTTTTTTTGAAATTCTGTGCCATTTTGTTATGAAATTGATCAATATTATTGAAATAATGGTAGTCCTAACACAAAGTCAATGTTCTTACAGAATAAATCATCGACTCATCATCTTTAGCTGCTAAGTTTTGTCTAAAAATTTGTTATGCTAATCTGCTTACTTCCGCTTTCAGTGCTCATATTTGGTATGAGATGTAGTTTATTCCATTCTGGCAGTGATAATCGTCGAACTAGAATTACGTCATCGAAAAACAAATCTTTGCTAATTTAGTAATCCCCTGCTAATTAAAGTGCTCATGTGTAGCTGGAGATCATTATTTTCAAGCTAGAATTTTTAGAAAGTGTTGATATGTGTAACTTGAATTTCAGATGATGGTTAGAAAATTTTATTTAGGTATTTGATATTTGATATTTGATATTTGATTTTATTAAGGAGGGTTGCCCTTCAACAGAGTTGATTTACAAGGGGCTCTCTACTTAAAAAATTACTTACAATATACAATATACAATTACCGAATAAAAAGCCAAAATTACAATATAAAAACCATAATATAAAAACCTAATACAAAATTTACAAAATCTAGTATAAAAGAAAAAGAGAAAGTCCCAAATAGATTTTTTAAAACTATTCAGGGAAGTTGCCTGCTTGGTTTCGGCAGGAAGGTCATTCCAAGTTTTTGCTCCTCGATAGGAAAAACAAAAACAAATACCTACTATGAAATTCAAATTACCATAATGAAAACACACTTACACTCTCTTTATCTTTCTCAAAGATATGAGAAAGATAAAGAGAATGTAAGTGTGTTTTTATTATGGTTATTTGAATTTCATAGGGGGTATGAAACTACCTACATACAATTTATGTTATAACACACGGGATCTTATCAAATCTTTGATTGAAAACACCAATGACCGAAATGCTTAGAAAATCATTTGACAGTCAGCAATTACCTCTAGAGACTCAATTCCACGCAGCAGATTTTTTTGCATAAAAATAAAATATATGAAATATTTCATTCTCCTTCGACACACTTAAAGTCCACTAAACAGTTATAAAACAGTTGTAAAACATGTTTCGACCTTCCGGTCCTCATCAGTTGGTGCCATATTATTTTGCACTCCAGGTTAAAGCGATATGGAAGGGAAGAATAAACGTTAGATACAATAAAACGAATCCTTATTGCACGAAACTGAAGCTCAGTAAACAAGAGTTTGTTAGTTGACGACATTTCGGTGGGAACCTTGTATGAGCACTAACTTCACCTATCGATGAAATAACCATCCTTTATCATACACTCAGAAGGATTTGGCTTTTAACAGTCAGAAGGATTTGGCTGTAAAGCAAACAAGATATTAAAGCTACTTTCTAAGAAAATTGTTCGATTCCCAAAGCTAGGGTGCGATTTCTCGAAGAACTGTGGATGGAGAATGCTAAATAGATAGCTAGAAAAGGTGATAAACATTTCATGGTAGAAAAGGTGATAAACCTTGATAGTTCAAAACGTAGTCCAAGTCACACACCGAGAAATATGTTGGGAGCTAGGTCACAAGCCCATCCCCCGGATCTGTTTCAGGTTCCATAGCATAGTTATAGTAGATTTCTGTAGCTGAATGTGGAGACCTGTGTAAATGATAGCTTATTTAAAGTTTGATACAAGGCAATCACACTTCAAATTTTCAATGAATTGTTTTGAAACGATGAAAATTCGTAAAATGCGTATCATGGAGGATAGGCCTAGTTGCAACGATTTCCTTGCAAGCAATGAGCAAGTACCATGTTAGGCTATTGGTTATTAATGAATGCAACTACTCTTTCATTGGCGGAGGTATTGTATTTTGACCAATCGGAAATAAAACTTGAGATGAAATTGTTGCAACTTACCCAAAGGGCTAGAGGGCTAGGTGTGACAGACGCCAGAGCAAGTTGCAGCGACGCCGTTGGAAAAAAGGATGGTTCTCAATAAAGTAACAACGAAGGGAGATGCCTAAACAGACCTGGAATTCATTTTTATGTCACAAAATGCCTCTCCTACGATCAGTCCTGGTCTCTTTCACCTTATTCCAAATAAACTACGCAAAGAGGCAACGGAAGATCTTACCAAACTATGGTTAATTACCCCATCTGGTTATCTTGCCACTCACCTAAATAATTTGCAAGAGCTTTTGCGACATTTTAGTTACATTTTGTCAATTTTAGCTTCAAAGAAACTTCGACCAGTTTATTCATCTGCTGACTTCTTTGAGGTAATTGTATAGATTTCATATAGTATAACTTTTTGCATCCTAGTATCTAAGCGCATTAGTGAATTTTTTCTGTGACCTTTTATCTAAGCCAATCTCATCCAAATCCTGCATCATACACCACGTACGATGCATATCTCACCAAAATTTGCAAAATTTGATTTTACATAATCCCGCCATCTTTCCTGTTTGAGTAGACATTCTTAGCTGCAGAATGATTTGGATTACGATAAAGGTAAATAAACGTGAAAAGAGAATTCATGATTTGCTAGAACGTTGAATTTCAGTTGAGTTTAATCCTCGTTCTTAGAAAACTTGGCTCACTCAGTGACACGGTATCTGTGTTGCAATTTTTGAGTGGGAAATTTTTATTTCTTTTCAGGCCATGATAGCAGTGAAAAATGCAAATTACAATAACTCCATGAGAATCAGGTATTTCATTCGAATAACTATGGCATTCTGAGAAACTATTTTCAAAGTGCTCGAAGGGGTCTTTTTTGAGTCACTTCTTAAAACATCCATTTCTAATTCACCCCATTTCCTAGCTAATATTCTGGAGTAACTAGTTCTGCTGGGTATCTTTATTTTCTCGACAAATGCGAATTGAGAAGTGACAGTCATCAACTGATTTCACGAGGGTCTTCCATTTTTCGATCTATCTTCTTATGGGAAATTTAAGCTACTAGAAATCAATGCGACTTGAATCAACGCAAATGTGAGAATAAAGAACCTGAAATCAAAGCAAAATAACCTAAAAGGGCAAAAGAGACGTCACATTTAAGGACATTAATGCGAAGAACAGGAAAAGATTCTATTATACAAAAATACATGATATGCATGTTGACGTCACAAAACATTTGCCGCCATGTTGAGTGTCAAAATCGTGGCCAGAATGGCGGCTACGAGCTGTGAGCCTTCGGGCACTCCTGCTTCTGGCAAAAGGATTACATACTCAAAGTCAAGATTTTTTGTTAGAAATTAGCCCAGGCGAAAGCTGAGGTTTCATAGTGCCAGCTTTTGTAAACTGTTTCCACTATTGCTCCATGAAGGTAACGCGACTGACAAAATGAAATCAAGCATGCGGCCTCAAGCATGCGGCCAGAAATCAATCAAGCATGCGGCCTAAGGTTTTTTCCGGACCCCAGAAATTCACGCCAAACCGGATCAATGTGGGAAGCGCACGCAGGCCTGGGTATGAAACAAACGATGGCCTAACAAATTTCAACTGTGCTTCTGCCACATTCAGCCTGGAAAACACTTCCAAAGCCAATGGTTGCAGTGATACGTTGCCTCAAAATGTAGTGCACAAGTTTCATGGAATTTGAAAAGGACCATACACGAGATTTTCGTTCGTTTATCACGGCAGAAGAGACTGAGAGCTATCCCGTTTTCAATACTGGTCGCAATTACATATCCATATTGTTTCTCAGGTAGGCCATGTTGTTTTTAAAGTTGTTTTCAATTGTATTTGTCGTTATCATTGGGTATTATTAACTGAAGATCCTTCGAGAATTAGTCGTTTCTGCCCTAAGTACTTCCCACCGATAAAAGTCACGAATAAAGAAAACTTTTGGAAATTCATTTTTGTTTCATTTCCTTCGCAGGAGAAAAAAGATGGCGAACTTTCTTCCCCAACATCGATACACGACTTTGCCACATATAAAAGCGCCGAGTAGTTTCCACTTGAGCTGTATGTACCCCCGAGAATGTGATTTTTCCTGTGGTAGCTGTTTTATATAGCTTTGCCATGGTACAACTACTTTGGAGAACAGTTTTGACAGAATCCTTTCTCAAGATACAATGTTGTATCTATGTTTCACAAAAAATGTTCAGAGGGAGCTGTGAAAATTGCCTCAATTTAATATGTGCAAAAAAGGTTTCTTCATTTGGTTTTAATTTTCAGATAGCTAAATAAATGAAATATGAAAATTCATGAAGCAGTAGCGTAGCCAGGGGGGCAAGGGGGGCGGCCGCCCCCAATCATTGCCAAAGATTAGTTTTGTGATTCTTCCAAATCCGTCGAGAAACTGAAGGGGGGGGGGTAAGCTGCATTTTTCTCCAACACTTGCGGCAGTGTGGTTTGTCAATGTTATAAAAGAAACAGGAATGAAATTTTTGAGCTAATAGATGACATCTTAGTAGGATTTAGCCAACAAAAGTATCAAAATTTTCTGCTCACTTCGCTCGCACTTTCATACGTGCGTCACTGTGTCATATTTGTACCGCCTGGGCTGCCATCATGTTCCCACAAGGCAAACAGCTTCATTAGTATCTTTGAATCCGGCCTGGCATCCCTTTAATTTGATGTATGTGTGAGTCTACTTGGCTCAGAACATAAAGTCAAGTTAATCACATCTCACGAATTTTTCTCGCTTCGCTCGCACTTCAATCAAGACTTATCAAGACTTACTGCCATGTGTACTTAAGCAGCCACTTGTATCCTTGAACGATTTCTACATTTTCGTGTGTATCAAGCATTACAAGAATTTATGAATCCAACTTAAACCTTAACTTTAATCGACAGTGCATCTCTTCTACAGTGATGTGACATTTAACCATCCATTGGTATTCAGTGTATGCTTCTCTAAGAAATTCTTGAACAATGCTGGCAGAGGCACCCTAAGCCAAAGTAGAATGCATGTAATCAAAAATTTCCTTGTGACTTGACCATGGACCCATCCATTTCCATATCCCCTGTGACTCTTAGCCTGTACATGCCTACCGTTGGCTGTAGGGATCCTTATTTGCTACCACTCCGGAAAATCTCATCAAATGATGATTTGAAGAATCTGTACGCGGAAGAACAATTTCTTTTGCAAAAGATGCTGTAGACTGACAAGACAATTATAAGCGAAAAGAGACAGTTAAGAGCAATTCTTATGGGGTACAAAACTTTTTAGCTTGAAAAAATTTTGGATCAAATCATTGATCTAAGATTGAAAGAAAAATCGACAGACACCTGGAAATGATGAATCCCTTGAGTGGTATGAAAATTGCCTGGGACAACGTGGTATCTTTTCATAGATCTATTTTTGCACAGAAACTTCTGGATGTTGGTACGGAAATATTGCTAAAAGATGCTGGGATACGAAAAGTATTTCTATGTTCAAGATGGGGCATGTAAGTTTCTCTAATCGTGCAAAATTATCCTCCGCCTTGGTATCCAGGATTGAAAGTGACCACTTCCTTAAAGCATCATTGCTGTACTGCTTTCAAAGGATAACAAGCTAGTTGGCTACTCACAAGTAAAGGAATTACATATTTGCCATAATATACTTGAATTTATGTTTTAAAAGTTTCTTATAAACTCTGATATAATACTAGAGTTTCTTATGGTTTGGTCATCTTAGCATTGATTTCTTATAAACCAGTTTCTTACAAAAAAATGCCAACGAACCTGTCTTTGATTTGTGAAATCTTCATCCATGTTTGCCTTAGTCAAGTGGCACAACTGATTCACATAGGTTGCACAGTGCTGCACACACCACTGGAAGATAGGAATAGTGCTCTGGAAGATAGTAAACTTGTTTCGTAGAAGGCCAATGACTCTCTCAACATGAATTCTCATATGTGCCAGCTCCCTTTACCAGTCCACTTCCTTCTGTGACAGCTGCGGCTTTCCCTTTGTGAATGCCAGGACTTTCAGTTCCGCCATGTAGTAGTTTACAGAATCTTCTACAGTGAATCCTCTGTCTGCAAGCACTAGATCTCCAGGGAGCAAATTACTGAGAACACCACAATCTTCAGTAATGTAAACATCTGATGATCTACCCCCATATTCTTTTGATATGAAAATTATGGTGCCTTAGGAGGAGATGCCCACCAGAAATTTAGCAGTACTGTGGTGTTTGTACTGCGACCATGTCTGTGCTCTAGCAAGTAGATCCTGAGGCCTCTCAGTAAATACTTCAAAACAATGAATGATCACAGCACACTTAGCAAAATGCTCCCTGAAAGCTGTAGGCATTGTTTTCCTGAGAACATCCCTATCAGGCCAAAAGATTAAGGCAGAGGCGTTTTGACAGAACTAGAATCCATTTGTAGAAGATTCTGCAAACTGTACTTTGGTTTACTTGAAATCTATAGGCCAGGTACTGCTCACAGAGGGTTGAGACACAATCGCATGAGGACAAGGAGAAATTCTTGGAAATTACTGAGTTCCTGTTGTGGTGATCTGTTATGAATTGTTCCACGAAGCCAAGAACTTTGACCATAACTTGGTAAGAACAAAGACCTGTAAGAAATACCACTTTCTTATCGTCATTTTCAAAGGATGCTTGGCTCAAAGAAACAGCAGATAAAGAATCTTTCAGTACCAGTGTCTCAGATCTCAGGGAAAGGTTGTCAGCATGAAGAGCAGAAACCTGTTGCCTAAGCACAGTGCTCTCAGACTCCAGCCTCTGCTTTTCCTCTTCTGATTTCCTTGTGTACTCAAGAAGTGCTACCTGATCCATACTGCTAAATCTATCAGCCAAGGGCTCTGCAACGGTAGACTGAACATTCTTTGCTCCCTGGACTTCTGCTCCTAACTTGTTGAACTTCTTTTGCTTTATTTGGCGAGCTGTCTCGAATCTTCGCAACTTGTTTTCCAGCCTTCTCTTATCTGGAGACTTGGTACAGGGGAAGATGGAGGGTACATAATCTGGGTGCAGAGGATCATCATGCCTCTGGCCTAGAACGTAAGAAACCCAGTCTTGGTCGTGCTCTGACTGCAAAATTTTATTGGGAAATTATCGAAGAAAAACCCATGTCTCAAGTACTTTCAATGCTCAACAAATCGAGAAAAAAATTATTTGTTTAGGCCTACCTATGATAAAGTGGCCGCCACAAATCCAAGCACTGTCAATGTCATGGGAGCCGTCAACCTTTGAAACCGATATCCAACACCTCCGTCTTTCGGCATCTTTTGGAAAACGATGAAATTTTAGTAGGTCATCTTTTCGCCATTTGTTTCTTCAATCTGGAACTTTGCAAGACTTTCCCATATTTACATTGGCGTAGAAATGTCTCGAATTTGCCCGCCAAAATGCTAGGTTCGTGTAAGACCCCATTTGAGACTTTTGAACGATTACCGAAGCGAAGATTTGCCCCTAGTTTTTTTCGCCCCTCGGTCGTAGATTCAAAGACTGGATAAAATCTGCACTAATTATCTGTTTTAGCTACGCAAAAGACTATGACAACAGCAGAATGTTACCTAAGCTGTTCAACTTAGTCATTGTTGACACCTGTTGAGCCCCTAAATCGTTGCAACGAGCAAATTTTTGACGATATCAAATTGCTCCGAGCTTGCGTCCGCCATTTTGGCCACGATTTTGACACTCAACATGACGGCAAATGTTTTGTGACGTCAGTATGCATATCATGTATAGCATTTCTTTGAAACACAAAACCCTTGCAACAACAATTTCAACATCTTGAAAAAGCTGGATTTAAAGTTTAGTTAGTCGAGCTCCTTGAACTAATCAATACATTGTGAGAAGTGATATTGAAATAGTGTAAACATCATCAATTTGAAGGAAATTGTAGTGGTTATCAGTTACCATTATTATCATCATTGCTGTATGACTCCATTTGCATGCGTATATGGTTTAAATGTGTTCTGAATACATGCGATTTCCCAAAAGCACGTGTTGTCTCCGCTTACGAAGTCTACAATGGCGACGAGATAAAAAGGAAAAAGAAAGATGGCTTCAGCAAATAACATAGATCTTATACCTGTATTCGAGCTACAAATGGTGTTAAAAACACAGGACCTCGCTGAACAAGCTTGCTGGCGAGATTTCAAAACGTATTTGCTTGCCGCAGATGTCAAAGAACCACAGCGACAACGAGCTTTGCTTTCGTATCAAGCTGGACCCGATGTTTGCTATAATTTCAAAACCCTACCCGATACGGGAGACGAAATGTACAGCGAGAAAGCTGTTAATGCCTTAACCAAACACTTCGAGCCAGATAAGAACCAACTCTTCGAAATTTGCAATTTTCGTCACGCAACCCAAAAGACAGAGGATGAGACGATCGATGAATTTCACACGAGACTTAGCAAACTTGCAAACACTGCAAATTTCATGACGAGGACCTTGAAATCAAGATGCAAATCGTGTGTAATCAGCTCGGCTTAAGAGAAAAGCACTTCGAGAACCAGGTTGCAAGGTTACAGAAATACTGATCGATGGCAGAAAAGCTGAGATGAGCTCTGATGAAGCATCTGGCATGGAGGAATGTTTCCATGAGCTGCGCCTCAAAGCAATCCGAACAGAAAATACCTGTTAAAAATGTGGATACAGTTATCCTCACAAAAGCAAACCATGCCCAGCAAGACATGCTGTTTGCTCTTCGTGTGGCCTCACCGGACATTTTGCAAAAAATTTTCGTAAGAAGCAACAAAGGCCTGAGAGGAAACCCCTGCTATGTAAAGAGTCACCAACATCAGCAGGAGCAAAGAAAGAGTCAAATTTTGTGAAGGGAAAACGCATACATAGCATAAGCCCATGCCATAATACGGGGTAACAAGGATCTGTCAAGCTCTCCTGATGATTAATGCTTATGCAGTTGAAGGAAACATAAAATTTCCCCAAAAACCAGCAAATGATGTTGCTAGCATAAACTGGGATCAAATGCTTACTGAAACCGATGATATCAATGTGCCCGTCAACCATCGGGCTAGCATATTTTCTCTCATAATCGACAAGCATGCCCCATTATGTGAAATGCGGGTCTCAGAAAAGTACTGTCATTTGATTGATAGGGACCTGAAAGATCTTATGCGGCAAGAGATAAGCTGAAAAGTCTGCTGTGCACAGTAAATTTGCACTTCAGTCGGACTCATATAGACAAGTTCGCAACAAGGTTAGTGCTCTAAATATCCAGCTGAAAAAGGAGTACTACTATGATAAGATTTCTGCATGCGAGGGTAACATGAAGGAATCATGGAAGACAATCACTTAACATCTCAATAGAGGTCTAAGTCAAGTAACATTGATAGCCCTAAGAAATCTGGTTCAGAAACTGTTCACAAGAAGGAAATTCCTGATGCAATGAACGATTACTTCTGCTTAGTAGCTAAGAATCTAGCGGACAAAATCAGTCCAGCTCCAAATCCCCTTCTATCAGGTGACTTTGAAATTGACAAAACTAAAGCAAAGTTCCACTTCAGGACTATTGAGGTGCAGGAAATCAGAGATGCATTTACCAAGGTTGAAACAGCAAAGAGCTTTGAAATTGACGATATCTCAAGCTACTTCTTGAAGCTTGTTTTAACCTTAAATGAAAAGTCCCTTGCTTTCTCGTTCAACACATCAATTGAGACAAGTATGTTTATGAAAAAATTGCTAAGATTGCTCCTATTTACAAAGCTAGAGACAAGGCAGATAAGTCAAACTATTGCCCCATATCATGCCTACCTGTTGTTTCAAGGCTCTTTGGAAACTTGTAACCAATCAAGTGTACCAGCATATAATAGAGAGGTTTCGCAGCTTCACCGATACGGATACGAACACGGGTATCTGCTCCCGTGTCGCTTTCCGTGCTTGCGGATTCAAAAGAGGTTTCGCACATACAAAGGATAAGGGATGCGTTGCTACGGTTACGGATGATATTTTGAACATGGCGGAACAAGAGGAGCTGCTGTACCTAGCAATACAAAGGAATGACGAAAACCTACAAAGGTTACTTTTAATGCCACAGGAGGGTAAGACTACTTATGACCCTGATTTGCCACGGTTTAATCTGGAAGACCAAAGTGACCAGCAAGCTCTGAATAGATTTAGGTTTGACAAAGAAAACATTTATCGACTGGCACGCAGTCTTGCATTGCCCGACGAGATTCAATTGACAAATTGTTGCATCTGTTCTGGAACAGATGCACTTTGCATTCTCCTTCGCCGTCTGGTTTACCCTAACAGACTCAGTGACTTAGAAACACTGTTTGGCAGGCCTAAATCCACATTGTCCTTGATAATCAATCATACCTAGGACTTCATCTATGACAGACATGGGTATCTCCTTTCATCGTTGGACCAGCCCTGGTTTCAACAAGAAGCGTTGGAAGCATATGCTGCAGCAATTCATGCTAAAGGGGCACCTCTGACAAACTGTTTTGGATTTATAGATGGCACTGTTTGACCTATTTGCAGACCAACCGGATACCAGCGTGTTTGTTATAATGGTCACAAAAGAGTGCATGCTTTGAAGTTTCAATCAGTTATTCTCCCAAATGGACTCATTGGTCATTTGTTTGGTCCAATTGAGGGCCGAAGGCACAACTGTGCCCTTCTTCGTCTCAGTGGCCTGATGGATCAGTTGGAAGAAAAACAATGGAGAACAGCTGATGGTAATTGCTTTGCTCTGTATGGTGACCCAGCTTACCCCACAAGAGACTATCTCTTGTCTCCTTTCAAAGGTGCACACCTGACAGAAGAAGAGAGCGCTTTCAACCAGGCAATGTCTTCAGTTAGAGAATGTTTGGAATGGGAATTTGGAAAGATTCTGAATAAATTTGCCTTTCTTGACTATAAAAAGAATCTCAAGATATACCTTCAGCCTGTGGCAAAATACTACCTAATTGGTGCCCTTCTTGCGAATTGCCATACATGTATTTATGGAAATCAGACAAGTGACTATTTTGATTTAAGGCCTCCAACTGTTGAAGAATATTTACATGTTGTTTGACCTCCAATCACAGACATCAAACTTGTACCTAAATATATGGCAAGAAACAGTGTAGATGCTATGTTAAAATTCTAAAATTCTCAATACACTCATTTTTTATGAAAATCTTGGCTGTTGGGCTGGTAGGCAGTTTCTTGAATTTAGTATGGCAGCTAAAAATGATGAGCTAAAATGGCTTTGTCAATCCAGTTTTACAAAGCTACTTGGCTTTTCAATTCAGGTAGCAGTTTCTTATAAAAAATCAGTGTATTATCAAATTAAAGGTGAATATGATGAACAATGAAAAGTTAAAAACCACCTCAAAGAAAGCTTGCTAATTTTTCTTCAAATATTTCCTACACCTCCAAAGTTAAATGATTCCTGCAATCCAAATGAGAATGGTTTACCATCAATGATGAATAACTTGTTCAGTAGCAGGAAATTCCATTAAAAACTAAATCACCATTTTTTCACAAACGTATCCTACATCACCATATTTTCACAAAAGAGCAAAAAATTATGGGAGATGGCAGTCACAAATAACAAGTCTATGGAAAACTTAGGAATTTAGAAATGAAGCACTTTTGGTTTGTAACACAACAACAATTCTTAGCATCCATTCAGTTATGAATAGCAGTATAATCTAACTGAATTTTTCTGCCATCTTTACGAGTAAATTCATCATGAGATTTTCTCTTGCATTCTTTGTTCCTCTCTCTTCTTCTCCAGTTCAAGCTGCTGTTGTTTCAGCTTTAATACTTCTTCCTTTAACTTCCTGTCGGCCTCATCTTTTTTCCCTCAGATACTCTACATAACCTTGTACCACTTTCTTTTTCTGTATTGGTGGTGAAATTCCAATAGAATCTGAATCATTATCACCAGCTCTTTTCTTTGATAATTTCTCCATGGAAATTCTTCTGATATCTACACCTTGTTCTTCCTTCTCATGCTCCTTTTTTTCTGCCACCCTTGCAAAATTTTCTTTCTCTTCCATAAGCTCCACTTCTTCAGTCAAGAGCTGGTCTCTCTCATTATATTCTTCCTCAGTTCCTGAAGCTTTTAAAGATGCCAATGTACCTTTTTTGAATGAATTTACCAGAATCTTTAGTCTGTCCTTGCACCCTCTATCTGTGAATACAATATCAGTTCTGGTTTGCGACATCAGGGCATTCATTTTGACAACTATATGCAGCCATTTCACTTTGTTGTTCTTATTGGCAAATGGGTTTTGAGCAACTATTTCTTTCAGGAGAGCAATATCACACTTTGGAGAAAATCTTGCTGGCTTCTTTTCTGCCATCATTCAAACACAGTATCCTAAGTGGAAAGATTCAAAGGATAACACCTTGGCATTGGATGGTTCGAAATTACGTAAATATATTCCAAAACTTACCTGAAAATGCCTATGATGTCCTTGTGACTTTTAGAGAGACTTTTCGGCCATGGACGCATCATCAAATACAAGGATTTTTGAGAAAATTTGTTTTCTGTAAGATGTGGCGCCTAAAATTTTGCTTAGGCCCATATGGCCTACGGATATTGGGTTCGGATTAGACAAGCTCAAATTCTCAGATCAACACTTAAATTGAGAAAGAAACATCTCAATTAAATTCTGAATGCAACGAGGAACTGAATGTTACATAAAGGCCTTCAAATTTGAACCAAATTAGACATAAATGAGACAAAATTAAATCCGTTTTGATACTTACGGCTATCGAAGTCGAAATCCGTTCACCACGCCAACTGTGCTGCTGTTGTCGCGGAAATCAGTCACGTGTCTGCATAAATTAATGACGTAACCGTTTCAATGTCCGTGTGTGTGAAGCTGCGAAACCTCTCTAATGGCTTGTTTTTATCTGGCCAATCTGCTTACTTACACCTTCATTCTACCGTAACCCACATACTAAAAAATACAGATGACTAGTACAATGGCTGGATCTTGGCAAGCTGGTGGGCCTAGTTTTCATTGATCTTAAAAAACTTTTAACACTATTGACCATGACATTCTTTGCCAAAAATTGGTGCACTACGGTGTCCAACAGCGGGAGCTCGCCGAGTTACTAGAAGTATAACCAACAGCAGTTTTGACACCCCAAGCAGACCACTTATTGACCAGCTGGGCTGGAAGACCATTGAAGAACTCGTAGCTGGTGAATCTAAAAACGATGGTCTTCAAGTCCTTGCATGAACTGGTTCCGTTATGCCTGTTTGACCTCTTCATCCGAAGCTCAAAGTGTCCCTTGTATGTCCTGCACAATTCAGCAACAGATTTGAGACTCCCAAAAGAAAAAGTTGAGCAATCGGCAAAAATTTGTTTCTTATCGAGGAGCGTGGAATGACCTTCCTGCCGATACCAAACAGGCATCTTCCCTATATAGTTTTAAAAAATCTATTTAGGATTCTGCTGTAGCCTTCTTTTATGATGGACTTTGTAAATTTTATATAAAGCTTTTAATATCATGGTTTTTATATTGTAATTTTTGTTTTCCCTTTGTAAATACATATTGTAATTAATGTTTTAAGTGGAGGGCCCCTTGTAAATCAACTCCGGTTGAAGGGCAGCCCTCCTTAATAAGATAAATGAATTGAAATGAATTGACTCCATGTGCATGCGCATAAGGTTTGACTATATTCTGAAGACGTCCAATTTCCCAAACGAACGTGTTATCTCTGCTTGCAAATTCTACAGAGATCAACATGATTTAAATTAACTAATCAAAATGCATAAAGTCAATGCCAAAAAATATGCGGAACTTAATTTTTTGAAATTGACATTAATTCCATACATCAATCATTTCCTATAACAAGGTAACACCCTCATGTCACTGTGCACCCACCGTGAGGAATTCCTGTTTCGAAGTTTTTACTTCACTTTGAAAATGCATATCTTGCTGCACTGACAATCTTTAAAATATGTTAAGAACCATAGTCTACGTCTAGTGCCAGTGTCCCAAACCAAAGAGAGGTAACAGATTTTATCAGGGCTATTGATGATGCTTTAACCGCCAGTAATTCTTGAGCTAATCCTTAGCATTTAACCGTCCCATTTATACCCTGCTTGGTGGTAATGGTGCATTGATAGTTGAAATATTGACCTCGTAAAGTTCGAACCTGCCTCGAGACTGTTAACCTGCTGTGTTCGGCGATCCTCGGGATCGCAGCAATGCACGAAACAAGAGATCTTGTGTTTGAGAATGTATTTAACTAGAAATCGGAAAGCTGAATTGAAAAAACACATCTAAGAATTCACGTTTCTCCTTACGTAGCACTTGCAGTGCATTATGATAGTAGATGTATTGGAATACGCTATGAAAGCATTATGTGACTGGACATATGATCACGGCAAATAATTTTGTACTCGTGCCTTTCAAGACTCATGCACGGATAGTTCAGTAACCCCCAGGCATTGCTGTTTCTGCAAAAGGAAAAAAGTGAGCTCAGTCTCCAAGAGAGACCATTCTTGATTTTAGACAAATTACACTTCTTTTCAACGAACTTTAATCGTATCTTTTGGAATTATTATGAAACCAGCGATGGTATTTACCAAAGGAAACAGCTGCGCATGCCTAAAATACGCACTTTTGATGGGCGTTTCCTGTAAATGTGTTTCAAATAAAGCAAGACATTCCTTGGTGACAAGATTCTGTGGATATGTTTGTTAATTTCAAGATTTTTATTCTATAAAAGAGGCGAATCGCAGTGGTCCCTTTGTTCAAATGATAACGCAAGATCTATGATTAAAGAGACTACCCATAGAAGTTTGTTTGAATTTTAGGCTAAAACTAAGGCAATTCTAACTTTTGAGATTAACATTTCAATTCTCAATACTTCAGTATCAACAATCATAGAATTTTAGATTCGACTTGATTATCGAGCATATCTTAATTCTTGTCTCGAATGGATTCACGCCAAATTCACGTCGTTATCCCTATTCATATCTACAGTATTAACATATTTTGGTGTAGCTGGTAGAACCTTTGACTTGACCTATGGGCCCTATTTTAAGATTGGATCTTTGTATTAATCTGGGATACACTGGGACTGCAATTTTGAGTCAACTGTAATGCCACATTCGTATGGTCCTCCATTAGTTGTTAATTCTTGCTACGTAGATTATGCTTGCTCTCGATATACTAAATCTCATTTATGTGCTAGATACTCATTCTAACTAAATTACGTTACTGATGACCAGCTATACAGCATTCATGGTATTTTTGCACTTTGATTCCAATAGCACCACGGAAAGCATAGGACTTATCAAGCCTTCAGTCAAGATAAAAGATTTGCAAGAACTGGTAAGAATCTGTGTTCCTTTTGACTGTAGGTTTTGCTTTGAAAAGTGTAGCAGTGGTAGATACTAAAACTGACTTTTAGTGACAGTCAGAGGACAACTGAAAGATGAAATTTCTTTTTAGAGTCAACATATAAGCTACTTTACAATTAACTGAACTGGTTTGTACGTTTTTCGGTACCGCAATAGACTCATAACATAAGTCTCAGTATCGCTCATCAAATTAGAGGGTTATCAAGATATTGAACAAATGCAAGGAATCACGTTATAAATCTATTACCTGAATGTGGTAGAGATGGGTGGAGCAAGCTTTCGCTGATAGCAGAAGGACCGATATATGTTTGCAGTTGCTGTTAACTTTTCGGACGCTAGGTAACCAGAACTGAAAAACAAAATTTCAATCTAGACATGTGTGAAACAAGTGAAATAATACAACGGGCCCAGAGCAATACACAGATATATTAGAAGTGAATCAATAATACATGGCAGTTCACGTCACTCCCAAAAATTCGAATTTCAAGCCAGTCACTTCTTTGCAAAACTAATGGACCAAATTGTAACCTGTTTCAATATTTTCATTATTTTCTCAATACTTCATTACCAGCAAGCACTCAACTTTTGCCAATTTTCAGCTGAGATCTTTACCTTGGATGGAGGAAGTGACACTGACTTGAAACTATTCTTCCATTTTTCCCTCTCAGTATTTTTATTCTTTCCGGTACTTTTGGCTCATGGCAAAGTTGAAATTGACGTTACTTATGTTCGTTCTAAGGTCATCAATAACAGCCAACAATATGCCAAAACTTATGTTCACTTGCATTCATTGTAATGAAGCACATTTTCTACTTTATTGCAGCAAAATCTTGATAGTCAGGTTTGAGCAAAGCTGTTTGATTCTGTGTCCCAACAAGTTTTTATTCAAGTTTGAGAAATCACTTAATATGCTTAGAAGAGCAATGTCATTTCTGCAATCCTTCAATGAATGTAATGCAATATTTGAATTGGCTGTAATTGACTGTTTTCAGTTTGTTATACTATTTCTTACTTCTTTTCTAGAAGCAATATTACAGGCAATTAGACAGACAGTTCTGCCAGTGCGGAATAGACGATTTACCAAATAGCACTTCAGGTACGTTCAGCAGCTTGCCATGCTTAATCTCGTCATGAAATCTAACTTTGACGCACTGGGTAAGTAAAAATGATAATAATGTATATCAATATTCATCTATGGGTTTGCTTGGTCAGCAAAGAGCAACTGCTAGAAATGAAACACCTGTGTCTAACGAAAAGTAGGAAAAGTTATTATCTACAGTACAAGAATTAGGATCAAATTCGTTACATCTGTCCTTTTATCTCACGACCGAGTTCTTATTTTTCAGCTTAGGTGGCAATCTGTTGTATATTTGTGCAGGTTGATAACTAAATGTTTTTGGGGCGGTTGCTGTTCCTGTAAGGCACCACGAGATTTGATCTCTTTCCTTAAGTGTCCTTTTGGTGGTCGAGTCTTTTAAAATGTTTCGCAATTATCCTTGGTGAAAGACTGTTTAGACGCTTGAAAACTTCAGTAGCACATCGTTTATTTGTTTCATGATAGGTGGATGGACTGCTAATCCGATAATGATTCTTCCGATGGACGACTAGTTCGATTTCAAAGTTTTTCGACTTTTGATTTGTGTATTTTGCTGCAGTATAGAAATGTAGGCAAATTCATTACTTTATATATGGTTTCAGCTGTTGTAGGGCTGATATTGATACGCATCCCGCTAGCAGCTTGATTCTTGAAGATACTTTTTTTGTACATTTTTTCAAACTAGCTCAATAGAATTAGGTTTTATCAAGTGTTGTCTCAAGGTATTCATATCTTTCTAATTTGACAAACTTTTAATCGGTCATAGACAGAGCAGAAAATGCACACACATGCGCGAAAACTCGTAACTTTGAGCCCCTCGGCCTCCCTGCAACAGATTCCAAAATTTGGCAACACTTGGTATTTTGTTCCTAGGGCCTTAAACTCTTGATTTATCATTTCAAAAATCTTATCTATCCAAACAGTTTGTTATCTCAGATAGCTCGATGACGTCATGTTACGCAGTTTCTTCTCTGCCTCGGCCATATTATTCTTGGTTGTATCGGTGTTTGCTAACTTCTGATTGATTTCGAAGAGGAAAAATTCTGTTTTTGAGTTTACCACGAGGTTATTTTCAACAAAGAAGCTCCATCCAAAGGTTCTTGAGATAATAAGTCAGCTTCTCGGCAACTTGTTTACTGCCCTTGTCCGATGTAAATATTACAGTGTCATCTAATGTGAATCTGAAGAAAAATTTCTTCTAATCCAAGATAGGAATCAAACAGTGGCGGCGGGCAGTGTTATTGGTGTTATTAGTCTAATAACACTTTTTTTCAAACAATAGGCTATGAATCAGATTGCTGCTCCAACGGAGTTTGAGCAGCGGAGGAGGCCATTTTCTCCTTCAAAACCCAGAGAGGTGACGTAAGCAAGATAACTATCAGCGTTTATTCACTTGGAGACCATGGAGACTGCCATTGAATAGGAGAATACTGCGCTAATTCTTCTCTTTTATCATTTTTTCATCCTGTACAACAGGAATTCTTTTTGTTCTTCAAATGTTTTGTAAGCATTCGTCGCGTTATTAGATTCCAGATTCTAATAGCGGGAGCAGCGAATATTTTGTCTTTGAAGCCATCTGTGACGCAGAATCACTGTGGTTGTGACCCTGGAAATGAAAGGCATTGGCGGCCCCGTTATTAGTTTTTGATTTCTAATAACGCGGCCAGTTTTACATTGTGTGCTTTGTTTGCTTCGTCGCTTCAAAGTTTAAAAACAAGTCGAGCTCAGCAAAATCGAATACTCTGACGTAGTTTGAGTGTACAGAATTTATTCTTGTTTCAATATGGGAAACTACTCTCGACCAACGCCTGAAACTGGAAAATGGGTAGAAGGAGATGCTCAAAACTGATGATAAACAACCAAACAAGTAACCAACAACCAAGTTTACAATACAAGACTTATTCATCGTTGTATGGAGATGAGACGAAGAAAATACAGTTTTTCTGTTTGCATGTCTAATCATCAGAGACTTATAGAATGTAATGAAAAAAGTACCTTTGCTTTATTTCTTCTTTGATTAATTCCCTTCCATAGATAGGTCTGGTTGGTCGCACAGCCAAAGCAGATAGCATCCCACAAGTGAATCTCGTTATTACAATCAGGGTTCTAGTAACGGGCCTTCTAGGTGGCTACGTGGCAGAAGCCGCAAAAATATTTGACATGGCTACGTGGCCTTGTTCTAGCCTGTGCTTACAAGACATCAAGGGCATTCTGACGATATGCAAGTAGTGGCCTAAGCCGCAATTGGTCGTCCTAAATTTTGTTAATTCAGGTATCACAATAAACAGGATGGCTAAAGTGTTGATTACCTTGCTTATTTGAGCAAGTTGATGGTGTTTTCTCTGCTCTTTCTCTGTTCTCCTCGATACAAAACACAGTTTTAACCACTGCTTGAGAAGCTGCGACCATGCAACTGCCATTTTTGTCGTGTGAACTTTTGTCGTTTTGTCGTGTGTCGTGTAGTCGTGTGTCGTGTGTCGTGTGTTTTTGTCGTGTGACCATGCAACTGCCATTTTTGTCGTGTGTCGTGTCGTGTGTTCTCACTCGAACGAGTCATATGACAGCCCTTTCACATGTTCGAGTGAGAAGCGAGAAATGATGGTCGCACTCGCAGCTTCTCAAGCAGTGGTTAAAACAGTGTTTTGTATCGAGGAGAACAGAGAAGAAGGAGCAGAGAAAACACCATCAACTTGCTCAAATGATCAAGGTAATCAACACTTTAGCCATCTTGTTTATTGTGATACCCGAATTAACAAAATTTAGGACGACCAACTGCTTAGGCCACTTGCATATCGTTAGAATGCCCTTGAAGACATAAGAAAGAATAGACCTTACTTCCAACCATCGAAAAACATGTCAGTGAATGTGAATGTTTCCAATACAACAGAGGGGATCCCTTCATGTAATAAAACCCTTCCTTGCCAAATGAAAAGATAAAAGCTCTAATAACAGTTTATGAAACCTGCCAGCCGTCCCTAGAATCAAATGTTTTAGTCGATTTTTGCACGTGAGTGATCGATGGCCCGAAACCTCCAAAGCCTCATTTTCTCGGACAAATCAGACGGTGAATAAGCGAAGAAAACTGAATAATGGATACTTTCATTCAAGTCAATTTAAAATACAATAAAGCTAAAGCTTAGTCTATCCAGCCAACTCTCCAAAATGGGCATTGGCTGCATACTCGCGCAGTTCAATAAGTAAGACCAATAATGTCCTTACAAACTACCATCAAAAGCTTAAACTTCGGTGGATGTCCATTGCTGATTTCTACGACAAAATATATAGTACGACGATCTTATACATAAATTTGTTATTCGCTTAGTGAGGAACAGAATTTCATTGGTACTCTTATATATCGTGAAAGCTCAAAGCAGTTCCTGCTATCTTTCTCTAACGAACGTTATCATATTTCGGCAGGAAGTTTAGCTTAAGCGATTTGTATTTGTCGCTTTTTTCTTTGCTATTTCCCTCCACTTTTGTTTCAAAACCAATGGTAAGTTCAACGCTGGTGACGACTTTCTACTGAACAAGAATAATGTCAGGCCTTTCGTCATCACCTGTTACAAAACATGGGGATGCAAAATAAAGTATATCCGCGTATACATACTTGCAGAATCTACGATTTGGTGTTTTTTTAATTACTAGTTGTACTTCTTCGTAGAATTTTTCTATGTCTTCCTCGTCATTATCTTGGGTCGGTGGGTATATTTGTTTTATATTGGTATCGAAAGGTTTACTTTGTAATTTCATCATGATGACTCTCTCAGATATTGCCCAGTATCCTTCCATTGATTTTGCTATACTATTTCTCTTGATGATTCCCACTCCCTTTTTATGCTCTTTGCCTCCTGAATATATCATAGTATGGTTATCCTTTATGATTTTTCCACTGTCTGTCCATCTAGTTTCTGCTATGTCGAGAATATCTAAATTAATGTTTTCCATTTCTTGGATTAAATTGTCAAGCTTTCCTGGCCGGTATAACGTTCGTACATTCCATGTTCCAATTTTTAAGCATCTACCCCTAGTTTTCAGAACAACACCATCCGAAGTCAACCTCCCTTGTGGGTTTGAGTTTCCTTCATCATTATGAGGTTTAAGTTTCCTTCTGTTCTCTTACTTGCCAGAGAGATAGAGTCTTCTTCCCTGTGGCTCATATCTGGATCCATTGCACAGGTCCCAATTTCTCCATCAGTTACTATTCATCTTCTGTCTGTGGAATCAATGACTAACTATGGGTATGTACATGGTGGGGTCTCGATCCCTTCCGTGGTGACTGGCCACAAGTCTTATATCATCAGACGAGTGCCCTGGATGTATCACACATCTTGCTGTTATGCCTTCACGGCCATTGACCTTAATAGGGTGATGTAGACTATGGGGATGTGATATACCACGTTCCTGCAAAGATATGTGCTTTCAGCCAGAATGTCACATTGTCAAATATGATGGAAAAATTAGAATCTGTCCAGTATTCTGCTATACTAGCTGTGACAAGAATATGGAGAGGAACATGACGGGAGAAATTATACATGGATTTGGGCTGGGAATCACCAAATCTTCGAAGGTGGAGTAGACGTCTCACCTTGTTCTACAAGTTTATGAATGATTTAACACCTGCATATACAAGGATTTCAATTCCGCCGTTTCAACAGTCGCAGTACTCTCTTGCAATCAGGATGTCGTTGGGTGAATAGGGGCAAGGACAGAAAAATTCCAGTCTGCCTTCTATCCTCACTGCTTATCCGAATGGAATAAAGTTGATCCAGAAATTAGAACTGCACCATCTGTTGCTGTTTTTAAGTCAAAGTTGCTATCCAAAATACGCTCTCTTGCAAAATCGGTTTTTTGGTATTCATGACCCTAAAGGACTACTCTACATTACTCAACTAAGGGTTTGTCATAGCGCACTAAACTTTCACAAATTCAAGCACAATTTTAGGGATAAAATAAATCCAATGTGCCCCACAACTGATGGTGCCGAGGATACTGAACACTTTTTGTTGCATTGCCCTTTTATTTATCAAGGACGTCATGGCGCTTCGAAGAGCAGACGTACTGTTGATCGCTGCAATATTTTTCTTATCATTTTCGATCAAGAGGTGGTATTTTGTATCATCTGATGCAATTGGACTTAGTGTCATTGGAGAGGAAGTTGACTTCAACGAAGAAAGTTTTATCATGACAAGTTTGTGGGCAAACAACAGAGGTAAACATAACTCTTTTTGTGTTCAATCGGTTGGTTGCATTCTACTGCTACTCTGCGGGGATATTCATCCATGCCCAGGGCCACTAAACCTAAATGATTTTTCTAAACTACGTGGCACAAAGATTCTCCATGGGAATGTTAGAAACCTCCAAAGTAATTTCGTTCATGTCTCAAGTTTACTTAGCATATACCCAGACATTGATATTTTTGGTCTTACAGAAACTCACATTACAGGTGATCCAGAGGATGAGTCGGCGCAAGCCTTACTTCAGATTCCGGGTTTCATATTTTTAAATCGGGACCGCCCTACTGGCAAAGGTGGGGGAGTTGGTATGTACCTTTCCAATAAAATGCGTTTTGATAGAAGAAATGATCTCGAGTATGCTGATATCGAATGTATTTGGATCGAAGTTACTTGCAGATTTGCCAAAAACTTTCTTGTATGCTGCATGTACCGCCCCCCGTCCAGCTCACACTACCTCCCAAACAACTTCAATGATCGTATGCGAGAGATGTTGTCCACAGCAACAGCAGAAAACAAAGAAGTGAATTTTTTGGGCGATGTGAATGTAAATTACCTTGTGAAGGAAGATAACAAGGACTTTAAAGAAATTCTTGCTCTCCAGGGACTGAATCAGTTGATAAAGGATGCTACAAGAATCTGTGAGACAACAAAAACTCTGATTGATATCATTGCAACAACCAATTGTAAAAACATTCGATCCGCAAATGTTTTTCCATCGGGTTTTAGTGATCATGATCTTATTGGCTGTGTTCGCAAAGTAAACCATCTGAGATTTAAACCGAAAGAAATCCGCTGCCGTGACTACAGCAGATATAACCCGGACCAATTAAATCGCGATCTTCAGGATGCGGATTGGTCGGAAGTTTATGGCACAAATGACGTAAATATAGCCTGGAAAGCATTTCATAAAATCACGTCAACACTCTTTGACATTCATGCCCCTATGATAAACAAACGAGTGAAATCTAAACCAGCCCCATGGCTTACCGCTCAAATAAAAACCCTCATGAATGACCGGGATAAGCTCTACAGAAAGTACCGAAAGAGCAAATTAGACTGTGATAGGAGAGCATACAAGGACAAACGAAACCAAGTAAATACGACGCTCCGCAAAGCAAGAAGTAACTACAACAAGGATTTGCTAAGGGAGAGCTCCAATGACCCGGACAAATTCTGGAAGATTCTCAAGAGCATTTACCCAACATCATCAAAGGGTAACCCACAGTGCAATTCGTTCGATATAAACGGGGAGAAGTGTATTGATGCGAAACAAATTGCCAATGGCTTCAGATCGTTCTTCTCAACTGCTGTCAACCACATCAAGTCACAAGCCATGCGCCTTACCAACTTCGCATGGCGGAAACAGAGTAACATGATCTTTAAAACTTACAAAACATTTCGCTTTAAAGAAGTAACACCTGTGGAAATTTGTAGTCTCATTAAGAAGCTGAAAAAGAAGAAATCAACCGGATGTGACAATCTGCCTGTCGTGTTCCTCAAGGACGCTAAGGATGAGATTAAAGAGCCTCTCACCTACATTATCAACCTCTCAATCAGAAATGGAGTCGTACCAACAGGTTGGAAAACAGCTCGTATCACACCAGTTTACAAGTCTGGCCCCCGGTCTCAATTTAACAACTACAGGCCGATATCAATCCTACCGATTGTGTCTAAAATCGCTGAAAGAGTTGTTCACAAACAGCTGATGAAGTTTCTAGAAGAGAACAATCTACTCTACAGTCATCAATTCGGATTTCGCAAAGGTATGTCTACTGAGCAAGCAGTAACTCTCTTCTTAGACGAAATACGATCAAACGTCGACAAAGGAAAATTTACTGGTGCGTGTTTCATAGACCTGTCGAAAGCTTTCGACACAATCAGTCATGCAAAACTTTTGACCAAACTACCAAAATATGGCATACACGATACAGAGCTAGAGTGGTTTACTGATTATCTATTCAACCGCAATGCGATCGTCCAGTTTGCACAGGAATATTCTGAAAGTTTTAGCCCTTCATCAGGGGTTCCTCAAGGATCGATCCTTGGACCGCTGTTATTTCTAATTATCTTTAACGATCTGACTGATGTCATTGAAAACTCTAAAGTAATAAAATATGCAGACGATACAGTATTGTACGTTTCTGGGAAAAATGCTACCGATATCACTGAGGAACTCAACAGAGATCTCAGTAGGCTGGATAAATGGTTCCATGAAAATGAACTTATTATGAACCTCAACAAAGGAAAAACTGAAGCTCTTCTATTTGGAACCGCTAAGAAAGTAGCGAATGGTTCATCTGATTTCAGACCGAGCGTAAGCGATAGGGTGATAACAAAAACCGCAAGCTACAAGTACCTCGGAATCCCAATTGACAGTACCCTGAATATGAACTCGTTTTTTGACAAGTGTTATAAAAAGGCGTCCTCTCGACTCAGTCTCCTTGCAAAACTAAGAGGAGACCTGGATATGAAAGCAGCTAAGGCCATATACCAAAGTATGATTTTACCAACGTTCACATATTGCGGTATCCTCCTGCTCTGCAACACAAGAACCCAATTAGAAAAGTTGGATTCCTTCCACATTAGAGCCGAAGCCATTGTAAATAGAAACTCGGTAAACAGAATCACACTGCAGTCAGTTACCAATGCCAACAAGAAACGAGCTTGTACCCTTGTCAGATCATGCCTAGATGATAAAGTCGTCGATCCTTTCAAAAATTACTTCCAGCTGATAGAGCATTCAATACAGACAAGAAACAGTTCAAAAATAATACGTTTGCCAATGATTAAAACAGAGTACGCCAGAAAAAGTTTCTCATTCACCGGTGCTAAAGAGTACAATATGCTCCCATTGGAAGCTCGTGAAATGCCAACAACTGATTTTCTTACTTTTTTAAAGAAACATTTTAGCTGAGATGCGAGGACACTTTTATTGTAAAATTGATAAGTACTTTTTATATTGCTTTTCTTTAGATTTGGTTTATGTTTAGGTTGCACTCTTTAATTTATACTGGACACACATTGATAACAGCTTCTCGTAAGTAGACGTGTCTATCCAGTTTAAATATTCGAAATTATTATTATTATTATTATTATTGACGAAAGAACGACGAGATCTTCCATGGATATATCGATTCTTCAAACAAGTTTCTTACTGAGCTTTTATTGTATGGCGATAAAGGTCTTTCCAATGACGTTAACAGAGATATATTACAATTAACCTTGCAGTATATCCATAAAATCAATCAATAGATCAAGTAGATAGATTTACATACCTAGGTCAGCTTCTTGTATCTAATGGAAAATCAGATGACGAAATCAAGAGAAGAATAGAGATCGTACGAGGTGCTTTCAGGAGTATGTCAAACACATTAACTTCCGGAGATCTGTCAATCAAAATAAGGAAAAGAGTAGTCAACTGTTATATATGGTCTACACTCTTGTACGGTGCAGAAACTTGGACTATATCTAAGAATATGATAGATAGGATTAGAGCCTTTGAGATGTGGGTTTGGCGGAAAATACAGAGAATTTCGTGGCAAAGCCACATGAAAAATGATACAGTATTGAAAAGAATAGGAGAGAAAAGAAAAAAAATGCACTTATTCATGTCAGGGAAACTAACTTTCTTCGGCTACATCATAAGGAGGAAGAACTTACATCGTGTCATATTGGAAGGTCGAATACCATCAAGAGGAAGACCAAGATCTATGTGGATATGTAACATCGGAGGTTGGGTGGGAAGAAAACATTATGGATGGCTTCTTAGAAAAGCACAGGATAGAGAGAAATGGAGACAAATCATAGCAGCCTACCTACAGCACGTAGACGGCACATAAGAAGATATCATAAGAAGATAAGAAGATATCTTATATAAGAAAAAAAAACGCCGAACAGGAGAGTGACACGTGTTTGTAAGTCATCAGCATCAAATGCGCCTACATTGTCAAGTTTGGTTCTTATCAACTTTGGAAAACCTGAACATTGTGTCAAAGGTTGCTGCTTTTTGTGCTGAAATCGTGTTTCCTTCGATAAAAGCTTACTGAAAGCCTGTTTTAAAAATTTTGTGTTCTGGCCTAGGCCTAGTCAAAGGTCAAGTGTGGCCTAAGTCAAAGATGGCCACAGCAGTACTGAACACAGATGATACTCAACAACAGGCTGATACATCTTCCGATGAAAGATCAAGCGAAGAAAAAGTAACTACAACGCCCTAGGACTGCAAACTTTTAGAAGTAATCAGTAAATTGCTGACCAGCAAGAAAAACGGTGGAAGCTCTAAGAGGAACATAATAAATGAGGCCATCAAATCACTTGAGCTTATCAAATCACTTGATCAAATCACTTGAACTTATTTGTATTGAAATTGAGCCCCTAAAAAGCAAGCCATTTCTTGTTATTGCATGGTACCGACCACCTAGTGACCCTGTTGGTTCCTTTGATAAGCTGGAAAAAGCAGTTGCCTTCTTGGATAGGGAAGGAAAGAAAATGATCCTCCTTGGGGACACAAATTGTGATCTCACTGGGAGATCAAGTGATCAGCTCTTGGATAACAATGCCAAGCACATAGCAGATATCTATGAGCTATTCAGTTTTAAGCAGCTTGTTGGGGAGCCAACGAGAGTCACTCTTGAAACAGCAACTCTAATTGACCACATTGCCACAACATGTGCCAGAAACATTGTTAAGACAGGGGTCCATGAGGTTTCCCTCAGTGATCTCTTTCTGGTCTATTGTATCCGAAAATTCAATGGAGCTGTTGAAAAAGGACACAGACGGATAAAAACTCGGAGTATGAAACACTTTAAAGAAGATGAATTCTTGTCTGATGTTTCTGACATTTGTTGGGAGCATTTTTTTCAACAGACTGATGATATTAATAAGCTTGTTGATGACTGGTCAACCTTTTTTGCCTTAATCATAGAAAAACATGCCCCTCTAAGGGAAATGCGTGTTTCTGAAAAATATTGTCCCTGGATTAACAAAGACCTTAAGAGTCTGATGCAGACTAGGGACAGACTGAAAAAAGCTGCTCTTAGGAGTAAGTCAACTGTTCTAATGGACTCATATGGACAGGCTCGAAATAAGGTCAACTCTGTCAACATCAAGCTTAAAAAGCAATATTTTTCTACAAGAATCTCTGAATGTAAAGGGAATATGAAAGAGTCTTGGAAAACAATCAATGAAGTCCTGAACAAAAGATCCAAATCCTGCAGCATTTATTGTATTAAGGATTCTGGAAATGCAATTGTTAATAAGAAAGACATTTCGAACGCAATGAACAGTTTCTCAGTTTCTTCCATACATCTTGGCGCGGAGAAGGCGAAAACGGAGTAGGCATCAAATGGAGCAATTCTCCTCTCCTGGGCGAAAATGGAGTAATCCTATTAAATGGCATTTTAACACATTGTCGACAGTGATTAACTTCCATGGAGATCCTTTGTCGTAAATCTATGCCTAACAATAGATTTATACAACTGTCTAGACGATCCAAAGACAATATCAACATTAACGGTGCATCGACCAGGAGGTCCCGGGAGGGGGGGGGGGCTGAAGTTTGATCTAAGGTCAAGAATATATTTGAGTGGATGTAGATCTGCTTATTGCTAAGATAATCTTGCATCGCCAAATATCTGTTGTTTTTGTAGCAATTACTATGATTTCCATTGAAATTAAATGAAATTGATATGAAACTTTTGATTGCAAAGTGGTCACCCTCAACCTGGAGTTTCTTGAAAGGGAAATTGATACACTGCAGTCTAGGGGCATTTCACTCCCAAAAATCTCGTACACCTTAGGCAAAAATCCTTTTATTTTCAAGAAAAATCCATCAAAAATCCGTACAAATCCTTTTGTTCTGAAAAAATCTCTTACGCTTTTCCAATGAGTGAGTTAAATTCTTACTATTTAACCCTATTGTATCCGGGGGGGGCAAAAAATGCCCCCAAACAAACTTTTGATTATAAATAGATTGTAAAAGGAAAGAGAGCTGAAACATCCTTGACTTTTCCTACTTTTTAATTGCCAATTAAATTTTTGGTCTTTCATTGTTATTATTTCAGTCACGTGACCAGCAAATGTCCATATTTGGAAAGTAGTTGCAAAGAAATCACAAAACAACCATAACTTGTTTGTTTTAAGTTTGATTAAGCTGTTTTTGGTACCAAACGATTGCCCTTAAAAAGAACTTTCATTTGATATATACATTATTCATATTTACTGACATCAGCAAATTATAAGTTTTATGACGTAATTCAAATTGATGACGTCATATCTCTAATAAAGAAAGATAAAATTTCAAAATTTTGATATAAGTCAATGGACAGTGAGCTTTTCTTCACTTTCAAGTCCTTAATTCAGGTTTCAAACCCTATTTTCTGAAACAATTAGCAATTGTTGCTTCTTCAGTACAGAAGCTTATAGCAACGTGGTCCTATGATTTGGTTGCCTGGCAACAAAACACGTGATCATTTAGCACCAGATTCCATAATTAGACTTCTAAGAGATGTTACTACTATTGTACGAAGTTACAATAACATATTAATTATTGTTTTGGAGATAATTGGGGCAGGCTTTTTTTTTGCCCCCCCCCAGGCAGTGGTCTGACCCGAAGAGCCCGGGTACAATGTTAAAGAATGCCGCAGCGTGATAAAGAGCTGATGATTTCTGGAATTCTCAGCACACAATCAGCATATTGTTCTTTAACAATTAAGTATTTTCACTCATAAATGTGGTTTGTATTTTCTTAAAACTGTAATGAATGTGCAATCTCATGCAAAATGATACCTCCCATATGAAAACAGAAATCACAGTAACCCCCGTCAGAGATAGAGATGACGATGTACGTCATCAGGAATCATTCGATAAGCTGTGAAAACAGTCAAATAAATCTATTGTTAGGCATAGATTTATGACAAAAGGATCTCCATGGGAGTTAGTCACTGTTGACAATGTATTAAAATACCATTTAACAGGATTACTCCATTTTCGCCCAGGAGAGGAGAATTGCTCCATTTGATGCCTACTCCATTTTAGCCTTCTCCGCGCCAATGCGTCTCGTTTCTTATGTACAATTGGTGAGAAATTAGCTAGTAAAATTGATGCCACCCCGAACCCACTGCTGTCTGGGGGATTTACTGAGAGCTTTGGGAGTGACAGTATCTCCTGCTATTTCCTGAAACTAGCTTTGCCTTTCATTGAAAATTCATTGGCATGTTTGTTCAATACGTCACTTGAAACAAGCCAGTTTCCAGACTCATGGAAATTGGCCAGAGTTACACCAATCTTCAAGGAGGGAGACAAGGCAGAAAAGTCAAATTATCGCCCTATTTCAGTTTTACCTGTCATCTCAAGGCTCTTTGAAAAACTTGTGGCCAACCAATTGTACCAGTACTTGTATGATAATGGGTACTTTTCTTCAGAGCAGTCAGGCTTTTTGCGCCTTCATTCTACTGTAACTTGCTTGCTTAAAAACACTGATGACTGGTACAATGGGCTGGATCTGGGAAAGCTTGTGGGACTCGTATTTATTGACCTAAAAAAGGCATTTGGCACAGTTGATCATAGCATACTCTGTAAAAAACTAGAGTATTATGGTATTCAGGAGCGGCAATTAGCATGGTTCAAATCTTACCTTGCCAATAGGAAACAATTTTCGATGTTGTGCAAAAAACAAAATATCTTGGGGTGCAGATTGACAACAAGTTGGATTGGAAGGAACACATTAAGACGGTTTCCTCAAAGGTCTCAAGGGCCATTGGCTTTTTGAAGCATGCGAAATCATTTCTGCCAGAAAAGACTTTGAGAACTGTGTACACAGGAATTGTTGAGCCACATTTTCGCTGTTGTTGTTCTGTTTGGGGCTGTTGTGTTCTGACTGAGATTAACCGGTTGCAAAAATTACAAAACAGGGCTGCACGTATTATAACTGGCAGTCGCTTTGATTCACGGGGCCTGCCACTTGTTAAAAGACTTGGCTAGAAGACCATAGATGAGCCAATCAATAGTGAGTCTAATATCATGGTCTTCAAATCCCTGCACGGCCTTGCTCCACCATACATGCGCAACCTATTCACAAAGACATCCCAGTTATCCTTGCGGAATCTTAAGAATTCGGCAACTGATCTAAGGATACCAAAGAAAAATTCAACAAAGGGGCAGAAATGTTTCTCTTTCAGAGGTGCTAAATCTTGGAATTGCCTCTCAGCCAAGCGTAAGCAGGCATCCACTATTTGTAAATTCAAAAACCTCGACAAACAGTAGGTGTAGATATGTATTTGGATTTCATTTTATTGTTAATATTTATTTTAGATCACAGGGTTTTATTAGTATTTTATGAAAATTGTAATTAAGTTAGTTTAGTCTTTTTTATATTATATTTTAATTTGTAAATTTTATAGTGGAGAGCCCCTTGAAAATCATCATTGATATTGATGAAGGGCTACCCTCCTTAAACATTGGAAATGAAAAAATGAAAATGAAATCCATAAAACTGGTCGATTTGATCGAGATAATTACAAACCTCGTTACATGCCACCACCTTCCCCCGTTATCAGTAATTTATGAGTAGGTTGCATGTAGTTCTAATTGTTCTCTTTGTTCACGTAATTCTCTTGTCTTGTACTTTAATCCTTCATATATACAGGGTGCCACAAAAAATTGTTCGACGTTTGATTAAATACTAAAAAATTACGATACACTGAATGGACGCTTGGTCAAGTAACCCTTTTTCTGAGATTTTAAATTAATTTTTGAAACAAGAATCTTGCAAATCCGCTAAAAATTCATGGAGTTACAGGCCTTTGAAGTTCAAGTTTGTTCGAAAGCTGAAACCAAAAGCCTCAAATGGCATTTTGGTAACAATCTCATAGACCATCGTTTCTGCTATTTCTCAATTGTTTCAGGGCGAACCAATAGAATTTGGACAAGTTTTCGATAACCTAACTTCCAATCTTATTGACGGTTTGAGGAAACAGATTCAGTTTCTCGTTGTTTACGTCTTAAACCACTGTTTTTGGAAATATGCAATGTTACGCAAATTTTGACAATGACCGCAAGGATTAAAACGCTTTGGAAGTCCCGTTTGATTTGCTCTGATATCAACGACAGGTATGACATTAGAAAAGCTGCTTTTACCTCGGTCTTGGAGGTTTTTTGCATTACAAGTAATCTGGGGGTCTCTGGTTTCAGCTATCGCATATTTTTTGATCTTTGAAAGCTCGCAACTCAGTGAATTGTCAACCGACTTGCAAGACTCTGGTCTTTAAAACTATTTCATAATCTTAAAAATTCCTGACTACTTGCAGGAACAGTTATCTGTTTGGGCACTTTCTGATTTAAAATTAAAAAATAATGAATCTTTTATTAGTCTCCTTATGCTGCTCTCAGGTGATATTCAACTCCATCCAGGACCTTCTAAAATATGCCAAACCTGTAACAAATCGGTCAGAAAAGGGCTCCCTTGCATACAATGTGGTTTCTGGGTCCACAAAAGGTGTGATAAGATACCGGATGCAGAGTTTGCAACTTTTTCAACACTGTTGGGAAATGAATCTGGGTACACTTGTTTGTCTTGCAAGAACAACATCAAGATAAACCTTTGGCAAGAGTTACCCTTTGCTGGTGACTCCTTGCCTGGGATTTTTGAGAAACAAACAGTACCTACTGAAGTGAATGAAACTGCCAAAGGTCCAACAGAAGATTTTATGTGGAACCCTTTCAGAAAAAGAGGTTTACACTTTCTGCACCTCAATATCAATAGTTTATTGCCAAAAATTGATGAAGTGCGCCTCATTGCCAAAAACTCAAATGCTGCTGTCATTGGAATTACAGAATCAAAACTTGATAAAACTGTATTTGACAGTGAAGTTAATGTTGATGGATATGAACTGAAAGATCTGACAGGAATAGGCAAGGTGGGGGTGTTGCTTGCTACATCAGAAAAGATTTGTCTTTCAATGTAAGAGAAAATTTTTCACCAGACTTGGAAATATATTTCTTGATTTATTTTTGCCAAAATCCAAACCAATCCTAGTCGGCATCCTTTATAGACCGCCTAACTCAAGTGGTTTTCTTAAGAAACTTGATGTAGCCATTTCAAAAACAGAAAATTTTGATAATCAGGAAGTTTTTATCTTGGGGGACTTGAATATTGACCTGATGAGCAGAAGAGCGAGTAAATCCATTGGGATCAAGCGCTACAATGAA
This sequence comes from Aurelia sp. 4 Dawson et al 2005, assembly GCA_964019985.1. Lineage (NCBI taxonomy): Eukaryota > Metazoa > Cnidaria > Scyphozoa > Semaeostomeae > Ulmaridae > Aurelia > Aurelia sp. 4 Dawson et al 2005. Next base: position 26,882,526 of record OZ026492.1, on the reverse strand, counting down.
TTCTGCTCCCTTCATGGACTTTGGCTACTGATCCAAGAACCAACACGCACAACTGAAAAATCTGAAACTCTGTCATATCATATAATTTCTAATGCAATACAAAACGTTTCCCAGCATGGTCTTCTCAACCTAGGCTTATCTGACCACCAAATGATCTACTGTACAAGGAAATGTACTAGAGCCAAAAATCATGATCATAAATACATCAAAATCCGTTCAATGAATAATTACAGTAGAGAGCTTTTTCTGAATAAACTCAAATTACTTAAATTCCCAAAATACTCTGAGTTTCTTGATATCAATGCTGCTTATTCTCACTTCTTACAATTGATTATTTCCGTCATTGATAAGCTAGCTCCATTGAAAGAGATTCGCGTGAGATACAACACTCAGGAATGGATGGATGAGGAAGTCCTTGAAGGGATCAGGATTCGAGACAAGCTGCTTTCCAAATTTAAAAAGACTAAAACTCATAAGGACCACGTTAATTTCAGAATAGCCCGGAATCAAGTTTTGTCCCTTATAAAAAAGAAGAAGAAGAATTGCGTCATCGGCAAACTAAATGAAAATATTGGCAAGCCAAAAGAATTATGGAAAAGCCTAAAATCACTTGGTCTGCCTTCCAAACAAGATAAACCCTCAAAGATTTGTCTAAAAACAGATGGCGAACACTGTTTCGATGATAAAATCAACTCCAACGTTTTTAAGGAATTCTTCTCAAATTTGGCTACAGAGCTTGTTAAGAAGCTACCAAACCCACCTCGTTGATTCGGCATAGAAAGTGTTAAAGAATACTACACGAAGCTCAATCTTGGCAATGAAAATTCAAACTTCACCACACCAACCATGGTAACGTTTTGAAGCTCCTGGAAGGAATAAATCCTTCAAAAGCGGCAGGACCTGATAATCTTGCAGGGAAATTCCTCAAGGATGGTGCATCAATATTAGCAACACCAATGAAGGAGCTATGCAATCTTTCAATTTCCCTTGCTCGCTTTCCCGACGATTGCAAACAGGTGAAATTGAAGCCTCTCTTTAAAAAGGGAAGCAAAGATGAACCAAAAAATTATCGACCAATTTCTCTTTTGCCGCAGATTTCTAAAGTGATTGAAAAAATTGTCCACGAACAGATACTAGAATACTTCGATAAAACAAAATTCTCTATCGCTACCAATCCGGCTTTCGTCCTTACCACTCAACTGACACATGTTTATCGTATCTAAGTGACAAAATCGTACAAGGGTTTGAAAATAGTATGTTTACGGGCATGATATTAATAGATTTACAAAAAGCATTTGACACAATCGACCATGAAATTTTCCTTGAAAAGATGAAGCACCTTGGCTTTGCCGACTCAGTCATTTTTGGTTTCAATCATACCTAACAAACCGAAATTTTTCTGTAAACATAGGAAAAGATTTCTCTTCACCTGGTGAATTATCGTGTGGTGTTCCACAAGGCTCTATTCTTGGCCCGCTGATTTTTCTCCTATATGCATATGACATGCCATAAGCAGTGGAATGTGACTTACTTCTGTATGCAGATGACTCCTGCCTCGTTTTTGGAGACACTAACGTAAATGAAATAGAAAAACAATTGAATAGAAATTTCAATTTTCTTTGCGATTGGTTTGTTGATAACAAACTAAGTATTCATTTCGGAGAGGACAAAACAAAATCGATACTTTTTGGTAGAAAAAATAAACATACCGACAAAATAAAATTGGACATCAGAAGAGGTGACATCAAAATTAAGCAGCACACTTCAGTCACGTATTTAGGCTGTATTCTGGATGAGAACCAGTCTGGCGAGTCAATGGCTACCAGGATCCTTGGTAAAATTAACGGTAGGCTCAGACTTCTTTACAGAAAGCAAAATTTTCTCGACTCCTCCCTTCGGAGATTGCTAGCAAACGCTCTAATTCAGCCCGACTTCGATTATGCAAGCAGTGCTTGGTTTCCATTTTTAAATAAAAGATTAACCAAAAGAATTCAGACTGCACAAAATAAATGTATCAGGTTTTGTTTGAATCTGAAAAACAGAGCACATGTAGGAATCAAAGAGTTCAAAAATATAGATTGGCTCCCCACTAAAGAGAGATTTGAACAATGTACAACTGCAAAGGTTTTCAAATTTTTTGATGGTTCAGCCCCGTCCTACATGTCCGAGATGTTCTTACCAGTTGGCCAGAGCCGAATAACTCCAAGGTCTAAAAACAAATTGAATCAACCTTTCCAATAGACTAACATAGGGCAAAATTGTCTCTCATATCTCGGGCCTAAAATATGGAACAATCTACCATCAGAACTAAAATCTGCAACAAACATCAACAGTGTCAAACACAAGATTAAAGATGAATTCTTTAATGATCTCCAAAGTCAAGATGGTAGCCCCTACATATATTATTGACAACCTAAAATTAGCCTACGAAAAGATTTTTAGCCTACATTTTTTTTTTGACCAAAGATCCATTTTTCCGGAATAGATTTATTTTTTGATAACACCTCCGGAGGGACCATTATGGAAACAAGGTCATATCGACCTTTTTAATGCTATCCCTGCCATTTTAACCTGGGGTGTTTTTTAAACTTCATTTTTAACTCTTTTACCTGTAAATATTATATTGCTGTAATTTAGAAAACTTTCTTTTTATTAATTTATATTGTAATTTAATTTTAATTTGTGGCAAAATATTACATACGTACATATATACATACATACATACAGGACTGTCTTCCCATGAGTTTGTTCATGTTATTGCTATTTTTTAATATTTAACCAAACGTTGAACAATTTTTGAGACACCCGGTATATGTTTAATGTCCTCGGGGTAGACATTGTCTTTTGTCTCTCGGGGCATCGTTGTAGTAGTATTATAGAGTCATTTTTGTAAGTAGTGTAGTGTAGCCCATATCGTAGAGTATTTCTGTAAGTAATGTAGTATAGCTTGTAACATATATTGTAAATTTTTATTAGAATGTAGAAGAGAAGAAAAAAGGCCCATATTCAAGATATTTCACTGTCTGAACTCTTCTTATCTGTTCCTCATCAACCTTTAGCTGCACGGTTTCATGGATACCGTTTAGCTGTCTTTTATGACCAACAATCAAGACTTCCGATTTTTTAGCATTAAGACTAAGCTTGTTTTTCTCATCCACTCTGAAATATTTGTTAGTTTGGTTCTCAGGTCATCGCAAAGTGTCTATACCTGCTGCCGAACATGTTACAGTGGTATCATCTGCATAGTATTCTGTTGAAAGATAATGGGGAACAGCATCTGTTGTACCAGATTCAAATCCTTCTCTATTGATTGGCAATGACAATCGTAAATGCTAATTGGCAACCGAGGGTGGACTGGCTTGATAGCTATTCTTTAGCAACAGATTATTATAGGAAAGTTACAGGGAATTGACATAGTTAAAAGCTGGCCTGGGCCAGGTTAAAAATATAATCTATTGAATTTGATAGCTTCGACACGTGCGGCTTCATTGTGGAGCCAAGGAGACAATGAATGCATGGTGTGTTCTATAGCCTATTTTTTATAGTGACTATGAGATATAGCTATGTCTATTCCCTTTAATGTTAGTATGACACCTGACATTCAACACGACTAGGATATCGTTTCAGAAGTACAACAGTTCACAAATATTCATATACTGGATTTTTTTATATCTGCCAGCACATTATATGAAATCGAAATTAATATTTCCAGGATAATCGAAATTCAAAGAAAACATGTAACATGTAATGATAAATAGACTTGCCTCTAAACAGGGCAAAGAAGACATTCAGACGTAGTTTTGCTTCTTTGGCTATGCATTATTCCTGGTGCATGGCCAGCTTTGACTTCAATGAGATGTTTTTAAATTGTTCTACTCACTGCAAATGCAAGTTTTGCATAAGCTCTTTGATGAGAGTCTTTTCAAAGAAGTTGAGAAAACTCATGTGCGTGCTGCCAAAATCATTCATGGCATTGCAAGTGACAATGCTGATGAGGATGTATTACTAAAAGCTAAATTGGTCTCAATATCTTATCTTTATAAAGGGAAACTATTGATCATCATGCAAAACGCACATTTACAGAGATGGCCTGATCGAATTTGTGATCTATTCAATAAAAGTAAAAACACTACTCGTCACCTTAGGAGTGGCACAAAGTTTAATGTCCCTGAGTACAAAACTGATGCAGGGAGAAACTCGATTCGGTATAGAGGACCATTACTATGGAGCCCCCTAAAGGAAAGCCAAAAGGAAAAGAGAATTGCCCTGTTCAAGAAATCAATTGGGAAATTTAGAGAACAGTTGCAGAAAATAACATTTGCGAAGGGTACAGGACAAATTTGAACAAAAGATTGGACTTTAAGTATTTTTAATGTTTTATTTCATTCTTAAACTGTATGAACATTAATTTTAATTTGTAGATAGCAGGTCCCCATCAGCTGCAGCTGACATTAATTAAACCTGCTTTACCAATTAAATATGTATGTATGTATGTATGTATGTATGTATGTATGTATGTATGTATGTATGTATGTATGTATGTATGTATGTATGTATGTATGTATGTATGTATGTATGTATGTATGTATGTATGTATGTATGTATGTATGTATGTCTGTATGTATGGTTTTTTACAAAATGGGGACCCTTTTGGCTATCTTGTATTTTGTATTTCATTATTGAAAATCAAGACAAGCGAACAGGATTAAGAATTGAGTATACATTTTGCCTAAACTGCGCTTGTAACGGATTGAAAATGTTCTCTGCAGATAATTGCACAAATGGGTAATGGATGGCTGGCTTTTCTTTACTCCATTTTAGACTAGACTGTTGTGTCTCATTTCATATGCCTTAATGTTTAAAAGTCTTCTCTTCATGCAGATAGCTTCTATCAAGAATGGTACAAACTAGGAACTAAAGGTAAGCTTCTTCTTACCTTGTTTGACGTCAAATATGCTTATCGGCATTTACTCGTTCTCTCGCAGATTTTGAATATCGTAATGCCATCTTACTGCTCAGGGACATTTATTCTCCCGACTCTTAACAGATGGCAAGATGAACGGAACTTGCCTGCAGGGTTTGTTTTTCTGTTTGAAGCAAATGAATCGAATGATAAGTAATGTGCTAATTGTTTACTTTGCATGATAACAAGTAATTGTTCCCGATAGATGATTAAACAATGAGACAATAAATTATACGTAGCATTGATTTTTTCTATTTTTGACTATACCGCTATATCTTTGCAGACAATATCATTACAGACCATATCCTTCAGTTTCTTGGATAATCATCAACCGTAGATTACCAAACAATTTTATTGGCTAACATTTAACCATAATGACCGACCACTTTTCGCGAAAAACAGTGGTAGTGTTGTCAAGAGGATCTTGAGCCGCAATTTTTCCTGAAGTGAACTCTCTTGATTTTAGTTGTAAAGAAAGGTCACAGTGCTGCAGCCAGACAGTATGCGAAGCAAGGTTGCCCAACAGGACTAAGGAAGGAAATTTGGATGTGCATACTAGGAATGAAAGTGGAAAACCTTGTAAGTTGTACTTATGAATTGAACGTTTTTATTACCATTTGTACAAAGACTGTTGCTTCAGTCTCCCAATACAGTAAGCTGTAGCGACTTACATGTCAAAGCCTGACCAAAATGGGCACTGTCATGTGTCAGCATGTCAGATGTTATCAGTGTGACTGAAACTTAGCTGCAATGTTTGCGAAAAGATTCATTACGAAATTTGTGTACACTAAGATATTTTGATTAACATTTTTCGAGTTACGTTAATAATTTTGTTCTACTGACATTCAATTTGTTTATCTTCGGAACTGTTATTTTGTAAATTCATATTTTTGCGGTAAAATTATCGAGGGGACGTATGTCACAGAGCATGCATTCGTGATTAAAGACAATGCATCGTCGCAGTTGCTATTGGTCTTTATAACCGTCAATGTAGAATTCTTTTGTAGTTTGACAAGAAAATTTTGCGAACTGCCAAATGGTAACGAAACTCTACCTTTTTCTAGGATGCGTTATACTTCGAACAGTTGAAGAACTTCGTCTTTGAATACGACTTACTGGTTGATCGACTCATTATGAAAGTAAGTATGTGCTCAAATCCCCATCTACGAATTTATCATGATGCTTTCACTTCATAGTTTTGAGTCATGTACCTGGAATATCGTACCTGCTAGGCTTGTCCATCGACCATGATTTTACTATGTGATTATCGCATCCAAAATTGCTGAAAAGTCGATTAAATGAAGGTCTGAGCATAATGATTACGTCAGATGCAGGAATAACCTATGATGGCAATGAAATGGAATTCTAGTAACAAGGGTCATTATTGACAGAAGAAGTGAATAGTCGATCAATATCTTCATTGGATTCCGGTTTCTTTTCAAGATGCCACATGAAAGTAGATCATTTGTATGTACAAAGAATGAGCAAATTACTTGGTTAGCAGATTTTGTATAAGAAGGAAGGAAACGAGGTAGGTATCTACGGAAGCTTTTCGTGCCAAAAATGTAACCATCGGCACAGGAGGCCCAACGTTTCCATGTGAGGGGGTCTTCGAATATTCTAACGCATGACTTACCAATATCTTTTCTGTCTTCAGATAGAAGATCTCGTTGAAATAGCGTAGGCTCCAAATCTTTAAATCTACGAAAAAAGGCGGGTGTACAATTGATTGACCTATTTCTTTAAACTTGATGACTTGAAAGAAACCTTACCACTTTTCTATGATTCTACCGTTGGACTTTTCAAAAATCTTGAATATTTGTCAAAATTTCAGCTTATTCATATTTCAGCTCATTTTATGATGTGACGTCATCAAAAGTTGAAAGTGCTTGCGAATCCGATTTTCTTGTTTGTGTCTCAAACGACAATCATTTCGTTTTCTTGCGTCCTTACCGTCGATCAAACCAATATAGCGCCTCGAAGAAGGCCAGCTATCAAAGTGTAATAGTAATCGAAATGCCGTTCGTTTTGATTTGTGTTAGTGTTGCGCTGTTGTATCTAAGTATACCGGGTGAACGAACGAACGAACGAAGAACGAAGAACGAACAAATTTTATTCAGGTTTCAAAGTCTCAGACTTGTTTATATCTGGAATTACTTGGTAACAAGCTACCTACACTCAAAGTTTAATGCCGTATTTAATTGTATGTTGTTCGTTTATGTTTTTCGTTCCTTCGTTGTTTCTTTGCGTAAAGTTTTCTTGTATTGTCCTCGTTTTTGTTTCATGTAACCAAGGGGTAGCCGTGTAATCTTGCTCCTCTTGGAATTGTCCCTGTAGTGCCGTAGAGTCATAATTAGAAAGTAAAGTAGAACGTAACTAATATTGTAAATTTTTTATCTGAATGAAAGAAAAAATACCGGGTGAGTCAATAAAAACGCCCGGCGTTTGAAAAATTCTGATCCCTGAATATCAAAGCAATGATGTTGAAAACTGCTTTGTTTTATCCCCAATATGTCAAATTAGGTTCAGTAGGTTATACCCCGCTTTAATCAGTCATTCCTTCCCGTCGAAATATGAGATTTTCTGCAGAAAGCCCCTTTCGAAATCTGCAAAAACGAGCGAAAACAGCAAGCAAAATTTCCCTTTGTTCTCCTCCCTAGCAATAGTGACTCTTTGATGTGCTCATGTAATTTGTCCTCATGGGAGAACGGAATCCCCCTGAACAGGTTATCCATACTAGGGGGAAGACTTTTCAACCCGCCAAAACGAAGGCACATGCTAAAGCATTCTGAAAGTCATCGCTGTGAAGTAAACACATTAGGGCTTTTTGCTTGTAATTTTAGCATGTTTTTTTAGGTTTCTCAAAGGGATTCGTTTTAGAAAATGGCTTACAGAATCTGAACGGAGTGACCGATTTTAGCCAAGAAAATTTCTAAAAATAATTGAACATGTTGGCTATTGAATTAGATATTGCAAAATATTATTGCATTTACATTCAGGGAGCAATAGCCTTTCAAACGCCGGGCGTTTTTCTGACTCACCCGGTAGTTATAAGAAAAGGAATGCCAGTTGTTTCCAAACAGATCAGCAACAACTGTTTTCTTTTCACCCGCGTTGCATCCATATTTGGCCAAACATGCAAAGCATCACATCAAAGCAACACATCAAAGCGTCACATTTGAAGCAACACATCAAAATGTTGCTAATTTAGCAGGCAACATTCTTAGATAACTTTCTGTTTGATTGTTTTGTCAAAACTCAACACATTTCGCTGCTAAAGCTCAAGTAGTCGGCCTTATTCATCTTTCTCAGTAAAATCTGTAACTTACTTTAAGCCCAATATTCGAAATCCGAACTCGACAGTACCTGCTGAATTCGACAAAATTTATTACGGAATCTGAATCAACCCCCGTTGATCTGTGCAATCAAGCTCACACTTGCAGATTAATGTTCCACATTTGATCACTTCAATGCTGTCAAATGTGGAGCAATTATATACAAAGATGGTTGTCGAGAAGTTAAGTGTCCCTATTGCATCGATGGCATAGATTTTGATTCCTGTGCCCTTAAACAAGGTCCTTGTTTAGAGAATAGTGATTCAAAGTTTACTTTGAAGAGAAATCATCCGTATTATTATCAGGTTCAACAGAAAGTACACACTACAAACTGTAACTATTGTGACTTTGTTGTGTGTGCATTCCAAGGTGAGATGGTGGAGTTAGTCCAAGAAAGAATATTTCCAAATCAAACTCATTGGACTGAATGTCTTCCCAAATTATCTTTGTTTTGGAGAATTTGCATCCTTCCAGGAATTCTAGGAAGGTGATACAAAAGAAAGCTGAGTATCAAACAGCAAGAAAAAAATTAGATGGTGATTATTACTGCAGGCTGAAGACAGACGAAGAAACAGTCACTTGCTCTAATGATGCATGTCCTGTATCAAATTTTCATCTATCCTGCCTGTCTATTCAGAAGACACCCAAGACATAGTTCTGCACCCATTGCAGAAAACTGCCAAAGTTTAAACCTAAAAAGAAAGTTGCAAAGCAAGCAACTGCAGCAAAAGAAACCTTGGAACATGGGGCAGTGAAACTTGATAGCATTTGCACTTGTGCCGCAAGAGCTAAAAATGGTGAGAAGCTCTTGCACTGCCATAACCAAAATTGCTGCCATGGCATCTATATTCATCTGTCTTGCCTTGGTTATGAGAAATTTCCCAACAATGCCATGGCCACCTGGGTATCTCAGAAATGCAAAGTTAGCCATTCATCAGCACCAAATTCCGCATTGATTCAGACAAAAAGGTGTCTCTGCAGTAAAGAGTTCTGCTAGAAATGAAGAAAATTTCACGGAAATTGTATTTTGTAATGATGATGATGTGATTAAGATCTGTTCGCTTGATGGGACAGGGATCGTAGACAAACTGTCTTCAGTGGGGTTTTTAGGGAAAAGAGAGTACAGAAATTATCGAGTCAAAAACTGACTGGCTAGACTGCACTTTTATCCATGAAGCTCAAAGAATTTTGAAGAATATCAACCCGATAATTGAAGGGCTCCAAAGGCCAACCTTAGGTCCATGTAAAAACTTTCATCTTGAAACCTCAGAGTTCATTCAAATTGTTCACACTGTGGGCAACCATTGGGATTGCATCAGTTCAATTGGTTGTCAACAAGGATTTGTAAATGTATATGACAGTCTTTGTAGCAGTGTTATCAATGAGGATAGTGAGGAACAGTGAAAAATCTACTTGGAGGTGATTTCCAGAAATTATCAGTTGTTCCTGTTCAGCAGCAAAATAATGGCAGTGATTGTGGAGTTTACTCCGTAGCATATGCAACAACACTAGTATTCAAAGAAGCTCCAGAAACAATTCAATATAACATTGTAGAAATGAGAACACATTTATCAGGATGTTTAAAGGCTGGAATTCTAGTGCCTTTTCAAACAATATGTGTAATTCAAGATTTTGTTAAATCATAGAATGCACAAAAAATATTTCACAACAGAGCTAAAAGGCAAATTTATAAAACATTATAGGAAATACAGAAATTAAATATAAAATATTTCACTTAATGATCCCATGAAAACCCTAACACACAAAATGGTTATTGCTCATATGAAATTTATACGTTGGAGTAAAAGGCTTAGTTGTGTCTGAACTTGATTTTTGGCAACTGTCGGTTTCATTCACATTTATCTCTTGAATTAATGTTCATTTTCCAAAATAAGTAAACATTTCAAAATGTGTGCACTTGAATTAAGACAATTTCACAGTGTGTGAAATTTTGTTGCGAAATTTTTTGTTATGTAGCAACATAAGGTAACATCAATGGGTAATCTGTGTGCTTTTTAAACACCAGCATGTTGGGTAGCAAGAGCCATCAATAGACGGCTTTCCAGCAACCTCATTAGAGTCTGCTAAGATAAATGGGGTAAGTTTTGGGTAAAACAGGTAGGGTGAAAAAATTTTGATAAATTGTGGCAAAGTCTTTATTTAGAGTTTTCCTCTAGCTAGAACTGCTTGAACTAACCTTGACTTTTAATGAATATTGACTTACCAGTTTTACTGCCCCCCCATTTTACCCCCAAGGAGGCCTTGTTCTATCTTGTATATGGTAATTTGCCCTTTGCAGGCGAGTATGATGAAAGATAGTAAATATATGTATTATATTGTTGAACCCTCTTTTATTTGTGGATTTTGAATATAGAAAAGCCCCCAGAAGGAAAATAGAGAGTTCCATACTTGAAAAGTTTTGGCTTCAAGGCCTATAAGTGTGCGAGGAATGTCCAAAAAGTTAGTCAAATGGGATAATTGGAGGGCACAGATTAACCAAAGCTGAACAAACTCTGATAATTCTGTTAATTAATTGTGTTTCTCTCCCATCCTGGTTACTAGATGTTAGATAATCAGTTGGTGATGTACTTTGCAAGATTGTGTACTTCTGTCTCAATACACCAATAACACGTTCAACTTGAATCCGCATATTTGCAATATTTCTTGTTATTTCAACATCAATTGGATCTAATTGATCTTTTCCCTTTGTGAATTCAGGGACATTGCTTTGTGCTTGATGATACCAGACTCCTTCTTTTATTCACATTTCGCCTAAAAACATACAATAAATATTACCTAATACCACTTCGTACAAAATACTATACCCTACTACAAGAACAATACCATTTGGAGCGAAAAACTGCGGCTACCAAATGGCAACAAAAAACTAAAAAACACGAACATAGCACTGCGCGTAAAGACTTGAGAAACAAAGGTTACATGTATATTTACACGTAACTGCTAACACTACAAAAAAGGAAAGAATGTTTACGTACAAGGGACTTGGTGGTAGTATGGCTTATAACTGAGATCTAATTTTAGTCAAAACGACCAGATTCATAAATAAAGCGGAGCGTTGAGAGAAATATTTCTTTATTGAGACTATCAGGAAAATCTTTATCACCGTACAATAAAATCTGCATTAGAAACTCATTTGAAAGATCGGTATCTCCAAGTGGTCGTAATAAAGTGGAGACTCCAGCGAGAAGATCTCTACGTGGTACTTCCAAAGAAGGGCAGAGCAACAAAAAGTGCTCCGTATCCTCTATGCCATCGTTGGTAGGGCAGATTGGGTTTAGAGTGCCTCTGAAGTTGTGCTTGAATTTGTGAAAATTCAGTTTACTGAGGCCCACCCTAAGTTTGGTAAGATATGATAGTTCTGTTGGATCATGTATTCGGAAGACAGATTTTGGCAAAGGGTGAATTTTGGACAACAGTTTGGTCTTAAAATGCAGCAATAGTAGGAGCAATTCTAATTTCTGGATCAAGCTTATTCCATTCTGATAAGCAGTGAGGATAAAAGCTGGATTGAAATTTTTCTGTTCTTATCCTTATTCGTCCTATGGCATCCTGCTTGCGAAGAGAGTATCGCGACTGCCGCAGTGGTGGTATTGGGTCCGTAGTATTTTGGGGGCCAGGTTATTTATGACCTTAAAAATAAGACGTCTGCTCCACCTACGGGAGCTTAGCGATTCCCAACCAAGCTCAGCATACAGTTTCTCTCTCGACGTACCCTTCCATGTTCCTGATACAGCTAGGGCAGCAAAATAATGCACGGACTCTAATTTTTCCAAAAGATTTGGCAAGGTTTTGTTTCCAATAAATTCACATACTTTAGCAGGGATATGGTGAGGTCGAACATAGAGCTTATATAATTCATTCAGCGTGTGTCTGAGGAGATATTTAGAAAGATATTTCAGCAGACCAATACTTTTGCGTGATTTACTGATAGCTGCTTTTATGTGAGTAGCGAAGGATAATTTTGAGTCAAGAAAAAGTCCTAAGTATTTGTGCTCATCTACTGTCTCCACGGGTATACGGTTAAAAAGTATCACTGGGTGGTCAATATTATTTCTTTTCCTTGAAAAAATTATTTCAACAGCTTGCTTTTGTGGATCAGGATTAAACGACATTCTCCATTGATGAGCCCATTGCTTTATCAACTTCAACTCATGATTCATGTCATTGGCAGCTGTATTTGGGTTTTGGACGACCGTAAAAAACGACGTATCATCAGCAAAGTGTTTAACATTACACTTCAAGTTTTTACTTAGATCATTTATATACACAAGAAAAAATAACGGTCCTAAAATCGAGCCCTTTGGTACTCCAGCTGAAATATCTCCCCAAACAGAAGATTTCCCGTTCAGAACAGTTCGCTGTTTGCGATCCTTTAGAAAACTTCGAATAAGAGAAAGGAAGGAGTTGTCCTCCACACCACATCGTTCAAGCTTATATAAAAGACCATTATGCCATACTCTTTCAAAGGCTTTGGAGATATCTAAATAAACAGAACGAACATCCAATGGAGGATTGCAGTCGAATGCTTTAAAGATAGTGTGCGTTATCGAGGTCAGTTGATTAATTGTCGAGTCGCCAGGACGAAAGCCTGATTGATTTGGATTAAGTAGCTCACATGAAACGAGGTGTGAATATAGAGAATCATATATCAACTTTTCAAGAAAAATCGGAAGAAGAGAAGTCAGACGGTAGTATCTTTCAAGTTTTCTCATTCTTTTTATGAACAGGTACAAAATTAGCACATTTCCATATTTGGCGAAAAATACCACACCTAAAACATCGTTTGGAAAACGCAGCTTGATGAGAAATCTTAGGGCGAGTATGACGACAAAAAATATCATGTTCTTTTGCTCACATTTCAGTCATGAGATATTGATAAAGTTGACAAGTCCATGTTAATTTAGTGACACAAATCAGAAGACAAGTCTATGTTGAAATCAAAAGTAACAGAAGACATAAATCGAGTGGCTAAGCCATAATAATTAGTTAGAACGTTTCGAATCTTCCTAGGTCCATCCTCAGCAAGTTGACTGGGTGGAATTACGATTCAATACTAAATGAGGTACACGTTGGTGGGAATTGGGAATAGTCCAGGAAAGGGCAAAATTGGCATATAAAGAAAGTTGTGAGCAAAAAGGGAGAAAAAACAACGAAGGAATCCGGTAAAAACAGTAATTAGTTGGAAAAAACGGAGACAAACAACTCAGAACAGTTCCAGGGGGATTGAGGATTGCTGCGAATTAAGGGAAGGATGGCCCCGAAGGAGTAAGAGATTTTCGTGAATAAGAAGGTCAAAAGAATTCTCAGTTTTGCTGAGAATATCAAAATCATCAAGGGTTTCCGTTGTGGCCGGACTTAGAAATGTGGTCCCAATGGAACAATTATCTTTAGCGGAACAACTAATGCAACATCACTTAATCTTATCATTCTCACAGTTATTTCATCGCACCCATGTACTTTATTAGAATTATGTGATCTTAAATAACAAAATCGTTCATCAAAGAAGCAGCTACTGGAATGTGTTGCGGGATTTCACTACCAGTATCAATCGTCGTACACTGAAGTATGAAATAATCATTGCATAATTGTGCCTTTTCTGTTAAATAAGTTACAAATAGCCCGTTCTCTAGCAGTGGTGGAATTATAGGCATCTTAACCTTGTTTAGGACGGTGTTGATTAAATACCAATAGGTTCTATTGGAAGTCCTAGGATTTGCTAAGGTGTTCCCTGCCTTCAGAAAATAATTTCTCGTAGCATCTTCAATCAGCTTCGGACCCTCAGTTATCATTTTTTGTATACCTTCAAGCTTGTCATCTGGCTGACCACTCCTCTCAAAGCTTTTGTAAGCAGGATTCTTTTTCCTTAGAAAATTCTTAACAGTTTGAGTTACCCAGGGAGCTTGGCGTGGCCTAATCGTTTTGATTCCTTCTTTGATCGTAAACCCTCTTTCAGCAATGACTAGATCGCCTGGTAGTAGGTTATTCAAGAATGAACAGTTCTCTGTTAAATATTTGTCTGATACCTGTCCACCCGAAGCTTCACTTACAAATGAGATTGTCCCCTGTGGAGTTATGCCAGTCAATCAGGACTTTCACAGTATTATGATGTCTGTAGCTTGGAAAAGTCTGGGCTCTTGCTAAGGGATTAGTGGGTCTATCAATGAAAATGTTATAACAGTCTATTATCACAGTTGCTTTCAGACTAAATGCATCCAAAAAAACATTTGGCATGGTTTTATGAAGATTCTCACGACTTGGCCAAACTATCAAGGTTGAAAGCCAGGTATCCATGGTTAGCATCTAAGAACTAAAATCTCTGGAAACCAATGATCTTGAAACATAAAAGCGGTATGCAAGATCTTTATGTGGCACATTTAAACATAGTTTCATCAAAACCAGAATGAACTCTTGAAACCCACCCAAAAGAAGGGATCTTCTTTTGACATGAGGTGCAGCAAAATCAAATGTTTTTTCAAGACTTCAAGGAAGACAATCCAGTGTAAAATTTCACTTTGTCATTGTCATCACAAAAATATTCTTCATCAAATGGTTTGGATAGTGTCGTAGTTGGTTCATGTGGTAAATAATCAAATTCATCCGTTGATCATCAAGTTTTTCATTAAGTCTGGCAAATCTTCCATTTCTTCCCCCTCTTCTTCTTTAATAAAATCTTGTTGAAACAGGATTCTGACCGGCTGGCTTTCTTCTTCTAATTCAGAATCTTTTGCTTTTGAAGCTTCTTCTAGTTCACGCTGAGCTTCTTGTTTCCTTCTTTTGCTGACTCTTTCATGTTGATTTCGATTTCTTTCGAACTTCTCAGTATCGTTTATCAATTTCTTATGACCAATGTTCAAACTTTTTTTTTCTATCAACATCAAAAAGATCAAAACACAAATTCGTTACATTCTACTGTGCCATCCAAAGCGGGGATAGACACAAGGTCATCTTGTTCCCACTTTGGATGACACTTACAGTTCTAATACTTCTGCAAGACAAAAAAGTAGAATCCAGGTAGCTTTGTACCAAATATTACAGAAACCCTAAAAATTTTAAACGTGAAATCCAATAAGGTTTATGCATCTCAAGGTTTATCTGATTATTTGGTACCAAGCTACCTGATAAAACTAACAATGGTAAGGGGAGGGGTCGCTGCTGTTTACTTTCTGAATATACAATCAAAACGCTTTATTGCATTGATGAATGAAATTGTTGCTTCTATGATGATTCTATTTTCAACTATGTTCAGATCTTTGCTTCCAAATAGAAGCAAACTGCACAGTGCATCTGAATCCAATTTGTTTATGTCGAAACCAGGGATAGTAAGCTGGCGAAAGAGATCTCTACGCATCAGGTCAAACTGGTGGCAGTGCAGGAGAAAGTGTTTATTATCCTCAATGCCTATCCCACACATACAAGTTGGGTTACTACAATCAAAGTTGTGTCGAAATCTGTGTTCATTCAGAGCGCTGAAATTCACACGCAGCTTTGTTAGCTTTTTGATACCTTCTATATCAAAGACATCATAAACAGTGTTTTTAGGTGGCCATATAATTGCAAGTAGTTTACGTTTAAACTCGGATATGGATCGTGAATTTTTAATGTCATGATCTAGCAGATTCCATTCATAAAGAACATTTTGGAAGTAGGTATGCGAGAAACGAGTAGTTCTGCTGACATTCTGATCGTATGCGCGGGGATGTCTTAAGTTGTAAGAATGTTCTCGTTCAGGCGGTATTTCTGCAAAGAGATACCCAGGTAAACCTGTTTTCCGTAGGTTGTAAAAATGACACAAACGTCTGTACCACCTCCTATGATAAAGATCTTCCCAACCAAGTTCGTCATACAGTTTTTGCCTATTTGTGCCTCTCCATGCTCCCGTTTAGGCTAATGCAGCATGATACTGGGTTTGATCAAGTAGTTTTGTGACACTTAATCTCATGTCAGGATCATACCTATGGTAAATAATATCACCATAGTCGAGATGGGGTCTTACATAAAGCTTGTAAACTTGATCAAGCACTTTTCTAGAGACATATTTAGAGATGTACCTTATTATTCCAATCCCTCTCCTTGCTTTGAGGATAGCCTCCCTGACATGACTTTGAAAACTTAACTTTGAGTCAAGGACCATTCCGATGTGCTTGTGCTCCGTTTTTCTTTCAATTTCGTCAGTTCCTAGTGTTAAGAGATCATGCAAGGGTTTACTCTTTTTGGTGGAGAAAATCACTTCTTCTGTTTTGTCCGCATTGAAGTGCATTTTCCATTGCCACGACCACAAGCGCAATCGCTCAAGATCCCTATTTAGTTCCTCTCTGCTTCTATCATTCCGAACAACGGAGAAGATTGAAGTGTCGTCAGCAAAAAGCTTAATATCACAACGAACATTATCAATAATGTCATTTATATAAACCAGGAAAAACAATGGACCTAAAACAGAGCCTTGTGGAACCCCTGCAGAGACGGTAGCCCATCTTGAGCATTTCCCATTCAATACAACGCGTTGCTGACGATCATTTAAGAAGTTGCGGATTAAGATGAAGAGATCTCCAGATACACCACTACATTTGAGCTTATAAAGTAAACCCTCGTGCCAATTTTCAAACTTGGTACCCAGTCACGATTGTACCTGTCACATTGCTTCGCTGCTACGCCACCACAGACCCGATCGTTCTCTAAAGCTTTCTCTGTCAAATCAGCCCTGCTAATTGCAGTAATCCAAAGTCTGCATGCCTGCAGGTGCACTTGAATGACAGGAGTACATACATGATTGTCCATGGATTTACAAAAGACCACTTTCACTTAGAATCAGTTCTTATTTTTGACCCCTATCACTGACTTTTCACTGCCCCTCAAATTGTGAGAAGTACCCTTTTTATTGAAAATCACTGATATCTGATAAAACCCAACAAACTGTAGCCTTTATTTGATAAAATCTCAACCATTTACAGCTGCTCGCTCAGTCTATGACAAAGAGTAGCTGACATTTTCAGTATCTTTCTTATGAAGAGCAACAACATAACAACTAAAAGTTTCATTTAGATACAACAATTCTGGATTCAATAGCATGAAACATGAGTTGGGCAAAAACGCATGAAGAGGTTTTCAAATATGCAAAGCTGTGGGAGAATTCACGAAAGACAGCACATTCTTACCTTGATTAAACCAAACTCTTACATCATATAAGAATGATCTGACCCTATTTGTCCTGACCTTTCCAGTAATATGCAATAGGCTTAGAACCAATCATGCCCAAGACTCTATCATTCAAAGCATAAATACACAAAACTAATGAAAAATCAAGAAATCAAAAGACCATAACCATCAAATATATAATTTTACCTCTGTATGTGAAAAAATGTTATTACAACTATGATCATTCATACTGTGCTGTATGTGCTTCCATTGTCTTTTTTCTGATGAGAATTGTTCCAAATGGTAATTCCATCTCACTAGAAAACTTCTTTTCTGGTTTTCTCAATGTTGTGTTACTTAATGTCTTGTATGTTGCTCACAGGCCAACAAAGCCGCCAGCCTTCCTGCAGATTTCTTAGGCTGGGACCAGGGAGCGCCGAAGGCGCTCCCTGGCTGGGACCCCCTTACTGTAGATCAGGCTAAAAAGTGCCATCCTAGAAACTGAAGTAGGTCATGACTTAATGATTAACAGAGTAATTTGAGAAAAACCCACTAAGTCAAGTCGCATCTTTGATTGCTAATATGCCTTCAAGACAAACAGACAGTCAGACAGACATCCTTCTTTTTTTCCCGCCATTTATTTTTTGATTTAGCTCAATTTATTTACTAGCCTCGAGTTGGCAATGAATCAGGGGCTAGCAAAATAAATTTGAAATGGCCAAGTGGTGGAATGGGCAGAATTGAAGCAAATGAAGCACGAAAAACTATATTCTGTAGGCAGATATGCTTTGCTTAATTCACTGATCAGATGAAAGCTGAAGGAGGCAACTTTACCTTTTGAAAAACACTAGTTTATGTATCAATCTGTAAATGGTAAATTTTACATTCAGATTTGATCTCCGTCAATTTGGATGCCATTGACGTCTCTGCATGTTGGATGCAGATAACTTAGTAAAATAGCAGGTCCAGAAATTCAAACATAGCATGACATGACATTTTATTATAATTTTCGTCCTTACCTAGGTACTATCATATCATCTCATTGCCTTTGCATATCGCACCAAAGTGAGCATTTGTAATTAGGCGTAGCAATGCTCAGTAAACTCTTAATATGCTTAACTGTGATGAAGTAATTAGCAAGAAATGAACAGAATTTCCTAGCCTCTGTACTCCTTTACTCATGTTTCAATATACAAAATTGGCACAATTATGTGTTTTTCATTTGTTTTGAAGCCGCATCATACCTCAATGGTTCTTTAAGTTTTAGTCTTACAGACATATTGCAAGTACAATGTACATAAACTAGTGTTTTTCAAAAGTTAACGTTGCCTCTTTCAGCTTTCATCTGATCAGTGAATTAAGCAATGCATATCTACCTTTCTGCTTTTATCATTCTGAAAACCACCCCTTTTTCAAAAATTCACTGATATATTTCTGTATAAAGTACCCCTTTTCTTAAATTCTGGGTCCTTGGATTCCATTGATTTTGCTCCCCTCCTCGGTGATTTTATGGACACGCATGATATACATTTTTCTATAGCAGTGCACCCGTCGTGTCTGCGTCTCTCTTCCGGAGCTTTTCAGTCTGCTCTCCTTGGTGCTTTATGACTTTAAGGACGCGGAAGAAAGATATGTCTTTGCGTTTTGCTCTGTCATTTCCACAACCTACGATCATACAAAAATTTGGCATCGTTCTCCATCACTTTGCTTTTAGGCCAAACCCAACAACGACCACAGCTTCATTCTCCATCAACACGGCGGAAAATAGCCTCACGACATAGTCCCAAATATCGCAGCAACAACAACAACAGTAACAAAAACAACGAATTTTTTTATTTTTGCTCAATCTGGGCCTTATGGACTTTGATATAAAATTTTGAGTCGGAGATGAACACGTTTACGTGTGCCCTCTGGAACGAGGCTGCAGTGTAGTCTACAAGCGAGGCAAGCGACCCTCGACAGTTGGAAAATCTCAATGCTGCGGTGAAGTTCATGGAAGCTAATTGGCTTGTTGTTGTTGTCATCTTATTTTTATTCGATCTCACTCTAGCTTCTAAAATTGATTTAGTAGAAACTAATCTAAATCGAATATTTAAACTACTAACAGTCTATGTCTATATAATATGCATATTTCAGTGCTAGCTACAGATATTACAGTTGCAAGTTGGCCCACCCCATTGTTTTATCATTCTCTTAAAAATTTGAATGTTTTCGGCTAATTTGATCTCTTTGGGCAAAGCATTCCAAATTTGTGGTCCTAATGATAGGAGACTTTTTGACCCGAAAGTAACTTGGTTTGGTCTATGATGAATTAATTTATTTGGGTTTCTTGCTGATCTAGTTGTTTCTTTTAGTTTGAAAATATCCTGCATGAAAGGTGGATTTAGTTTTGATACAGTTTTATAAATTTCAGTACAAAGAGTTCTGAGACGGGTGATTTTCATCGTGCATTTCCCAGCTTTGGAAAGTAAATCGTCGTAAGAGCTGTTAGAGTCATTGTGAAGAAATCTAAGAGCTCGCTCATGGATCTTCTCGATTTTCTTCATTGACTTTTCGGAGGAAAAATGCCATACTAAAGGGCAGTAATTAAAATTAGAAAAGACGAAACTTTGAACCATTATCTCTTTGGCTTTAAATTCCATGTAACCCTTCAGTCTTTTCAAAGCGTTTAGCTGCGCAGCGGCTTTTCTACATAGATCGGAATTGTGTTCATCAAAAGTTAGTCTGTAATCGATTTTTACCCCCAGAAGTCTTACTGTATTTTCAGATTGAATTTGTTTGCCTTGTATCATTAGTTTTACCCCTGTTGTGTCATCTCTCCCCTTTGTTACCAATATGGCATGGAATTTGTCGGGATTTGCAATCATTTGGTTCCTTTCAAGCCAATCTATGGCAACATTTGATTCTTGTTCTAAGATTCTAACTAGGTTTGGGAGTGTATTTGAAAAAGCCGCTAGAGTATTATCGTCTGCATAGTTGTGCAAGGTAGCTTTCTTTATATAAAGAAAAAGATCGTTGATGTATAAGTTAAATAAGATTGGACCAAGAACAGATCCTTGCGGTACACCAGAGAGCACAAGCTGAAAAGTGCTATATGTGTTGTTAATACGCACTGACTGTTGTCCACATTTCAGGTAAGAATAGATATAAACGAGTGCGTCTTCATGAAAACCATATGCGGATAATTTTGCAATTAGTAGATCATGTGGGATACAGTCAAAAGCTTTCGAAAGGTCCATCAAAACGGCCCCCGCAACATTATCATTGTCAAGGTTTTGTCTCCACTCTTCAATCATTCTAATCAAGACATGCTGTGTGTTGTATTGCTGTCTATATGCCGCTATGAACTTTGAAAGGCAATGGTCAAGATGAGGAATGAGTTGATCTTTGATTAATTTCTCATAGATTTTCGAAAAAGCGTTCAACACGCTGACGGGACGATAGTTTTTCTCCGTTGTACGAACTGGCTCACCTTTATCCAATGGAGTTACGGCCGCTCGCTTTCCTTTGTCTGGAAACTTGCATTTCTTAAAACTATTATTTATTGCATCTGTTAGGGGTATAGTCAGTTCTTCTGAAGCCAAAAGCAAAAGTTTAGGAGGAATTTGGTCTTCCCCAGTTGACTTTTTACTGTCTATGCTTTTAAGCAGCTTCCTTACTTCATTTGGTTCAACTGCACGAAATGAAAAGGTTGAAAAATGGTTTTCTGGATTTTGAATTATAGCTAAGACACTAGGGTGACTGGCATATTTTTCGAGGATCAGTTTCACGATCTCTCTATCAGTAGTTTGTTCAATTGTGTCTGCTAGGCTTTGTGGCTTTTCCCCACTGGATTTCTCGACAATATTGATGTAATGATCATTAAAAGTCTCAGCAAGTTCATGATCTTCTGTAATAATCTTATCATCTTTTACAAGCAAAATGTCGTTCCCTGATAATCCCCCTTTATTTGTCAAGAATGGTTTAACTAACTTCCAAAAATCCTTATTTGTCATTACCCCATTTTCTGTCACCCTTCTGAAATGATTTTTGATTGCTTTCCTCCTAAGGGAAACGCATTTGTTTCTCTGCTTTTTGAAATTAAGTTCATTTTCTCTGGTCCGGTTTTTCTTGAATTTTCTCTGCAGGCGAGTTCTATTATAAATTTCTTTTCTCCATATTTAATTCATAAAAGGTGCATCATTCCCTCTAACAGTTTTGGTTCTCAAGGGAGCATGTTTGTCTATGTCTATGTCTATGTCTATGTCTATGTCTATGTCTATGTCTATGTCTATGTCTTTGTTGAAGGCCACCAGAGGTGAAGAGGTCACCTCTGGTGGCCTTCAAAATGAGGAGCTCCTGATTCACAGTGAAAGGGTTGTTGATTCTTGGATTGAGGAAACATTCGTATGGCTACTTTTGGCTTTTTCATGGCTAATATCACTGAAAACTTGAACTCTGAGCCAAACTCATCTGTGCATAGGATTGGTACTCGCCAGGCCACCAGAGGTGATCTCTTCAAGTCATTTAACAACACTACCTTGTATGGTCTTCAAACAATTCAATTTTTTGGTTCAAAACTTTGGAACACTATCCCACTGTTCATACGCGTTGCTAGCTCTGTTGTGGTTTTTCATTCAAAATTGAAAAGCTGTTTCCTTGATTCATATTAGCAAAACAACCACTTATGGTTTTTTCCCACTGAGGTTCATCTGTTTATTACTTGCTGCTTTGATTTTTTAAAAATAATCCTTTTTTCTTTTTAGTTTCTGTGTCTTTTTACGGGGGGAGGGGGGGGGGCTCTCTCGATTAGTTTATCTACTTAGAGAACTTAGAGAGCTCCTCCTTAATCTATCAATCTTAAATACAATCATATAAGTAGCTTTAATCATTAGTTTCAATATTCTTAGTCTGTATTTCTTTGTTTTAAGTGTAGTAATCATGTATGTTCTTAATAGTAGTGTATCTTTTTGTTAAATTGTATTTAGGATTGATAGATAATAAATGAAACTGAAACTGAACTGAAACTTTTAACATTGGAGGTTTGAGCCGGCAACTTAGGCCCATCCACCATTGCCTGGAGTTCGTACAGTGTTGCTATGGTTTCCATATCTAGTTATGATGTGGTTATGAAATCGATAGGGGAAAACTTCATCCCAAATTTCAGTGTCAAAGTCCTTGAGTCGTAGTTTGAGCGTCCATCAGTCTATCAATAGCGATGACTACGAATATGCAATCAGTCTAGGCGGACAGTACGTTTTTAAAATCGTTGTGTCACGTGATTGCATGTGGCAGACTGACTGCTCATCTCTGAGAACTGTTGCTACCTAGACGCACGAAAACAACCAATCAGCGACGTCGCTTTCGTGACGAACACCCGACCCATGCGATGCTTTGATCTTATTCAAGGCTTTCTCGATGGTCCTCTTGTCGATGGCAACGAATTTGAAAGGTTCTCTTCCATTCGAGGGATTTGTTATGTCGTATTGATGAGATTGAAAGGGATCAGGCTGGGCGGGTATATTGTCACTGAGATTCCTCCCCACACTGCAGAAGTAATTGTTCATCGAGTTAGCGATATCATGATCGTTTTTTTCCATCTCCTGTTCGTTCACTTTTAGGGAATCGATTTTGGTAGTTGTAGATCTTTTATTCGACAGGAGGTTTATTGTTTTCCATGATTGCTTTAAGTCACCTTTACAGGCAGCTAATGCTAATTTCCTTGAAAACTATTCTCGTTTGAGATTTTTGTCGAGACATCATTAATTCACAGATATCTATGTAGGGGCGGCTGGCCCTGCTATTAGTGCTATTAGTCTAATAGCAATTTTTTTTTCCAAAGATTGCACAATGTTTTTGTCCATATTCACTTGGCTGTGTTGTAGGACGTTTACAATCAGTTACAAACAAATGCTCTCAACGCTTTCAATTGGTTATTGTTGGTCTTCTTTGAGACAAAATTCCTGTTAACAATACCAATGACGTACGCTGTTCTTTCACTGAAAGAAGTTGGCCACGCTATTAGTTTTCTGATTCTAATAGCAGCAAGCTCCTAACAAAGATACCGCAGAGCAGTAATCCCTTGTTTTCATCTGTCAGTCAAATCTTTCAACAATGACTCAACGCAGCCATGCTATTAGTTTTCCAAATCTAATAGCAAGAGGCAGATCCAGTTGCAAGCCTTGCGAAGTTCTCAGAAAATCGTAAAAAAACTGTGAATTTAGTTTGTTGAAATGTGCTGTTTTGTCGCTAGACTCGACAGGTCTTCTCTTTGGAAGGGTTGCTAAGGATTTTCCTTTCCTTGAACAAGAGAAAAGTATCTAGATAGAAGGCATGAAAAGAGTTTACACTATTTGTACAAGTTTTACAACTAAAAATCAGTACACAAAATCTTCGCATGAAGTTATGATGGTGGAGAGGACAGTAGCTACCCTTTCTAGCTTGGTTTGTTGTGGCTGGTAGTTCGAAAGAATAATGCGATAAAAACCCCTTTCCAGATGGCAAGCAAAAGTCGAAAGTCGATCTTGGTTGAAATATGATCTTGGTCGCTTCGCTTTGGCTGTTCATGCTATTTGCTATTAGAATCGCGATTCTAATAGCACGGCGGCTCTCCTATTGTAGGCTGAAAGCCGCAAATCATTGATTCAATCTACTGCCGGGCTTTAGCTCGCAGCCCTTCAGGATATCACCTCAAGCCGTACAGTCCTATTTCTGTGATCAGCACATTCAATCAACCAGCGGAAGAAGGAGCTTTGAAACTGTACCACTAGAATATTCATCATTTCATCGTCCCCCCTTACCCCTTGGATTTTCACTGAACCACTGCAGTAAATATCTTTTCTCTAGGGCTAAACTTAGTTCAATTCGCACAAAAGAAAACACGCTTCAAGAACCTTTTCTCAGAAAAAGGAAGTTTCTCTTGGAGACCTAGGGGCGTGGCCCAAAAAATATTTCTAAGGCCACTCCCCCGGAGCCCTGTCCTTAGCTTGCTTGGCTCGCAATTAATAGCAACTCGTTCTTGCTCCCAGCCGCCCCTGTATCTAAGATCATATTGGCAAGTAAAGATGCATGAATAACTTTGAATGATTAATTCTTTTTATTTCTGAATCGTAAGCAAGTATTAACCCATGCGGCTACGGAGAATGGTTGCAAAGAAACAATTCAGTGGCGGTCCAGGGGTCGTATCCAGAATAAGATAGCATTGTACAACTCTACACAAAGATTATACTCGTTAAGTACCATACGTCTTGTTGTTGGTAGTGGGTGTCATTCTCCTCCACCGCAGTGTGAGGTAGTATCTCTCCTCCGCCTCAGCAAGAGGTAGTAGCAGTCATTCTCCTCCACCACAGTGTGAGGTAGTATCTCTCCTCCACCTCAGTGAGAGGTAGTATCAGTCATTCTCCTCCGCCGCAGCGTGAGGTAGTATCTCTCCTCCGCCTCAGCGAGAGGTAGTATCAGTCATTCTCCTCCGCTGCAGCGTGAGGTAGTAACAGTATTTGGTGTAGTCCTTGTAGTAGTTGTCTTAAACTACAATAAGCTACAGTACCTACACTAATAACTGGAGACGACTGCTGTTTGAGAGGAGGCTAGTACGGGGGGCATGTTCAATCCCAATTTCTTAAGGTGCAAACAAGTATAGTTAACGTGGCCACCTATTGTGTGGCCCCAAACCGCCAAAGTACAGCCAAATTAGTGCTCCCTAGACCCTACCACTGATATGGATATATAAATATATATATATAAACCCAATCATCTATTTTTTCTACCCTTTTTCCTTTGTGCGGTGCCTTAGCATGGAGACCAGACCATATATGGCGGCACTGCTGTTTTCGCTAGGAGTTTAGGAACTCTATTTAAAATATCCCTAGGTGTTCTAATAAGCCTTTCAAAGCAGTTACTGGACCAGCGTCCCAAAACCTTTATCAGCCAGTCAGGAATGTTCGCTGCTGCTGCTGTCGTTGCTGCCCCACTCCTGAAGCTGTAGGACGAGATGTTTTGGCTGGTTGCACTTTGTAGGTATGTCTTTCTTGAACTCTCTGATATTGACTGAAGCTTTAGAAATTCAAAGTCCCTTTTTAGGTACTCCAGACTGCTGGGGGAATCCTTGTTGGCAGTGGCTTGGTTCCTGGGGCCAGTTGAAAGAATCTGCTCACCTGTGAATGAAAAAGAGCATCGGCGAGAACACTGGGCGTCCCAGGAATATGTGAAACGTTTACAGTAAAGTTGTGCTTGGCTGCAATGAAGAACAATTCACGCAGGAGGTTAGCAATTTGGGGGCATTTGGATGTGTTTTGACCATATATCAACAACTGCTTTGTTATCACAATGGAAGAGAAGCTTTTTGCCAAGAAAACGCTCTGCCCAGACCTCGCATGCTACATATATAGGAAACAGTTCCTTCCAAGCAATTGAATAACTCTTGAACTGGGCTGGCCACCGTTCTGACATCCAGTCCCCTTTAAAATTAATTCCAAATCCAAGCTCTCCTGAAGCATCTGTAAAGAGTTCAATATCTGGACACTTTGTGGTGAAACGGTCTAGGATTTGCTGCTTACTGTTCCAAGTAGGGAGAAATCAAGCCACCACTGAATATCCTCTCATGCTGAACTGTTTAAGGAAATGAGGTGGCTAGGCCTAGGAACTGTAGTAGACAGATCAATTAAATGACTTAGGAATGTGTGCCCTGGAGGAATGATTTTTGCAGCAAAGGATAATTTACCAATCAAGGATAATAGATCGTGTTTTGTGCATTTTTTTATGCCAAACCTGTAGCAATGATAACAAGTCATGAAGTTTATCCTGGGAAAGGCGAGTGACCATAGCAGCTGAATCAATTACTTAGTAATTGATTGGGAATTTCCCAGGTAGGTTAGCTCAGTTGTGGGGCCCACCATTTTTTCAGGGGCTAGTGGGATGCCCAAACGATGAAAAAAAAGTTCTTTAGCCTTTTGAATCTTTTGTGCACAAGATGCCTCATCTGCACCAGCTAGAAAATAGTCAACCCACAAAGGGGAAAAAACCAAGTAAATGCCAGTCACTTGGGGGCAACTGGGCAGATCCTAAAGGCACTCTTTACATCTAACTTGGCTAAAAGTGTACCTCTTCCTAGTTCCGAAACGATATCAACTGCCCCATCGAAGTTTTCATAATGGACAATTGCTTCTTCATCAGGGATATAGTCATTGATGGAGTAGCCTTTGGAGATAAAAGGTCTGTAATCATCCGAACTTTGTTAGATTCCTTTTCTTTCTTTTTTTTTGGGGATAACCTCAATTGGGGATGTCCTGAAGTTTGAAAGTGGTGCAGTGTAAAAAGAGCCTGCAATGCGGTGGGCCTGGATTGCAGCCATATATTAATATATTATCAGTAATAAGTTGTAAGTGAGTTTCTGCTGATTTCAGGTTAAAAGCTGTGTTGCTAAATTCTGGACCCGAGTAACCTATGACAAGACCATAAGTAAAACCAGATAAATAAAAGCTACAAACTGTTTGTCTGGGTGGTGCATTAATTCTCTTTTAAATTCAGAAACGTTCACTGGGTTGTAGATTGATGAAGGCAAAGGTTCAAAATTTGTTGGAAGGGTTTGTTTCGCAATACGCTCCTGGATGATTGCCTCCGCACTTGTTGCAGGCATGACGGCGAGGGCAGTGCTGAGAGTTGCAGCGGTCACCTGCACTGAATTCCCGGCAATTGGTATGTAAGGGGTTCTTGTATGGAAAGGAGCTTGTCTTGGGTCAAAGGGCTCATTTGCACTTGTTTTTGGGGAAAAGGCTCACTTGTACTTGTTTTGGGACGAAAAGACTCATTTGGGTAGTTGGAGGAGTAGTGCCCTGGCTGAGAACATCTGAAACAGGTGGGCTGGCCATATGACTGAGTGGGCTGGGTACGTAGAAAGCGGTCAAATGCGTAATCATATAGCTTGTCCCAAGGGGCTGATTTGTTCCTGGCGATGTTCAGCCGAAATGCAACATCATATCTATACCAGGCTGTGAAGGGGTACACCCTTTGAAAGAACAGATTGACTCCTGGTATGCTAACATCTGGGGGGCAAGGTCCAGGTGAAAGTGGACCATACCTCTTAAAAACACATTCAAGCTTCAAACCTTTGGCTTGTAGTAGTTATGCTACGCTTTCTGGCATTTGAGGTTGAAAATGTTACTTGGTCAGGCTTTGTATCAGATGCAGACAGGTCAAAAAGCAGGTGAGGTTCTACAGATGTTGCATCATACAGGCTTTTTGGGAGAAGGATTGCTAAATCAATGTACTCCTTGTTCTTAAGGGCCTTTATGACCTTTTCTGGTAAGGGAGGGAGGGAGGTTGATGCATACTGTTGGTAAATTGGCAAATTTATACCTGCTAATGATCCATGGGCATCTGCTGCTGGCAGTACAGGCTGAGTGCTGGGGCGCTGTTGTTTTGGTCAGGCTTTCGTGGTGTTGGAGGGGTAGGCAGAATCAGATTGCACTTCTGTGGCTCCTTGAACAGGGTGAATGGCAGCTGCTGAAGCTGGAGATAATGGCAGGATGCTGCTTGGTGGGAAGCTGTATGGCATTAGAAACCTCTGATCTGATCAGGGCACAAAGCTCGTGCAGTGAGAGCCCAACTATTTCTTTGCTAGCCGTCGGGGCTGAGTTTGACTTTTGAGTAGCTTCCTGTCATCTGTGTTCCTGATTTCCTTCTGTAATCACAAATGATGCATCTTCCATATTGGAACTGCTTTCGCCAGGTTGTGGTACGTTAAAATGTGTAAAAATGCGCTCTGCTAACGAGTTCTTTGTGGGCCAGTCGTGGCTTAGGCCATAGTGGGCACAGCGAGCTTTGAGAACTGCTTTGGCTGTTCTTCTCCAATTACGCAGGGTTTTGACCCGATCTTCTGTTTCCGATGGAAGTTTCTTTGACAAAGCTCCATCCGAGGCCGACATGACGGTGATACTAACACCAATTCTCCTAAAAATTCCACAAAAACGAGCTCAAAGTTCGAGAACGAATGGCTTACTCTTCGCATGTTGTCTCAACCAAATTGCATGCTGGGAAGGGGGAAGCAAAAGACGGGAAATGGCCTCCGCAGGGGGTGATTGTTTTTGTTTTTGTTGTAAAGTTGTTTTAATTCGAAAAATATATACCACCAGCTTCTTTAATATAAAATAAAAAAGAAACTAATCTAATTCGAATATTTACATAAACTAAATTAATAAGCTAAATTAAACAAAGTTAAATACATATTTACAGTTTTCCCTTAGGTATCAAACAGACAAAAACCCACCCTAAGACCTCTCAGGCATATTGTACTGGCATACGTTGCATGTGCATTGTGTTCCATTCCATTGTTTCATGATTTGTTTAAAAGTTTTGAGAGTTTCAGCTGATTTTATCTCATTAGAGAGGCTATTCCATACCTGTAGCCCTAAAGAGCGAAGACTATTAGAGCCGAAGGTTACTTGATTCGGTCTATAATGTTGCAGATCGTACGGATTTCTCGTTGAGCGATTCACGTTCATAGAGGATTTAAACTGAAATAAATTTTCCATGAAGGAAGGATTTAATTTCTTCATTGTCTCGTAGATTTCGACACAGAAGCTACGTAAGCGAGAAACATGCATAAAACATCTACCAGACTTTTGTAACAGTTCTTGATATGAACTGTTGTAATCATCATATTGAAATCGTAAAGCACGTTCTTGTATTCGTTCGACCTTATGCAGAGATTTTGCAGACGAAAAATGCCATACAAGCGGACAATAGTTGAAATTTGAATACACAAAACTCTGAACTAGAAGTTTCCTTGTTTCGAAACCAATAAATCGTTTTAATCTTTTCAAAACATTCAGCTGATTCGCAGCTTTTTTGCATAGATCGGAAATGTGAGGATCAAAGTTCAACTTGTAATCAAGTTTGACACCAAGCAATTTGACAGTGGATTCTGTTAGTATGTTTTGACCCTTAATTTTAATGTTGATACCAGTGGTGTCAGATCGGTCCTTCTTTACAATTATGGCATGAAATTTATCTGGATTCGCAATCATTTCATTGTATGCCAGCCAATCCAAAGCAACGTTGGACTGTTCTTCCAAAACTTTCACTAGATCAGGTATATTCTTTGAAAAAAAGCCCAAGGTATTGTCATCAGCATAGTTGTAAACAGTTGCTTGTCTTTTAAATAGAAGAAGGTCATTTATGTAAAAATTGAAAAGAATTGGGCCTAGAACAGAGCCTTGAGGAACGCCTGACAGAATGGTCTGAAATGAACTATAGGTGTTGTTAATTCTAACACACTGCTCACGTCGCTTGAGATAAGAATAGATATAAACTAAAGAATTTCCATCAAACCCATATGCAGAAAGCTTAGCTATTAGTAGATCATGGGGAATGCAGTCAAATGCTTTTGAGAGATCCATTAGGACTGCGCCTACAACGTGATCTGTATCAAGCTTAGATCGCCAGTCTTCAACTAGTCGAATTAGTACATGCTGTGTATTATATGATTTCCTATAAGCAGTGATGAAAACAGAGAGAGCCTTATCAAGATACATCATTAACTGTTTCTTAACTACTTTCTCAAAAATTTTAGAGAAAGCGTTAAGCACGCGTGATGAGGTGAATTAACCTCCGCCTATGTGTTAAAAAACATTTATGGGGCATAAATGTGCTATTTCCGAGTCGAAAATGTTCTAGTAGGAGTATGTCCTTCAACGGAAAGAAATCTTTTTCATTCCATTCATTTTACTTGAGACACTACATAGGAAATCGATCGGACAAAACAAATGGGATAAACACAATACGTCACAAGTGGATTGCGGGGTCTGGGAAGCAGCGTCCTGTCCGCGTCTGTCTGGCGCCACATTTTTTGGCTATCCCGGGCAATTTGATGCGCTAATTTGCAGCTTTAGAGGCTGGCAATAAAAATTCTTTTTATGCCATCGTGTACAGCAATGATTGAAATCCTAAACACTTGAATAGAATTTTTCTCATCATATGCTCTTTAAAAGCTGAGAATTATGATTAATCATTGTGAATCTTCGAAGAAACCGAAAGAGATCATTGTTACATCTCTGCAAGCTGATGATACACAGTTTGATTTTGATTTTTACTTATCTATACAGGGTAATACATTCAGTGATTAAGAAAAAAAAACTGATGTACAATGTGCCCTGTCTAAAACAACCTAAGCTAATTTACATGCAATTTAAAACAAACTAAACAAAAAATTAATATGCAATATATTCTGGTTAGAAAAGAAAAAGTTTGATGCTGTACAGGAACTTTCACACCCTTTGATTTTTCAAAAATTATTTCAGGAAATTTTTGAAAGTAGCCAATGAAGGGGCATTTTTTATTTCAGTGCCTAGTTTTTTCCACACGGTGACACCTCGTATTGAGAAACTGCGTTGCCCGTAAGAGGTTGAAAAGCGAGGTATTCGGAGATCTGTGTTGGTATTACGGAGAGACCGTGAGGTGTTTTCAGACAGTTTTGTAAACATTTGCTGCATATATTCAGGAGCTAATCCATGGAGAGACTTTTAAACTGTAGTTGCAGTTTCAAATTCGATCATTTCTTTTATGGTTAACCAACCTAGGCTTCCAATCAAGGGAAGAGATGATGCATCATAAGAGCTGTTGGTAACGATTCTTGCGGCACGGTTTTGCAGCTATTGCAGCTTATCAAGCAGGGTTTCTCCACAACAAGCCCATACCGAGCAGCAGTTTCTGAAATGCGGTTCAACTATTCTTGTATACATGTTTTTTACTATATCTATTGGGAGATATTTTTTAGCATATTTAAGCATGCCCATTGCTCTGGATATTTTACCTAAGCAAAAGTTATATGTTCTCTCCACTTACATTCTGAATCAATCTGAACGCCAAGATACTTATTAAATCTAATCATGTCTAGATTGTCCTCGTTTATATGGAGATTAATCTTAGGATCTCCATTGTCCATATGATGTTTTTTCAAATTACTCGAGGAACCAAGGATCATGCTATGTGTTTTGGCTACATTAAAGGAGAGTTTATTGCCTCCCAACCAAATCTGAAGCCTCTTAAGGTCTGAATTGATAGCTTCATTTATCTCGGCTACGGATTTTGATGAGTACGAAATGCTTGTATCGTCAGCATACATGGTCACTTTTGTGCTTTGCAACGCACAGGGCAAATGATTTATGTATATCAAGACTAGAAGTGGACCGAGGTACGATCCTTGCGGTACGCCGCAGTTCACGTTTGCTAATTTTGATTTATGTCCATTTACTTTACAGCATTGCTTACGATCCTGTAAGTACGATTTAAACCAATCCAGCTCCTTTCCCCGCACTCCATAATGACAAAGCTTTTGAATGAGAATTGCATGATCTACAGTATCAAAGGCTTTTCTCAAGTCAATAAATACTACAGATGAAAGGAATCCTTTGTCAAAATCATGGTAGCATTCATCACTACTTTTCAATAAGCACGTCAAAACTGAGTGCAGGGCCCTAAAGCCGGATTGATGTGAGTAGAACAACTTATTATCGTTGAAGTAGGCGTAAAGTTGGTCGAAGATTGTCTTCTCGAAAAGACGTGAAACAACCGGAAGCACGGATATAGGTCTTTAGTTTGACCTTTTTTCAGTAGGCCCCTCTTTATAGATAGGAAATACTCTGGCAACTTTCCAGTTGTTTGGAAATAGGCCCTCCGAAATCGATATATTAAATATGGTACTCAGCACTGGTGCGAGAACAGGCATTCCTATTTTGAGAAAATAACTGGAGATGCCATCTATCCTAAAGCTCTTTGAGACCTTAAACTTTTGCATAACCTTCATTAGGTCTGCCGGGGTTATCGCTCTAAAATGAAACCTGTTTGAATTTTTGTTCAAGGAAAGATCTCCACGCAAAAGTGGGTTTTCTGCATGTGGTATCTTTTCACTTAACTTTTGTCAAATAGTGCAGAGGTACTGATTCATCGACTCGGCTATTTCATCACTATTCGTTAAGATTTTGTTGTCTTCTTGTAACGAAGAAACATTTGTGGTTTTAGACCGCTTATTAACCAGCTTATTAATGGTCTTCCAACTTTCTTTCGTGTCGCCCTCGCAGCGCCGAATTTTTTCCGAAAAGTACTGTCTTTTTAGTGTTTTGTTTTGTTTGTTAACAACATTTTTGACGTGCCGGTAAGCCGCCATCAGGATCTCAGATCCGGCTTTTACCGCCGATTTTCTCAGACGGTCTCTTGTTCTTGCTGACGCTTTTAGCTTAGTAGTAATCCAAGGGCAAGAGTTACACTTTCTGTTTCAAATGGGAATGGATTGCAAACATTTACAAGGAATTGGTCATATTATTGTATTATTATGAAACAAGAATTGAGAAACATGAGTTGCTTATCTTGTTGCCCATTTTTTCGTTGACAGAACAATTCTTCTCAGAATCCATTCTGCATATAGAAGTCAGTGCACCTCAATTAAATTACTGGTAAAATTATCTGACCACGCTGCATGGACTTTAAGCATGTATTTTTACACTAATCCAGTGCAACTTGTCTTACTAATTTATCACTCTCCGTTGTTTTGGGTCACTTTTAAATGTAAATGCCGTATAGCAATGTTGTGTTGTGAAATTAGGCGCCGTTTGCTTGTGACCTCACGATGACGTTTACGTGAGCCTTATCATTAGTCATACAAATGCACTTTTAAGTTTGATGGAGGATGGTAGGATAGTATTGGCCAGTGTATAAATGGTACTTCTATTGGCTTTTGAATGAAATGCCTTAACGCGTCACGAAGCATTTAATCAATTATTAATGGTACGTACTCGTTAGTGTACCTTATTCGAATAGTAAATGCTTTTGCAATGTGAATTTCGGGTTGACCTCCTCTACCCTTTGACCTTGATTGTGTATAAATGATTTACTCATCTGTTCGTTAATAGGATGTTCGCTTAACAACAACAAACGATGACTCTTTTTTTGTCTTTGAAGACTTGCTTTATCAGGTAAGGGTCACAGTAATTTTGCTTAATTTTGCAATTGCTTTGTTGTGCACCCGTCTGCAACTGGCCGCCTTATTTGCTGCCTGTTTCCCCATTATCATTAGAAGTCGCTACTAACTTGATTCTACATAGTCATGTAGGGGAAATCATTAAAGTTGCACGTGTATTCTGTTGTACTTAAATCTATACGGGGATGTTTTCCACGCTGCGCTACGTTTCTGCGTCCAATCAATCTACTGCATTTCATTGATTTTATATTACGGTGTCCATATTGGTTGACTTTGTTGCAGTGTTTTTCGTATTTCGTAAGTGTTTTCAGTAACTTCTTGTTGTTTGGCGATGGCAAATTAAACATTGTCTCAAACAGAATGATTTTGGAAGCTACGGTTTCGTTCAACGAGAAAACGAAGCGGCTCCATTAATATTCTCAGCATGCTAATTTTCATCCTGTGTAGCATCCCTTTCTTGGCTTTTATCCGTTACGTTTTCTGTGTCGTTTTCTTGTTGTGATGTTATTTCTCTGGTTTTTGTTTTGATTTTGTTTTTCTTTCTTTGTTGTTTTCGTTTCGTGTTTTTCCGTATTATCTTGAAATTGATAGTTGAATTGTAATTGTCATTCATGGTGGGGGCCAGATGACCTTGTGTCTTTCCCCGCCATGAATGGCACATGTAAATAGTATTTCTGTTTTTTTAAACTTAGCTTTAGGTTTCGTTGTCATAGGAAAAAAAGTTACGTAAGAATGCATGTATCCAAGAACATCAGTTGACAAAAGACTGAATCTTGTTCAAACTTTGGTCAACAGCATTCTTTAAAGCATCCATACACTTTTGGCCAAAGTGTTGTGCGTGGTGATGACATAGTCCCAGCAGGATGCACTTGGTATACGCAGTATATACGCTGTGCAGCAGCAGTTTCTTGGCAGGCTCACCAAGTTTTTTTCTGTCCCGTCCCAAAGAGCGTCTGAGGTATAAATGGAGCTTCACATCGACTTTCGACAACTTTTGAAAACTTACACAATACCTCGCACTTCCCACTATGATATTTGTATGCCGTTGTCTTGCGTATAACTGATATAATTTCTATGTACATCAGGTTTTGCTAGTCTTCAGTCGTGACACTTGGCTATTGGATCGTTGCAGTTACATGAACTCTGCTCCCCCGAAGTCGTATATCCGTGGTAAAAATTTCTTATGTTCCTTTTTTGCCTTCTTTTTCATACTTCATATTCATACTAAATTATATTTTACCCCATTAGTTTGCAAATGGCCACATGGCTTCAATATCGTAAAAGCTATATTTAGCCTTTACTTTTACGGCATTTTTAATGAATGTTTTAATACAGTAAAACAGCTGGACTTCATTCCAAGTTGAATTGCGAACTAGCTTTTGTACGTCTTATCGTTCAATTGAGTGTAAATCTACTGGAAAACTGAAAAGAAAATCGTAAGTAAAGGGTGATTATGCAATGATGTAATCGACAGATAGGAATGAGTCAGGCACTGTTTGGCAGCTACATGACTACCTTACACTGCCGGATAACATAAAAATCTTCGCAAGCTAGGTCATAAATGGCCCTCTGAAGTCGAGGGCTATTTAATAATCCATTGTTTCATTGTCAGCTGAAATGCTTTGCTATCTTAAAAAAGAAAGCTTCGAATCATACATTTCTCATTTAGTGAGAATTAGTTATCATCCTTTTCTCTACAAAATTTTAGTGAAAACTTTGCTTAGGGATGGGTTCGAAGTCGTTTCAGGAATCTGTTGTTTGCAGAATGACTGATCTCTTCTCCTTATTCCAATTTCATGCTCCAAGGTAAAATTGGAATTCGGCAGTTTTCATAACTTTCACCCACTGGAAAAGGATCGGAAAGTCTGAGAAGTGAATGAATTGGCATATTTTTGGAACTTGTTTTTCAGAGTGTATTTACATCTTAAACTGACCAAGCAATACCTCTGTGGCTTTCTTAAAATTCATGAAATTTCGTTCGAAATACAAACTTGTTTTCGAACTAGATATTCTACTGATCATGCATTGGCCAGTGTATCTGAAAATTTAAGAGCTTTCGGTAGATTATGGCAGCGTTGGCTGTGGAATTTTTATTAAACTGTGAGAAACCTTTGATACAGTCACAACTGCGGACCTTTAAATCGGACGCTTTCTGTCCCGTTGTTAACAGATTTCACTCTGGGTTGTACAAATTCGTTATTATTACGTAAATTGTAGTGAATTGCATTTTCACAGAAGATTTCCTGCATAAATAAAGGGTTAAGCCCGTTTTTAGTTTTATACATCTCTGTCATAAGTAATTGCAAGTTCTTTGTGTGAATAGTAACGGCACAGTCCTTCTCTAATAGTTCACTATAAGTAGATTCGGCATCCTTATAAGTAATTCTCAGAGCCCTTTCCTGTATTTTGTTAATCTTTTTGTTGAGTTGCCTGCTATGAAACATCCAGATTAAAGGGCAATATTGAAATTGACTGGTGATAAATGCCCTCATGAGGGTTCTTAGTTTGATCTGATCCATATATGGCGATATTCGGGCAAGTGCGTAAAGTTTATTGCTAGCCTTTTGGCGCAATATTGAGACATGATTGTCAAAGGAAAGTTTGTTATCAATTTGAACGCCGAATAACTTCTCTTCAGAGCTATTTACAACTTCGGAATTTCTAATTCTAACAGTAACTGGATCATCGCTACTCTGCCCAAAGAACCAGAAGATGGCATTTATCTGCATTTAATTTCATGAAGTTGTCGGAAAACCATTCCAAAGCTACACTGCAATCATGTTCAAGCCTATGAGTTATATCCCTCGGGTTCTTATCGCAGGTATAGATTGTGGTATCATCTGCATAGTTGCATATATCCACATTTTGAATAAACAGTAAAAGATCATTGATATAGATGTTAAATAATAGAGGTCCTAGAACTGACCCCTGGGGAACACCACGTGTAACTTTTTTCCAAGCACTGAATGACCCATTTACTTTGACTCTTTGTTGTCTATTTGTGAGTAATCATTAATCAGTGTTAATGCTTCGTGAGAAAAACCGTAGGCATGCAGTTTTGCAATCAATAGATCATGTCTGATACAATCAAATGCTTTGGAAAGATTCATCAATATAGCACCTGCCTTACCACCCTCATCAAGGCTAATTTTGAATTTTTCTAAGAGTCTTACAAGCGTATGCTGGGCACTATAACCTTTTCGAAAACCACATAGAAGTGACGATAAAAAGGATGTAATATAAGCAACAATTTGTTTATCCATTATTCTTTCAAATAGTTTTGAGACCGTAGGCATAACGCTAATTGGCCTAAAGTTAGTCCTTGTATTGCTTGGTCCATTCTTTGGAAGAGATTTGAGATCCGCGCACTTGAGTTCTTTGGGAAAAGATAAATGTTCAATGCAATCATTAAAGATCTGCGTCAAAGGTTCTACACACACATCAGAATTAGATTTAAGAATTTTAGGTGGGATGTCTTTATGCGTTGTAGCTTTCTTAGGATTTAGATCTCTAACCTCTCTGTCAACAGCATCAGGGGTAACTTTCTGAAAATGAAAGGAATCGATATTTTGACAGTGATCTTTAATCTTTAGTTTGCTAGGATGATTCGAAAATTTGAATACTGCCTTATCAACAGGATCAGTGATCCCTTCCGTTGTGTTTTCGTAATCAGAGTTTTCATTTATGCCAAGGGAGTCCGTTGCAGTGACGAAAAATTCGTTCATAGTTTCTGCTACCTCAACATCATTGGAAATAATAGTTTCATCTTCAATCAAAACTATTTTGTTATTTGTTTGCAATTTGTCCGAGAAGGAAGGTTTTACAGTTTTCCAAAATTTCTTATTGTCAGTAACGTGTGAAATGTCTAGGTTATTGTAATAATTTCTTTTTTCCCTTCGAAATAACTTAACACAGGAGTTTCGTTGTTTGCGAAATTTGTTCCAATTCTCAACAGTTTGATCTTTGTTATATCTATTACGAAATCTAGTACGCAACATGACCGCTTTGGGCAGAGCACGAGTCATGAATGGTTTGTCATTTGCCCGCACATATTTCTTTTTAATTGGAGCATGTTTGTCTAATACTCTATCAAAAATGGTTTCGAATGAACTGTAATTCAAATCTGATGGTTCTATTCTCCTTAGTTCCTTTCGAAGATCATTTCTAAAAGCAGTTTCCGTGAAATTTTTATAATTTCTGTAGTTAATTACAGTTGGTCCTTGTTTTGGAAAGTGGTTTTAAGGACAGTAACAACCATTTTATGACAATCTGACAATCCAGTTTCAACTGTGATAGTTTGTTGCACGCTCCTGCTTCGGTTTGTCAATACAAGATCGATGCATCTTGCTTTTTGAGATTTGTAACATGTTGGTTCTTGCACAAGATTTTTGAGACTGTATAGGTCCAAAAAGTTTCTCAACTGTTCCTCAGTTTCAGTCCTATTAAAATCTCCTATAAACACAAAGTTTTCATAATTGTCACTGTAGTGGTCGAGAGAACGACCAAGGTTTTCAAACAAATAATCTTGAGACTGGGTTGGTGGTCGATAAACACTGAACAGCACCCATTTCTTTTTCCTCAACTTTATTTCGAAACTGATGCATTCGATGCCCGTGGAAAATTTGTATGAATTTACCTGATGTGAGGGTATATCACTTCGGACATAGACTAGTATGCCACCGCCATTTACATTTCTGTCTAATCGAAAGGGAGTTGCAAATCCCTCTATGGCAAATTGGCCCGTGGGAAAAGTAGCATCAAGTTTTTTTTCGGCAATCATCAAGACATCTAAACTTTGTAATGCGATTTCTTTGAGTGCATCAAATTTATTTCTAACAGAATTGATGTTGAGGTAGCCAATAATAACCCTACCAATATTTCTTACTCTTAACAACTTTAGTTTTGATTTGGCATCAGTAGTGTCAGTATCAGCCGCAAGAGGGGTAGCGGCTGAGGAGTTAGGGAGACTAATTGATCCATCTGTAAATAAGGAAGGCCTATCTAAGCTACTAATGTTACAAGAATTTTCTGAGGAGTTCACTACGTCTGAATTTGATCCTAGTCAATAACCTAAATAAAAAAGAAAATTGTTCGCTAAAATACGCGTACCTTCTGGATTCAGATGGAGACTGCTTCGATTTAAATGATATTCGGTACCGGGTGAGTCAGAAAAAACGTGGGGCGTTTGGCGGACTGTGACATCACATTTAGCTGTTCGATTATCGTGAACGAAATTTTTCCGTGCAGCCAAGAGTCTAACTTAGATCATAAACCTTTCCCCATCGAAATCGGCCATTTTATGCATTTTTTAAAAGAGATTTTCTTCGTAAGACCCTGTATGGAAAACTTGCAAACTGGTGAAGCCTTTGACCAAGCCCCTTCAGCATTTTAGCCTTCCAGAGTTGCAGTACACGCTGTATTGTCAGGGGATGCTGAAAAAGTTAAGCCTGGTTCACAGTAGGTCTTTTAGGTCGCTAAGATCGTGCAGAAAGAGCCAAAATACAAAGAATCAAACTTTGAATCCCTTGTCTTTTGGGTCTTTCTGCACGAATCTGTGAATCAGGCTTTTGGAAAAAATTTTGTCTCTATGACCTCCCATTGCCATTTACAGCGCGTTTATCTGCGTGAAAGAAACTTCTTCGCAAGACAAAGAAGTGCACATTATTGACATCTTTCAAACGTATTCTCCAAGCAAGGCAAGTTATGATAAGACACCCCAAGGGAGAAAATACTACTTCCTAACTATTTTATTCTCCCCTGATAATACCACGTTTACCTGTAACTTTTTCCAAGATAAAATGCGGAAGGGGCTCAGGGAAAGATTTAATCAGTTTGCAAGATTCCGGTACAAGATCTTACGAAGAAAATCCTTTATAAAAAATGCATCAAATGACTGATTTCGATGGGGAAAGGTTTATGATCTAAGTTAGACTCTTGGCTGCACGGAAAAATTCATTTCGTGGCAATCGGGTGGCTAAATGCGATGTCACAGTCCGCCAAACGCCCCACGTTTTTTCTGACTCACCCCGTAGAAATGTTCGAATTGTCAATGAAAGGCATATTTCTTGAACTGCAAGCTGATTAAAGATGTTTATTTATTTCACTGACCTTGTTATTCCAGTTGTCCCCCCTTGGTACAATGCCTGACACGAACACGGTATTTTCCCTCGTTGATAAACTGACAGCAAGCTCCATAACTTCCTTTGCAATGTTTTTTGGCGTAGCCTGGCTTCTGATATCATTGGTTCCACAGTGGAGGATAACTTTCTTAGGATTTCTCTTCATGGTTGGTATCACGTGGCTGTTCATATCATCAGTTGTAGCACCACTAAATGATTTCACATAGATTTTCTCAGCTCTACCAGTAGCTTCATTCATTTTATGCCCTTTCACATCTTTTATCAGGGAGTCGCCAATTTTTTCGATGCAGTGCTCTTGAGTTGTCTTTCTCGATGTTGCAAATGGGTGAAAATGAGGATTTCCTGAAATGAGGCAAAGCCGAAATAGTTTGAAAATCCAGCATTTTGACTTATTAACTTTTTCAATGCTTTGTGACAATCGAAAGCAGTTGAGATGCTTATCGACTGAAGTTAGACTGTACAAGAGAACTTAGAGAATTCTTGAAATAAACTTTTATTTTTCTTGCAGGGAAATTCGGTGTTCCTGAACTGCAAGTATGTTATCCGCCAAGCGGTAGGTATCAAATTTCATCGCTCATGCAGACGGCATGACGTCACAGCAGTGTCGAGAAATTACCACATCTTGTATTTCGGGTAAATCTTCTGAAAATGTCTGTAAGTTTCTTTAGGAAATTCGCAGATTGTTACACAAAGGCGGTCTGATATTCTTCCTCGCGATAGTCAGTAGGACTGAAGTTAGACTCTAAACTATGGAATCAGCTCGACTATCATCTAAAACAGGCGTCCTCCCTTGCCACGTTCAAACGAAGATTAAAAGAACACTGACTATTCAGTTTGCCATACTTTCATTTTTTTATTGTTTGCCACGGCCCCCTGAAAAGCAGTCCTTTAGAACTGACTGGGCTACCGTACTTAAAAAAGTAGAATAATGAAGAAATTAAAGTAGGGAAAGCAAGATAGCAATTGTCAGTCAGACCTAAGCCTTGCAGGAATAAGCTGTTCTTGAAAAACACAATAAATTTAGTCCAAAATAATTTTGAGGAACTTGCTTTTACGATGTTGTGAAAAAGTCACCCAAACAACATGTGAGGATTGCTCGTCGTCTTCTCTTTTTATCCAATATAATTATTTACAATAACAAAATTACCTAGAACATCACTTACAAACTACTTTACTACACTACCGGGTGTCCCAAAAAAAGTTCCGACGTTTGATGTAACACAGAGAAAATGTTTATAAACCTAACGATTTCTATTCACTCTAGCTACATGCTAGACATTTCAACTTGAAGTTTGGCATTGGGAAGAAAGTAGTCATCTGAAAATGGAATTATGACCTCTAACATTTCATGTTCCTGCTCAAGACAAACCAGAGAGATTTGTACGGCGTCCTGCCTCATGGTGGTAAAAGGGGATCCCCTCAAAGACCAACACATACACTGAGTTGACGATGCTTTCATTACCTTGAAAAGGGGCAAGGTTTCTAATCACTGAGCACATTCAAAGTAAAGGCTATTTTCCAGTCAGTGGATTTTGCCGAGCGTGCAGAAATTCTACTGTTAGCTTTTTATGCTGTTTCATTGTGTGAAGTGACACCTGCTCGAAATCATTTTGTTGACTGTCTTGGGACAAACAGTTTGCTGCTTTTATTGTTGCATTACGTCAAGTGGGAATTTCAAATGGGAGCTTTGCTATTCCACAGTTCCACAGTTCTTTTCTTTAATCGAGATAGTTCTCAGTTCCTTGTGCGACGTGCCATACAATGCAACATTTCATTCTCAGGCTTCGTGCAGCTCGAATTGAGTGGTAAAAAGTGCAAACTTAGTATGTGCCCTCGAGACCTATTCCCTATTGGATCTATTGGACTCGATTTTCAGACTTTGATTTGAATGTGCTCAATGAGCAGAACTCTTGTTTGTCATCTGTTGCTCATGCGGAGATTCCCCCTTCATTATGACGATGAAGAAGGGCGTACAATCGCGTACAATCTCTCTGGTTTTGCTTTGAACATAAACATGGAATGTCAGAGCTCATAATTCCATTTTCAGGTTACTAATTTCTTCTTACGATATGCCAAACTTTAAGTTGAAATGTCTAGCATTTAACTAGATTGATTAGAAATTGCCAGATTCAAATTTTTTTCGCTGCGTTTAATCAAACGCCGGAACTTTTTTTGTGACACCCGGTACAAGAACGATGCCATGAAGAGCAGAAGACCTTGACTACCCTATGGCCATAACATAGAGGCAGGCAACTAAAGTTAGGTTAAATCTAGATACACAATCAAATAACTGAAGAAGATTTTAATATCGAAACGTCTTTGTATAAACAATTGTGTTTTTATACACAATCAAACATTAATACAAAAGGCTACGCACAAACAATTTCTACTGATAAATACCAAAGTCGGGTTCACATTGGATGTCGAGCATTTGCTGTCTTTTGGAAGTATCCGTTTAATGTTTCGTGGGATGGACGCTAAATTTTTCTAAAATTGAAATTAAAGTGAGTTTGGCTGTCATCTGGACTAACACAACAATGAATTCCCAACATCCTATGTGAAAAAAAGGCGTAAACAAGTGATCAAGGGAAAAGGACTTTGTGGCTGAGTGGAGTAAACAAACTTTTTAGATCTATTTAATCAAACCGACCTGCATTGGACGAAACTAGTGTCAGTTGGAGTATACTTTTGTTGATTTCATTTGAAAGGTTTTTGTCACCATACAATAGAATCTGAGCAAACACGTCGTTGGGGAGGCTGTTTATTTCAACAAATGGTCGTAATAGTACCGAAACTCCAGCGAGAAGATGTCTTCGTTGAACGTCAAATGAAGGGCAAAGCAGCAAAAAGTGATCCGTGCCCTCAATACCGTCATTCGTTTGGCACATAGGGTTAACTGTGTCCCTAAAATTGTTCTTGAATTTGTGGAAATTTAGTCTTCTGAGACCGACCCTTTTTTGGGATAGGTATGGAAGGCCTGTTGGATCATGAATACCAAAGACAGGTTTTGCAGGGGGTGAATTATTGAGAGAAGCTTTGTCTTAAAAACAGCAACAGACTGTGTTAGCCTGATTTCAGGATCAAGTGCATTCCATTCAAAGGTGCAGGTAGGATAGAAGCTGGACAGAAAATTTTCTGTTCTTGCCTTTATTCGTCCAATAGCATCCTAATTGTGAAGAGAGTAGCTCGACTGATGAAGGGGTGGGATGGGCTCCTTTCTGTACAAGGGGGTGAGATTGTTTATAATCTTATAGAATAAAGTGAGTTGTCTACTCCACCTACGAGAACTTAGGGATTCCCATCCAAGCTCTGCATACAATTTTTTTGCGCGATGTTCCCCTCCATGACCCTGTCACTGCAAGAGCAGCTGAAAACTGAACAGACTCTATTTTTTCCATTAGACTCGGTAAAACGACTTTTTGACTGAATTCACACACTTTAGCAGGAATATGATAGATAATATCCCCGTAGTCCAGATGGGGTCGCACGTAAAGCTTATATAATTCATTCAGAGTATGCCTTGGCAGATACTTGGAGAGATATTTTAGCAGACCAATGCCCCTTCTCGTTTTTGAGATGGCAGATTTAATATGAGCTGAGACAGAAAGCTTCGAGTCCAGGATAATACCCAGATGTTTATGCTCAGTTAGCTTTTTCACGGGTGTGTTATTAAAGAGAATAACGGGATTATCCATTTCATGTCTTTTATTCGAAAGAAGTAGTTCGATAGCTTGTCGTCTTCTCTTTGCAGCCAAAGTTCCTTTTCGACGTTCGCCCATCTATCTGCTAAAGTTTAGGAGTGATTTGAGCAGCTTCCAAGCGTTTAGAATTGATTCACTTTGATAAACAAGATGCATTCAACTTCCCAGTGCTATACTTTGCTTCGTGATGACTTCATTCATCCCAAGTCTGATTTGTGAGCACGAATGGATAAAGCCACGTCACGTCGTATTTTTACGAATAAGCCAAGTGGGTGGAGGGAGGATGAAGCTTTCTTTCAAGTGTGCAACCAACCATGAAATATTATTTCATTAGACTCGGAGATGTCATTGCGCAGTAGCACCTAATTCTCTTTCGAGGCTGGATTTCAAATTATTGCAGTAGAACAATTTTTTCCTGTCAGTTTAATAGTTAAGATGGATCCGATCGACTTACAATTCTAGGCAAGGCCCTGGGAGGCTGCTTTTTGGGAATCCTTCTCTTGAGAAGGAAAATAATA
The DNA here is from genome assembly GCA_964019985.1 of Aurelia sp. 4 Dawson et al 2005. Lineage (NCBI taxonomy): Eukaryota > Metazoa > Cnidaria > Scyphozoa > Semaeostomeae > Ulmaridae > Aurelia > Aurelia sp. 4 Dawson et al 2005. The sequence continues at coordinate 26,838,767 of OZ026492.1, read as the reverse complement.
AAAAATTTCGAAATTAAGTTATATCCTCACTTAGGCAAGAGAGTTACGGTTTTCCATATCTCCGTTGTAGCTTTTGTAGCTTGACTGTTCAAAGTGTCGATACATTCTTCCATATGACCTGGTGCCATCAAATCAGTGTACAAACTATATGTAATCTATGTTAAATATTTTTGGTAGTGAGTGAAGTTATTTTAAAGGCATTAGACTAGTATGCAAGTGATATATGGTGTATATGAAATTGTATAGGCAGCGAGGATGTCTCTAAGGCATATTGACAGTAGACACACTTATTTGATGTCTGTCACATTTGAATCAATCAAATTGGGGCAGTTCAGAAGGAATTCTGAATTGTAAAATATTTGATTTCTGAGTGTTACTGTCCGCTATTATTTCGTCGTTGATTGCTAATACTTTGCAATTATTCTCACGTATGTCTTTCCTTCTAGGTGTGATTCCCTTCCATGGATTTGCAATGTATGGTGAGTAAAAATTTTTATAAAGCTTTGTTAATTGTTTTCTTCGTATGCAAATCTATTTCACGGTATCAACGCAGCTACGTACAGTGTTTGAAGACCCATTGTCAACCAGCATGCTTTGGGAAGATCAAAAATACCACAATGCAATTCGTAACTGTCAACTGAAATCAAACTCTTTCAAACTTTGACTGAAAATGCCCCGTGCAAGTATCACAAAGCGTTTGAGATCAGTTGGCAAGATCAGGCAAATGCAAACAAAAGCCCTCATTAAGGCCTTTCCGCAACAAGATCCAAACCATTTGCTGCGACTAATTGCATTCAAACATTGCACAAAAATTGTATGGGTTCAAACAGAACTTCCTTAAAATTCAACAGGGTGATAAAGAGAAGCATGATAAATGTTAGATTGTAGCGGGTGTCCCAAAAAAAGTATACGGATTTCGTCGACCCTAACAATAGGAATATGGCGCGAATCAACCCGAAATGATCTTCGAAACATACCTCGATAACCAACTTGAACATAGATACCTCGTTTGTTAATATCGGTGTGTTGAGGGTAAAGATAATAATCTTCCAAGGACAAATTTGCCTCCATCTCCAAGCTGATTTCGGAGCTCCCTTGACGATAATCCTCACATAAACTGTATTTTGTAAAACACAGCTGTTGTGCCGTCTTCAAATTTTGTTGATTTTATTCACTGTGCGTCAAGAATTTGCTTAGGCCAAAACGTCAAAGCTCTGGTTTGGAGATGGAGGCAAATTTGTCCCTTAAAGACTAATATCTTCACTCTCAACGCACCGATATTAACAAACGAGGTATCCATGTTCAAGTTAGCTATCGAGGTATGTTTTGAAAATCATTTTGGATTGATTCACATTATATTCTAGTCACTAGGGTTTACCAAATCTGTATGCTTTTTTTTGGGACACCCGGTAGAATGGGGGCTTGTATTTATGTGGTTGTCTAGAAAAGGACTTGGGTAATGGGAGTGGGGAGTGGGGAGTAGGGAGTGAGGAATGAGGAATGGGGATTAGGTAATGAGGATGAAGTAACAGGAGTTAGCATTAGCTTAGTCTCGAAGGTTTTCAATTCAAAAGTTTCATTCACTGAAATTTTTTAGGAGAAATCTTGCCTTAATGTGAAGAAATTAGGGTAAAGGGGATGAAGGACTGCATGGGTTAAGTATTTTTTGTAAGAAACTATTTGTGTGGCTTCTTAACTTTGGGACTAATTCTACGCAGTAAAATTGTTCCTTGTAATTCTTCACGCGCGAAAACCAAATGTTAGCAGCCCTCAAAGAATAGTCCTGAATCTTACAAATCAATTCCAGGAAGTTAAGAGACGTAACAAGGCACTACTGTTGGCCCTATCGTAAGAAATATTACAGTAACACTATCTAAATTCAGGGTGTTCACTTTGAAGCAGCATGTATTTCGTTTGAAAATGTCGACTCCTATTTTCTAATCTTCGCTACCTACTCTCCACTCCCTACTCCCACCTTTCTTGAAAGGTTTGAGTTTACAGTAATTTTTTTGTTGTCGAACAGCTTCGTATGCATTTCAGATATTGTTTTGTCTAAGAACTGAAGTAAGTAAAGCTTTGAAGTGAAAGACTCCCCACTCCTCACTCCCATTACCCAACACCCACTTTTCCAGACAACCGTGTTTGTGTTGGATTTGGTTTTATTACGTGAAAGGTTTTCTGTGTGCTCTGCAGTCATCAGTTTTAAGGAGCTTTTTTTGTTTTGACAGTCAAGAATTGCATTTGGTATTGCTGGTGAACCCAAAGCATGCCGGTTGAAAATTGGTCTTTAAGTCTCTATTGTAGGTGTAATGACCCATTTGGACGAGTCGACTACACTTATGTACGTCATTCATTGTCATCGTGTGTGATATTTTTGTCGTCTTTTGTTCTACGTCATGTTGTTATTTTCTCACATTAAAGTATAAAAAGCAACTTAGTTACTTAGAGAGAGAACGGTAAGACTTAATCAAGAATGGAGGCGCAAGAGGCTTGCGAAAGCTCTTCTCATTTACCACTAAATGCCCATATATAGGAACCTAGTCAGCCTGCTTGCAAAATTGCAGGTTCTTATACGCGGGTTTCTACTGTAGACAAAGACAGGAATTAAAGTTCTAAGGAGACGTATACCCAAGCTGTCAACGTCCATCAAATCCTCGGCAAACTATTGGTTAATATTCCAACTGATTACATGAACAGAAAAAATTGATGTAAATAGCCTTTCGTGATCACAAAATCATGGGCAAAGGGACAAATCCTTCTTAATCTATTTTTTGTTTTGTGGAATGGCCTTTGCTAGACTTCAATAAATTTCTGCCTTCAATGGATGGCTCAAAGCAAGCTTTCATGTAGGAATAATAAGAAGGAATATTTGCTCACATGCCTTTTCTACGAGGCATGCTTGCATGGACACACTACCTTTAAAGCCCTGGCAACACGACTGTGCATTTGCACTGAACATACATTGGGTAAATGGTCAGCGTAAAATTCTGCTTCGTTTTGCCGCCGTGTCCAGTCTTGTTCAGTCATGTCCAATCACGTTGGGAGTTATTCAGTCGATTTTGAAGGCAGTCAAAAATATTCATTGGAAAAGATTAAATTTGTTTTATGTGAGATGTTGAGGCCGTTCAGCTGTTTTGCGGCTCCAATTAAACATTGTCCAGTTTGCGCACTCGTATCTCAAACGAAACAGATTCAAAAGCTGCGTGCATTCTATCACAGAGGAAATCTTCACTGGACAATGTTCAGTTCTCAGTTTTCAGTTTCAGTTTCACATCATTTAGATCATTTACGTACAATTTATAATTCTAACAATACAAACAAATAACTACACTGCAGAGGTACTAATATTACGGAAAGTTAATACAATGATACAGAGAATTTAGTACAATATACAAATACGAATAAAAGAGGAACTAACTGAATTGCATGGAGGGAATTACTTAAAGGAGGAGCTCTCTCAATAGGTAGACGCACTATAGAGCATAGTTACTTCTGTACAGAATTCCGTTTCCTTCGCATTCGCTTTTCCTTCACAGCGTCCTCTTCAAGGTTTACGCCCCGCAGAAGTAACTATGTTTCTTTAGTGCTGATATATCTCGGAATAGATTTGGAGCAATTCTACTCAATAGGTAAACTAATCGAGGAGAGAGCCCCTCCCCCAATCCTATGGATATTACCAAATAAAGTTTGTTGAATTTATTAATCATTTGCATTGTCAGTAGCAGAAAAAACTTAGATTCATCGGTCAACCTTATTCAATAAATAAATTTTCAGTTTTTTGTTGAACACGTCCTGTGTGATTAGGCCGGCTCGTTTTGTGTTGTGATTAGGCAAACACAAGCCATTTTTAGGAATCGCTGTACACACTGATGATAAGCAAGTTATGGATGATTATGGATGCCAAAAATATTACCTTATTGAATCATCTCTCCAGTATTGTGGTTCAGCATGCAACAAATTTTGGGAACAGAGAGTAGTTTCCTCAAATTTTAGTAGGATTCGTATTTGAATGTCAACATATTTCTGCTGAATCAAGCTGGAGAAAACTTGGTAACTACTGACTTTATTGGCATTAATTTTCCTATGGGACAAAGGATGAGCAACCAAGAAATGGAGGAGCTGCAGTTGTCGATCGAGGAAAGATTGTATGCCCTATTGTTGGTAAAGTTGGGAGAAGTTTTAGAATTTTTGAAGATTGAAATTGTGGAGGGAGAATCAAGGGCTCAAGCCTTGAGGAAAATTAGAAAGGCTGTTGATGAGAAAGTGGATGCTGGAGGAGAAAATGTTCAAGAATTTTTATTGGGTTTACAGGCAGTAATTATTGGAAGTAGACAGGAAGAAATAGAAGAAGATTATTCACAGTATGGTGATACAGAAAGTGAAAATCCTATTGCTTAAATTGAAGATTTGAAGCTGAAATTCCAGAAAATATTGGATACCCAGTTGAGGGAGGTTGAGTAAAGGTATCAGCAACAAGCAGGGGGTAAGAAGGTAGCAGCTCATGAATCAGATGCAACCATCAGCTCACAAAATATCATCAGAATCAAAGATTTTAAGATAACTGGAGTAATTTCTAATGAAAAAACCGCCTGCCATATTCCAGTTTAAATAAGCAAATTGACAGTGCTTTGAAGAGGGGCTATCCAGAAAATGATATCATAGATGGGGTTATCAGTGCTATTGCCCCAAATTTACACTTGCGCTCATATTTGGAAAGTATGAAAACCATAACACTTCCACAGTTGCAACGAATTTTGAGGAGCCATTATTGTGAAAAATCTGCAACTGAAGCCTATCAAGAACTGGCTGGTGTTGTGCAGGAGCACAATGAAACCTCCCTTGATTTTCTCATGCGTGCTCTCAAGCTCAGACAACACATTTTGGCTTCTAGTCAAGAGGCAGGCTCTAAAATAAGATATAATGAAGGTTTAGTTCAAAGTGTTTTCCTAAATTCTCTGGAAACAGGTCTTATTGATGTTTTAATTAGGTCACGCTTGCGGCCTTTACTTCAGTCAAAACAAGTCACTGATGAGCAGCTGATTCGTGAGATGAATTTAGCAATGTCAAGTGAAAATGGAAAGGCCAATAAGATCAATTCAAGGAAGTCAACTAGGAAACCAGCCCTGGTAAATAGCTTAGCCACAAAGGCAATACCTTCTTTGGCCAAAGAATCAAAACATGAAAAAGAAGATAAAGTTTTAGCCACTTTAAATGCAATTAAAGCTGATGTTAATAATTTGAAGGCAGCCTTTGCAAAACAGGAGCAAAATTCCACTAAGCAAAATAAAAGGGAGCGGAAATCTTGTCAACAATGTGCCTCTCAAGGCACAGGAAATCAGTGTAGCCACTGTTTCATCTGTGGCTCAGAGGAACATTTTGCCCGCGGATGTCGACAAAGAAATCAGGGAAACAAGAGGCAGCTGCACCAAGGGGGAAAAGTGTAGCTGCGAAAAATTCCCCCAAACATTCACTGTAATTTCTGCTCAGAAGCTATTAAATCAGATACTCGTCCACTGTGCAATGGCTGTAAAGTTGTTTTCTATGGTGACAAAAACTGTCAAAAGAGACATTGGAAAGACCACAAAATACTCTGTCAGCGAATGTCCTCTATTCAAGCCTCCAAAATGGATTGTAAAAGCCCTAGAAATAACTCTGTAACCCACTTAACACCAAAAGAACATTTGAAAATTGTACAAATTGTGGGTGAAAAATGTTTTTTTGAATGTTTATTGGATGGGAAAAGATAGTCATGCTTGTGGGACACAGTGTCCCAACTATCCATCATGTCAAGAAAGTACTTGAGTCAAAATTTCTCCCATCTTGAGGTTAAAAATTTGCAAGAACTGTTGGGTACTGAGCAAAGATTAGATTTACGTACTGCTAATAATTCTGTAATTGTTGAGGTTCAGTTTCATCTGTTGAGTGAAGATGTTTCTTCCAGTTTAACTGTACCATTCTTAGATGCTCAACTTACAACACCAATTATTGGGTATAATGTGATTGATGAAATAGTTAACAAGGATCTCTTTGCAACCAACACAGAACAAGAAAAAAATGACTTCATTGAAACGAATGATCTACAAAATCTTTTGAAAGTGATGAAAAAATCATTCTCTGAAATCAGTGCAAATTCTGTTGAATCTCTAGTGCAATGTATAAAACAAAAGATGACTTCCTGTGTTCAGTCAAATCACCAAAGCTAAGTGTTACCATACCACCCAAGCAATCAAGAATAATTAAGTGCCATGCTAATGCTCAGGTGATTAACGCAAAAACATTTGTGATCTCTGAGCCTGATGAAAGAAACACGTTACCTGCTGGTTTAGACATTTCACAAACACTGCTTCAAATGTCAAAGGGCTCATCATGCAAATTGGCATAATAACTCTGATCATCCAACTGTTTTAAAAGATAGAACTATTCTTGGTAGACTTGAATTGGTCACATCAGTGACACCGTTTGATGTTATGCTGAAAGAGGAAATTCAGCACAGTGATGAGTCCGTTGTTTTGAAGCCATCACCTTTTGTCTGTGGACTTAACTAAGTGGAAGCAAATGCAGACAACAATAGGGATTTCTTGGAACAATTTGACCTAAGTAATCTATCAGCACAGCAAAAAGAGCTTGCAACAAAGGTTTTAATTCAGGGACGCGGTGCGTTTTCACTCAGCGATGATGATATCGGTTGTGCAGAGGGACTGCAAATGCCCATCCCACTTCACGACCCAATGCCAGTGCAGAAAACATACAACGCAGTGCCAAAACCATTATACCCTGAAGTGAAAAGTTACATAGAGGACCTTCTTAATAGGGGATGGATCACCCATTCACAGTCTAACTATTCAAGCCCAGTGGTATGTGTGCAGAAGAAAGACGGTAGCCTATGGCTTTGCGTTGATTATCATCAGTTGAATAAGCATACAATCCCTGATCGCCATCCATTACCCAGGGTGCAAGATACTCTAGAAAAGCTAGGAGGAGATAAATGGTTTTCTTTGCTAGACCAAGGCAAGGCGTACCATCAAGGTATTGTAAAGGAAGAGAACAGACACTTGACAGCATTCATAACACCGTGGGGCCTATACCAATTGGTACGTGTACCTTTTGGATTGAAAAATGCTCCTGGCTGCTTTCAGAGGTATATGGAACAATGTCTGGTGGGACGGCGAGACACTATGTGTGTCCCGCACTTGGATGACATCATCGTTTACAGCCCTGACTTTGAATCACATCTAGCCCATTTGTGCGAAGTATTCAAAGGGTTACACGAGAAAGGTATCAAGCTTAAAGCACAAAAGTGTGAACTTTTTAAGAATGAAGTGAAATACTTGGGACATATAGTTTCAGAAAAAGGTTATTGTACAGACAGATCGAATGTGAAAGCAGTAGAAATGTTGAAGAATACTGTACCAAAGACCGTTGCTGATGTGCGCTGGATTGTTGGTCTCTTGAATTACTACAGGAAGTATATTGAAAACTTTTCACAAATTGCACAGCCAATCTTTGAACTGCTACAGACTTCAGATAAATCTGATAGTGGAAGTAAAGCTATATCGGGATAATCACAGTGGTAGAAACATAATTCTGGCCAACCAATTGAATGGACAGATAAACACCATCTCGCGCTGAATAAACTAGTTGATTGCCTTATCACACCACCAACTCTTGCTTACCCGGATTTCAATTTGCCATTTGAGTTGCATGTGGATGCAAGTAATGCTGGCCTCGGTGCTGTCCTCTATCAGAAGCAAGGGGAACAGCTACGTGTTATCTCATATGCTTCTAGAACACTGACGGCGTCAGAACGTAATTACAACTACCATTCGGGCAAGCTAGAGTTTTTAGCCCTCAAATGGGCCATCTGTGATCAGTTTAGAGACCTCTTACTTGATGCGCCAAAGTTTACTGTCTACACGGACAATAACCCCTTGACGTACGTAATGACAACAGCCAAGCCCAATGCTACAGGTCAAAGATGGGTTTCCGAATTAGCAGATTTTAATTTTGACATAAAGTACCGTCCAGGCAAATAAAACGTAGCTGCAGACTTCTTGTCCGGTATGCCTATTAAAATAGAAGATTTCATGTCCAGTTGCAGTAAAGAAGTAACAGCAGCTGAATTTGGAGCTATAATAAATGTATCCAAAGTATCAAGTGATTTTTCAACTATTTGGGCAGCAGCCTTTTCATCATCGGCTGATGCGTATGATTTAGATGAGAATGAACTAGTCAAGCCAGACACAGAAAAAACATTCAACACAACAGATATAGACCAGTCACAAGCTAATGACAGCGTGATCTCACCTATCTTGGAATACATGAAGAAGGGCATCAAACCATCAGTTGAAGAAAGAAGGAACTTGTCATTCTTAACAAAGAGCCTACTTCGTGAATGGAACAAGCTAGAAATAGATGACAGTGGATTGTTTTATCGGAAAACTACTGAGTACGAGCAACTAGTCTTGCCAAAGAAATTCCATAATATGGTATTTGTAGAATTACACAATGAATTGGGCCATCTTGGCAGTGAAAGAGTTCATCAACTTGCGTTACAGAGATTCTACTGGCCCAGAATGAAGTCAGATATAGATCATTACACATCACACTTATGTCATTGTTTGAAACAACGTCGTCCTAATGAAAATATCAGAGCACCGATGCAAAGCATAGTCACATCTCATCCGTTTGAACTAGTATCTATTGACTTTCTACGCCTGGAACAAAGTAAAGGAGGGTACCAGTATATACTTGTCCTTATGGACCATTTTACGCGGTTTGCCCAGGCCTACGCCACTAAAGATAAGAGTGCAAAGACGGTAGCTGATAAGATCTACAATGACTTTGTACCTCGCTTTGGATTCCCAAATCGTTTACATCAGGACCAAAGGTCTGAGTTTGAGAACGAACTGCACACGTGCCTGGAAAAATTGTGTGGAATACAGCACTCAAGAACCACCCCTTACCACCCCCTGTGGCGAATTAGGCTAGAATTCCACAAAACTTATGGAATAAATCGATAAAGTTAGATAAAGTCACGTCACTTCAAATCACGGTTTCAACACAGCTCACACAAAGGCGCAAACAAAGCATGTAAACAAAGTGAAAACGCAGACTTCTGCCAACATAAACAAATTCGTCAAAGTTTCAGCAAAGCAAATAAGCACACAGCAAAAAGAAATATAAACGATCTCACGTATGTCTTTAACTGGTCACTGCTTCAGTCTCGGGTTAGTTGATCTCGATATAAGGTCACTAAGTTGTAAAGTTCTCTCGATTTTCTCTCACAGTTTCTCTCGTTTCTTGTCTCTCGATATCATGATCTCTCTCGTTTTGCAGTAAGTCCCTTGTTGTTTTTTATCACGGCTCATTGAGTCCGCCTAGGCTTATTGTTCTAATTCTAACTGCATTACGTAATTGCTACTTCACGGCGGTATACTGAGTCTGAGTTCCCCACACACTCCCCCTATTTGAATCTGAAAGATGTCAAATATAAAGTAAGTTTAAAAGTCATTCTCTTCTTCATAGTCAAATGTTCCCTGGACGTTTGCTGCTGCATCGATGGCTGCTTTCCTTTTTGGTCGAAATTCTTGAGCTTCAGCATTCAACTTCTGATTCTGCATCTCCTTAGATCTGCTGCAATGTAGTTCAAGTGGATACAGGAACTGAATTGGTCTCTCCATGAATGATTTGCCCGCTCGCAATCTCACTGCTCGCACGATGTTGTCTCTCCCTGGTATCAACTCTGTAACTATTCCTATCTTCCAGAGTGCACGATTCTTCTCTTCACCTTTGATCATGACTACGTCTCCTTTCTCTAGCTGTGCTTGTTTCCCAGAATGCATTGCATTGTGTCTTTCTCTGAGAGCTCTCACATACTCTGATTCCCATCTCTTCCAAAGTGCATCTTTGCACTTTCTCAGGTACTTTGCTCTCTTTCTCAGATCTCTATCTTGAATGTCCGATGGTTCTTCATCTGGCAAGTAATTGGCTTTCCCGAAAATCAGCATGTTGGGTGTTAGTACTGGCATCTCTACGTCATCTTCACAGTAGGTCAACGGCCTGTTATTAAGCACGATCTGAATGTCTAGAATGACCTCTTGCAACTCTTTGAATGAAAGCTTTGCTGCTCCTACGACTTTATACATTGCTCCTTTCACGATGCTCACCATCCTTTCAAACATTCCTCCCCACCAGCTGGCACGGCTGAGATTGAATTGCCAAATGATACCCTGCTGCGCAAGATACTCTTGAACCTTCTCGCTCTTTCTCACTTTCTTTATCCACTTGGATGCAGCGATAAACGTGCTTCCGTTATCTGATATGATCTTTGATGGTCTTCCTCTTGCAGCAATGAATCTTTTGAAACTTGATAGAAATTCCTCACACGTCATGTTTGGCAATAGCTCTAAATGCAGACCTCTGGTTAAGCTACACGTGTAAAGAATGATGTATGCTTTGCTCTTAGCTTTGTTCCCGGTCTTCACTGTGATTGGACCTGCAAAGTCTACTCCTACCACATCGAATGGTATGTTTCCTTCAGATCTCTCTCTTGGCAAATTCCCTTGTGGAGGCGTTGGTTCAGCTGTGGCATGAAATCTCTTGCATCCAGAGCATTTCTTTAAGACTCTCTTTGTGATGCTTCTCAACTTCGGTATCCAGTAACTGTCTCGAACTTTGGACATGGTAAGTGAAACTCCCCCATGCAACGTTTGCAAGTGTGCATTTTCCACAAGCTTCTCTGAGGTGAGATGTCTAAATGGCAGGTAACAAGGATAGACTCCTTGTATACGTCCTCTGCATTCGTAGATACCTTCTTCATTCTTGACTAAGTTTAATCGCTCAGAATCGTTCTTAAACTGACTTGTCTCTTCTACATCTCTCTGTGCCCTCTTTACCATGAAATTGATTTGCTCTTGGATCTCTGATGTTGTCAAAGGACCTTTGACTCTCTGACTGTTCTTTGAATTGTTGATGAATCTTTTGATCCGAGCTAAGACTCTAACAGTAGTCCACCAGGACTTTCTTTTAAGTAAGGCATCGATTGTGTCTGCTTCTCTTTCAACAGACACTTGCATGATCTCTTTCAAGAGCTGTTTCTCTGAATCTGAATCCTCGCTTGCCTTGGTCACAATCATGGTTGGCCACCATTCTGGTGTGCTTAACCATGTTGGTCCTCTCATCCATTTCTCATTTTCTTGCAAGTTGCTTCCCCCTCGACTTCCGATGTCTGCTGGATTCTCTCCTGTGGGAACATACCTCCAGGTGTACTGTTTCTCGTTAATCTTCTTCACTCGGTTTGATACAAACTGCTTGTACTTTACCCCTTCTTGAAGCCAATGCAAACATACAGTTGAATCTGTCCATGCATAAATTGCAGTCACTGGGTACTGAGCAAGGGCTTTGGCTGTGTTTTCCAACAAGTTGCTGGTCATGTGACATCCAACAAGCTCTAATCTTGGAATAGTAAGATCACGTTTTGCAAGCCTGGACTTGGCTACGAGTAAACCTTGAGTGACTTCTTCTCCTTGCTTCACAACTGCATACACAGTGGCACAGCATCCTGAAACACTAGCATCTGAAAATCCATGTAGCTCTATGGAGGTTATTTCTTCCTTTCTCTGTGGAATACATCTTGGTATCACAATTTCTGATGGCAAAGTTTTAAGCCATTTTTCCCATCGCTTCTTTAGATCATCAGGTAACTCACTGTCCCATGGAATCTTCCTCTCGCAGATATCACGGAAAATCAACTTGCCTGTCAACAGTAATGGTGATGCAATTCCCATCGGATCATATATCTTGGCTAAGGTGCGCAAGACTACTCGTTTGGTTGGAGTTGGCTCACTTTCTGGAAATGTGACTGAGAGAGTGTCACTCTGTTTGTCCCAACCTACACCGAGAAGTTTTGATTCAAAGGCTTTTGTTCCTAAAGTGTCTTTTGCAAATGTTGACTCATTATCGTTCTTCGCTTCTCCGTCCAATTGAACTTCATTTGAGTGCCACTTGTGGAGCTCAAATCCTCCCTCTTCGAATATGCTTACTGCTGTTTGTTTCAAATCTCTGATCTCATCTACGTTGTTTCCGCCCAAGTTAATGTCATCAACGTACATCCCCTCTCTGATCTCTCTCACTTGATCAGGGTACTGCGTTGCAAACTTCTCCAAATGTTGTTCTAGTGTTCCCCCCAGTAAGAACGGACTTGGGCCCAATCCGAATAAAGCTCTTGTTACCCTGTAAATAACTGGTTTCTTGCTTTCTAAGTCTTCAACCCAAAAGAATCGAAGAACATCTCTCTCAGTTTCTCTTATCGCAACTTGGAGAAACGCCTGTTTCATGTCTCCTGCGAGAAACACTGGTTTGAACCTAACACGTAAAAGTATATCTAAGATCTTTCGCTGTAAAGGTGGGCCTATGTCGAGGCATTCATTCAGAGATGGCGACTCTGAATCTGCTTTGGCTGATGCGTCGTATACTATGCGTACTTTGGTGGACTGTGCGTTTTCCCTCACCACCGGTTTATGTGGAATGTAATGTTCTGGTCCCTGTGGTTTCTCTGGTGCAACTTCCACAATTCCCTCTCTCAGTTGATCTTGAATGATTGTATGATACGCTTGCAATAGCTCTGGTTGTTTCTCTAAACGTCGCATCAATGAATTGAATCTTGCTTTTGCAACTGTCTCATTTGTTGGCAATGCTGGATGCGTTGCTTTCCATGGGAGTGATGTTTCGTATCTCCCATCCTCTCTCTGTACAAGCTGTTCCTTGAATTCTTCATAAACACTCTGCTGGTCGCCCTCAGGTCTGTCCTCAACTCCGAGCACATCAAGGCTGCACAGTTGCATGTATTCGTCATGAGAACTTCTCGTGTACATGAGGGCTGAGTGTGTACCTTCCCTCCCTGGGGACATTATCACCCATCCAAGGCTAGTTTTCTCTGCTATGGGCTCTCCGGCTTTCCCCACTCTCGTTGGTGTTGATGTTTTGATTACTGAGTAACTGCTTGCCCCTAAAATGACATGAACTGGTAAGATTTCTTTGCTGTCATTATCCTCCATCCTCACTCCTTTGAGATGTGCATTTGCTTGAATAACTTCCTGATATTTAGGATTTGGCAAGTTTAAGAGAACCTTTCTTGCTACTCCATTCACCTCTGATTTAATGCTGAATTTCTCCGCAACATCACTGATTTCTACCTCATATACGTTTATGTTTTGAGCTGATGTCCCTAGTAATGTTTCGATTGATTTGTGCTCTTGCCTCACAGGATTCTTTTTGATCAAATCCAGTAGCGTGGAAGACATGTAGTTACTGCTTGATCCTGTATCAAGGAGTGCCCTGCATTTTACTCCTTCAACCTTAATTACGACCACTGGATGAATCACAGTGTTGTTGTTGGCTGCTGCTGTCATTCCTGGCTCCTTTTGCTTGTTATCACATATTGAAGTGTGGTGTCTCTTATGACAGACTTGACAATTTGTTTTGCTCCTACAGTCACTCGCTCTGTGCTTCTCCCCCGTACAATTGAAGCAAAGTCGTTTGTTACTCAAAATCTTTCGTCTCTCCTCCACAGTTTTCACTGACTCACAGTCTGAAGCTTTGTGGTCAGTTTTATCACAATAGATACATGATCGTGGTTTTGTCTGATCTCTTGTTGAAAATGTTTTCTCTCTCCTGAAATCTCTTGGTTGTGTTCTTGAATCTCTCTCTCCGATTTGCAAAGGGTTTCTGTCTATCCACCCTCTGAGGGCCTCTAGTAGCTCCTGAAAACCCCAGTTTTTCCACTCTGGATCCATTCTGGTTATGTCTGAACGAATACCCTCAAGTTTGTCTAGTGTCATGCGCACATTTCCTGCTACATTCCCTAGTTTGCCTAGTGTGTCTAAAGCTTGAACATGACAAAGGAGTTGATCGTAAAATTCATGGATTTTAGGACGAGATGTTCCATGAATTGTTGGCAAGGCAAATATTTGCTGTATGTGTGCATTCACAACTTCTGCAGGATCCCCATATCTCTGTTGTAAAATTGTTTTGGCTCGCTCATACCCCCCACTGTCAACTGGAAGCTTCTCGATTGTTGATCGAACTTTAGGAATGACAAACTCCTTCAAGTATGAAAACTTGGCTTCATCGTTAATTGGAGCTTTATCAATTTGAGTTTGAAAAAGACTCCAGAATCTTACCCAATCTAAATGAGTGCCCTGAAACTTAGAGATTTGCAAATCTGGAAGCTTTGTTTGAACGTGCTTTGTTTCAGATAAATCCAGCTTTTTCTTTTCCAGTTCCAGAGCAAATTTCTCCTGCCTAATCTGTCTTGCTACCTCAGCTTCTTCCTCTTCTCTTCTCAGCCTCGCTTTCATTATAGCCTCGCGTTCTAGTTGCTCCATTCTCTGATTTTCTCTTATTTGCTCCTCACATTCTGATAATTTTGAATCAAGATTCTCAATGGAACTCTCATATGGCTCTAAAGATTCTTTGGCCTTGTTTGTCCAGCTATCTATGGCCTCTTCCTGCTCATCTAAGTCAATAAATATCCCCTGAATGTCCTGAATCAGGTCTAAACATTCATCTAGTTTAGTTCCTAGGAGTTTCCGTTGGCGATCAAGTTTTCCCTGACCTCCATCTCGCAAAATATTCACAGTAGATCTGTCGAAATACGCTAACTTCTTTAACGCAGACTGGAAAGAAGACTGCTTCGATGTGAGCTCAGATTTATTGTCAACAGCTTCACTTCCTCCCTCTTGCCTGTTCGCTTCGAGGTCCTTTGTTTTGCCCCTCGTCATGGACATGATAAATTCGCACAAAAATCGCAGATTTATTCCATAAAAACCTAAAGTTTGATAAAATCACAGTCTCAAGAGAAATGGTCCCGTCGGAGGTGCCACTTTTGTGGCGAATTAGGCTAGAATTCCACAAAACTTATGGAATAAATCGATAAAGTTAGATAAAGTCACGTCACTTCAAATCACGGTTTCAACACAGCTCACACAAAGGCGCAAACAAAGCATGTAAGCAAAGTGAAAACGCAGACTTCTGCCAACATAAACAAATTCGTCAAAGTTTCAGCAAAGCAAATAAGCACACAGCAAAAAGAAATATAAACGATCTCACGTATGTCTTTAACTGGTCACTGCTTCAGTCTCGGGTTAGTTGATCTCGATATAAGGTCACTAAGTTGTAAAGTTCTCTCGATTTTCTCTCACAGTTTCTCTCGTTTCTTGTCTCTCGATATCATGATCTCTCTCGTTTTGCAGTAAGTCCCTTGTTGTTTTTTATCACGGCTCATTGAGTCCGCCTAGGCTTATTGTTCTAATTCTAACTGCATTACGTAATTGCTACTTCACGGCGGTATACTGAGTCTGAGTTCCCCACACCCCAGGGTAATGGGCAGGTGGAGCGGTTCAACCAGACTCTCCTAGCTATGTTGAGAACACTGCCCGAAAATAAGAAATCACGTTGGCGGGACTATTTGAATAAGATGGTGCATGCTTACAACTGCACGAGGCACTCAACAACAGGCTATTCACCTTTCTTCTTACTGTATGGCAGGTCGCCACGTTTACCAATTGATTTTATATTGAAGACCAGTACTGATCAGACACCAAACCAAGGAGATTATCCCAGCTATGCTGCAAATGGAAGAAGGTAATGCGTGAAGCATATCAGATAGCATCAAAACGTGCTCTTTCATCACAAGAACGAAGCAAGCAAACGTACGATAGACGTGTACGCCACACAGTTCTGGAGCCAGGGGATCGAGTCCTTGTCAGAAACTTGCGAGAACGAGGAGGCCCTGGAAAGTTGAGGTCTTATTGGGAAGCAAAGTGTACAAAGTCGTTAAACGCATGGGAGAGGATAGCCCAGTCTATCAAGTAACTCTAGAGTCTACACCTAGTTTGAAACCACGTGTCTTGCATCGCAACCTCATGTTACCATGCGACGATCTGCCAGTGGAACAACCGAAGCCTAAACAGAAAGACAAATACTCAGTGCCATCAAGCAAGACTGGAAACTGAACTTGAAACTCGTGACCAGACATCAACCGATTCGGAGGCTGAGGATGATGAGTTGATATTCTACGTTGATAGATCACCCAAAGAAGATGTACCGGTAGTTAGCACGCCAACACGATCAGTACATTCAAGACCGCCAACACCATATCCCAGAGACCCAGACATAATCTCAGCCACACAGTCACCAGAGACACTAGCTGAACCTGACAACGAGAATGAGGGCATAGCACCGGAAGAACATATCGGCGGTTCAACAGGAGACCTTGAGTCATCGTTTGCATCACCTGATACACCAAGTACACCACCACTTCGCCCACAACGCTTCAGAAGACAACCGGAAGTTTTGCAGTATGCAAGATTTGAACAGCCATCATCGTTTCCAGTATGTAACGTCGTACAGACGCCACAAAGACCAGCATTTGCCTCTTGTCCAAGACAGTTTTTGTGTTAGCTAGCATGTATTTTCAGTTGTTACGAATTCCCTCGACAACTCCCAAAATACTGACAATAAAAAATAGATCAATCTGGTGTCTGCAGACAATTCACTTTATGTTTTCACTTCGAGAAAAACCGAATCGATGTCTGCAAAGAAAACTTACTGTTTTAAGATATGTCTATCAATCTCTAGGGTTTTACCGTATGTTTACACGCCTCATGAGCATTCCAACTCTCTTTGATAAATGCCACTTTGAAATCCCACTAGCAAACCCACCACAATGACCGGAGATACTGAACTTTCTTTCTTCGTATTGTTGTCTGTTTCGTTTTTGATGTTGTAGCGATATTTTTCTTTGTTTGGTCTGCTGCACAAGTTCCGTTTTCTAAGTATTGTGTTAAAGCTAATTTTTACTTCAGTGATCCTATCAATAATGCGTATTTTTGTTTATTTCATATTTCGTCATTTTCATTTCCCCCGTTTTGGTATGGTGGTTGCATTGTGTCGCATTGTCCCTTAGGAACAGCGAGAGGATTTCATCACGATGATGCCGGTTGAAATCAGTCAGTGGCGAGCAACAATTGGGTGTTTCCGTGTATCCATGCAAAAATCGTCTCAACTTGGGAAAAGTGTCAAGCCTGTTTCAATTCTTCTTCAAATTCTCAAGTTATTTTGGTTTTGTTATTGTTTCATCGCAATTTCAATCCTTGCTCTGCCCTTTACACTAACAATACAGTTTCTTGCAGTGCACTCTGTGACAACACAGTCAAGTTTCTTGCCTTTGTTCGCCCGCATGTATTACTTTGCGGAGTCGGTTCTTTACACGACTATAGAACTTCTCAAGCGAATCCCTATCGGTATCATTATTCTTGTTTGGTATAAGCATGTAGCTGTGAGGCAATATCTTTTCCTGTATGCTTATTTTTACATTGGATGTATAACATGCTTCACCCTTCATACGCAATGGTTGGTCTTCAGGACACTTTTGCTGAGTGGTGATGTAGAAACGAACCCAGGCCCTGAAACACTTGATTTTTGTACCTGGAATCTAAACAGTATCACAGCGCATGATTTTTTACGAGTCTCTCTCATAGAGGCTTACAACTCGGTGTATAATTATGACCTCATTGGCATTGTAGAAACCCACCTTGATAGCACCGTTGATAAAGATAATCTGGCACTAAATGGCTATACTTTTATCAATGACAACCATCCTCAAAATTTGAAAAGGGGTGGTGTTGGGCTATACATCAAAGACTCCCTTCCATCAAAAAATCGTCCTGACCTAGTGACTCGTCCCGAATGTATTGTGTATGAAATTCAATTAAACAGGAAAAAGTACTTCTTTGCTGTAATTTACAGAAGTCCAAGTCAGAGCCCGGAGGAGTTCGATAACTTTACAATAAACTTTGAGTTGATGTTATCTAAAATGCATGCTGAAAAGCCATTCTGCGTCATCATTACTGGTGATTTCAACTGTAGATCAACTCAGTGGTGGGAAAATGAGATCGAAAATAATGAAGGAAAACTATTTGAGCCACTAGTTTCTGACAATGGTCTTCATCAGTTGATATCAGAGCCAACTCATTTGATAGGTGATTCCAAATCCTGTATTGATTTGATATTTACTGATCAACCTAACCTCATTATTGAGTCTGGTGTTCATCCGTCACTACATGAGCAGTGTCACCATCAAATTGTTTTCGGTAAACTATCTGTCTCCAACATAGCATTACCTCCATACACCCGTAAGATCTGGTACTACGATAAGGCCAACTTCGTAGCCATTAGGAAAAGCATTAAAATGTTTGCTTGGCACGAACATCTTGACAACATGACATGCCCTAATGAACAGGTAAAGCTGCTCAATGAAGTTCTTTTGAACATTTATTCTAATTTTATTCCTAATAAAGTTAAAACAATTAGACCTTGCCAAGCACCTTGGATAACGCAAGCCGTCAAAGACTTCCTTAGGAGGAAAAATCATGCATATAATAGTTTCGTGAGGAGTGGCCGGCCAGACGACAAGCTCGAAGGTATACAAAAGATGATATCTGAGGGAGCAAGGCTGATTGAGGAAGCTAAGCGGAATTACTTTTTTAAGGCTGGGAAAACCTTGGCTAATCCTGGGACCAGTAGCAAAAGCTATTGGTCTTTTTAATAAACACTGTTCTAAACAAAGCTAAGATTCCCATGATACCACCTCTTCTAGAGAACGGGCTTTTTGTAACGGATTTTGCGGAAAAGGCACAGATTTTCAATGATTATTTCATACTTCAGTGCACGACCATTGACACAGGCAGTGAAATTCCACAAGATACTCCAGTCACTACGACCTTGTTGACTGATTTTGTCATCTCCGAGGAGAAAATACTTAATATCATACGATCACTTAGTCCTAATAAGGCACATGGCTGGGATGAAATATCTGTGAGGATGATAAAGTTGAGCGATGATGCATTGTTTTTTCCACTTAAAACAATATTCATAAATTGTTTGAGGCGTGGTTATATTTCCTGAAATATGGAAATATGCAAATGTAGTACCGGTTCATAAGAAAAATGAAAAAAATGTCAAGGCGAATTACCGTCCTATTTCTCTTTTACCAATTTTTGGGAAAATACTTGAAAAACTCATGTACGATTCTCTTTACTCACTTCTTGCAACACATGAACTACTCAACCCAAATTAATCAGGTTTTTGCCCAGGAGACTCAGCAGTCAACCAGTTACTCTCGATATCACATACTATTTTTAAAGCTTTCGACTGTAATCCTCCACTTGATGTTCGCTCAGTGTACCTTGACATTTCGAAGGCATTTGATAGGGTTTGGCTCGATGGTTTTATTTACAAGTTAAAACGATGTGGTGTCTCAGGACAACTTCTTTTTTTAATTCAAAGCTTTCTCAAGGATCGAAAGCAGAGGACTGTACTGAATGGGCAGAGTTCTAATTGGGGAGATATTTCGGCAGGGGTGCCCCAGGGCTCTATTCTAGGACCCTTGTTTTTTCTTATGTATATAAATGATCTAGTTGTAGGCCTTAAGTGTAATGTTAAGCTATTTGCTGATGATACTTCACGATACTTCACTCTTCACAGTGGTAGAAGATTCAAGTACAGCTGCTAGTGACATGAACCATGTCTCGGACTTGATAAGTCAGTGGGCTCACGATTGGAGAATGTCATTTAATCCTGATCCGCAAAAGCAAGCCGTTGAATTGACATTTTCAAGGAAGAAAAATGAAGTCGATCATCCAGCGATCTTTTTTAACAACATACCTGTGGAAAAAGTAACTGAACATAAACATTTAGGAATTATCCTGGATTCAAAGCTATCTTTCTCAGCTCATATCAAATCAGCTATTTCTAGAACCAGAAAGGGCATTGGTTTGCTGAAATATCTCTCCCAATATTTGCCATACCCTAAATGAATTGTATAAGCTTTATGTTCGACCCCACCTTGACAATGGTGATGTTATTTATCATATTCCTGCTAGAATGTCAGACTTCAGTCAAAATATCGTTTTACCAAGTCTAATGGAAAAGCTAGAGTCTGTTCAGTATTCTGCTGCTTTGGCTGTAACCGGAACATGGAGAGGAACATCTCGTGAGAAGTTGTACGCTGAGCTTGGTTGGGAGTCATTGAGTTCCAGAAGGTGGAGTAGACGCCTTACCTTGTTCTACAAGTTTGTAAACAATCTTAGCCCTGAATATACAGTAGATCCAATCCCCCCTCTTCACCAGTCGCAGTACTGTCTTTCTGTCGCAGTAAAATTTCAAGTCGACCTTTTATCCTAATTGTTTATCCGAATGGAATAAGCTTGAGCCTGAACTGAGACTTGTACCTTCCATTGCTGTCTTTAAGAAGAAACTCTTGTCAATAATCCGTCCCCCTGCAAAATCTGTTTATGGAATTCACGATCCAAAAGGATTATCCCATCTTACTCAACTTAGGGTTGGTCTCAGCAAGTTAAATTTCCACAAATTCAAGCATAATTTTAGAGATACAATAACCCGATGTGCCCAACAAACGATGGCATTGAGGATACGGAACACTTTTTGTTGTTCTGCCCTTCTTTCGATGTTCAACGACATGATCTTCTCGCTGAAATTGTTGAATTATTACGACCATTTGTGCAAATCACCGATCTTTAAAATGATGCTTTGACACAGCTTTTATTAAATGGTGATCAAGACCTATCTTATGAGTTGAACAGAAATATACTCCAATTGACTTTACGGTTCATTCACGAAACTGGTCGCTTTGACTAAGATCTTGCAAACTCCAGTTATGTACAAAGCAACCACCACGTCCGTTAGAGTAAATTTTTCGTTTGCCTTGTAAATTCCGTCTCACATTAGATGTCTGACATTTGATCTACATTAGACATTCCATCAAATAAAACTCATTACATGTAATGAGTTGTCCTTGTTAGATTATCACAACCCTGACCTTACATCTAATGTGGGACGGAATATAGTATAGTTTAATATCCATTAGACACCCGGGGGGGGGGGGGTACTTGACCTAAATTTGTACGGGGATGTGCCCACGAAAAAAAATTTTTTCACCCTGCTCCAGAAATTTTGCCTTCAAATGATACCCTGTCCTAGAAAAAATCTGTGAAAAGTATACTCAAAAACACAAAAATTTGATTAAATAATAACCCGTTGTAACAAGATTTCCTCCTTTGACATGTTTTGACAACCTGCTCCAGAAAATTTGCCTTCTTTTGATACCCTGTTCTAGAAAAAATGGGCGAAAACGATACCCTGAAAAACGGCACATCCCAGTCGGACAAATATACTAAGTAACCCCCCCCCGGGATTAGACATTAAATCGTTCATTGTATTGTTGTATTCTAGTTTAACATTGTGTGTGCTTTTATATTGGCCAAAGGGTAGTCATTGTATTTCGCTCCCCATGGTATCGTCCCTGTAGTGTTGTATAGTATTTAGAAACGTATAGTTTAACGTAAGTTTTATTGTAAAATTCATCCATCTAGGGTGTCTGCACATTCTTCTACTCTTATTGACAATATCTTTTCAAATATCACAGATAACGAAACCTTAAGTGGTAACATTTTGACGAAAATAACAGATCATTTCCCACAACTTCTAATTGTCAAGCATGCAGGCATCACCTACAAGAACCTGTCTTATTTTCAACATGACTTTTCTCGCTTTAATGACGTAAACGTCCAAAATGATTTTGCTAACCTTGACCTCTCTTACTTGAATGACAATGCTTTAGATGTAAATGCTCAATTCAACAGACTTCTATCCAACCTTGATGAAGTAGTTAAAACCCATGCTCCCTTGAGAAAACTTACAAAAAGAGATATCAAGTTCAGAAATAAACCTTGGATTAATGGCAAAATTCAGAAAATGATGCGCATCAGAGATAGGATTCTTAAAAAGCTTAAAAAGAACAACAATCCAGCTCTTACTAGTCTTTACAAAAAGTTTAGAAATCGTGTTTCTGTCTCCTTGAATGAAAGCAAAGCTAGTTACTTCTATGACTACTTTCAAAAGAACAGTAACAACATGAAACAGTTATGGTCAGGAATTAAATCAGTTATTGATGTAAGGAGATCAAGCAATATAAATGTGATAAGTAAGCTTAAGGACTCAAGTGGTAACACTACATCAGATCCTGTGGTTATTGCAAATATATTTAATAAGTTCTTTGTTAATGTTTCTAATGATATCACCAAGAATATACCAAGATCCAACAAGTCACCTGTGGATTTCATGGGTGATAAAATTGGAAACTCATTTTTCACAGCACCTTCAGTTCCCTTTGAAATATCTGATATGATCTCTGCCCTGAAATCTGGAAAGTCTCTTGGACCTAACAGCATTCCCATGAAAGTTTTAAAATGTCTTTCTCCATTGATCTCTTCGCCACTTTCTCAAATCATAAACAAATCTTTTCAGTCTGGAATATTCCCAGACAAGATGAAGTTGGCCAAAGTTATTCCACTGTTTAAGAAAGGCTGTCTACTAACAGCATCTAATTATAGGCCTATTTCTCTTCTCTCTGTTTTCAGCAAAATCACAGAAAAGGTCATGTATGAACGTCTCTATAAGTTCCTAGAAAAGCATGAAATCTTATATACATTGCAATTTGGTTTTCGTGCTAGCCATTCTATCAACCATGCCCTGGTTAGTTTAACAGAAGCAATAAAGAACTCATTAGATAATAGAAAATTTGGTTGCGGGATATTTATTGATTTGCAAAAGGCTTTTGACACAGTGAATCATGATATTCTTTTGATGAAGCTTGAACATTATGGAATTAGAGGAGCTGCTCAAAAGTGGTTTAAATCGTATCTTTCAGACAGGAAGCAGTATGTCTCAATAAATGGATCTAATTCCAGTTATCTCAATGTTACCTGTGGGGTTCCACAGGGCTCTGTTCTTGGTCCTCTCCTTTTCTTAATTTACATTAATGATTTACCCCTTGCATCATCAAAACTAGCCTTCTACCTGTTTGCTGATGATACTAACATCTATTATGAAGCCGAAAGTCTTACTAAGCTGCAGAGTGTAGTTAACAAAGAATTGAAAAAAGTGAAAATGTGGCTTGATGTCAACAAGCTGTCACTCAATATTGATAAAACCAATTTCGTAATTTTTAAGTCTCCTCAACATTGCTCTCCTGAAACTACCACTATTAGAATTGGAAACCTTCCTGTGAAGCAGACTTGTTATGTCAAATTTCTTGGTGTTCTTTTAGATGAAAATCTGTCATGGAAGTATCACTTAAATGAGTTGTCTAAAAAATTGGCTAGAACGTGTGGTATGTTTTTCAAAGTAAGACACTTCTTACCCATAAATGTTTTGATCTGTCTTTTCAATTCTTTGTTTTCACCTTTCCTGCAGTATGGAATCTTAGTTTGGGGTCTCACCTATGAGACTTACATCAATCCAGTGTTCTTGTTGCAGAAAAGGGTTGTTAGAGCAATTTCATTTGTACATTTTACTGCACCTTCTTCACCTATCTTTTCTGACTTAAAGATTTTAAAACTGCATGACCTCTTCCAGTTGAAACTGCTTAGTTTTGTCTATGATTGTGTGAATAGGACTTCCCCTTCTTGTTTTCATTCTTTCTTTGACTTAGTTGAATCTGTTCATCGATATGGTACACGGCAAGTCACTAAAAAGGATATTTTCCTAACCCAGAAAAATACCCTGCAGTATGGTATTAGGTCAGTACGCTTCTTTGGAGCTAAATGCTGGAATGATATTCCTGTGGATATAAAAAGATCCCCCTCTGCTAATATTTTTTGACAAAAACTCAAAGCCTTCCTCTTTCAAAACCACTACAAAAGTTGATAATAGAAATTTTGATTCAGAAAGTCACTATCTGCCCATAGTTTCTGTTTCCTTGAAGAAATCAAATTAATGTGAGAAATTTATGTTAGAAATTTGAAACAGGGGGTGCTCTCTCCTCGATTAGTTTAACTACTGAGAGAGCTCCTCCTTTAAGTAATTCCCTCCATACAATTTATCCTGTTCTTTGTTTTGTATTTATATATTGTATTAATTTTAAGTGTTGAATAGGTTTTGTGTGTGTAATATTGTACTGTAGGTATATATTAGTTGCTTATTTGTATATTTGTTTTAAATAAATTGTATGTAGAGGAATTTAAAATATGAAACTGAACTGAACTGATATGAATGTATATATAAAAAAGAAGTTTCAACCAAGACTATCATGTATGATGCCAAGCCGTTTGGTTATTAGACTTTGAATAACGAAACCTTGCGTTGTTATTTTTGTGTTGCCGTTGTTTTCAAATAATGAAAGACCTTTTCGCTGAACTACTACAGAGATAAATTGCATGAACATCTCACGATCAGAACCTCTATTTCGGGATTAGAATCCCTGTTCAATACTTACCATGGCTTTGTTGGTTGCAACCTATGCTATCATTGGATTATTCAGAATTTGCGTTTCATTTGACGCTCAACGGTCATAGAAAAGACCAAGAGATACATAGACTTAACGATGATCATTCGAAGTGAATATTGTAACAGTTCTTACAAAACGTTTTGAGGAGAGAGTTGTAAGCTGAGCGTCGCAAACATTGACTCAACTAATTTAACAAATTATGGACCGGATCCACCATAATGATGTTAAAGAGACAATACCAGTGGTGAGCAACAAGGGCAGATTTTGTTTTGAACCAATCAGAACGTTTGTCTACATCTGGCCGATTAACCAATCACACTACGCAATCTAACGTCACGTGACGCACTGTGATTTCACGCAAAATTGGAAGCTGTGGGGATAAATACCAAAATACCCTCTCCTCAAAACGTGTGGCGTGCAAGTGGATTTTAGACTAATCATAAATATTTTTCGATTTTCTGAGCGAATACAAGCTCTTCTAAGCTTCTGTCACTTAAATTTTTGATATTCAACTTTGATCGAGAGAAATTTGGGTTTGAAAATCACCTTAAAATTACGAAAATGACTAGCGCTCTAGGTTCAGCAGAAAGATATTTCCTTGACCGACTCTTCAGGCTGATGCAAAAAGACAAAGAATATTGGTTCGTAGACGACTCCATACATATCTGCATGAAATTTTTGGTGCTGAACAATGATCAAAGGGACAGTATCTCTCACGACACTGAGAGGGTTATCTGAAGCACTACAGTCATACGAAGAGCCAAATTCCTGAAGTGAACTCAACAAGAAACCCTTACCAATAATGTCACAAACAAAATGTTAAGTCACAAAGTACTCACAAATTATTCAGTTTCTATGATGATCCAAAACTGGATAAATCCAAAATTTAATAGGCTGCATGTGCACAAACGAATTTAGCAAGAATGCATTGATTATTTCCACAAGTTTGAACAGCAAAATCTTGAACGCGCCACAGTGGCGATGAAATGTCTACTCCACTCACATTCTGATCTGTAACAGCTTAAAACTGGTTATTATGTCTGAAAAATAGCATTTTTTGCACAAATAAGTCAGTCTCTTGTCCTTAGATAATTCTTTTTTGGTTGATTGAGAGAAAGTCGGGAAATAGACAACAGCATGGATTTTGATGATTGGTTCAGGTCAAGTGAAGGGAAAGAGAATAAATGAGTTGCACATTTCAGTTGACCTGACCCCTTCATCAAAATCCATGCTGTTGTCTATTTTCCAACTTTCCTTCAAGCAACTGAAAAAGAATTATCTAAGGACAAGAAATCGACTTGTTTGTGCAGAAAAGTCCTATTTTTCAGACATAACCAGTTTTGAGCCATAACAGATGAGAATGTGAGTGCAGTGGACATTTCATCGCCGCTGTGGCGCGTTCAAGATTTTGCTGCTCAAACTTGTGGAAATAATCAAATTCATTCTTGCTACGTTCATTTGTTCACATACAGTCTATCGAATCTTGGACTTATCCAGTTTTGGATCATCATAGAAACTGAAGAATTTGTGAGTATCTTGGGACTCGACATTTTGTTTGTGCGTGTTTGTGACATTATTGGTAGCGGTTTCTTGTTGAGTTTACTTCAGGAATTTGGCTCTTCGTATGACTGTAGTGCTTCAGATAACCCTTCTTAGTGTCGTAAGAGATACTGCCCCTTTTGATGATTGTTCAGCACCAAAAATTTCATACAGATATTTATGGAGTCGTCTACGAACCAATATTCTTTGCCTTTTTGCATAAGCCTGAAGAGTCGGTCAAGGAAATATCTTTCTGCTGGACCTAGAGCGCTGGTCATTACCGTAATTTTAAGGCATTTTTCAAACTCAAATTTCTCTCGATCAAAGTTGAATATCAAAAATGTAAGTGACAGAAGTTTAGAAGAGCTTGTATTCTCTCAGAAAATCGAAAAATATTTATAATTGGTCTAAAATCCACTTGCACGCCACACGTTTTGGGAGAGGGTATTTCGGTATTTATCCCCACAGCTTCCAATTTTGCGTGAAATCACAGTGCGTCACGTGACGTTAGATTGCGTAGTGTGATTGGTTAATCGACCAGATGTAAACAAACGTTCTGATTCGTTCAAAACAAAATCTGCCCTCGTTGTGGTGAGCTGAGATGTCATCGTTGAGTACTATTTCTAGAAGATGGGACTTCTCATTTGAAGAGGGGGAGCATGTGAGAGACTGCGTAAATATTTCTTTTATTATTGTTTCAATTGTTACTAGGCTAAAGCATCCCATCCGAAAACGCCCGAATACCACTGCCAAGGACTCTGTACCAGACCTCTCTAGGTTAGCACGAGGCCGCGTCCTGTGTGATTAGGCCGGCTCGTTTTGTGTTGTGATTAGGCAAACACAGGCCATTGTTAGGAATCGCTGTACACATTGATGATAAGCAAGTTATGGATGATAATGGATGCGAAAAACATTACTTTATTGAATCACCTCTCCAGTATTTTGGTTCAGCATGCAACAAAAGCAGCAAACCAACGATGAAGCAAAGAAACCAGAAGCATCCACTCGACAAGCAGTCAACAGTAGCAGCCAGCAACAGTTGTCATCATCAGCCACGGAGGGGGAGCATTTGCAGGGGAATTTTTCAACACAAACTACAATGGTATGTTCAAAATCAGATTTCAAAGGAGCAACAGCATTGAGAACAATTCCAGTTATTTTGAAGAATGGCTGTCGAAGATTGAAAGTGAGCGCATTTCTGGATGTTGCAAGCACTCAAACATATGTGAATAAAGATGTTGCACATTGATTTGAAGCACATCGATTTTCCAGACACAGGCTTGAGACCTATTGTGGATTTGCTGATTGGTATTGACTACCTTGACCTGCACTGTTCTTGCACAGGAGCCAGAGGATAAGAGGGAGAGCCCATTGCCAGACGAACACCATTGGGATGGACATGCATAGGATAGCATAGCGGACAAATCTTTTCTTTGTCCAAAGCTCCCGTGGGGTTCTTCGCCACGCTCTGATCAGATCAAATTTTCTCCCAAAACTGACCAATCAGGTGTCGTCGTTGTGTCTACTTCCGCGTTTTGCGGCCAAGTTTAGGCCTTTTTTGACCGTTTTGACCACCATCCCAAAAAAAGCATTGCACACTCGGCTATGTCGATTTTCGTCAAAATTTAAACGGGAGAAGATTCTCCATACCTCGGACCATAAGTTTTTTCGGTATCACAATGCGATCGCTAAAATTAGCCGATTCGTTGGGTTTTGAATCTCATTACAATCATTTTTGCGTAACAAATCCTTCAAAACTTAGCAAAAAGCTAGCACAAACTGATAATTTTAAAGTCTATAAACCTACCTCAGCTGTTGTGAAGAGAAACATCCACTTCTCTACTACAATTCACTCCCAGTTTCACGACCAAATCGCTTCCATTTGCTATGCGCCTATTCGATAAACAGTGCCCCGATCCTTCTCCCAACTCCTGCAGTAGTTACAAGTCTGTAGGGAGTGGAAACCGGCAATTTCAACCAAAATTTCGGAAATTTATGGATTACTTCTTTCATAAGGGCACAAGAGATGATAGTGTCGTGTTACAGGAGAGCGGGTCCCATATGAAATAGAAATGAAGTGGGAGCTGTGCTTGAACGGAAGAAATGTACATGCTGTTTTCATCACGAAAAACTATTTATAAGTTTAAATACTATTTTTCAAAGCTTCTCAAAATAAATTTCATGATTTGTGCTGGCATTATAGAAGATATCTTTAGTCCTGCAGTCCGTAATAAGAAATCATCCCGGGGCAGTAGAACAAGAAAGCATCATCAGAGAAAACATAGATATCTTTGTTACGTTCTGTAAGCTCATAGAGGTACACATGTATTTTCGAGATACTGAAACTTTGATCCAGTATTGAAAGCTTCTCAGAATTCTTGTTATTACTATCATCTGAGGAGAGAGAGAGCGAGAGAGAGAGTTTCTTAAGGGTTTCCCACAAGTTCCTTCAGAATTCCATTGACAAGATGCTCCTCAGATTTCCATTGGTATTGATGGGGGATCTCGTGGATCGGGATCACATTAGAAACTTAGAGTAAAAGAAATAGGCAAAAAATGAAACGATTTTGTTCTGTAAACAAAGTTTCATAGGAAACTGCCTGTAAGAAACTCTGTCATGAGACTCAAAAGGTTAAGTGATGTCCAAACACTGGAGGTGCCTCGAAAACAGTTCACGGCTGGGCACAAGAGGTGAAATGTAAATTTCTTCCCTTTGCTGCTATTGGTAATAAGATTGAACACAGCTTCTTTTCATTTCTATTTCTCGTATTTTTCATTTTATCATTGTTTAAAACACACGAGATCCTTTCAGCAAATTAATATCCTATTAACAATATTTCTTTAAAATAATATGAGAAAAGAAAAAAGAATTGGAATATTGCTGCTCTACCAAGGGGTCGTGTTTGGGTCCTGTGGAAGGTTCAAAAGATAATCTCTAAGACCTGTTCTAAAACGAGCGATTGAGTCTATTTCTCGAATGTTGTCAGGGATATCATTCCAGTTTGTGACACCAGAGAAGTAGAAACTTCGCTTTGCATATTCTAACCTAACTTTAGGAATTTGCCGATCTCCATGGTTTCTGGTTCTATACTCTGAAATCATGGATCTTTCAGTGAACTTATGGCGAAGATTTTCGGGACAGAGGTCATGCAAGATTTTACATGTCATCACTCCTTGGTCAAAGGAGATCAATGACTTTACAGAGAGCCATTTGCAAGTCCATCCGTCCTTATACTTGGCATTCGCTATTAGCTTCTTTTCCCTTGTCTGTAATCGTTGCAATTGGGATAGTTTGGTGTTGGAAAGAGTACTCCAAACGATGTTGCCATAGCGAAGATGGCTTTCAAAGAGAGCTTTGTAAACTTGATCAAGTTTCCTTTGCGGAAGGATGTTTTTCAGCTTTCTTAAGGAGCTCAAGCCCCCTTTCAGCTTGTTTTTGATAGCTTTGTACTGTTCTTTCCAATTAAGGCTTTCGTCGATGTTGATCCCTAGGTATTTTGTCTTGTCAACCCTTTTGATAACTTCATTATTGAGGACAAGATCTGGCAAATCATTACCTATCTTATTTAGTTGTCGCCTCTGGCCTATAACCATGTATTCACTTTTGCTGGCATTCAAGCTAAGTTTATTAATCCTCATCCAATTCGATACATTTTCCAGCTCTTTTTTCAAATCTGTTAGAAGTTCATTCAGGTTTTCTGATGCGATATTCACACATGTATCATCAGCATACCGGGTGTCCCAGAAAAAACGCAACAGATTTGAAATATTCTAACACAAGCTGTTTAAAACTAAAGCTTTAATAATTATTTTTCTCGAAATTTGCAATAATTAGATTAAATTTTGAGATATTTTTCAGAATTTTAGGTGACCTAGTTGCAGAGTTATAAATTGACAAGCTCAAAATTTGCTGTCATGGCAAAACCAGACCTCCCACAACTAGTTCAAAGCATAATGCAAAATTACAAGCGTGGCATTGTCTAAAACTTTACAGGATTACAGACAAGCACATAATTTGATCAGGAAACTGTGACAAAGGAGATCCCTTAATGATTTACGAGTTATCTAGTTTTGAGGGAGCACTCAGTGCTCGTTTCCAATTGAGAGCACAACTGTAAGAATGGCCTAGTCATATTAGAAAAAGCAACTTCGTCATGACTGAAATCTTCATACAAGTATCTTATCTGCTCCATGTTCAATTAACTTTTGTGTTTGAGCGCTTGTTAGCAATCTTCGGTAATTGCTAACACCTGTCATTTTTTATAATTTGACAATTTAATCAACTATTGCAAATGCAGCAGCTCTGGCTTTGACCTGGAAGCAATTTTGAACTTTTCTGATTTTTATCTTTACAACCAAGACACCAAAAATACTGGAAAATATATCAAAATTTATTCTAATAGTTGTAGATTTCAATAAAAATAATTGTTTGCTAATTAGTATGAAACAGCTTTCATTAGAATTATTCAAATCTGTTGCGTTTTTTCTGGGACACCCGGTACATATTTGGGATTGTGCTTTTTAGACAATGCTCAAAATCATTAATGTATAGTATGAAGAGTAAGGGTCCCAAACTCGAGCCCTGCGGAATACCACACTCAATGCTGCTTTTGCTGGAAGTGTATCCGTCAAAATAACAGAACTGCTTCCTATTGGTCAGATAAGAAGTGAACCAGCTGTGGGAAGCACCTTCAGCACCATACTCTCGCAACTTCGACAATAGGATTTTATGGTCAACGGTATCGAATGCTTTCTTGAGATCAAGGAATATACTCAAGTTTATTTTCCCCTCATCAGAGTTCTTGAACCACGGGTCTATAACATTCAATAGACATGTCAGTGTACTGTGTAGTTTTTGGAACGCAAACTGGTTTAAACAAATCCTTTTTTGTTCCTTTAGAAACTCCATTAGTTTGTCGTGTACAATCTTTTCTAAAATTCTTGACGCAACTGATAGCACTGAAATAGGCCGGTAGTTGTTTACATCTGTTTTCGTGCCCGCCTTATGAATAGGTGTTACTCTGGCTAATTTCCAGATCCGGGGGAAAATACCCCGTTCTAAAGATGCATTGTATATCAGCGTCAGTGGTTTCGAAACTAAGTTTATGGCATCTTTCAGTATTTTGACGGGGATTCTGTCAGCACCAGGAGACTTCGAGTTATCCAGAGCTTTTATAGCACGTTCTACATACCCTACATTTACTGGCTGTAGCTTGAATTTGGTTCCTCCGGTTTTATCTCCAAGGTACTTAAGAGGGTCATCGGAAGGCTGAGTTTCTATTTTCTCTGCTAACTTAGGTCCAACCGTTGTAAAATGTTTGTTGAAAGCTTCTGAAATTTGTGAAGCTGATTTTAGTTCTGTGCCTTCAAAAATGATGTTTTGAGTTACAGTGTGATTTGAGTCCTTATGTAAAACCTTATTTATTGTTTTCCACATAGCTTTCGGATTGTTTTGGGTTTCATCAATAAGATTATAGTAGTATTCCTGTACCCTGGCACGTAGTTCAGAAGTGACTTTATTCCGTAACTTCTTATAGTCTGACCAATAGGAAGCATCTTTCTCGGACCTCTTTTTTGCTAGATCACCTTCCTTCATCAGGTTTTTTATTTCTACAGTAATCCAAGGAGCGTGATGGCTTGTTATTTTTCTGCGCTTTAATAGTGCATGCACCTCCAGAAGAGATGAGGTAACACTATTAAAGACCGAAGCCATGAGATCAGGGTCGCCATTAGTTGGGGCAAGCATCTCGTTCCAGTCAATGGCTGACAACACGTCCAGGAATAGCTGCTTATCATAGTTTCTAAGGCTACGTGTTTCGACTATTTTCACTTGCTTATCTAAAAGTCGCTTTGCATTTAGTTTCCTAACTGCAAAGATAAGGTAATGATCGACCATTCCTAATTTTAGCACGCTCGCTCTCAAAATGCAATTTGGGCGATTGGTTGCAAAGTGATCAATAAGAGTCTTAGAAGTGTGTGTAGACGTACCCGCTACACTGAAAGACCACGATGGACAGACGTCACTGTCTTTTCTTGTGCTCGTCTTATGCAAGAAGTATGGGCTGTGAAAATATATGCAACGTTTTGGTTAAAATTGTCAGCTTCCACTCCTTCAGACTTGCAAATATGGCAAGAGTTGGGAGAAGGATCGGGGCACTGTTTATCGAAAAGGCGCATAGCAAATGAAAGCGATTTGCTCGTGAAACTGCGAGTGAATTGTAGTAGAGAAGTGGATATTTCTCTTCACAACAGCTGAGGTAGGTTTATAGACTTCAAATTATCAGTTTGTGCTAGCTTTTTGCTAAGTTTTGAAGGATTTGTTACGCAAAAATGACTGCAATGAGATTCAAAACCCCACGAATCGGCTAATTTTAGCGATCGCATTGTGATACCGAAAAAACTTATGGTCCGAGGTATGGAGAATCTTCTCCCGTTGAAATTTTGACGAAAATCGACATAGCCGAGTGTGCAATGCTTCTTTGGGGATGGTGGTCAAAACGGTCAAAAATGGCCTAAACTTGGCCGCAAAACGCGGAAGTAAACAAAACGACGGCACCTGATTGGTCAGTTTTAGGAGAAAATGTGATCTGATCAGAGCGTGGCGAAGAACCCCACGGGAGCTTTGGACAAAAGAAAAGATTTGTCCGCTATGCTGCATAGGATGCCCAGAAGGCAAGAGCATTACTGATGCTCATACTAATTTCAGCATGACGACTCTGTTCACAACAAGCAGATGTGATGTCGGTGAAATCAACTCAACAATGAAGAAGTTTTGGGATATTGATTCTGCTGCAACGTTCACTCAGACAACGGTGGTAGATGGTGATGAGAAAGCTGCACTGCAGAGGGCTGAGAATTCTTACAGATTCATTGATGATCGATATGAAGTTGGCGTACCATGGAAAGAAGATTGTCATGGAATGGTGCACAATCACAAAATGGCAATGAAAATGACTTCAGAACACCGAGAAACGTTTTTTCAAGAACCAGATGTGATGAAGGCATATGATGAAGTCATTGATCAATATTTGGACAAAGGATAAATACGAAAAGTTCCAGTCTCTGAGAAGCAACATGACCTCAAGTGGTTTCTTCCTCATTTCGCCATCTTGAACCCCAAAAAACCAACCACCATGATCAGAATAGTCTTCGATCTATCAGCAAGGTATGAAGGGACATCCTTGAATGATATGATATATTCAGGCCCAAAGCTCCAACGTGAATTTTTTGATGTTTTGCTGCGCTTCAGATTTCATCCCATTGCTATAGTCTGTGACATTGCTGAGATGTATTTGGGAATTCAGATTCCGGAAGATGACCGTGCGTATCATCGATTTCTTTGGAGAGGATGTGACCAGAGCAGATATCCAGAAGAGTTTTTGATAGAGCAGAAGATAAAATGATACAAAATGAAAAATTAATGATAAGAAAAATAAATGATAAAAATAATAGGAAAAATAAGAGAGGGCAATGCCAACCCCTCCCCCCCCAAGAGCCCACAACTAATGATGGTCACTGTGGTGTGAAATATTATTCTGCAACTGTTGGCCAGTGTCAGTGTGTTGTTGTTTATCAAGAGGTTATAGTAAGTATGTAGCTATCTAGGTATTATTGAAATTAAGATGCAAATCCTCAGCCAATGTCCTGTCACCACAAGGTCCTCTAAGCGGCTTCAGGAGTCCAAACCGAGCCTATGTCCCAAGTGCATATCTCGGTCCCCCAGAGTCATCAAGAGGCCCTTTCACATTTCGGGGCAATTAAATCGGACTGTTTTTTGTGGTGCAGGTGCCCCAGCAGACCAGCGTCCTGGTCCACCAATGCATCTGGTATTGTTATTATTTAGTGTTGGTAGGTTTTGCTACATAGTCTGATTATCAGGTGAATTTAGATCTGACCAGTACATCTTTGATATTTTTGTGTCTCCTTAAAGCAACAAAAGGTTGCTTGGTCCATATTTGCTTAAGTATGTTATCATTTTCAATTGATATTTTAATATTTTACCTATTTCTATTGATGTGTTGTCATATGGGATGACAAAAGGGAGATTTTTAAATGTCTGTGTTGTTTGTCTGTTGTTGTCCAATAGTAGATCTGATTGTGAGTATTGCCTGATTTTATTGAATTGTGTTTTTATTTCAGAGAGGCTGTAGCCCCTCCTAATTAGATTGTCTCTCAGTGTTTCCAGTTGTTCTTCAAGTTTTTCATTGTTGGTGATTATTCTCCTGTATCGCAGGGCTTGGCTATAAATGACCCCCTTCTTGCAGCTTTTGGGATGAAAGGAGCTATTGTGAAGCAATGTGCATATATCTTGTTTTTTAACAAACAGGGTACTTTCCAATGTACCTTCCCTGTTGAAGTATATGGTAGTATCCAGGAAATTAATTTCATGCCATGAGTGTTCTGCTGTGAACTTAATCGTTGGGAAACATTGATTGCAATTATCTAAGAAACTGAGGAGGGATTCCTCCCCATGTGTCCACACCAAAAATATGTCATCTGTGAATCTTTTCCAAACCAGTGGTGTTTTTTTGTTCTGGAGCAGTGGTTAGAATCTGACTCTCACAGTTGTGCATGAAATGTTGGCAAAATTGGGTGCAAAGGGGGTTCCCATTGATGTACCGTGGACTTGTAAGTAGCGCCTGTTGTCAAATTCAAAATAGTTATGTTTCAGAATGAATGTGAACATTTGTTGTAGATCATGTATTGGTAGGGGCAGTGCTTCCTTGTAGAAATCCTTCATATCATCCAGGCAACATTGTATACCCAGATCATGTAGAATATTGGTGCATAGAGATTTGACATCCATAGTCACCAAAATATTGCCTGGTTTTATTTGTGTCTTCAGACTCAGGACAGTTTGCAAAAAATGGTTTGTGTCCTTGATAGAAGAGGGTATCCCTTTGACAATTGGTTTTAGGTAAAAATCAAGGTACTGTGACAAGGCCACAGTTGGTGACTGGCAGCCAGAAATTATTGGTCTACCAGGGCAGCCATCTGTGTGTATTTTTGGTAACAGATAGAATGTGAGAATTTATGGAATAAATTTGGGTTAACAGCAAGGCATGATGGGTGTCCCCATAATCCTTTGGACCTGACCGCGTGGTGCAGCTTTCATGTGCTTGGCAGCCTTGAGCAACCATAGTCATCAATTTGGCAAATTCAGATTAGTTTTATCAGGAATTTTCAGAGGAAATGGATTCAACAAACAGTAGTAAAGAAAAGAGAAAACCCATTATTGTCTTATAAAGAATGTTATGGCTGAAAAATGCAGATTTACTTGACGGAGAGAGAGTGGTACTCAACGAAGCGAAGTGTACAAAGGTAGGCCGATCAATGCCGAAGTTGGAGCAAGAAGAGTTTTCTCTTGATTCCTAAGCGGCCCTTATGGATAAACAGGTAAATTATCCGCAAACCAGGGTATTATCAAATTAAACAAGTTTTGCAGCCAAATGAACATTTGTTTCATCTGCGGATCAACATGCAAACCTTACTAGTTCATCACTAAGCGAAAGAGAAGATGAAATGCAGATTGAAATAGAGTCGGAAAAGCAGATCAACATCTTCAGAGGGAAAGGGCAAGATAATGCAAGTATCTATCAACATTTTAGAGAATTAGCTGGTTGTCAAATTTTGGGTAAGAGCACAAGAATGTTACGGAACTGATCAAAAGGCCACGGTCAAGTTTAGCTGGATTGGATTGATAGATTACTGGCCATATGTGTCTGGAGGATGCGCTCATACTCAGCTTGACAGTTACATAGGGAGCGATTTTGGAATTCATGGCCTTGCAGGGCCCACACATGAAATGTATGGTAAAGATCATTAAATGAACAGCAAATGAATGGGCAAGTATCACGATAGTGGGACTTGGATTCCATAATCAGATAGGAACTGGTTTGCTCCAGGCAGGAGACAATCAATCAGCAAGCACATTTCAGAACCTGGCTCTTGGTCTGATTAACAAAATCAACAACTGTTGTTCTCATTGTGGTCAGTTGGTGCTGCATACATCCTGGCAAAAGATCTAATAGTTTGATTAAGCTCTAAGGTCCTTCAGTAAGGGCCACCTGATAGTTTGATTGAAGCCTAAGGTCCTTTAGTAAGGACCACCTGATAGTTTGATTATATCCTAAGGTACGTGGTTTATGCGGTCCCACAATGCTTGATTGAGTGCATGAAGTAGTCTCAAAGGTTACCTTGGTCTTTTCATGGTACCTCAGGTATTGGGATTAAAGCTAAGGCTGTTGACAAGCGCATTCAAATTAATAGTACCCACAGGTATTAGGCTCCCCCTATAGGCAGGTAATATCATGGGGCCCTTAGGTCCAGCCTGGGGGTTTAGGGCTTCTTTGGGGAAATTTGGCGGTTTTGCCATGCTCCCACATACCAGCATGGCCCCATCTCCCCCTTACCACAGGAGAGATTGTACCCCTGGACATTTAAAAGCATATGTATATGAAATTACCACATATTATTTGATTGACATGCGACCCCAAATACTGCCAAACGCATGCTGCAATTTCTGTGTTATATTATCCTGTCTTCTGGCCCAGAATGCCGCGGGATGTTAAGTGAGAATTTATGGAATAAATTTGGGTTAACAGCAAGGCATGATGGGTGTCCCCATAATCCCTTGGGCCTGACCGCGTGGTGCAGCTTTCATGTGCTTGGCAGCCTTGAGCAACCATAGTCATCAATTTGGCAAATTCAGATTAGTTTTCCTCCCACCCTCCCTGCATGTGGTTTGGTGTTGCAGTATTTTCAATATATACTGCAGGTTTTATTACTTTGCCTCCTCTTATCAGTCTTTAAACGGCTAGAAAAAAGTGAAATCTTTCACATGGCTCTTCAGTGACAGCAAAGTAGTGGGGCTCATTTGCACACCAGCCCAGCTAATAGAGCCGATGGTTTCCAGTTGTAGTTCTACTGTAGATGCCAAGAGGCTTGTTATGATACAGCTTATGAAAGTTGGACAGTAGACCCAAGCTCAGCAACGCACATATAGCATCAAGGTAAAATCTTGATAGCATGACAGTTAGTCCCAAATTGAATGAGCTACCCAGCACATCTCACAAGCCATGAATTTGTTGGTCCTTTGGTCATTGTTGTAGTATTAACGTTGATTAATTGAATTTAGTTGTATTTGTAGGAAGTAGAATTCAAGGTTCCGCTGGGTCCAATCTCATGGCATATGGTTCTCACTATGCAAGTTGGTCTTAAACACACAACAACCCAGCAATGTAATAGTGAAACAAAAAAGGAATTCTTTCAGACAGCAACTCTTAATAGCATGTGGATTGGTCTTGAACAGCCGAAACATCCTTGGCTGTGGTAGTAGTTGTAAACTGAGAGGGTTTGTGCAGCCTCCTTGTAGTTAATTTAAGTATTAATTAATGAAATTCATAGTTGGGTAGGGCCACAGCCCACTGCATCTGGTTATCAGCATGCGAGTTAATCTTAATCATACAGCATCCCAGCAATGTACATAGGCATGAAAAGAGGAGAAAATTCGTTCACACATAAATGCAATAATGGCATATGAATTGATCTCATTAGCACAGCAGCCATAGGATAGTTGTTGTAGTGGCTGTAGATTCCTAAGGGTTTGTGTCACTTAGCCTCCCTTGTCGTTCAATTTCAGTTGCTCGGTAACAGGGGGCCCACCAGCACAGCCACTCATTAGTTGCATACAAGTTGCTCTGCTCACATATAGATACAGTACCCTGCTAACAGAACATTTCTGGTTGTTTTGGTCTGTGTTATAGTATTAGAGGTTGATCTTAATGTAGTTATGTTGGTATAGTAATAAAAACAAAAAGGGTATCTTGGGCTAACCTACATCCGTCACATCAACAGCATGGTCTCCACTGAACAGCAACCAAGAAATTTAATAATGAGCTACAATAGGGGAATGGAGCTCATTCAAACAGCATCACATTAATAGCATATTAATTGGTCTCATTTGCACAAAGATAGTCCCATAGGTTAAAGAGTAAGGGTAAATACCAGGGGACTGGTTGTAATTAGCCTCCTTTATAGTTCATGGAACTTGTAGCAGAATCTGGGCCAGATAGCAATCAACTCATTTGTAGGGTAAAAGTTGGTCTCAAGTCTCTCACAACCCAGCACATAAAACAACCCACCTTAAGGAATAGGTCTTGCTGCTGGGAAGCCAAGTAACATGAGGGGTTTATCAAAATTTAGTTTTATTGGTAGTTTATTGTAATTTAGTTGTATTGGTAGTTAATGAAACGCAAAAGGGTCACTGGGCTCAAACAAATGCATCAATAGCATAAAGCGGGCCCCAGAAGTCATGGCAACTCAGTACGATTATAATGAGGCACAGGATTGCTAAAGCACACATGGTGTAAATCAGGGTAGGATAGCTGGCTC
The DNA here is from genome assembly GCA_964019985.1 of Aurelia sp. 4 Dawson et al 2005. Taxonomy (NCBI): domain Eukaryota; kingdom Metazoa; phylum Cnidaria; class Scyphozoa; order Semaeostomeae; family Ulmaridae; genus Aurelia; species Aurelia sp. 4 Dawson et al 2005. The sequence continues at coordinate 26,800,468 of OZ026492.1, read as the reverse complement.
AATTGCATCTGCAACCCAGCTCATATTATGTAAATCAGAGCCTAATAGCTGACCCAACAGGAAACAGCTCAATTCATATATGTAGTGCTCCTTAAGGCGGAAAAGCTATCTCAGCTGCAAGGCCACTGGAGCTCATGCTATGCAATTTAGGTCAAAACAACTGGCTCAACTGAAAAAGCAACCATACTCATATAATAATAATAATAATAATAATAATAATAATAATAATAATAATAATAATAATAATAATAATAATAATAATAATAATAATAATAATAATAATAATAATAATAATAATAATGGAAACTTTTTATTCCCTACAAATACTACTCTACATGATGACACCCATCACTCTCAGTTAGGCATGATGGGGAAATTTACAAGTTCTAATTAAAAAGTTCCTTAAAATAAGTTGAAAAGTATAAAGCTAATACGTCCGAAATATAATATTTGTCCACATCTTGATAGAAAAGAATTTAAAATGCTAACAGTTCTGGACTTGACCACTCACTGTCTCTTTTACAAAATATGTAGTATGTACAACGTATGCAGATTGTTATTATTTTCTTTTCCAGATAAAGTTGCTCTTGCTTACTTATTGATAAATTATTCAACATATTCATAAACGCTTTGTGTCCGTTAATGCCGATTGTTCCTATTGCTCCCATTGATAGATTGATGTATTCCACACGCAAGTATGAGGATGAAAGGTCTTTCAGGAGATTTTCGTAGCGCTGCTTTTTATGAGCCTCGTTATTTCCAATGTTTGTTTCGAAACCAACAGACAGTTCGAGAACATATAATACACCGTCATTGATCACAAGGAGATCTGGGCGCTTTCTGTTTCCAGTGATAACAGCTGATGATCTGAAGCCTGGAATGTCATCAGCATAGACTTTAATATTCCTTATTCCTGTTAAGAAGTTGCCAATCGTCAAGAGGACAGAGTTGTGACGCCAAGTATATCTTTTCCCCTCAAGCATGGATTTGCAACCAGAGACGACGTGAAGAAGGGATTGTGGAAGTTGGCAGAAGTAACACAACTCGTTTTCGACTCTGCCCCAAAATTTCATATTTTTCTTTGTAGGCAAGCTATTATTCAGGTAACGTACAGAGAAGTTGAAGATGTTCTTCGGTAGAAGTTTCTGTGCATCACTCCAAATGCTTGTTATTTTATTTGTAGTGTGCTCAAGAATAGCCTTCAGTATAAGGCCTTGTGATGACAATTCGTGTGTGATCCTGTGGACTTTCTTCATTCTATTTTCTTTGATTACCTCTTTCCCATTAGCGTATCTGTCATATTGCACATTTTTATCACGGCTAGTTACTTTATGTAGTGATTGTATGTCTCCATTCGGGGACTTCTTTAAACAGTTCCTAAGCGAAACTTGGCACTGGGAAAATTTCGTTGACGGGTCAATAATTCCTAGCCCGCATTTTTCTTTCGTAAGACTAATTATGTCCAATGTTCCGCTGATCGGTATCTCAAGCCATAATCTAATGTACCTATGTGCTAGCGAGTCCAGATTTTGTTTGACCCAAGTGATGTCTAAATCGGCAATTGTTAGGTCCCAAGACACTTTAGACATGAAATACGTCGAATAGAGAAGAATCTTGTTCTTCGGATGAAGTGGTAGCCTACTTATTGCTTCCAGCAGCTGATTGGCTGTCTCCAATAACTTTTTCTTATGCTCTTCATTGTCCATTTTAAAGTTAAAACTTCTACCAAGGTAAGTGAATGAGTCAGTAGATAAAACAGGAGGGATTCGCTGGCTTGAGACAAACACCTTTGGGCTAACTTGACTGCAATTTGTATTGACTTTCATCATACCGAATGCTTTACATTTGTCTGGCCTCGCTTCCATATTTGCCCAAGAGCAGAAAGCTGTGAAACAGTTTAGAAGGATCTGATTTTCATATTCTTGGCCGGTTACTACGCATGCGTCGTCCGCAAATTGGAGCCAATTTCTGGGCCTTAAGAATGCATCGTGTTTATATCCTAATTGCGAGTAATCTTCTTTTCGTATAAGTTGAATGAAAATGTTAAATATCATGTTGAACGTAAGAGGGCTTAAACAATCACCCTGAAGGACACCTTTAGTCACTGGGATAAATGGTGTTGCATACCATGTGGTAATGACTGACGTTTTGAAATCTGTGTACAGATCCTTTATTAGGTTTTGGATCTCAGCTGGAACATGATGGAATCTGAGTGTTTCTTGGATGAGATTGTGATGGACCTCTCCGAAGGCATTTCGAAGATCGAGGAGTGTAATAAACAGAGATCGTTGCTTTAATCTAGCTTGGTTGATAAGAAAAGCCATTTGCGCTGTATGTTCATACGTTCCCGAAATTTTTGGTATGAATCCTTTTTGAATGTTATGTTCAAGATATCTGTTTTTGAGAAGGAAGTCAAACATCCTGTTACGAATTAGGGATGTAAACACTTTCAGGGGTTAATAATAATAATAATAATAATAATAATAATAATAATAATAATAATAATAATAATACAAAATTTGTATAGCGCCCCCATACAAATGTACTCAGCAGCGCTTAACAATTTACGATTCCTAGTTATGTCCGTTTGAAACCTACAACCTAAAACCTAAAATCTAATATCTAATATCTAAATCAAAATGTTACATGTTCATATAAAATGTCATCAGAATACTATTCAACAAGAATAAAAAGAAATAAGTAAAAACAATCCAAATTGTCATTTTCCATATGCCACCTTGAAATAGTGTGATTTGAGGAGCTTTTTGAAAGATTCAACATTGTTGCTTTTCTTTACATATTCTGGTAGTGCATTCCATACTGTTGGTGCCGCATACGTAAACGCTCTGCTTCCAAAGGTTTTTGTGTTTGTTTTTGGTACTTTCAACATAGATTTGTTGAAGGACCTCAGCTGTCTTGAACTTTTGTATGGTACAAGGAGGTCCGCTAGATACTGTGGAGCTAGTCCATTCAAACATTTGTAGGTAAGAAGGGCAATCTTGTATTCTATTCTTGATGAAACAGGTAGCCAATGCAACGATTCAAGAATAGGTTTGACATGATCAAACTTTTTGGCTCCTGTTACGACACGCGCAGCACAGTTTTGTATCTTTTGTAACTTGTTTAGCAAATTCTTTGTGCATCCATACATCAATGAATTGCAGTAATCAATAGTAGATGACACAAAGGAATGAACTAGTTGCTCTGCAGCTTCTTGTGATAAATAATGTCTTATTTGCCTTATACGCTTCAGCTCGAAAAATGCTCTTTTGCTGATGTTGTTTACTTGTTTTTCCAAATTCATGTTACTGTCAAAAATAACTCCTAAATTCCGGGCGTTATTAGATTTATTGACATCTGCAGATCCAACTTTAACTGACAACTCTGGTACTTTAGCTAGTTGTTGTTTGCTTCCTATTATCAATAGCTCAGTTTTGTCATCATTTAGTTTCAATTTATGGCTGAGCATCCATGCTCGAATATCTTGAATACAGTCTTCTATTTCTCTAACTGCTTTATTTTCTGCCTCTGGGTCAGATGGGTTGAAACTAAGATACAGTTGTGTATCATCTGCATATCCTGCTATGCTTGGTGCATGCCTCTCGATAATGTCATAAAGAGAACTTAAATAACCTAGAAAAACAACTGGACCTGCACAACTGCCTTGAGGCACCCCATATTTTAACCTATAGATCTCTGATAAGGTATCCTTTATAATAATTCTCTGTTCTCTGTCTCTCAGATAAGAAAAAAACCATGATCGAACTGTCCCTGAGATATTAAATCTTTGTTGAAAAATCACAGACAATATTTCCAGGTCAACTGTGTCGAATGCCGCACTCAGATCAAGTAAAACCAGTATAGTGACCTGCTGCCGGTCCATGCTGTTCATAATATCCGAGTAAACTTTAACTAACAATGTTTCAGTACTGTGGTATTCTTTGTAAGCCGAGTTTTGAGTAGAATACAGGCCATTTTGTTGCAGATGTTGCACAAACTGAGGTAATGCTGACTTCTCTATTATTTTTGCAACAAATGGAAGATTACTGACTGGACGATAATTCTTGGAGATCAAATCTAAATCTAGCTTTTTCAACAAGGGAATCACAAGTGCACACTTCCAGCAATCTGGAAAGCTCCCAGTCAACAATGATTATGAATTCAGGGCAAAAAAAATGCTCACTCAATTGCAAAAGCAACCCAGCTCATATGGTGTATCTCAGGTCAGAGCAGCTACTTCAATTGAAAAAAAGCCACTCACTTCCTTAAAGTTGAAAAAGAGATAAATGACATTGTAGGTTGGGCAGCAATGCAAGGAAACAAACTGGTAGTTGTAGGGGATTTAAATCTAAACAGGCTACAGCCAGAGAGTACAGAGGGGAAAATACTTGTTGGATTAGAAGAGGTACATGGTTTGCAATGTATGATCAAAAGACCAACCAGAGTGACTGACAGAACACAAACATTGATAGATGTAATTCTCACAAACATCCCAGATAACTTCAAGCTAAGTGGGGAGTTTGATCCTGGTCTAAGTGATCATTACATGACTTTTGGTCTGATGAACACACGTATCAAACAGCATAAAAGAAGAGTAATAACATTCCGTAGTAAAAAGAATTTGAACCATGAAGAACTCAAGAAGGATATTGAAGCGATGCCCTGGCAGGTGATGGAAACATTCGACTCCGTTGAAGATAAATGCCATTTTTGGCATAAACTAGTAGGCCCAATCATTGACAAACATCTGCCAGTCAAAAGGATGAGAGTAAGAGAGAAGGATGTACCCTATATGACTCTGGAATGGAAAAAAGCAATCAGAAAAAAGAGAAGGTATGCAAAGCAATATGCAAGGGAAAAGAATGAAGAAAATAAAGAACTTAGAAATAAATGGAGGAACAGCGCAACCCGAGAAAGGCGGTTAGCTATAAAGGCATATTGGGAAAAATTATCGGAAGAGCTGAAAAGCAAACCAAGAGAATTCTTCAATGCGTTTAGACCATTTATACAGACTAAGACAAAGGCTTCTGGTACGGGAGCTATTAGGCTGAAAATAAACAATGACATAATAAGTGACCAGAAGGTAGTCTCTAACCACTTAGTGAACTATTTTGCAGAAATGGGTCATATAGACAAAATACAAAGGGGAGAAATGCAGTCTCTTGGTGCTCATCCAAGTGTAATTGCAATAAAGGAAAATGTAAATGTCAGCTGTGAATTCAACTTCTCCCTCGTGTCCCAACAAAGTGTAAAAGAGGCTCTGTCATTGCTAGACCCGAAGAAAGCCACCGGATGCGATGGAATAACGTCTGAATTTTTAAAAATGAATGCCGAGCAACTAGCTCCATCTCTATCATCACTATATAACTCATGTATCACTCAAGGAAAATGGCCCAGCGAGTGGAAAAAGGGCGAATGGGCACCAGTTCACAAGAAAGCAGACAAGGATCTCGATGAAAACTACAGGCCAATAACAGTTCTCAATGCAGTTGACAAGGTATTTGAAAAAGAACTCAGCAAGCAAGTTACAGATTCATTAGACAGCAAACTAAGCCCATGTTTAACTGCATACAAGAAACATAACAGCACAGAAACTACGCTGCTGAGGCTTATCGAGGATTGGAAATTAGCCTTTGACAAAGGAGAGATAACAGCAATACTCTCGACAGACATGAGCAAAGCCTTCGATTCCATGGTTCCCAGTCTTCTGCTCAAAAAGCTTGAATCATATGGCCTATCCAAAGGCTCCCTGAGACTGATAGCTTCGTATTTTGAAGAACGACAGAACAGGGTAAAACTGGGGAGCATAAGAAGCGAATGGAAAGAAACAACGAGGGGATGTCCACAGGGATCAGCTTTTGGTCCCATGATGTGGAATTTTTTTCAAAACGACCTAGTCTTTAACATAAAGCACTGTCAGATAAGCATGTATGCTGATGATCATCAGATATATTACTCCGGTGAGAACGGCAATGAAGTGGAGTTACGTTTAAACAAAGACATTAAGATGGCTTCAAAATGGTATAAAGAAAATCACCTGAAAGCAAACAAAGACAAATACCAAGCAATCGTTCTTCAAAATAAAAAGAAAAGCAATGTAGAGATAAAAGTTATGGCTGATGAATGTAACGAAGCCGAGCAAACGAGGTGTCTCAAGCTGCTTGGAGTTGAGGTTGACGATGAGCTAACATTTAGCACTCACATCGGCAATTTATGCAAGAGAGTTAGCCAGAGAATTGGAGTAATTTCCAGATTCCGTAACATAATGCCCACCAATGCAAAACTAACAATATACAAAACAGCAGTTCTCTCTCACCTGACATACTGCAGCACAGTCTGGCATTTCTGTAAAGTAGCAGACAAAAGAAAGATAGAGAGACTCCAAGAAAAAGCTCTAAGAGTTGTTTATTGTGATAAATCCACACCATATGCACAACTCCTAATTAAAGCGAATCTGCCATCTCTCGAGAATAGACGATTGCAGGACATTGCCATACTAATGTACAAAGTTAAAAACGGTTCTGCTCCGCAGCCTATAAAAGATATGTTCACAATAAAAGAAACTCATTACGAATTAAGAAACAATAATTTCATTATTCCAAAATTTTGTACAGTTAAATATGGAAAAAACTCAATAAGGTACTTTGGACCATATTTGTGGAGTAGACTAGAGAAAAAATTGAAGGAGTCGCCAACAATGAACCATTTTAAAAGAAATATTAGAGGAATGGACATAGAAACTCTTTTGGACCGTAGACTGTAATTTAATTGTACATAAGATTTTGATGTAGATTTTCAGTAAGTTTTTTTTAAGTTTTTCAGCAATTCTAACTGTACTTAAACTTTATCAACTTTTCCGTTGTGTCCCCAATTAGCTTGTAAGCTAAATATTTTAGACACATTAATAAAGCTTTTGATTGATTGATTGATTGATTGATTGATTGATTGATTGATTGATTGATTGAGCTCATATGATATATCTCAGGCCAGAAAATCTGGCTCAATTGCAAAACGCTACCCAGAGTAAGCTGCCTCAGCTGCAGAAAGCCACTCATCTCACATTATGTATCTCAGGTCATAGAAGCTGGCTCAATTGCAAAGCAACTCAGCGCATATGATGTATCTCAGGACAAACAAGCTGGCTCAATTGCATAAGCAACCCAGCTCCATAGTATGTCTTTCAGGCCAGCAAAGCTGGCTCAGGTACAAAAGCTACTCAGCTCATATGATGTATCTTAGATTAAGACAAGCTGGCTCAATTGCATAAGCAACCCAGCTCTATAGTACATATTTCAGGTCAGCAAAGCTAGCTCAGTTACAAAAGCTACTCAGCTCATATGATGGATCTCAGATCAAGACAAGCTGGCTCAATTGCATAAACAACCCAGCTCCATAGTATGTATTTCAGATCCGCAAAGCTAGCTCAGTTCCAAAAGCTACTCAGCTCATATGATGTATCTCAGATTAAGACAAGCTGGCTCAATTACACAAGCAACCCAGCTCCATAGTACATATTTCAGGCCAGCAAAGCTGGCTCAGTTACAAGAAGCTACTCAGCTCATATGATGTATCTCAGATCAAGACAAGCTGGCTCAATTGCATAAGCAACCCAGCTCCATAGTACATATTTCAGGTAAGCAAAGCTGGCTCAGTTACAAGAAGCTACTCAGCTCATATGATGTATCTCAGATCAAGACAAGCTGGCTCAATTGCATAAGCAACCCAGCTCCATAGTACATATTTCAAGTCAGCAAAGCTGGCTCAGATACAAGAAGCTACTCAGCTCATATGATGTATCTCAGATCAAGACAAGCTGGCTCAATTGTATAAGCAACCCAGCTCCATAGTACATATTTCAGGTAAGCAAAGCTGGCTCAGTTACAAGAAGCTACTCAGCTCATATGATGTATCTCAGATCAAGGCAAGCTGGCTCAATTGCATGAGCAACCCAGCTCCATAGTATGTATCTCAGGTCGGCAAGGCAGGCTCCATAGTAGGTATCTCAGGTCGGCAAAGCTGGCTCAATTGCACAAGCAACCCAGCTCCATAGTATGTACCTCAGGTCAGAAAAGCCGGCTCCACAGTAGGTATCTCAGGTCGGAAAAGCTGGCTCAATTGCATAAGCAACCCAGCTCCATAGTATCTGCCTCAGATCGGAAAAGCGGGCTCCATAGTAGGTACGTTAGGTCGGAAAAGCTGGCTCAATTGCATAAGTAACCCAGCTCCATAGTATCTGCCTCAGATCGGAAAAGCGGGCTCCATAGTAGGTACGTTAGGTCGGAAAAGCTGGCTCAATTGCATAAGCAACCCAGCTCCATAGTAGGTATCTCAGGTCTGACACGCTGGATCAAGTGCACAAGCAACCCAGCTCCATAGTATGGATCTCAGGTCGGAAAAGTGGGCTCCATAGTAGGCATCCCAGGTCGAAAAGTTGGATCAATTGCCTAAGCAACCCAGCTCCATAGTATGTACCTCAGATCGGAAAAGCGGGCTCCATATTAGGTACGTTACGTCGAAAAAGCTAGCTCAATTGCATAAGCAACCCGGCTCCATAGTATGGATCTCAGGTCGGAAAAGTGGGCTCCATAGTAGGCATCCCAGGTCGAAAAGTTGGATCAATTGCATAAGCAACCCAGCTCTATAGTATGTACCTCAGGTTGGAAAAGTGAGCTCCATAGTAGGTATCTCAGGTCGGAAAAGCTGGCTCAATTGCAAAAGCAACCCAGCTCCATAGTATGTATCTTAGGTTGGAAAAGCGAGCTCCATTGTAGGTATCTTAGGTCGGAAAAGCTGGCTCAATTGCATAAGCAACCCAGCTCCATAGATGTATCTCAGGTCAGAAAAGGGGGCTAGGTATCTCAGGTCGGAAAAGCTGGCTAAATTACATAGGCAGCCCAGCTGCATAGTATGTAGCTCAGGTCGGAAAAGCAGCTTCCATAGTAGGCATCTCAGGTCGGAAAAGCTGGCTCATTTGCATAAGCAACCCAACTCCACAGTATGTATCTCAGGTCAGAAAAGCTGGCTCAATTGCCAAAGCAACCCAGCCCAATAGCACGTATTACAGGTAAAAAAAACTGGCTCTTATACCAAAAAGATCCCAGCTCTAAAGTGTGTAACCCAGGTGAGCAAAGCTGGTTCAAATTTGTAGTTAGCAACCCAGGTCAGATTATGAAATCAAGGCAGAAACACTCGCTCAATTTAACATTCCCAGCAACCCATCCTCATGAGATGGAGTGTGCACGATATATACAATATCCGCGATATACATAGATGTGTGCACAGATTGTGACATAATATAGAAGAAGAATCCTGCATCCTTATAACGTCTGTCTGAGTATTATAACAATCACTAGCTTAGTTTCAAAGCAAAAGGGCGGACTACTGATAGTTTGCATTGCAGTTATCAGCACAGATCGAGAAGATCGAACCAAAACTGGTTCCTCAACATCGCAGAAGGATAGTTGCTCGAGAATGAAGCAGAGGATAGAGCTTCAAGAGGCAGGTGCGCTGACATAACAAATTCCACAAGCCCAGATAAATACAAGAAAAGAAAGCACAGACACAAGAGCAGTGAAAAAACCGGGAACAGGGAAGTACAGCAACAAGCCATCTTCAGACTGTCAAGGACACTACTTGAAAGTTAGACAATTAATTAGGACTGGGTCATATGTCCCCTAGTTAGGCGGTTTTGCCATGCTCCCAAATACCAGCATAGCCCCATCTCCCCCTTACCACAGGAGAGATTGTACCCCTGGACATTTAAAAGCATATGTATATGAAATTACCACATATTATTTGATTGACATGCGACCCCAAATACTGCCAAACACATACTGCAATTTCTGTGTTGTATTATCCTGTCTTCTGGCCCAGAATGCCGCGGGATGTTAAGCTGGCGTTTTGACGTTAGCAGGTGGCGCAAGGAATGAGTAACAATCCTCATCAATGTGCCCCTTAGATAGCAAATTTGACAAAAATTTCTCTATTTCCATTGCTAGGGTGGATGTTTTATCCTCAGTCTGCTCCTCATAGCAACTGGTATCTCCAAGTTGTTTGTTAGCCTCTTCAATATAGGATTTTCTGGGCCAAAGGACAATTTTACCCCCTTTGTCAGCAGGCTTAATGATCATTTCTTTTCTCTCTTTCAAGTTTGTAAGGTTTTGGTCTCAGCTGGGCTGAGGTTAGTAATGTTTTATTTTGGTTGGTGAAGGTGAAGGTGAAGTTGCGTCTTTCAGCGCCAAGCGCTGCGATCGCAGAAATAGAGCAGACCTAATCGAGTCCGCGACCCCTTGTCATGACGCTCAAGTGGTGGGGCTCTACCGGGGCTCGAACCCACTCCGCCTGATTATTCTGGCTGCAATGTCAGAGGATTACACCACGGCGCCACAACACCTTCAACACCACGGCGTAACAACACCTGGTTGTTTATACAGTTTGATCCGGTCTTTGCTGACATTTTGAAAATATGTCTTCAAGGATTTTTGTTGGTAGTTAGGTGGTTCCCAGTTCGACACCAACTTGAATTTGTTTGGTTGTGTATCAGTCTTATTATTACTAGGTCTTACGAAGAAATGGTAGTGTAAGAGCATGCGTCCCTTGAATTTTAGAAATGCTTTGAAGATCTCATCCTTTGTAACCGCGTCAGGTGAATATACAAAGGTGAGACCCTTGTTGAGGACATTCATTTCGGAATCGCTCAGGGGAAAATTCCCCATTTTTTGTATATTGTCAATTGGCCTGGTGTTGGCAATTTGCCTGTGTAAATATTTCTTGACTGAATTTTTGTGTTTCTTGTTTTCCTTCCTTAGTTTTCTGCTTTGCCCTAATATCTTGCGCAGGGTCGGAATATTAGGCGCATTATCGAGTGCAGCTAAAATAAAGGACGCACAATGTAAGTGTGAGAAGTTTGCAACATGCTTAGAAAAATTTATACAGTAACAGAAAAAATGTAAAAGTAAAGGTGTAGTTCGTAGTCCAGTGTTTTTTCAATGTTTCGTTCTTTGCTTTCGTTCACGGGATCTGCCCCTGGAGGGGCTTCTTCTCCTCCTTGCAGTGTCGTTAATGTTAGTTCTGTTTTTGTTTCTGTTCTTTTATCGTTTCATTTCTCTTGCGTTATTAAACGCCTGTTCTCTGGCACGTTGCAGGGTGTCTTGTACCAGTGTGTTGTTGTAAATTTCGTTTGCCTCATGCACAAGGGCGTTGATTTTCTTAAGGTCGTTTGTGGCTAGGTGCTGGAAGTTTTTCGCGTGGATCCGGCATATTATTTCCTTGAAGTTTCTTGTTGCCACCTCCAGTTCGTCTACCAATCTTCTCGTAAGGCCGGTCTGTGGGTCTTCTTTGAAGTTGAAGCTGGTGACGGAGGGGAATGGGCCGGCTGTGGCAAACCCTTCAAAAATTCTTGCTCTTGACTGGTAGTATGAGTGAGACCGCCAGTAGCCCAACTGCTCGATAATAAATCCAGGTACCAACGATCTGACAAACAGAGAGGGGGTAAACACCATCGAAAACCTTAAAATGATCATAGAAGAAACAAAGCAAGTATCTCCAGACACCACTGTGGTTCTTTCTTCTGTTGTGATAAGGAGAGACCAGCAGGCCTTGGAAAAGAAGGTGAGTGTCCCTAACTTGAATAAAGAGATCAAAGAGCTTGCCAAGGAAATGGAAATTGCAGTGATTGACAATGCTAACTTAGATGTATCATGTCTAAGCAGGAAAAAACTCCATTTAAATGAAAAAGGGAACTCTTATTTAGCTTCTAATTTTCTAAATTTTAACACAAACTTTGAATTACTGTACCATTAAGCCTGGAGTGTGATTTAAATAAAGACTCACTTCAACAGGGTAAAGACTTAGATAGCATTAATGTCCAAATGGAGCAATCTGAAACATCTGAATTGCCAGAGCTGTCTCCAGATGAGGCTGACTGTTTTAATGATTTAAAACATCTCCATCTCAAATTTCCAAAAAAACATCACTGTGGCGTAGATCAATATCAACTCTGTAAGGAATAAATTTGATAACTTTTCGAGTTTGATCAGTGATAAAGTTGACGTTTTGATAATTGTTGAAACAAAGATTGACTCATCATTCCCAACGAGTCAATTCACGATAAATGGCTTTAAAATCCATACAGATTAGATGTATCTGGAAACAGCGGTGGAATTTTAGTTTATATCAGAGACAGCCTCATTTCAAGACAGCTGGATGTCCTTCGTACACATCCAGACATTTAGGTTGTACCATTTGAGCTAAATGTTAGGAAGCAAAAATGGTTGATGCTGGCTATTTATAGGCTGCCAAAGCAAAACTCGCAACTTTTTGTTGAGGAGATATCTCAGTTGATTGATAGATATTCTAGATTTGACAATGTAATGGTCCTTGGAGACTTTAACCTAGAACCAGATGATAAAGATTTGTCATCATTGGTTCAAGAGCATAGTCTTTATAACCTGATCAAACACCCAACATGCTTTAAGTCTTCCAATGGCCGTTGCATTGATCTAATACTTACAAATTGTAAACATTCTTTCATGCATTCCAAGTCATTCGAGACTGGTTTTAGTGACCATCATCACATGATCTATACGATCATGAAAACAACATTTAACAAGGTTCCTCCAAAAAAGATGGTGTATAGAGACTACAAGAAATGGTCCCAGTCTAAATTTGAAAGAGAGCTCAGTGAAAAGCTTATTTCTAACCACCCTTCTCAATACATGGATTTTGAACAAATCTTCCTTGAAACACTGGAAGCCAATGCCCCCACTAAAACAAAGATATTAAGGGCAATAACAAGCCACACATGAATAAAACATTAAGAAAAGCCATAATGTTGAGAAAAAATTTGAAAATATTGCAAATAAAACTAAACGTGAGCAAGATATAAGAAAATTCAAGGACCAAAGAAACCTTGTAGTAAAACTAAATATAAAGGCAAAAAGGGAATATTTTAAATCAATCCAGTTCAAATCGATAGAAAACGATAAACAGTTCTGGAAGACTGTAAAGCCTTTGTTTACAAATAAGAATCCTATGAGTGAAAAGATAACATTAATCGATGATGGTAAGATCGTCTCGGATGACGTGGAAATTGCTGAATGCTTTAACACATATTTTACGAACATTACGAATTCCTTTGAAATTGACCCAATTTTCAAGGTGGTTCCTGATCAATTACCTACTGAGCAAATGGTTATGAGAACATTAGACAAATATAAAGATCATAAAAGTATTTGTATTATAAAGGAACATTTTACATCAGGCGATAGCAATTTTCAATTTTCTCATGTAAATCCAACTGAGGTGATGAGGCAGATAGAGTTACTTGACAAGAGTAAATCAAATAGTGGGAGTATCCCAACCTCCCAGTTGAAGGACACAAAAGAAATTGTCCGTACCTTACTGACTGCATCAACTCTACAATTTTTGATTGTAATTTTCCAGATGAACTGAAGAAAGCTGATGTCTCTCCTATATTCAAAGAGCTTGACCCAACATTGAACTCAAATTTCAGACCTATTAGTGTTTTACCATCTACCTCTAAAATTTATGAAAGAATCCTAAAAGAGCAGATGTCCCATTATTTCAAAGATAAATTGAGAGACATCCTTTGCGGGTTCAGGGAGGGATATAGCACACAACATGCCCTAATTAGGGTGATTGAAAAGTGGAGAAAATGCCTAGACAATTCAGGTATTGTAGGAACCATCCTGATGGACTTGTCTAAGGCCTATGAATGTCTGCCTCATGACCTCCTGATAGCAAAGCTGGCGGCGTATGGATTTAGTATCAACAGTCTTTGCCTGATGTATGACTATCTAAATAACTGATATCAAAGGGTAAAGATTGGTTCAATCAGAAGTTCTCCATGCAAAATACATGTGGGGGTTCCGCAAGGGTCAGTATTAGGACCCATGCTATTCAACATCTTTATCAATGACTTGTTTCTCATTAGCCTGGAGTCTGAGATTTGCAAATTTGCAGATGATAACACTATTTTCTCCTGTGGAAATGAGTTACACGAAATAGCGACTGTTTTAGAAAATGATCTAAGCATACTTTTGGAATGGTTCACATGCAATGGCATGGTAGTAAACCCCAAGAAATTTCAGTTAATGTTTCTTGGTATGAAAAGAAAGCGAGGACTGCGCCTAAATATTCAGGGCAGTAAAATACTAGCAAAAGAGCATGTTAAACTTCTTGGGATTGAAATTGACAAACTAAAGTTCGACAAGCATGTGCAGACTCTGTGCCAAAAAGTCAACAAAAAGACTAGTGCTTTTTCTAGGCTAAATATGTATATTTCCAGAGAACAAGCATTATCAATTTGCAATGTGGTGATTCTGTCGAATTTCAATTATTGCCCTTTGATCTGGTTATTCTGCAATAAAGGTGCAAATAAGAAAATAGATCGCGCTCATAAGCGTGCACTAAAGATCCTCCACAATGACTATGGCTCTTCATTTCAGTCGTTACTCGCTCGCAGTAACAGCTTTACCATCCACGTAAAAAATCTGCAAAAATTGATGACGGAAATATACATGTCACTGAATAATATGAATCCATCGATTGTATGGGAATTTCATGAGAAGAAATATGTGGCCTATGACCTAAGGAAAAAGAATCTTAGCAAACTCCCAAAGGCAAAGACGACATCTCATGGAGTAGAATCTTTATCTTTCAGGGGCAGTTTCCTTTGGAATACCCTTGATGATAATGTAAAACAAGAACCGACACTCGCACGTTTCAAAAACAAGATAAGAAATTGGGCCGGAGAGCATTGCACCTGCAGAATATGCCGTTAACAATACAGGACATGGTACTAGTTTTTATTTAGATTTATGGTTTTTGCATTTGTGTAGGTTGGTCTAAATTAGTATTTATTAATACTATTCTCTGTAAACCAACGTTAAATAATGATTATATGATATGATATGATATGATATGATATGATATGATATGATATGATATGATATGATATGATATGATATGATATGATATGATATGATATGATATGATATGATATGATATGATATGATATGATATGATATGATATGATATGATATGATATATGAGTAGTCATAAAGATCTTCATCTACGTGATCTGGAAGATCATCCGACAGATCCGGCACTTGGTTCCCAGTCAGAAGTGGTTCCTTGGCGGGCTTTTGGTACGGCGCGATGGTCGTCTCGTCGTCTGATGTCGTTGGTGTTTCTGTTATTGGTCTGTTGAGTTCTTCCTCCGAAGTTGGTTCCTCCTGGTAGTCCATGAGGTTATTTTCTTCCGCGAGAAGTTCAGCCGCGGTTTGTACTCCCGCTTTACGACAGCTGGGAAGTATTAGGTTGTTGTTCTTTGCGATTGGTCTTTTATCAGTGTCTAGATAAAAGTTGTAAATTTGTGTAAATAAACGAGATATGAAAGAATAAAATAGAAAATGCATGGGGTAGGTAAACAGGCAGTTATGTAAGAGAAGCATGGGCTTCAGTGGGGTAAACAAAAACCGGAAGAGCCTGTAAAAGATACCAATAAGGTCAAAAGCGACAGGGCAAAGCCATGTTGGCGCGTAAACCGCATGAAAGGTCAAGGTATCTAGAACAGAATAACAGATGTTGGTGGAAGATACCAGGACATATCAAACGAGAAACAGGTCCAGGATACAAGAAATTCAGTCGAGTGGTATTTGGTATAACAAGCTCACCGTTTCAAGTACAGTTTGTGATTCAAAAGCATGCTCAGTTGCACAGATCAGAATATCCGATGGCTTCAGAAATTGCACTCAAGTCAACCTACATGGGTGACAGCATAGATTCAGTGCAAGATGAAGAAAAGGGAATCCAACTTTGTCATCAGCTTGCAGCTCTATGGAACAAGGCTGGTATGCGTGCATGCACGCAAGTGGCTCTCTAACTCACCAGAAGTACTCTCTGCAATCCCAGTAGAAGATAGAGCATCTGAAGTTGACTTGGACAGTGGAGAGCTTCCAACTGTAAAGATACGTGGGATTCTTTGGCAAGCAAAGGAGGACATTTTCAGTTTTCATTCAAATCCACCTGAAGAAAATCAAATCTTAACGAAAAGATCATTTCTCAGCAAATCGTGTTGATGAGATTCAAAATATCACAAGCCCTGAGCAATGGAGATATATTTCCACAAGAGATAATCCTGCTGATCTCTTGACAAGAGGGATGGCAGCATCTGCGTTGGCCTGCAGTGATCAATGGTGGAAAGGACCAGAATTATTGCAAATGGATGAAGAAGAATGGCATCAGAATCAATTTGAGATGTCAAAAGTTGCAGTAACAGAACATAAGAAGTCTGATCGCTCAAATGTGAAGTCTGCAGAAGAAAATCCCGAAGAGAATCAATCATTGTTTGCTGATGAAGTAAGGACAAAGGAATCTACGATTGGTGAGCCAGTGGAGAATAAATTGATGAAAGCAGGTAAAGAGAATTCTTGGTATTTGGATTAGTCTCATTTTCAAGCTTGCTTTGACTTACAAGGCTTGGAGCATGGGTTTGCTGTTTCTTGCACAACTGTCGAACATCGGAAGAACAAAGAATTCAAGGAAAATAGACGCATAAAGAGATCGGAGATGCAGGAATTCACATCGTCAAAGAAGTGCAGCAAGATGAATTTGCAACTGAATACCAGCAACTATTGAAAGGAAAGAAAATGAAGAGGGACAGCAAATTGGTTGTTCTAAAGCCACGTATCGATGAAGATGGACTTCTACGGTGTAATGGAAGATTGAGGTATGCTGACATCCTGCCATATGATGCAAGACATCCTATCATTCTACCAAGAAAGAACTGGGTTACAAAGCTGATCGTAAAATTCTATGATGAAAAGGATCATCATGCTGGTGGAACAAATCAGACACTGGCAGCTATCTCAACTCGTTTTTGGATAATTTCAGCAGGAGATAAGGGAATGGGAGAACGAATGCAACTGGTGTAAAGGACAAAAAGCAAGAGCATGCAATCAGATCATGGCACCCCTACCAAGCATTAGATCTGCAATATCATTACGAGTCTTTGAAAGAGTAGCTGTGGATTATGGGGGACCATTCATCACCATCCAAGGGAGAGGTAAGCCAAGACGAGCGATATCTATGTCTCTTCACATGCCTGGCTACCAGAGCAGTACACTTGGAAATGGCATTTGCCCTGGATACTTATTCATTCTTGAATGCCTTTTATCGAATGGTGAGTCGTCGTGGAAAGCCTGAAGAAGTCGTTTCTGATAATGGTGGCAATTTCTTTGCAGCTGGCAAGGAGTTATAAGAGCTCGTTAGAAGACTGGACCAGAATCGCATCATCAAGAGTGCTGAAAATCGTAGTATCAAATGGCATTTCAACCCTCCTTTGTAACTTCATTTTGGAGAAGCTCATGAAATTATGATGAAGGCAGCAAAACGTGCGTTGAAAGCAAACCTGACAGATGCAAACTTATCCGATAAAAAGTTGATGAGTGCTATCACAAGAGCAGAATCATTGCTGAATTCATGACCACTGACATACCAGACAGCAAATGTGGATGATGATGTGCCTTTGACCCCAAATCACTTTCTCCTTGGCCAAATGGGAGGCAGTTTTGCGCCAGAGACAGTGGACCAGACGACGTTCAGTCCAAGGAAACGATGGCGACGTGTCCAAGAATTAGTAAAGCACTTTTGGCAACGTTGGCTTAAAGAACGGCTACCAGGTCTAAACCCAACGACAAAATAGCACAAAAAGAAGAGAAATTTAAAGGTAGGAGATATTGTTATTGTTATCTCGCCTGATAATCCCAGAGCTCATCGGCCCCTTGCAAATGTTATCCAGGTATGTCCTGGAAAAGATGGAAAAATGAGAGTGGCGCAAGTACAAATGGGACAAAAGTTATTAAGAGATCAGTGAACAAACTATGCCTTTTGGAAAATTTTTGAATGGCTGCTGGTGACATTATCATGGTAGATGTGTACTTTGACATGGTATTAAAGACACCACACGATGAAGAGTATCAATTGACATGCGTAGCTGTCAAGGAGGGGGAGGCAAATATGAGCTACAGTGAATTTTCTACCTGCTAGTTATGAACAATACTTGTTTTTCCTAAAAGTTGTTTGTGCGTTTCGAAAACAATAGTTGTTAACGCAAAGTTGTTTTTCATTACAGTTGTTTACGCAAAATCGGACAAAAGGTGTTTTTTCCATACTAGTTGTTTTGCGTTAGGACAGTTAGAAAGTGTTTATGATTCCTTCGAGGACATTATTGATTAATCCCATGCCTAATAGACAATAAAGTGAGTGACAATATTTCGTAGTTGTTTACGACGACGTCAGGATAGTATAGATAGGACTCATATTCGTAGTTTAGTAGTTTTTTTTAGCCGACGGGGTGATAGAATCGAAACTCCCGGACGGTCTTCCAAACAAGGGAGACTTGCGGGGCTGCATGGAGATAGCTCTGACTGCTTTTTTCTGTAATTTGAAAATTGGGTCAATGTAGGATGCATATGTTTGAAATAATAAGATGATATTGTAAGTATTGTAAGAAGGACAGAAATAAAGCATTGTACAGACAAATCAAAACATCTAATGGGAGTAAGTTCCCAGTTTTTAAAACCATCGACGTGTTCTGGCTAACTTTTTGAGAGTTCACTGAGATGGTATTTCCAGCTTAGATTTCCATCCATGAGGAGATCTAAGAACTTAACAAATTTAACCCTTTTTATATGTTTCTTCCCTATTTTGGATATCAGAACCAGGAGGAACATTGAAAAATGAAGAATGAAAGATGAGATAGTTTTCTTATTGATATTTAGTGATAATTTATTAGCATCAAGCTATTTATTTACTAATTTCACCTCTTTGTTTACAATCTTGTTCAAAGTATATAAATCTTTGCATTTATAGTAGATGTTTGTATCATCAGCAAAGAGGTAAAAAGGTAAGTTTCTTAGAAGAATTAGGTAGATCATTGATATAGCTGAGGAAAGGTAATGGACCCAGTGCAGAACCTTGTGGTACACCACAGGAAATTGAACGTAAGTTAGAGTTCATTCCATCAATATAAACATATTGCTTTCTATCAGATAGAGATAATCCAGTCATTTTCCGCGTCCAAACGTTTTTGTTATGTCCACTCACCCACACACTGAGCAAGGTGAGAAATGTTCAGTGTATGTTCAGTGCAAATTTCCAGTCGTTTGGCATGCGTGATTAATTAGTTGTTCGGACCTTGCTTTCGATGCCACCAGTTTTCATATCAATGCAGACTTTTTCTGTCAATTTCCTTCTGTTTGAAACACTGATAATGTTATTTATGCCTATGATTAAATGCAGAGGGATCTGGCTTAGATGATAAAGGTTGTTGAAAACAACCAATTTCTCTTTTACTATGCTTTGATTTAACCAGTGTTTTGCTTAAATTTTTCTTCATTTGCAATTTTTTGCAGCTGCACCACTTTGTTATATATATGAGGATGCCATGATGCTTTATTACGTCTTTCGAGAGCTCTATGTCAGGTAACTGTAAAACGTTTGATATACTTCTAATCTCTGTTACATTGAAATACGGGCTTAGAATATATGATTTGGGAGATTAAAACTGACAAGGCTTATATGGTAAAAATATATACCGAGAACGGCGACTGTTAAAGCTTTGCGAACGGCAACGGATATTCAATCAATTTTGGAATTGTAAATTTCTATAAGATTAAAGATAAAATGCTTTATCTTATGGGAAGGTTATCTAAGATTTCCTGGTATTGGTTACCAATTCCAGGACTCCTGGTATTGGTTACTAAGAGCCTTGAATGATCTGCACTATTTTCTGGTGTTCATGGACTGTAGGGTATTTGAGAAAGAGCATACTACATAGTTTTGTAAAATATCATATAGAGATAATTTTTTCCAGATTTATATTTCGGTTGTTTCAAAGGTTAGACATCGTCTTTCGCCACATTGCAAATGTCTTTTTGTAGCTGGGGGGGGGGCTGTCAGAGCTGCCAATAGGTTTTGTATCTGGGATCAAATTCTATGTGAAGATTAAACATAGGGAAGGAATGCAAAACGAAAGCGAGGCCATATTGGTTGACTGGTAAGCCCACTTCGGCTTTAAAAACCAGAAAAGTACGGCCTACTAACAAGTCGGCTACATTATGCTTTTCATGAGATGGTGAACGGTTGGAAGGAGTTGGAGAGGACGTCCTGGAAGCCACATAGGAATCTTGTTACTTGTTAGTCTATACGTGACGAAAGTAAAGTCGTCGCTGATTGGCTAATGTAGCGCGCCCTTAGTTACGTGGTAGCAACGCTTCTGAGCAATGTAAACAACTTACAAAATGGAGGCACAGCAGGTAATTAGTTTGTCTGGTTTGCTCAAATTTTTTCAGGAAGATCAAAATTCGATTCAAAAAGGTGAATTCAAATACAATTCAAACTTTGTTCTTGAAGTTAAGATAAATGGTTTTCAAATTTCGGCGACTGTAAGAGCTTCGATGAAGGACAAGTCATACAAGGTGGGCCTGAGCGTTGATGGAACCGGCTCGATCTTGACTGCGACATGTGAATGTCCTAGGGGCCAATGGATAAGCAGTCATATGGCAGCAGCATCTATATATGTGAACAAGAAGGGGCTTTCTAAAACTGACTTACCGAATTCGTGGATTGCAAGGGCTAAAACATCGGAGAAACAAAGAGGTACGAGAACAATGCAGCAGCTTTTTCCATCTACTAAACCCCTCTTCAAAGCAGTGCAAAGGTCAGTGACACAAGAAGATCGGAGCTTTTTTTATCGGAAGCTCAGCGATTTTAACGTTGATTGCCCTTTTGGTTGGATTTTAGCTCCAGAGGCACAGAAAGTTGAAGACCTGCACTCATTGAAGACCTGCTGCCAATATTCACAAGTGACAGGGGCCAATTTATTGAGAAAATAAGAGTTCTAAAGGAGCAGCAAAGTTGGGTTGCAGAAAATACCAAGGGGCAAAGGAAGAATTACATGTGGGGAATGTACCGCAAGTTGAGGCTAACAGCAAGCAATTTTGGGAGAGTTCTGAGTGCAATTGAGAGGAAAGAAAGGAGTGGAAGAGCTTACCCACCATCATTATTCAAAGCACTGAGAGGTGAATATAACTTGGAGAAAAAAGATCCTATCATATGGGGGCAGATGCATGAAAATGAGGCATGCGAAGAATACAAACTGAAAACAGGCAACAAAGTGGCAGAAACAGGGTTTCATTTGTTTCCTTGTGGATTTCTTGGTTGCAGTCCTGATGGAGTAGTTTTCCCAAGGAAGACCCTAGGATATATGGAGCTCTGGAAATCAAGTGCCCATGGAAGCATAGAGATGATACCATCCAAGAAATGCTTGCAAAAGAATGTGCCACTGATTCCCTGCGGAAAAAGTTTTTCCTCACAAAAGATTTCCAGTTGAAGCCTGCACATGATTACTGGCACCAAGTTCAGGCAGAAATGACCATGTTGGAAACAACATGGGCTCATTTTGTTGTGTGGACAACTAAGGATATTGCAATCATAAAAGTTGACAAAGATCTAAATTGGGAAATCAAAGATATTCCCAAATTATCACATTTTTATCTAAATGAACTTTTGCCATCATGCTACACAACAGAAGACTAAGCTTTTAATCAAATGTAATTACAAGTTGGTTTTATTGTACAATGTTCTTAGAAAAACTGCTGCCATCAAACCTTAAAATTTTTAGTGAGTGCACAATTAATTGAATTAAAGTGCAGCTAATGATGCATAAAATGGAGACAGATTGTCAAAATGCTGAAGGGCCAAGAGATTGTGATGATATCAAGCCCTGTTGAAAAATTTAACTTGAGAACATTCAGATTTAGACCCAGCTGAAGATTTTGATATGCCAAAACTAAACCCTATTTTAGGGTTCCCCTTGATTAAACCATGCTTATAGGGGAGATATACCTGTCAGTGAACATTAGGTGGTGACTCCCCTAAGGTGGAATTTTTCTTGTCAAAATTTTAGTTCATACAATTATGAAGTATTTTGCATCAAACATGATGAAAGGGATGCAAATTTGCATCCTTCATTCCAGCTTAGTTGCTTCAGGAAGAATGCCTATTCCAGGATGTATGATTCTTGAAGATGACTTTTCAAAGTGAATAAGAAACCTTCAAATCAAAAACGACTTTCATTTCAACTATGTTGCATTACACATCTCTTCTTTTATAAGAAACTTGGATAAGCACCTAGTACTAAGATTTTCCTAATTTCGCATGAAAATTTTAGCTTTTTAGTACTAAAACTTTCTTAACTTGTTCTTATCTTTTGGATGCATGTAATTTTCTGCTACTGCCATGTGTTTGCTTCTTGACAAGCAGCACAACTTTTGGCAAGGAGCAGGGTTCTTTTGGGCTCAAATATGAAATAATCATAGATATCACTCAAAAATAAAGGTTCAGAGCAATTTTCCCATGAATTTTCTTGGATTTTGGCTTTTGAATGTTTCTTACCCTTCTCTACCATAGTAGTAGAAATTGTTTCTTTAATTTTTGGTGGTCATAGTACTAGTTTCCTATAAACCAGTTTCTTATAAGAGAAAACAATGTGCATCCCCCAAAGTCAACGGGCATCTTCCAGCCTGAGAGCCTTCACTACTATTTACAATAATCTCAGCTGTTGTTATTTACAGTATATTTATGAATTTTTCTGTCAATTACATTTGGTGACTCTAAATTCAATGTTCTTTGTGATTCCTGTTCATGTAGCTACTCTCACACAATAAAAGAAATTAAAGTTAAGTTAGACTGTCTGAAGTGGCACAAAAATTGTAGGGTTCTGCATGCTTTCATTGTCATCAGGCTGACCATAATTGAAGACACCAGAAATAATTGGAGACTGCAAATTTACAAGTGCTGAGCAGGCTCGCACTAGCATAGTTGAGAAAGTTCTAAGGTTGGTTGAAATAGTGCCAATGATTTTATAATTTCTCAGACGCTCTATAGCCCTTTCAACGTGGATGCGAGATCTTGCAATCTTTCTTGAAAATATAGCCTCGGCTTTTGTAAATTGCTTCTTAGAGCTCAAGAAGGCTGGTAAATTTAACAAAACTCCTTGTGGTAGAATGTCGTGCAACAGGAATCCCTTGTCAGCTAAGATTAAATCACCAGCCTGAAATATAAATAAAAGATTGATGTTTCATACAACTGGAAATTGATTGAAGTTGACTTAAGTTAACACGCTGGGGGGTGTCTATCTTTTGCTACATTTTTTGTTTAGGTTCCCTAAAAGTTTCTACATCAACACCTAGCCTCAATGGATCTGAGTAAATTTCTATCACTTTATGTTTTGTGGGAGCTCTAAAGGGGTGAGTGCTATTGATTGATCGCAGGGGATCAAAACTTTCAAGAATCTTGGAAACCCCATCCTGAAAAGTCATTATGGTCAAAATTTCGGAATATTTTGATATTTTTTTTGGGGGGGGGAGTCGTCAGTATTTGCTCCTTCAAGACAGTTAGTAAAATTAGTAAAATTCATGGTTGGTGATGTTACATTTACAGCAGAATACAACCAAGTAAAACTATATGGAAACAATTCAAATTGACAGCATCCATTGAAATATTTTTTTAAGACTGAGTGCTTGCAACAATGAACTTCCTGCACCTACCTGTAATTGATTTAGAACTCCACATTGATCAGTTACCATCTTGTCACTTGTATTGCCAGGAAATCCTTCACTTACAAACGTTATTGACCCATTTGGAGCCACACCAATTAGAAACTTTCCTGTTAAGTTGTGCTTATAATTGCTGTAAGATGCTGCTGCAGCATTTAAGTCTCTTCTAGGTGTTGTTATCTTGAACTCTGTACAGTCAATTATTATCCTGCAGTTTGTAAAGTTTGCATAGGATTCTGGCAAACTTCCTCCATTCTTTGCCAAAGATGGTATGGTTTTCATCATACCATCATATAATATTTCATTCAGTGCATGCAAATATGTCATGAAGATGTTGTGAATAGTTGTTCGGCTTACATTGAATCGTTTTGCTAAATCGAAGAAAGGAACATCCAACTTTAACTTCATTAGACAAATTAACAACTGGTTTTTATCATTAATTTGTGTTACTTCGGAGCCACTCCAATAATTAAAAGGTCTAAACTTTCCAAACAACTCATCAAGAGCTAGAAATGCATCTTTTGTTAAGTTTGTGTAGCTCTTGATGTCCTGGTTTGAAAGATTTTCAAACACGAAGAGTTTCTTATCTAACATCTTGATCATTTGATCTCGAGAAGCAAGCTCCTTTCTCAGCTATTCTAATTTGACTTTGGTGTCATCGTTGTCATCGTGCATCGTGTATGGGCATTTGATCTTGTTCTGTTCCTTGCTGATGCTGATTGCTGTGCAGACTGTCACTTTCATATGACTCAGCATCGTTCTCGTTTGCTGTCATTACTTCTGCCTGTTGTGGCCTAATAGCTCTTGCCGCAGTATTAGTCTTTCTTTTCTTCACCACCTCTTCAAAATTACCACGTAAGTAACGGCTAGGAATCACCCCTCTTTTAAGCCTCTTCTTTTGAAATATTTCTGGTGTATCTTTCCTTGGATCTGTAAAATCCTGATCAGTAAAATGCTTGCTGCATACATACGAAGAGCCAGACGGCTTGAAATCTTCGCGTCGAATTCTTATCTTCCATGCCTTCGCTTGTTGCTGGTTCGACGGAAAACTGTGAAATGACAGGTCTTTGTGGTTTTCTGAGTCATTATTGCATCCATACACACAACAATACTTCGGCATAATTAAAGTTTAAGGGTGAAAATCAGTGCATGTAAAAGACACGTTTCCTAATCAAAGCTGCGAACTTGACTAGGCCATATGTAAACAATCCGTTGCTACCACGTAACTATGGCCGCAAAGAATTAGCCAATCAGCGGCGATCTCACTTTCGCTTCGTATACAAAGAAGAAATAACTGCAAAGTAAAGCACTTGTTCAAGGCCAACTCATTGCACTCGCACTTTTTTGAACGATGATACGACAAGGGACGCGAACATTTGTGAGCACGTCCGCTGAGTGTAGAAGTTGTGGGGCCGGCCAGTTCTCAGCTTTCAGGGGATTAGCCGACGGGGTTATTCTGGTATGAGTAGGATCGGGTTGGCAGGCTAGGGTATAGAAAATCAACAACAAAACAGCTGTCAGCACAAAAATCGACCTTCGGAATAATTGTCAAATGAATGACTTGAAAAATAACCTTGGCCCAACTTTTAGACCCAAAAAATAACTTGAGCATCCCCATCCTAAAAATACCAGAGCATTGTCCTTGGAGGAATGCAGTCATGCAGAGGGAGGGTGCCCATTCAAGAAAATACTGTCACAAAATATGACTTCTTTTCAATAATACTATGAAAATAACAAGTTGCCTTTCTGAAAGATGCACTTTCTTGTGACAACATATACTTTCAGAAATTTTAGTTGATAACTAAAACCAATGAAAAATTGAAAATGCCAACATGGTCCAGAGAAAAATGTGAAAATTTAGAATTGTTTGACTCTTGAAATCTAGAACACCCCATAAAAAAAGTTCAGCTTGCAACAAGCTTGCGCAAGCTTCAAAGTGGCATGATTTTGGCTTGAAAGAGCTTGAAATGAGTATGTTGACACAATTTTGGTCAGTTTGCATGTATGATTAGAGCTTGATCAAGCTTCACTATAATCACATGCTAAAGTCATTCTCAAACATACTAGAATCAAGCTTAATTGAGTTTGTCTTTTAAAAGATAAAGTTCAAAAGATACATGCTGCAAGCTAGCGCAAGCGATGCAAAATTCTTACTCAAATCAAGCTCTCAAACATACGCAAATCATACTTGAAACAAGTTAGTATCAAGCTTGAAGCATGCTCCAAACATACTCAATATTTTGCTAAGGGACCCACTCAAGAACCATCCCCTTGGGAAGCTGCATACAGTCTTCTCTCACAATTCGTTCTCATACAGACAAATTAATCACCCATTAACAGACAGATTAGATGTGATCACCCATCACAGTCAACCGAATGCAGCATATCATTGTTGCCGTCTACAATCAAAAAGATGGAAACCCTGAAAGCCACATAGATAGACAGTTTAATATGCGTGCCCCCATAACGCTGAGCACTAAAAATACTTTCATGAATGATTTCTAATTCAAATCCTGTACTCAAAATACTTTTAGGGAGGATTTCCTCCAAGTGAAGGATGTAGGTTCTCCCTTTCTTAGTTCATTTGCATTCACAGAAATAAAGGTAATCCTACAGGATAAAGTATTTTTATGTAAATAAATCAAATGGAATGAAAATTGGCTTGGTACCCTCTGGTTCTCAAATAGATGTTGTTTGATTTACAGACAAAACAAATTAAGTACAAAATATAATACTTAAAGTGTGCAGCTGTGCACTAAAGGCACTAAAGCTTCAACAAGAACAATTATATCAGTGTTTTGATTGAAATGATTGTTTTATGTCAAACAATCGTTTAAAATTAGCAGACAACGTTATTTTTGTTCATATCACATGATGTGATCATCAGTTGCTCCCCTTCAACAGCCTCTCTTCATCTCTCCGAAGTACAAAACAAGCCAGAAGTAGCCCAAGTGTTCAGTTCAAAACACAGCAATGCCTAGGCCCATAGGCCATTGTTTGTCAGAGAAATTACCGCCAGAAACGTAGTTTTTCAAAAACGAAAATAACACATTTTGCAAATTTTCCCGGATAATCACAGTACACTGCCATGTTAACCAACATGTTCGCTGCAAAATTAGGAAGTTTCTCCGTAGGGCCAGGAGTGAATTTGTTTTTACAACAATTTCCCCGGGGTTTGTTGAGGGTCTACAATTTCAGGCACAGAAATGTTTATCTCCTACTTTCCTACAAATATTCCGAACAGGAATGACATTATTAAATCCAGAAACAAAATCGAATTGATGGTCTTTCCACTGACTTCTCAAACTATTCTCAGCCTTTAATTCCAAAAACTGAAGGAGTAATGCTGATTTTATGAGGGAGTGGTACTGCTGTAGAAAATTCGAGATATCGCGACCTGAGCAAAGTAACGGGAATTCGCAAACATTTTGAAAATTTTCACAGATATCCTACCGTGTCCGCCATATTTATTGTATCCTGAAGTTTTATTCCACGAAGTTAGATCGTAGGGCCAAGACCAGTTTTGAAGTTATTTCACTTTGAATAAATCGGTGTTATTGGACAAAATTGCACCTTTTTGGTAGCAGCAACTGATGCATTTCCTAAAGCTTCTTTGATCCATCTTTGGAGATCTTCTAATTTGGCAGCTTCACCAACCTCCCACAAGGCTATTTTGATATGAATCAGGTGCAAATTTTGAAACGCAAGTACCAATCGGGTGCTAAGACCACAGACTGGCATCCGGCGGCTGTATTCCGGCCCGCCATATTTTTTCCTTTGCGAAGGGTTCGCTCCCAGCCTCGTTTTGCATTTCTTCTTTATGAAGATTTGCGCCTTTAAAGAACATGGAATCATGAACCAGTAAGCCATTATATCGAAAAGATGTACCCGAGCATAGCTTGCCTGTGTGCCTCTATATTTTGCTGGCATGGGAAATGTTTTCCTGCCTTGAACAATGAATGAGACATTACTTGACGACACCATCGTCAAGAGACTCCAACCAACGCCGCAGAATTGTTTATCTTCAAGTTTGGTGTTAGCTAATATGATGGATGATTTGATTTCTTTAGACTCTGTACGTGTAATAACGAGAATGCTAATAATTTTGATACTCATTACATTATTGCAACCCTGCAGCCTTTGCTAACAGTTGATCACTTTTGCGCGACTGACATTTGAGACGTCAGCACCGATGTATAATAGTAAGATCCATAGCTTTTAGATATATATTTACAAATTTATTTTCTGTTCAAATTAGAAAATTGTTGATCTTTCAGATATTTCTGTCGATTACATGCAATCTCTTCAGACAATCAGGTAAGCCATATTCAAAATTGTCATTCATTTCGCTGTGTTTTATTTGGCTGCTTCAACTTAACGGACAAGTCCGGGGTTGTTATAATTGTTGATCATTCAGGAGATTACATTGTTGTGAATGGTGTGTGGTAATTTTTTCAATTTTTTTCTCTTTTAATCTGCGAAACTACATATTTCAATTTGCTAAGAAGTGTGAAATGACGTCATTTTATATGACGTCACTTCACGTTGACCTGAACGAGGCTGCCAAATGTGTTGATATTATACCACCCACATTGCCATCCTCCTTATCGCGCCTTCGCACACTTGTACAAAATACAAAATGGCGACGATATTTGGCCTAACTTACTGAGATTCGTCATCGAATTTATCAAAGCTCGAGGCATCAAAACTTTGGAAGAACTCACAATTGGTGTTCAGCAGTTGGTAAGGTTGCTTTTTAACTATGATTTTATCAACCCTGGGCTTGCTCTTTAAAGTCCTATCTTTAATCATTAGATATACTCTTACTGCAGAGGTGTACCGGCTGCTATTTATTTTGCATTACTTCGGATCGCCCTTGCCGAAACTAATTGATTTATGCTGCTGAGCAACGTGCGAATTTTCAACCCTATCTGACCTGGGTGATTTGAAACACTCATTTCATTCATTCATTCATTCATACATTCATACATTCATTCATTCATTCATACATTCATTCATTCATTCATTCATTCATTCATTCATTTCATTTAACTTATTCATCCACGGTTACCCCGTCAATCGAAGACTGCTTTTCAGGGGGCCGTGCATAAAACCTAAAAAAATATTTATCGTTTAAAAACCCTATCCTAATTACAATAATTCATAAAATAAATAAATGAATAAATAGATAAATAAATAAATAAAAAGAAATAGCAAAATAAATCGTTTTTACAGCGTCTTTAAATGCTTTGAAAGAGGATGCCTGCTTGACTTCCAAGTCTATGTGGTTCCAGACTCTAGCACCACGATATGAGAAAGCTCGTTGACCATTGCACGTTTTCATTAGAGGGACTTGGATATCAGTTGCCGTGTTTCTCGGATTTTTCCTACTGCATGCCGAGCTTTTGGTAAAAATTTCTGACAGATAGTCTGGAGGAAGGTCATTTATTGATTTATAAACCATGCAAGCTGTCTCGACTTTTATCATATCCGCTACCGTAGGCCAATTTAGAGTTTTTATCAAGGCACAAGCAGAAGAATCATAACAACTGTTGGTCACAATTCTAGCGGCACGGTTTTGAAGTTTTTGCAGCACCTGCAACCTAGTCCCCCCACATGCCCCCAGACTTAACAGCAGTAGCGGAGGTGCGGTTCAACGATACCATGACACATTTTACAGAGAGTGTCCTGTGGCAGTAACTTCTTGGCATGTTTAAGGAATCCAATTGCACGAGAGACCTTAGATCGTACAAAATGGATATGTTCATCCCAAGCCAGATGTCTATCAATCTGCGCCCCTAAATATTTGACGTTACCTACCATTTCGACATCGGAGCGCCCAATAGTAAAAGAGGGAGGTTCCACTAGCTTTGTCGAAATCTTCTTAAGGTTGGGACGAGATCCAATAACCATCGCCTGTGTCTTGAGGACATTTAGTGACAGTTTATTGCTTTGGAGCCATTTTCGTAAAGAATCAAGCTCTTTGTTCAGCGTCATATTCAGATCGGTGACACTTTTTGCAGTAAAGGAGATGCTGGTATCATCAGCATACACGGTCACCTGGCAGCTCTCCAGACAAAACAGAAGATCATTGATATAGACTATAAAGAAAGGGGTCCAAGACAAGATCCTTGAGGTACACCACAGTGTATTTCTTCTATTCGTGAAGAAACACCATTGACCTTGCATAACTGCCGTCTGTCTTGGAGATATGACGTAAACCAGGCAAGCTTGTTACAAGAAACCCCACATTTCTGCATCTTTTTCAGCAGGATATCATGATCAACAGTATCAAACGCTTTTTTAGGTCTATGAACACCAATGCAGTGTATTTCCCCGTATCCATAGTTTTATACCAGTCGTTGGTGCTGGACAGGAGACTTGTTACTACAGAGTAAAGGCGTCTAAAACCGGACTGTTTGGGAAACAAGTGTTTGTTTGTGTCCAAGTACTTATAGAATTGGTTGAAGATTTTTCAAAGATTCTCGAGAGCACAGGGAGAACAAATATAGGCCTGCAATTAGACTGATCATCAGTTTGTCCACTTTTGAAAATAGGGGCAACCCTTGCAATTTTCCAAGAATCTGGAAATACTCCTGTAGCAATCGATTGATTAAATATATCACAAAGGGAGTCAGAAATAACTGGGAGACCGATCTTCAAAAAGTGATTGCCTATGCAGTCAGTGCCAAAGCCCATAGAGGTCTTGAACTTCCCCAAGACACTGGTGACGTGGTTTGAATTTACTAGTTGAAAGTGAAACCTTGTTCCTTCTGGATTTACAGAATATTTGCCCTCAAGAAGCGGGTTCTGTGTGGCAGGAATTTTCTTACTAAGGTTTTGACCGATGTTACCGAAATAGGTGTTCATGTGCTCGCGATAGCTTCATGATTTGATACTTTTTGAAACATTGGTTGGAAAGCGCAGCTTTATTATAAATCGTAACATTAGGACCACGACGAACATCATTTTGAGAGTCATTTCAGAGAAGACAAACCGTAGTTAAATCGACATTTCTAGTTAGTTAAGACATTTCCAGTTGGTTAAGACAAATCCATTAGTAAAAATTAATTAATTAATTAAGTCATGTTCAGGACCTTTCGAGACGAGCTTGTCTCATCTTCAGCTAAATCAAAGTTACACATGTGAGGTTTTATGGTGATAATTATTCTAGAGAATATGCATAATAAATTATCAATCATACAATATCTAAATAAGGAAAGTCAAATAAAGTGTACGATGAAAGAAGAGGGTCGACAACATAAGAAAGCAGGCATCAATTCGGTCTTTTGCGCCTTTTATTTTTATTTCAGTGCTGACTAGTTTCGCCCACTAGGGCATCTTCAGAGCAACTGATTAATTTTAAGTATCAACCTCTATTTATAGGGAACCGTTTGTCCATATAAGGTTAATTTCTTCAGAAGGGTAAATTTGTCCTTATAAGGTTAAAATGTTCTTGTTGTATATTGTTGTTGCTGTTTGCCTCGTTTTCGTTGTTTTCATTCGAGTCATCGTTGCTTTAGGGGTCGGATGTCGTATCCTGTTGTCGTATTTCTATTCTTTGTCTTTGGACGTCAAATTGTTTTTCATTCATTCATAGAGTTGTTCTCCGTTTTTCATTCATCGTTGTTCGAGCTTCGCTTTTCAAATTTAAATACCGTACACTATAAATAAGGAAAAAAACCGTACACTTAAAAACCGTACACTATAAATAAGGAAAGTCTATTGAAATTGAACTAAGAAGGGAGGTCCAGGGAGATTAAAAAATATACAACGGTATAGAAGAGTTCTGTTGATTGAGTGTCGGGCGGTCCCTCAAGATTAGAAGACTCTCGTGTATCAGCAAGTCATAATTGTTGTTGGCTTTGTCCAAAATACACAAATCATCAAAAGACGCGGCATGACCAGTTTCCTTAATGTGGTCCCTAATGGATGAAGAAGCACCTTTTATACTTATTCCTTTCTTTTTTATTCCTAAGTGTTCCCTACAACGAACAGCAAAGTGGCGTGATGTTTTGCCATAATAAGTAGCCTGGCAGCTACTACACGTAAACTTGTAAACAACAGAAGAACAAATGTTCGTAGGGATGCGATCTTTGAAATGGAAAAAGTTTTCAATGCGTTTAGCTAATTGAAAAACAATGCGAAAATCGACATGGGGGTACGCATCACCTAAAAATTTACATAGTTTCTTTTTCACCCTGAGACTGTATTGGCCTAAACAAGGTAAACAAAAAATTACCTCGTTGTTTTTCAATCAGCTAAACGCATTAAAAACCTTTTCCCTTTCAAAGATCGCATCCCTACGAACATTTGTTCTTCTGTTATTTACAAGTTTACGTGTAGTAGCTGCCAGGCTACTTATTATGGCAAAACATTACGCCACTTTGCTGTTCGTTGTAGGGAACATTTAGGAATAAAAAAGAAAGGAATAAGTAGAAAAGGTGCTTCTTCATCCATTAGGAACCACATTAAGGAAACTGGTCATGCCGCATCTTTTGATGATTTTTGTATTTTGGACAAAGCCAACAACAACTATGACTTGCTGATACACGATAGACTTCTAATCTTGAGGGACCGCCCGA
This sequence comes from Aurelia sp. 4 Dawson et al 2005, assembly GCA_964019985.1. Taxonomy (NCBI): domain Eukaryota; kingdom Metazoa; phylum Cnidaria; class Scyphozoa; order Semaeostomeae; family Ulmaridae; genus Aurelia; species Aurelia sp. 4 Dawson et al 2005. The sequence continues at coordinate 26,768,238 of OZ026492.1, read as the reverse complement.
CACTCAATCAACAGAACTCTTCTATACCGTTGTATATTTTTTAATCTCCCTGGACCTTCCTTCTTAGTTCAATTTCAATAGACTTCATTATTTAGATGTCGTATGATTGATAATTTATTATGCATTTTCTCTAGAATAATTATCACTATAAAACCTCACACGTGTAACTTTGATTTAGCTGAAGATGAGACAAGCTCGTCTCGAAAGGTCCTGAACATGACTTAATTAATTAATTAATTAATTAATTAATTAATTAATTTTTACTAATGGATTTGTCTTAACCAACTGGAAATGTCTTAACTGAAACTAAGTTATAAACTGAAACGATGTGGTGTCTCTGGACAACTTCTATGTCTTATCCAAGATTTTCTAAGGAATCGAAAGCAGCGAACAGTACTGAACGGACAGTTTTCAAATTGGGGAGATATTTCAGCAGGAGTACCACAGGGATCCATTTTAGGCCCCTTGTTCTTCCTTTTCTATATTAATGATCTTACTGCAGACTTAAAGTGCAATGTTAAACTGTTTGCTGATGATGCGTCACTGTTTACAATAGTGCACGACTCAAATACAGCTACCAATGACATGAACCATGATCTGGAGTTGATTAGCAAATGGGCTCATGATTGGAGGATGTCATTTAATCCTGATCCACAAAAACAAGCAGTCGAATTGATATTTTCAAAGAGAAAAGCTGAAGCTAATCATCCTGTAATTCTTTTCAATAACTTACCAGTGATGCAAGTAGTCGAACACAAACATTTAGGACTAGTCCTGGACTCAAAGTTATCTTTTTCCTCCCATATTAAATCAGCTATATCCAAAACAAGGAAGGGTATTGGCATGTTAAGGTTTCTCTCTAGCTATCTGCCTAGGAACACCCTCAATGACCTATACAAGCTTTATGTTCGACCCCATTTAGATTACGGAGATGTTATATACCATGATCCACCAAATCTGTTTTCATTTCATTTCATTTCATTTTTATTTATTTAGGCACGGTAGCCCCGTCAGTCCATGAAAACTGCTCTGTGCGAGTTCAGTGGTAATACCACCTTGTCTAGTCAAATGGAAAGATAGAACCTGTTCAGTACTCTGCTGCTTTAGCTGTGTCGGGAGCATGGAGGGAACATCTAGAGAGAAGTTATACGCAGAGCTAGGATGGGAATCGTTAAGTCTTCGCAGGTGGAGTAGACGCCTTACTTTGTTCTTCAAAATTGTAAATAATCTCACTCCAGACTATACAAGGGATCCAATTCCACCACATCAGCAGTTTCAATACTCTCTTCGCAAGCGCGATGTAATCGGGCAAATAAGGGCAAGGACTGACAAATTTAAAGCCAGCTTCTATCCCCATTGTTTGTCCGAATGGAATAAACTTAAACCTGAGATAAGACTTGCACCATCTGTTGCTGTGTTCAAGAAAAAGCTGCTGTCAGTTATTCGATGGGATCCATGACCCAAAAGGCCTATCCTTTTTAACTCAATTGAGAGTCGGTCTCAGCAAGCTAAATTATCACAAATTCAAACACAATTTTAGAGTTACCACCAACCCCATGTGTCCAACAAATGATGGCATTGAAGATACGGAACACTTCTTGTTGCTCTGCCCTTGTTTTGATGTACATAGACGGGACCTCCTCGCTGGAATCTTTGCATTACTACGACCGCTTGGATATGTAGATCTTGCAAATGATTTTTGTTACAACTGTTATTGTATGGTGATAAAGATTTTCCTGACTCAGTGAATAGGCATATCCTTGAACTTACATTAAAGTTTATACATAAAACTGGTCGATTCGATTGAAGTCTTATACCCGACCCTTCCATAAGCCACCCAATCGTAGGGTTGTTTTGTAACCATTGTTTGCAACTTTAATTTTTTTTATGTTATGGCCGTGGTGTTGAAATTTAATTTTGCTCCCATGACATCGTCCTGTATTGTTGCATAGTTATTTAAAGTATAGTAGAATGTAGCTTTGGGGTAATATTTTATATGGATATAAAAAAGTGTCTTAACCAACTGGAAATGTCTATTTAACTACGGTTTGTCTTCTCTGAAATGACTCTCAAAACGATGTTCGTCGTGGTCCTAATGTTATGATATTTTTTTCCCATCAACATCGAGAGTCGCAATTTGCATTGTTTTGATTTTTTATCTAGTACCAAATTTATAGTTTTCCAAGTAGTTTTAATTTCCCCTTCATGAGAAGCAATTTGTTCGTGAAGTAATCTCGCTTCAGATCAATATTGACCTTATTTTCTTTATTCCTCATTTGTTTTTATGCATCAAATAAAACTTCAGATTTAGATTTAATGGCTTCTTTCCTTAGTTTGTCCCTTGATGCACACATAAGTTTGAAGTCTTTGGTTATCCACGGACAGAATCTTTCTGAAACACGCCTATTGCGTAAGGGAGCGCGTTTCTCAAGTACAAGAGAAAACATTGTTGTCCACTGTTCAACTATGATGTTGACATCATCAGAATGTGTGACGATCCCCTTCCAATCTATTTTTGCAAATAGACCTTTTAGCTATTCTGAAAAAGAATCTCAATCGAACGATACTTTGCTACATTTTGTAGGATTTTCGAATGTCCACAAGAGCGATAGAAGCTCTAACGCCACTCGATCGAATCTCGTGTATAAAAATGTATAAAAATAACGCTCGATCCAGGTTCTTTTGCTGAATAGCTAAAAGGTCTATCGTCAAGAATTTCAGGTTTGCTAAAGTTTTTCATTTGCCTGGTACTGATATTTTTGTGCTGTTTTTTACCCCATCCCTAAATTTTCTGACACTGTAGACCAGATAATGATCACTGATACCAGTTTGATGTACAACAGATACTACTATGCTCGATTTGTTAGTGGTGGCAATATGACCAATCAAAGAAGAGGAGGTCAACGTTTCTCTGGTTGCTGTTTTGATTAACTGGTGAAAGCCAAAACGCTCGTAGATCTCTGTCAAGCGTTTTGAGTGCGGTGAAAGGTCAGTATTCAGACCACTGTGATCAGTGTCAGAAGACTCTGGCAGCAAATCACAGTTTGTATCTCCTAAGAGAATAATTTCCTTACCTTCTTTATCAAGGCATTGAAGGCTTTCCTCCAAAAGACGCAAATTATCAACAGCCTAATTCGGAGGACGATACCAAGCCAGAACAACGAAAGGTGCAGACCTAACTGGTTTTACTTCAATGCACAGAGCCTCAAGCGTGGATTGAGGGAGATCATCGCGGACAGTACATTTATCAAAAATGGTATCTTTAATGTAAATCGCAACTCCGCCACCGAAACGGTTGCGATCACATCTCTTGATAGTGTAGCCATCTATGCTGACAAGATCATCATGCACATTTTTATCAATTTTTGTTTCATTTATGGCAAGTATGTGTATGCCAAGCTCTTTAACCAATAAACGGATCTCATCGATGTGAATCATTAGGCTATTTATGTTCAATGATGCGACCACCATACCTTTCCTGTTTCCAAGTCCGGTAGCACCGGGGGAACCACCCGCAGGAGTCGCAGTTGGACCCCCCTCTGAAGGAGTCAAGCAGACATCCTCTTTATTCTTATCATTGCTGAGTCAAAAACGGAGAGAACTAAGTAAATTATTAGTTAAGATAGTGTCACCAAGACTGTTCAAATGGAGTTTACTTCTATTCAAATGCTTAGTCGCTTCAATATTAGGATTGTCTATGAAAGTGAGCTTCTTTTCTGAACATAGATCTTCGAGAATAAAGTTTACCTTTTCTCTTTTCTTATCCAGATATTTTTCCCCACGAGCTATGATGCCGGAAACAATAACTTCGATATCATGGCTTCTAATGTGATCAGCTAAATCAACGATGCCTTGAGTGATTTCGACTTCGGACTTCATCTCCTCACCTCTCCGTGTTACAAGGTCATTTGTTCCTACATGCAGGATCGCAATGTCAGGTTTACGTTCAATAGATGGCTGAGAATAGCTGTACATATCCTTTGTTGTCGTTCCAGGAAAACTCTTAATATAAACATTACTGTTGTCACCCGCCGCATTTTTCCTTCAATTCCCATCCATAAACATGTTTCACCATAGAATCGCCTAAAATGACCCCAGAACGTCTCTTGTCTGCCTTCTTTGCAGTGGCAGCAGTAGCTCCGTTTTGTGATCTTTCAGCATCAGCTCCTCTCTGATTTCCATTTTGCTGATTTTCATTTGCTGAATTGCAAGACGTAATTCCTTCCTTTGATGTGGCCTTTTCGGGGCATGTAATCTTTGGAGTATTTACAACTTCGTATGTTGAATCTGCTGTTTTCGAATTAGAAGTGACAAGATTGGCTTCTGTGATCGATATACAGGAGGATGAATTGCTTTCTTTACTTTTGGGATTTGATGACTTCTCGGGTGCATTGCTCTCATTACTTATGGGATTTGATGATGCCTCTGGTTCACTGCCTTCTTTACTTTTGGGATTTGATGAGGTATCAGATGTATTCTTTTGTTATTCTCTTTTCCTTTTATTGTTTTTCCGCATTTTACTCTTCTTTTTGTGCACCTGTTCGATCTTTTCAACAGAAATACCTTCATAAACAATTGGTAGCTTCAGTGACTTGGATTCGTTATTGTTTTCGATGTTATCTGATTGCTGTTTTTTAACCATCTGATTGTTCCTATTGTTTACTGCTGCTGTTATCGCGGTTGCTTGATTCATTAGGCCAAGTGGAATCCTGAATTTGAAATTTTCCTCTTGTAAATTTCTGTTAATTTCCCGTTCCTTTGGTAGCAATTTGTTGAGCTCCGTAACACTAGTTGCAAGTTAACTAGCAGCTTGACATATACTGATATCAGGCAAAGTGGGGTGGCTCTGGAACTTGGGTGCAGGAGATTCCGCTTGGTGGGAGGTGGTTGTCTGAGTAGAATTTAACGGCGTGTCAAAAACAGGACTTGAAGTTTCCATTTCTACCAAACTTTCATTCACATCTTCCTCGTCGGTATCTCTTGTTCCTTGATCAGATATGCCACTTGCTTGCTGGCCTGAAAAGTAGGATACATTTCGTATGGAAAGACGACCCGTTGAAACCATGTCACGGAGTAATGATGTCACAGAGGCTTTACTTAGGCCCTGTTTGGTAGCTTCTCTCGTGATGAACTTTTTGTCTGGTTTCTTTTGCTTTATTTCACGGATAACTTTTATTATTTCTTCAATCATATGACTTGTATCAGATCCTTTCTGCGTTTCCATAAATGTAGTAATATGCGAAGGTGCGTGTTATTCAAGCAATTTCCAAATCGCAACATTCTATAAATACCTACCTACCTACCTAGATAGAACATCTCGTTCAACGATAGAACACCTAGATAGCACACCTAGATAGATAGAACACATAGATAGAACATCACTCAATGCCTGGGGGGGCGGATTCCGCCCCCTGTTTATCTCTGTTGTTGCTTGAGATATGGCAACCAAATTTGGCACAAAGGTTGTTCATTATATAAACAATGAATTTTTGAAACAATGGTTTAATTAGCATTGTTGTTGTTGCTGCTAGAGCATAATTGATATTATGACGTCATATGACGTCATGAAAATGAAAGTGTGTTAAAAGGTCGTAAAACTTTAATTTTCGTGTAGAAATGAAATATATAGATCAAAATTGATGTAAATTCATAGTCTAGACTTAATTGGAAGAATTGAAACGGATTAAGGGAGATACAATGTATATTTTTCACAGAGTGGTGCAGGATAACTTGGTTACCATGGAGACAAGGCTAAAAATAGAACACCAAAATTGTTACCGTTTCATGGCTGTATAATAGAAAGTTAAACTTGTTAAATCTCAGAGGCATCCAGCAAACATGGAAAAACGTATAAATGAAAATGTACGAAGGGGGCGGAATCCACCCCCAGGTCAGATAGGGTTAAAACGCCCCCGAAAACAAACTCGGGGTATAGCGCGAATGGCTGAACATTTACAGATCAACAATACCGGGCGAGCAAGAAAAAATTTCCCACATTTTAAAATTCTTAACACCAAGACGTTAAGGCTTGAATCATTCAAATTCTAATTAAAAGTCGAAAGATCAAAGTATTTTCGTAATTTTGCTCGCTGTCCTATCAGCAATAGAAGTATTGGTAAATTCTACTTCATAAAAATTTCATGGTTGCAAAATCACGGAAAAAGGGCCTAAAACATTCGTCAAATCGTAAGGATTCTATTCAAATCGAGCAATAGCTATTTTGAGGGAGCGTTTCACCTCCCTCAAAAGTTATAAGACATCGATTCTCAAACAAATACGAAAGATTTTCAGTCCCAAGGAAATTAATGCCTAGAGGATATCCCTCACCCTTGAGAAGTTGCATTTCCTTCGTTATTCTGTGCGAGAAGTCATTAATGAATTGATCGATGTTTTGGGCCATTTTTCAGTAATCAATCAACCAAGAAATTTTTGTAAAGTTGAATTTACCCTACCGCGTGTCCCAAAAAAAAGTTCCGGCGTTTCATTAAACACGGATAAAAAAATTTGAATCTGGAAATTTCTAATCGATCTAGTTAAATGCTAGACATTTCAACTTAAAGTTTGACATATCGTAAGAAGAAATTAGTAACCTGAAAATGGAATTATGAGCTCTGACATTCCATGTTTATGTTCAAAGCAAAACCAGAGAGATTGTGCGCCTTTCTTCATCGTCGCAATGAAGGGGGAATCTCCGGATGAGCAACAGACAACGAACAAGAGTTCTACTCATTGAGCACATTCAAATCAATGTCTGAAAGTCGAATCCAACAGGGAAAAGGTCTCGGAGGAACATACTAAGTTTGTACTTTTTACCACTCAGTTCGAGCTGCACGAAGCCGGAGAATGAAATGTTGTATGGCACGTCGAGCAAGGACCTGAGAACTATCTTAATCAAAGAAAAGAACTGTGAAACTGTGGAATAGTAAAGCTCCCATTTGAAATTCCCAGTTGGCACACTGCGACAATAAAAGCAGCAGACTGTTTGTCCCAAGACGAAATCACAAAATGATTTCGAGCAGTTGTCACTTCACACAATGAAAAAGCAAGCACTAAAAGCTAACAGTGGAATTTCTGCACGCTCGGCAAAATCCACTGACTGGAAAATAGCCTTTACTTTGAATTTGCTCAGTGATTAGAAACCTTGCCCCTTTTCAAGGTAATGAAAGTATCGTCAACTTAGTGTATATGTTGGTCTTTTAGGAAGTCCCATTTTACCACCATGAGGCAGGACGCCACAAATCTCTCTGGTTTTGTCTTGAGCATGAACATGGAATGTCAATGCTCATAATTCCATTTTCAGATGACTAATTTCTTCCCACGATATGCCAAACTTCAAGTTGAAATATCTAGCATGTAACTAGAGTGAAATACAATCATTAGGTTTATAAATTTTTTCTCTGTGTTCCATCAAACGTCGGAACTTTTTTTTGGGACACCCGGTATATTTGTAGTGCTGGTAGGACAGCGAGCAAAATCACAAAAATACTTTGATCTTTTTGCTTTTAACTAGAATTTTTGAATGATTCAAATCCGTGAAGTAGTCTTGGTGTAATGAATTTTCAAAAGTGGGAACTTTTTTCTGGCTCACCCGGTAGTTAAAATAAGATATGCTGACTTGTGTTCAGATGTACTTATGGAGGCGCAAAACAAACTCCAACGACGCAAAAGTCACAGTCTCATGTGCGTGCGCAGATCTGCAACGTTCAGAACAAACATTTTCTTTGCTTGCAGTGCGGTTGATGAACCAAACTTCCAGGATGGCGGATGGCTGAAGTTAGTCTTCCATCCGAGTTGAAATCAACTAACAATTTTAATGCATTCAAACATAAGACCAAAGAGAACTTTTTCCAAAATATGCAGAAAGAGGAAGACGACATATATGTCTTCTATTAAGGACGTTTTTTAGAATTTCTCTGTCTTGTACATGAAACCTTTTTCGGATCAAATTTCTTTGATTATACCTCAGGAGGGACCATTATGGAAACAAGGTCACCTTGGCCTTTTTAATGCTATCCTTGTCATTTTTAACCTGGGGTATTCTTAGATTGATGTTGTAGCTTCTGCCTGTAAAAAATTTTGTATAGATGTAAATTAATTTGCTTTTTTTGCCTTTCATCATAAATTGTAATTTTGATTTGAATGGAAAAAATATAAATACATACATACATTGGATCATCGAACTCGAAAGGACTTGCTGGAGGAAATGCTTGTTATCCTCATTTGCTGTACCGCAGTTGCAAAGTGGACTAGTGGCGTAAAATCTCTTCCTGAGCCTATGCTCATTTAGGGAACTGAACTGCAGGCGAAATTTCGTTAAAATTCTTATTCCCTCATTATCATGTATGTTGTAAGCACAGTTTTTCAGTAGGCAGTATCTTAGAGAGCAGTTTTCGCTTGAATTCAGCAGTAGACTTAGAGCACCTGGTATCACTATTCAGCAAATTCCATTCAGAAGGTGTGTTACTGAAATATTTATTTGAAGAACGCACAGTCTTGTCAATAGATGGCGAATACATCCTCTGATTTCCAAGATTATAGCTGGTTTGCCGTTCAGCTTGAATTTCATTGAAGAGATACTATGGGACCTGTTTAGTTTTCAGATGGACAAAATGACATAAACGACGATACCATCTTCTACTGTAAAGTGATTCTCATCCCAACTCATTGTAAAGCCTTTGCCTATTTGTATCTTTCCACGCACCAGAAACAGCCAGGGCTGCAGAATACTGGATTTGTTCCAGTTATTGTGTAAAATCTAGTCGCATTTCTGGATCATACCTATGAGACAATAAATCTCGACAGTCAAGGTGAGGCCTCACATATGATTTATGAGATAGATTAAGAACATTTCTGGAGGAATACTTTGAAAGGTATCGTATCTGACCAATACCTCTTCTAGCCTTCAGGATGGCTACTCTGATGTGATTTGACAATTTAACTTTGAGTCCAATATCATTTCCAAATGCTTGTGTTCATTTTTCCGTTTGATTTCGTCGTTAGCTAACGTTAATGGTGGATGGAAAATTTGGTTTCTTTACACCTTTGGGAGAGGAATTGTTTTTAAACAGTACTGTTTGAGCTCATGGCATTTAGAGTTTCTATAGTGCGCTATGCTATAAAGTGTCGTAACCACTTTGCTGCCATAATTCTTCAGTTCATGGGATGATCTTAGTCGTAACAGTTGAGTACTTTTGTCTAAACCTGAAGTGGCCCTTGAAGCCACAAAGTACTTTGCCGCGGCCCATATAGATTCATGCGTCCTGCGTCATAAAACGCATGCCTCACTTTGGAAGCCTTAAGAAAGACACTTCGAATGTGATTTCAGCTTTGATGCTGATCTGTAAGGCACCTGATTATCCTTTACGAGGCAATAAAGTTAAAGAGACTAAAGTAAGCGTACGGATGTACTCTTTAAGTGAAAGATACTCATGGCCAATTTATGCATTACGAATTTATGAGATTTCATTCTAGCCTTAGTAAACATTGTTAGATGCAACACTTTCTGAATTATGTCTCATCTTGGGGAGTCCTTCATTGTTAATAGACTTTTCGTATTTCAACTTTTCAGGGAATCCTGGCCCTTTGCTCTCTGTTTGAAAATCTATTACAAGTCCAAGAACCTTGGCTCTTCAAGCATATTCTGGACATCGGTGGACAACCGTAAGTGTGGGTCATTCCAGATGCAACAGTTTATTTGTAGTGATTTGAGAGAAGGTCATCTGCAGTTATTTTGCATTAAAGTAGTAAATGTATCAGTTATGTTAGAGATCATCAAAGAGGTCCTTGCAATGTCTTTTGAGAAGGAAAGGTCCTTGTAATGTAAGTGAGAAGAAAAGCCCATCTAGTTTTGACCCGCAACTTTTTAGATATTAGGTCAATGATCTCTTTGATGATCAGTTTCAATGTTCAGCAGGATCAAAGAACAAAGGAACGCAACAATAGACCATTGTACTGAAGTATTTTGACCAGGACTGATTTACCTAGTCTATTTTACGTGAAACGCAATGGATACAAATTCTCCAAATTCATAGGATGTTTATGCGAAAATTTCTTTATGTACAGTTTTTGTTCTTCGGTCATGTGAACAGATCTTCTCCGTATTCGTTTACCTTTGCATGGTGTGGCAATGAAAGGAAGCTCGGCAGTTTACAATTGTATTTGTCGACCTATGTAGATAATCCATAGGTTTTTTACAGTCGTGGCCAAAAGTTTAAGACCACGTTGTCGTCAACAACGTTTCTTGACGTAACGAAAAAGAACCATAGCGCTCTACCTATTTTACTCTCTTAGGGTTTGCTAGGTCAACTTTCCATGTAGGTTCCGAATTTCGATATTGTTTTTTGAATTTCTACGCCATTTTGCTTGACAATGAAATATATAGAAATTCTCGGAAACCGTAATGGTTCTGCCGACAAGGGAAAATTGTGTGTCCGAAAATTGTGTTACTAAGCTGAATTTTACATCAATCTATGCACAGTTCATTTCAATGATTTGTTGGCAAAATATTGAAACCTTACGAGCAATATTGCTTCACGAAAAGAGGTCGTGGAGAGCCTTCGATCCAACGCTGTTGCCAAAAGCTCAAGACCAGCACTTTATTTCTAGTTTGAAATAACAAATTGTAAATTCGAGTAAACATTCCATAATTCCTTTATAACTCGAATTATCGAATTTCAAAGGCTCTTACATCATAATCACAGGACTCTTTCACGTTTTTCCAAGGGTGGTCTTAATCTTTTGGCCAAAGCCTTGGACTGAATGCTCTCGACTACCATTTTCCCTGCAGCAATATTTTCCGTAAGGTTTCGATAGTTTGCAAAAAATCATAGAAGAGAATTGTGCATAGATAGATGTAAAACCGAGCTTAGTAACACAATGTCCAGGTCACACTCCTTGTCGGCAGAATCACTACAATTCCCGATAATTTCTATAGATTTCATTGTGACGTCATAGCAAAATGGCGCAAAAACTCAGAAAGCACCATTGAAGTTCAGAATCTGCATGGAAAGTTCAGCTTAACAAACCGTAAGAGAGTAAAATAGGCAGAGCGCTAGGGTTCTATTTCGTTACGGCAAGAAACGTTGTTGGCAAAATTGTGTTCTTACACTTTTGGCCACGACTGTAGTGTAACTTAAAATTTTTATGCTTTCTTTTTGGCTTAAAGAATTATCCTTGCTAAGATCTGGCTAAGTTTGATCGATCTTTGATTCTTTATCGGTTATCCTTAGAAGCGCTTTCCAGGAAAGTCATGTTTCACTTCATCAAGGGTTTGTTTACACTTGCATTACTCTTTCCATTATTCATGAATTAATTACCATCAGTGTATTGATTGATTGAATTAACAAGTGATGAATTGTTTAATTTATCTATTACGTCATCGGGCGTAGGATTTTGTCCCTAAAGCTTGTTGCAGTCAACGCTGCTATTCGGATTTCATATCTAATCTCCCGGCTTCTTGTTTCAGGTTACGAATTGTTTTTAACTGGATTGCATTTGCTTTTTCTGGATATCTTTCTACTGATCAGGTGAGTCCTATTCATTCGTACTGCTTTCTTTATGATTTACCGTCACATTGGCCATTGTAGCAAGTATAGTCTTGTGTGCCACTTTGAAAAATCATCAACATTTATGAAGGAGGTGGGTGCAAAACACCGGTCAGTGCATTCTATGACAGGCGTGCGGCGGTGAAACCTGTCACTCTACACGTATTTTTTATTAGAAACTAAGGATTTGGGCAGTACTGAAAGTTCTTTAAAGTTATCAAATTTTCATTACTCGGACTTTCTTACTAATTTATTAAGGGTTCCATAAATATCTTCATGTTCACTACCTGTGCCTTTGTGAACATTTCAGAACAATGTTTTATTCTTTTAAAGCTTTTAATGATCTTGTCTGTTCCTTTCGAAAATTGGTTGACAAACATGCCCCCGTAAAACAGAAGTGCTACAAAGAAATAGTACTCCTTCCATGACAAGGGAATTAAAGGGGGAATTCATACCAGAACGAGGCTACAAAGAGATGCAAGAAAATCCTACGAAAGAAAATGAACTAAAATTGAAACGACAAAGAAATGAATGTGTTTCCTTGAGAAAAAAGGAACTTAAGCAGCATTTCAAACAAGCAACAGAAAATGGACTTGTATCGAATCGAGCTTTCTGAGACTTTGTCAAGCCGTTTCTCCTCAACAATGGAGGCTTAGCTGGTAGTGATATTTCCTAGTTAAAAATAATGAAATCGTAACTGACGACCACAACTAACCGAAATATTTAACGATCATTACATCAACATATGTATGTATGTATGTATGTATGTATGTATGTATGTATGTATGTATGTATGTATGTATGTATGTATGTATGTATGTATGTATGTATGTATGTATGTATGTATGTATGTATGTATGTATGTATGTATGTATGTATGTATGTATGTATGTATGTATGTATGTATGTATGTATGTATGTATGTATGTATGTATGTATGTATGTATGTATGTATGTATGTATGTATGTATGTATGTATGTATGTATGTATTTATGTATGTATGTATGTATGTATTTATGTATGTATGTATGTATGTATGTATGTATGTATGTATGTATGTATGTATGTATGTATGTATGTATGTATGTATGTATGTATGTATGTATGTATGTATGTATGTATGTATGTATGTATGTATGTATGGATGTATGTATGTATGTATGTATGTATGTATGTATGTATGTATGTATAAAATTCTTTAACGTGAATGACAGGGCTAAGTTTAAAAACTTGTTTACAGCCTGGTTCACAAAGTAAAATACAGTAAACTAAAATCAAAACTAAAATCCTAATCACAATGTATAAATAAAAAAGTTCTTAAGGCATAAAAGTTCAATGGAATGACCAGTCATATTTTGCATAAGAATCAGATTTAATTTTGTCCATAAAGTAGGCTTTACATTTTACCTTAAAGTTTTCAATAGATTCAGTGTGACGTATTTCAGTTGGTAATGAATTCCAAACTTTAGCTCCATAATACTTAAGGTTACTGTAACCCTTCCGGCAGTGATCAAGAAACTCTGTTCGTCACGACCGTTCGTCAAGATATTCGAAACAAGATTATATATCATTCGATGCAGAATTAAATGCAGAATATCATAAAAATATATGCATTTGATTTAGTAAAAGCACAAATGATTTATTTCAGATCTTAGACAAAATGGACCACTCTAGCGAAGAAATCTTTGTGTACCCCAGCGAGCGCTGTAGGACCATAACCATTTATTTACCAATGACTAAAGGTCCTGAACTGTAAAACCGTATCACGAAATTTTGATGAATCGTACTGTCTAGAAATGATGCTATTTTAATTTTGTGTCAATGTATGAAATGTCTTGTTTAAGTTTCAAGCCTTTGTAAAAATCAGACCAGTGGATCCATTGAAAATCGCTGACACTGTTTCGTAGTTACATGCCGTGTGACCCTGTTGGCCAAGTTTCGAGCGATTTGGTTGGCCCGTTGGGTACACAAAGATTTTTTAGTACCAACCAGTACCCCCAGAATCCTGTTTCGAGAAATCAGGCTTTTATCAAAATGAAGCAAAAAAGGCGGGAGAAACGATTATGCATGAAAGTTTACACAAAAACCCGCAAAGGTCAAGCAGTAAAGCATATGCGCGGTCTTGTAAAGAGTTATGCCATCAAATAGCAGCACGGAATGTTATGGATGCAGCTGCAAGGTCAAGTAAGGTTACTTTAATTCCCTAATTTCTTTTCCCGCAATTTTCAAGAAACAGGACTGCTTCTTTTAAAATGCTCAAATTTCCAAATAATGTGGCTATTTCTGGAAGTGAGTTGGTTTGAATGATACTCAAATGCTTATACCATCAGATTATGTCGAAAATGAAAAATCGAGAATTTTTTGTCTGAAGGGTTACAGTAACCTGATTTTGTCTGAAGGGTTACAGTTTCAAGATCAAGTATCTCCCTAACCGTGGGCCATCCAAGGGCACGAATGAGTGGCAAGGCTGACTGATCATATCGACTTCCGGTGACTATTCTGGCAGCACGATTTTGTAGCTTTTGGAGTTTAGTTAAAGAGGTCTCGCCAACATTACCCCAAACCGGGCAGAAATATCTAAAGTGAGGTTCTACGAGGCTTTTATACATCTGTTTAACAGTGGATGCAGGCACGTACCTTTTAGAGTACCGTAAAATGCCAATACCTCTGGAAATCTTACTTGTCAAAGATGCCAGTTGGGAAGACCATTTTAATTGCTGATCTACTTTAACTCCTAGGTACTTTGTATCCTCAGCCATTTTGATATCATCGTTCTCAATATTAAACCGTGGTTTAACTGAGTCAGATGAAGCTAGTTTTTTTAATTTGCCTCGACTTCCGATAATCATTGCTTCAGTTTTTGCAACATTTAATGATAGCTTGTCCTGCATGGACAGTTCTACAAGAACACAGAGAAAGTGCGAGATCCATTGACCTGGGATTGGTTAAAGAAAGGCTATTTAAAGAAAGAAACCGAGGGAATGATAATGGCTGCACAAGACCAAGCATTGAGGACCAGATATATCAGGAAGGAGATTGATAAAGAAGACATTTCCGCTGAATGTCGGTTATGCAACGAGCGCAACGAAACGGTATCTCACATTGTTTCTGAGTGTAAGATGCTTGCTCAAAACCACTACAAGAACTGGAGACATGACAAAATTGCTCAAATACTCCACTGGAAATTGTGTCAGTTATATTGCTTTGATTACTCGGAGAAATGGTACGATCATGAGATAGAGAAAGTGTTAGAGAACGATGATGTCAAGATATTATGGGATTTCAAAATACAAACAGATAAAGTACTTGAACATTCACGACCTGACATAACAATTCACAAGAAAGCCAAAAAAGAATGCATTCTCGTTGACGTTGCATGTCCTTTTGAAACCAGGGTGAAGGAAAAAGAAGAAGAAAAAATAGCCAAATACCAAGATCTGAAATATGAGATAAAACGAATCTGGCAATGCTGCAGAGTAGAAGTTGTTCCAATAATCATTGGAGCGCTTGGAACTGTAACAAGGAGCTTATCAAGGTGGTTGGAAGTTATTGGAACGATTGACATTTTTAACATCATACAAAAGGCCTGTTTGTTGGGAACTGCAAGAATCCTTCGATATGCACTAGATACCTGAGGTTACGGGAAGTGACTTGATATCTAGAAGTACTACCAGCAATACAAACATTCTCAACTTGCTGTGCAAAAACAATATAATAATAAGTGTAATAAGATGGCACAGAGAGAGTACAAGAGAAGACACGATTGGGTTGGTAGGAGGGTGCACTGGGATGTTTGTAGAAAGTATGGCATCGAAGTAAAGGATAAATGGTATCAACACGAGCCAGGTTCAGTGATAGAGAACGACAAATGTAAGATTTTATAGGATTTTACAGTGCAGACAGACCATATCATCCAAGCAAGACGTCCAGATATGATAGTCATTGATAGAGAGACAAACAAGGCTCTGGCTAATAATAGACTTTGCTATCCCATATGACAGCAGGGTGGACAGTAAAGAGACGGAGAAGATTGAGAAGTACCAAGATCTCGTACGAGAACTGAAGAGGCTGTGGGATATGAAGGTAGTGGTCATTCCTATCGTATTGGGGGCACTTGGAACTACCCCAAAGACACTGCAGAAAAGAATGAAGGACATTTTCATTGAGACCAGAATCGGTGAACTACAGAAAACTGTTATCCTGCATACAGCAAGGATCCTCAGAAAGGTCCTTGAGGTTTGATGAGTCTTGTTGACATCAAACCCCAAGAAGCCAAGAAGAACAATCCATTGACTAGAACAATGTGCGTTATCTTTCAATAATAATAATAATGATGATAATAGTAATGATAATAATAATAATAATAATAATAATAACAATGATGATAATAATGATAATAATAATAATAATAATAATAATAATAAATAATAATAATAATAATAATAATAATAATAATAATAATAATAATAATAATAATAAATAATAATAATAATAATAATAATAACAATGTAATGAGAAGCAAAGAGAAAATTATATCACCAGCCAGAGGAAACGTAACGAAAGAGGTAGAGAGTGCAAAAGCTTACAAGAAAAGGCGAAAGGAAGAGAGGGAAACAAGTGTCTGGGAGAAGGAACTTCATGGACAGTATTTTAGACAAACGAAAGAAGTAGGAGCAAAGGAGTCGTGTACGTGGCTACAAAGGGGAGAACTGAAGAAAGAAACCGAATGAATGATAATGGCTGCACAGTCACAGTCCCTTAGAACGAATGCCATAAAAGCAAGAATTGAGAAAAGCAAAGAAGATGCAAAATGCAGGATGTGCAATGAAAAGGAAGAAACGATTCATCACATTGTAAACGGATGTAGCAATCTTGCACAAAAGGAATACAAGCGCCGGCATGACTGCGTAGCCAGAGCACTTCATTGGGATATTTTACGTCATTGAGGATTTAAAATTAGTGATAAGTGGTACCAACATCAACCTGAGAGCGTTGTTGAAAATGAACAATTCAAAGTATTATGGGATTTTACAATACAGACGGATATTGAAATACATGCGAGAAGGCCAGACATTGTGATAGTGGATAAAAATTCGAATGAAACGATCATTTTGGACATAGCCATACCAGTTGATGTGAACATACGAAACAAGGAGCAGGAAAAGATGGTAAAGTACCAAGATCTAGCTAGAGAAATCAGAAAGATTTGGAATTTATCAACCAAGGTCATCCCAATTGTGATTGGTGCCCTTGGCACGGTTACAGACAGACTTGAACAGTACTTGAAGGACATAGGTGTAACAACAAGGATCGAGTTAATCCAGAAGTCAACCCTTCTTGGCACGGCGAGAATCATCAGACAGGTTCTTGATATCTAAGGAAACTAGATGTGACCCGATATCATGGACGTTAATTCCAAATGTAATTCATTTGTGCGTAGCATTCATAATAATGATAATAATAATAATGATAATAATAATAATAATAATAATAATAATAATAATAATAATAATAATAATAATAATAATTAGTCCTGGGCATGACATTAAACTGCATCCGGTTGTGGAGTTTCGACGTGGGATAATGAGGTTACCCTTTGCCACAGCTACCTCCAGGTCACCCTTGAGCAAGGTGTAGTACCTGTTAGCTCTCCCCGAGGCCATGAAGTACCGGGTTGGCGTCCGGCGGGGACTAGCCTGTCTCATGGGTAGGGGGGACTCTTTAGTCTTGGTCGACAGCCCTCCTAGAGATGGTGTCTCGATAAAAACACTGGTGGTTGTGCAACCTTAAATTCACTAAACCTCTATATGAGTGCTAAATGTCAAATCATAGTATATCCAATAACGACGTAAATGGGGCTGGAACTTCGAGTGAAGGTTCCTCGTCCGGCAGGTGTTCCCCGGGTGAGCAGCGGGGTCCCGGTCGTTATCCTACTACTGCCAGAATGAGATGGAATAAAGAAGTAAACAAGGTAGTGATGGAATGTTTTAATAGAAGTAACCCATTTAATGAAGAAGGGAGGTCCATTAGAGGCTACAGACAAAGAATGTTTCGAGAATGGAGAGCAAGGGGCATGTTTGACTCAACGGAACGGCGTATTTGTGATCAGGCGAGGGCCATCAGAAAGAACGGGTGGTTATCAGAACTCGAGTTAGAAATGCTTAAAAGGAAAATAGAAGATGAAGAACAGAACGAGGATGGAAATCTGGAAGACGAGGCTCAGAGTGAAATTGTAAATGAGGAAACTGAGATCAGAAACGACCAGGAGGATGCTAATTATCAGGTAGATGATGCTGATGTAATAAGACAGGATGTAAATGAAGCTGAAACCAACGATTTTGAGATTGACGAAGAAAAGAGACAGATTGTGGAGCAACTGAAAGAAATGATGGCAGAGGGAAGGACAACTGAAGGGATAATGTTTAAAAATGTTGATAAAAAGACTTTAAGATGTAAAACTGAAGAAGTTAATAGAGTAGTCAAGTTTATGAAAACTAGCAATATCACACAAACGAATGACCTAATCAGGGCAGCAGGTGTATGGGTTGCAGAACAGCTAGCTTTGAAGAAAATTACATATAGGAAGAAAAATGAACCAAGGTGGAAACGTAGAATTGAGGGGGACATCAGAAGACTGAAACAGGAGGTCAACTTGCTGGAAAGAGAAAAGAAGGGTGAACTTGGAACAAAGAAGAAAAGGAAACTGAAAGATCTGGAAGCAAGACATAGAATTAAAAGAAAAGGTCTTAAAACACTGATCGAAGAACTAAAGCAGAAGATGATAGCAAAGGGCGCAAAAGTTAAAAGGTATGAGCAGAGAGCCACTCAGTTCAGACAGAACAGACTGTTCAATGTTGATCAGAAGAAGATATACACAGAACTGAATGGGGGTGGAAATAGGTCAAGTGATGTGCCAGGTGCTGAAGATGGCCGAGGTGAGTGGCCGAGTGGCTTAAACAGTCTTCGTCAGGTGACTGAAGTTAAGCTTGGTCGAGTGAGGTCAGATTTCGGATGGGTGACCATTGAGGCCTGACCTCGCAACTCACCTCGCCGTCCTTCGGAAGGGACGTTAAACTAGGGGTCCCGTGCCTGGATGCGGCATGCACAGTGGGCCTAAATTAGCTTTCAGCAGCTAGAAATCCTGACAAGCCCACTCAAAACAAATTGAAAACAAAAAACAAAAACAAACAAACAAGAGAGTAGGAGGTTTTGGGGTGATATTTGGAGCGTCGAGAAGGAGCTTGATAGAGAGGCAAGATGGTTGAAGGATCTGAAAAATGAGAGCAATGGCGAACACCGACAAGAAATGGTGAGGATTAGTGTTGAAAATGTACAGAAACAGTGTCGAAAGATCCCGAATTGGAAAGCACCAGGGAAGGATGGTGTTCAAGGATATTGGATTAAAAACCTCAGTAATCTTCATATGAGAATTGCTTACCAACTGAATAAGATATTGGAGGGTGAAGATTATTTACCCACATGGATGACATATGGCCGTACAATACTGTGCCAAAAAGACCCTGCGAAAGGTAGTGCAGTGGAAAACTATCGCCCTATTACTTGCCTCCCTTTGATATGGAAGCTCTTGACGGGAATGATAGCAGAAGAGATGTACACCTATTTACACAGAGAGAACCTTCTGCCAGAAGAAAAAAAAGGATGTAGGCGTGGGAGTCGTGGCACTAAGGATCAACTGTTAATTGATAAGACCGTATTGAGAGACTGTAGGAGAAGACATACTAATCGGGCTATGGCATGGATAGATTACAAGAAGGCTTATGACTTTGTCCCCCATAGCTGGATTAGTGAGTGTATGGAAATGTTTGGGATTGCAGAGAATGTAAGAAACTTTCTGCTAAGAAGTATGGGTCAGTGGAAGCTCTCATTAACATCTAATGGAGAAGATCTTGGTGATGTCCATGTGAAGAGGGGGATATTTCAGGGTGACAGCCTGTCACCTTTGCTGTTTGTATTGAGCATGATTCCACTGTCGTTAGTTCTTAGGAAGGTCAATGCATGTTATGAATGGGAAAAGAAAGAGTACAAATTAAATCATCTTCTCTTCATGGATGATCTAAAGCTATTTGGTAAGAATGAAGAACAGATAGATTCACTGGTGAGCACGGTTCACATCTTCAGCACAGACATTGGGATGGAGTTTGGTCTTAGAAAGTGTGGTGTTGTTACCTTGAAGAGAGGAAAAATAGCTAGATGTGAGGGGGTAGAGCTCCCAGATGGCGAAGTAATGAAAGAAGTGGGACAGGAAGGTTATACATATTTAGGGATGGTTGAGCTGGATAAGATCAAAGAAAATGAGATGAAAGTGAAAATGACAAAGGAATACAAGAGACGGCTTAGGTTGATTCTTAAATCAAAATTGAATGGTAGAAACAAAATTACAGCCATGAACACATGGGCAGTAGCTATCTTCAGATATGGAGCTGGAATCTTGGAATGGAAAGGATATGAACTGAAAAGCTTAGACAGAACAACAAGAAAGACCATGACAATGTATGGTGCTTTTCATCCCAAGAGCGATGTGGACAGATTGTACTTGAAGAGGCATGAAGGAGGCAGAGGTTTGATAAGCATAGAACATTGTGTCAGAGGAGAGGAAAATAGCTTGGGATTGTACGTAATGAATTCTGCGGAAAAACTAATTCAGGGGATTCGTACATCAGGGATGATTGAAACAGAAGGTACTATCAGCAAAAGTGAATTCAAACGACATAATGCGCAGGAGCTTAAACAAGAATGGACCGAGAAAAGGATGTATGGACAGTTTATAAGGGAAATGCCGGAGAAAGTTGACAAGGACAAAACCTGGAATTGGTTAGTCAGAAGTGATTTAAAGGTTGAGACAGAGGCGTTGTTTTGTGCTGCACAGGAACAGGCGATCAGAACAAATTATGTGAAACACCATATTGATAAGAGTACTGATGATCCCCTTTGTAGAATGTGTGGAAAGAGGGGAGAAAGTGTGCAACACATAATAAGTGAATGTGAGAAATTAGCTCAGAAAGAATACAATAATAATAAGAATAATAATAATAATAATAATAGTAATAATAGTAATGGTAATAATAATAATAATAATAATAATAATAATAATAATAATAATAATAATAATAATAATAATAATAATAATAATAATAATAATAATAATAATAATAATGATAATAAAACATAATAAGTAATAATAATAATAATAATAATAGTAATAATGTTGGCACAGTGTCAGTATAAGAGCTGGAGACATGATAAAGTGGCGCAGTCTCTACATTGGGAAATTTGTAAGAAGTATGGGCTACCAGCAAGTGAGAAATGGTATGATCACCGCATTGAAACTGTTATGGAAAACGAGGAAGTTACAGTCATGTGGGATATGAAAATCCAGACAGACAAAGAGATTGAACACTGTAGACCTGACATAGTCATCCGATGTAATAAAAGCAGGAAATGTTTCATTGTGGAGGTTGCTTGCCCATTTGATACGAGGGTACAAGATAAGGAGAGGGAAAAGATTGAAAAATACCAAGATTTAAAACGGGAATTGAAGAGAATTTGGCAAAGTCAAGAAATAGTCACAATTCCAATCATCATAGGAAGGCTAGGCACAATAAGCAAAAACTTCGAAGACTGGTTAAGAAAGTTAGACATCATGGTGAATTTCAGCACATTACAGAAAGCTTGTTTATTGGGATCAGCAAGAGTCATTAGAAGGGTTCTGGATACCTAAGGCCGTGGGATATGGCTCGGTAATCAGTAGATTCCACCAGCAATAACATCACATGCTGTGATACCTTCAGACATAATGATAATAATAATAATAATAATAATAATAATAATAATAATAATAATAATAATAATAATAATAATAATAATAATAATAATAATAATAATAATAATAATAATAATAATAATAATGGTAATAATAATAATAATAATAATAATAATAATAATAATAATAATAATAATAA
Organism: Aurelia sp. 4 Dawson et al 2005; assembly: GCA_964019985.1. Lineage (NCBI taxonomy): Eukaryota > Metazoa > Cnidaria > Scyphozoa > Semaeostomeae > Ulmaridae > Aurelia > Aurelia sp. 4 Dawson et al 2005. The sequence continues at coordinate 26,746,714 of OZ026492.1, read as the reverse complement.
TAATAATAATAATATCAAGTACCATAATAATAATAATAATAATAATAATAATAATACTAATAATAAAGAAACACAACTGCAATTTTGCTAAAAACGTTTCGATTTAAAATCTTCCTCAGTTTACCATTAATAATAATTATAATAATAATAATATGATATGTCATGGGCATGGCTCAGAAATGGAACATTAAAACGAGAAACTGAGTCACTGATTACCGCTGCACAAGATCAATGTATCCGAACAAATTACATCAAGGCAAGAATAGATAAAACCCAGGAAAATAGCCTCTGTCGTATGTGTGGACAAAAAGAACAAACTGTAATACACATCATTTGTGAATGCACAAAACTTGCACAAAAAGAGTACAAGAAGAGACACGACCTTGTAGGAACAGCAATCCATTGGGAATTATGCAAGCAGCTAGAATTCAATCATGCTGATAAATGGTATGAACACAAACCAGAATCTGTCCTTGAAAATGAAAAAAGCCAATGGCTGTGGGACTTTGAAGTGCAGACAGATCATCATATAGAAGCTAGAAGGCCTGATCTCATAATTGTTGACAAAGAAAAGAAGACATGTCAGATTGTGGATTTTGCAATACCTGGAGATCACAGAGTTGAAATGAAAGAAAGGGAAAAAAGGGAGAAATATCAAGATTTGGCAAGAGAATTACAAGTACTATGGAATAAGAAAGTTACTGTAATCCCAATAGTGATTGGGGCTTTGGGGACAGTCCCAAAGTCATTGAAAGATAGATTAGACCAAATCGGAATCCGAACAAAAATTGACACTATGCAAACCACAGCGTTGCTGAACACAGCCAGGATCGTAAGGAAAGTCTTGGAGCTCTAAAGGCCGATCTCCACATCGGTAGTTTTGGTCGACGACTGCCGCGACCAGAGCTCGATCGCTCGTACGCGAAGCGGAAAGTAATCTCCAGTCGTTTTATTTTTGCGTGCGGTTCACATTTGCGACAAAAATGGCGGCCATAAACAGACGTCGTTTGCTGATGTTGATCTTGTTAAGAAGAAGGTTGGCTCGGGGAAATGAAAGAAGAAGACTTCGTCGATTTTGGGTGAGACAAATTTTTAGAGAGAGAAAAGAAAAAGGTGAATACCATACTCTAGTGAAAGAAACAATGCTTTTTGACCATGAATACTTTTTCAGGATGTTTAGAATGAGCCCAACGAAATATGAAACACTTCTTCAGTGGCTGGCTCCTTTCCTAGTTCGTAGCAATGTTAGACGGGAAGCAATAGGCCCAGGGGAAAGACTTTGTGTAACTCTGCGCTTTCTAGTGACAGGGGATGCCTTTGCTACAATTGCACACAGCTACAGAATGAGCGAAACAACAGTAGGAAGGATTGTCAAAGATACATGTGAAGTGATCTGGAATGTTTTAAAGGATAAAGGCTTCCTTAAGGTTCCTGGAAATCAAAACGATTGGACGAAAATTGCAGATGAATTTGAAAAACGGTGGAACTTTCCAAACTGCTTAGGGGCCATCGATGGAAAGCATGTAATAATACAGTGTCCACCAAGAGGCGGCTCCAAATACTTCAACTACAAAAAATTTCACAGCATTGTTCTTATGGCTGTAGTCAATGCAAATTATGAATTCACCATGGTTGATGTGGGTGACTACGGTCGATTAAGTGATGGAAGTGTATTTGGCAGTTGTGACTTGGGAATAGCAATAGAACAACAAAGGCTTAACATGCCACCACCCAGAGTGCTCCCAGGATCAAATGTGAAATTTCCCTACGTTTTTGTTGGTGATGACGCTTTCCCGTTGAAAACAAATGTAATGAAACCATACCCAAGAGGGCATATAGAAGAGAAGGAGAAAATTGCAAACTGCAGGCTATCAAGAGCACGCAGGATTGTGGAAAATGCATTTGGTATTGCCACATCAAGATTTCGTGTTTTCCGCAGAGCAATATGTGCAAATGTTGAAACAGCTCAAAAAATTGTTAAGGCAGTGTTAGCAGTGCATAATTTCTTGATGTATGGACGTTCATTTTCAACATCCTGTGAATATTGCCCAGCAGATTTTATTGATAGCGAGGTAGAAGGAACACTGACAAATGGGGGATGGAGAAATAATTCAGCTACTCAAGCAATGCTCCCAATTTCTCAAATGGGGTCCAACAACTATTCCAGGAGTGCAAAAGAAACAAGAGACAATTTCAGAGATTATTTCTGCAGTGCAGCAGGCTCTGTTCCATGGCAATTGAATGCAGTCAGAAGTACACAAGATCTCTTTGATGAGAATCAATGAAACAGCTTTTAACATTTTAAACATTAACATTTTTCTAGTAATGTTCAGTGTGAAGTTTTAAACACTTAAAACAACAATTGAAAAGTCAGTCAACAGAATGAATAACAGGCAAAGTTTACCGTATACTGGGTAAACCAAAAAAGGACAGCTATATTTGACCTCACTGGCTCAAATATACTGTCTACTTCATGGCAGGGTGGTCTAAACTCAGGTTATCATGGGAAAGGTCTGGAAAATTTGATGCCTACTTTGCTATTCTCTTTGAAAGACTATCAAAAAGGACATACAAGCTTGTTTACTTTTTTGGCATACCCAGTACTGCACAATTAGAAAGCACAAAAGAAACTTTGGCCATTCCAAGAGTTCAGTCTATGCTGCCTAATATTCAGTTATCAAACTCAAAGTCAATCAGAAGCTTCTGTATTTCCAGTCTTGCGAGTCTGTTCTTTTTTGGGGGCAAACTTTCCAAAATAGGAACCAGGCTCTTACAGAACAACAAATTTGAATTATCTTCATCATTTGAAACACGCACAGAGGTCTCAGTATTATCACATTTGGATAATGCATTTACAAGTAAAAGGTCAATATTGTCTCTTCTTTCATCTGCCTTCTGCTGGTTACGTTGCTTTTTTGTAGAGGGCATGTCCACTGGACTACAACTCTTGTGCTTCTGACAAGTACTTTCCACCTCTAGAGATTGATCATTTGCTTGCAACAATCCATCAAAATTTTCAACGGAGTTTGTCAAATCAACTGGCATGCTCAGTGTAAAGTTGCTTGAAGTGGATTTGTTGTTTGAAATACTATCCTTCAAGAACAGCAACTGCTCATAAAATTGGCATGTGGGTGATTTTGCTGCGCCAGAGCCAGATTTGCTTTCAATTGAAATTTTTTTCAAGCATCTCATCATTCCATCTTTGAGGTTTTTCCATCTGTTCTTGATTGCATCAACTGGAAGAAATAAATTAACTGTTGTCAGTATATAATCTCTTCATATTCTTTCAAGCGGTGCCAACATGAAAACTTGTGTGACCTTGGAAAATTAAAGCTGCAAATAAAGTTTCGTGACTTTTTAAATCTACTGTAGGTAGGATAGTACACCCTATTTTTATAAGAAAGAATGAATTTGGGCCAGTACTAAAAGTTTTTAAAACCACTCTAGATTTTCACCACTGAGAGCTTCTCACAAGTTTCTTGAAGGTTCCATAACAATCTCCATATCTACCAGTGTCCTCTCAGTTATATTTGCCCAGTACTGAAGTTTCTTCATTTTTTATTAAAACATCAGGTTTCTTATTAAAACATGTGTGGCTTCTAGATATGATTGTCTACAGTAGTGTCCCGCATATAAGAAACATGAATTTAAGAAACACCAGACCTTGATTTTCAAAATAATATCCCCTCTTATAAGAAACTGGTGCAGGTCTGGAAAAGACTTGTTTCTTATGTATACATTGGAAATTTGAAAAACATGAAAAATTCAGCTCTGCAGTTGAATCAGCCTGTACCTATTCAAATGGAAACAAGAGATTTGCATGCAAATGAAGCAAAAATCACCTTCCTGGAATAAATCTGAGCTTTCTTGATTGTGAATATTCACAATACAAATGAAAATTGTATGTTTTGTATGACAATCAAAAAGCTTGTGTCTTACTGTAGTAGTTCATTGATAGTACATGATTCTTCTGATAAGAAACTTTACCCTGATTTGAAGTTTATATTTCATTTTACAAGAAACATATCAGACCTCAAATTGAAACTGTTGTTTCTTATATGCGGGGGACTGCACTTACTGTTTATTGCATGGGAAAGTGCAATAAAACAATAAATAAACAATAAATAATAATAATAATAATAATAATAATAATAATAATAATAATAATAATAATAATAATAATAATAATAATAAATGATATAGAACAATAAATAAACAATAAATTCTAATGTTATTTAGATCAAAATAGTGCAGAGAAGATTTTATTCATGTGTTGCAAGAAATATTTACAAGCTGTTGTCTTTGGGTGGTAAAAATAGACCAAGTTTCAAGAATCACAAGCATTAAACTTTTTCCAAAAGTCCAATGTTTTTGAGGGTCCCTGATCCAAATTTCAAAAAGAGAAACTCATGTTAAGTTAATGAAGAGAGAAACTCCCGTTTTTATTTGCTATGCCACTAATCCAAAGAAAATATTTTTGTTGTCTAAAAATTTCCTGAGTAAAGTAGATTTTTGGGCTGACACCCACATCATCCTACCCATACCTTGTGGGTTAAGCACTTGCTGCTGCTTGTCTAGAACACATGACAACAAAATACTGCACATGTTTTGACGTTGGCATTTTTGTGGGAATGGACATTTCTCAACTTCTACCCTCCAGCGCAGCCCCTAATAATAATTTGATAGAGGTGGAGGTGGCACCAGGGTAACCTAGAACTTACAAGGGGAATGCTTCCAACGTTTAGGCTTGGTTAAGGCAGCGTATGATGGATAATGGAGTAAATGTAATAACTGAAATATCGCCATTGTGTAACACACAAGAATAGAATTAATACACGGAATAGGCCTGTCTTACCATCGATGTTGTCCATTTTCATGGCAATTTCCCTCCAGGCCTGATTTTTCTTCTGGCTATCCTTGTATCCCCTTCCGCCAGTAAACCAAATGATCCTGTAACTCCTAACAAGATCTATAAGCAATTCATTATCTATCATTCCTTCAGTGCTTCCATTCACTCCTCCAAATTGTAGTTGCTTGCAAGCTTCGGGCCTCGTCATATTCGCCATTTTCTTTTCCCGCTCTCGTTCGAAATCCTCACCTCTGATTGGCTGAAATTTGCGCGGAGCATTGCGGTCGCATGAAAAGTTGAAGTGACTCCAACTTCCAAAACTACAATTGCGAACAGCGCGACTGAAAGCTGAGCATGCGCAGTAGCCAAGCGCTTTGGTCGCCGACCAAAACTACCGAAGTGGAGATCGGCCTTAAGGAGGCTTGTTGCTACTGGACCTTCAAGAAAAATCCACCAACAACGGTGTGAAATGAACTCACAATAATAATAATAATAATAATAATAATAATAATAATAATAATAATAATAATAATAATAATAATAATAATAATAATAATAATAATAATAATAATAATAATAATAATAATAATGATAATGATAATGATAATGATAATGATAATGATGTTGCCACTTAGTACCAAGAACGATATGACCATACAAATATTTGTGTGTCGAAAGTATGAAACAATAATGATAATAATAATCACTTTATTTACAGTTGGATAATAATGTAGCTTGTACAAAACGTACAAACTAATAAATACCAACTAAATTAAACTAATTTACAGGAACGCTATTTACAAATATTACAGTTACAACCCTCCCCAGTCCAATTTTTTATGTTTTTGCCAAAAACGGAGGCTGCATTGCTGCTTTTAATCACATCAGGTGTACTGTTCCAAAGTATGCTACCCCTGAACGCTATCGAATTTTTACCAAAAGACGCAGTAGATGCGATAATGATAATGATAATGATAATGATAATGATAATGATAATGATAATGATAATGATAATGATAATGATAATGATAATGATGTTGCCACTTAGTACCAAGAACGATATGACCATACAAATATTTGTGTGTGGAAAGTATGAAACAATAATGATAATAATAATCACTTTATTTACAGTTGGATAATAATGTAGCTTGTACAAAACGTACAAACTAATAAATACCAACTAAATTAAACTAATTTACAGGAACGCTATTTACAAATATTACAGTTACAACCCTCCCCAGTCCAATTTTTTATGTTTTTGCCAAAAACGGAGGCTGCATTGCTGATTTTAATCACATCAGGTGTACTGTTCCAAAGTATGCTACCCCTGAACGCTATCGAATTTTTACCAAAAGACGCAGTAGATGCCTTGGGAAGAGTGAGAATATCTTTGATTCTCAGATTGTAATCAATCTCTTTCCTTGTGAGTAAATCCCATAAGAAAGAAGGGTTTTCATGATTCAGCGATTTATACACTTCAATCATGATTTTGTGCAAGTTCTGAACGTGAACAGTTTTTCTTCATTTCTAATGAGCACTTCATCGAATGAAGCGTCAAAGTCTTTCAATAGGATACGCAGTGCTCGTTTATGAACCCTGTTAGTTTCTTTATTAGGGAGCTGTCATTTTCAAAGCTGGGTACAGGACCAGGGGTGGAAGAATTTTTGGAGGGGTACCAAATTTTTTGGCCTCGTTTTATTGGGGAATCAAATATTTTAGAAAAAATTGTGAAATGTTTGATGGGCTGTAAAATTTTTGGAAACATCTCAGGCAGAAGTAAGAATTATGTATTCTTTCACAACAAAAGTTTTATCTGTTTCTGCTATGTTCATTAGGCAAGAAAGAAGTTATTTGAAATGGTGATGATGAATCTATTTTTGGATGATTCTTCCAATCGTTCCAATTTGATTCATTTTATGTCTAGATTGTGTTTCTTAGTGTGGAAGTTTTGTGATATATCCAAGCTGTACAATATAGCTGTACAATAGAAGCAACTCAATAGTGGGGTATCAAATTTTTTGCTATGTTGAAACGGGGTGTCCAATTTAATTCAACTTCGTGAATGGGGTAAGAAAATTTTGCTATTTGTATAAAATTTCTTCCACCCCTGTACCCAGCATTTCAGCATTTAAAATGACAGTTCCCCTAGCAGTTCTTTTACAAAACATCCAAATGAGGGGGCAGCACCTGAAGTTTGACATGACAAATGAATTATAAAGCAATTTACATTTGGGTGGGTCAATGACCTTAGCAGCCCTTGATAGGGCACTAACATTTCTGTTAGCTTTAAGACAGAGAGATTTCACGTGGTCATCAAACTTCAGCTTGGAGTCAATAATGACGTCCAGTAATTTGACTTGCTGAACGGTTGTAATTACTATCTCATCAATCTCCATGCAAAGTTTGTAGTCATGCCCCAAGCCCATTTGCTTTTTTGCACAAAAGCCATCCTATTTGTTTGCGAAAACAATCGTTGTGGGCAAAGGACTCGAAAGGCATCGTCGAGCTGGACTAACCATTCTCTTCCAGGAATAATTTGATGGGTGTCCGAAAACCACCGCCCTAACCTTTCCAGGACAATCGAAACAAAAAACGCTGCCCCCCCTTTAGTGGGAGGTTTTAAGTTTCAGCCACCTTCCTATATTTTGGTCTCATGTTGGACGTTCTACCTCTTTAGCTTATTTAAAATTCTTGACTCTTTCTGCCACGAATTCAAAGCTTCTTATGAAGGTGCAACTTTCTGAACGACAAGTTCTTTACCGCAATCGCGCTGAGAAGGTATAAATAGTGACTTGCTTGATCGCGTTTTGCATTTAAGAGGGATTTCCCTGGGGATGTGTACTATGTAAACTGGTAGAATATAATGCAAGCAACCATCTTCACCAATTAAAAGTTATTGCGAATATGATTTGCCCCTCATTTTCTTAGGTTTATTCAAAAGTGGTCAATTACCACCGCCGTCCGACTACCCCCGCCGATACCCTAGATTTGCATGATTTGCTAATGAGATTCTTCTTGTTAGAAAGACTTCACTACTGCAGAAATACCCCTTGAATGAAAATATCAAATGGCAAACAAAAGACAAAACTGAAGTCGGTCGCAAAATTTTAAAACCACAAATGTGACTTGCACTTGAGTTGGTTTGTCTCAATATGTCCCAATAACAAGAAATTTGTCATTCTTGAATTGAAATACCGTTTTTCATACAAAAAAACACTTGCCAAATTTGGATTACTATAAAGCAAGGTTAATGGAAAATTGTAAGAAAAAGTGTGAAGACCGAATCATGCCAAGCGAAGGAAGAGTGAATTTTGAACAGTCGGCGAATATGGGATATATGCTAACCTGAAGGCAGCGATAGTTGCATCCCATGGAAATCCTGAGGTTTTGGTAAAAGCATGGAAAAAGTTTTAAGTAGTTTGTTTTCGAAGAAACTACTTATAAGGAACTCAACTCTCAGATCGCCAAAAATTTAAGAATGTCCAGCACTGAAACGACGGAGATACAGCGCAACTTAAATCAGGGGCCTGGGCAATCTGAGTATCGTCTATTGTATTCCATTGTATCTCAAGAGATGATCAAAAACGATTGAAAAAATGATGGCAGGCGCCCATCTTTTGTTCTATCTTTAAACTGGACGCTATATATCCGTCATTTGTCTTTAATCGCCTTCGACTCCTGTGTTTGGACTCTAATATTTCAGAGTCCGAAATTTGGCTACTTTACTTCAAATTGCGTACCGGGTGACCCCAAAAAAAACTTCACGAGCTAGATCCTAACTAACTCGATTATCAAATGCTTTCTATCACAGTTTAGTTAAAAGGCTTAGCTATCTTTTGAGATGGTGCATTTGAGATGGTCATAGTAAGCAATGATTACCATCCGAAAAGCCAGACTCAATGAAAATTTCGAGTCCAGGATTCCTCATTTTGAGTGAAATAATCGCTATCATTTTCCAGTAAAAATTTTGTGAAAACTGGACATTGGGATGGATTAGAAGTCGTCAGGGAAATGTTTTGTTTGCAAAATGATTAACCTCCGTTCCTCATTCAAATTTCACGCTCCAAAGCAAATTTGGAATTCAGCTTTTTTCGCACTTTCCAAAAAATTGTCTGGAAAGCGAGGAATGAATCGAGAAATGAATGAATTTCCATACTTTTGAAGCTTTTTTCAGACTGTAGGCATACCTTAAGCTGACCAAGAAACATCTCAAAAATAGCGGAGCCTTTCAGCTACATGCTGATGCCTGGTTTGTCTTCATAACATTTGCTTTCAAGGAAGTATGTACGATCTAGCTGGAGAAGTGTTTTTTGGGTCACCCGGTAAACGTCGGTTTTGGTAAGGGCGGAACGATTCATGAAATTGTTCACTCAAAAAACATCGAAATATTTCAGCAGGTATCCCTTTATGCCCACCAAACATTGCTTAGTATATAAAAAGTAGCTTTATTCTCACTATCGCAGACCGCTGTGCTGTTTAACACGATGATCATAAGGTAGTTAAGTAAAAATACGTCATTCATCGGGAAAATTCTCATGCGATGACAAAACTTAGAGAAACTGAGAACCTTTTTTTTCTAAGAAATTTCAGAACTAACTGATTTAAATGAATCAACTTACTTATTCACTACATTTGGTACAAATGCCTCTACCCGTAATGCTCTCTAGGGGCAGCAAACATATCGATTTTTCCCCAACAACGTGGTTGGACGTTTTCGTTTAGACCCCCTACCCTCCCCTACAAAGCAACCAGGACCTCAATTCCGATATATGCGAAATTTGTGCATATGCTTCCTGTTTCGTTATGGGCATTGCCCCCTTGATAAATAAAACTTTCAATATTGAATATTCCTCAAATTCAATGTGAATAGCTTTTTTTCTTTGGATAAATTATTATCATTGTGAGTCGTTGCGTTCCTTTCTGTCTCATAATATAGAAATGATATCATTAAAGAAGATGAGCCTGGGAAGGATTGTGATACGAAGGTAGTAACTATGAAGAAGATCCTACAAAGGTAGTAACTATGAAGAAGATCCTTACAATCCGTTGACTTTCGTGGCGAGCCAAGATATTTCTAATTCCTACAGAACGTAATTTGAGGAATATGCCCGGCATATTGTTGACGCAAAGTCCTGTTTGCACGATTGCATTAAGTCAAAATTTTCGAACGTTGCCGTACCCTCGCCACAAGCACAATGGTTCATTTGATCTCACGCTATTGTTGAGTTTCATTGAGACTGCGTTCACACAATGCCGGCACATTTTGAAAACTTTGAAAAATGTGACGGATAGGCCTTCCGTTCACACGAAAATGGCAGTTTTTTTGCCGGCAGATTTTGGAAATGGTAAATTTTGGAAACGGAAATCTAACCATCACTGTTAGAAAATTTGACAAGGTGAGTGCTACGCTGCGTTTTTCGTTAAAATGTTGCAACGCAGTTTCAAGCAAGTGATAAAGCTTCTAGCTTTTACTTACTATGAAGCAATGGGTATATTTTTGGGGTCTAAAAATCTCCCAAGTTTAGTATATTTTTTGGGATTTTCAAAAATATGCTGTGTTCGACCCCTCTCACCTACCGATAGGGAGTTCCCACCCACCCCCCATCCATGGGTATCCGATTTCATTTTGAAGGTTCATATTGACAGTGAGAGACAGTCACATTACAGAGTCCAGAAAACATTACGGTTGCACGGTCATTGACAGGAGGAAGGTTTGTAGAACAAGGGAAATTTGGAGGAAGGTTTTTCAAAATAGAGATTTGAAGGAAGGTTTGGATAAATACTTTGACAATAAAAATTGAGACAAATTATTGCAAGAAACTGTCATATGCAATGAAGTGCATTGGCAAGACATGTCAGATGATTTGTCTCACAATAGTTTTTGGCATTGATAACTGGTATATCCGCTCATTTTCAATATGTACTTCAATAATCTTAATCTATTTGCCATTACAACTTGCTATTGTGCAACACAATTTCATTTCCCAAAGAAAATAGAGTTATTTTCAATAAGATGTATTCTGGAAAATCTCCAAAGCTTAGTAAGGCTTCATCATAAAGTCACTGAAACAGGGTGATGTCTACCAACGTAAACAAACATGGTGCCAAACATAGTTGCTGTACAGACATCACATAACGTTCCAGTTGGGTTGAGGGTAAAGTCAGAGTTCAAACATCTCTCAATCTTAGTTTCAGTTATTACTTCTTGACCCTTTGTTGGTGTTTTCATAATGTTTTTGAAATTCGTTGCTATCAATCCTCAATCAAAACTTCAAGCAATGTCTTTCATGGTATTGGCCTATAATAACCAATTTCAAATTCTGTTCTTGGTTCTCTTCTCTTTCATCTTCAAAATGTTGGACTTCCAACAATAAATCTTATGATGCAAAAAGATGCTCGGCTTCCATCGATCATACCACTATTCACTTCTCATGTGACTATTTCCAAAAGATCTTTGTTTCTTGGCTGTATTCCTAACATTACAAATCAGTGCAGCGAGGTAGTGTAAGTCACCACTTCCTCAAAAGTGAGAGATTCCACCACTTAGCATTGCCCTCCTTCTCAGTTGAGCTGTTGGCTCTGACTCCGTGTCTTGTGAAACAACAATGTCTTTTCACCAACGCTGGCTCCTCTAACAAGCAACCACATCACTAAATGATAATGCAGTTTACAAGAAGTCATTTCTATTTGAATCTGATGTAAATTAACATTCATTGAACTATTTGCCTAGGCCATCGATGTCCACTGTTATTGTTGTTGCGCCACAAAATACATCTGGACCTACCACCTGAGTCCTGCATTTGGCTATGTTGTTACAAAAAGTTGTGTAGTAGAATGTAGAGCTTAAGTAGTAAGTCTATTACAACAGCGATAATTCAAGAAATGATCATGACTTTGTATCGTTGTTTAAGGTTTTCACCTTAAAATTCCAAAGACAAGGACTGACACGCCCTAGCTATGACTTAGCCACGCCCTGGTATATAACAAATTGGAGGAAGGTTTTGCCTAGAAAAAAATTTGACCGGAGGAAGGTTTAGTACTTTTCTGGACTCTGTATGTGACACATTAAAGACAACGTTCAGATTTTGCAGGTTAAAATTTATTCTCATAAGACCTTTTTTCCATGTAAGATCTCAATTTGAAAACATCTTTAGCAAAACCTCTTCTTTCCCCATAACGTCCAAACGACGCTGTTAGGGACAATATTGATGTGTTTGAGGCCCGGATGTGTACATGATTTGCGGATGGATGGGGGCTGCCGCCCGGTTTTGAGAAAGCTACCCTCTTCTTATTACCAACAGTTGCCGTCATACCTAGTTTTATGATGAAGTTCACCGGAATACTACCCATTTTTTAACATTTTGTTGCCAATTTCTTGAAAACCCACCTATGTTTAAGGAAAATCTGCCGAAAATTGACCCTTGTTTAGAGAATTTTGGACCCAAAAACCCATCCATATGGGCGGCACATACCGGTACTCTCAACATGTTATGTTACCCCACCCCCCGGGGGGTCTGAAGCCCCTTAGTTCCAAGTTAAATAACTAAAGCAAGAAATGAAAAAGGAACGAAATCTTCTTAGTCTCTGTTGTTTTTTGTTTTTGCAATTTTGTTAATCTTGATTGTTCTTGAATAAAGGACCTATGGGATCAATTTACCAGCTTTTCCTTTGACGACGACTAAATATTTACATGCGAGTTAATGAACATAGGCTTTTATTCATAAAATACAGTAGTTATTTTGTCTCTGTTGGTAACAAAAAAAACGGTGCATCTTGACGAAAATCATTGAAGTTAACAAAGCACTCCCTATCACAAACATTGAAACAGCAGTTTTATTTCAGTTAGCAAGTTTCTTATGCATGCCAACAATAGAAGGATGCCATGGCATTAAGGGAGTTGATGACCTTGCTGATAACCCAGTTTGATCAAGAAAGCAGCCATCGTTGCAGTTGCAACAGAAATAGTTTTATTGCCATCTCGCTGTTTAGCAAATATTCATGATATTTATACTATACAAAAGGAGATCGGTTTCGCAAAGCCTATATCTTCGGGCAACATGCCCCTACATATGCCCCTTTACTTTGAATAAATAATTCTGAGATGCGTTTAACCTATACGTTGGAGACCTAACAGTCCCACTGAGTTATTACGATAAAAACGCGCGTAAAGGAACCTAACATTTTGCAAGTCAGCCTGACTAGGTTCTTATATGTTTTAGTATTTAATGGGAAAAGAGCATGTTCAGGTTCTCAAATTGGTCCTTATTTTTCAAGGCTTTCAGGAATTTTTTCGTTCAGATAAGTATGTCTGTAAAGTATTAAGAAACTTTTCAAAGTTAAAAGCATGGATATTATAGCAAATATATCATTGAACCTTTATTCTTGCAGAAAACTGTTTATTCCTATTTTCATATAATCCAATTAAAAGCTTTCAAAGAGCCACTTGAAACAGAGTATTTGAAATAATGAAAAGCTGGCTGGATACTGCATTTTGTTTTGCTTTTTTGCAACATGTACTTATGGTATTACCAGTCTGCATGACTAAGCTACTGGAGTTTTAATTTAATTTGATAATCTCTACTGAAATCACACGTGGAGATACAAGTCTGTTAACAGAAGCGGGCCGGCCTCGGCAGGCTAACCTGCGGGAAAATGGTCCTTCCTACGCAGGAGGAAGGCTTGTTTAAACATTAAAATCGATCTTACTTTTGTAGGTATCAGTCAGGGTGTATTTTTTCGTAGTATTAAATTTTCATCACATTTTCCGTTTATCCCATACGGGTTTTGCCTTTAACTCCAATGATTTATCTTCATAAATTCAACGGAATAAAATTATCTCATAGATCACACAAACTTAAACTTACCCATTCTTATAAAACTCAAAAGTAACATTTACATTCGCACTTATCACTTCAAGCGTTTGTCAGTATATAATATTTATATTGGGATTTACCATGCAATGAGTCAGATCACTTCATTGTCATAAAATGTACGTGATCTTCTTTGAAATGAATGATTTTATGAAGGGATATTCACTAAAGAAAATCCCACTAGAAGGAACTTTTCTTCCTTGGCATATAAATTTTATAATTTAGTAATCATCTCCTCTCGTGTCTGTACCCTTATGAATAAGCTAAATATGTTTCCTCTTTCGAGTTCTTCGAAGAATTCAGTATTTTTACATTGCTTCCACTGGCACAGTCGCAAATTTTAATTCGTGTAAGAAAATCTTAGTATTGGTCTCACAGAAGGTTTTTCTGGTTGGTATATGACAACGAGCTGGGTATAAATTTTTTTTTCCAACCTTTCTTTCTCTAATCAATGCCAGGTGAAACGCTTCCGAGGGGCAACTCACTTCTCAACATAGCGTACGAGATTTTTGTGATTTTGAAATCACATGATTTTTTCTGTGATTTTTTGCGACTTTAGTGCTTTTTAGTGATTTTTCGTGTGATTTTTCAGTAAGTTTTCAGTGATTTGTGATTTTTGGTGCTTTCTTTGTGTGATTTCTTTGTGATTTTTGTATGTGATTTTTTAGTGATTTCAAGGAATGTGTACGAAAAAAATCAGTGATTTGCCCCTCGAACGCTTCAGGCTGCTATACAAAACAATTTCTGGTCTTGAAGGTGATCTCTGAGTATTGCTTGGTGAAACCTTTCGCAAATTTTTCTGGGGGCAATTTGGGAAAGTCTCCATCAGAAATCCTGTTCTGCCTAAATTTACGCATGAGTGTCAAGACACTCCTTCTGATTCACCTAAAAGGTGTCCTGACACTCATGAATTTACGCACCTCGTACTTACGTAAGAGTAAGAATTGTACTTACTGGTGATCTTCAACTACAAGGACCAGCTTTTGTCATTAAACTTTAAAGCAAAAACAAATCAACGCAAAAGAGTGCATGGATGGAAAACACAACATTTACTCAACCAATCTAATCTGGCTGTCTGATCATCCATCACTCACTCATCAATAAGCATTTGGCAGCATTCCTGCCATCATGCCATTGTTATTATCGTAGGAATTGCAAAGCCAATCCTCGACTGGCGCAGGATTAAACACTTTACGATGTTTCTTGTATCTCCACACCCGGTCACTTCTCAGCCTCAACCGGCCCTCTTCGAGAGCTCTCTCGAAATGGTTTTGCCTTAGATCACTTATTTCTTCGACATCCTCGTCAAATTCCAGCAGATCACCAAGTCTATCTTGTTTACATGCATTGGCAGGCAGTCCGATGAAATCCAGATCGATAGGCTGCATTTTTGTTGATCGACCGGCAATAACTGTGGATAAACAATCCAATTCTTTTTGTGAGAAAGGTGCAAGAAACCTGGCTTGGAGTCGGCGTTGGGGTTGCGATTTGTCCCGTTTAATGCCCCTGGATGGCTCACTGTTACTTCTTGGCCGCGTTATTGCGGGCTTCTCTTCTACCAACTCTGGGAAGGGGATATCAAAAAGTTCAGTAGCAGTATCTCTACTCTCACAACAACTGTAACTTCTTGAACGCTCAACTCTTTGCTTTGCACGTGCTTGCATCATCAATGCTGGTGGAATTTCAGCGATTCGTTCATCCACAAATCGAAAAACTCCGCTGTCTTTTTCCCCGTCAGTGCTCTCCATCTATAACGAGATCTGCAAACCAAACTGTTCAGTGATTCAGTCGTGATCTTGTTTTTACCAAGTGGTTAAATTTAGAATGATGGATGTTGCGACAAGTCGACTGCAATGTTTTGAGTGTGTGCAGAATCACAACAACGATCTCTCTCAATGGACTGTACCAGACACGTGAACGCAAGAACACAAGTAAATACTCCTTTCAAATATTCCCATTATTATAATTTCAGGCAGGTGGCAGAGGCAACAATGATGATTAATTCTTTGTTTAATTATCTCAAAACCGCTACTTTTCCTTCCATAATCTCACTAAAATAATCAGTTTATTTAACAGTAAATAACTTTTTGGAGGTTTCATTTGTCTGGTTTCACATTTTTGTCGATGATGTTTACATATGACAAAATAAAACCGCAAATTATCCCCCCGGGAGTCATTTTGTTCGATCCGGGGGAGGCCATTGTATCCAAATCGAATAAATTTGTAGTGAGAGCATAGGGGGCTTAAAAGAGAGGGGCTTAGAGTTGGTTAGGGTTAGGGTTACAGAAGATTGTGCGATGTGAATGCAGCCTTACTCACAAAATCAAATGACAAATTGTTAATAGCTTCTCGTTCTTTTACGCCATATTATGTGGATCTAAGCTTACAATTTCACGGGGCAAAGCCATAGATTCGACCCAGTTTTATCCCAAAACAATATCAAGCCCAAACATATAAACATGTTTGGTTAAGGGGAGGAGCTATTACACGGGAGGTCTTATTTCACGTTTTTGCTCAGAGGGGACGGGCTTTTTAGAGAGGGGGCTGATCGAGAAAGAGGGCAAATAGAGCTTTTACTGTATATAGTGGGGGGGAGAAAGGGGCCTACACAAATTTCATGTAGTATATACTTCCAGCTTCGTAACCCTATGAGAAAAATATAGAATCATTATTCGGCATTAGCTGACACAGAGAAATGTGTGTATCATGAGTGGGCTAACACAATCAGAGGCGAGGGGCAAATCACTGACTTTTTACGCACACCCACCTTCCTTGAAATCACAAAGATCACATACCAAAACACAAAATCGCAAATAAGTCGCATGCTAAAAGCACAAAGATCACAAATCACTGAGAAATTACTAAGAAATCGCACGAAAAATCAATAAAATCACAGAAAAATCACAGACAAAGATCATATGAGTTCAAAATCACAAAATCACGTACGCTAATTTGAGAAGTGATTTGCCCCTCGATTAGAGGATTAAAATGCGTCCCTGCCTGAGATCGAAGCCGGGATCATCGTGTCAAAAGACTCTTCGAAAAATCACTGCGCGACTCAAGCGCAATGAGATTTTGGAGAAGCCTGAAGTCATTCAGATTTCTCCGAACAGAAAATGGCTTCTGTTGGGGTGTAGGACCTGACTTCAGGATGAATTCAGATTTCTCCGAAAGTTCATTGTGCTTAAGTGGCTCAGTGATTTTTCGGAGAGTCTTTTGACGCTAAGATCCCGGGCTTGACTCCAGGCTGGGGCACATTTTAATTCTCCAGCACACCACTTTAATTAAGCAGCCTCATTTTGGAAATTGGTCAAAATCTCTTCCTTATTGTTAATATGAAAATTTTGAGCCCAGATTCGCTTTTGGCACACAAACTTTAGTCTGGTTACATGTTTTTAAACTGCTGACAATTGTGATGTTTGATTTTATGACAATGTAAAGTTCAAAGATTTATAAGGGATTTGACCGTGGAAAGTCGTTCGGGGTGAAACTTTGCACCCCGAGTCATTTTCGCGGTCAAATCCCTTATAGATTTTCGAACTTTACATCGCCGTAAATTTAACACTACAACCGCTAGCAACATGAAAACTTATGGTTAGACTAAAGTTTGGGTGCTAAATCAGAGTTTGGCGTCTAAAATTTCATATGAAAGAATTTTGAATAATTTCCAAAAAGAGGCTGTTCATTAAAGTGGTGTGTTGTAAGCCTATGAGAACATGAGCGTCAGAAAACATTTGGATTTTACTTTTGAAGATTGTTCGGTCGAAGGCTGTGGATTTAGCTAACATTAAAGACAGCTGCGATATGTTCAACGCAGCTTCGTTTCATTTCCTAGCCACTTGCCGCTGACCTACAATCCTTGCCAAAACAACTTGAAAAAAACTTCATTTTGCTGCTTTTGCGTCTTCTTAACCATACAAAATATATCGCTGGAAACTTCACCTCTTGCTTTTTTTCGCGCCCCCTGCTCCCCCTGAACAATATTGGTCCGAAAATATGATCACTAGACTTGAAGGAAAGCAATTCGGCTGCTTGGTTGTGCCCTAACACACTGCATAATCACACAAGAAACCAACATTGTAAGGGGGGAGGGGGAGAGAAGTGGGAAAATATGCAATTTTTTTCAAGAGTTTTGGCAAAGATTGTCTGAGGGGACTGTTTTTAAAAAATTTCATCCATTGAAGCCAAAATTGGCGCAAACATACAGTTTGTACACTTTTTTCGCGCCCCCTGCCCCCCCCCTGAACAATGTTGGTCCAAAAATATGATCACCAGACTTGAAGGAAAGCAATTCGGCTGCTTGGTTGTGCCCTAACACACTGCATAATCACACAAGAAACCAACATTGTAAGGGGGGAGTGGGAGAGAAGTGGGAAAATATGCAATTTTTTTCAAGAGTTTTGGCAAAGATTGTAGTCAGTGTCCTAAAGTCGCCAAATCTGCTCCCGGCAATATTTTGTGTTAATTTTAAGATTGTGGTATGGATCGATAGATAATTTCATGAAGATTGAGAATTTCACTATTGGTAGCCTGCGTTGCAGACCACTTGAAAAGAATTTTCAAGTGGTCTGGAGCACAGGCTAACTGTTGGCAGTTTCAAAAATCACTTTTATGGGTGTGACGTCACAATGACGTAATGACGTAATTGACGTTCTATTGTATTTGCTAAAAGATATTATTCATAGACATTTGCAATATCATAGATGCCATATATTTATTGAAATGATGTGTTTTTTGTCGTGTTGTTTTGTATACGTTAGCTATATATTTTGTGACGTCATGCATCAAAATTTGCTTGACCTTAGTAATGTATAGAAAACGAGGCTAAAGGTCAATGTGTAGATGGGCGAGAAATGATTCATCTATGTTATTATTTCAAGTCGTTGTCACTATCAGAGTCACTGACATTGATGAGATCTTCTTCACGATCAGGTGTTACAATATGAGCAGTGCGCAGATGTCACAGAGTCACGCTTTGTCTCACTGTACGCCAAGAATGGCTTCGATGTCTCTTTGAGCTTCGTTGACTCCCCTTGCCAGGACTTCAAGTGAACTGCCTCTCCCCAACGATAATTTCGAGAGGATTCTTTTTCACGATGGGTGTCAAAAACAAGCCTGGCCGTCTGACTTCTACCTGCTAACATTCTCCACCGTCTAATGTCTGCACCGATAAAGATCTCTAATGTGCGATCAAGAAGCTTGTGCTCATTCAATTTATACAAAGAAATCAGGTTCATAGATACTCAATGGTGCATAAATTTAGCTCCAGCGTAAATTAGGTAAATAATGCCGTAACTAAGGTCAGAATAATTGGGGACAGACTGCCTATTCAGCAATCACAATCTGTCATTGATCATCTTGCTCTTGACCACGAGCTAACGAAAGAACGGAAGCAGAACGAGGCAATCATAAGTAGATCGCAAGTGATTTGTTGATTGATCATGATTGATCAGCCAGCCCGCGATCGTACTCCACATCATGAAACGCCATTACAATAAGAAACCACACTTCGATATGATACGAACCTGCAGTAAGGAACCACAGTTAACCACATTACGATATGTGAAACGGCACTACAATGAGAAACGGCACAACAACATCAAATGAGCTTAACATATGAAACCACGCAACGATATGAAACCATACTACGATATGAAATGCGCAAATAAGGAACCACGCGACAATATGAAACGGCACAGGACGACATGAAACGAGCTTAATATGTGAATCTCTGCCACAATATGAATTATGACTCGGCCTTACGTTAAAAAACAATCACCATTAAGTCGAAAAACTACAAATCAACATGTGAAACAACCCCACAAACTTTAAAACGGAATTATGTCCACCCCCTAACTCCATACTAAACCTTCGTTGATCCATCTTTGGAGATCTTCTACTCTGGCAGCTTCGGCAACCTCCCACGAGGCTATTTTGATTTGAATCAGGTGCAAATTTTGGCGCCCAAGCACCGATCGGGTGCTAAGACCTCAGACTGGCACCCGGCGGCTCTATTCCGGCCCACCATATTTTTCCTTTGCGAAGGGTTTGCTCCCAGCCTCGTTTTGCATTTCTTCCTTATGTTACGATATTCACCATTCATAAAGGCTTCCCAGATTGCAGATCAGTTTCCTCAAGGGCACGCTTGTTTGCGATGTATACTGGAAAGAGCCTTCGGCACTTGCCGCAGGACAATGCTGCAGTAATCATACAGTATTTGCTTCCTTAATTCGAGGTGCAACAACCAGTCCATGTTCCTTGATGCATAAACAAATGGCTGTAGCCGCTCTATAGCATTCTCATGCATATGAATGATATTTGTGCATTTTATTTTCCTTACGATTTTCTTCGAATTGCTTCATTGCGCAAAGGAGGTTACATTTCCAATAAATGATGAAACAGCAGCATTCGTAACCTTGACCTCCTCTTCTTTGCCAGAATTAGATGCTTGTTTTAGATCACAAAGCAAAACATAGGCGGATCAGCGTGGTGCACATACCTGTGGCACTCTAGATAATTGCAACGATGAATCCATAGAAGTGGGTTATTTGCTGCCCTTTTTGCATATTAGCTTCTCAAAATTCATCTCTATGTACTTGCCCGATAGAGTGGCCAAGCGGCTTACACATTCTTCGTCCTGTGACTGAAGTTAAGCTGGCTCGAATGAGGTCAAAGTCAGGATGGATGACCTCGGATGCCTGACCTCGCAACGCACCTTGCTCTGATGAGCGCAGAAAGCCGGTTTTCGGAAATCCTCCTCTCTAGAAACTTGTTAATTGCACTGTCAATTTCGAAAGACTGCCGACTTGTTGTCACACTTGTTTGCAAGCGCTTCACTGATTCCTTCGCAGTTGCCAATTGTAATCGACTGACCAGTTTTCCTTGCATTTGTTGTCGAGTGGGCAACCAAATTTTAGAATTTTAATACGGAGAAACTGGCCAAGCTTTTGACTTCAAATTTGGCATGTGTGTCCGTAAGCATATCGTATGATTGGTAAAAAAGTTTGATTAAAATTTCTAGATTAGCGCAGTAGAAACTGAAGTTATTCTGAAGCTAGTAAAATATTTTGAGGTGAGCCTTCTCCCAAGAAGTGAAGAGAAACAGTTTTGTTAAATATGTCATTCGACTGCCAAGAATATGAGCAATACCCTACTTTTCACAGAATTTCGATAGCCCGATCGGTCGCAGAGCAATTAACAAATTTCTAGAGAGGAGGATTTCTGAAAATG
The DNA here is from genome assembly GCA_964019985.1 of Aurelia sp. 4 Dawson et al 2005. Taxonomy (NCBI): domain Eukaryota; kingdom Metazoa; phylum Cnidaria; class Scyphozoa; order Semaeostomeae; family Ulmaridae; genus Aurelia; species Aurelia sp. 4 Dawson et al 2005. The sequence continues at coordinate 26,725,765 of OZ026492.1, read as the reverse complement.
GGCTTTCCGTGCTCATCAGAACGTGTTGCAGAGTCACCTTACGGGTCCTATGCCTCACCGCGGCATGCATAGTGGGCCTAAATTAGCTTTAAGTAGCTAGAAATCCGGACAAGCCTTCTCAAAAGAAATTGCAACTACTGCTACTACTTGCTAACTTTATCCAAATTCATTGGCTTGCTTGAACTTCAGCAAATTCTGATGTATGACGTCATTATGATGTCATGATGACATCACGAAATATGTAACTAACTAATATATACAAAACAACAAGAAGAAAACATATCATTTCTATGCATAAAAAGCTTAGATGATATTGCACACGTTTATGAAAAGTGTCTTTTAGCAAATACAATAGAATGACAATTGCGCCAGTTACGCCATACGTCATTTGACGTCATTCTCATAAATGATTTTTGAAATTGTAAACATTGAAATTCGTTATCTTCATGAAATTATCTATCGATCCATACCAAAATCATAAAATTGACTATCCCGACAGACGCAAAAAATGGTAGGAAATCAAGAAAAATCCTCAACGAACCTTTTTTTTCGTCTTGGTTTTTATGAGTGGGCTTGTCAGGATTTCTAGCTACTGAAAGCTAATTAAGGCCCACTGTCCATGCCGCATCCAGGCATGGGATCCCTAGTTTAACGTCCTTTCCGAAGGACGACGAGGTGAGTTGTGAGGTCAGGCCTCCGAGGTCACCCATCCAGAGTTTGACCTCACTCAACCGAGCTTGACTTCAGTCACCTGACGAAAACTGTTTCAAGGGTGTACAAAGACCAGCATGGCTTGCACAAAGTCAGCGACTTGCTCTCCACAGCTTCCGGAATAATTGACTGCACTAAATTCACAAAAATAAAAACAAACGATCGCAAAGGCTGCTGGTCTTTGTTCTCCCTTTAAGCAACTCGGCCACTCACCCCGTAAGCATTTCTCCCACGGCTCGTAGCATTCCAGAGTTCTAGAACACTGGCGCGCCCAAACGGCGATGTATCCGTGTGGACATCTTAGGGTGTGTCTGTTTGGTAATTCCAAACCTGCCAAATTCTGAAAACGGTAGACTTTGCAGAGAAGGAAACACAGTTGCTGATCAAACAAAGTTCTTCACAACAGCAGATTTCAACTTTATCCTGGAGAAGACGAGGTTTTCGGTTGAAAAACACGAAGACGAGTCTGGTGCTTGGCAACAAAGAGCACAGTTACCAATTACCGTAGCAACGCGAGCAAAGTCTCCTCATTTTCAGAGTTCTACGAATAAAATCGAGAGTCTCTCAAAAATCTACCAAAGCTTATGCCTTTTGGAGCAGAAGATTCAGCAGCCCTGCCAGTCCTGCCAAACCTGCCGTTTTCGGAATTGGGGAGTCAATCAAACACAATTCCGCGTCTTCCAAGTCTATCGTTTTCAGAATTGGTACCAATCAAACACAACCTTAAATTCCTTCGCTTGTGGCTTTGGGCCCCGTCCACACGTATCTGGATATTTTTGAAAGTGCATCTTTTTTATCCATTTTTGGTTTGCGTCCACACGTACCGGGTGACCCAGAAAAAACTTCACGAGCTAGATCATAACTAGCTCTTAGAAGTCAAAAGCTATTGCCAAATGCTTTCCATTACAGTTTAGTTGAAAGGCTTTGGTATCTTTTGAGATGCTGCATGGTCATCTTAAGCAATGATTACCATCCGAAAAACCAGATTCGTAGAAAATGTGGAATACAGGATTCCTCATTTTGAATGAAATAATCGCCATCATTTTCAAGTCAACATTTTGTGAAAACTCGACATAGCGATGCATTAGAAGTCGTCTGGGGAAATTTTTTGTTTGCAAAATGAGTGACATGACTGCTTCATTCAAATTTCATGCTCCAAAGCAAAGTTTGAATTCAGGTTTTGTCACACTTTCCAAAAAATGGACTGAAAAGCGAAGAAATGGTCCGAGAAATGAATGAATTTTCATATTTTTGAAACTGTTTTTTCGGACAGTATGCATCTCTTAAATTGACCAAGCAACATCTCAAAAGATAGCGGAGCCTTTCAGCTACATGCTCATACCTTGTTTGTCCTCATAACGTTTGCTTTCAGGAAAATATGTGCGCTCTAGCTCGTGAAGTTTTTTCTGGGTCACCCGGTAGACGGCGTTTTCGGTCACCGAAAACGAAGCTTTTCGAAATCGCCCTCCAGAGCGGATCCGTCACAGCATCGATTTAAGACGTATCAGAGCATGCGCACGGATCTTTGGGGACCATGCAAGAAGATAGGAATAAAATTTTTTAGTCAGAAATTTCTAAGACAAACTTTCATTTGTCTTCCTCACTTATTCGCCATTTGATTGATCCAGAAAAACGAGGTTTTTGCGATCTCCGGTCATAGGCCACGAGCAAAATTCGGCTAAAACATTTTATTCCTATCTTCCACGCAAGGGCATTTTGATTGTCTGTTTTCTTTTGTCGAAGTTTGAAAAGCGAAGTTTGAATGTAGCAGCTTCTTCGTGTGGACGGGGATATTTTCGAAAACGCTCCTCGTGTGGACGCGGATATTTTTTATACCGATGAAAAAAGATGCGTTATCAAAATCATCTGGATACGCGTGGACGAGGCCTGAGAAGAACAGATTTCACACCTCTGAGTGCACTCAATCAAATCCAACTGAACTGAGAAAGCAAACCATTATGGTCCGCTTTAAATTTAGTCACCCGATTATCGTGAACTATAGTTTTGCGTGTAGCCAAGAGTCTAGCTTAGATCATAAACCTTTTCCCATCGAAGTCGGCCATTTGATGAATTTCTAAAAAAAGATTTTCTTCGTAAGAACTTGTATGGAAGTCTTGCAAACTGATAAATTCTTTTGCCAAGCCCCTTCCGCAATTTATTTTGGCAAGGGTTACAGGTACACATGGTATTATCAGGGGGGAGTCAAATTGTTAAGGGATAGTATTTTCTCCTCTAGGATGTCTTAGTATAACTTGTCCTACGTGGAGAATATGTTTGAAAGACATTAATAATGCAAACTTCTTTGTCTTGCGAATAGGTCTGTTTCAAGCAGATCAGTGCTCTGTAAATCGCAATAGGACTTTTTGTTGACAGCGCTTTTATAGGGCCTGGTCCACAAAAGGTCTTTTGAGTCACTCCAGTCGTGCAGAAAGACCTAAAAGACAAAGTATTCAAACTCTGAGTCTCGGTCTTTTTGTTCTTTCTGCACGATCTTAGCGACTTTTTCAGTATCCCACTAAACTGATAAAGCAATTCATTGATACATTACTTCCTGTGATCTTGAAAATAGTTAATCTGTCCTTGTTCACTGGTCATTTTCCAAGTAACTGGAAAGAAGCCTTGATAATACCTTTGCTGAAAGAATATGGACTTGAGCTAGTTAACAAGGGTTACTGGCCAGTTAGTAACTTGCAATTTGTGTCAAAAATAACTGAAAAAGCTGCTCTAGGGTGCCGGTGGTGGTAATCGGACACTTAAGGGAAACTGAATTTTTAGACAAGAAAAATACATCGCAGACAAAAACTAAAATCATCCAGTAGAAGAGCAGCCCTTTTAGCATATTTTCTGAAAGACTTTTGGTTTCGACTTTGCCTGATTCGCCTTTGGGGTCGATTTCTTTCCGGCTGAGCTCGGCGGTGGTTTTCGGACACCGGCGGTGGTTCTCGGACGGTAAGTTAGAATTTCAGAGTATGCCAAGAAATAGTTTCTTTTGACTTAAACTATGGAATTATTCATTCTATGGACTTGTCTGCTTAACTTGATGTACTCTGAAAACTATAACCTTCTGTCTTTTCTTTTGTTTACAATAAAACTCACAGGACACACAAAACAACACAATTTAACAGAGAATAACTCTTGGATTTTCCAAAATGAGATATCAGCATCACTTGCAAAGCTCTTCACTAATATTGCGAACTGCATTAACAAAAGTAGGTTCATCCTACATGTTTTAAAGCAAAATGAAAGCAGTTCTTATCAGTTGAGTGAGTTCACCATTACTTTTCACTGGGGATGTGTTGGTTTTTAAATCAAATTCAGTTATACTCTGGATTGATTAAATTTGACTGCATATTGACAGAGCTATACATACAGTCGTGGCCAAAAGTTTAAGACCACATTTTGTCAGCAACTTTTCTTGAGGTAGCGAAATAAATGGAACCCTAGCATTTCCCCATTTTACTCCCTTGTACTTTGTTTAGGACAAACTTCCATGCAGATTCCAAATTTCGATGTTGTTTTGCGAATTTCTGCGCCTTTTTGCTATGACGTGACAATGAAGTCTACAGAAAATCATGGAAATTATAGTGGTTCTGCGGACAAGGGGTGTGACCCTAAAATTGTGTTACTTAGCTGGATTTTACATCAATCTATGCACGATTCACTTTTATGATTTTTTTGCAAAATATCGAAACTGCACGAAAAATATTGTTTTACGGAGCAAGATATGTCCGGAAGAAAATTATTTACTAGTAATTTGTCTAGCGGAATTCAACATTATGTGATAAGACCGCAATTGTTCTGTTTTAGTCTTAAACCACATATGGCTCAATACTCCAAGTTCATTTCATCTGAACTTTGATTGCCAGTCATTTTAAAAGATTCCGTGTGTTATATGCTATATCATATTTTGTTCCTTTCGAAACATGGGCGAAGCCGCAACACTCCTCTGTGCGACGGGCGTTTCACTCTGTAAAATCTTGTACATCTTTGGCAAAAATCCTTGTTGCTTCCAAGAAAAATCTGCTAAAAATGCCTAAAAATCCTACTACGTCAAGCGCTGGGATTGCAGAAGTAGCTGAGCGCTAATCGATTCCACGACCACATGCAATGACGCTCCGACCCGACCAAGTGATAGGACCCGACCAGGTTTCGAACCCACTCCGCCTGACAGTTCTGGCTGCAAAGTCAGAGGATTACATTACTGCGCCACAACACCTTCAGTGATGCTGAAGATGAGCAAATTTGACCAGGGGCCTTAGGATGACATTTATGTGGCATAAGTTTGGAAATATGGAACGAGATAAATGACTTCGAGGTGTGGATGTTTGGGAATATACCAAGTTCCACACACACCTCATGTAACAAATGAAGTTCTACTAAACTGGTAAAAAGAGTTATATCACTCAAAAAGAATATTTGATATTTGATATTTGATATTTAATTTTATTAAGGAGGGCAGCCCTTCAACAGAGTTGATTTACAAGGGGCCCTCCACTTAAAAAACTACTTACAATATACAATGTACAATTACCGAATAAAAAAGCAAAATTACAATATAAAAACCATAATATAAAAACCTAATACAAAACTTACAAAATCTGGTATAAAAGGAAAAGTCCTCAATAGATTTTTTAAAACTATTCAGGGAAGATGCCTGTTTGGCATCGGCAGGCAGGTTATTCCAAGCTTTTGCTCTTCGATAGGAAAAACATTTTTGCCCATTACTTGACTTTTTCATGGGTAGTCTTAAATCTGTCTCTTAACTGCGCAAGACATAGGAAGAGCACCGTGAGTTTCGGGTGAAAAGGTCACACAAGTATTGGGGAGCCAGTTCATGCAGGGACTTGAAGACCATTGTTTAGATTCACTAGCTACGAGTTCTTCAATGGTCTTCCAGCCCAGCTTGTCGATGAGTGGTCTGCTTGGGGTGTCAAAGCTAATGTTGGTTATAATTCTTGCAGCTCGGTTTTGAAGTTTTTGCAACTGAGTAAGCTCAGTGGAACCGGCGCAACCCCAAACAGAGGAACAATATCGAAAGTGTGGCTCTACAATACCTGTGTAAAGAGTCTTCAATGTCTCCTGTCTTAGGAACGTCTTGGCATGTTTTAAAAAGCCAATAGCTCGTGAAACTTTGTTAGAGACGGTCTTGATGTGTTCCTTCCTGTTTAGAGAGTTGTCGATCTGCACACCAAGGTACTTTGTTTTTTGGATTATTTCGAGCTCATTATCGCGAATTTTCAAATCCAAATCATCATTTCGACTTTTGAGGATATTGTGCTTTTGCTTGGTGGAAACAAGCATGGAATTTGTTTTTGCAACATTTAAGGAGAGTTTGTTACCTTGAAGCCAAATGTCCAGTTGGTTGAGATCGATATTAATGGCCTCGTTTAGCTCATTTATATCCGAAGACTGGTAGCACAGACTTGTGTCATCAGCATACGTGGAAACAGTTGAATTTCGGACAGCTTGCGGTAGATCATTGATATAAATAAGGAAAAAGAGGGGACTCAGACATGAGCCTTTGGGAGCACCAACATCTACACCCTCAGTTTTTGAGCTGACACCGTTAACCCAATAGAATTGCTTTCGATTGCACAGGTATGATCTAAACCATGCGAGTTCCCGCTTTTGGACACCGTAGTGCACCAACTTCTGGCAGAGAATCTCATGGTCCACAGTATCAAAAGCTTTTTTAAGATCAATGAAAACTAGGCCTACAAGCCTACCAAGATCCAACCCATTGTACCAGTCATCTGTTTTTTTAAGTAGGTGTGTTACAGTAGAATGAAGGCGTAAGTAGGCAGATTGCCCGGATGAAAATAAACCATTATCTTCCATATGCTCGTACACCTGATTGGTTTCAAGTTTTTCAAAGAGCCTTGAAATGACAGGTAAGACTGATATGGGGCGATAGTTTGACTTATCAGCCCTATCTCCATTTTTGTAAATAGGAGTGACTCTGGCAATTTTCCATGAATCTTGAAACATACTTGTTTCAATTGATGTATTAAACATGAAAGCCAGGGAATTTTCAATGACGTGTAAAGCTAGCTTCAAGAAGTAGCTGGAGATATTGTCAAAGGAAAGGAATATGACGGAAAAAATGCAGTGCAATACTTTGAACACCTTTTTTTTAAAAGTTGGTATTTACAATAATAATCATAAAAATACTAATTCAAACCAACTATTTACAAAGAAATATACATTATACAAAAGATTAGCGGCATATTTTGCAGGTGCAATTATCACCAGCCCAGTCTTTGATCCTCTTTTTGAAAGCCGAAAGTGTTGGCTCATTTTTGACACTATCATCTAGGGTATTCCAAAGTAGACTCCCTCTAAATGACAGTGATTCTTGCCCATAGCCCTGTGTCTTTATCTGTGGCAGTTTGCAAAGATTTTGTATCCGTAGATTATAACTTACATGTTTCTTTTCGTGAATTCCCATATAAGCGATGGGTTAAGATGATTCATGGACTTGTAGATTTCTTTCATTAATTTCCGCAAGTTTCTAACATGTTACAAAAACTGCCACTTCGAGTGAGCAATGTTTCAAAGGGACATTCGTATTCTTTATAGAGGATCCGAAGAGCACGTTTGTGTGTGCGATCAATCTCTTTGTATGCACCTTTTTTGCAGAATAGCCAGATCAAAGGGCAATAATTGAAGTTCGACAAGATAACCGCATTGCAAATTGTTAATGCCTGTTCTCTAGAAATATACATAATAAGCCTAGAAAAGGCACTTATTTTTTTGTTGACTTTCGAGCAAAACGTTTTGACATGGTTACTAAACTTTAATTTGTTGTCAATTTCAATCTCTAGCAATTTAACATGATCTGTTGCGGATAATTTGTTCTCATTGATGTTAAGTCGTAGTCCTCGCTGCCCTTTCAAGCCAAGAAACATTAGCTGGATTTTTTTTGGGTTTGCAACCATTCCATTGTTTGTAAACCATTCGAGCAATCTGCTGAGATCACTTTCCAAATTGGTAACAATCTCATGTAGGTCTAGCCCACATGAGTATATGGTGTTATCATCTGCAAAATTACAGATCTCAGAGTCTAATCTCATTAGACATAGATCATTGATGATAAATATGTTAAAGAGCAAAGGACCTAGGACAGATCCCTGTGGTACTCCAATCTTTATTCTTTTTGCGGTACTTCTATGTGAACCAATCTTTACTCTTTGGTGCGGTACTTCTATGTGAACCGATCTTTACCCTTTGGTGAACCAATCTTTACACCTGATAAGACGTGATGAATTACAAAAGAAGATTGAAACGGGAAACGTGAGAGAAAGAAGACAGCAAGGAAGACCTCACAGAGCATGGTTGAAAGACAGCGCTGAGTGGACTGGAGCGAGCATCGAGAAATGCATCCGGTGGGCTGCCGATAGACGGTGCTAAAAAGATGCGACAGCTAATCTACCGGTGTTAGCTGTGACATTGAGGTAACAGATAAAAGATTATTGGACAAATTGCGCATATTTTTGTATGTTCAATAACTTGATAAGTGTGTTTTGCAATATCTGCAAGCTTAGCATGAAACCCCAAAGCGAACTCACATTTGACGCGTTTTCTTGACGCTGTGGAGCAAAGATCCAGTGCTAGTTATGGCATTTGCGTGCGTCATCTAGCCTTCAATGCGAATTTATAAGCCTGAAATTCTTGGGTGGAAGTTGTCACGTACGCTATACCTGCAATCAACTCATACACTGCTATCGCCAATGCAACTTCAATCAAAGAGCGAGATTTTATGTTCCGTAGCAATTGCAATATATAATGTTTGCGAAACTTTGAATGTTATTATGTTTGGTACCATGCCCATTAGCAGCAGTGACAAGGACGTTGTTGTAGCAAACAGACATAGAAAGCTGATTTTGTCGCTCGTTGTCTTGGCGCTTTCTTTGTTATTTAATCTAGTTATTCATTTATTCATAGTTTTAAGACGATTTCATGGTGCAAAGTGAAGTACGAAACTTGTAATGTTTTATAAATCTGTAGTAGTTCTACAAAGCTAAGTTCTGATCTTCCCAAGACTCGTATTTTAGTTAATTTTTACTTTCAGACTTTTAGAGTCTGGTACCTCTTGTACGGTTTACTGAGCTTTTCGAGTTCTTTTAATTCTGCTTTTCAACCGATGGAGCGAGGGGATTTTTCTTGTTGCATCAAGTGTTTCATTGCAAGCTATAAACTTTGGGATGTCGAGATTTCTGATAAAAACGGATTTATGTGTGTTTGTACCAGGCCACTAACGGTAGCACCCGATTCGCAGAGTGACTAATGAGGGACTGTGGCGCATTTAGATGCATTTCCATTGATTTCAATAAAACAAACTTCAATGGTTAATTGAGCAAGTCGGTCCCACCTGCAAATTGCAAGGTACATGGACAGTACGGCCATGTGATCACAGGCTAAAGACTACGGCTACCTGTTTCATTGACGCTTAATCATCAATGGCTACCAGCATCTGTCCGTTTACGGTTCTGCTAAACTCGCACTACATTCATGTTTCAAAGAAAATAATCTTTGCTGGTCATAAATGCAAATTCATTGCACACAGCATGTATCTGTCTAATCTGATTCAAGAAGAGATTTTTCGCTGTTTTGTGCAGTTAAGGGCTCCTTTGTTTTGGCTAGGCCCTTTGTCCAAACTTTCCGTTGTTGTAATGCATACTGGCTATCGGCGTCTGCCTCCTGTTGTGTAACAGCTACTTGGCCAGTGCACAACTAAATACAGTGAAGTTCTTAAAAGAGGCTATGGAGAGCTTTTCTTCGAGCTTTCTTTTGTTCTGCTTTTCTGAGTAAACAACCTGATCACATCATTCATTCCCTTGTTCTGCTCATCTCAAACTGGAATGACTGTAGGATCTTCATTGTCTTTGAGGTTCGTTTATGAACATTTTTCTGTACCTTTGTTCATTAAGTAACTGGAACAACGTTTGAAGTAGACAAAGATATTTGTTCTTTATTAATGTTTATCCTTTTTGCGATGCTCTGATTAGCAAAATTTTCAAGCTGTCCATTCGTGAATGCATAAGTGTGATGTCTGACAAGAAATATTCCAGCACAGGGTTCCTATTAGTAAGAAAGAGACCTTTACTCTGCTGGATTTAGAAATTTGGTGACCACAACCTCAAACAATTTTCAACGGGCAGTTCTTTAATTGTGAAAATGATCAATATTCCAAACAGTGAAATCACGATGAAATCACACAATGAAGTAGGAAAAGCTCCTTTCAGAAGCCGTTATACAAAGAGCTTTTTGAGCCTTTAACATACGATGCTTGATTTCCCTCATCCTATCGTCCATAAGATGCATTGAGACTATGGTATCGCTTGTCACAGGATTAAAGGACAGCAAATATCATTTTTCATTATGTACATTTGTATTGCATGCGGATGAGGTGGAAACTCCAAAAGATACATGAGTTTACAATGCTAAATGTGCAAACATTTTTTGAGGGGTGTGATGTGGCGCTAACAATAGACTTGCCCCAAGTCTATATTTCGTCAGAAAAAAAATGGGAAGGGGAGAGGGAAAGTCGGCTATCAGGCAGACTTATTACAGATGACGAAATAGACTTGGGGTATCAGGCAGACTTATTACAGATGACGAAATAGACTTGGGGCAAGTCTACGTTATCAACGGTTACCAATACAATAATGCTTTGCATCTAACTACGCAATAACTCGAATCATGCGTGCAAACATTTCCAGGAACTTTCAATTGATGGAAGTTTGAAGACCACTGGAGCCTTCGTCTTGTCATGAAATTGTTTGCAATGGAATATTTATTCCGGATGAAAGCAATTTGAATTTTTCAACTTTGTGATTTTATGCCTTTTCGTAGCATTTTTTCTTTCAGTTAGAATTATGCAATGAATGAAACAACCATTTTGGCATGCGAAACTCCTTCCGTCCCTCGCGTTAATAATTTTGAGTTACTTTAGATAACATAATAACATACCGGGTGGCTCAATGATAAATGAACTTTTTATAAAGCTGATTATTGAATGATAACTTTTCAGATTATTTTCAAAACTTCATTACTTTTATAGTCTTGAAATTCCCTTTCAGTGAAATTGTGTCTTGGGATGCAAATTTTGTTCAAGACGATCTTAATTTTCCTTTGTTTGGGAAGAGATGAAGAAATAAAGCCATAGAAAAATAGTAGTATACAAAATATCTTATTGTAGCCATAACGATATACAGAATCACCTAAATGAGTCAAAATAAGTATTGCTTCGTAAGACCTTAAGTGAACGCTGAGGCAATCTCAAACGGGTAAAGAGGTAAAGATATTAAAATCCACATATATCTGAAATCCCATTTCAGACGGCGGCTAAGTGGTGAAATGTTGTGTTTCAATGAAATGTTGAATGAAATGTTTCAAATGGTGAAATGTTTTGTTATTCGGAGAAAGAAGCAAAGATGTCTAAAGTTTCTCGGCTGACAGTTTGCAATACATATCCCGTGGCTTTTAATGCTTTGTCGCTCTGACGGCTGGGTTTCGTATGAATTTCTCTTGAGGAAGACAGATGTGGGAAAGGGTATATTGAAAGTGTGCTTCTCCCGGTATGCGACACCTCAGATGCTGGCTTGTGGCCTTCTCACAGGAAAATGACGAATGCATTATGGTAACAGTTGATGAATAATTTATTTTCCAAACTCTAAGGCTCTGAACTGCTTGGAAAACATAGAGGAGCGAGTAGCGGTGATGTTGGAATCTTGCAGATTCGCATTTTCGGTCCAAATCAAAATGGAAAAGATTAACGTCTTTTTAATCAGCGCCTCAATTGATTACGGTACATAAATCAACATTAAACTAAACCAGACATTCGCCTTTTCGATGAATCTGAATTGGCGTTAGTTGAATTGAGCGAAATTTCCTATAATTACGTAAGTATGGGCCGATAGAATGAACGAAATAAATGAAATATGTTAGAGTGACACCTTCCTGTCGTGTTTCTCGTCTTCAAAGTGAGGAGGTCTTTTCCAAGTTGTAAATACCAGCAAGAACTGCTTTCATAAACAAATTAGCATTTGCAAGTATACCTGCAAATGTTTATCTCACCAATGAAGATGGTGTTTATTTTAGTGGCAGGTACTTCTATCAATGTGATGAGCATGTTTTACTAAAACAATTGCTCTCAATCAAACGTGTTCTGGAGAAGTCAAATTTGCAGAACCCAATCGATTGATCAGTTAGGCCTTTTCACATCGGAGCTCAACGGCTCCGTTCCATATTCAATCCAGTTTCCGGAATGCAGAAGTAAGTAGAATGTTCAAACGGGAAAGGAATGATTTTGTACCTTCGCCCGTTCACACGTGAACAGAAAAGAATGTTTGCTTATCGTTCCGCTTTCTTATCACTTCTGTATCTTTCCACGATATGAAACAGAAGGAGTGCATGCTCGTGCGTTCCCAAGTGAAGTGGACCTTTCATGCGTTGTGCCTGTTGAAAAAGATCTGAACTTAGGGAAAGTAGTATAAGACTGGAGCTACTGACTTGAGGCAAAAAGAACAAATGATTTTTATCCCGGCAATACCTCTTTGTGGAACAGTTTAGAGATGTAAATGACATTTTGTATGCAATGCATCTCCGTAAAGTAAGAAATGTGCCTGGGATAATGAAACTAGCTTAGAAATTAACTTGGAAGCTCAAGATTAACAAGGTTTAAAGTTTTTTCTTTAGTCAATCATTATTTTCGGAATTTCATTCTTAGTCGAGCTTAAAATTTTTTCTTGTAGGCTTAAAATTGTCCCTTTCTCTAAAGATTTTGTTCAAATGATCTCTTATCAAAATTTCGGTCTTGTATACAAAGCTTGGTGAGTACCCGCAACTCAACTATATGTCACTGCATGGAGCTTTTCAAACTGATAAGGTTCACGGAATGAAACCAGTGGCGCAAACGATGGAGGTTTGGGGGCTACTGCCCCGCGCCCAATTCCTCGAGACCGGGAAACTTTTCTTAAAGGTTGGGAGTTTCGTGGTATTGAGGAGAAGACTTTTACAAGAGAAAAACATTCGCAAGCTAAAAAACATATTCTAAGGTTTCTGTACACTTATATTTCTTTAAAAAATGGAAAAGAAATTGATTTGGTATAGATCAAGTAGGGTAGTAGTATTTTCGAGTGATGTTTGAATGCGATCGGGGAGTTGTTCTAAGCCAATGTGAAGGTTGGCGTCTTAAAAATTTTCCTTGGGTTGCTACGTTAAGACAAACCAAAGGTTTTCATTTCGAGGGCCAAGTAAACTTGGATCGTGAGAAGTGCTATGAGACAAAGTAGGGGTTCCTTTTCGCCAAAATGTTTCATGTGTGAAGCTCTGAAAACTTGGGAAACAGCCGATCAAAATTCTGATTGAAAGAGGTCTTCTGAGCCAAAGTAAATGATATATACCTGAAAGTTTTATTTGCGATACTAATCAACAAAAACTGTCAATGAAATTTTCCGAATTTCTAAGTCAATGCTGGCAAGCATGGGTCGCAAGAGGCTTTTAGAGCAAAAGTAGAGGGCATTCCCTCTAAAATTTTCCTGGGGCTTCACCCCCAGAGCTTCATAATATGGATGCATCTACCGTTATGATACTACTTTTGCTTTTCTATCAACTGATGCACACGAATAACTTTGAAATCTTATTTACATCTTCTCTTGCCACAGTTTAAGGCGCTATAGATATGCCAGGTCTTGCAGCAAAATACCTCAAATAAAAACATTTCCTTAGACTCGGAAAAATTGTTGCGCTTGCCCCTCCACTCAAAAACTTGAATTTCTGCCACTGAAGAAAACAACATTGTTTATTTCGCAATATATTCTTCGTGTTAATACTTGAATGGCATCAGTAAAGTTCCCTTTTCCAAGGACTGTCAATTCACAAGGTAGGAGAAGGTATTTTGTACCCAATGAATCAATCAAGTAGCTCCAAATTGTACACACTGCCAGAGCAGGTTTCACGCAAGCAAAGTGTGTCTCAGAATCTTGAAACGTAATCTTGTCCGTAGTTATGGCCAAATGTAAGCTTGGGAGGGTGAAGAAATTGTGGTACGAAATAACATTCAAAAGTGGTACATTCTTTAATCAATAAATCTGTGGGGAAAATACAATTTTGCAACATTTTTCAATTAATTTGATGCGGCCACTAGAAAACTTACATTCTTATAATATCGAAATGATACACAGTTTACCTTTATTTTGGACTCATAGTTTTAAACTCAGCAGAATGAAATGTCCTTAAGTTCCCTATGATGCCACTTCAAGAGACAGATGAGTAGTCTTGGACAGAATTCAAACACACCAGAACTAAAAATGTATGAAGAATTTTCAAAACCACTGCCAGAACATTTTTAAAGCATTTTCAAAACACCAGTTGTTCTGCTTGGTAATTTTTGGGCCCCCTAGACATTTGGTTGATACCTTATTCATTTAGCATGTTGGCTGGACTGAGCGACAGACAGTAGGTAGTTACTTTTAACAGCTCCAAGTGAAAAAATAACAAAATATGTTAACATTTGATTGGATAGATCTTCGAAATTGTTTACATCAATTGATAGACTGGTTTCCAACAAGGAGTTCTGTTCACCGTCAAAACAACTGTGATTCAATTGTTTACGATGTCCGCATTGTTCAGACTGAAAGCTGTTAGATTTGAGTGACTGCCTGATTTTTTATCCAACTTGGAATGAAAAGAGTCACTTAAAAGTCTTAAAGGGATCCTAGGCGTATATAACCCTTGATAAACATACTCGTGCAAAGACAATTGGCCATGACACTTGGCGAACCATATTCAGGCAACTGGTCTACGTCAGCAGAGAATTCTGATATGGGACAAGCTAGACTTTGGCAGCAAGTGACAATTTGCATTTCTGTAAACAAACAGCATTTTGATTTTGTTCCTCCAGAAAATTGGAATGGCGTCGACAAAGTCATCATTTTGGTAACCAGTACTTTGTGAGAAATATTTTAGGTCAGGACAATGTAACACTCAGAAGCGGATCCAGACGGCTGCAACAGTAGCTTCTGCTACTGTCAGATTGTCAAGTCAGAATTTAGAATTGCGCAAATAGGAAAAGGATAAATCATAAATCATGGTAAAAAATGTAGATCCGTTAACTATATTCAATCAGAAATTATAAGAACATCGAATGTATTGCTAGCTTTAGTCTGAGTGAAGCTTTAGTTTTAGTTTCTCACAGCTCGAATCTCGTCTCTTGTCCGCGAGAAAGCGCACACGAATGCAGTGTTCTATTTGGAGACCCATTGCAGAGGCCGAGGCTCCCTCTGCTACAGGGTCGCCTCTTGCCGTGCCGCTGCCCTTAGCCATGGGGCTACCGGTCTGCTGCTCACCGCATTGCTGGCCAATCAGAATTTGTATCTGAAGGTTGCAGGAAATTGGCGGGAGCTAATGTCACACTTAAAACTGACGGTAGCAAGCCAATCACAAGAGGGCTTGAGGGTTGCAAGCCAATCAGAGGAAGGCTTGACGGTAGCAAGCCAATCAGAACTCGTAGAGCCGCAAGCTACCAAGAACAATAGGTGGTCCATTCAACAAGGAAGTGAGTGATGCATGCTGTGCATTACTCCGAGAACTCTTCATTGTCTGAGAACAGAGCGCCAATTTGGCCTTTTATCAACATTCAGAATCGCAATTCAGAATAGTGACAATGGTTACAGATATTGGCCACACAAGCGTGGAGGATGACAAGAAGAAAGCAAAGGGCCTGAAAATTTTTCAAATTTTACCCTCAGAGGGGATGGGTTCCAAAGCTGAAATAAGATGTTTTTGCGTCAAGAATTGTTTCATCCGACTCTCTGTTTGGTACCTGTTTATAATAGCTTCTTCTTGCAAGAAATTCAATTAGAAACTATTTCTTTTCGCGAAGGACATCCACTGATACATTTCATGTTTTATCGAGATCATGGGCTTGGCAACCAAAGTGTTGTAAAGTGGGCGTTCCTGAAGAATTTTAGGGCGTAGTCCAAAAATTTTTCCAAGGGCCCCGCCCCCAGACCCGGATCATGCTTCAGTCAGATTCTATCCTGGATCCGCTCCTGACACTTTTGTAGCAAGAGAAGGAAGTCCAGTCTTCAAAACTCTTGTGCAACGAACATGGATTGCTGTGCTGCTGTATGTTTTGTTTATGTTCTGTTTTTTTTGGTGGATTATCGCTTTCAATGACTCCATGTAAGGCGGCTTTCCCCAGCCGCAACTTGCTGCTGACTTGAGCAACATCGCAAAATCATTTCATGCAAGATGAAATTAGGCCACGTATTTCTTGAGCACTGCTTGTTTCTTTGTAAGATCTCAAGTTTAATTAATTCATTCCACTGCAAAAGTTTTGAATTATGTCGAAATAAGTGTTGCTATCACAAATCTTACTTTAGTAGAAGTTATTGGAACCTGATTCAAAGGAACGGTTTTCACGAGTCTTGACAGTCTTGATTTCACTAGTTCATTGTATGTTTCTGATGTGAAATGTGCTCTTAAACTTTGCCAAACTCAACAGGAAAATTTTACATAGATGATGTAACCATATGTGGTACAATTATAACAGTTTCATTAGACCGTGCCTCCAACTTGCTTTTATCGGAAGAAAAACCAGGAGAAATGATTTCAAATTAGTCTGTATTGCATGCTTTTTGTGAAACTTCATCATGATTGAGCATAAACAACAATAGACGTATTCATGTCATATTTTTAGGCATCTGTGTTCCCTCTTGAAAATCTCACAATTAGAACTAGTCGCTTGGTGGATTTAATTTCTCTCTCGGATACAATAATTTAGGCTAACCAAGATTTCGTGCTTGTCAGTGGACAAGCAACACACGTATCCACTTGTTTATCAAAATATTTATCGGCAAATGCTAACATGTCTTTTTGTCTACAATATTTTCAATGATAATACTACTCACAAGATTCCAACCTTATGCATTTAGTCGTCTTTCATGTGGCAGTCCAGCAGATCATTGGTAACGGTGAACGGGCAGTGTTTGCTGTAATTGCGACCATTTGATATGCAACTAAATCGAAGTTTACATTCATCATCTCGTTAAAATTATAGCTTAAAGGCAGTCTGTCCCCTCGATAATTTGCTTCACCCAAACAAAGCAAAGTAATTCAGGCGTAATTTTCATGGCCATGAAAATTACGCATGAATGATTCTGCCCTCGTTGAATAAAGAAGATTAGCGGAAATTTGTGGAATATCAAATAGAGATCTTTCTCGATCTGTTTTCATTCAACAAACTGCCTTTAAGAGAAAAATTTTAGTTCTAATCAATGTTGCCAATTACCTCTCCATTAGAGCATTCTTCTTTAAAGATACATGCATTTGCGATGTGATTTAGCACCTCCAAATTTTGCATAACGACCAGGTTTTTTCACTTTTTCCTAACAAAAGCATCGGTAAAAATTGTTTCTGTTCGGAAATCAATAAGCAAAATGTGTCCATGCTATCCTTCTCAAATGTAGGGGATGAGCCAGAAAAAAGTTAGCGCTTTTGGAAATTCATAGCATCAAGCCGAGAATATTCGCATATTGGAATAATTCCAGCTCTAGTTAAAAGCCAAAAGAGTTTTTTGTGACTTTTTCTCACTTTCACTCGTGCACCAGAAATATAGGTAGGCTCAACCTCATAGAAACTTCATGGTTGCAAAGTGACCGAAAATTAAGGAATCCTCGCACAGACCAATGAAGAAAATGCAATTGTTGGTGGATGAGAGATATCCGCTGCACATTTATTGCCACGGGACTGATGACCTTAAAGGTAATATGTCCATGTAAGTACAGCTTCGTATACACTCTGTGTAAAAATGGGCAGACAAGACGCTAACGAAGAAACTCAAGCAGCAGACTGTGATTGGTAGAATTTAACTGATCCTTTACAAACTCAAAGTCAAATTTCATAGCGAGGCTGCCAGCTGCGGTTCAGCTCTGGAAAAGCGACCGCAAGTACATTAATTTCCTAAATTTTCAGAGCTTTAATTTTTGGACATTTAATTTTCGGACAAAAGTTTTTGGAAGAAATTGTTATCGATTTCGGACAATTTCGGACAAAATTTGGGACATTTTCAAACTGTTGAATAAAATTTCGGACATATACGATTTGATAACGAGTAGGCAAATCATACACCAGATATAGCAAAATTTCTTCACTCTTTGTCTCAAAGCGGAAACCAGCATAGTAATCAAGTGTAAGATACAAGCATTATAAGGATAATCATGAATTGAAGTTGGGGCAAAAAGACTTGCTCCTCATGTAACGACAATAACATCAACAATAATGAGAGTAACAAAACAACAATAATAGAGGTTAAATATACGTCTTTTATTAGGAACTTAGAATTCGAGCCAGTGCTTAGAGTTTCCTAAATGATCAGAATTTCAGCACTCCAGGATTTCAAATCAGTTTCATAAGATCCGTCACAATCTTCAAGTTCACTAAAAATTATTATGTTTTTCTTTCATTGAGACATTGCCTGTCCTCATTGAGATTTCCAACATTCGTCCATTGGAACAATAGTAATCTTATAACAGAATTTCATTCCAAAGAAATTTTTTGTCATTGTGATTTGCTAGTCAATTAAATTCTCGGACCACTAAAAAATTCAGACACTTAACTTTTTGGACAATTAAATTTCGGACGACTAAAAAATCAGGACACTTAAATTTTCTGACAATTATTTTTTCGGACTACTCATTTGTCCGAAAATTAAAACGTCCGAAAATTTTAGAAATTAATGTAAGTCATCACTTTGCTTGCATAAGAACTGGCTATTGCAACTTTTTTTGATTCAGTGATCACGTGAAATTTCACATGAAATTGCCATGCCCCCTGCAAAGCTGCTGTACTTACATGGACGCATTACCTTTATGTATCTGTTTGAAACTGATTTCCAACTACTCTTGAGAGAGGTGAAACACTCATTGCGTCTCGTTTTGTGTAAGAATAGTCCTCAAAATTTGATTAATTATTTAGGCCTCTTTCCAGTCATTTTGCTACCATGAAATTTGTGGAAAGTTGAATTTATCGATACTTCTAGTAATTGTAAGACAACGAGAAAGATCACAAAATGTGTTATGTACTCTTTGTGCTATGAATTTTCAAAAGTGGAAACATTTTCTGGCTCGTCCGGTACGTAGTGATCCAAAATTTATGTAAAACAGTACAGGACGCTGAGAACAACTCCACTCAGACTTACCCAAAATGAAACTTTCATAACTAACAGATCCATTAGCTACTCTATAGTTCTATCGGAATTGAACGATATTTTGATACATTTTGTAGGATGTTCGATTGTGCACGGCAGTGATAGAAGCTCTTACGCCACTCAATCGAACCTCTTGTATAAACATGTATGAAAATGGCGTTCGATATCGATCCAGGCTCTTTTGGAGAATAGCTAAAACGTCTTTCAACGACAGACAACAGCCCTTTGCTTTACTTGTAGAGGGAAGTATATTCCATAATATCTTCCTTAGATAGCCTTAGTGACTGAAGAACTGCTTAAAACAGACATTTAACAACAGTGTACACGGGGCTTCTCTAAAATGAAGATTGCAGAACTAATAGACCTAATCGGCTAAGGTTTGTTTTACCGATTTTAAGTCATATGACCATGCCCATGCGAAGTTTTGGTAGTATGATACTTTTTGCATTCATGACACAACTTTGCATGGCATGAAATATGTCAGAGAAATCAACAGATGTCTAATCGAGAGACTAATCACGTGACTTGAAATTGGTAAGAACAAACCTTAGCCGATTTTGTCTATTATAGCACTTTGCTTTGCTATTGAACAACAACGACAGCCACGCTTTACCACGCAACAAGGACTCGTGCACATGCTGGTTAAACACCAGGATTACCAGCTCCTGGGGGAGTACACAACATGTTGGGGGTACAGATATGTGTTGCCCATATGGGTTGGTTTGGCCGAAAATTATCTCAACAAGGGCTCACTTTTTGGAAAAATTGCTCTTAATCATCGGTGGTATCTGTTGGTATTGTCAAGAAATAGTTGAAAATGGGCACCCTTCCGCTTAAATTTCTCCTAAAAATGGACATGAAGACAAAATTTGGCAACTGGAAGTGGATAGCTCTGTAAAAACTGAGCGCTAAACTCCCATCAATCCCCAGACTGCGTACTCCATCCCTGGAGCCAATTATGCATTTCCGAAGACATTGCTAAGAATGCGAAACGAAAAGCCTTCCATTTTCCAGTTGGGGCACAAATAACAATTTTTTGAGATCTTGAGATGAAAAGTCCACTGACAAAATTTTCTATTCTAAATTAGATTTATCTTCGATAGTTCCCCATCCTCATGTTTCACCATCAAGCCACACTACACGCGAATGCAAAATTTTTTCCAAGCATGGCTCTGAAACTTTTTGAAAATCTACCGAAGAACAGCCTCGAGCTGTTTGCAGCTTTTATGTAATCCTGTCACCAAGAGTTATTGCTACCCCTAAAATTGCGGCCATTCTGCGGTGATTTTGCACTGTGATGCTATGAGTAGTAGTTTGAGTGAATAATCCACTGTAACGTAATTGAATAGACTTTAGAGCGAAGAGCACAAACCAAGTCGTAATTCTGAGTTCTAGTTTTTGAGAATAGATGAGTGATCAGACTCGATGCTACTATTTAATGCCATAACATGAGTTTTTTAGAGTCTAAATGACTTACTTTTTGACTTTTAGACACTTCAGTTATGGGATCGAATACTTGGCTTTGATTCTCTGGAAGTGTTACCTAGTAAGTTAAGCTCTGGCCAAACGCTCTCGACTTTTCACTCGACAGCGCTCGGCGGTTGTATCGAGTACAATGTCGAGAGTGTCTGGCTACCTTGTATAGTGATTTAGAGTGGTGTCGAATAATGCCAAATATTGTTGAGTCCTATTGTCATTCCTGTTGTTTTAAGTAAGGTTATAGGTTAGTGCTGTCCAGTGCGTTTGGCCAGGTGCTCCGCTTTTCCGCTCAACATTGCTGGGCCTACCCATTTTCATCAAATAAACTATTGCCACCAAAATTACGGCAACAAAGGCTCTGCCAAACAAGAATCTTTCGAGATTCTGCAATGTACACAGAGAATCTTTGTAGAACAATCTTCTGCTGAACTCTGTGAATATATTTTCAAAATAATCCTATTTACTGCTGTCCCCCCTTCTTCATCGAAGATTATAACCAAACTAGCAACGGCCTTACGTTTCCTAGATTTAATACTTAACATTGGCTTTAATACTGGTTTTGGAACAGCAAAAAATTTGGGGGCTTTTAGGCAAGAGACATAGAATCTAAAACACGAGATGAAATGCCGAGACCGTATGGCCAGAGCTTACAAACAATTTCCATCACTTGACTTGGGCCTTGCCGTACGTTGGACTAACTAGAATACACATCGTCTGTTTTACCGCTGTTTGTAAGTTTTTGCGCCATTGGCTGTTTCTTTGCAAATTGATAGCTGTTGACTTTCAAAACGTAGATGAAGTGTCGGATTCTTATGCACTGCTAGCGTTTTAAGTTAACTGACTTTTTAGGCTAACAAAAGTTGATCTACTTAATTTCGGTCTCCTGATTTAGTGCTAGAAGAATGCTGAAAAGAAATTAAAATTCTTCATCCTCTGGAAGGAACTCATTAACTAAGTACAAGATGTATCTACTGTACGGTTTGGAGATCATGTTTCAAAGATTGCGTAATCAATTCGTAAAATTCTACATCCTTCGTCTCACTGGGATTTCAACTTGATTTTTGATATTTTTATAATCATTTTGCTAAACTTATAGCAATAGAATCCCTCAAAAATGGTTAAGTTGTGCTGGTCCATCGGATACAGTTTTGATGTATGTAAAATATTCTTTTCCTTCTTTGTATCGTAGAGAAGGAATATTTGTCTTCTAGTTGATTCAATTTCATTACATAGCAATACCCCATGGAAAAACGAACTGATCCGAGCCATCCAACTCAGTTCAGCTCATTTCGAGATCCCCCACAGATTACATATATGATACACAATGAGAAAAAAGTAGAAGTAAGGCAAACAAAAGAAGATGCATTATTGCAATTGTAAAAAAACAAAGGAGACTTGCATGCAGGAATTTCTCAAAAGGGAAGCTGTGTCAATATATAAACTGATCGACGAGAGAGTACTTCTGAAGTAAAAACCTATTATCTTAGTGATTTCATCATGGGCTGCCCAGCATAAAGCCGCAGGGCCATCAAAAATAATCGCCACACGACCCTTGCCCCCCCTACGGGTTAAGACCGTGCAACTGCAATTCCTGCCCATCCTACAACCCCACACAAAGCATCCCGTGACGGCATCTTCTTAGTTCTGAAAAGACATCACATATCGTTGGTATCTGGTGGAAAACAGATGCAACTTGAATTTTTGGCGAAAAATTGCAACTGTTACGGATTTTTTTATGTTAATGAGAGTGTTATTCCAAGGCTTGGCACCTGCATACCTAGCAGATCTTAAACCATACTGCAGGGTGTTTTCTTGAGTCATAAAAATATCACCTTTAGAAGCCTGCTTTGTATCATACTGATGAACAGATGCTTGGAAAAATTGTGAAAAAAGAGAGGAGAAATCATGCTTTAACATATTGATAACATAATAAAATGAATGCAGCTTTAACTCGAGCAAATCGAATCATACGATTTAAGAAGCTTCAAGTCTGAAAAAATTGCTGTGAATGGAGATGTAAAGACATACTGTATTGGCTTTGCATCCAACCACCTTTGTTGAACCGATACCCATATTTTGTAATCTCTCAATCCTTCATTCCAAGTTTCCTGAGGCTGCAAACAAGCAAAACTAAAACCACTTTTAAAGAAGGATCGAAAGTTGATCCAAAAAACCATCGACCAGTGCTTCCGCAACTCTCAAAGATTATTGAAAAAATTATCCATGGTCGAGTACAAAAGTTACTGAAATGAAAGAAAATATTGTATATGCACCAGTCCGGTTTTCTCGCTCATCACTCAACAGACACCTGCTTATCTTATTTGAGTGATAGGATCCTTCAAGGATTTGAAACCGGGATGTTTACAGGCACGACTTTAATTGACCTTTTGACCACAAAACTTGCCTGGATAAAACTACTTACCTTGAGTTTATTGAAAAATCCATATCATGGTTCAAATCTTACCTTCAGGACCGATTACTTACTGTCAACACAGGAAAGGAACATTCATGCCACGCAAGTCTGTCATGCGGGGCTACTCAGACCCCGTTTACACTGTGCTGGATAAATTTTATCCGCATAAAGTTTGTTCAGATTGATTTGCGTTTACACTGTGCCCCAAAAATTTTGTCCGCTTTGTCCTCCCGTTTACACTGTGCCGGAGAACTGTAGTCTCGTTACCAAAATCATGCGTGAAACAATGCAAACTCCCACGATACGGGATTGGTGCTAATTTGATGACCCATGAGTTTGCTTGCCATCTATTGAAAAAGCCTCCTTTTCGATTAAAGCTAGCGTGGATAAAATTTATCCGGATAAAACCGTTTATACTGTACCATATAGCTATCTGAAAATAACAAAATCCGCTTTCCTAAGTGAACTAATTTTGTTTGGATAGCCGCTGTCAAATTCGTGCGGATAGCTTAGGTCTAGTGTAAACGCGACACCTATCTGAAAGAATCTTTTTGCGGATAAAATTTATCCTGCACAGTGTAAACGGGGTCTCAGGAGGCAATTCTTAGTCCACTCATCTGTGGCGGCTGGCGGGCCAACTCTCGAAAGAGGAGAGGGTCTTGGGGTGAAACCCTGGAAAATTTGTCCTGGCCATGCCCTTCAGACGCTCAGAAAATGTTGCAAACTTTGATATATTTCTAGAAACTTTCTGAAGAAATTTTGGCATAAATAATTTTCATTGTGCAAGTGGCTATTTCTCGCTTATGGCAGAATTCTTCGAATTCGAAATATATGTTCTTGCCTTGATTGAGTTTTTAAACGTTGGTTCTACAAAAAAATTCTGTTAAAATATCACTGCCTTCTCCATAATGACACGTTTTAAAACACAACGACATAGACAACATACAGATGAAAGAAATAATTTTCTAGGGTCATATGCCAGCTAACAACTTTACATGCTTCTTTGCTTTTGTGACAGATTTTTCAAGTCTCTAACTGTGGACTGTGTCCAGATGTGCTAGCAGTGCCTGACCTTCCCAGACTCACTTCAACCAGTAGACCGTAGCTTTTCGTAACCTTTGAATACCAGCTCCTCGTAAATGTACGCGATGACGACTTCTTTGAATACCAGCTCCTCGTCAGCAAATCTGGCCTATCTGGCCTGAAGCATTTTACTTCTTGTTTTTCTTTTCAAGTGTTCTGTGTGAGACTAGCTCTTGCCCAGAATGTGTATCACTTCGATTTTGCTCTGGCTGTCGTCAGGCCTAAGAAATGTTACCACATTGGTGACGTTGCTGTTGTTGAGTGGGGAGAGCAAAATCATTTCTGCTCATATTTTGCGAAAATTGACCAATCTGCTAACTCCATGGATGACCAAAGTACTGGAGTGCCCATGAAAATTTGGATCTGAGAGGGGCAGACAAATTTTTTGCCCAGAAACTACGGGAACAAAGAGGATGCAGTTGAAAGAAATCGCTGCATGATTGACAGCCTCAAAGGG
Source organism: Aurelia sp. 4 Dawson et al 2005 (assembly GCA_964019985.1). Lineage (NCBI taxonomy): Eukaryota > Metazoa > Cnidaria > Scyphozoa > Semaeostomeae > Ulmaridae > Aurelia > Aurelia sp. 4 Dawson et al 2005. The sequence continues at coordinate 26,701,408 of OZ026492.1, read as the reverse complement.
AAGCCGATTCTATCGTTATCGATCTTGAAAATGACACTTTTGAAAGGGCTCATTCAAAAATTTCCAATATATTCCTGATGTTTTATTCCAATCACACAAGGAATTATTTATGGACATTTGACCAAATTGTTTCTACCTTCCGTTGGAATTCGCAGGTGGGGCACTGCTACAAGTGCCCCCCAGCACGAGGCGCTTCTACCACTCATATTCCCTCTTTATGTGAATGACATGGTGCGGGGGGGATGATTGGGCAAATAGAAAACAAACGGAATAGAAATTTCAAGGCGCTCTGTAATTTGTTCCTAGAAAGCAAGCTGAGCATTTACCTTGGAGAAAATAGTATCCATATAGAATAGAATCCATACTCTTTGGGCTTCAAAATTGCAAGAACCTTAAAAAACTATATATCCGTAGAGGTGGCATAATGATCAAACAACGTTCAACGGTCACATACCTGGGATGTATTCTAGATGAGAATCTCTATGGGCATTCAATGGCGAATAGGATCATTGGAAAGATAGATGGCAAGCTACAATTTCTGTACAGAAAATGAAACTTCGTGGATAGCTCTCATCGAAGGTTGCTTTTAAATGCCCTCATTCAACCCCATTTTGATTACGCATGCTCCTCGTGGTATCTAACGTTGGATGAGAGGCTGTCCAAAGAAGTTAAAGCTGCTCAAAACAAATGCATTCGTTTTTACCTGAATTTAAAAAAGCACAACCCACTTCGGCGCCACAGAATTCAATACTATGAACTGGCTCCCCACAAAGAATAAGATAGATATAGATCATTGTGTCTGTGCTATTGTAGTGACATTTTTCAATGGAACTGCCCCGGGTATTTTTTGCATCACTTAAAGATGGTGTTACATAGTTTAAAGAGAAAACTCTTTAATACCAACTATTTGCAATAAAATTTACAATCATGTCTAAGAAAATGATATAAGGATACATAAAGCAATGGAAAGGCTATTTAAACATTTTGCAATTACATTGTTCACCTATCCATGTTTTTATCTTAGTTTTAAAGCTTACAACTGTTGGAAGCTCCTTTATTTCATCGCTAAGACTTTTCCACAATAAGCTTCCTCTGAATAAGAGCAACTCCATGCCAAATTTTTTAGTCTTCGTAATCGGCAGTTTACACAGATGCTTAGTTTTGAGATCATACTGAATCTCCTTCCTTACCTTGCCTGATGTATGATGGATTTAGATGGTTTATTGACTTAATAGGTTTCTAGCATAAATTTTTGGAGATTTTTTTATATCGATCGTTATAGTGTCACTTTTCTCCAAACGTGTATTAAAGGAAGAGTCGTAATCATTGTGGAGTATCCTTAAAGCACACTTATGAGTACGGTCTATTTTAATGTTGGCATCTTTGCCACAAAACATCCACACTAATGGGCAATAGTTAAAGCTTGAGGTAATTACTGTGTTGCACAATTTCATTGCCTGTTCGGCCGAGAGATAAATATTTACCCTCCCAAAAGCACTGATTTTTCTGTTTATTCTATCGTATAGTGGTCAATTTCGATTCCAAGAAGTTTAACATGTTCAGTGGACGGTATTTTTACAACCTCAATATTCAAGCGTAACTTATGTTTTTTATTTAGTCCCAGGAACATCAATTGAAACTTATGAGGGGTTTACCACCATACCATTAGCATAGAACCAATTTAGGAGTGTACATAGGTCGTTTTCTACATATTTCGTAATTTCGCTTTTACTAGTGCCACCTGAGTACACGGTGTTATCGTCAGCAAAATTACATATTTCTGAATTCAATTCCATATAAAATAAATCTTTTAGGAAGATGTTCAATAGTAAGGTCCCAAGAACGGAACATTGGGGACGCCTATCTTGACGTTATTCCATCCAGCCAACCAAGGCCAGACAACGCATAGGTCCAAGTTTAAATCGGAATTTCCATTTCGCAAAAGTATTTCAGGACAAAAATGCCTGTCTTATCTTGGGCCGAAAATATGGAATAGTCTTCCATCTGATGTAAAATCAGCAAAAAATACTAATACATTCAAACATAAGATAAAGGAAATTTTTCCGAAATATGCAAAAAGAGGAAAATGACATATTCGGCTTCTACTAAGACCCTAAGACCCTTCATCATCTCTCCCAACCATCTTTGGTCTCATTTTCCGTGTTTTGTACTGAAAACACTATACAGTACCTTCCTATTTTCTTTTCTTTCATTTTTGTTGTACCAGCACCTCTAAGGGGAAATGAGGTCAGCTTGACGCCTTAATGCTACCCTACCACTGTAATTAGGGGTGTTTTCCATTTTCGTTTTTAACCTCAAAGCTTGTGTTGTTTTTATTATACCTATTTTTACACTTGGTATTATAACTTGTAAATATTTTATTGTGGCAAATCGATACATACATACATACATACATACATACATACATACATACATACATACATACATACATACATACATACATACATACATACATACATACATACATACATACATACATACATACATACATTCAGAAACATCAACAACGCTAAGCTACATTAAGTTTAACCACATCTGTGATTGAACTGTGTCCGCCTGACTGTTCTGGCTGCAGAGTCAGAAGATTACAGCACTGCTAGTCTTTGCAAAATATCTTGTAAAACCAGAATTCATAAATTCTTTATTTGAAAGTAATACAATATTCATTTTAAGTTCTAAGAAAATCCCGAAATCAGTATACCCAAATTCAGGCATTAGTAACCGCATTGATGTTCCTTCGCATGATGTTTGGTCCGGATGACCCAAAAAATAAATCTAGTGGAGAGATCATCAAAATCTCATCATGAAATAGACCTTGAAAGTTTCTTTTTGCATCCTTGTCAAGAATGCAGTTAATCTTAAACATATTGGAAAGTCTTCAAATTGCGTTGGATTTGGGAGAATTGATGCTGCCGGAAAGCACCTAGTTGGTTTTCGAGCTCTCCATTCTGTTGGTTTTCGAGCTCTCCATTCTGTTGTCACTTGCCTTCTTAACAGCACTGATGACTGGTATGTAAACATGGACCATGGCAAATATACTGCAAATATTTTTATCGATCTAAAAAAGGCATTCGATACTGTAGATCATGACATTTTACTTGCTAAATTGAGGAAGTATGGCGTTGAAAATCTAGAACTTACTTGGTTTACGTCATATCTAATGAACAGAAAACAGTTCTGCAAAGTAAATGGTGTCTGTTCAAATACCAAAGACATCCGATGTGGTGTGCCACAGGGTTCCTGCCTTGGTCCTCTCTTATTTCTGATCTATATCAATGATCTGCCGTTTTCTCTGAAGAAAGCGAAAGTGACGATGTATGCCGATGATACCAGTATTTCTTACTCTTCATCGAGTTTAGAAGATGTAAATCAAACTCTAAACAGTGAACTAAGCCATCTGAAGAAATGGTTGCTAGGTAATAAACTTTCCTTAAACATCCTAAAAACTCAAACCCTGGTTGTGGGTTCCCAGCCCAAAATTAAGAAAATTGTTGATGGCACTGTTGATCATCCCCAGTTTTTTATCGGTGACTCCCAAGTTGAAAACGTAGACCAGTCAAAGTATCTGGGTGTGATAATAGACAGGAGTTTAAGTTGGGAAGAACACATTAATATTCTCCGTACCAAAGTTTCTCGAGCAATTGGGTTTTTGAAATATGCCAGAAAATTTTTACCTCAAAACACATTAAGTAAAATGTATCGGGGGATAGTGGAGCCCCATTTTCGGTACTGTTGTTCTGTGTGGGGATGCTGTGGGGCGACCAAACTGCTAACCCTACAAAAGTTGCAAAATCGAGCGGCGAGAATTGTTACCAAAAGTAAATTTGATACGCCTGCTATGGAACTAATACACAATCTAAATTGGCCAACTGTAAGTGATATTATTAGAAGCGAAACAGCTACTTCTATGTACAAGTCTCTAAATGGACTTGTACCTGAGTACCTATCCAACTTGTTTGTCAAAAATTCAACTCGGAATGTTAGAGAACTTAGAAATACTGAAACTGATCTTTCGCTACCATTGCGGAAGACTAAAAATGGGCAAAACGCAATATCGTTTCGTGGACCTAAACTCTGGAATCAACTCGAACTTGATCTTAAACAAGCACCCTCCCTTGCCGCCTTCAAAAAAAGATTAAAAAATTGACTCACGCGTTCTTTTCTTTTTCTTATCAATGTTATTTGTCTCTTGTTTTAATTTTTAGACCTTTGCCACGGCCCCCTGAAAAGCAGTTGCTGATCAACTGATGGGGCTACCGTGTTTAAAAAATTAAAAATTGAAAAAATTGAAATTGAACTAGTTTGAAGCATGCTCGCAGATCACAGGAAATTATTTTCCGTTTGATTTTGTCAACACTGTATAGAATAGGATTTTACTAAAACTGCAGTATTTAATACTTTAAAAATACCATTGCTCAAAGTATGTTTTTCCTGCGTCTCTTTCGCCATCTCTCTCCCACGGGAACAAAAAAAACAAGCATCCATTAAATTTGTTTAGTCCTTGACACAAATAAAATGAAAATCAAAATACCAAATATAATCGCAGTCAAATCTAGGCTATTTTTCAAAACTTGACACTTTTTATTGATGAGTTACTCGGTAGGATCAACATTCTCTGGGCATTTAGCTAAAGAAGCTTTCTTCTCTGCCGCTTGACTAGTAAATAGTAATGAAAGCAGGACCAATACTTTGTTTGCAAGATGCAAGAGGTAGTTCTAGCCTGTCATACTGTTGTGGCTTGGAAAGCTCTTTGACAGCTCACATAACATCGCTTGTTTCCAACATCTGCTTGCAGGCCTTGAATTAGACCTGGTGTCTTCTGATGCCTCGTGCACAAAATTTAATCCTTCTGCTTTCAAAATCACAGTGAGCTTCTTTTTGGTGGTCAATTTAGATCCTCTTCATATTTAAGTACCAAATAAACCATAAGTACAAAATGAAATTCTCGTAATGAAGCTTTCCCAGAAGCTTTTATAATTTGGTTTCTCGTGCAAGTCAGAAGCGTGAATTGAATTTGGAAATTTAATTCCTGATATATCGCCTATGATGTCTTTAATGAGAATTAATGTAATCAAACGTGTAAGGTAAAAAGATCCTCCTACCGGATGACCACAAAGTTTCACGACATGGGCTTTACCTTGCTGCTTAAAACCAAAACTTGACCAACAACGCGTTTGCACGAGTTCGCGTTTGTTCTTGCTAGAAAGACTTCACTACTGCAGAAATACCCCCTGAATGAAAATGAAAAATGACAAATTTGTAAACAAAAGATAAAACTGAAGTCGGTCACAGAATTGTAAAGTCACAAATGTAACGTGCACTTGAGTTAGTTTGTATCAAGATATCTTTATAGAAAGAAGTTAATACGTAACGCTCTTGAAAATACCGTTTTTCATGAAAGAACATTCGGCAAATTTTGATTTGTCATTATAAGCAAGGTTGATCAAAAATCGTAAGAAGAAGTGTGAGGACCGAACTATGCCAGGCGAAGGAAGAGTGAATTTTTTAAGTCGGACAGTATATGCTAACCTGAAAGCAACGATAATTGCCCTTTTCCCACTTGGATCCCAAGGAAGTCTGCAAGATTTGATAAAAGTTTACACGCACTTTGTTTTGTAAGAAACTGCTCATAAGAAATTCAACTCTCAGATCGCCAAAAATTTAAGAAACTCCAGCACTGAGTAGGTATAGTTTGAGAAACTAATAATTTCGACAATGGGAATCCTACCCATAATGTCACATTATAATCACTTGTTTCCCGTATCATATTGCCAGGAAGGTACTCGAATGATGTCTAAACATTAGAAAGGCTTCACAAACTTTGGTTTGAAATATTCACGAGGGGCACGTAGTGAAGATGACGATTGTCGTGGAACCTTTAAGAAACCCATAACAAGGTCTGCTTACTGAAGATTTGATAATTTTAAGTAACTTTGAGTGGAGCGAAGTCTCAGTCTAACGCATAATGCAGACCACGGTGGTGTACTTTCCAGATCCCCCAGACCAGAGATTTACAAAACGAAGCTCTCTTGAATATGCCGGACATTTCACTTTTTGTTGATGATTCGTAGTTGTAGCAGGATATATCAGTTTGGCGGAAGAGCGAAACTACAACTTGTAATCATTCTAATTCTCTCCCGCAATCTTCGAGCTGACTCTGCTCTGCATGCTTCCCCGCAGTTCTCCTCGTTCGATCCAGCGCACGTTATCTTGATTTGCAGTTTGTTTTCGGGTTTAACTTATGATCTACAATAATCTTGTTTGCAGGTTTTATCATTTAAAGGATTGATCTCTTCTTTAGAAACTGTCTAGTCCGTCTAAAACATGAATCTTCAACATTGCTTGTCTTAGTGATTTCTAGCATTTTTCGCTGATTCGTCTATTGAAAATTGGTGAGGAGGACCTTGTACTACGTAGTCTTGGCAATCGAAAGGTGTATAAATCACAATGTTTCCGAAAGGATTGGCTTCGCAAATTTTTCTTCGAAACTTTTTGCTGATTTCAGAAAAATGGATTTATCTCCAAAACTATTCAAAAGATTCTAGTTCTCTTTCGCTGAATCTTTAGCTAGGTTGTTGATCTACAACTTTACCAAGTCTGATTGAAAAGCTAGGCTAGATTTCTCGCAATCGAACTTTTCTATATTTCTGTTTACTTTTCGGCAGCGAAGGGTAGAAACCTTGGTCAACTGATTAGCACATAGGGAAGAGTTGAACCCTTTTGTAAAAAAGATCTGGTTTCAGTTTCAGATCTGTGTTCATTATGAATTCTTGGAGAAGAAGATATTTTGTGAATGCCAATGAAAGTTTCATAGTACACGAGAAGAAAGGTTCTGAAGTTGCTGGCAACTTATTAGAAACGATACTTTCTAAAGCGTTCCAAAGATGTCTATTGAGACTTGGATCTTCTGTTCCCAAAAGTTTACGCTCATTCGTTTGGCAATTGAGGCATTTCGGAAAGTTAGCGGCTGAATGTTTCAAAGCGTGATTCATAACATGGTAATCTGTTGACCAAGGTTTCTACCTTTTGCTATCGAAAAGTAAACAGAAGTTTATAAAATTTCGATTACAAGAAATCTAGCCTAGCTTTATCAATCAGAATTGGTAAAGTTGTAGATCAACACAACCCAACTAAAGATATAGCGAAAGAAAACCGATCCTTTTCAGTAGTTTAGGAGATAAATCCACTTTTCTGAAGTCGATAAAAAGTTTTGAGGAATAATTTAGCACAACCAGCCCGAACTGAAACATTACGATTGAGATATCTTTCAATTTCCAAGACTATTTAGAACACGTCCTATTTACAACTTTTCGATAGACCGGATGATGCTGGAGAAATTAATTGTTTTCTTTGGAGAGTGGTTTTGCAAAACGGTAACTTGATACCCACTTGAGTGGAAAGCAGAGATACTTTAACTAAACCAATATTCTGCTTTAACTGAATTCGAAATTTTCGTGATTTTTTTTAAAGACAGGTCGTGTTTGGCACACCCCGTCTATGATACACCTTTTCAAATTCGTAACTCATTAGCGATACTTTTGAATATGTTTCTTCTCTCTAAATGAAGTGATAAATTACCTTTGTTATGTTGCTAGAGCTACAACGGACATCAGTTTCCATGTATTTCATTGTTGAAAGTACATTTTTTCAATGCATTAAAAGGTCCTCGATTAGACAATAACAAAACATGGTGTGAGAGATGCCGAATTGAAAATCCAGATTTTGCAAAAGCTACCTTGCATTGCATGTGTTGCGAATATCAACAGCGTTGTTGATAGCAACAGTAGTTTGTTTCTCAATTCTTTTAAGAAGAAGGACTGGTTTTATGAACGGTTTTTATGGTCACGCTTCAGTGAATACGTTCTTGTAATCGTGTTTACGCGACTGATGGTTAGCAACTTCAAAATTTAGTTTGCTTTATTATTACTACCAGCTATCTTGCACGTGCTTTTCTCGTGAGAGAACTTTTTGTTGGACCAATATTCTCCTTGAAATAACCTGTAAAAGGCATGGTATTGGAGACGATTTTCGAAGATTTAGGAATGCGTGCAAAGATGCTATGAAAAAACTATTAGTTAGTTTTACGGAAAATATATTAATCAAAAGTAAGCGACATAATGATTAAACTAAAGTATTCATATGGCGCGATTTTTGTGAATATTTTGCATTTTGTAACCCCTACTAGCAAAAAGATGTTTTTTCTGCGAAACATTCTTTAATAAAAATCTTGGTCATGGGCAGAAATGTTTCAAACGATTTGCGAGAAGCTGCGGAATTTTTGCATTTCAAAAGACGATTGCACTAAAGATGGCAGATTTCGTGCTAAGGATGTCGGTTAAAAGTTCCTTTTCAACAGGTTACGTCACAGTGTGGCCGTAGTTACGCAAATTTCGAGTTGCAGCGATGAAATACTCAACGATACATCAACATTTTCTGCCCTTGTAAGTGGTCATAGGAACCGAAACCGTTCGTTTTCCCTACCGGAGTTGCGTTTGAGTTTGGTTCATGATAGTTTCTCGAACATTTTCCAAACGGAGAAAAGATTACAAGGTACAACGCGTGTGCCAGCCTTTTTTTGAATTCATTGCTTAGATTTAAGCAATTTGGGGCTCGATGCTGCTCCCAGGAGCTCTCCGCAAGTGCCTCTGCGCAGGTGCCTTGAAATGAGGTGAACTTTTGGCCCACACGGGTTTGCGCGGCAACTTCGATTTGCCCCGGACAAGCGACCACAGCATTTCGAAGTTCGACGTGAAAACACCTAACTATTTGAATCATTATTTGCCATTTGTTCCTAAATTCGTTGAAAACAAGCCATTTCATGCACGAAGCTGCAGTGTTTCGCCAACTTTCTCTACAAAGAAATCATCACGGAGCGTTCCAGTCCATGGATCACCCCTGATCTGAAGCAGCTCTTCAGGACACGTGACAAAATGAAGGTTGCTGCAGTAAAGGCAAAATCTGAACTACTTATGATTGCCTACAGACAAATGCAATTTAAGGCCAATAATTTGAGCTTTAAAATGAAAAGAAACTATTTTGCAAAGTCTTCCGCTGGGGACACAAAGGAAGCTTGGAAGACAATAAACCAGTTCGTGGTTAAAAGATCCAAAACAACTGAGATCTTGTCGCTCAAAGATGGCGAGGATACAATTTCTAAACCCCAGGAAACAGCGGAAACCATGAATGAATGTTTCTGCAATGTTGGTAAGGACCTCAGCGAATATATACCTAACGAAGGAAACCCTCTTTTACAGTCAAATGGCCTCAAGCGTTGGATGAGTTTTCAAACATCCGAAGTGCAACTAGGAATTCAAATTGGCAATTCTTTCTGAATTTTGAGTACATAGATGATACCAAAATTCATTGTGATGAGAGTGTGGTAAGATCTTGTTTGAAGATATGGAAGCCCACACGAAAATCCATTTGGATATTCAGATTTCACTTTCGAACTTAACAAGAAACTAAAATAGGCTTGACTGTTGCAGATAAAGCTGATGGGCCTCATTTTCCAGGCACACCCCTGTCTTATAACATGAGAGGGCTGATGGCAAATTATCAATGCTTTCTCATAGTTTCTTGGGTGTGAATTTTTACTCGATATTTGCAGATTCAACTCTTTTCGTTGCTAGTTTTAAGCTTTGCTCCCAAAAACTGCCAACGGGAACATCCCTGTGAAGAGATGAATAATGTTCGGTAGCCACTCTTTCAATTCTTAGTTTAGACTTTTCCTTTACGTCGTATAAAAGCTTTTGTTGATAGCCTGCATTAAGCTAGTAAGAGGAAAGCCATGGCTTTCCACTTTGGTTCCAACACGAATATATGAATTATTTCCATCGTTTTAAATGTCTGTGCAGCATTGAGAAATTTGCAAAAAAAAAACAATTCGCAACAACAATCCCTAATCTCCAAAGAGATATTCAAAGTTAGAGTGAAAATCAAATATGATCTCTGAAGTCTTATTGCGACATTGTATTTACCTTTCAGAATCACGATTGGCGTACGTAACCGAAATAGAAACTGTAACTCGATACTCGAGGTTTAAAATTTGGCACCAATTTAAAAATTTGAATTACGTTACACTTTGGATGTTTGAAAAATCATCCAACGCTTGAGGTCGTTTGACTGTAAATGGCGATTATGGTGAAAGAGAGACTGATTCCAGAGACTGACTCTTCGTTTAAACCTAGTGCTACTAGAAGTTGGAGAAGCATGTTCTAAGATTAAAAAGTCAAATGGATCAGGCACTGATCGTATTTCTAGTCACTTTCTAAAGAAGGTATTGAGATCTTGGCTCCCTTGCTTGCCCAACTCTTCACACTGTCTCTGTCCGTCGGCTGCTTCCCTGACTGCTTGCGTAGCCTCGATTTTTAGCAAGGCTCAAAAGATGATAGGTCCAGTTATAGGCCTATATCGGTGCTGCCTGTTGTCTCTTGCTAATTTGATGAGCTTGTCTATAACTAGCTGTACGACATCCTTAACAAAAACAAATGATTTTTTCTGATCAGTCTGGTTTTCAGGCCCTCCATTCTGTCCTGACTTCTCTGTTGAAGTGTACGAATGAATGGTACTTAAACGTTGATAAAAGTAAATACATGGCTGTAGTTTACATAGACCTCAAGAAAGCTTTTGACACAGTCGATCATGATATTCCATTGAGGAAGCTCAACTTCTGTGGCCTAAAAGGAAAAGAACTAAACTGGTTTCGTTCGTATCTCACCAATAGACGACAATGCTGCAAGGTGAACGGTCGAATTTCCGCTACAGACAGTATAACTTGTGGTGTACCACGAGGAAATTGTCTTGGACCACTTCTCTTTCTTGTCTATATCAATGATCTTCCTAGCTGTTTGAAAAATTCCCTTGTATCCATGTATGCAGACGACACATTTATTTATTTTCAATTTGTTTTGAGTGGACTTGTCAGGATTTCTAGCTACTGAAAGCTAATTTAGGCCCACTGTGCATGCCGCATCCAGGCATGGGAGCCCTAGTTTAACGTCCCTTCCGAAGGTCGGCGAGGTGAGTTGCGAGGTCAGGCCTCAGAGGTCACCCATCCGAAATCTGACCTCACTCGACCAAGCTTAACTTCAGTCACCTGACGAAGACTGTATAAGCCACTCGGCCACTCACCTCGCATTTCTGCGATGCATTGCGGCCACGCATGCATTCACTATGTCTCTGAATCTGTTTCAGAAATTAATCAGGCAGTTAATGCTGACTTAGAAGCTTTGAAGGGATGGCTGGAAGGAAACAAGTTGTCTCTGAACGTAGCTAAGACAGATGCAATGATCACAGGAAGCAATGGAAAGCTGAGAAAAATCGACTCGGTCGATGCTACTAAACCGCACTTTAAGATTGATTCCGAGGATATCAAGTTGGTAAAGGAGGTCAGATACCTTGGTGTTCAGGTTTACCATCAACTAAAATGGACATCTCAATTGGTCGTAACAACTAATAAGATCTCTAGAGGTAATGGTATGCTTCGTTATACCAAGCAGTACCTCCCAATGTCAACTTTCAAGACTACTTATAAGAGTTTAGTGGAGCCGCACTTTAGATATTGTTGTCCTGTCTGGGGAAATGCTGGGGTGACTGTCATTGAAAAAATGCAGAAACTCCAAAATCGTGCTGCAAAGCTCTTCACCAACAGTGCATTTGATGCGCCCGCTCTACCAGTTATTCGTGCGCTTCAATGGCCTACTGTTAGGGAACTCATTGATTTTGAATCACAGAAAATGGTTTTCAGATCCCTTAAAGGAGACGCACCTTCCTACATGAATGACATGTTCACGAGAGTCAACAATGCCGCTGATCGTTCTCTTAGGAATGCTGAAGTCAACCTACGGTTGCCATTGGGGCAGAAATGCTTCTCGTACCGAGGCGCTAAGCTTTGGAACAGCATTGGCACTGAGGCTAAAAATTTTTCAACCCTGAGAACCTTCAATAGAGAGGTGCAAAAATGAGCAATAAAATCTATTCGTTTCGTTTTTGCTGATCCTTGACAGATTGTAATATTAATTTAGTTCGAAATTTACTGGTTTCATTATAAATTATTAATATTGTCAAGTTTTTAGCATGGCCCCCTTTAAATCAGTTATTCTAACTGAGGGGCTACCATGGGTAAATGAAATCAAATCAATCAATCAATCAATCAATCGTGCTCATTTTCCCATCAAATGCACTTGCTAACCCAGGATCATTGTTTCAAAGCCTTCAAAGGACTTGGCGGAGGGTCCTCAAGGTGTCTTTTTTTAGTTTCTCGAATCGTCTACTGCATTAATAGAAGAATGACCATTTTCGTCGGATTTGATAAGTTTATCTTATCGCTTACCTTCATCTTCTTGCTTCAACTCGAATTTTTCGTCACTGCGACTGTACTGTGAGGTAAGTTCACCCTGGGTAACGTCTTTCTATACGGTGGTAGGTGCCAAGTACAGTGGAGGGTGCCCTGTACAGCGGAGGGCTATGCTGCAGTTCAGTAGGGGGGGGGGCTATCATGAAGTACAATGCAAGGTGCGGAGTACGGTTCAGGGCCATCATGCAGAAATATGGAAATACATATTTCAATCATTCTTTCATAACTTGTGTTACTTGTAAGGAGCCGCTCATAAGAGACTCAGCTTGCAAATTGCCAATAAAACGAAGAAACTCCGCTACTAGGAAACTATCTAATATGAACAAATATTTGCTGCACTTTTACTCCGTTTTCACTTGCTCCTGTCCAGTAGCGGCAATTCTGTTTGTTGAGTGGAGGACCAACGTCAGTCAATTTCAAAGTCGGAGTTATTTTTTTCCTCTTGAGTTATTTTGCTGGCAAGCCTCTGAAAGTACTTCAGTAATGTCTAAACTCTGGAGCAGTTCGGAAATCAACCGCTTTGAAATTTCCAGAAGGGCTCAAGTACTAAGCACTCAAAATCTGGGCATTTTGATAAACTCCCATTGAATCACTCCCGATAACGTGTTCCGTGACACTAGGGCATTAGATGAATTCTTTAGAAAGTTGATGAGATTTTCTACGCAAAATTTCTATGTTACAGCGTTTGGTATTCTTAGAAAAGCAACAGACTTTCGTGGACAATATAACGAGGTCCCTCCGCAATGATATCCATCCTGCACTGTACTCCGGGATTGCCATCCATTGTACTTCGCACCCTCCACCGTACTGAATGAAAGCCCTCCACTGTACTGAGAGATAGCCCTCAACCGTACTTGCACCCTCCACTGTACTGATGATAGCCCTCCACCGTACTCCCCACCCTCCACTGTACTGCATGATAGCCCCCCACCGTACTTGCGTCCTCTACTGTACTGCCTGATGGCCCCCCACACGCAATATGAAAGCCCTCCACTGCACTGCATGATAGTAAGGAGTCGCTCATAAGACCCCCAACTCACAGTGATCCAGCAAGTGGAAGAAATACCAAAAAATTAAGTTGCTGATTTCTGACCATTGATCATGCCATTCCAAACTAGATACGTTGACCATCAAAATAAGAAAATTTTATTGAAATCAGACAAGCGAGTCCAGAGAAATTCAGGGTCAAAGTTTGATGAAATGTACAAGTGTCAATTTCATGTAATTTTTATCAAAATTCTCCCTGATTGGCCAATTAATCTCAAAATTCAAATTGTCACTTCTTGTGTCAGCAATCTCCGATTTTCACGCAATCAACTTTATTTAATACATTGACATGACGACTTTCAACTGATTATCAGTCAGAGGAAAAACAGTTTTTAATTTCACATTAAAATAGATATGCGCAGCAGCAGCACAATTTTGGCATTTTTGGCATTGAAATGTAGAAATTTCAAGTTTACAGTTGAAAAAGTAAAAAGTGACTCAAAGTGACTCCACCACACCAACTTCGTCTGAAAGTACCACATCTCAGCTGAAAATCTACCGAGGGGATCGTACAGAATCGTACGGAAAAAAGATTTATACGCAGTTAGAGGAGTTAAGTGTTCCTCTTGATTTTAAAGAGAAAGTTGGTTTTTGTGCTGCCTTTGGAGCAATATGAAGGAAGATTTATTAAAAGTAACTGTTAATTATTTCTCTTCTTCTTTGTGGAAATTCAGAATGTAATATTGAAGTACAATTTTTCGCTGCTCCTCCGCAACGACAATGAATTGAGTCATGTAAACTGCTTATGTTCTGGACCATTTCTTCACACAGCGTTAGGTTACCAACCTGAAACGCCCAAGATAACTTCATTGCGGACTAAACTTGCTACTAAGCTGCTTACATCCACAGAATTCAATAAAAAGACTATGGTGCAGCTATTTACAGATTGTCTTTTGTTCCTTCGATAATACTTCACTCATAGATCAACTGGATTAGTGATTCCTCCTCTTTGGACACAAAGGCGACTGATGAAGACTGCAGTGTTTGTGTCAGCAGATTTTGTCTTATTTTTGTAATCGTTGGAGCTGATGTTATTAGCATTTCACGAAGATATCATTAAAGGCAAACTGTGGTGGTTTTGATTGGCTAGTTGTTATGCTGAAATCAATAAAAAAGCTCTGGCCTTTGAGTAATTACCAAGCCTTTATGCTTTCGGATCATACTTTGTTCCGAGAATAAACGGAATCAGATCATTAGCATCTTCATGAATTTCACTGTACAGCGAAATTGCTGAACCTTACCTAATTCTTTTCTTCTTGGTTGCCTTATTTACCCAATCAGTGGTACAACAGTGTGCCTTTGATATTGGCTTCGACACAAGTCTGCCTCGCTCTGCATCCTTGGCCAATCCAAAAGCAAACTACCACAAGATGCTTGCATTTCAAGTAACTACCAACAATGTGCCAACAGATGATGGACACTGGAGTTTATAATATTGTCTCAGCGATGTTGCAAAGAGTTGAGTGGTATAAATCAGTAATACTGACAGATAGAGATAAAGTGTTCATGCGGATATAAAGTATTCTTAAAATCATTGATTTGGTTTCTTGGTGGAAATGCTTCCACCCCATATCTGGTCAACAAATTATGACACATTTGATATTTTCTCTGCGATCGACTGGCAACATAGGGTAGTGCAGTAATTAATGACATCTTTGTGAAAATGCTAATAACATCAGCTCCAACAATTACAAAAATAAGACAAAATTTAGTGACACAAACACTGCAGTCTTCGTCAATCGCCTATGTGTCCAACGAGGAGGAATCACTAATCCCGTTGATCTATGAGTGAAGTATTATCGAAGGAAAAAAAGACAATCTGTAAATAGCTGCACCATAGTCTTTTTATTGAATTTTGTGGATGTAAGCAGCTTAGTAGCAAGTTTAGTCCGCAATGAAGTTATCTTGGGCGTTTCAGGTTGGTAACCTAACGCTGTGTGAAGAAATGGTCTAGAACATAAGCAGTTTACATGACTCAATTCATTGTCATTGCGGAGGAGCAGCGAAAAATTGTACTTCAATATTACATTCTGAATTTCCACAAAGAAGAAGAGAAATAATTAACAGTTACTTTTAATAAATCTTCCTTCATATTGCTCCAAAGGCAGCACAAAAACCAACTTTCTCTTTAAAATCAAGAGGAACACTTAACTCCTCTAACTGCGTATAAATCTTTTTTCCGTACGATTCTGTACGATCCCCTCGGTAGATTTTCAGCTGAGATGTGGTACTTTCAGACGAAGTTGGTGTGGTGGAGTCACTTTGAGTCACTTTTTACTTTTTCAACTGTAAACTTGAAATTTCTACATTTCAATGCCAAAAATGCCAACATTGTGCTGCTGCTGCGCATGTCTATTTTAATGTGAAATTAAAAACTGTTTTTCCTCTAACTGATAATCAGTTGAAAGTCGTCATGTCAATGTGCTAAATAAAGTTGATTTCGTGAAAATCGGAGATTGCTGACACAAGAAGTGACAATTTGAATTTTGAAATTAATTGGCCAATCAGGGAGAATTTTGATAAAAATTCCATGAAATTGGCGCTTGTACATTTCATCAAACTTTGACCCTGAATTTCTCTGGACTCGCTTGTCCGATTTCAATGAATTTTTCTTTACTTTGATAGTCAACGTATCTAGTTTGGAATGGCATGATCAATGGTCAGAAATCAGCAACTTCATTTTTTGGTATTTCTTCCATTACCTCTATTGTTCTGGATCACTGTGCAACTGTACTGCAAGATAGCCCACCACTGTTCTGGGCACCCTCCCCTGTACTTTGCACCCTCCACCGTACTGCAAAGACCCGGGGTGAAATTGTTTCCTTTTGTATGGACCGCAATGTTTTGCAAGCCTTGGGCATTTTCGGTTACTATGATCATTTACGAGGTCAGTAACTGTTGATATATCGTTCAGTATCTTATCGCTGCAAATCGAAATTTGCGTTACTGTGGCACACTTTGACGTAGCCCAATGATAAGGAATTTTGCAAGAGCAGACTCCTGCAAGCCTTGCTGTTTGGCTTCCCAAAATTGCTTTTCTTAGATTTTGATGGTATTTGTCAATTTATTTTCAGTTCTTGCTGCAGCCATCTTATCCTACAGACGTGAAAACTTGATGGCTGCAGACACCGTTCCAGCTTTAGAGGTAAGTATCCAGAATATCAGCGGAACATTATCTTGTGGTTCGAGAAAGAAATGTGAGAAACTGAAGATAGACTGTGTAGCCAATCACTTCGCCTTGGGGCTGTGTCAGGTGCTCCAGAAAAGCTCAGACTCTTGAAAGTTCATAGCACCTAGAGTGGGGAGGAGGCTGGAATATAATAGATTTTCGCTGGGTATTCGGAAGACCCAAGTATTTTTGCAATGTTTTTTAGTGTTTTTATGAGCATTGAAAATGTACCACGTACGTTGAGACGGTTAGCGGCCTGTGCAATAAAAAGTGCGTAGTCAATACATCAGTCTTAGATGTGGAAAGCCTAGGACGGAAAATGCTGGTTAGGGGCTAGCTTGGGAACGACAACTCTTCATTCGGTTCTAGTCAATTATTTACTTGCGGTAGTTTATTGCCGTTATGAATACAAGAATATAGATGCAGCTTTGACATTGGTATTCTGAGGGTCTGAGGGTTAAGCAAAGCAATGCTTTATAGCATCAAAAATGATTTCCTTCTATGGCCTAATTCATGGGCTATTTTTGTTACCGGATACGTCTCACTTGGAGGTGTCTAAACATGTATATAAATGAATCGTAAAATAATTCAAGTGAAATGAAATTATAAAGAAAACGGTAATCGTGCAATACTTGTTCTTCGCTTTTTTGACAAAACTTCCATTCCCTACCAATGCATCGATTTTTACATGTCATAGCAATATCAATTTAATTGTTTGTTGTGGGCTTGAATCAAACGTTGACTTCTCGTTTGGAACTCGATAAGATTAACCCCCTTTTCACTGACACATTTCAGCAAAGCAGATCAGCAATTTCTGCAAAGTAATTTTCTCTTTTCTTTTATATTAGACTTCGTAAATTTCGAATTAGGTTTTTATTGCTGCGCAGCAGCCACCTATTCCTGCGCAGTGGCTTCCCTAGGCGAGATCGATTCTCGATGCTATTATGTTTTTGTGTCTGTTTTCAACAATTTTGCAGTGACTTCGGTCAGCGGCTATTGAAATGGCATCGGAATGGTTGGAATTCTTTTATTGGCAGCAAAAGATCATTTACGTCACCTCTCTGTTCTCCTATTGTTGATTGACTCAAAGCCAATATACCGATTTGTCATGCATCACAATTCAATGAGTGTAAACTGCGGAATCAGGGAATGGACCTGTTGCGCAGCATTCACTGACAATCGTTATTTCTGGTATTATGGTTTTTATCTTGTAATTTTTCTTTTTTTATTTGGTAATTGTATATTGTATTTTGTAAGTTGTTTTTTAAGTGGAGGGCCCCTTTTAAAACAACTCTGTTGAAGGGCAACCCTCCTTAATAAAATCAAATATGAAAAATATCAAATATCGTTCCTTTACAACCCCTCTCCAGTAATATTCTAATTTCTAGGTCTCAAGGATGATTGCTTTAATGAAACACGATTTTAAGATTTGAAATTCCCACATAAAGTGCATGTCTGATTACTTTAAGAGTGGTTTTCTCTCCATGGAATTTAGAAATATTTGTTTCTCTAATTTTTCAGATCTCCAGTGCATTTTTCGACATTATATGGCTGTGCAAATAATATCATGAAGCCCGAACTTACAAGGAGTCACTTGCTTTAAGGTCTTGCATGTCACAGATTGCGCTGTGGGTGGATTTTTGGAACTATATATTCTTAATGAATAATTCCCGTTTTGGAAACAAAACAAGTGCAATGCTATTCTGCTTACAAATACAGCCTAATCACAGGACATTCTGCTTTCATAAGCTATCAAGTTTCATTTTCAAGTGGATAGGGACTAAGCCCCTTTAAGTCTACAACATTTTATGACGCCTGAGAGGTTCCTGTTTCCGCTTTGTATGATCTTTCATATGATTCCTAGCTTAAAGTTCTTTGCAATGTAACGGTGGTTCTGTCTCCAACTGCAATGTTGCTTTACATGGCTTTCGGGTGTGCCTCTGACATGCATAATTCCTAATCATACCTTTACATCCCTACATGTGCTTGGAATTTTTACCATGATCCTTTTTTCCTCAAAAGAATTTGGTTTAGTTAATTGGACGATTCACCGAGGGATGCTAAAGATTGTCGAAAATCCAGTATGCTACCTTTATCGCAATCGTCCATTGTTCATCTAAACAGTTGCGCCAAAAATAGTTTCACGCATGGAAATTCCTCTTTTGAAAATTTTATGAATTTGAATGAATGGATTTTTATAGCTAAAACGATGCGTTATTTTGTGAGAATTTTTTTAGATCCGTTTTCTGAGCGTCGAAATGTACGTAATTTTTAATATGCGAAAAGTAATTTCCTTTGAAATGCAACGAAGAGCCAAAACCTAAGGTATCTTTAAACTAATCAAGCGTTTAAGGCCTTTTTCAGGCATTTGCAACCAAGAAATTCTCGTAAAATCAAATTACCTTTATTTGATCGTTTAAATTTATCACGTATTCTCGATGTCATGATTTTTTTAAATCAAGGACTCTTTCTTGCTCAACCAGTATATCAAATCAAATAAAGCTCCACTGTGACGAAGGATTCAGAATATTACCAAATGGTTGCAGCGTTTTTAGGAATGATTTAGAAAATGGATGCTCTTTTTGCTGTGCCGGAAGCTGATCTCTTTCAAATAATGAGGCGTCCTTTCCATTATTCCGATTCTATCCTTATTGATCTTGAAACAAATAGCCGTCACCTCACAAAAACTACATTTTCCGTCATAGCTACTGATGGAGCTTTTTCCGATTAGAAACCGCTGAACTATCAATACAATTGCACGTGTGGTAGGTGAATCGTCATTGTAAACGCATGAAAATTTGATGAAAATTACATGCTTCTGCAAATACCGAATTGAAAGTTTCACGCAAATGAGTCATAATGCTCTGTCTATTGTCTCGCTGTGTCAACAAACGGCTACACCAAGTCTTTGTTTTGGCTGGCGTTCGCGTGAAACTTTTGTATCATTAAACACATGCAAGATGCCATAGCGAAGCAAATAAATTGAATCTTGATGACTCCAGCTCCTTGTCTCAATTAAGGCCTAGATTAAGACGCATTGTTCATTGATGTTTAGCGGCCACCTCGTGAGTGGCGTCAAACTCTTAATAACTAACTCTTTCAGGCAGATATCTAAAGTTGTTTACTCTTCAAAATTTGTTTCAATCGCTGCTTATTGTAAATCATGTTGAATAAAAAATCCACTTCACACGATGTTTCGGCTGCTATACTTTACTATGTCCCAGAATTAGTTATCTTCTTGGTGCTCCGAAATTGTTCATGCATGCTTTATGGAAACAGACAAAATGGACCAAATTTGCAAATTTATTTTCCTAGTAGTGGTTAAGTAGGAAGATAAACAGATAAAGCTTGACTATGATAGTTCTGGAGGTAAATTGCCTCTTTGGAATTTGGCATGTTTCTGAGGATTTGGAGATGAAACATCTTTATAGAATTGCTGGTCATTTGAGAAAGTTATCGAATTGATATATTTGCTTCACGTTTGTCATCAGTTTATAGGAAGCTGAGAAATGGTTTTAGAGCAAGACGGTTTCGAGCGTCTAATCATCTTTCAGGCTCTCCTGGTAGTCTTATGTGTGAAATCATTGCCTGCATCAAAAACAAGTTCAGAATTTGTAACAATAGCTGCAATGACAGTCAAATTAGCACTAAGTTTTACGTATATCCTACCCTAAATATATGCAACTTGCAATGCCTACTTCTCAGCTTCTGAATTGAAAGAACACAATGCGTAAGGCAAATGTATTGTTAGATTCTCGTCATCTTGCTATACCAGATGATTAAGACAAAAGCATAGGGTGTTTGCCAGTTTTAATGGTGCAATTTACTTCGTAAGTTCATTGCTTAAAAGTCTATTGCCTAGAAAAGACTAAAGAAGATGAAGGTTTATTTTGTCGAATTTCATGTTTCTATTCCACAATGACGAGTGAAATTCTGAACCATGGCAAACATTGTTTCTCTGCTAGAAATTTGAAACAATGCATGCATTGTTTTAAAGCACACAAGGAACAATTTTCTATTTCTTTTGTAGCTCTAAGGGGTACTCATTTTATGTGTCATTATTAGGAAGCGTATAAGTCGTATGAAATCGCACCTTATTTATTATGCAAGTTCTATCACAAAATTTCTAATTGATACGGAAAGAAAATGAATGATTTTCTATTTCTTTTGTAGCTCTAAGGGGTACTCATTTTATGTGTCATTATTAGGAAGCGTATAAGTCGTATGAAATCGCACCTTATTTATTATGCAAGTTCTATCACAAAATTTCTAATTGATACGGAAAGAAAATGAATGATTTTAACAACTTAAATTTATATAACTAATTTGATATTTCTCCTTCACTATAACGCTTTAAGAAACAAAATTCTTGTTTTGTTCCAAAGTATGGCTTGTGAAATACCCTTATTTCTTCTGAGTCAAGCGGAGGCTGTACATTTTTGTCCTCTTCTAACTATGCATTTCGCATGCGCAACTTGGCAGCTAGCCATACTAATTTCATTTAAAAAGCGCCAATAGAAAACAAAGTTGTTGAGCGTGTTGTACGTCGATTGTATCAATAAAAGTATAAATTTGTCAAATATTCGACTTTGTACGTAGATAATAAGTTCGTTACAACGTTTCGAGCTTAACTCTTCATCAGGTTAAAGAAAAACAGCAGAATCGAGCGTAGATCAATAGATTCGAAGGGTAATATCGAACTTAATATTTCGTAATATTTTTATATTTCGTAATATTACCCTTCGAATCTATTGATCTACGCTCGATTCTGCTGTTTTTCTTTAACCTGATGAAGAGTTAAGCTCGAAACGTTGTAACTACCTTATTATCTACGTACAAAGTCGAATATTTGACAAATTTGTACTTTTATTAATTTCACTTAACCTTGTGACGCTTCAGTTGATTTGATTTATTGCTTTGAGCGGATTTCATTGTTTACGGTCGCAAATTCTTTCGAAATAGGGTGTCAGTAAGGAGTGACCGATGCTGTTGCTAATTAACCATCCTTTTTGTGTCGCTGTTTGCAGTCAAGGCGTCCAGGAAAAAACAACTCAAGCAGGCCTACTTGAGCTTGATTCAATCCAAGATGGCTGCCGCACGCACGCTGTTTGTGAGGCGCTTGGATTCTTAGCGTTTTGTGAGTTACTGAGTGTAACACGTTAATTACTAGTGATGAGTTTTTATTAAAATCAGTTCAGCTTCAGTTTTATGAATTATGGATAAGGAATTTGCTACGATTGGGTTCGTGAAACAAATGCTCGAGGTGCAGGACAAGGCCTATCGTTCCTCTCTGCAAATCATGCTGGAGGATGTGAAAGGAGAAATCAGATCGTTGAGAAAAGACTATGAAGAGATTAAGTCATCCATTTCCTTTGTGAGTGCCAGGTTGGACACTTTTGATAACACTTTCAAGTCAACTGAGAGTGAATTGATGAAAATTAGACAAGTGACCAAACAGATTGAAATGGATATCGAAGATGGTGTTGAAGATCTTGCTCGTAATATCGAATACCTGGAGAATCAGTCCAGACGAAACAACGTCAAAATATTTGGGATCCCGGAGGACGATGATGAAAAGTCATGGGATGACACTGAATCTAAAGTGAAGGAAGCAATTAAAAATAAACTTGGGATTGAAGATGAGATCAAGATAGAACGTGCCCACAGGATTGGAAAGCGATCTACTGATGATGGTAAACAACGGAATAGCTGGCATGGCACACGCTCAAATGGGCCTAGACCTATAGTGGCGAAAATTGATTCATGGAAGGTTAAGGAAAGGATTGTTAAGAAGGCAAGGGAAGTTAAACCTGACGGCTTGAAGTTCTACAGTGATTTCTCACAAAGAACACTTGATCGCAGACGTAGCCAAATTCCTGCTTTGCAGGCAGCAAGAAATCAAGGGAAAGATGCCTTCTTTGTGGTTGATCGTCTTGTTATTCGCAACAAAAGAAATGATTGGCATGGCCACCACGGTGGTCAATGGAATTCCACTCCCAACGGAGAGCCTGGTGATGCTGCTAATTCTTCTGCTGAAAATGAAGTTTTCTTTAACACAGTTTCCAGTGACAAAAGCTGAGGGAAGTAACTGTTATCACTATGAATGTGAACCATGAACTATCAAACTCTAGTTGTGTTTTCCTTGGATTTATTTCAGTTCTGTTCTTCATTTCTTTTAAATAATCACAACACCAATGCCTGACCGCCTAACAGAAAATCAGTCGAATGCCCCCAAGGATCCATGTACTTTTTGTCATAAAAATGTGAATGTGAATTACAGACGGTTATTCTGCATGAGTTGCAAGCTTTGGAGTCATATTAAATGCAATGGGACAAGTGTGAATGAATACAACATTTTACTTAAGGAGGGTAAGGACAGTCCATGGTTATGTGCTAAATGCTCAATAAAGGAACGTGAAGAAATGTTCCCTTTTTGTAGTGTGTCTGATGATGTCTTTGCTAACATCTTTCTTTTGGATACCCCTTCTTTTAGTGACACAATACCAACATTTGATGTATGTTCAAGGCTTACAAAACTGCCAAATCTAGGTGACTATGATATTGATGAGCAGATGCCACAACATATCGACAACCATTACTTTTCTTTGCAAGAGCTGTCCAAATCTTTTTACAAATCTTCTGCAAACAAGGAGCTTTCTATTTTTCATTCCAATATACGTAGCCTTTCCCTCCATCT
Source organism: Aurelia sp. 4 Dawson et al 2005 (assembly GCA_964019985.1). NCBI lineage: Eukaryota > Metazoa > Cnidaria > Scyphozoa > Semaeostomeae > Ulmaridae > Aurelia > Aurelia sp. 4 Dawson et al 2005. Next base: position 26,678,119 of record OZ026492.1, on the reverse strand, counting down.
TGATGAACTGGTTGGCCTAGCAAATAACTTCAATCAAAGTTTTGATGTCATACGTGTGTCTGAAACATGGGATTCTTTTGAGAATCCAATTGCAACTAATGTTGAAATTCCAGGGTATGATTTTGTCTTCACTAGGTCTCATAGCCAGAATGGTGGTGTTGGGATGTATGTTAAATCCAATCTATCAGCCTCACCAAGGAAGGATCTTGACTGCAGTAATGATGATTTTGAAACTGTTTGGATTGAAGTGGATCGCAAAAATGAGAAGAATTTGTTGTTTTGTTGTGTTTATCGACATCCAAATTCTAATATAGAGAGCCTAACATTTCACCTCAACGATATCTTGTTAAAAGTAACTCAGTCTAATAAACTTGCTTTTTTAATGGGTGACTTTAATGTGAACCTTCTCAACTATAATTCAGATACTCAAACTTGTGATTTTGTCAATAATTTCTTCTCTAATAATTTCATGCCATGCATTCTTCACCCAACTAGAATTTCTGATCAAACATCTACGCTAATTGATAACATATTCACAAATGCAGTTGAATTCAATATTACCAGTGGCAACTTCCTGACCCAAATTTCTGATCACTTTCCACAAATTCTAATTCTCAAGAATTTAAGTCTTGATATGTTAAATGCTAGTCATTATAAACATGATTTCACTAATTTCAATGAGGGAAATTGCCTTGAAGATTTAAACTCTATAAACCTTGATTTTATCAATGATAACACGTTAGATGTAAACTATAAATTTAGTAAGTTTTTAAAAGAGATTTACTCACTGTCAGAGAAGCATGCTCCCATTAAAAAGCTAAATAAGAAAGCCATCAAATTAAAAGCTAGGCCTTGGATAAATGGCAGAATCTTGAAAATGATGAGATTACGTGATAAAATCTTCCGCAGTCTAAGGGAAGACAACACTGATGCCAAGAAATCATTATATAAAAAGTTTCGCAATCGTGTTGTATTGGAATTGAAAAAGAGTAAAACCGCCTACTTCCAAAACTATTTTCTCACCAATAAACAAAACATGAAACTCCTATGGTCAGGTATCAAATCTATTATAAGTGTAAAAACTTCTACCTCATCTTCAGTTAAAAAGATCAAAGATAACAATGGTAATGTCACCTCTGATCCAATACAGATTTCAAACATCTTTAATGATTACTTTGTTAATGTTGCTGAAAATATTACTGCTAAAATACCCAAAACCATTAAATCACCTCTTGCCTACATGTCAGACAGAAATCCAGACTCAATCTTTCTTTCTCCAGTCATGCATTATGAAGTTAAAGACCTTATTAAAGCCTTGAATCCTGCAAAGTCTGTTGGTCCTAACAGCATACCAATCAAACTACTCAAAATTCTTGGCCCCTCCTTATCTCCTTTCCTAGCTGATATCATTAATCAGTCATTTCAGTCAGGAGTGTTTCCTGACAAGCTCAAAGTTGCTAAAGTCATAACTATATTCAAAAAGGGTGATTACCAGCAGACTTCTAACTACCGCCCAATATCCTTACTTTCTATTTTTAGCAAGATTTTTGAAAGAGTAATGTATAAGCGTCTTTTTAAATTCCTAGAATTTCACAAGATTCTGTATAACCTTCAGTTTGGTTTCCAGGAAAATCATTCAATTGATCATGCTCTAGTCAGCTTGACTGAAACAATAAGACACAGCTTAGATAATAAAAGATTTGGTTGTGGTATATTTATTGACCTTCAGAAAGCCTTTGACACTGTCAATCATAAAATCCTACTGTCTAAGATGGAGCACTATGGTGTTAGAGGTTGTGCTTTAGATTGGTTTAAATCATACCTTTCAGAGCGTGAACAGTATGTAAGCATAAATGGTTCTAACTCTGGCCTACTCAAAATCTCTTGTGGCGTTCCACAGGGGTCAGTATTAGGTCCTCTTCTCTTCTTACTTTACATAAATGACTTGCCTAATGTATCTAAAAGGCTTAAATTCTTCCTGTTTGCTGATGACACTAACATCTATTATGAGAGTGAAAATTTAAATAAGTTAGTAAAGATTGTAAACACTGAACTCAGATCTGTCAAAAAGTGGCTTGATGCCAATAAATCATGTCTTAATGTAGAAAAAACAAACTTCATGATCTTCCATTCAATAAACAATAGAATAGATGAAAATCCTATTATTAAAATTGGAAAGAAGACCATTCAAAGAGCAAAGTTTGTTAAATTTTTAGGACTACTCTTAGATGAAAATCTTAGTTGGAAGTTCCATCTGAAGGAGTTGTCTAAGAAACTTGCAAGAACTTGTGGTGTTATCTCAAAGGTTAAGAGCCTATTGTCTCCAGATGTGTTGCTTTGCTTATATAATTCATTGTTCTTGTCTTTTGCCCAGTATGGTATTATTGTGTGAAGTAATACTTCTGCATCTTATACAGACCCAGTCTACAAACTTCAGAAGAAACTAGTTCGAATAATCTCTTCTCAGCCTGCTCGTTCTCACTCTGCCCCAATCTTTAAGTCTTTAGAACTTCTCAGACTATCTGATGTCTTTCAGCTTAAACTTCTCACTTTTGTCTTTGAAACTGTAAACTGAATGTCACCAAGCTGCTTTGATGACTTTTTCTTATTGAATTCATCCGTGCATAAGTATAATACAAGACAGGCTAGTAAAGGTGATTTGTTTCTCGCACGAAAAAACACCCTACAATATGGGATAAACTCCATTCGATATAGAGGAGCTAAGCTTTGGAATGAAATTCCGGTTGAATTAAGAAACTCTCACTCAAAAGCTTCATTAAAAACTAAGGTAAAGATCTATTTTCTGTGCCATAATTACACCCAGTGATTCACATACTATTCTTTGTGTATACCTTACCTTATCTTGTCTTTCTGCACCTGTTTTCAATAACATCATAATAATTCAATATCTTTTTAGTTAGGGGGTGCTCCCTCCTCGATTAGCCTGCCTATTGAGGTAGCCCCTCCTTTAAGAAATTCCCCTAATCTCACTGCAGCTATCCATACTCACCTATTTAGTCTCTCAACATTTTGCTTTAATTATATCATCCTGTCCTGTTCTTCTTTCTATTTTGTGTGCTGTATGTAATTTTAGTTTATCATTGTTAATAAGATAGGTGGGTATGTTGAACTGTAGTGATGTATTAGATGAATTTTAAAATGAATGAACTGAACTGAAGCTTGAGAAATTCCATTGAAAACTGAGGAGCATACATGGAGATGTTGTAGCTGCAGGTGACTTGAACCTGCTTTGATGGGACTGGAAAAATAGTTTTGTAAAAAGAGACTGTAACTATAGATCCCTACATTATAAATTTGGTGAGATCCTTGATAATAACAGTGTGCTAGAGCAACTAATTGAAGCACCTACTGGAGGTGGAGGGGGGACTTGCTTAACCTCTTCGCTACAAATACTCCATCAAAGATTATAAAATTCGAAGTTCTCCCAGGTATTTCTGACCATGACACGCTAGCAATTCAGGTAGAGAAAGTAAATGAGCTAGAGGATGAGTTATCAACAAAATTCGAATCTTCTTCTATTGATGACCTAAGAGAAACGTCCAAGGGCAAAATACATTCCGTCATTGACACATTTGTTCCTTGTAAGTTAGCATAGTGCAAAGACATGCAAAGACAAAGACATGCATTGAAGATGAAAGAAGATCTGCTAATGAGCTCAATGCAGATCTTGATAGGGTGCGGTTATGGGCATGGCAATGGAAAATGCAGTTTAATGTAAATAAGACTGAAGAGGTTGTTTTCTCTTGTAAAAAAGAAAACCGTTCCATCCTCACCTTCTGCTAGGCAATGATGAAGTGGAGAGAAAATCTGAGCACAAGCATCTTCGAATGCAGCTTGATTCTGAACTGGATTTTCTTAGTCATATTAAAGAGGCTATTGGCAAGGCTAGAAGGGGCATAGGAATGATAAGATTTCTGTCTAAGTATGTAGCTAGGGATGTGCTAGACCAAATTTACAAATTGTACGTGAGACCACACTTAGACTATGGAGACATCATTTATCACAAATATGACCCAGAAATGCGCTTAACATTTACGCAAAGGCTGGAACAGACCCAATATTCTGCAGCCTTAGCTGTAGCTGGTGCTTGGAGAGGTACAAATAGGCAAAGATTTTATGAAGAATTAGGATGGGAAAGTCTGTATCACAGAAGATGGTACAGAAGGCTATGCCATTTCTTTAACTTGGTGAAATCACAATCACCAAGTTACCTTTTTGATGAAATCCCTCCCGAACGTCATCTTAACTACGGTCTTAGACACCCTCGTGATTATGAGGTACACGTTGCTAGAACCAATCGCTTTTCCAATACTTACTTTCATAATACCCTGTTCGAGTGGAATTTGCTTGGGGAGGAGATCAAAAATTCAATACCCCTTTCTCAGTTAAGAACAAATTATTAAAAATCATAAGACCGGAGGGAAATTCTGTATACAATATTTCTGATATTGAAGGTGTGAGATTACTCACAAAGTTGCGTTTAAAGTTTAGTGTGCTGAATGAACATAAATTTAGACACAACTTTGATAGTCTTACTCCATTTTGTGCTTGTGGTAATGACATGGAGGACAATGAGCAATTTCTCCTGCGCTGCCCCCAGTTTGATGCGATGCGGCAAGATCTCTTTTGGGCGGCTCTCTGAAATCCCTGGTTTAAATATTGATCTAGATGACAAACCATTGTGTGACTTGCTTCTGTTCGGAGACTCAAAGAAAAGTGTCATCATCAATCGAATAATCCTTGAAGCAACAATTTCTTTCATCAAAACACAAAACAGCAGCAACATTTTCGTTTGTTTGTAGCAATAGTAACGGGTGTCTTGTAGGGAGGTACTTCCATTTCCACCCTGGATAGCAGAAATGCATACTACGGTGTGCCCTTTGGGCAGGGCGGTGCGTGCTGGTTGATTGGGGTCGGTCTCTTGCGCGTGTTGCGTTCAGCGCGTGCGGGGAATCGGCCGTGGTTGCCTGGCTCACGCTGTTTTGTCGAAAGGGCGTGTTTCCATGATATGTCGGAGTGCTTCATTGACAATCTGCAGTAAGGTGGAGGAGGTCCTCTTTCCGAGACGCCCGTTCGAGTTGCTTTTCTTTCTTATATTAATTATTTGTACATATATTTCGAAATTATTGTAAGTGGCTGTCGTAGTTGGAACTCGCTGAGTCCTTTCCAGCTATGGCAGCCATAGAATATTTGCGTTGTTTAGTTGTAGTTTTAATGTTTATGTGATAAAAAAAGTCAAATTCTGCTTAACAGTGAGCTTTTGCAGTATTAGAAATACTGATACATTCGAGTTTGTTAAAATATCCGCTAGTTGTGAAATGCAGTAAAACGATAAAAGAAATCTAATCATGTTGCCAAGGAACTCCTTACAAAGAACAAGAGAGAACAGACAATTTTTCAGTGATAGCTAAGACATAAACTCTGCTGCAAATATATTGCCTGAATAGGCGATTGCACTAGAGCTGATGCTGAGGAGTTTTGCCAAGATACTTGTCGGTATTAGAGGACAATTCTGTAGTTTGTATTGAATATTTTGTGCAAGAAAACAAACTTACCAACTGCTGCCACTCCTCTTCACCCTTATGAAGTTCGTAACAGTTTTAACTTCGGTAAACGTTCTGCGAAATCGGGCCAAATATCGTCGCAATGAGGTGTCATTACACCATTGCTTTTGTCAGAGCATGACACAGAGGCTAGTGGCGATTTAGAGGCAAGAAAACAACGGGGCGACCTCGTTTGAACGTTGAATACAGAAGAGCACAGATTCTTAGTGCTTCTTTACGTCACTATTCTCTGGTCGCTTATTTTGATGCGAGATTTTGCACAGAAAATAGGTGCACCGGAAAATACGAAAATGCGATCCAAGATTCACAATGGTATGATTGGTATTTCACCATCAGTATACCAACCCCGGTATTGTCCTTTAAGGAAATCAACCGAACAGATTATTCAAAATTCAATGCAGCGCAAAGCATCGTCACAAAAGATTCCTGTCTGTAATCTTTAGGATAATCATCTATGGAAAACGTTGGCAATTTTCTGAACATTATCACCTTTGGGATTACTGAAATGCCTCTTCGTCTTGTTCTTTGTGAGGAGATCCCTTACAGTTTGATCATAAACTTATATCTTCGGTGCTCACAAAGAACGTAATGTAAATGATAAAATGACTTAGTCCTTTTGGGTCCAGTGGATTCGATTCATTTCAGTCCATTTCGGACTCTGGTGCCCATTCATAAAAATTCATCTTGTCTAGCTCATCCGGTACATTGGCAATGAGGTCTCTAAACTGAATTAAGGCTAGTTTAAATTCTTTTGAATCAGTTTGGTTTTTAGAGTGTTGTGGATGACAGCCACACCTCCGGATTTCACACCTTTGAAAGATTCCATTGCACTTTCTTATCTTGGAACTGTATCAGATGTTCCAAGAATTGTTGCAGTCTTGGAAGCGGACTATTTAGCCCTGCTTCTCGTCAGTAGCTGCACTTTTTGTACGTTGCCGATTGACTTTGAAAATACGAGCACCATTGTCATTTCTTCTCTTCATCCTTCATTTAACTCAAATTTATTTGCCTTCTAGGCTGTTCTAGCAGACTTAAGTACCATCAAAGCAATTCCTCTGTTGGTGTCCTTCCTCTCTGGAAAGAAGCTGTAGGTGAAATGTAGCGAACAATGGACGCAACGATGTTAGGATTCATTCCTCCTTGGAATGATCCTTCCGTTGAAAGTGAAATTATGTGCTCTGAAAGCACGGACGATGTTGGTTTTAAAGTCCATTTGCGGTAGACAAAATCGGCTGAGGTTTGCTTAACCGATTTCAAGTCATGTGACGCTTTGGGGAGACCGGGTCCAATCTTAGGAAAGTAAGGAATATAATTTTTGCACAGAACATGCTCATTTCAGTCATCTACACTACTTTAGAACTAACAATGTGCATCTAATGTTAATTGGTTTCTGGAAAATTTTGTTTTTGAGCAAAACATACCATCATAATTTCATCGGCATGACATCTAGTCAAACAGCGTGCTTCCAAACAACTTCAAATTGGTGTACAAAGCCTTTTTTTTAATCAATTCACTTTACTCAATTCATGGAAAAGTTGATCTAAATTTACAATGAAAACACTACTCAAGATCTAAGTTACAAGGTGTTTCTGCAAAATGCGACCAACCTTTATTTGAGATTCTTCGGGAAACGATTATATTCTTTCCAATGATGTCCAGTTTGGGCATGTTAGTTGAATCATCCATCACCAAATTTACGTTTTCGAAGTATGGCCTATTGTCAGATGACGGAAATTGATAGGACATTTGCACAGGCAAAAAGCCAAAATCTCGAGAGGTTATTTTATCATCCTTGATAAATGCATCCAAAGTGAATGAATTTGCCTTGTCCCTACCTTAGGGTATCACCAAAAGTGCTTCTAGCTCTAAACTGGTTTGAAAAAATCACTTTGGAAATTTTTACAATGAAAAAGGAGTTGATTTTGCTCTCAGAGCATACTGTCATTTGAAATAGCTCATTCGTAATAAAATTTAGATTAAATGATAAATTTGTGTTATCCAATTGCATATCAACAGAAAGAAGGAAAGAGTGTACTTTCAGATAGCATACGTCACAGTCGTGGCCAAAAGTTTAAGACCACGTCTTTGCCAACAACTCTTCTTAGAGTAATGAAAGGGAACCCTAGCGCTCTGCCTGATTTACTCTTTTGGAGTTAGTTTAAGTCAACTTTCTATGTAGATTCCGAATTTCGATGTTATTTTTTGAATTTCTTCGCCATTTCGCCATAACGTCACGATGAAATCTATAGAAATTCGAGGAACTTCTAGTGATTCTGCCGAAAAGAGGTGTGACCCGAAAATTGTCTGACTCTGCTGGATTTACATCAATCTATGCACAATTCATTTCTATGATTTTAGTTTGCAAAATATCGAAGCCTTGCAAAACTATTGCTTCAGAGAAAATGGTAGTAGTGAGCCTTCAGTCCAAAGCTTTGGCCAAAAGTTTAAGACAAGCACTTTATTTTTAGTTTGAAGCAACAAATTCTATAGTTATTCGAAATGATTTTAAATATTTCCTTTACTTTTCGAATGATCGAATATCAAAGGCTCATAAATCATAATCACAAAATTTTTTCCACCATTTGCCAATCATGGTCTTAAACTTTTGAACAAAGCTTTGGTTTGAAGGCTATCTACTACCATTTTCCCTGAAGCAACATTTTTCGCAAGGTTTCGATATTTTGCAAACTAATCATAGAAATAAATTGTGCATAGCTCGATGTAAAATGCAGCTGAGTACCTCAATTTTCGGGTCACACCCCTTTTCGGTAGAACAACTGGAATTTCCGAGAATTTCTATTGATTTCATTGTGACGTCATAGAAAAATGTTGCAGAAATTTAGAAAACAGCATCGAAATTCGGAATCTACATAGAAAGTTGTCTTAAACTAACTCCAAGATAGTAAATCAGGCAGAGCGCTAGGGTTTCATTTTGTTACCCCAAGATAAGTTTTTGACAAAAATGTGGTCTTAAACTTTTGGCCACGACTGTACAAGCGCCCCAGACTCGATAAGCTTTGCTTCTTCTGGGGCGTATGGATTGCGTATGTATATTAACATTAGTGCATATGTTTTCCATGAATCAACATCATCATCATCACATCTACTTAAATTTCATAATTTTTAAAGATATGAAATTATAGTTGGATTGCTTTTTTCTGAAACACTCTCCAAAGCAAATAGTTTACAATATCTCAACCCCAGGGAGGAATTAAAATGTTTCACATACAAGGTTATCTGTCTTCTGCAATAATGAATGCAAACTGGTTAAAGTGTTGGTTGTACCGGATATCTCAAATAAAGTGCCCCCTTTTGATAGGAAATATGAGCGAAACGATAAGATATTATCACTCGCCGAGGGGATCGCTTCAACTTGCATCCACATACCTTGCATTTAAAAATGGTCCAAAAAACACCGGAGATACAGGCTCGCAAAGTCAAAATGTACAGTGCACCTGAAACCAGAGGTTTTGAAAAAGGGCCTAGCCACGATTTGCATTATGAATATTTTCCAAAGCACCCGTAAACTTTAACTTCCAGTTTTTCGCTTTTGAAGAGAATAAACGACTCGTGGAGATCGCCCTTCTTAAACAAATACAAGAGATGTTGCTATCTTAAGATTTGCGACCTTAATGTCTGCTTGTACTTGAAGTTTGAACCTAAATGCTTTGGGCATGAAATCCCTTATCCGGGTGTCCTATCATCATTCACAGTCCACCTTTTAAGCTGCGTCAGTTGATCTCAATATCAATTCAACTGAAATTTTCGAGCAATGGTCCAACACTTTGACAAATAATCAAACTGCAATGTTGTTTTGAAGCAGCGCTGCTTTGACTCGCGTAGTTGCAGGGCCTAACAGAACGATTTTCAGCAATTTTCTGGAGAAGATGAAGAAGTGAAGGCCAAAAGAGAAATTTCAACTTTTACACGGTCAGAAATCAAAAGTTTCCTTCACCAGTTCCTTGAACGGACACAGCAACTTTGTAGAGATGTTGCCGTCCTTCCAAACGTTGCAAACATTGCCTTGTTAATTCGTCAAACTTGACAGTTGAATTTTCAGCTTTAGCTTTCCCTCAAATTCGTTCTCTGCTACTTCGCTTGGCCTTCTTCCTTTGCGTGCTTCCACAACGATAGTAAATCCTCTCGAGTTCGATAATCATTGAAGTTTGCTTCATCAACTGAACTGCAAGCAGACTTGTTACGAAACAAAGAAAATGTTTGTTCTGAACGTTGCAATTGTGCGCACACATATGAGACCGTTTCTTTTGGGTCGTTAGTGTCTGTTTTGCGCCTCCATACATACATTTGAACATAGGCCAGTATATCTTATTTTCACTGTTGTTTATGTATTTTTTAGTCTTATCAATGTTCAGCCATCCGCGCTATGCCCCGAGTTTGTTTCCTAGTGCATTTAAAGATTTACATGCTGCTCCGTAGCGCAAATCAATGATAGAAATGTGGTAAGAATGATAAAGTCGTGCCACATCTCCAAAATGAGCGTGCACGTGCTCCTTTTCGTTTTATTTGACACTTGGGATGGAATGCAATGCACGGATTGATTCATAAAAGGAATAATCATTTGTAGAACAATTGAAGCATTTCAAGGTATAATTCATTTCAAAGGAAAAAGCCTAAGGTCAAAGTTGAAATTCTTTTGCAGTGTGCTTGTGATGTCAAATAATGGCTAGACCCGTTTACAAAACCTTTGGTTTGAAGTGCGCTCTAAGATTCGACTTTGTGAACTCAGATCTCTGGTGTTCGGAGGATGATTTTAAAATGAAAGGTATGTGCATTTAAGTTGAAGATCGAAAAAATGCCTATGAACGCAAAAGGTCCCGATAGGTTATCGTTGGGGATACTTCTTTGAGACACCCGCTATACTCACAGTTTTCGAGGGCAGGTAGAAATAATGAATTTTGCTGCCTTTTTATCGTTCATGCACCTGAAACATATTTCTGTTTTTTTTTATTTATTCATTTATTTATTGTTGGATAGTAAAAGATAGCTACAGTATGTAGCTAATTAATTCCAACTCTAAAACTTAAAATACAAAATAATCCTTTAAAATACAAATAATACTCAATAAAAACGTGGATAAAATATTTACATGCCATCAAAAATATATAGTACAAAAGCAGAAATCTAAAATTGTTTTACCATAAAAAGCCCAAATTCGGAATAAAAGTTCGGCATAATCTGCATGGACAATTTTCCCCGTACCAATTTTTGATCTTTGTTTTAAACTGACAAAGCGAATCCGAATTTCGTATCGTTGGTGGTAACATTTGCCACAACTGCGGACCTTTAAATCGGACGCTTTCTGTCCCGTTGTTAACAGATTTCACTCTGGGTTGTACAAATTCGTTATTATTACGTAAATTGTAGTGAATTGCATTTTCACAGAAGATTTCCTGCATAAATAAAGGGTTAAGCCCGTTTTTAGTTTTATACATCTCTGTCATAAGTAATTGCAAGTTCTTTGTGTGAATAGTAACGGCACAGTCCTTCTCTAATAGTTCACTATAAGTAGATTCGGCATCCTTATAAGTAATTCTCAGAGCCCTTTCCTGTATTTTGTTAATCTTTTTGTTGAGTTGCCTGCTATGAAACATCCAGATTAAAGGGCAATATTGAAATTGACTAGTGATAAAAGCTCTCATGAGGGTTCTTAGTTTGCTCTGATCCATATATGGCGATATGCGAGCAAGTGCGTAAAGTTTATTGCTAGCCTTTTGGCACAATTTCGAGACATGATTGTCAAAGGAAAGTTTGTTATCAATTTGAACGCCGAGTAGCTTCTCTTCAGAGCTATTTACAACTTCGGAATTTCCAATTCTAACAGTAACTGGATCATTGCTACTCTGCCCAAGAACCAAAAGATGGCATTTATCTGCATTTAATTTCATGAAGTTGTCGGAAAATCATTTCAAAGCTACACTACAATCATGTTCAAGCCTATGAGTTATATTCCTCAGGTTCTTATCGCAAGTATAGATTGTGGTATCATCTGCATAGTTGCATACATCTACATTTTGAATAAACAGTAAAAGATCATTGATATAGATGTTAAATAATAGAGGTCCTAAGACTGACCCCTGGGGAACACCACGTGTAACGTTTTTCCAAGAACTGAATGACCCATTTACTTTGACTCTTTGTTGTCTATTTGTGAGGTAATCATTAATCAGTGTTAATGCTTCGTGAGAGAAACCGTAGGCATGCAATTTTGCAATCAATAGATCATGTCTGATACAATCAAATGCTTTGGAGAGATCCATCATTACAGCACCTGCCTTACCACCTTCATCAAGACTAATCTTGAATTTTTCTAAAAGCCTTACAAGCGCATGCTGGGCACTATAACCTTTTCGAAAACCACAGAGAAGTGACGATAAAAAGGATGTAATATAAGCAACAATTTGTTTATCCATTATTCTTTCAAAGAGCTTTGAGACTGTAGGCAGAACGCTAATTGGCCTAAAGTTAGTCCTTGTATTACTTGGTCCATTCTTTGGAAGAGATGTGACATCCGCGCACTTGAGTTCTTTGGGAAAAGACGATTGTTCAATGCAATCATTAAAGATTTGTGTCAAAGGTTCTACGCACACATCAGAATTAGATTTAAGAATTTTAGGTGGGATGTTTTTATGCGTTGTAGCTTTCTTAGGATTTAGATCTCTAACCTCTCTGTCAACAGCATCAGGGGTAAATTTCTGAAAATGAAAGGAACCGACATTTTGACAGTGATCTTTGATTTTTAGAATGCTAGGATGATTAGAAAATTTATATACTGCCTTATCAACAGGATCAGTGATCCCTTCTGTTGTGTTTTCGTAATTAGAGTTTTCATTTATGCCAAGGGAGTCCGTTACGTTGACGAAAAATTCGTTCATAGTTTCTGCTACCTCAAAATCATTGGAAATAATAGTTTCATCTTCAATCAAAACTATCTTATTATTTGTTTGCAATTTGTCCGAGAAGAAAGGTTTTACAGTTTTCCAAAATTTCTTATTGTCAGTAACAAGTGAAATGTCTAGGTTATTGTAATAATTTCTTTTTTCCCTTCGAAATAACTAACACAGGAATTTCGATGTTTGCGAAATTTGTTCCAGTTCTCAACAGTTTGGTCTTTCTTATATCTATTACGTAATCTGGTACGCAACATGACCGCTTTGCGCAGAGCACGAGTCATGAATGGTTTGTCATTTGCCCGCACATATTTCTTTTTAATTGGAGCATGTTTGTCTAATACTTTATCAAAAGTAGTTTCGAATGAACTATAATTCAAATCTGATGGTTCTATTCTCCTTAGTTCCTCTCGAAGGTCATTTCTAAAAACAGTTTCCGTGAAATTTTTGTAATTTCTGTAGTTAATTACAGTTGGCCCTTGTTTTGGGAAAGTGGTTTTAAGGACTGTAATAACCATTTTATGAAAATCTGACAATCCAGTTTCAACTGTAGTAGTTTGTTGCACGCTCCTGTTTCGGTTTGTCAATACAAGATCGATGCATCTTGCTGTTTGAGATTTGTAACATGTTGGCTCCTGCATAAGATTTTTGAGACTACATAGGTCCAAAAAGTTTTTCATCTGCTCCTCAGTTTCAGTCATATTAAAATCTCCTATAAACATAAAGTTTTCATAATTGTCACTATAGTGGTCGAGAGCACGACCAAGGTTTTCAAATAAATAATCTTGAGACTGGGTTGGTGGTCGATAAACACTGAACAGCACCCATTTCTTTTTCCTCAAATTTATTTCGAAACTAATGCATTCGATGCCCTCGGAAAATTTGTAAGACTTTACCTGACGTGAGGGTATATCACTTCGGACATAGACTAGTATGCCACCGCCATTTGCGTTTCTGTCTAATCGAAAGGGAGTTGCAAATCCCTCTATGGCAAATTGCCCCGTTGGAAAAGTAGCATCAAGTTTTGTTTCGGCAATCATCAAGATATCTAAACTTTGCGAAGCGATTTCTTTGAGTGCATCAAATTTATTTCTAACAGAATTGATGTTGAGGTAGCCAATAATAACCCTACCAATATTTCTTACTCTTAACAATTTTAGTTTGGATTTGGCATCAGTAGTGTCAGTATCAGCAGCAAGAGGGGTAGCGGCTGAGGAGTTAGGGGCACTAATTGATTCATCAGTAAATAAGGAAGGCCTATCTAAACTACTAATGTTACAAGAATTTTCTGAGGAGTTTACTACGTCTGAATTTGGTCCTAGTCAATCTCTAAGTAAAAAAGAAAATTGACTAGGCCTTTGAAACTTGGCTCGTCATCCCATATTTACTAATCCTTCTGGTATACTCAAACAGTTTCATTGTTTTTACTTCATTGTTTCATTGTTTCATTGTAGAACTGTTCTACTGATTTCCTACTCTAAAGGCACCATTATGGAAACAAGTTCTCTTCTCGACCTCTTTGTGCTATCCATGGCATCTCATATTAGAGGTGTTCCTTTTGCTTCTCATTGAATTGCATTGATTTGTAAAATGAATGTAAAGTGATTTGTATCGTAGATATTGTATCATTTTGAATGTATTTCGTCATCCTCTAGATTTGGTTTTGTAATTGTTATAGTGCAATTTGTTTATGACTTAGGCCTATGTAGTTCAATGCTGATGGCAAATGAATATTTAACAAGAAGCCGAGCGGCTTGAGCACAGTAGCAACTATTTGAAAGTTGCCTAGCAATCCACAATGGCAACAAATATGGAGATATTTTGGATAGGGGATATCTAGCTGAAATGTTTCCATTGAAATCCGAACAATGTAATTTACATGTATTTTCTGTTTAATGGGCCGGTACTGAAAATTTTTGAAAGATTATCGGATTTTGAGCACTCAGCGTTTTCATGAGTTTCTTAAAGTTTTTATAACGATCTTCATGTTGATTTCCTGTGTCCTCCTGAAAAGTTCAAAACAACGTTTATTGAAGACTTTCCAATGCTAAACATCGCTTAATAACTCTGCTTTCCGCTCCACTGAGCAGCGAGTAGTTTTTTTGCATAACCACTCTTTTCAGACAACAGTTAATTTCTCCAATACTATTCGCTCTAGCGAAAAGCGGTAAAAAGGACTTTATTCTGCACTGTCTTGGCAATCGAAAAATGTACAAATCGCAATGTTTTCTTTACGGCTGGCTTTGCAAATTATTTTTCAAAACTTTCTGTTGATTTCAGAAAAGTAGATTTTTCTCCAAAACTGCTCATAACATTTTTGGTTTTCTTTCGCTACATCTTTTGCTACGTTGTTGATCTACAACTTTACCAAGTCTGATTGAAAAAGCTAGGCTAGATTTGCCGCAATCGAATTTGATATCTTTTTTTGCTTTTCGGCAGCGAAGGACAGAAATCTTGGTCAACGGATTACCATGTTACGGATCACACTTTCAAACACTCAGCCTTGCAATAACTCTCTGAAATGTTTCAAGTGTTCAAAGAATGAATGTGATCTGTTGGGAATGCTATATTCAAGTCTCAATAGACATCCCTGGAGCGTTTTTGAAAGTATCATTTCCTGAATGTTGCCAGCAGCCAGCAAAACCAGCCATTGCACAACCTTCCGTTTCGTGTCCTTTGAGACTTTCATCAGCATTCACAAAATATCAATTTCTCTAAGAGTCCACAATGAACAGAGATCTGAAACTAAACTTTTTTACAAAAGGGTCCAACGCTTTCATATGCCCTAATCAGTTCTACCCTTCGCTGTCGAAGAGTAAACAGAAACATAAAATTCGATTGCGAGAAATCTAGCCTAGTTCTTCAATCCGACTTGGTAATCAACAATCTAACTAAAAATATAGCGAAAGAAATTAAAAAATGTTTTCGAGTAGTCTTGGAAATAAATACACTTTTCTGAAATTAACAAAAAGTCTTGAAAAATAATTTGAAAAGCCAGCCTTAACGGAAACATTGCGATTTACATATCTTTTGATTGTATTGCCAAGACTATGTAGAACAACGTACCTTTTACCGATTTTCGATCGACCAAATAGTAATGCAGAAATTAAATGTTTTCTGAGGAGAGCGGCTGTGCAAAACGGCACCTCGCTGCTCATTGGAGCGGATAGCAGACTTACCTTAAGTGCCTTGTGAGTAACATGATACATGAGACAAGTCCAAAACTTCGGCCAAAAGTTTAAGACCAGCACTTTATTTTTAGTTCGAAGCAACAAATTCTATAGTTATTCGAACGGATTTTCAATATTTCCTTTACTATTCAAATGATCGAATATCAAAGGCTCTTACATCATAATCACATTTTTTTCACCCTTTGCCAATCATGGTCTTAAACTTGTGGCCAAAACTTTGTCCTGAAGGCTATCTACTACCATTTTCCCTGAAGCAACAATTTTCGAAAGGTTTCGATATTTTGCAAACCAATCATAGAAATGAATTGTGCATAGATCTATGTAAAATCCAGTTGAGTAACACGATTTTCGGGTCACACCTCTTTTCGGCAGATCCACTGGAATTTCCGAGAATTTCTATAGATTTCTTTTTGACGTCATAGCAAAATGGCGCAGAAATCTAAAAATAGCATTGAAATTCGAAATCTACGTAGAAATTTGTTCTAAACTAACTCCAAGATAGTAAATCAGGCAGAGCGCTACGGTTCCATTTTGTTTCCCCAAGAAAAGTTGTTGACAAAAATGTGGTCTTAAACTTTTAGCCACGACTGTACTTAAACCAAAGCACGCGTACGAAGTTTGAAGATTGCCACTCTATGTACCGCTCGGAAATTAAAATGCAAAGTTCAATTCTGCATGAAGATGTGTTCCAATGGCCTAAGCAATGTGTTACAATTGCCCTGTACCATGAAACAATTGCTTCAGCTATGTGTTACAATGGACCCGTCGTACGGGGCAGTTGTAACACATTAGCCACTAACTTCTCAGCCTTTACAACGTCACCATTATTGGTTCTCCGTGAAAGAAAGTTAAGTCTATTTCATTCCAAGAGATGCAGCTACAACATTATCTACCTCCGAGAATGCAGTTAACCATTAATTAGATGATATGGTCAATTTTCCAAAAACTTTTGCAATTACCCTGATCTCCCCTATTGTACCTTCTTTTTGGATTCACTTTTTCATGACACCAGATATGCTAAAGAATTCAAAAATTTCTTTTCAAGTGATTGATCACTGACTTGAATTCGTAGCGGGCGATTTTGCCTATGACAAGGGCATACCGGAATAACCAGACCCTATGAGAGCCCTATGACCCCTAGGACCCTTTGGTACAGAGTCTTGAAAGGATCCTTAACATAGCAGGGTCATCCCCTCTGCATAAAGGCAGTGTTTCAAGATGCTATATGCCAATCAGGCTACTTTTGCTATAATTGTTCAAATTTAGTGCCAATACGTTCCATTGCAGCCGGGGATGAGAACAGACATGACAACGGTACAGACAAAAACACATTTTATTCTTTGAATTGCAGAACAAAGGGTTTTGATCCCTTTGATCTCCAGGCAATGGAAGTGTCCTTGTGTTGCCAAATAATTAGATGTCGTATGTCTTCTGGCCGTTTACATAATCCTATAATCCATTTGAGTTTCTGTCCTTTTTTCAGGCTCTTACAAATACAGTAGGCATGTTAGTTTCCGGTCAATTATGAAAAGTCCTAACACACTATTTTCGATCCAATCATTATCTTTGGCATTCATCGAGACTTAACAAAAACAGGAGGAATGGGCCTTCGGTCATTCGTAGGCAACCTAAAATTTTTTCCCGCCGGGCAACCTAAAAGCAACCTAAAATTGATGAAATTATTAAAATTATTCATTTCCCAAAGTAGCAAATATCTTCAAAGCGCCATCAATCAGGTACTCTCTTACTACAATCATGGACAAAATAGTTTGAGACAAATCCAAAACCTAAGATTTGACTATTGAAGATCCCCCTGTCCCCCTTATTCAATGTTGGTGATGCATCAAGGAAGGTCCTCGGAGTCTTCAACATTGATTGAGGGGGGAATGGGGGGAAAGGATGCTCAACAGGTGAAAAATCGGAAAAGATGAATTTGTCTCATAGTTTTTGTCCATGATTGTCTGAAAAATCTTCATACTTAGTCAAATATCAGTAGATTGTCAATAAAATGTTCATGCCCTGTTCGCAGTTAGAACTTTTCCCACAAAACGATTAATTGAGACAATGGATAAACGAATAGGAATGGTGATGAAAGCAGAGGGCATGCGAATATTATATTGATGGTGAGCACAAAAGTTTAGTTACTGCAAAAATAGATTTCTTTGTGTATAACTGTCTCTATGAAGATATAACATAGGATATTATGATAATCCAGTTTTCAGGCTTTATCTTGCATCATACGATATGTATCTAATGAATAATGTCTCCAAATTAAGTAACAAAACTTCTTTGGTAACATGTTACCACATGTTACTATACATGATACCAACATGTTACTGCAGTTTTCTATGCTTTTATTCATGATATCAACATGTTACCACATGTTACCATCATTTATAAAAAAGACGTATATATTTTTTATAAATAATCGTAACATGTGGTAACATGTTGGAAAACAGCTATTTGCAGTATTTTGACACAGACTGAGTTGGTATCATGTGTGGTATCATGTATGGTAACATGTGGTTACATGTGGGAAAATGTGCATTATGTAAAACTCCATACATTTTGTAAAACTCCAACCGATTTTACATCGTTGAATTCCCTTTCTAACATCTGCCCAAAAATTTATCATGTGGGCAACATTTTTCATCAGCTTGCAAGTATGTTACGAGGTACTGTCTCTGGCCCAAACGTTTACAAATGAGTGTGGATATCTTGCTTTCTCTGTCAATTAAATCGTAGCCAACTCTGGTGCCTAAATCTCTGAAACGAGGCAGCTTCGTTTTGAAAACAAAACTTCGGCAATTTTTTCCAAATTGTTCTTAAAACTAGCGATACTTATCAAATCACCATAATTTTTCAGGAAAGTTTTGGCTTCCTTCTCAGATGGTACTTCCTATTTTTCATGCAGACAGTACCCTTGAATAGAAAAAGAGCAGATAAAAACAACAATAGATATTTCAGCGATCATTGAAGCCATATGTTAAAGACATCAAGTGCAACTTAGGCCTTCCTGTCTTGAAAGTGGCAGTTGGTTGCATATTCGCAAGGAAACTGCCATGTTCTCTGAGACCGTCCTATGGGATGACCCATCTATCTATATACTAAGATGCGTCATAGGAATGACCCGAAACCTTTTGTCTTCCCGTTGTTTCCCCTCTCAGCACTGTAAACAGCATAAGTCAGAAACTCCGTCTCCCCCACGGAAAAGAACATTCCCAGCTTTCGCTCCGAAGTCTGAAGTGGATACGAATGGTTTTATTTTCTTTCTTTGCAATATGGGGGCTGGGGTACATCCATTTTTATCCAAGGTTCAACTCCCAAGGGAATGATCCTTACACATATCCTCATTGCCGGACTATCAGTTAGTTGGATCTTTATCGTACTCCCGTCCTTTATTTCACGAAAAAGCTAAAAGAGAGGCCAGACTTACTTAGATCGCTTTCTTTTTCCAGCTAAGCTCCAGAGAGGCATAAAGGAAGGTTTTATCGGGGGTCTTGAACGAGAGGGAAAGCTGATGCTGAGCGAAATGGCACTAAAAAAGTCTCACAATCCAAGGCTTTCTTTCCTCTACCGCTCTGGATTATATACCTCAAACTACAAAGAAGCCACCATTCCTTTGAAATGATCAACAGCTTTGTTTGAATTTGCAAGGAGGCCTATAGAAAACTTTTCAGCATTGAAATTTTGAAAGAAGGCTTTGAAATAAGGTGAATGCATTCCGTTCGTCTGACGCAAGACCAAGGTAATGAATTCCTGGAAATGAGAAATCTCAGCAAGAATGATATGGACGTCTTCTACCACAGAGAGCTCCAAGGGGGATTCCGTGAGAGGGCAAGTTTTTGTGGGGGGGCACTAGGCTAAAAAGAGACAGTAGCTCATGTCTTCTCAAACTTTTATTAGATTAGTTCGGCTTCTTTTTCCACGCGTTTGGTGTTTTAAGAGGTTCACGGATTCTGTTCCATACCTAGGTGCGCTTTAAGGGGGACTAGAATTAGCGAGTTTTCTTAAGAGCATACTGGTAAATGCCACCTTTCTTCACAGGAAATCGGTTCCAACTAAGATATCATTGGCAAGTAAGAAATACAAGAAAGTGGCTGTGCTACGAAACACTGGAAGACATCTACAAGTTACGAGCCAATCTTGGATGCACTCATCCTCCTAAATATCAGCGGAAAAAACTATGTGCAAACCTGAAGTTGAGCTGAAATTCTTCAAAAAAAGACAGTGGTAAATGGATATTACGTATCCAAAAAAAGCTAAGGTGTTTAGGGATTTTTTCTGGCTCCTGTTCACTCCAGTTGTGATTTCCTGTCAGTCCTTTTGAGTCTTGGTAATTTTGCTCTTTGTACCCGATCTTATTACCGTTCATTGTGCAGGCTCTGATAGGGTATTTGGGAGCAAAGGAGCATGGCCTAAGAAAGGCCGAGAGCCAGGGAGCTTTACTAGCAAACGTGGGACCTTGAGAGCACATGCATTTTTCGAGAACTTACTTCAAAAGCTTATGCTTTTCATTAAATTACCATGCACCCTCCAATTACTGCACAGGTTGTCTGTTTTGAAATGGCAAGGCAATCAAATGCAATTAATGATTTCTTTCTTACGGGGAGGGGAATGTTGAGCCATAATTAGAAAACGGTCATGTTTTGGAAACTGTTTGAAGTGCCCACAAAAATGGGGATCTTACGACAAATCTACCGTTCCTTGCCAAAGTAAAGAACGTGCTCTTGAAACATTTCTGAGTTAATCTCTCCAGACCCAAATCTTTGCTGCACCAGTGACACAAATCAATGCCCTCTTTTACTAAAATACTCTTACGGGTCTGTTCAACACCGCAAAGATACACTCCAAGGCTGGTGCAAAAATGTGCAAGAAATCATCAAATCCATGTATTACACAAGGCTTTTAGGGAACAGAGTCCAGTGACCGAACTGCCAAGCCTGACAGATCATGAAAAATCTGAAGCAGACATTGGCAACAATCTTAGATACCAATCGACGACTTGGCTTTAAATATTTGAATCTAAACGAAGAATAGAAGCATCATAGGAATTATTGGGAGCACGATGCTAATTTTGAGGGGAGTAAAGGAACATGTTGCTTTTTAAGAGGGGAGTAATGGAGCAACCATTCCCCCTTTAAGGTCCTCATTATGACATATGCTTTGAAGAACAAAAATTGGGACTAATCTGCAATTTTAACATTTTCATAGAAACAGTTGGTTTTCCCAAAGGTATATTAGATCTTTATAGAGTCATAGCCCCTATCGTAGCCAATAAGTTTACCGTAAGTCCTCGAAACAGTCCCCCAGAAAATATCTTTGCAAAAAATATTTTTGGATGGGGCAAATTCGGGGGGCTTATTCGAGAGAGGGGGTATGATTTGCAGCAACCAAAAATATTATCAATACTATTCCTTTCTTTTACTTGATACTGCTAAATATGCTTAAAACGGCAGATATATTACGATAATTGCTTTCGAGACAATATCTATGGATCTATATGGATCGCGCGTTTGGGGGCGGTCAGTCCAAGAAATTTTAAAGCAATCCTAAAATATTAGTTCAGCTTAATTAAAACCCAAAAATATCTGCACTTTTTATGGTATTGTATGCTTAGAAACCCGTGCAAGAACATGATTGATCATGCAACAATGCAGATTAAGGTCAGAACAGCCTTTCTAAAAAACCTGGACAGGGGTGCAAATGCAAAATTTTTTGGGGGGTGTGCATTTCCACGAGGGATCGAACTTTCCAAAACAGATTCTGTTGCCAAAATGCCATGATTTAATGAAAATACAACCTTAATGACTGGCATAATTTTTTTCATAACTATCGACAAGAAACCAAACATAACTGAAACTGACCCTAAGTTGTCTTTCGGTAGTATCTTTTTAGCCGTCTCCCCTGAATACGGACTTGCCCGTTGGAACAAAAATTTGGGATGTTGAAACCAAATGCGAGCGAAGCGAGCAAAAATTGGGCTCGAGGGCTTGCCCCGGGGGAATTTTTTGCTACCACACACTTGAGATCGTTGGAAAATGCCCCATTTTGTGAAGAATTCGCCACTTAGAGGTGCAGTAGGAATCTACCAACGGAAGGCTTTCCCGGGAAATTCTGAAAAAAAGAACTTAAAATCACTTAGAATAGATTGGTTCTTTCTGTAGTTCTATGAACTATAAGCACTACAGTTTGATATTTCTAATGAGTTCCTTGCACCTTCATTTCTTTTAATCTTCTTTTCCATAAGCTTGACTTTCAGAGCCTTCTTGCGTGAACAAGGAACAAACCTTAGCGAATTATTTTGGGGACTCCGACGGGCCTAAAGGAATTAGGATAGTCAAATCGAAACTCAACAATAAGTATGCATTTTTGGCATGCAAGGAATTTCCTTTTGTCATGTTGACCACCACTGTGTTGGTTCTGGTGAAATTACCAAATGCCACATGTCGCTGGACCATGGGGAGGATTTATGTGCCACGGCCCAAAGGTGTAGACGTGATAGACGTATGTCAGACGCTCACCGTCCAGGGGGATGCGGAGGTGTGCTACTCTAGTAACAAATTTTGAATGAAGGTGACTAAAGTATAACCAAAAGCTATGTAGGGTTCAATGGTTTTACATCCAGAATAATGCAAAACTAGATATCATTTGAAAGATGGCGGGGGGCTTTCTACCAAGATGCATTGCGTCAAATGATCGAACTCCTATAGATTCGTTAACAATACCTTATTCGAACGCGGTGCATTTTGGTGGGGGGTTCCTCGCCGCCGTCTCTGGCGTACTCATCTATTACACATAGGATTCTAACGTAACATATAGATTGTAATTTTATATACCGTATTCTTATTCTAATCTTATATAGTATATTCCATTTAAATTTTTTATACCTTTTTGTTGTGTCCCAAATTAGCCTGTAAGCTAAATATTTTTGACACATTAATAAAGATTTTGATTTGATTTGATTGATTTGATTTGAAAGAACTTAGCGAGCGGAACTTGATTCTTGCAAGAGTTGTAAAATTATGTTTACTTATGGCGGCTTTTGGAAATTTTTTGTTTCATCTCTCTGACTAGCCATTATGCAGAAGCGAAGGTTCGAAATAATGATAATTAATAACTAGCCACGTTCTATTCTACAAGTTTGTAAGGGCATCTTTTCGGGTGCTGCTCAAATTTCTAAATACAGCACTCTGGAGAAAATTGAATTTACTGAATTTCAGTCTTTAGAATTTTCGAATGGAGGAAATTTGCTCTCTTGCTCACCCCGTCCATGTCAATAGTTTAGTTGGTGTATTTAACTGCTACTGCTTATCATTGTCTCCGCCCCTTCTCGATTTTCAATTTATCATAGCTAGCTGAGAAATTCTTGGTGCTTCCTTTTTGATCACGGACAGTGGTATAGAAACCTAGACTGATGACGATGAGTCTCTCGTTGCCCTGTGCTCTTTGACTTGATGATGGCGCTAACAGGCAATAGAGACTCATAGTATTACTCTGAAAAACTTGGCCCTATTTAGGCCCAAAATTCGCAATTCCTAACGTACCAATCAGATTGCGAGATTAGGCAGAGAACAATGATGTCGAATTCTCGATTTGAATGATGCAGTTGACTAGATTTTGAACAAAGTTGCTACGGCAGGTGGCTGATGTTTTCTCTGTTTCGTTTTGGTCTTAAAAACATGGAAAATGTAGTGTTGAAAGACTCATTTTTGACTTACTTGAGAGCGCGTGGCCGAGTGGTTAAGGCGTCTGACTCGTAAACCAAAGGTCAGAACGGCCGTAGGTTCAAATCCCACGCTGGACAGTTTGGTCGCTGTCCGTAACTCTAGCCCGGGTCGACCAGAGCCATGTGAGGGAAATCTGGTAACTGCGGCGGGTAGCTGCGGCGAACTGATGGTAAAACATCCGTGGCCCCTGCTGGAAATAAGTCTCTCAGACTTTCGCGGGCTAGCCACGTTAAATATAAATACCTACCTACCTACCTAAGTAAACATCCTTCTTCAAATTTATACCAAGTTTCTTTGATTAAACGCCTGCTTAACGTCGTTTTTATTGCATTTTCTTTCCGAGGAGTGACCGTTGAACAGAGGTACGGCAGTCGTTCGATCCTGATTCGATCGATCGAATCATAATCGAATGCAGGAGATAGGGCCGGGTTTTTCACTGTTTCATGATGAGTCCCTCTTGAGCAAGGTTTACCGCAGGGATACAAGGGACTCATCGTCATAAGTCTAATAGAAACCCTAGAGTATATAGAAACCCCTCAGTCATATTCAGAAAAAATGCTATGGTCTTACAGGAAGACTTGGGCAAGTCCAGAATCCCTATAGCTATGAGCTACAGTTTTTGAAATCTCGCGGCCCTGCACGCGTGCCCCGGCCAGTCTTGGTTATTCAATTTCTTCCTTCCAAAGAAGCACAAGTACTAGACAAGACCACTGTGCGTTAACGCAGCCGCATTGACTGGGATCGACTCCCGGACATTGTTCGTTAATTGGTCCTGCTAAAGAAACAAGATCGCTAAGGCTCACTTCGATACAGCATGGGATTAACAGCAGAATCGAGACCGAATTCTGCTGTAACACAGCTTTGTGGTACAACTCTGTTCAGAACCATTTAAAAACATTAAGCAGTTCAAGTTCCGAGCTGGATCGGGACCGACTTTTACACTACAAAATAGTGACTGGGACAGGGTGATGAAATTATTGAGGGGGGGCTTGACACTTCTCCCCACACCCCCTCATTTGCGCCACTGAACCCAGAAATATCAGTTGAACAATATTTGATGCCAAAAAGCATTATGAACTTTAGCATGTATCTAATGATATCCAATTTGATTTGAAACAACAAATTTCAAGGAAATGCCTCATTTTATTGTTTTTTAATCGTGATACTGGTAATGATGAGGATACAGCAAATTATTTTATTGCCATTATTGTTCAAACACGATGGCTTTGTTTCAACGTGCCAGCTGGTATAACAACTCATGGACTGCCATTTCATAGGCATACCGTAAAAACTAGACCCTATGATCCTTAATATAGAAATACTAGGCTTGCCTCATAACTTTTTCTTCTTATTGTCATAGCAACAAAACAATAGAGGAATTTGATTTAATCGAGTGATTTTAATTGTTTGCATCAAAAGTTTAATCATCATAGCTACTATTACCAAGGCGGCTCTGCATTTAAGGTTAAGGTGGCTCTGCACCTAAGGTGGCTCACTACCAAAAAAGTTCAAAATTATGGAACAGTGAAAGGTGGCTGTATACCAAGTAAAAATAAGTTCAAAACACAAAAAAAAAACAAAAAGTTAAGGTGGCTCGCCTCTGTTATAAATTTCAAACTGCAACACACTGTGTGTCCTATCGCTCATGCTTTTACAGCAAAGAAATAGAGGAGAGTGTAATCCGCCCACTCAGAAACTCCCAGGTGAGGTAGGGTTAAAGAGTGTGTGTACATGGGAAAGAGTAAGGATACAACTAAGGAGCAGGGAGTGGTGAAAAGAGCAGTGATGAACATCAAGAGTGTAAATTGAAAAATTGCCTTGCATATATATGAACGCCCACTGATCGTACCTTAACGAAACTGTTATGACAATAGTTTGCCCTCATAAAGTGATTAACAGCTACAAAAGCCAACAGGCGCAGCAAATTCCTCCTAAAGAAAGAACTGGGTACGACGGCGGGCCAGCGTGGCGGGCACCGCGCGGCAAGCCTAGTATTTCTATATTAAGGATCATAGGGTCTAGTTTTTCCGGTATGCCTATGAAATGGCAGTCCATTAGTTGTTATACCAGCTGGCACGTTAAAACAAAGCCATCGTGTTTGAACAATAATGGCAATAAAATAATTTGCTGTACCCTTATGAAAACAGTTTCATTTAGCAGCCAAAAGACTTACATTTTTTGGTAGATACTTTCAGTTCTTCCTAGTGAGGCTACCTCGCTTAATTTTGAGTTTTTCAAATTGTGATTCTTGGGTAGCATGATAGAGCCATCAACTTGGTGAGTAGGTTCTTGCGAGAAAGGCTGGTAGCAATCCAACTCCAACTTAAAGTCTAACGAATAAAGTTGCACCTCATTCATAAATTTGCAGGCATTGCATCAAATTCTTCTCCGTTGCTAATCTTTTCCCGCTTCTCGCTTCGCTTTCCCCCTTGGTCCCTGTGATAAGGCAAAGCCCTGCGAAGCACGATGTGCAGTCAGTTAGGGTCAAGATGACGACAACAGAAGAAGAATTGACCCAAAAAACACACATTCAGTGAGTACATTATATGTTTCTTATTGCGCATGGTTACAGCCATCGTTTTTTAATAATTCAAGTAAAGTCAAGTAATACTTCAATATCACAGCTTCCACTTCCTTCTTATTTAGATTTGTTGAAATTGTTTTGATTTTTCTTCTTTATATGTTTTGCTTAATGTACGTCGTGAATGATAAACATCTTTTTCGACTGAAATTGTCTATCTTTCTATCTTTCCCATTAATTTCATGAATGCAGTGTTCTCCTTCCCATTTTTGCGTTCATTTCATTTAAAGGAGAAGTCCGGGGTTGTTAAGATTGTTGATTGATTCCATCAACCCCGGGCTTTTCCTTTAAGGGAGCTTTAAAGGTACAAACTAAACTTCCATATATCCTCAACAAGCGAGAAGCAGCAGATGTATTACGAATAAAGATGCTTACTACATTTTTGGACTCCTTAAAAATCGCCAGTGCAATCAGATTTGATCACAAAATTTGGTAAACTTTGCCATGTACGTAAAGTCAAGACCTCATCCGAATCGAGCTTGGATTCTAACTTTGTTTCTCACCAAAATATAGTAAAGTTCCGTCTTTAAAGCTTTAAGAGATTATTTTACAAGAAAATTCGGACCCTGGATTTTAGCCAGAAGAATTTGATAACAAAAGATACTGATTAGGAGAGGACACTGATTAGGAGAGAACAATAGACCGTTTGCCAATTAGGAAAAAGGGGCTAGAGCCAGCGCAGCCAATTCCGACAGCCCTACTAACAGCTAGCAGTAGTAGCAGTAGGCAATCCGGGAAATCCTCTCCACTTCATTGCAACAAGTAAGCCACAAAGTGTTTTTCCTAGAGATTTTCGAGTCATCTCTTTCTTTCGATGATTTTTGAGTTTACTTCGAGGCACTTTGATAATTCGACTCATTTTGATACAATTTGTGTCTAACTTTTGAAAGAAGATTCAAAGGACATAGATCAACCAGGAAACCTAAATGTGCTGCAATCAGGTTTCACTTTTGACTTGCCTCAATATTTTTGTGATGAGGATTTTTTGTCTCCTCTTCTAAAAATCAACTGTGCAAACAATGAATGTTGAATTTCTTTATTTTTCGTAGATTTAAAAGGTTGATTTCAGGTGAAAATATATTTCTAAATCAATTGCACTTGAAAGACGAAATTATCGTCACTTACCTGTTCGAAGCACATTTAGGTTTCCTAGCTGATTTATCCAAATTCGTAGATTGTCCTTCAAATCTTCCTTCAAACGTTAAAAATCCTTGGAGTAGCAGTTTGTTGTTAACCCTATTAATACCGGGCTTTGTGGACCCTTGCAGTACCGGGGGGGGGCACAAAGTGCCCCCTCCCCTCCGTAAAGTCGCCAATATTGCAGGTATAAGAGGGAAACTTGGTACAATGGTGTACACTAACGAAATCTACACAATTGGCTCCTTTTTTATTTCTCATTACACCCATAACATCACAATGACGTCACAATTGAGGAAAATTGCAGTATTTGCTTGACAAAATTCAAGTTTTTATTTGACTATTCCTTTTCTAGGTGGACTATTTTTTCGAATACTTGGGTGCCTTGAGAACTTAAATAATATTTGATCAATATGATCGCTAATATCCTCAGAATCAAGAATAATATTTGATTTTCGATAATAACAAGAGATGAATGTGCTGACTAAGAGACATGATCATAGACGTTCACTTGTAGACGCTCACTATTTCTAATGATCGTTGCTGCAGGATGAAGCGATTGAAAATGCAAATTGATATGATAAGATATTCTATCAATTTATCAAAGATAAGGTTACTTTTTCAATTATGATCATACACGCACACTTGCATTAGTACTATTTCCAATAATAGTTTGCAGCAGGATGAAGGATTAAAAATGCAAACTGATATGACAAGATATTCTATCAATTTATCAAAGATAAGGTTACTATATCAATTATGATCATACAAGCACACTTGCATTAGAACTATTTCCAATAATCGTTTGCTGCAAGACGAACGATTGAAAATGCTAACTGATATTACAAGATATCATGTCAATTTATCAAAGATAAGGTTACCTTATCAATTCAAAATTTATCATTTTTTGACTATCTATCAAAAGTAATTTCTCTAGCTGCACAAACATCGTCTGACAACAATGACAAAATTCAAATTGTTCGTTCTATCTAAATATTGCTTGGCGAGCCTTTGACAAGAGTGATTGAGCAATTTCACGATCTAGCAATCTGCCTAACCGTTTATTTCATGCTTGATTCTTACTAAATCGTCATTGGGGATTCAAATTAGACTTGGATACACTTTGATTTTTGACCGGAAGTGCCATTTTTGATGACATCAAGAATTATGATTTTTAGAACTAATGCCGCTGTAACTCTTCGTGTGTACGTCTGACATGGTCGAAAATAGTGTAGTTGGACAGAATGTGATTAGATCTTTCAATTGATATACCGGGTGTCCCAAAGAAAGGTAACAGATTTGATCAAGGCTAGTGTAAAGAATTGAGCTCGAATCAATCGGAAATCATCTTTGAACTATTCCTTGATAGTTAACTGGAATATAGATACCTTGTTTGTTGATATTAGAACATTGAGAGAAGCTATTTTTATCTTGAAAGCACAGATTTGCCTCCATCTCGAAACCAGAGCTTTTATGTTTTGGCCTAAACTACGAGCGCGCTGTTTTGGGGAATCTCCTCAAGGACAGACAAAGCGTAGAAATTCTGAACAAGGACCAGTGCGCTTAGGTACACATTTGAATGGAAATGTAAAAACTAAAGACTGACAAACTTATCAATGAATATAATCACCAAGGAATATCTTTCTTCAGTGAAGATGAATTTACAGAATAGAAACAATTTAAGCACGAGTGAGCACTTTCAAGGATCTTATCCTGGTTAATTTTTATCCTTTGGGTATACGCGATTAATTGTTTCGTATTATTTCCAATGATAACAAAAATGCAGTTTATTCAAACAAGGAAGATTTTTTCACACCCAAGGGAATTACTTCGCTGATGAATAACTTATTCGGCAGATTCAAAGGTTTTGTTGAATGAAAGGAGACATCTCTTTGGGAAAAAAATTCGTGAATTTGATTTCAAGTTTGCTTTGGATTTCCATCAAGAAGTTTTCCGAAGCACGAGGTTTCTTGCTTGTACTTCGCTCTGATTCAGGAGATTCCACAACAAGTGCGTCAACAACTTAGGCCAAAAGCTCTGGTTTAGTGGTGGAGGCAAGTCTTGACTTTCATGATAAAATTTTCTACTTTCAATACTCCAATATCAGCAAACAAGGTGTCTATCTTCAAGTTCACTATCGAGGAATAGTTTAAAGATTATTTCCGATCGATTCAAGCTAAATCTTTGGCGCTAGCCATGATCAAATCTGTTACTTTTTTTCTGGGACACCCGGTATACATTTTGATTTTCGCGAAATTAGAAAATTTCTTGTGACGTTATCGATCCAGTGACGTCACAATTGAGTTATTTTCAGAATTGGTTTATCGCGATGTTTTTCATTGATCTTAACCAAATCGACCACACAGATTCCGAATTTGTAATTGATAAACCACTATTATGTACAGAAATATTGTTTTAGGCCTTGTCATTTTCAAAAGTATTGAAACAATGGGGATCATGACAACGTCTAAAAAGCTATCTCTGTACTTAATGATTGTTCATCGACTGCAAATTTGGAATCTGCGTGGTCGACTTAGCTAAGATCAATGAAAAAAATCGAGATAGATTAATTCTAAAATGGCGCAATTATGACGTCATTGGATCGATGAAGTCATGAAAATTCTCTAAATTCATAAAATTCTCTAAATCGAATCTTGTGATCATTCGAAAGGTCTAATCATATGTTGCCGGTCTACACTATTTTTCAAGCACGTTGGACTTGAACTCAAAGAAATATAGCGACATTATTCCAAAGATGACAGTTATTGACGTCAACAAAATGTCTCTTCTGCTCAAAATTCAAGGTGTATTCAAGTCTTATTTGAGTCCCCATGGTAGCCTGATAACCAGACCCAAGTTCAAAGAAGTAGTGATCTGTTAGAACCGCAACAAAGCTTGTTCAAGGCTTCTTTCAAATAATGCTCAGAATCCAAGGTTTTGATGGAAATTTGTTCGAATAATTTGACAATTTTGTTAACAAACCAATTATCCATGTACCTCTGAATTTTTTCTGAAAAAGGAACATTACAGTTTGAATATGACCCAATTCCTTTTTTCCACCAAAAGAAACTTAAGCTCTGACCCAAGGGTCTCCTTTTCAAACATCAATCATGCAAACACACTGTCCATCGAGATTGGATTTCTTGTCAAGGCGGAACAGAGTAATAAAGTGGCATACTTTTCCATGTACCTGCCATGTACCGGGTGTCCCAAAAAAAGTATACAGATTTGGTAAACTATAGCGACTAGAATATAACGTGAATCAATCCAAAATGATTTTCAAAACATACCTCAATAGCTAACTTGAACATGGATACCTCATTTGTTAATTTCGGTGCATTGAGAGTGAATATATTGGTCTTCAAAAGACAAGTTTGGAGGGCCGATACCAGCCGTGACTGTGTAGGAGGCGAAAAACCAAAATTTTCCGACGAAAAAAACACTCACAACAACAGCAACAACAACAGTTGTAAGAACATACGTTGAATCTATGCATTATATGACGGACCTAGCTCCTCGGTAACTAAAATTTAGCCACATTTCGCAATCCAACGTTGAAATCAACACAAATAGTCAATATCAATCAAAGAAATGCCATGAAGTCAATAATTTCTGTTGGAATTTATGTTTTAACACTAATAAATTCATGTTTTATGCATTACTTCTCCTCAAAATCCTCCAGAGTTAGTCATTTAAATCACTAAAATTTCCGACAAGAGAGCAAAATTTTCCGACAAATGGTCTCCTGGGGGGGGCGCTCCGCCCCCCCCCAGCCCCCCCATTGGCTTCGGCCTAGCAAAGTCTTGACGCACAGTGAATAAAATCAACAAAAATTTAAGACGGTACAACAGATGCGTTTTACAAAATACATTTTATGTGAGACTTTTCATCAAGGGAGCTCCGAAATCAGCTTCATTTATCTCTAAATATAGAAAATTTATTTTACACATACCGTTCATCATCGGTGAAAGTGTTCCCTTGAGCATCAACACACTCTTGGAACAGTCGAATCATTCCTTGAAAAGAATTTTTCATCCGATCTCTTGGGAGTCAAGACAGGAAGGTCTGGGGATCTTGAGGGGGCCAAAAGATGTCTCCTCCCTTGTTGAGGACCCACCCGCAGGGAATTTGAAGATACGTCATGATCAACCTGATCTCGAGAGATCTGATGAAAAATTCTTTTCAAAGAATATGATTCGGCGATGTCAAAATTGCCTTGATCCTCAAGGGTGTACTTTCACCGATGAATAGTATGTATAAATTAAATTGTCGATATTGAGATGAATGAAGTTGATTTCGGAGCTCTCTTGAAGATAGGTCTCACATAAACTGCATTTTGTTAAACACATCTGTTGTGCCGTCTTCAAATTTTGTTGATTCCATTCACTGTGCGTCAAGAATTTGCTTAGGCCAAAACGTCAAAGCTCTGGTTTGGAGGTGGAGGCAAATTTGTCCTTTGAAGACGAATATCTTCACTCTCAACTAGGTATGTTTTGAAAATCATTTCGGGTTGATTGGCGCTATATCTTAATCGCTAGGGTCGACGAAATCCGTATACCTTTTTGGGACACCCGGTATACTATTCAGAAAAATTGCAAAGAACCACATGGATGATTGGTTCACTTAACAAAAAAATCAGCAAATTATTCGCATAAATTCCATCTAATCCTTGGATTCAGAACAATATTGAAACGAGGTTTGAACAAGTTTTAGCTTGGGTCTGGTTATCAGGCTATCCCCATGGTCGATTTAGTGCAAATCAAACATGAAATCAACAGTTAGGCAGGTTGCTAGATAATTAGGAGAAATTCCCTGACTAGAAAACGACGGATCGAATGACTTTTCGAATTTTTCATTCAAAGAGGCAGAAAATATGCTGGAGATAAGTTAGTTGACCTCCACCAACATTTTACGCTGGTAAATGAATCAAACAAATTAATACTGGATAGAAAAATGAAGAAATGAGCGAATGCTTATTGTAACATTTCAAGTACTCTGGAAAAGTTCTTTTCAACAAAAGAAGAAATTGCGGGAAACAAGCTAATACGAATGCAAGGCAAGAATTATGTATTTCACACTTTATTTCCACTCAACATTCAAGTCTGGACTATTTCTGTAAATTTAGAAAGAGACATGAAACTCGCTAAGGTGGCGGTTGAGAGTGATGATGCTCCATTGCATGATTGATATCTAGATCTCGCATGATTTGATTGGATAGTTTCAACTGCTTCAAAGAGAGATTGTACCAAGGAACTTTTCGGTGGGTAAATCTCTTTGAAGCATTTAACGTATCAAAAGTGTCATCCACGTTAGAACCATGTCAGCAATGTTTCTTGCCCCCTATTACATGGGCACAATTTCTAGAAATGGCATATGTTAACCTAACAGAAGAAAACATTCTCCTTGATTTTGACGAAACACTGAGCAGAATTTTCTCAATGCTTATCGACAAAGAGTGCGTGAAAGTGAAAGAAAGGATGGCACAGACTAAGACAAAGGATGGCTGAAAAGAAGGAAATGTTGAGGGACATTTGGATGACAGCTACGAGGAATAGATATGCTCTATGTCAGGCAATTTTGTTAAATAGGGCAAAGCAATGAACCGACAGAAGGAATGGTGCATCCTGATACTAATCTTTCAGCAGCAAGCAGATGTTATCTGTACACAACTTGAAATAGTGTATCGCTAAAAGGTTGACTATGGACATGTTAAAAAATTCAAACCAATGCACGCAACGGACAATACATCACCCTCTGAGTTAATAAGATGAGACGGAAAAGCGTATCATGTCCCTTAATCTTGAAATGCCGGAGCCTTTTGACGAAATAATTACGTTGTTTTTGAAAGCTCAAACCTTAGATTACGGGCTTCGTAAAATGGCTATATAAAAGGCTATATAATACGCAATGTCTGTAGCTACACACCTACAAAAGAAACTGTCCTCTCAACACGGAGAACCTTGATTCAGCATTTCCCGGTCAAGCGATTGTCTCCACCACATCATCTAGAGTTCCATCTGTGCCATTGTGGTTCAAGGTGCCGTTGCCACTTTCGCACTCTCTCTGAAAGGAAAGAGATTCATTTTAAGGACAAGTGATATGATAGGCTAGCTGGCCAACTAAGTGTTGGTTTTTTAATGAGTTTCCATGAGTGTAAAGCAAATCATTTTCTTGTCACATAGCGTTCCTTGTATCCTTTCCGAGTTTAATCTGAAGACAAAGTGATCGATGTTTTTAGAATGATCGAGGCCCCGTTCCCACAAACACAGCTTTTGTTAAAGATGAGGAGCATCGCTCAAAAGAAACAGATGAGGCAATGTTCGATTGGTGTTCGATTTTTTTGTGAAATCCTCCATTTTTGGTGCAATCTGACAAAAAATGAAGGTTTCGCTGTTTGTTTTCGAAGATGAATGGAGTAATGGGAACAAGTAGACACAAGATGCGTCTCAGGCTGTTTCAAGACGAAAAGTTTCAAGGAATGTTATATTTAGAAAAGTAGGGGCTAAAAAATGATATAAATCACTATTTACAAGGTGTGTAACAAGATGGCTCTTCTTGTAATATATCGATATGACATGCTTCACAGCTTCTTCGCCTTACAGTTTACAACGTAGAAGAGAAGCCTGATTTACGTTGAAGGGCGTTTGATTGAGTACTATGACATGTAATGCATCAAAGCTAAAAATAGCGGTAACTGAATCCAATCCAATTTCAGAGCTCTCATTGATATAAGAGCAACCAAAAAGGATTCCGAAAGTAATTCAATTCTTCTAAGCATTGCCAGAATTTCCTTACAGTAACTGAGTCCATGTAAATACTTGAGTTTTAACGTTCTCCTGAATTTTTGCTGACCAACTGCTGACGACCCTTCCACGCCCCACAACCCATCATTCGACTTCCGTAGCCTCGTTCTGATGGTAATAGTATTTCTATAGGAGCATAATTTTTCTCGTACTTTGGCCTGATTTTTGCGAAAGAAAAATATGACCTGTGTCGACCAACCAGAGCAAAACTTGTAGCAAATTTATCAGAGATTTTGTTCACAGGAAATTTGTTTTCATTCCAAATGTTTAAATGATCGGGTATCAAGTGTTTTTGAAGACCGGTCATAAATTCTTCTGGTAAACCCCACATATGGTATTGGTTCACCCTTATTTGGCACAACTTTTCCATCGTCAAACAGGTCGACAGGCCACTGCGGGAAGAGAAAGTTCTTGTAACAGGACTGAATTTTCCAAAATATGACACTACTACTTACACAATTTATGATTTTCATATTGTATATTCAGCTGTAAGATGATGGATGATATAGACCTGAACGGAAGGCTAGAGAACACTGCTGAGCCGTGAGGGAGCATAAAATGTTGGAGCGGAGGCCGACTGGCCTAACTAAAATGAAGGGAACAAGAGATGAACCTGGCCAGCGCCTAGTTGATAGGCTCAAAACTCCAATAATAACCAAGTCATATTTTACATCACGAGAAAGGCAGATAATTCTTACGTGGCTTAGGACGTTTCTTTATTCTATAACTTGTCATTTCTGTAAGAAAATACACTCCTAATAAATCAGATCAATTTCCGTAAAATTTGACGAAGTGATAAGTAAATGAATGGCGTGCAACTTGAAAGAAACCCTAGGAACAAGATAAAGCCAGAAGTTCATGGGAGTAGTAATTTTTGCATGGGAATATGGATATAGTGAGATAAAATCGAAAAAAATTGGATGCCAAGGCGGCGGAAAGCCGTGGAAACGTTGCAAAAATGGAGACGGAGACAGACTGGCCTAACCAAAATAATGGGTACAAAATTCATAGTTAGTCCTCGCCTTTTTTGTAGGCTTCATAACAACAACAAAAAATATACCAAACTTTAGCTCAAAAGAAAGAGAAATGAGTTTTGCATGGCATAGGAAGGGTTTCTTTCTCATAGGACGTAGCATTTGGAAGAAAATTGGCCTTAAATGAAAAAGTGAAATTTTGGTAAAATTCGACGAACGGAATTGCAGCGATTTAACATGCAGATGGAATGCAACTCTAAGCTCTGAAAAAGCTACAGAATCACAATTTAATTGGTTTTTGGAAGAAAGTATGAATGTCGTTCCAGAAAATGCCAACTTATCGATTAAATAGAGAACTTGTGACTGAGAAAGAGACAAAAAGTCTAGGTGGAGACTTGTTGGCCTTACAAACATAATGGAGTTGCAATGCGAAGTTGATCCGCGCCTGTTTCAAAGGATCTAAAACGGAAGCCAAAAAAGATGTAAGCGCCATATCAAATGAAAGAAAAATAAATTTTGCATGGTATAGGATAGTTCACTTTTCAAATAAACTTGTCACTTCTCGAGAAAACAACCCTGAATGAGAATCATGAATTTTCGTCTTACCAAACAAAAGAAAAATCTGAAGGGAGTCTTAAGATTAAACGCTTCTTGAAAATGGGTAATTTCATTTCAAAATATCCCAAACAAAAGAAAATCAAGTTTGTGAAGCCTGTTTTTCCAAACAAAATCAAACATCTTTGGAATATCATAGCAGATGGATAAGAAATTCAAAGATTAATGTTGAGTTGCAGGTCCAGGCCTGCGAGAATTTCATGAAATCGAAGAGGATCTGCTTACCTGCTAGCAGATACAGCGTTTGTTTCCCTGCATCCAAATCATCAAAATCTTCAGTTTTTGCACATTTTTAGTTACTAAACACGCTCAATATCAGATCTTACAAAACTGAAATGTTTTTTGGTGTGTATGCGTGATGAAATCAGGAAAAGGGCGCGCAAAAATCACATGACCCCCACCTGTCTCCACAGCTTCGAGGATTCAATGTGACGTCACAAGTCAGTTGGGGCTGTCGGGCGTGCCTTCGTTATTGTACAATTGGCTAATGTCATTAGCAGCTGAGACCAAATCCTTACATTATCCTTAGGAATTTCTTTGACTTAACTTCGATAGAGACTGAACGACAACTTTGTTTTATGATTGATAAGAAGTTGATCTTGCTATTTACACGGATTCAATGACTTTAAGAAAGCAAGTAAGCAAACAAAATTATATGAAAACTTAATGAGGGACTGAGTCATTCCAAACTCTACTCAACAAAGTTTCTCAAAGCATTCATAAGCTTGATCAAAGTTACAGGAAATCAGGATATCAAAAGTCCTGTCCAAATCCCAGTTGGTTTAATCTGAAATAAACAATGGCCTAATGTTCTTTAAAGTACAAAGTCAAGGAGAAGCCTCTGACTTCAGCTTGCAACTGCGTGTATTCAACAGATTTGCGTATGTGTGTATGCATGTATGTATGTAAAATTGTATATCTGTATGCATGTATGTAAAATTTGCCAAAATTAACGTTAAAATAAAAATAAGTTTATCAAAACGAAGAAGACTAATTTCATTAACTTCACTTCAACTTCAACTTCAACAACTTCAACTTCAACTTCAACTTCAACAGGCGTATAATATCAAGTAAAAAATAAGAGTTAAAGATATTTAGTGCCTGTTTACATGGGAGTTTTCAGCCCAGGCTGAAACTTCAACCCTGATAGCCGAGGTGAAAATATTTTGCCATTACATGGAGAGTTTCAACACGGGCTGAAAGTCTGTCTGGCGCCACAAGTAGACAAATGCGCATGCGTCATTAACTTTTCAGCCCGGGCTGAAAAAATATTTGCCATTTCATGGGCGCGTGTCAAGTAAAACAATGGGGATTAGCATATCAATTAAGGGATTAACGTTTCATCTCGGCCAGCTCAAGGCGAGCTGAATTTTCAGCCCGGGGTGAATCTCAGCCCGCGGGGAAAAATTTACCATGTAATGGCAAACTGAAATTTACAAGCATTGGACCATAAAGGAGGGATGAAGTTTCACCTCGGGTAAACGGGCTGAAATTTCAGCCCGGGCTGAAAACTCCCATGTAAACAGGCCCTTAATCTAAAAAGGTCAGCGCGACCTTGTTTCCATAATGGTCTTCCCAAAGGTGTCAAACAGAAAAGTTGTCATGGAAGAAACAAAAATTTCGAAGATGTTATAATATTGCTAATTTGTATCTTTGTGGACTTGAAAAATACTGAATCAAGTGTAAGAGAGAGTATATGGTGTTAGTAGTACACATGTACGTCATCTTCCTCTCTTTGTATCTTTTTGAAGCAATTTTCTTCGATCTTCTGTTTAATTGTGTTGATGTTGTTGGTGGATTGGCTGTTTTTACCAAGATTTTTACCAAGTGCACTTAACAATGCTAAAACGTCCTGTTGTCACAATCAAAGATTGATCTTTTGAGGAAATTAGGTTCATTCCAGGGGGTAAACACGATCAATGTTCAAGAGATATCTGTAAAAATTTTTGAATAATTCCTAATAAAGTCTAAAATCTATTGTCTATGGAAGGAATGCTTACTACTTTCGATGCTCTATCCAACCAACTAGTTATTTGTTAATTTGAAAGTATGGTTTTGCGGATTTTGGCACTACGCATCCGCACATTCTTTGCATTCCTGTGAGATGATGTCATCACTTTTTATCAATTTTTCTTCACAAGCCAAATGCTATTTAGACATAGAATACACTGAAGGTGGACTGATGTCCTTTATGCTTTTCGTTTTCTCGCAATCAACAGTTGAAGATTTTCAATAATGAACCCTATTGACTTTGAAAATGGAACATTGTGACTTCATGGATAGATCAAGTGACAATTCTAAGGAAAGATTTCATTTTGGGGTTCACCCCCTGATGTTCTATATACATGCAAAGTTTCAGGCTCGGGATTGTCAAGAACAGAAATAGATTAGGAATCACTCCCCCTATTCTTTCTAGAGTCTCACCGTAGGCTGATAGGGTTAAAAGAAAACATAAAAGTTTGGAATCTACGAGGAAATTCGATCTAGTAACACTAAAAGTGACAAAATAGGCAGAGCAATTGTGCGTGGTATTTCAAGCCAAGAAATGCTGCCGCATTACCAGTGTTTGAATTCCATGTTGCAATTAATCCTTCCTTGCCAATGATTTTATGGGACTTCTTCCTTGACCCACCAGTTAGATAATTTCGAAAGCAAATTACCTGCTGTTGTTGAAGTTCTATCAATATGAGCCAGTTGTACATTTTCTGGTGCAGACCATATCCATCGATGCTAGGGCGAAATTAAACACGTATAAAATATGTCAGAATTGATAAGACACAAAGAATAATAGGTCCCATTATTCTATCATTCATTGAGAAGAGACTATCGTCGATCCTTTGTGCTTTTAAAAAAGGACACAGTACTCAGCAAGCTCTTTTTAGGGTCATTGAAATGGTGCGTCGCCGTATCGACAAGTAAGCGTGTCAATGCTACGTTATTTATAGGCCTCTCAAAGGCATACGACTGTCTGCCCCATGATCTGCTTATCGCTAAACTTGAGGCTTACGGCTTCGGCATAGACAGTCTGAAAATCATTCACAGTTACCTCGCTGAGAGAAAGTAGGGAGTCAAAATAGGTAGCAGCTTTAGTAGTTGGAAAACATCATCAAGAGGAGTTCCGCAGGGGTCCGTACTTGGTCCCTTCTTATATAAGATATTTGTAAATGACTTCTTTTATGCTATAGAGCACTCTCAGGTTTGCAACTTCGCTGACGATAACACGATCTTTGCATGTGGTGAAACCCTAGACAAAGTAGCCATATCCATTGAAGATAACATGAGAGAAGCAATGACTTGGTATAAACGTAGCGAAATGGTTGCAAATCCGGACAAAGTTCAGTTAATTTTCTTTCGGCTCAAAGAAGACCGCGACTTATGCATTGATATTCGTGGCAATGTCATAAAAATGTGTGAAACGGTGAAACTCTTAGGTGTCACCAGTGACTCTAAACTAAACTTTAATGGGCACATCAAAACTATTTGCCGGAAGACCAAAAATAAGTTTAAAGCTTTTTCAAGGATTGCAAGAAACCTTGACAATCAAAAGGCTAGCCTCCTATACAACTCAATTATACTGACAAATTTCAACTATTGCCCACTCATCTGGATGTTCTGTGGAAAGACAGCCAATGAAGAAGTCAATCGGGTTCATAAGCGTGCCCTGAGAGTGCTGCTAAACGATTTTGACTCTACTTTTGAAGAGTTCTTACACAGGAACGAGGAAGTTACAATACATGCAAAAAATTTGTAAAAACTAATCTTAGAGGTATACAACTGTATTACCTCTGGCAACCACTCTTTTCTGTGTGCGTTCTTCAGTCGAAAGATGCTTCCATATAATTTAAGAATAAACGATCTCCTCCAACTTCCTAAAACCAGGACTACTAACGATCTCCTCCAACTTCCTAAAACCAGGACTACTAGATATGGAAACGAGTCTCTTTCATTTTGGGGTAGCATAGTTTGGAATCGCCTTCCAAACATATACCGGGTGAGTTGATAAAAACGCCCGGCGTTTGAAAAAATCCTGGTCCCTGAATATCACAGCAATGAAATTTAAAACTGTCTTATTTTATCCCTGATATGTCAAATTAGGTGCAGCAATTTACCCGGTTTTATTCGGCCATTCCTTCCCGTCGACATAGGAGATTTTCTATTGAAAGCCCCTTTCGAAAACCTGCAAAAACGAGCGAAAACAGCAAGCAAAATTTCCCTTTGTTCTCCTTCCTGACAATAATGACCTTTGAATGTGTTCATGCATTTTGTCCTCATAAGAGAATGGAATTCACCTGAATGAGTCATTCACACTAGGGGAAGACTTTTCAACTTGCCAAAGAGAAAGCACGTGCTAAAGCATCCTGAAAGTCATCGCTGTGAGGTTAACGTATTAGGGAATTTTGCTTGTAATTTTAGCGTGTTTTTTGAGTTGTTTCAAAGGGGCTCATTTTAGAAAATCACTTACAGCATCTGAACGACCGATTTTAGTCAGAAAAATTTGTAAGAATAATTGAACATGTTAGCTATTCAATCAGGTATTGCAAAATATCACTGCTTATATGCTCAGGGAGCAGTAGGCGAGGGCTTTATACTTTCTTGTACAACGACAAAACGGGTTAGTATGAGTTTTATTACCTGATAGGTTCTAATTTTGACTCGTATCACTTAGTCAAAGACATTTTGTAACTGTCATTTCGTTTGAGATTATTGTAAGTCTCATAGGCCCAGTCGCTGTGGCGAAAAAATGCGTCCTCGCATCGTTTTATACAAGGCTACGGGAAACCCGCGAGAAAGGTACGATTAACAAATATTGAAACTTCACTGAGGTAATAGCATGTCATATCAACACTGTCATCATAATCATCATCATCACCATCATCATCATCATCATCATCATCATCACCATCATCATTATCATCATCATCATCATCATCATCATAATCATCATCATGATCATCATGATCATGATCATCATGATCATCATGATCATCATGATCATCATCATCATCATCATCATCATCATCATCATCGTCATCATCATCATCATCATCAGCCATTCAAGCCACTATTGGCCGGTGGCCTCCCAAACGTTTTCCAGCATACAGTAGTCTATTTGCTGCTGTTATTGGCTAAAGAAGCTCTAATTGGTAAGCTGGGTGATGCAGCATTGCATAATTCTCCCGGAAGAGCGTTTGAATATAACCTCAAGCTGATATTGACATACTGAATATCCTACCAAATTAGTTGGCTCCATCAACGCCATTAGCACCATTTGCACTAAGTTTGAATAAGTATGCAGAAAGAATATGCTGAGTTGCTACTTTCCACGGAAATGTTTAAATCATATGATGAAAAGATCGCTTTAAAGAGAAGCCTCTAAATACGTTAAAATGAGCTTTATCCATCCATGAACAGAAATGTTCCCTATGGTAACATCACGGGGGAGGGGTTCTCGGCTAAATTTCGGGTAGGGGTGTGCCGCCCACAGTCTCAAAATGGGATCATTGGCTAAACCAATTTTTGTGAAAATGATACCCTTGGCTAGACTAATTTCTCAATCAAAAGTGTCCTGAACTGGCATTCACTAGATAAAACTTGCCAGATTTTCTCATTTTCAGGACAAAAATTCTTTAAAAATTAGATTTTTTTGCAGAAATTACCGAATTTTTACAGTGTTTTGACCAAGATTGCCACAAAGCATACCCTTGCCTAGACTAAACTCTACTAAAATTGCCAAAAAGTATACCCTTGGCTAGACTAGAAAAGTATACCATTGTGGGCGGCAAATTGCAACGATTTACAAGCACTGAAAGGAGTATTAGGAAACCAAAAGATGTCATTAACTTTTCTAATCTATATCTTGCTACAATACTATCTTTGTAATTATACCACAACGGGCTACGTATCATGATTTGTTCCGTTGTATCTTCCGTTCCCATATTTATCGCTGGTTTTGTCATGAAAAAAGAGGCCAGTATGTAAGAGAGATTGTACGGTAGATTGATACGGTAGACAACTAAAATGCAAAGTATTTACCGAGTCAGGATAATTTTGCACAATTCTCATTCTTGGATGAGGATTATTCATTCGATTTCTTGATACTGGGGTCGTCTTGTTAATCTTTACAACATCTTTCGGGAAAAACTCTTCAGTGTAACGTGATTTCCCAATTTTGAACTTGCTATAATCAGGTGGTGGGGTGTACTCCCTGCAAAAAGTAGAAAACAGCGTTATTTAAAGTGAGAGAAGGCATTTCATGAATTCTGCTTTTTACTAGCATTCCACTTTCGTTGGGGACAAAGTATTTGATAATTTGATAGCAATTAAGCCGCGACTTTCTATAATAATACTCTCTCTATTTCATTGCTTGCGATTTCAGTTGCTCTTAATGTTCTCTTTCCATCACAAAAACTCTATTGTTCAAGGTTTAATGCATCCGCAGTCCTTGCGTGACTTCAAGTCATATGACACAAGTTTTCAAGGGGCAAAATATGGGGAGATTTTACCAAGTGATTGATCGCCTGACTTGAGGTGGTGTCAAACCTTTTATATCAATCTTTTTTTATATCCATATAAAAAATTACAATACTACATCTACATGCTACATCTACGTTCTACTATACTTTCTAATTACTCTACAACAATACAACACTACAGGGACAAGACCACAATGAGCAAAAGACAATGACTACCCTGTGGCCGTTAACATAAAGACATGCACAAAAAACAATTAGAAAATTAAGATTAGATACTATCACATAGTGGAATCTGTTCCACATTGGATGTCAGGCCAGCATAGACGCGTGATGGGAAACGTATGCTGTCAGGTCAGGGTTGAGTTAACGATATCATTGGTCAGAAATAATAGCGATTTGGAAAAAGAATTTCGTTGACCCTTTTTTGTGCTTAACATCAAATGTGAAACAGACTTAAAAAAGAAATAGGGAAAAACGTAAATAGTGGCTGTGTGGCGTAAAACAAAAGTTTAAACTTATCCAAGCCGACCAGTTTTGTGAATGAAATTTAGAGTAAGTTCGAGCAAATGTTTATTTA
Source organism: Aurelia sp. 4 Dawson et al 2005 (assembly GCA_964019985.1). NCBI lineage: Eukaryota > Metazoa > Cnidaria > Scyphozoa > Semaeostomeae > Ulmaridae > Aurelia > Aurelia sp. 4 Dawson et al 2005. The sequence goes on along the minus strand of OZ026492.1, from coordinate 26,635,545 downwards.
CGTCATCAGGAAGTTCTTTATTACCATACAATAACTATTGTACCAAAACGTTGCTTGGAAGGGTATTGATTTGGACAAATGGTCGTAACAATTCCGAAACTCCAGCAAGAAGATCTCGTCGTTGAATGTCAAATGAAGGGCAAAGCAACAAGAAGTGCTCCGTATCCTCAATGCCATCATTCGTTGGGCACATTGGATTCACCGTATCGCTAAGGTTGTGGTTGAATTTGTGAAGATTTAATTTACTGAGACCGTGTGCGGAAACTCAGCCCAATACCACTGCGGGGCAGGTTTATGGTTCCCACAATGCTTTGCAAAAAAAAAGCATGTTGAAGTTTGCTGTTGAAGTTTGCTAGAGTTGAAGTAAGTTGGAAGTCTTTCGAAATTCAAAAAGTTACGTCAAGACAGCCATTTATTTATCTGCCTTACATCTGCATTGAAGACCCTTCTATAATACTTGGTACCACCAACCGGGATGTATTGTTTGGCAGCTGGTACGACGAAGATCAATGAAATCTCGTTGCAGTTAGGCCACCTTTTGGGCCAAAAAAGTGTTGACAAATAATGGCTGAGCAACTAGGGACGTTGAAACGGTGCAGAAATGCACATCGTATGAATGTTAAAAAGCAGCTCAAAGATGCACAGGAGTGTACAGATAACAATTCGAAGGACAATGCCGAGCTGTTAAAGTTGAAAGTCGGATTAGCTTCGAAATTGGATAAAATCGTAAAAGTTGATGAACAAATTCTCGTGAAGTTGTGCCAGGATGATGCGATTGAGGAAGATACAATCGCAGCCGAAACAGAAGAGGCTGATGATTTGGCAACGGCCGTTAGGACAATGTTGATAAGGCTTGACAGCCAATTAAATAAGAACAAGTCACCTTCTACTCCCAGGAGAGTGTTACCTATGCTGCCAGTCACTTCACCAAGAGCAGCATCTGGAGGGTCTAATTTAGCAACAGGAGGCAGTCCTGGGGGCAGTCATGTGTCTACTGGACCACAGGCCTCAGTTTACAGCAAGGCAAGGCTTCCCAAACTTGAAATGAAGAGGTTTAATGGAGATATTTGTCATTGGCAAGAGTTTTGGGACTGCTTCGAGAGTTCTGTTGACAGTGATCAGGAATTGCCACCTGTGATGAAATTAAACTATTTACGTGGACTTTTGGATGGGCCAGCAAAGGCTGTTATTGCAGGATACGAAACAACCAACGCAAATTATGCTGAAGCTCTTGACGTTTTGAAAGATAGGTATGGGAAGAAGTCTGTGATACGGTTAGCACATTTGAATGGTATCCTGAACCATGCTGCAGTTAGAGACGAAAATGATATTGTTGGACTAAGGAAATTTCAGGACACTATTGAGGTTCATTATCGTGGACTGAGAGCTTTGGGTGTGGATGAAGAGACATACTCTGTCATTGTTGTGCAAAAGATTGTTGAGAAGCTTCCAAAAGATTTACACTTGACCATCATAAGAGGAGAAGATTTTTTGAATTGGACTATCAAGGATTTGTTGGTTGCATTGAAAAAAGAACTGGAGCTGAGAGAAGAAATTGCAAGAGCTGCTGGTCCTAACAAGAAGTGAAAAAGAAACTGTTTTCTTCACAGAAAGCAACTGCTAGTACATTTTTGACTGAGACAGTAGATTCCAAATGTCCATTTTGTCTGGGAAAGCATGCACCAAAGGACTGTGAAAAGGTGAAGACCATAAAGGAGCGTAAGAATTCTTTACGTATATTCAAGATGTTTTAAATGTTTAGGAAAGGGTCATAGAGCTAATACTTGTCCAATTAATGTTTCTTGTGAGAAGTGTGGTGGGAGCCATAACCCTGCTCTTTGTGAGGGAGAGATGGGCTCTGGGGGGAATGTTGGTGCTGTAGCTAGCCCCATGCATGTGAGGGAGTCTGGGGGTCACGTGGCGATGCAAACTGCGCAGGCGCTTGTTCTGGGACAGAGTGAATGTAGGGTTCGTGTGTTATTTGATTCTGGAAGTAACAAGTCCTTTGTTACAACCAGTGTCAAAGAGTGCATTAACCCTAAGGTGCAAAGAAAGGAATGGCTACAACTCACAACATTTGGTAATAGCTCTGAACAGTCTGGTCTTAGAGATGTGGTAGAACTTGAATTGTGTTCTCTTACAGGTGGAAGTGTAACCAAGATTGAAGCTTATGTAGTGCCTGTCATTTCTAACATTAAAAATGTTCATGTTGATTCTGTTAAATGCAATTACTCTTATCTTCAAGGTTTATGGTTTTCAGATGCTGATCAAGGTAAGTCTGACTTGGAAATTACTGTTTTGATTGGGGCAGATTATTTATGGCAGTACCAGGGGGGCTGTGTTATTCGTGGTAGACCTGATGAGCCAGTTGCTGTACAAACATCTTTGGGATGGGTACTGTCAGGACCTATCAAGGGTAGGTTAAACGATACGCCCCATGGTGCTGCCGCAGTAAATGCTATCCGAGCTGAAACCCAAGAAGGTAATGTAGACAGTGAGATTTGCAAGTTATGGGATCTAGAAACCATGGCCAAAAGATGAGGTAAGTGAGAGTTTTCAAGACAACATTGTGTTTAATGGTGTAAGGTACACAGTGCGGTTATCATGGAACATGGAAGGTAAGTCATGATGCGTTGCCAACTAATTACTCAAATAGTTTGGCAAGGTTGAAAGGTTTGTTGGTAAAGCTACGTAAGCACGAAGAAGTTCTTAAGGAGTGTCAGAACATCATAGATAACCAACTTGAGACAGGAGTTATAGAGAAGGTAGTTAACCTAGAAACGGAAGGTAATTGCCACTATTTACCGCATAGGCCTGTTGTGCGTCATAATGCAGAAACCACAAAGGTTCGTATGGTATTTGATGCCTCATCCAAGACAGGTAAGAAGGGTATCAGTCTTAACGATTGTTTACATGTGGGGCCGTCTTTAAATCCATTGCTGTATGACATCTTATTAAGGTTTCGAATGGCAGGAGTTGCAATGACTGCGGATATAGAGAAAGCATTCTTAAACATTGAGGTAGACAAAGCAGACAGAGATAACCTTAGGTTTTTGTGGGCTACAAATCCGTTTGATGACGATCCAACAGTCGAAACGTACCGGTTCAGCATGGTTGTCTTTGGGGTCAAAAGTTCACCTTTCATGCTCAATGGAACGATAAGGTATCACCTTCAGAATTATGAGAAAACTGATCCCCTCTTTGTTCAGCAGATGATTGACAGTCTTTATGTAGACGACATGGTATTTTCAACCACTACGCTGGAGTGTGCGTATAGAATGTATGAAAAGGCTAGGGAGAGAATGATGAGTGGTGGTTTTAGATTGAGGAAGTGGGTAACAAATGACCAGGAATTAGCTGAAAGAATCAAATGTAGGGAAGAGAGCCGTGAACGGAATGGTGACTCAGAAAAGCAGCCAGAAGAGAGCTATGCTAAAGCAACATTAGGCTTTACAGGAGAGCCATCGATGCATAAGGTTTTAGGCCTTGATTGGAATGTTGATAACGATACAGTCCTCTTTGATTTTAGACCTATTTTGAAGAAAGCCAAAGCCATGAAGCCAGCAAAGCGAGAAGTATTAAGTCTTATGGCAGGAGTATTTGATCCTCTAGGTCTCATAAGCCCATTGCAGTTGAGCATGAAAGTTTTATTCCAACAGTTGTGCAAGGAGAATGTTGGATGGGATGATGAGCTTGAGGGACCCCTTAAGTTGAGGTGGGAAAGTTGGATTAAGAGCTTAAGCAAAGCAGGTTGCATTAGCATAGATAGGTTTGCACTTCAAGGAAGCAATGAGGGTGAGACAGTTCAGAAAGGAACTCTTCATGGATTCTGTGATGCCAGTAAAGATGCATACTGTGCAATGATTTATGTTGTGTTTGAAACAAATGAAGGGTTGAAGGCATCATTGCTTACTAGTAAGACAAGAGTAGCTCCACTTAAGCCCATGACAATTCCAAGATTAGAATTGATGGCAGCAAGAATCTTAGCACAGCTAATGGAAACAGCAAAAGAAGCCATCAAGTCACACATTGAAATCACAGATTGTTACTATTGGTCTGACAGTATGACTGCCTTGCAATGGATTCAAAATAAGGGAGAGTGTAAACAGTTTGTGAGATCAAGAGTGAATGAGATTTTAAGTGCCACCAGAAAGGATAGATGGAGACATTGCCCAGGGGAAATCAACCCTGCAGACATTGGTTCTAGAGGAATGAAGGCTGATGATTTGAAAGACAGCAAGCTTTGGTGGGAAGGGCCACAGTTTCTTACTGACCCTTCTGTAGAGTGGCCTGAGTTTATGCACAATGAGGAAGACTTGGATGAGAGTGTTGAATGCGAAAGGAAGGTCACAACTTTAGCTGTACAAGCAAAAGAGATTCAGAATGTTGAAAATGTGATAGACATCAATCGATACAGCAACGTATTGAAACTACCCAGAGTAACAGCATTGGTGGTAAGATTTGTTAGAAACCTGGGTGCAAAGAGGAGGGGGAGTGAAAGGATTGTTGGAAATTTAGGAAGAGGAGAGCTTTTCCATGCAGAATCTTTATGGATAAGGTCAGTCCAAGAAGGGCTGAAGCAGTAAAAGAATTATCAGCATTTAGTGCGTGAATTGAGAATTTATGAAGATAATGGAATATTGAGAGCTCGTGGAAGGTTGAATAGATCAGATCTGCCTCAGGAAACAAAAAATCCTATCTTGTTGCCTAGGTATCATAAGTTCACAGAAATGATTATTTTAGACTGTCATAAATTTGTGCACCACAGTGGAGTAAGTGCAACACTAACAGAGTTGAGAACACGATTTTGGGTTCCTAAAGGTAGGCAGTTGGTGAAGGTATTACTTCACAGATGCGTGACATGTAGGAGACAAGAAGGAAGGCCATATGATAAACCTGTGACAGCAGATTTGCCAGAGTTCAGAGTAAAACAGGCACCACCTTTCTCTAGAGTCGGGGTTGACTTTGCAGGGCCTCTCCTAGTTAAGGGTTTGGGAGGAGAAATGATGAAAAGTTACATGGCATTGTTTACTTGTTGCATAAACAGGGCAGTACACTTGGAACTGGTAGGTGATCTAGGAGTCCCATCATTCCTTAGATGTTTTAGGAGATTCACAGCTAGAAGAGGAACACCAGAATTAATGATATCAGACAATGCAAAAACATTCAAGACAACCGGAAAGAATTTGAAGCAACTTTACAATCACCCTGAAGTGAGAGCAGAATTGGAAGGTAAGAAAGTAGAATGGAAACTTGAATGGAAGTTCATTCTAGAGAGAGTGCCAAATTGGGGTGGATTTTATGAAAGGTTATTAGGGCTTACCAAACGTTGCTTGAAGAAAGTGCTAGGAAATGCTAGGTTAAACCATGATGAACTACATACAGTTCTTGTTGAAATTGAAGGAACTCTCAATGCAAGACCTTTAACATATGTCAGTAGTGAGTTAGAGGGAGAAATTCTTACACCTGCACATTTGCTATATGGTAGAAACATCAATTCTCTGCCAGATTACCCCATAGAGGAGGAAGGTTTCAAGGAAAAGGACTTAGGAGTCACGTGCAAGTATCTTACAGAAAGGTTGGTACATTTCTGGTCACGATGGAAAAGTGAGTATCTTGTTAATCTTAGAGAGCATGATCGTAGTGATAGTAAGGTCGGTAAGAACCTTTTTTTTTATATTCAATTAAAAAATTCTACAAACATATTACTAATTACAATAACTACAAACTACGCTACAATACTACAAAAACGATGCCACAGGGAGCGAAATACTATGTCTACCCTGCGGCCGTTCTAGAAGTAATAAAAAAAATATACATAAAACTACATATAACTATTACAGAAAAGAACTTTGTGAGAGTTGGTGACATTGTTCTTTTAGGAGATGACATCAACAAGAAACGCAATGACTGGAAGTTAGGAGTCGTGCAAGAATGCATCAAAGGTAAAGATAATGAAGTTAGAGGAGCTAAAGTCCGAGTAGAGGGCAAGAAGAAACCTCTTGTATTATCTAGACCTGTTCAGAAGCTATTCCCAATTGAAGTGAGGAATGAGAATGAGCAAGCAAAAGGTCAGAGTAATGAATTCGGGGGGCCTGCGCTGGATGCGTCGCTCGTTGCACCTAGTCGACCTGCACGCCGGGCTGCTGCATTGGATTCCCAGTGGAAGACCCAGGGTATGCTTGATTCCTAGTGAATCAGGGAGGGGAAAACTCAGCCCAAACCACTGCGGAAACTCAGCCCAATACCACTGCGGGGCAGGCTTATGGTTCCCACAATGCGTTGCAAAAAAAAGCATGTGCGACTACCTGTTGAAGTTTGCTAGAGTTGAAGTAAGTTGGAAGTCTTTCGAAATTCAAAAAGTTACGTCAAGCAAGCCATTTATTTATCTGCCTTACATCTGCATTGAAGAACCTTCTATAATAGACCGACCCTTAATTGAAAAAGATAACCTTAGCCTATTGGGTCATGAATGCAGAAGATAGACTTTGCAGGGGGGCTAATTTTTGACAAAAGCTTTGCTTTAAACACAGCAACAGAAGGTGCAAGCCTGATTTCTAGGTCAAGTTTATTCCATTCACAAATGCAATTAGGATAGAAGCTTGATAGAAATCTCTCTGTCCTTGCCTTTATTGGCCCAATAACATCCCGGTTACGCAGTGAGTAATTTGACTGTTAAAGTGGTGGGATTGGTTCTTTCGTGTACAATGGGGTGAGGTTATTTATAATCTTATAGAACAGGGTAAGGCGTCTGCTCCACCTTCGGGAACTTGATGATTCCCAGCCAAGCTCTGCGTACAGTTTTTCCCGTGATGTTCCCCTCCATGTTCCTGATACAGCAAGATCAGCTGAATATTGAACAGATTCTACTTTTTCCATTAAATTTGATAAGGCGATGTTTTGACTGAACTCGCATCTGGCATTTATATCAATCTCTGAATAAAACTAACAATACAATGCAATATTCTGTGCCGTCCATGGCAGAAATGGACGTGACGTCATCTGGTTCTGGCTAGGAATGCAGGGCCGTTAAGAGGCGTACTGGGCTCCAGGGTTGGGAGCAGAAGGGGGCCCTCTGGTGTCGAAAGCGCCAGAAATTTTTCTGGTCCACGCCCTTTTCCCTTGGACCACGCCCTTAAAATCACTGGTAAAACGCTGCTTTTGGATGTAAATGCCCTCCTAAGACTAACATTAGAATGCTAGTGGATCCGCGGGCCTGGAAACGTTCTTCGAGAAAAACTGAAAACAAAGGAAGAATGCATAATATATACCTTGAAGGCCCCTAAAAGCCCCGGGCCCCCGGGTAACTACACTGGCTATCGCCCCCCTTCTCGACGGTCCTGAAGGAATGTGTACGATCTCTCTGGTTTTGCCTTGAACATGTACATGGAATGTCAGAGCTCATAATTCTATTTTCAGATTACTAATTTCTTCTCACGATATGCCAAATTTTAAGTTGAAAGGTCTAGTATTTAATTAGATTGATTAGAAATTACCAGATTCAAAACCTTTTTCTCTGCATTTAATCAAACGCCGGAAATTTTTTGGGACACCCGGTATATATTGTTAGCTATATAGAATTACAACAAAGATAGCGTCTTTATCGTGGTTCCTGTCTGCCTTTCCCGGCTTTCCTCCGCACCCCTATCTCAGCTCAACTCGTTGATACAAGTTTGTAATGGCCTAATTCAGTTTCTTTGTAAGAGAGAGGCTGTTTTAATTTTCTTTTTCATTAACGTATTTTTAGGGTCTTTCTATTTATCTATTTATTTGCTTATGTAACTATTGTAATTAGGTTTTTAACAGGGCAGCTTTTAAATCAATTGTTATTGTAGACTTTACCCTGTGTAAAGAATTCAAATGAAATGAAATGAAGGAATGAAATGTCCTCGTTTGCGGTTTTGTGATTCAACGGTGTGCGGCAGGAAAACGAGGAAAATGGTGTCCCGAGGAATCCCTTTTCCTAGGAAAGCCAGGAAGGGCAGGAAAGATCCAAGATAAGACACATGTATGATTTGTGTATAAATTTCATTAAATAACCATTATTTTTGTATCCCTGTCACCAATGTTCTAAGTTAAAAATTGACAATCCACGTCTTTGAGACATTATGGATTAAAGGCAGTCTGTCACGAATTTGATTGGGTGATCTGGACAATACAAAGAATAAGAAATTTGAATGGCTTCTAATCTTCTGACTTTCTATGGCCGTAGAAAGTCAAGAGGATTAGCCCTTCTTTGTTTCAAATACACAGACTGACAAAGAAATCCGTTGTGTTCAGGTTTGACTTGGTTGCGGCCAATCAGAGACGTGACAGACTGTCTTTAAGTGGATGGTTCACTTTCTGGTGGTCTCGTCCCCTGTCTTGTAAAACATCCTAGTTGCACGCCTCCAGATGCAAATATACAACAGATAACTCTGCTTCAAGATTTGGTTTTCTAATTCCCGCTTTCTTTTTTAGCAGGTGTGACTTTTCTTTTTTTTGCAGGTGTGACTTTTAGCAGGTGTGACACGCGATGTGACTTTTCTCGCGTGTGCGCAGTTATCGTTCGTCGTAAAGTCACCGTGGAAAATTCCGAGCGCTACAAAGTAGGATCTGTTTCCACTTTTCACCCAGTCACTTTCGAACAACCTACGAGGGCGCTTTGGAGACCTGCGCCAGGAAAACGAACTTGAAGATCGAGCTGAATAAAGAAAACTGCGTTGGCAACATTGGAATCATGCAGGCTTTTCCACCGAGTGCATATACAATGATCCCTCGCACTTGAAAAATTTGCCTCGGAATGAATCGAATCACTCGACTTTTCCACCTGGTGGAGGTTCAAGGCCAATTAAGGCAGAGGATCTACTGTGACCACCGTACCTCTAACAGTAAATGCTCCGAATTCTACTGTATTCTTTTGTAGACCTTGGAAATTATAGCCGAGTATTATAAATTATGCTATGTTATTCGGCAAAATTTGAAACGGTGAAATGATGCTAATCACGACTGGGCTACTACAAATTAGGATGTGCCCGTGCCTGGGATCGAGCCCTGCATAAATGTATGAAAGCGGGGGGGGGGGGGGCGGCAGCCCCCCAACTTTGGACAAATTTTCTAAAATCAGCCACTCGGGCAAACTTTTGCCCTTAGTCGGGCAAAAATGCAAGTAAACAATGGACTTTGCGTCGGGCAGCCCCCCTTTTTCTTCCCGTACGCTTATGGAGCCGCCCTGGGTCTTCATGCCATAAGTCTCTCTTAAGGTAACTCTGCTTTCCGCTCCAGTGAGCAGCGAGTTGCCGTTTTGCAAAACCACTCTCCTCAGAAAACAGTTAATTTCTCCAATACTATTCGGTCGATCGAAAATCGGTAAAAAGGGCGTTGTTCTACATAGTCTTGGCAATCGAAGAAAGATATGGAAATTGCAATGTTTCCGTTCCGTTAAGGCTGGCTTTGCAAGTTATTTTTCAAAACTTTTTGTTGATTTCAGGAAATTGGATTTATCTCCAAAACTACTCAAAAACTTTTTGGTTTTCTTTCGATATATCCTTAGCTAGATCGTTGATCTACAACCTTACGAAGTCTGATTGAAAAAGCTAGGCTAGATTTCGCGCAATCAAATTTTATATTTCTGTTTACTTTTAGCAAGGTTGTTAGGACACGGAAGTTAGGACAAGGCCTAGATAGATTGAAAAGTTGGCTTAGAGGGCTAGCAAGATGAACATCCCAATTTTGAGAAAACAGCTGGACATGAGATCTAGGCCAAAGCTCTTGGAAGTCTTAAACTTGCCCATAGCTTTGACAAGTTTTTAGGGCGATATTAGTGAAAAGAAAACGACACTTTTTCAGGATTTACAGTGACATCTCCTTCGAGAACAGAGTTCTTGGCATGTGGGATTTTCGTACTAAGTTGATCACCAACAGTGCAAAAGAAATTATTCATCCTGTTTGCTATATATTGAGGATTTGAGATAACCTCATCACCATCAGACAGCGAGCTAATCATTGTCGTTTTTGATCGCTTATTTACTAGCTTGTTAATAGCAGCCCATGTTTCTTTCAAGTTTCCTTCGGACGCTTTTATCTTGTCATTAAGGTAGTCTCTTTTTAGTCTTTTACAAGTGCTATTCACTTTATTTCTAAGTTGTTTGTTGGCTGCCATGAGAACCTCTGATTCTTTCTTGACTGCTGCCATCTTAAGGCTAATTTCCAGTCAGTGGAATTTTCCGAGCGGGCGGAAATTCTTTTGTTTACGAGAGAAAATGTCGCTCTGAAATTAAACAGATTGTTACGGCTGACAACATTTCATTGTCTAAGATTTCGCCCGCTGGGGATATTCCGCTGACTGGAAATTGGCCTTTAAGCTATCCCTTGATCTAAACATACGTTTCAGGTCAGAAGTACAGTAGTGTCCCGCATATAAGAAACAACATTTTCAATTTCAGGTCTGACGTGTTTCTTATAAAATGAGACATAAACTTCCAATCAGGGTAAAGTATCAGAAAAACTATCTACTATCAATGAACTAAAAAGACACAAGCTGCATGGTTGTCATATAAAATTTGCATTTGTAAATTTTCACTACCAAGATATGCTACAATTATTCAAGAAAGATGCTTTTTGCTTCATTTGCATGCAAAATTATTGCTTTCATTTGAATAGTCACAGTTTGATTCAGATGCAAATCTGAATTTATCATTTTGTTTCAAATTTCTAATATAAACATGGTTTTTGAATAAGAAACACTCACTTTTCAGACCTGGACCAGCTTCTTATAAGACGGGGTATAAATTTAAAAATAAGGGTCTGGTGTTTCTTAAATTCATGTTTCTTATATGCGGGACACTGTAAGCTAAGGGCTATACCGCTCAGAGAAGCGTCTCTCAAGAATAGGGGCGTGCTTCTGGATAATCATGGCAAACATATTGGTTAATTCCTCCACGATAACGTTGATGTCAATATGAAGTATGAAGTATGAAGTAGTCATTGAACAATTGATCCTTTTCGTGAATTTGCCGCCATTCACACAATTTCTCAGAACTGTCATCCTCAGTCTCAAGCAGGCATTTATGTCTCAGTTCCGAACATGACGATAAGGCCTCAGTTCTCGACTAAGGAAACAAAAGATATCGCAGTTCCCAACATTCTAAACAATGTAAAGGTCTCAGTTCCAAACATTTACGCAAACAAAAAAAAAACATGGAGAGATTCAGGCTCAGCAACTGTCGAAAGGGTCCTCCGGTGGTCCAATTGTATTATGCTGAAACTTACAAAGCTCCACGACTTGACAACAAATCTTTTATTTCATTCAAATCAAATCACGTGGAAGTGCAACCGATCTGAAATCGTTTATTATTCTTTTCATCATGAATCTCATTTTCATGAGTATCATGATAATTTTATTCTCGGAGACAAATCTATGAAATTTTGACAAAGTTCTCAAGCTCATGGAACTCATGCTAAACCCACCCCTGAGAACAAAAAAATCCCCCCCCCCCCAGACACAGGGAAGGACAATATTTTTGTAATCGAAGAGTAACGCATGTCTTGTATTTCGCATTGGAATCATAACTAAAGTTCTTTTATAGAAAATAGACTTTTTAATCTTCCTTTGATTTTCGTTCCCCTAATTTTCGCCTCGCCAAATATTTCCGCAATTCGCCCCCTTTAATTTTAATTTCAAGGGACTAAGGAATTTTCGCCTGCTTCCCGCAGCCGTTGTTTGTGCTGCAGCAGGTGTAACGTCCATCAATCAAAGCATGCCTTCCTCTCCTCACTCACTGTCCATTACACAGGGGCCCAAGAGAGAGCGAGAGGGGATTTGTTGCTGTGCAACAAAGATGCCAACTCCAAAATTCAAAAATGGCAGGTCCTTCAAGTAACCAAGAGTAACTATGTTTCCGCAGAATTCCTTCGAAACATGCCCATTTCGTGAAAAATGAAAAAAGCATGATACACAAACCTTTTACACCGTTCAACAGGCCAAGGGACGTATCTAAAGTCATGGTCATACTTCGTTTGATAGATTGATGGGAAAGTTGGATATTTTGGGTATGACGGTTTGTACAGTGAATCCAGTGGTGTTACTCCAGCTGAATGTGATATTCTTTCGCCATGTATGAAGCCATTCGTTCGTGTTGTTGAGTGCCCTATGAATTGTAGAAAGTCAGTTGGTAGTGAAACTATTCATGAAGGTCAACGTCAATCAAACTACTGAAGAGAACTTGAATTTGGCTTGTTGATGCACAGTCAATATGAGTGTGTCAAAAACTGAGAAATGATGGTTGATGATTTAGAGAAATTCGCGTTTCTTTGAAGAATATAGCTGCTCCTACAACGTAAAGTTAGGACTACTGGGATTTTCCTAACTCCATCAGCGATAAAGGTGTGATCCTGTCAGAGGCAACAAAGGACAGATCGCACACGCCCTTTGCACTACTCAAAAATTGAACTTTACAGCTTACAACAACCATCTTGGCCTTGATCTTACGTACCTTCTGTTGCTGTTGAACTTCGAGAAAATTTTGGTCGTGATTCAGTCATCCTCGCCGTAGAAAATCGTTTACTTTCCTTGCTTATTAGTGTCTCCTTCATCTTCTATTTTTTGTCTTTAAGGGGAAAGTTCAATGCCTGTCGAAAGGCAGCTGAAATTCTGAACTTCGATATGTCGTTTGTTATGTGAAAAACGGCTAACAAAGAGAACAAATATGAAGTCAAATACCCGACCACAAAACAAAGAGATCAAACAACGCAGCCTTTCTTCCTGTTTGTCACCAGGATACGCTTTCAATGGACGACAGCATAATTCTTTGAAACCACACACAAATATGGTTGCCATGGAAAACCAGACAAAGGAACGTCAACTAAAACTATCATTATCCACTTCTCGTGTGAAGGCCAACAAAAAAGTTGTTGCAGACTCTGCGATTTAAAAAAGAGTGGATAGTTGATTTGGCGGCTTTGATGTAGAAAAAGAACAAACAAGATAACGAAAAATAGAATAGCGAATGAAGCAAGAGAATATGCCAAGTTCAGCGCCAAACCCAAGCCAGACTGAGGCTGTGGCAGATCACAGAAGTGGCGGCAGGCCTCCGTGGGGCTTGCAGACACCAAAATCGAAACAACAAGGTATGTATTAAAGTATGAATCTGTCAAAAATTCGACTTTGTACAAAGATCATGAGTTAATAACAACGTTCTTAAGTTACTCATGAGTATGAATGAAAAGGCTGGCTACAAGAGTACTCCCGTGTTTTTCACGAAACATCTCATGACAAGCCTCCAAGGGGGTCTTTGGGGGGTATGTGATACCGCAAAACCCCAAGAAAATTTCCCTTTTACCGCAATACCGCACTTTAAAACTGACGATTACCGAAGATGAACAAAAACTCACTATAACCATTATTAGATATTGAAGGTGAATGAACAGTCCATTTTCTTATTTATTTTATACACATTTCTCGTCCCATGGAGCCATCCATGTAAGAAACTTATGGCGACAGTCCGAAAGTTCTGTGCTATTTCTTTGCAGCTCAATGGGGAGGGTACCCTGGGTACTCCATATGAATGGTATTCCCTTGCTAGTATATTAGTTTTGCAATTGTTCAAAAAACTTCCAAAAAGATCTTGACACCAAGCATGTTGGCTCAGGCATCGTGGAAACCCCTTCCTATTGTAAAAAGGTGTTTCTATTACTACGGCAAGGCACGAGCGTTGACGACAGAGAAGACACAAGTTTCGAGTTTCCCTTTCTGATCTTTATCCTTCTGTACAACTTTAACCAATGCTAGCGAGATTCTGGTTGGCTCTCACTGCTAGCAGCTCTCTAATATACAAATATCCACAGGCGCATCCCAGTCTTTCTCAAGCACTGCATGCCCTTAAATACACAAATATAACCTCAGGTGCATCCCAGTCTTTCTCAAGCACTGTATGCCCTCTAAACTTAAACAGTAAATGATAAACACAAAGAGCTTTCACAAGACTCTTGTACTGGTGGTAATCCACCCTTCCTACACTAGCATCACTTATCCATGTCTGTTCCGTCTAATATAAAGTTGAACTCTTATTTATACAGATTCATACTCTAAGATTTCTAAATACAGAATCAATCAATATTCTCTTTAGTGGTTACCGCGGAAATTTTATCGTTCATATTACATATACTAAGTTTCAGTCATACAATAGTCGGTCGAGGAATTGCGGCTTGACTCACACGTGTTATAATCTCTGATAGAATATACCTTCCTTGAATTTATTCCTAAAACGCGTGAAATGTCAAATGACGTACATGAACTTCCTTACGATCAACCTAACAAAGATTACGGTTTCAATGTTACGAATGAAGGAAAAACAAGTATAAAATGAATGGGTAATACCTTACGAAAATTGGCCTAAATCAACCTGTATTACACTATCTATAATTTGCACTACCAACCTAAATATTGCTCATCTGTTATCTGCAGAATTCACCCAGCGGCGTGGCCATGTGACAGACTTAAATTAAGTGAGGAACAGTGCATTTTCATTTTCATTCATGTTAACTTATTTATCCACGGTTACCCCGTCATTCGAAGATTGCTTTTCAGGGGGCCGTGCTTTAAATCTAAAAAGAAATTTTTTTATCATTTTTACAGCGTCTTCAAATGCTTTGAAAGAGGACGCCTGCTTGACTTCCAAATCTAAGTGGTTCCAGACTCTAGCACCACGATATGAGAAAGCTCGTCGACCATTGCACGTTTTCATTAGAGGGACTTGGAGATCAGTTGCCGTGTTTCTCAAATTTTTCCTACAGCATGCCGAGTTTTTGGTAAAAATTTCTGACAAAAAGTCTGGAGCAAGGTCATTTATTGATTTATAAACCATGCAAGCTGTCTCGACTTTAACCAAATCCGCTACCGTAGGCCAATTTAGAGTTTTTATCAAGGCACTAGCAGAAGAATCATAACTACTGTTGGTCACAATTCTAGCTGCACGGTTTTGAAGTTTTTGCACCACCTGCAACCTAGTCCCCCCACATGCCCCCCAGACTGAACAGCAGTAGCGGAGGTGCGGTTCAACGATACCACGATACATTTTACAGAGAGTGTCCTGTGGCAGTAACTTCTTGGCATATCTAAGGAATCCAATTGCACGAGAGACCTTAGATCGTACAAAATGGATATGTTCATCCCAAGCCAGATGTCTATCAATCTGCACCCCTAAATATTTGACGTTACCTACCATTTCGACATCGGAGCCCCCAATTGTAAAAGAGGGAGGTTCCACTAGCTTTTTCGAAATCTTCTTAAAGTTGGGGCGAGATCCAATAACCATCGCCTGTGTCTTGAGGACATTCAGTGACAGTTTATTGCCTTGGAGCCATTTCCGTAAAGAATCAAGCTCTTTGTTCAGTGTCGTATTCAGATCGTTGACACTTTCTGCAGTAAAGGAGATGCTGGTATCATCAGCATACATGGTCACCTGGCAGCTCTCCAGACAAAATGGAAGATCATTGATATAGACTATAAAAAGAAGGGGTCCAAGACAAGATCCCTGAGGTACACCACAGTGTATTTCTTCTATTCGTGAAGAAACACCATTGACCTTGCATAACTGCCGTCTGTCTCGGAGATATGACGTAAACCAGGCAAGCTCCTTACCAGAAACTCCATAATTCTGCATTTTTTTCAGCAGGATATCATGATCAACAGTATCAAACGCTTTTTTAGGTCTATAAACACCAATGCAGTGTATTTTCCCGTATCCATAGTTTTATACCAGTCGTTGATGCAGGACAGGAGATTTGTTACTACAGAGTAAAGGCGTCTAAAACCGGACTGTTTGGGAAACAAGTGTTTGTTTGTGTCCAAGTACTGATAGAATTGGTTGAAGATCAGTTTTTCAAAGATTATCAAAAGCACAGGGAGAACAGATATAGGCCTGTAATTAGACTGATCATCAGTTTGTCCACTTTTAAAAATAGGGGCAACCCTAGCAATTTTCCAAGAATCTGGAAATACTCCTGTAGCAATCGATAGATTAAATATATCACAAAGGGAGTCAGGAATAACTGGGAGACCGATCTTCAAAAAGTGATTGGCTATGCAGTCAGTGCCAAAGCCCATAGAGGTCTTGAATTTCCCCAAGACACTGGCGACGTGGTTTGAACTTACTGGTTGAAAGTGAAACCTTGTTTCTTCTGGATTTACAGAATATTTGCCCTCAAGCAGCGGGTTCTGTGTGGCAGGAATTTTCTTACTAAGGTCTTGACCGATGTTACAAAAATAGGTGTTCATATGCTCTGCGATAGCTTCATGATTTGATATTTTGTTCCCATCAACATCAAGGGTCGCAATTTGCGTGGTTTTGATTTTTTATTTAGACCAAATTTATAGTTTTCCAAGTACTTTTAATGTCCCCTTCATGAGAAGCAATTTTGTTCGTGAAGTAATCTCGCTTCAGATCAATATTGACCTTATTTACTTTATTCCTCATTTGTTTGTATGCATCAAATAAAACTTCAGATTTAGATTTAATGGCTTGTTTCCTTAGTTTGTCCCTTGATGCACACATAAGTTTGAAGTCTTTGGTTATCCATGGACAGAATCTTTCTGAAACACGCCTATTGCGTAAGGGAGCGTGTTTCTCAAGTACAAGCGAAAAGATTGTTGTCCACCTTTCAACTATGATGTTGACATCATCAGTATGTGTGACGATCCCCTTCCAATCAATTTTTTGCAAATCGTCAATAAATTTGCTAAGGCTTTTCATTTGCCTGGTACTGATATTTTTGTGCTGTGTTTTTACCCCACCCCTAAATTTTCTGACACTGTAGACCAGATAATGATCACTGATACCAGCTTGATGTACACCAGATACTATGTAATGAGGGGATCTGGGGCGAAGCCCCAGAGAAATTTTTGAGACCACGCCCTTTACTTTGGCTTAGAATACATTTCCCAATGCCATGCTTGCCATTAGCGACAAGGAAACTTTTATGATCTTGTGACCGTTATTCTATAAGTAAGAGCAAGAAGAAATCTTTTTGAAGAAACAGCCTTTACTTTGGTTTATAAGCTATCCTTTATTCCATGTTTACCAGTACTAAAATGGAAGCTTTGAAAATTTGGCAACATATATATGAGCTAATATGAGCCTATCGCCGTTTTTCATTTCTCTCCAGCTCAACTCTTTCAAGCGCGTTTTCAAGCATTTCTCGTAATATTCCTACTCATCTTATACCCTGCATTTTCCTTTTAATTTAAAGAAATCTTGAGGACCAAGTTTCAACAAGATGGGAGGGCAATAGCCCCAATATGCTCCGTGACCACGCCTCCTGTGAAATCAGACACCTATCGCCTACCTTAGAAACATCAATGTACTGTACCTACTCTGGAGAACCGAATAAACGGGGGGGGGTGAGAATAATCGGGGGGGGGGGGTTGGAAATGGTTCAATATAACAGTAATCGGGGGGCTGAAATAATCGGGGGGACGTCTTGGAGAAATCGAAAATAGTCGTTTTCTTAGGTAAACGCATCTTTTATATATAGTTATGTGAACAGTGATGTTACTACTACATTTACTTTTGAGTTCTGTTTCTGTTGAATGCACTTCTTGTGACTCTTTCTTGCGTTTATTCAGAAATTATGTTTACTATCACTTCATTTTTCCTAACATTAATAAAGGGGGGGTTGGAATAAGAGCGGGAGGGGGGGTTGGAAAATTTTTTAAAAATTGATAAGCGGGGGGGGACGATTATTCGGTACTCGAGAGTAGGAGACTAGTCGCTGCAGGCTGGCCCCCTATTGAATCTTATGGCTCTACCTACTATACCTAGAGCATGAGCCAAACAGAAAGTTAGCCGACCCTCGCTGCCACTGTCAATGGCTACTTAACGTCACTTCACTTCTGTCATATGAAAGACAGCAGAGTCATTCTAAAATCCCAAAGTTTCTCTATTAATACCGAATACCAAGCCTCGATGTACTAAAAACCGTTCACCGCTGAATTCTCCAAAGCCAAAATACCGCACCATTTTAAGGAGATTACCGAATAACCGACGTCAAAATAGACAAAAACCCCAAAACCGTCAACCGCAAAGACCCCCCAAGGGGTGTATGAGTGTTGAAGAATCTCATACACCTGTACACCTTCGGCAAAAATTCTTTTGTTTTCAAGAAAAGTCAATGAAAAATCAGTTTGTCTCAAATTCTCATACGCTGTCTGAAAGAGTGACATGCATGAGTAGTTGAGGGAAGCTAGAAAACTTCACTCGGAAAGAGCAAAGCATGAATAAAATTGTTTTTTGACGTGTCTTCTATCTTTGACTCCTATGGAGAATAGGGCTGTCGAGAAGGGGGTAGAGGGGGTAAAAGGTCCAGGGCCCGGGTCCCGAAGAGGCCTGTGTGAAAATTTATCTGCACGAAGGTATTTCCAAGAACCGTCAACTATGTTGACAAGTGTCCATTGTACAAACAAAACAATCTTATCGATATTTCTATTCTATAGAAACTGGTTCTATCCCAGTATCCCATTCGTTGGTGTCGTTGGCTCGTCGGGTTCCCGTTCACATTCAATATTTTTAGCCTTTAGAGTCGTTCGTTCTCTCTGGCACTTCCTGCAACCGAACCAGTCTTTGCTAACATTGCATCGAGCGATGTCCTTGATTCATGAAAGCAAGTTTTGCATAACCTTTCCACAAAATTTTAAAGGAGAACTGACACGCTAAAATAATTTGGGCTCATTCTGTTCAGAATTCGCTTGTGATCTCTAATCTGAAACCATTTTTCTCATTTATGCCCTCATATTCCCGTTATTCACACGTTTATGTGTCAATGACGTCACTCCTAATCCTCGGGAAATTTCCGAAGTGAAAACAAAATTCTCAGCATGCGTCATAAAAATTTTCCGCTGACGTCAAAGATGACATGTTTGTTAGGCCATAGATACAGGTTAGGCAGCACACACACATCACTCCGGTCGAGAATGCAACTAACATTTCGCATTTTGTGGTTGATTTGTGCCATAGACATACAAACTACTTCTATGTACCCAGGGTCAGGGACGTAGGAAGCATTTCAAACTTGGAGGGGCACGACACTTCGAGGGCACCTTTTTCTTAAGAGAAAGGGGACACTTTCTAGAAATAAAAAGGGCACTTCTTTGTTTATTGCAAAATCTTGGGGGGCACGTGCCCCCAGTGCCCCCGGTTCCTACGTATTATTATTATTATTATTATTATTATTATTATTATTATTATTATTATTATTATTATTATTATTATTATTATGATTATTATTATTATTATTAACACTTTATTTTACAATGTTGGCATAAAAAGGTATAAAATAGCTACACATGCATAAAAATATTTACAAGTATAACTAATAAAAGCCAACTAATTCAGATAGCAAAAACAGAATGGATAGAAAATAGCATGTTGAATAAACCTAAAACCTAAAACTTATATAAAACCTAAAAGTGGTATGAAATTTCGGCAGAGCCTACATTGGCATTGGCACTCATTTCCTTTCCAAGCTTTGATTTTGGTCTTAAATTCAATAAAGTTAGTTGAGTGTCTAATTGAAACTGGAAGTGTACACCATAACTGTGGACC
This sequence comes from Aurelia sp. 4 Dawson et al 2005, assembly GCA_964019985.1. Lineage (NCBI taxonomy): Eukaryota > Metazoa > Cnidaria > Scyphozoa > Semaeostomeae > Ulmaridae > Aurelia > Aurelia sp. 4 Dawson et al 2005. The sequence goes on along the minus strand of OZ026492.1, from coordinate 26,615,968 downwards.
CCTATATCGAACAGTTTCTGAGCCATACATTACTGATCTCACTCTTAGTAAGTTAAAATCGCGATCATTTCTGAGGCTATACTGGTTGGTTTGTGGACAAAATATTTCTTTCATAAAAGGAGGATTTAAGCCATGCTTTGTTTTGAACATTTCTATCATTAGTACTTGTAAGTTCTTCTGGTGAACAGATACACTGTTATCATGTCCTAAGAGATCTTCAAAACTAGACTCCTGATCTCTATACGTTATTCTAAGGGCTCGCTCGTGCAGTTTGTTGATTTTAGTATTTAGTTTCCTACTATGGAACATCCATGCCAAAGGACAGTATTGAAACTGGCTATTTATGAATGATGTCATCAACATCCTTAATTTAGCTTGGTCCATATAGTGTGCAATGCGTGACAGAGCATAGAGCTTGTTGCTGACCTTTTGACATAGATTACTTACATGTTGCTCAAATGTAAGTTTGCTGTCTAAGGTAACTCCTAGCAATTTTTCTTCAGTACTATTAGCAATAGTAGAACTGCCAATTTTAACCGAAACAGAATCACCAGTCATATTTCCAAACGTTAATAGATGACATTTGTCTTCATTGAGCTTCATATAGTTGTCAGAGAACCATTTGATTGCATGGGCGGAATCTAGTTCTAACCTAGCAACAACATTATCAGTATCAATGTCTCAAGCAAATAAAGTTGTGTCGTCGGCATAACTGCATACATCAGTATTATTTAAGGAAAGAAGCAAATCGTTGATATATATATATATATTGAAGAGAAGAGGTCCAAGGACAGATCCTTGAGGCACTCCTAAAGTCAGTTGCTCCCATGAGCTAAAAGACCCATTGACCTTGACCCTTTGTTGTCTGTTATGTAAGTAACTATAAATTAGAGACAATGCATCGTGACTGAAGCCGTAGGCATGCAATTTGGCTATAAGGAGATCATGTCTCAGGCAGTCAAAAGCCTTAGAAAGATCCATCATGACAGCACCAACTTTCCCACCTACGTCAATACAAAGTTTAGTTTTTTCCAAAAAACGCACTAAGGCTTGTTGAGTGTTATATCCTTTGCGAAATCCACATAATAGTATGGACAAATACGGTTCTATGTGTTCTTCCACTTGTTTGACTAGAAGCCTCTCGAAGACTTTTGAAACAGTTGGCAGAACACTAATTGGCCTGTAGTTTTTCTTAACTGTACTTTCTTTTTGTTTATGAAGTGAGGATACGTCTGCACACTTAAGCTCATCAGGAAAAGTGGAGCTCCCAATGCAATTATTAAATATTTCCCGTAAAGGTTCGGAACATGTATCAGAATTATTCTTAAGAATCTTTGGCGGTATATTCTACGTCTATGTATGTACCATGGAAACAACGCAACCAAACAATTTGAAAAGGAAAAAGAACTGAAAGAAGAGATATCGTTATCGGAGAAAGAAAATGAATCACTGAAAAATGAAATTAGAAGAAAAGATCTTTTGATCAATAGTATGGAGACATGAGAAAAGACCAGGATAGGATTTGTAACATTTCCCTCACAGCCAACTATAGCAACATGCGCATGCTCTGTTTGCTTTTCACTGTCCTCGTGTGACACGCTATCATGATCCTTGAAGCTCTCCCGCAGCTTCAGGTGACCCAAAGGCGAAAAATTGGATGTCAGAAATTCGCGTTTTTATGCCTTGAATTTTTCAAAAAGATCAGTTTATTGTGTACCCTATGGTAGGTGAAACAATAGCGATCTCGGATCCACCTGTATGTTTTTTATATCAAGTCCGAAGCTAAAGCACCAGGGCATTCTCAAATCACAACACATGGCCTATGTATAAATCTCCTATTGCTTGGAGCCAAAGTGGAAAATTTCATCTTCATTTTTATGCCTCGAATCTTGAAGAATGTCATTTTGTTTGTGTCTCCATTTTTCAGAAGAGAGTTGAATTATTGGAATCCACCTGTATGTTTTTGAATAATGCGATGGATTTTTGCAGAGAGATGGAAATGTACCATTTTTGGCTGATTTTGAGGCAGATTTGGCAGACCGCAGTACGCCGAAGTAAGTGCTATGTTACAAACCTTTTGGTATGAAACGGAGGAACCACAGAGCCGCGAATTCCAATTCCCAGCGAGAAAGAAAGTAGCAAAGATTGATTCTTCGATTTGCCCATGGGACTACATTTCAAAGAATAACAACCGGTTTGCATCCATAGCCCCACCAATTGAAGATATGTCTCAGACAACGGAATTTCCATGGAATCACAATTATTTTTAACATATAGTTTGGTTTTGTGGCAATAAGATACAGTCAAGACACGGCTGTACGAGATACGGCTTTTTTGGATTGTTACCATATTCGTAGCTGCTTATCTACCTTTGAAGCAGTATAAAAAGGATTTATCTGCAAGTGGCTTGAGAAACTGAAGGGAAATAGCGAGACACGACTACGGGAAACACTGAGACAAACTTCAGCAAGTTTTGATACACGTGGGCCTAAATTTGATTTTGCACGCTCCCCAAGAAACTCGCAGGGAGATTGCTGAAAGTTGCAAACTAGAGGATGAGATCATCAAGGCTATACCTGAAATAAGGGAGAAAGGTCATAAAAAGCCAACTACTGATACCATCACCAAGAGACTTGAACAGAAAAACAGCAGTCACAAGGCATGTGAAATAAAAGTAGCTGTTGAACGGCTCATCAAGCGTGGGCAGGTAGAAAATAGAGGAAAAAATGGAGAAGAATCCCTTTACGTGGTGACTCCTGACATCATGCAAGTGCCCAAACCATGTCAATGTGCCAATGCTAAGTGTACCCCTTATGAAGAATTTATTTTGCTTCAGAAACAAGTGGAAACCCTGCAAAAGGCAAATAGGAGTAACCATGGAAACAACACAACCAAAAAATTTTAAAGGAAAAGAATCGAAAGAAGAGATATCGTTATTGAAGAAAGAAATGAATCGCTGAAAAATGAAGTTAGAAGAAAAGATCTTTTGATCAATAGTATGGAGAAAACGGAGGAACCACAGATCCGCGAATTCCAATTCCCAGCGAGAAAGAAAGTAGCAAAGATTGATTCTTCGATTTGCCCATGGGACTACATTTCAACGAATAACAACAGGTTTGCACCCATAGCCCCGCCAATTGAAGATATGTCTCAGACAACGGAATTTCCAAAACGAGACAATGCAGTTCATCCAAAGGAAAATGCAGCGAAAAGTGCAACTGGGTTAAGCAAAATCACAACATCAGCAAATCACCACGAACCCACTCGAAGTTCCGTTGATAAACGGAAGAAAATGAGATCCTGGATGAGGCCACCAGTGCACAATTCAACGGAAATCATCGAAGACTCAATGGTAAAGCACATACAAGGCTACAAGATGAGTGAAGCAACGAATGGCCAGGAAAAGATCTTTGTTAGGGCGTTTCATGGGGCGAAACTGGATGACATGAATAGTTATTCTGTGCCAACAGCGAAGAAAAACTCAAAAAGAATCGTACTACACTGCGGTACCAACGATGTAAGCAGTGGCTAGGCACCAAATGAAGTTGCCCAAGAAATTGTGGATTTAGCAACGAATCTCAAAAGCCACGAAAATGAGATATTGGTATCAAGTTTAGTTGCTAGAGGAGATAGATGGAACGAACATGTAAGTCAAGTGAATAACATTTGAAGGCCAGAGAAGGTGTCACAGGGAAGGATTGCCATTTATCGATAATTCCAACATAGATCCGGCTTATCACTTAAATCGTAGTAACTTGCATTTAAATTCTGAAGGAACACGCATGCTCGCTAATAATTTTTTGAAAGCTCTAGGTAATTATTGACTATCGAATAGAGAAGGAGGAGAGCGGATTCCAAATAATGTAAATAAAGTAGCTAATGATTCAGCAAATAAGGGGCCAGGTATTTCAGGGGTAGAAACGTCAACGCCGGATACCTCCGCAGATAGAGCCTTAGATGCAAAGTCCTCGTTGAAATTGTTGAGATTAAGAAACATGGATAGGGTGATAGTTGGATATCTGAATATAAATTCAGTTAGAAATAAATTTGATGCGCTCAGGGAAATTGCTTCACAAAATCTAGACATACTTATAATTGCTGAGACAAAGATTGATGCCTCCTTTCCAACAGGGCAATTTGCCATAGAAGGATTTGCAACTCCATTTCGTTTAGACAGAAATGCTAATGGCGGTGGCTTACTGGTTTATGTAAGAAGTGATATACCTTCACATCGGTTACATTCTTTCAAATTTTCCGATGGCATCGAATGCATTAGTTTCGAAATAAATTTAAGGAAAAAGAAATGGGTACTGTTTAGTGTTTATCGACCACCAACACAGTCGCAAGATTATTTACTTGAAAATTTAGGTCGTGCACTCGACCACTACAGTGAAAAATACGAAAACTTTATGTTTATAGGAGATTTTAATATGACTGAAACTGAGGAACAGTTGAAAAACTTTCTGGACTTATATAGTCTTAAAAATCTCGTGCATGAGCCAACGTGTTACTAATCTGAGACAGCAAGATGCATATATCTTGTGCTGACAAACCGAAACAGGAGCGTGCAGCAAACTACTACAGTGGAAACTGGCTTGTCAGATTTCCATAAAATGGCTGTTACTGTCCTTAAAACCACTTTCCCCAAACAAGGACCAACTATAATAATAATAATAATAATAATAATAATAATAATAATAATAATAATAATAATAATAATAATAATAATAATAATAATAATAATAATAATAATAATAATAATAATACTAATACTAATACTAATACTAATAATAATAATAATAATAATAATAATAATAATAATAATAATAATAATAATAATAATAATAATAATGAGGTCAGATGACATCATTTTACCTGATGAGAGTGTGATTAAAGGATTAGCAGAAGGGATGCGTACAAGTATCTAGGTGTCTTAGAAGCAGAGGAAGTTAAGAAAGAGCAGATGAAAAATATACTGAAGAATGAATACAAGAGACGGATTAGAAAGGTTCTGCAGTCTAAACTAAATGGTGGAAACACGATCAAAGCTATCAATACTTGGGCTGTATCTCTTCTAAGACACTCAGCACCATTTGTGAACTGGACAAAAGAAGAGGTAAAGGATATGGATAGAATGACAAGGAAGACAATGACTATGAATGGAGCATTACATCCAAGGGACAGCGTGTGTCGTTTGTACGTGCCAAGGAAAATGGGAGGTAGAGGACTGATTGGAATAGAAGACTGTGTGGAGCTTGCCATTTTGGGATTAAATAACTATGTCAACGAAAGTCAAGATAAATTGATAGAAGGGGCAAGGGGATGTGAGATAATAGAGCAAGAGAGTACTGAAACAGTGAAAAGGAAACGGGTAGAAGCAAGGGTGTCTGAGTGGAAAGAAAAACCGCTACATGGGCAATATCTTCGAGAAACAGAAGACGTCAAAAGTATGGACACGTGGCTATGGCTAAGAGAAGGTACATTAAAAAAAGAAACAGAGAGTTTATTAACAGCAGCCCAAGACCAAGCATTGCGTACGAATATCATCAAGACTAAAATAGATAAGACCAGTGATTGCAGCTTGTGCAGATTGTGTAAGGAGGCAGATGAAACAGTGACCCATATTGCTAGTCAATGCAGTAAATTGGCACAGCTGGAATACAAGGCAAGGCACGACAAGGTGGCGCAAGCATTGCATTGGGAACTTTGTAGGAAAAATGACTTACAGCATGAAAAGAATTGGTACGAACACAATCCACAAAGTGTAGTTGAAAATGATAAATGTAAGATCTTGTGGGACTTTACGATCCAAACGGATCATTATATAACAGCAAGGAGACCAGACATTATAGTAGTGGATAAGGATAAGAAAACCTGCCAGCTCATTGACGTAGCGTGCCCTGGAGATAAAAGAGTGAAAGAAAAGGAAGATGAAAAAGTTGTTAAATATCAGGACTTAGCCAGAGAACTCCGCAAGATATGGAGTATGGAAGTGAAAGTCATTCCAATTGTAATTGGAGTGTTGGGAACGATACCAGCTCGGTTAAAGGACAACTTGAAGGAAATTGGAATTCCTTTAAAGGCATCGCAAATCCAGAAATCAGTGTTACTGGGAACAGCAAGAATTTTGAGGAAGGTTCTTGAAGTCTGAGGATACTTGTTGTAACTTGATATTCAAGATTGACTCCAATATATAGAAACTGTATATTGTGCGTAATTTCTATAATAATAATAATAATAATAATAATAATAATAATAATAATAATAATAATAATAATGATAATAATAATAATGATAATAATACTAATAATAATAAAACGAATATTTATACAGGATAAACACTTCAACAATTACAACATTGCTGTTATCACTGTGTGTCATGTGCCCTAAACCTTGAAAGAAAATGTATTACATTAAAGTTTTTGAAAAAATCGTACAAGAATAGAATCTATAAAACTTAATATCATATCGAGATAAAATAATGTTCGTTACGCCGTTAATATCATGTCACACTAAATGCATTTTAAGTTTTTCAACAAATTCCTTGAATGTCTCTGTCTGACGTATGTCTAGAGGTAGTTCATTGTAAACTTTTGCACCCATGTACAGAAATGACTTTCGTGCATATTCTTTTTTGATACTCGGTAATCGCAATGTACATTTGTTATTTCTTGTTCCCTTCTTATGCTCTATCAGAGTAAAGTAATTCTGAAAGCGTTCACAGATATCTTTGTTCAGGCATATTCGCACAAGTTTGCAGGCTCTCATTTTATTTGCATTTATAACTGACATGAGTCCTTTGTCTGCTGTTTTATCACCATACACTATCTTCATTGATCGAGAGTGAAATGAGGAAAGTCTGCTTAGTTGCGTATTTGTGAGCTTTGGTTGTAATATACCACAGTAAGTAAATGTTGGAAGAATCATGGTACGATAGATCGTACTTGCTGTAGCATTGCCCATGTATGATCTTAATTTTGCCAGAAGTCGCAGTCTACCAGTGGCACGCTTGAAACACTGTAATTAACTATAGAAACTACAAAAATTTTAACGAACCTTCTTTTAGGAATGATCTCGGAGAGGAATTAGGGAGAATAGAACCATCAGATTTGAGTTACAGCACATTCGAAACCACTTTTGATAAAGTTTTAGACAAACATGTTCCAGTTAAAAAGAAATATGTGCGGGCAAATGACAAACCATTTATGACTCGTGCTCTACGCAAAGCGGTTATGTTACGCTCCAGGCTGCGTAATAGATATAATAAAAATCAAACTGTGGAGAATTGGAACAAATTTCGAAAGCAACGAAATTCCTGTGTTAAGTTATTTCGAAGGGAAAAAAGAAATTATTACAACAACCTAGACATCTCACTTGTCACTGACGATAAGAAATTCTGGAAGACTGTGAAGCCTTTTCTTCCCTGACAAATTACAATCTAAGAGCAAAATAGTTTTGATTGAAGATGAAACCATCATTTCCAACGATGTAGAGGTAGCAGAAACTATGAATGAATTTTTCGTCACTGTAACGGGTTCCCGTGGCATAAATGAAAACTCTAATTACGAAAATGGTACTGAAGGAATCATAGATCCTGTTGATAAAGCTGTACACAAATTTTCGAATCACCCCAGCATTCTCAAAATTAAAGATCACTATCAAAATGCTGGTTCCTTTTATTTTCAGACAGTTACTCCTGATGCTGTGGACAAAGAAGTTAGGAACCTAAAACCTAAGAAAACAAATATTCCTCCTAAAATTATTAAATCCAATTCTGATGTATGTGTAGAACCCTTGACGAAAATATTTCATGACTACATAGAAAATTCATCCTTTCCTGATGAACTAAAGTGCGCGGATGTCACATCTCTTCCCAAGATGGACCAACCAACTCTAGGACTAACTGTAGGCCAGTTAGAGTTCTGCCTACAGTCTCAAAGCTTTTTGAACGAATAATTGCCCAGCATGCTCTCGTAAGGCTCTTAGAAAAATTCAAAATTGGTCTTGATGAAGGTGGAAAAGCAGGGGCTGTATTGATGGATCTCTCCAAGGCATTTGACTGTATCAGACATGATCTTTTAATTCCCAAATTGCATGCGTACGGTTTCTCTCGTGAAGCATTAACACTAATCAATTAGTGCTAATCAATTAGTGATCACATTACCTCACAAATAGGCAGCAAAGAGTCAAAGTAAATGGGTCTTTCAGTTGTTGGAAAAGCGTCACACGTGGTGTTCCTCAGGGGTCAGTATTAGGGCCTCTGCTATTCAACATCTAAATAAATGATCTTTTACTCTTTATCGAAAACTCGGATATATGTAATTATGCAGATGATACTACATACAATTTATGCATGCGATAAGAACCTGGACAATATTTCTCATAGGCTTGAAACTGACTGTAGTGTAGCCTTAGAATGGTTTGCCGACAACTTTATGAAATTGAATGCAGATAATTGCCATCTTTTGGTTCTTGGGCACAGGTGTGATGATCCTGTTACTGTTAGAATTGGAAATGCTGATGCTGTAAATAGCTCTGAAGAGAAGCTACTTGGAGTTCAAATTGATAGCAGACTTTCTTTCAATAATCATGTTTCCAAACTGTGCCAAAAGGCTAACAATAAGCTGTATGCACTCGCTCGCATACTCTCGAGTACAGAATAATCGTCCCCCCCCCCCCGCTTATTAATTTTTGAAAAATTTTCCAACCCTCCCCGCTCTTATTCCAACCCCCCCTTTTATTAATTTTTGGGAAAATGAAATGATATTAGACAATTTCTGTATAAACGCAAGAAAAAGTCTCAAGAAGGGCATTCAACCTAACCAGAGCTCAAAAGTATATGTATCAGTCTCATCACTGTTCACATAGATATATAACAGATACGTGTTTACCTAAGAAACGGCTATTTTCTATTTCTCCAAGCACCCCCCCCCCGATTATTCCAACCCCCCGATTATTGTTATATCGAACCATCTCCAACCCCCCCCCCCGATTATTCTCACCCCTCCTCCGTTTATTCGGTATTCGAGAGTATCGCCATGCATGGATCAGAGCAACAGAGCAAAACTAAGAGACCTCATGAGGGCATTCATTACCAGTCAGTTTCAATACTGTCCTTTAATTTGGATGTTTCACAGCAGACAGCTCAACCAAAAAATCAACAAAAGACAGGAAAGGGCATTAAGAATTACTTACAAGGATACTGAATCTACTTTTAGTGAGCTATTACAGAAGGACAGTGCAGTTACTATTCATACAAAGAATTTGCAAATACTTATGACTGAGATGTACAAAACTAGAAGTGGTCTGAATCCTTCGTTTGTGCAGGAAATCTTCTGTGATAATACAACTTACTGCAATTTGCGTAACAATAACAAATTTTTGCAACCAAGAGTGAGATCTGTCAATAATGGGACAGAAAGCGTCCGATTCAAAGGTCCACAGCTATGGCAAATGTTACCACCAACGATACGAAATTCACAATCCCTTTGCCAGTTTAAAACAAAGATACAAAGGTGGAACGGAGAAAATTGTCCATGCAAATTATGCCGTGTATTTATTCCGAACTTGGGCTTTTTATAATACATATTTTTAGACATTGATTTTATCCTGTGCAAATTTTGATGACTTGTAAATATTTTATCCACTATTTTTCTTATGAAATATTTGTATTTTGTATTTTTAACGTTGGAATTAATTAGCTTATTACTTTTAGCTATATTTTTACTGTAATCCAACGATAAAGAAATTAATGATGATAATGACAATAATAATAATTATAATAATAATAATAATAATAATAATAATAACAATAATAATAATAATAATGATAATAATGATAATAATGATAATAATAATAATAATAATGATAATAATGATAATAATGATAATAATGATAATAATGATAATACATATTTGCAATCTGGTGAAATATCTTTGCAAGCTAAGCACATTGCCATATGATGACATTTCAATGTTTTTATCTTAGATCGAAAGAATGCAGCCTTCATGTCCACGTACGACAGAATGTTTCAAGGATTAAAAGGCACTCCCGCCAGGCCTATAAGGTATTCTTATTTGGATCGCTAATTTAGTTACTGAGAATTATTAGCTTCCAGCCCCTTTTACACTATGATGAAACTTCTATCTGCAACAACAGCAACTGCCAACCAACGCTCAACAGGACCTCGTGCACATGCTGCTTGAAAACCCTTTAAACTTTTGTGACAGCAGTGATGATATGTGATGTCCTTTCCTTCATTTTGTTTGAAGATCAAGGTTGAAATACACGTTACTGCAAACTGTTTTCTAGCATGCCTAGGAGACACCCAGAGCTGCTTTTGTATGGCGCGCTAAACCGGCCAAAAACATTAACTTTGTTGACTGCAGTTAACAATAAATTGCCGACCATTTTTATTTTCGTTGTCAAATTTTACATTTTCGCAGACACAATTTATATTTTTACCGACATTCTACGCAGTTCTGCCGTCACATGTCTTCTTTTGGTAGTAAGAAACCCAGTTTCTCTGTGACAACACCAAACTTTCAAATTCGTAGGTAGTTTTCCAATAGAAACGGGGTCACAAATTTCTGTCAACAGCAACAGCTACAGCTATGATATGCTGTCAACAGCTAAGTTTTGCTTGACACCAAAATCAAATGCTTTTACCAGGCCGATGGTCAACTGATCAGTCAACAATTTCGACGGGGGCTCACTGACTTAATTTTTGGACCGTTCAAAGGGGAATGTCTCTTTAGCTTCCTCGACCAAACTATTGCTTTTTTAAATATATCTTACCAGGGCCCCTGGTCCAGGGGAAGAGCGTTGTAGGCCTGTCAATCAGCCTAATTCAGCTAACGCCAGACTTGGCTTCTTGTGGAAAACTCAAGCGTATTTAATTGGGATTCAAAACACTATTACCCCTACACATTGACCACAGCGGACCTAAATCTGGGGACAGTGGGGAAAATTATGGGGGGTTGGGGGGGCAACTGCCCCCCAATGCAATAAGACTCGGAAATTTTCTCTAGAAGTCGGAAATTTTGAAGGTGGGATCGCAACTGCAATGAAGAAACGAGTCGCCGTTGAGAAGGAAAGAGTTTCTATTTTGAATGAGCAAACAAAATGCTCTGGCTCTATCTGCATCATATTTTTAAGTTTTTATGCACTAGCATTCATTTCAAAAACGAGAAGAGAGTGATTGGGCATAGGTTGGTTACAGTAGCGATATTTCCGAGAGGTGTTGGAGCGTGATTGGGAGAGGTATTCTAAGCCGATGTAGAGGCTGGAGTTTTCAAATTTTTCCTTAGAAAACTACAAGACGAACGATCCAAGAATTGTCAAATTTTCCATGTCCATGTTTGGGGTAGGCAATAATTGGATGGCGAGGTGCGTTCTAAGACAAAGTAGAGGTTCTTTACGTCAAATTTTTCAAAGAAGTAGCTACCAATACTCGTCAAATATTCAAGTCGGTCACTGGCAGATAAGGGATCCAAGGAGTCTTCTTAGTCAAAGTAAATTGCGTTTGCTCAAGCTCAAAGAATTTCGTGGGGCTGCTACTCAGCAAAACATTGCTACAGAATTGTCAAAATCCAAATTCAATACCGGTAAAAATTTGGTCGTTAGATGCATTCTAGGCAAAAGTAGAGGCGTGTCGTCAAAAATTTTCCTGGGGGCTTGGCCCCCAGATTCCTGTACGCTATTCGACTTACCTTATGGTACGTTTTTGTCTGTTTCTATCAACTTTTGCTAAATACAGATCTTTTCTCTTAGCTTATTCAAGGACCCTGTTTACGTCAGGTCTTCTATCAAGATACGTCAAAGAAAAGCATTTCTCCTGACTCGGAAAATTGATGGCCCTTGCCCCCCCCCCACTCAAAGAGCTGAATTTCCGCCACTGTCTGGGGAGTTTGTACGCCACTTTGAGAAAGTGGAAATGGATGGATAATCAGTCTTAAGCGACTCAACTCAATCTCCAAAAGTATTTAGAAGCTCCAGTAGTGGCAGAATACAAATTAACAAACTACACGCATTTTTGTAAGGAACCAAGGTCAGGGGTTGGTAAGCGTTTCTAAAATTTTTGGGCCATTTTGCTTCCATAAGTCCCTTATGTGTTTCTTACATTTTTATGCCGGAAGTGCAGAGTTAATCTAGGTTTGTTAAATGGGCTCCCAAATCATTGTGACTTTGCCCTACTTATTTATAGTAAGATCTCAAAAACACGTAAATAACATAGTTTGGACTCATAATAAATGTCCAAATTTTTGCTATTAATGCACAGTGTCACCACATTTTGAGTGACCTCGGAAAATTAAAGCTGCAGATTACAAATGTTTCTCAGCTTTTTTAAATTCAGGTAGGGTTGTTCCTTAACTTTTGACAAGCTGGGCAACCTTTCCTTATAAGCTTTTTCTTATAAATGGAATACGTGTATTTGTTTCAACGAAGGAATCCTCGAAATATCTTTACTTTATTTGCACTTGTTTTCTGCATCATGACTACTCGGAAAGTGCTCGAGTAAAGTCTGAACATTTGAAAGGCTTGAAAACCCGTAATTTTGCAATGCTCACGAAGGCTTTCCTTACTAACTGCCCGTCTGAGTTTCAAGCAATACTTTATAGTACATATGTATACGATACGTACTGCATTTTTGAAAATATTAATCAAGTCGAGAGTTTCCTTAAATGTTTAAATAGCTAGCATCCGAACATTAAATTTACACATGAAGTAGAAGAGAACAATTCGCTGACTTTTTTTAGATGTGTTGGTCATTCATGATGGTAATGGTTTTGCTACTAATTTGTATCGCAAGAAAACATTTACAGGCCTATATACTAATTTTGAAAGCCTGTCACCGAGTAAATATAAGGTTAATCTTGTCACAGTCTTGGTTTATCGTGCGTTTCATATTTGTTCCTCTCATGCGCATTTTCATGGCCAACTTTGTAACATCAAACAATTTCTACAGCAAAACTGCTTCCCCAAACATCTTATCGACAAACTCAATAAAAAATTTTTGGATGGGCAATATATGCCTAAAATAAGACCGACCACCATATCGAAACTCCCGGTAATTTTTTGTTTGCCTTATTTAGGCTAATACAGTCTCAGGGTGATTGTTAGGGATACTGCGAATCACCCCTTTTGTGAATGACCAAGGAAAAGACGTTAACTCTGATTGGCTCGCTGATCAATGGACGAGCGAGCTGCTCTATCGAGCTGCAACTGTGTGAAAGTTTGGATACCCTCAACCAGAGCGACGTTGGAAATTTAGGCCCTCTCGACTTCTCTGTTCTCGAGTAGCTAGCTCTTAAAGACAACATCACCATTGACAAATATATTTCATTTCATCAACAGTGAAGAGTTTACGAAGGTGTTCATGGTAAGTTTCGTTCTGAAAATTGTTTCGTTCAGCAGGAATATTCGACCAATTTAAAATACCCTCAATTAGGGCAATACCCCTCTAGACAGTGTCTGAAAAAGTCACCGAATCCAGACATACATAGCCTCTTCAAGGATAAGTCAGAGAAAAACATCTAATACGATACATTTTCGACAGCTAAAGAGGCACTAAGAAGCATTAGATCTCAAAAAAGAAAACTCTGTAAAAACTTGCAAGTGCAAGGCTCAGTGGTTAAAGAGCTATGGAACTGCGCATTGCCTTCTGCTCGGGAGTACTGGTTCAAGGTCCAGCATATGCTGCCACGTAACATCTACAATTATACAGTTCGCTATATGAATGACACTCTACCATCGCTCTCCAATTTATTCAGATGGGGTAAGAGTCTTACAGCCAGTTGCAGTCACTGTAGACACGTCCAAACAACGAAACACATTATCCCTGGCTGCTCGTCTTGCTTAGAGAGATACACGTGGCGTCACAATTCAGTTCTCTTAAACCTGGCAAACGTGTTACAACCATTCGTCAAGAAGATTTTCGTTGACTTACCTGGAAGATTCTCAACCCCAGACATCATCACTGGACCTAGTCTAAGACCTGACATGATTGTAATTGATAAAAGTAATAGGATGTACATCATAGAACTAACTGTTGATCACGGATCAAACGCTGAATCAAGTGCAAAGCGTAAAGCAGAGAAATACAGTCAATTACTTCATGATGAAGCATTATGTAGGACGTATAAGAGCATTGATTTCACCAACCTGGTAATGACAACCGGAGGCGTCTTCTCTAAAGACACGAGATCATTTTTCACAATGCTGAACTCTCTCAAAATTGACAGTTCTTTGATCAAATACACAGCAGTTAAAGTTACATGTATCTGCATCAGAACATCTTACTATATATTTTGTATGAGAGGTAAGGACTGGTCCTCACCTGAACTTATGGAATTTTGAAACAACTTTCCTTTTTTATCATACTGCGTATGCAATTCAGCCATGCCTAGTTGTATAGAGAGTGGTTGTTTTGAATAGGCATAAATGGAGTCTTTTTACTTTTTTATAGCATTTTAGAAGCATATGTACTAGGATATATATTCAAAGAAAGGTTTCCATGATTATCATTGCTTCCAAAATTTGACACGTTACATGGATATAGCAAGCAATAAACTAAAGATGTTCCTTTGAGTAAGTTTCTAAAATCCTTGACAAGTTAAAGCTATTTTCTACGAAAAAAGCTATTGGGCCTACCCTCATCCATTGCAGAATGAGATTATTCCGTTTCAAATCGGCTTCATTTGCTGTCGCCGTTAACTTTGGTAAATGCGATGAATTTTAAACAAATCTTCGCCAATAATTGCATTCCAAGTTTGAATGTTGTTAGAAACAGTGTACGCACGTGAAGAAATTTCTGTTGAGAAATCCCTTGTGGAGAAACATACTAGAATCATACTCCCGACTTCTAAAATGGTGAGTTCCGGAACATCACGTAGTTGAGATCTAGACTGATGACGTGATTCTTTGTATTCGTTCATTATTTTTGATCTGATATTCTATTTAAAAAAAAAATGAAAAACAGCGATACTATTGAGACTTATGTAATGAGTATAGTTGAGATCAATACTGTCAGATCTTATCAATGAAATGCAGGAGCAAAACTGGACCATAATGCATTATATGATAGGCTGCGGTCAAACCTTTTTCCAAGGGAGTTTGACCCTCCTTAAGTTAACCAGAATTGTACAATGATTGTGAGTTTGCCTAAGTTCAAAGTCCCTGTTATCTTAACAGCAACAACATATCAATCAATTGAATTGAAGCGCTGACGACGTATTTTGCTGCAGTAATTGCACCATAAAAATGAAATGGAATGAAAACATTGGGACGAATGGATTAAGAGAATCTAGTTACGCTAGCAAAAATGTTTTTTAGTGATACCTAGCTTCCATTATTTTGGAAATTAATCGTAGTACCGTGGCCAGAAAACAGTTTTATAGTCTTTGGTTGTACTTCAATGTGCAGTGAATGGTCTGGACGATTTCTACTGAAGGTCTTTTATTTTTTTTTAACAAATTAAATTGCTTACTATGAATGAGAAACAGAAATAAACCAAAGCATGGATCCTGCGAGACATTTTGCAAGGTTATTTTCCGAGAAGAATCAATAACTACCAAACCGGAGCATTACGAAGTCAGCAAGGAAGCTCAATGTACTCAGGCCCAGATGGAAGGCAGATTATGTCCCACAGAAGTGCCCCAAGTGAGCCCCCTTTTAGCGGGTTGTTTTCATATACTTCTCATATAGATTCATTTCAAAAACCGCACTGTATCGCTTCATTTTGCCTCTGAGCATGTTACTTATCCTAGGGGCTCACGAAATCACTGCTAGAAACTTTCACCAAATTTGGCATGCAAAGAATCAGATTCTTTGAAGAATTATGGTCTGCTCCATGAGTGGATACTTACTGATTCCATTGTTGCAAACTAAATCGCTGTGCTGTGACTGGTGCCCATGATTTTGACTTGGAAATTAGATCCGTGATCTCATGAGTCCCTGGTTGAAGTAAATTGCTGCAGACGATCAAAAAGGGCAAAACGAAACATTGGAGCTCAGGTAGTGAGCCTCGTTCTCACACTTATAATATTTTATTGTTATAGACAAAGTACAGCACCACACATAAATGAAGGAATGTGGGTAGATCGAACTGCTTACAAGGAAAGTTTTCGTACACCACACCATTACAGCCGTCATCATTTTGTTCCAGCATCTGTCAACAGACATCACAGACCACATCCGTCTCAGCTTGTTTGGCCTCTAGAACCAAATAAGGTAAACCGAACTAATAATGACCTTCTCACTTGCAAACTTGCAAACTGTCGATGGTTAGTCATTCGAAATTTGAAAGAAGTTTTCCAAATCTTAACTTTCCAGGTTAAATCATGAGATGCATTAGCTGAAACTGTATTCACCAATGATATAGAGGCGCCGAGGGCGCTAGATGTCTAACTCCGCAGTTCTGTCTAACTCTGGTGAGGCAAGTTTTGGAGCAGTCGCCATTTGCAAGATATGTTCCGCATACAGAGCTCTTATGGAACTTGACTGATTTGTGACGTATTTTATGGATTTAACTGGCCAAATTCTGTTGAAATATGGTATGTGATGGTTATTACTACTATTTGATACTTTTTTGTGGTGATAAAATGCTTGTTTGGTAAAATAAGGCAGCTTTTTCGTACTGTTGCAGTGGGACCTTCGATGAGCCTACAATAAACGGCCAGTAACTTCATTTCGTATGCCTTAGACTATTTTCACAATCTTTGAGACTATTTCGGTTTGGAAACATATCATCTGTGTGATCTAGGTCTCCGGGATCAATAATTTCATTTCAGTTCATTCCAAAAGCGCGTAGATGTCGTCAAAACTAGGTGAGAAAAATCGCGCATTTCAAGGAAGAACTTACACAGACCTCGCCGTGGCCTAAGAATGAGAAAACTTCCGATGCATTTTGAGTGATACTTACTACCTATTGTTTAGTATTCAAAAATTGTCCATCTAATTTTATGTGTCAAGGATATTTCATCAAGCTATGCATGCAAAGAGGATCTTCTTCATTATCCTTTCTTGTAGATTTACATTTCATTTTCTCAGATGCTGAAGATACTGCAATAATGTTTGTATTGCTGTCAACAATATGTGGAAATATCATTTAGATGCAAGCACAATGTTGCGTTGCCTGTGGTCTGCTCACAAGATCACAATGCTGAAAAAGAGTTGTGATAGCATTTGTGAACCAATACTTGTTGGAAGTCACTGAATTTTACCTTAAACTAACGAGAGAAACATCTCTGTGATAGAATTCCAAGTGGAAATGCAGTGAAAACATTAGAAACATACAAAGTGATAAATACTTTCTTCTAATGTTGAAATTACATAGTTCTTGCTTGGGAAACTGTAGGAAAACTTGCTATCTATGCCGAAATCTTGTCTTATTTCACGAGATTGACTTCTTGTGTTTCTAACTGCAAAGCATTGGAACAAAGCTGATCATTATTGAGATCCACTGACCTTAATTGTAAGTATGTGTCACAATAAGAACCAAGGCGTAGTGAACGTTGATGAATAGGCTTGCAATAGAGAGTAAAATTGTAGTGAGTACAATAGTTTGGATAAGTAAACCAAACAGGAGCGTAGTAAAGTCCTTCATGAAATCCAAGAATAAGATCTTCAGTTTGGAAAAAAAATGTTCAAAAGGGGACAAAGAATTTCATAGGCAAAAAATGAATGTTAAAGTTGCAGCTCTAACCCAGCCCTCAGTAGCCCTATTGCAGATGCGATTCAGTAACTTGTGCTTGCAGATCATCCAGGCTTTGAAGATGCAAATGGCATCAATGTTCAAAAGAATAAGAGCCGTTGACAGGCTTTTTGATTTTCTAAACACCAGGAACCCATTTTTTAAAAGCTATAAAAACCTCTTCTTCCATGATCATGAATGAAGGGTTTTTTGAGGATGAAGGTGAAAACAACAAAGGCAGGAACCCTCCCCCCAGTAACATACAAAAGAATAAATCTTTGATCTGGTTCATCATTGCTCCTTCAGGCATGATAGAATTATCATATAATCTAACTAAGAAGGTAAGAAAATCATAGCAGCTTACGAACAAGCAATCCTTGGGTACAGTGTTGGATTTTTGCTCACAAACTTGTTGCCGTGAAATAAGTGGTTTTCATTTTCACAGAGTATTAGTCATTTATTCAGATGAAAAAACCATGGCCCATGATCACTATAATTCCAACTAACATACAAAATACACTTTTTCTATAATCAACTTATTGAACGGTAATGGTCTTGTTCTTCCATCTGTTTCTATCAATGATATGGCGCTTCTATATCATTGGTTTCCGTCAATAAGGCGATCTTTGTTTCTGTAAGGGCATTTAGAGTTGCAGCATGTAAAGCAAAATTGAGCAAACTCCATCTCTTCTAACAAGAACCTTAAAGCTGCCATACAGTAGTTCATCTTCTTTATCAGGAGCTCGCCAGAGAGACCTTGTTTCCTGAAATTGATGAGCAATGATCAAGTACTGACAGAAGATATAAATCCATCAGATATGATTTTAGTATTTCCCAGCAATCCACAAAACTTGCTCTAGTTCTGACTTGTTCTGTTGAAAAGAATTCAGACAGTCTTTTGCCATACGCTGTTGTCCATCTGTTTAGGAACATCTGAAAAAAAGGAATCAGATAGTTTTGAGAATACATTTGCTTGACATCCTTTTCCAGGTTGGAATCTTTGCTCTTGCATTGCACTGGGCTCCAAACAAGTTCAGGTTGGATTCATTAAAATTTCAAATTAAATCAGTGGCATGGTGTGTCCCAGAACTAACAAAGATTTTGTTAATCTTCACATCAAAATACTGTGAAGACTTTAAATCATCGGCTTTTAGGCCTGTTGTGTACTGTGAGTGTTCTACTTCCTTGAAATGCGCGATTTTGTTAGTCTTGTTTTGACAATATCTTCCCGCTTTTGGCATGAATTGGAATGAAATTATTTATCCTGGAGGTCAAGATCACATTGATAATGTGTTTCCAAACCAAAATAACACCAAATAATTGTGAAAAATAGTCTAGAAGCCGAACGAAATAACGTTCTGGCCGTACATGGCCCATCAAAGCTCCCGCTGCAAAGTACGAAAAAGCCGCCTTATTTTGCCAAAAAAGCATTTTATTTACCGCGAAATAGTATCAAATAGTAGTAATAACCATTACTTACCACATTTCAACAGAATTTGTCCTTTTGAATGCACAAGATAAGTTGCAAATCAGTTAAGATCTATAAGAGCTCTGTATGCGGAACTTCTATATCATTGGTTTCCAGACAAGGGCAAATAATCTTTCAATAGAGCCGAACCGGATGTTTACATTTGCACGTTAGCCAATCAGATGTGACCATGACATCACACAAACAAAAGAATCGATGGGAGAAAATACCCCCCACATAAAGAGAGTCGTGCAAGCGACTATTTGGTAAATTCAGGAAAAATTTATATCTTTCAACTCTTTACTAATATAGCTAAGTTTTCCTCGCTGGTTTTTCTAAAAGAACGCATAAATGCAGAAAAAAAGGCTTTGACTAAGGCCTTTGGAGTCTTGATCTTAACAAATAAGCCCTTCATAAATGACGTAAATTCATGTCAATGTCTTCCTATTTTCCAAGTATTACTGAAAATATATTATCAAGAGACAGCCGTTGCCTTTAAAAAGTACTGAACTTTTATTACAGAGGCAGTGGCAAAGTACAAAACTTTGCGTTTTGGATACACAAATAACATTGTAAACCCTAATTCTTGTGTCAAATAGTGTGAAACGCGATAGATTTTCGTTTCCCTGTTGAAGATCTTGTATCTGAAGTAGCTTTAAAAACTTTGATCGTTATTTCCTGCTGTTACCATCATCAAAAATGTCCTTTCAACTGCAAGGTTTCAAAATTATGCGGTCGGTTAAGTAAAAGCTCTATACCGTCCACTAACAATCGCAAACCTGCTATCGATCTTTGAAACGCTGTATTTTGAACGTAAGAATATATGTTGCCGAAGGTATGAGGAAAGCTTCACTTATTTCCTTTCCACTGAGAGCTGATGTTTCAGCATTTAAGAGCAAACACAAGATATCACGTTTCAGTTTATAACACCAAAATGAAAAGTAAAGGCGCAAGATTGTCAACTTCGAGGGTACAGTCATCTAAAAGACCTACCTAGGGGTACAATAAAGCCGAGGATATTCACCCATTCCCCCGTTAAGAACTGTATCTTTCAGCTAAATATTGTCTCCTGTTAATCAAAAGTGTGTTCAAATTCTGAATTTGGCTTCCTGCGTTATTTTAGACTCTACAGTTATCGCTTTTCTTAAAAACTGCTTGTGAGAAACTTTGGGCGCACTAAAAAACAAATGAATGTGGTCTACCTAGCGTAGTTCAGAGAAAAAGCAGAAGATAGAGGGAAATACGACTGTCAACATATACCTGGTTATGTCCTTGCAACTTCGCAGACAGAATGGGGTTTTGGTTTAGTATGATTCCTCAAACAATTTGCTTGCCAAATATGCAAATCTCTTCCGAGTATGCAAAGCAATGCAGATCAAGCAAATCTCCCCTCGGGAAGCAACAGAATACTTCGTCGAGTCCATACAACACTCATGGCACTTTCTTTGGTAAGGTGAGACCCTTCAGTCCCTATTTCCAGTATTTCTTCTAAATCTTGGAGGCTTTTGTAGACGTTTTAGGAATGAAGAACTGCAGAGCAATCCTACTTTACTCAACGGCCTCAGCTCACGTCAGGTCAAGAGTTTTATTCCCGCCACTCCAGATTTTTACCAATGACTGCAGAGGGCTAAGTTCAAGCTCAATAACTGATGAAAGGCATTGGAAATTGACGATCATATTTAGAAATCAAAGTTTATTTTTAAATCAAATGAAATCGAAAAAATGAGTCATTAAAGTTCAGCAAAGAAAGTTCAGCTGTGGTATTGCTTTGAATTGATTCCCTAGGAATGCAACGATGTTGGAGGAGCTGCGGTTGCTATCATATGGCACCTTCTCCGTCACCACTGCCTCGGTAATAAAAGTTCAGTACATTTTGATTCCCAACTATTGCCTTGTTAGTGTATTTCAATGATATTTAGAAAATGGGAAGACATTGATGGACATGTTTTTATTGACTGGCAGAAAATCCGCCATTTTGAAAGTCGAAAAATTACAAAAATGAACATTAGAGGAGCAATACGTAATGAAATTACATGAAACTGTGGTCAAGTATGTATTTTTACAGAGCTAACCAGATAAAAGTAGACGAAAATGTGATTTTGGAGTACTTTGTGAGGAATGAGTCATTTTAGCATTTCGCTCACAAGGGGTACTCCTTCTTGAACTAGGATAAGTAAAACCTAAATCAATACTTAACATGGTACCTTCGTTAACTCTGAAGACCCCGAAGAGCAGTTTTTAGCTAGACATGAGCAATCTATGAGCATCTTAGTTGCCAAGAAGGTTCCACGACAGTTTTTGAAAGAAATGCAATTTTCCCGCTCAAGTTTGCAGCATTCCTGTGCCCACAACAATTTGTCAATTCTTTCTCATTTGTGCAAGTGACAAAAGGGGAGTAGCTCAAGAGCAAATAGACCCTAAAATACAAGGACCTACTAATGTCTCCAAATTCTTAAAGACCTGTTAGATTTGTCACAGAAAATCTTTGTGCTCCTTTCAGAAATTATGAAACCACCTAACATACCAAAATTAAGAGCAGCTAAAGAGCTAAAAGTCTTCGAGAACGTTAAGTAGCTCGTATCTCAAAATTGGTAGAGAGCTCAAAAGTGGCCTAGCAAGCTGTCCTTCAAAGGTTTCTTGCAGGTTAAAGTGGGGATGAAACTGTCAGGTAAAAATGAAACTTTAAAATCAATTAGGTTGGAAAATAAGCGAACACTTATCGTGCACTGCCAGGATCCTTGCGGTCATAAGGATCCTTTGCTCTAGAACTGCTCTTTGTTTAAATCTGCTCTCAAAACCCATTCTTCAGATCTATCTCTACCGTAAATAGCTTGGTAAAAGCTCCTTTCATGAAAATTTTGATCAAGATTAATTCTGTTACTTAAGTTCTAAGCTTTATGGTTCTATTTAAATGCAAAATCCTTGTTTTGATAGAAGGACTCTTTGCTCCTGCAGTACTCTTGCGCTTATAAAATGAGCTCTTAAGATTCTATGATGTCCGAAAATAGTTCCAACACTGATTTACGGTTGATAACATTAATGAGTAGGTTAAGATGGAGCCAGCAAAAGGTCTGATAATTTTACATTTCAAGGACTGTTTTGCTCACTTAGTGCTCTATTTTAACATCTCGCATAGCAATAGCACCAACAATACAGTCTTCAATCAACCTGCATTGTCTCGCAGACAGCATACCAAGTTAAGATCCACTTATCGCTGAAAGACTTTTTAGCTCATTCGATCCAAGGATTTAGTGGCTCACCAACTACTCCTAACTACTCACCAACTACTACTCCCGTCTACAGCTCGAGAACAAAGCGTCATAGAATCATGGAGAAAAAAGGGCCTAAAAAGTCAATGCTTTCTTCTTTGAATGGCAATCCTGCTGACACTTGAAAAAGGAACGACGATTTCTCATATCATATTCAGTTTAGATAGTCAAAAATGGCATGAATTCACGTCCTTTGAAGCCCATCGTTGAAGGGTTATTTTTTGTTACGGATCAAGACCCCAAATGATAGGGCTTACTCAAAAGCCGTTTTCTCTGGATTTATGTGTTCTTTTAGAAAAACCCGCGAGGAAAATTTAACCATATTAGTACAGAGTTGAAAAATACAAATCTGTCCTGAATTTACTTAGTATTTGCTTGCACGACTTGCTATGTATGAGTGGTACTTTCTTCCGTAGATTCTTTTGTTTGTGTGACGTCATGGTCCCATCTGATTGGCTAACGTGCAAATGTAAATTTCCGGTTGGACTCTATTGAAAGATTATTTGCCCTTGTTTTGGTATGCACTGTTTGTTAAATCATACTTCACAAATCATACAAGCAGCATGTAAACTTCTTAGTATGCCGTCTGACTGAGGGTCAACCTAATTTTGACATTCTAGGCGTATTTTTAGATGCACCATTCTATTTGGATTGAGCTGTTTTGTAAAACATTGTATTCTTAATATCCTCAAAAACATTCAAAGATGTGCTCCTCATTGTGGTATGGAAAGAGTAAGCCCAGGGGGGTGGGCACTCACTTGATTTCAAGATGCTGAGGGTACGTGCCAATATCTGAGGTCTGAAATCTTGACATCAATATTGGGGATTGTGAATAGCACTAAGCATGACTTACTATTTGTGCCCCATGAATGTGAAAATGGGACAATCATGCAATTTAGTGCAATTCATTGCAGTATCCTAACTAATTATTGATACCCACCGAATTTTGGTGTTCATTTTTCAATGCAAAATGCAATAGAAAAAGATAACGATATCTGGGTCCCCTCGACCCAGAAATAGATGTAAACAACAATACTTGTAGGGCCTCAAAAAGTTAGACTAAGTATTTCCAGGGTCGGTAAAGAAACACTGGCATGGACTCATCGACAGTTAAGGAGTTCCTTTGGGTATATAGATAACGTTCTTTATGGTGTCTAGATTTGTTTGGAGATGATACTTACGCTTCAAAGATCTTGCAACAACCCGCAATTTTGTTTCAGGCGGTGCCCATTTTCAATACTGACACGGACAGAATGTTTTTTAGTTGGCTGTCATTTACTTTGTGATTTTGTTTTTTTTTCATCTCGTTTTGTTTTATTGTGAGGAGGGAGGGATAGACATCTATACACAGTGATCCAGAACACGCAAATTTAGGAAAAAATTATAGAATATCGGAAAAATCAAATTTAATCAAAACATCAATGGTGATATATAGTCTTAAAGAGGATACCTTAAGGATCAAAATAAAGCAAAAGTGCACCTTTCTGAGTTTTCAGTCCGGAGATATTTGCTTGTAAAGTTGGATGAAATTGACATTGTTTACTTTTCACGTCATTTTTGGTAGATTTCTACTGAATGCTCATTACAAGAACAAATTCATTTGCTAAGATCTCTGCCTAGGAATATCCAATTTTAGCTCTGTTTGTTTTAATTGATAGAACTACATGTCAGCTTACAGAGAAGTCAATCACAGGCCCTTCTGGGACGCATTTTTTGTTTTCTTGTTATTTATCGTATGTGCACTTATTTTCCTGAAATTGACACCAAAAATGAGTAATTTGAAATTAAAAGTACAAAATAAAAAAATTAAGGAAAAAGATGTCTGCCAAACCTAGATTTTATTAGAGAAGAACATTTCAGCAGGTATTCTGCCAAAGCAATCATTCAGGATCGTGCAGGGAACAAAATTATGTTATTTTGAATGTGTCCACTACGATTTTTTTTACGACATTTGAGCCCTATTATTTTAATGTTCATCTTGACACAAACGCAAACCCTGTAACCCAGACTTAAAATATACAATCCTGAATGGTTTTATCCTTTTTAAAAAGCGTTCTGACATAAAGGAGAGACAATTTGAATTTACTGCCTCCTCCGCAGGGGCCTTTTGTATATTTTCAGTTGAACCCTTTTAAGCCTTGAGACTCCTATCTGTATACAATTGAAAAAAACATTGTAGAAATGATATATTTGTTGTTCTTTCGACTCTTATTAATAGAAATGATCCATACAAAGTTGTAGATGTCATCAGCAATGGCTCCTCAAAACCGGTAGAGTTGGAACTGCGAAGTTTCGTCATTTTAACACCATAAGAACTCATTTTATGGCAATTACTGGAGTATGATGATCAGCTAGGACACAAAAAATCAGAAATAACATTTTCCGCATAACATTGCTTTGTCCTGAACCTGGTTGCCTACAAAATATTCCTGATGTACATTTTCAAGGCTAAAATTGCTTTTTCAGACCATGCTTTCTCATGGCTTGAGACAGTTCAACTAAATGCCACAAAAGTCCTCTGCGGAGGAGACGGTGACTTCATAAAACTTTCTCTCAGTTATGTAAGAACACTGTTTTAAAAGGATAAGACCATTCAGGATTGTATATCTTAAGTCTGGTTGCAGGATTTGCGTTTGTCTGAAGGTGAAAATCAAAATAATGGGGGATCAAAAGTAGCAAAAAAATGGTAGTGGCACATTCAAAATAACATAACTTTGTTCCCTGCACGATCCTGAATGAATGCTTAGGCAGACAACCTGCTGAAATGTGCTTCTTTGATAAAATATAAGTTTGACAGACATCTTTTTCCTTAATTTCTTTATTTTATACTTTTAATTTCAAATTACGCATTTTTGGTGTCAATTTCAGGAAAAAAGTGAAAATATGATAAATACACACTGCAAAAAATGGTAAAATTTCCCCATATTCTTTGAGTTGGAAATTTTAAGGAAACGGACACTTTCCTAACAGTTTCCTAAGAGGGAAATGGAAATTTCCGTTTCCCTTTAATTTCCCACAGAAAACTGTCCCTTTCCCCTAAATTTCCAAGCAAAAACTATAGGGAAATTTAGGTATTCCTTGCTGTGACAAAAAACAAAAAACTGCAAACCAGAAGAGGCTGTGAATGACTCTTCCGTAAGCTGACATGTAGTTCTATCAATTAAAACAAGCAGAGCTAAAGTCGGATAACCCTTCATAGAAATCTTAGCAAATGAATTTATTGCTGTAATGAGTATCTGAGAAATCTTTCAAAAATTACTTGAAAAGTAAACAATGTCAATTTCATCCAACTTTGCAAGCAAATATCTCCGCAATCAAAAGTCAGAAAAGTCAACTTTTTACTTTATTTTGACCCTTAAGGTATCCTTTTTAAGACTATATATAACAATTAATGTTTTGATCAAATTTGATTTTTCCGATACTTTGTATTTTTCATCTTCAGCTGGACCACAGTGGGACATTTTTGTCAGAATGCTGATAACTTCAGCTCAAGCAATTGCAAATGCTAGGCAGCATCCTTTGAATAAAGAGTGAAAGTAAACAGTTGTTTTCTCTGTAACAAGTCATGAAGAGTCAATAATAAAGGCAATGTACACTCTACTGAAGCTGGAAATGATTTGGAAGTTGGAATGTGTCGTTGGTTTCTGATTTATCGTTGAGTTTTGTGAAAAATATCTGTTGTCCAGTTGGCTACTTGTCCTCGATGGACAACGCCGGAGTAGGCTTTAACAGGCTACAGGTCAGGAAGTTTTGAAAAACTTTGGTCGATACATACACAATACTTCAAATTCAATAGCTGACCCAATATCTAAGACATCTTTTGATATCTTTTTCATATTCAGCATTAAAGTTGCAAAATAACTACTTCTAAGCCTAAATTTCTGAAAAATAGTAATCAATTTCTTTCAAAATTTTTGGAATTCTTCCCTAGAGTACCTTGTAAGATCATCATACATCAATTTGAAATCGCAGACACCTTTTGAAATAATCACAAAACTTGATTTATCGATTCTTCGGTAGTTTCTCAAAAGTGAAGGAAAGTACTGACAAAGAGTACACATTTTGAAAATTTTATAAAATTTTTTTTGGGTACGTTTCTGCACGGAATCTTTGGTCTATATGTACAAAATACTTCAAATGTAATAGCGAAACCAATAGCTAAGACATCTTTTGACATCTATTTTTTATTTTCAGTGTCAAAGTTGAAAAGGAACGACTTTAGGCCTAAATTTGTGAAAAATAGTATAGTCTGAATTTTCCAAAAATTTGCCTTGATGACATGTATTAACGAATACGGTTTCCAGGAGAATATCAATGGGCTCTGCTGGCTTTTAAATAAAAAAAGATTTTGCAAATCGGATAAGTAAGCGTGATGCAGCAGCACTTTGAAGTTTGTTATGTTTAGGAGACAATAGTCAATTTCTTCCTGAAATTGATTAGATATGATACAATTTCCTTAAAGTTTGAAAAATTCTTTCTCCAGAACGAATGGCTCGATTCGTTTCAAATTTTTTGCATAATGGTGGAAAATTCCTTCTTAACAACAGAAACATAAAATGAAAATCATATTTCAAATTTGAATTTTGGGTATTTTTTCCAACCCTGGATCACTGTGCTATATGGATTTAAAAAGAGTCAATTAAACTATTTTCTGCCATGCATCAAATTCCTTCCGTTGGAATTCCGAAGCATATGCCCTTCTAACGAGAAGAGTTTCCTTACAGTGTCTTGTCCCTCCAAGTTGAAAGATACTTCCTACGGCCTTGCTGCAAGAACATCGAGCGTAAATTTATGTAACATGACTACTCCTCTAAAATATTTATCAATTGAGAAATTACTGTGGCAAATTGAAACAGAAAGCAAATGCTTTGAGATAGGCCTTCTGGACTCTAATTCAGAGCAGAAACAATGGCTCACAATCTATCTTATATGCATAGCTTTAATAGTCTCTAAGAAACTCAGTCACCCAAAATTTACCAACTCGATCAATTAACAATATCTCCATAATGCATGTTCACGTGCTTTTTGAACGTGTTACTCCTTGAGAAATGATTCAATAAATGCTTGGTTTTATAATACTGGAGGGCAAGATCACCGACAAGGCAAATCAAGTTCGTGTAATATTTTCAGCCTTTTTCAGCATAGCATAATTTTTTATTTGTCCATGTTCAAAGACGAAAATATTAGTTAAGACAAATCCATGTAATGAATGGGACAAAGTCATGAGACGAATCTAAGTGGCTAAGCCATAATTTGATTGGTGCGAACGTTTTGGACCAATTTGAAGGCCCATCAACTGCGTGTAAAATAGGGCATAACAGTTATTAAATGGGACGGTAACTAAGGGTGCCAAAAAGGCAAAAAACCGTGCAAAAACAACGAGTAAAGAAAAAGAATATGTCAAACAAGAGAGAAAGGGCGTATTATCTTGGGCATCTGAAGTCTGCGAAGTCTTCTGAAACGGTAGGCTTCGCAGAGAAAAATTTCAGTTTCCAAAAGAATAGGAATTCTGAAAACGGTAGAGTTAGCAGACTTCGCAGAGAAAAATGCTAAAAGAATACGCATTCTGAAAACGGCATGGTTGGCCGACTTCGCGCAGAGAAAAATGCCAAAAGAATGGGAATGGAATGCTGAAGAAATGAGGATCTGAATGTTGTTGTTCAACCGAGTGAATTGAAACCATTGCGATGCAATGTACTTTTGTTATGCCAATCCCAAGAGAAAAGAATCTGCGAAGTACCTTTGTTTTTTCGAATGTTTTTCAAAACTTTCATTCAAGAAACAATGCTCGCTGGAATCTTTAAAAAGTCTGCCGGCTTCAGAAGCAGAAGGTTTCCGAAGCGACGGATCTCTACCGTTTTCAGAAGAGCCCAAAAGAGTACGTCAAAAATCTCTCAGATTTCTACCGAAAAAAGAATGACCAAAAGAATGGACTTTCATAAAAAGCGATCTGAAGTCTGCGAAGTCTACTATTTTCGGTAGAAGGGTACCAAAAGACTGTGATTTTATCTTCTACCAACTCTACCGTTTTCAGAAGATGCCCAAAAGAATAGATCAATCAATCAGTCAATATCAATATTTAAAGTTGGTATTTACATTAGAATCAAGATAACACTAATTCAAACCAGCTATGTACAAACATAATATATACAAAGTAAAAAAAATAATATTTATAATCAGCGACATATTTTACAGGTGCATCTATCTGCTGTCCAGTCTTTGATCCTCTTTTTAAAACGCGACAGTGTTGGTACTTGTTTTATACTGTCATCAAGAGTGTTCCATAGGAAACTACCTCGAAAAGACAGTGAGTCGAGTCCAAAGCCAAGTGTCTTAATTGTTGGCAATACGCCCTAAATCAAAACAAGGGGGACATAGAAACAGCAAAAGAGAGTAGACAACTAACTAGAATAGCGCTAGGGGAATAGAAAACAACTGTAAATTAAGTATGGGCCGGTCACGTAGGATAAGAAGGCTTTCGTGGAAAAGAAGGTCAAAAGAATTGTCAGTCCTACTGACGATTTTAAAGTTCTCAAGGGACCCATCATGGCCTGGCTTACAAAATATGATCCCAATGGTAGAGGAATGGTTCCCAATGGCTTTATCTTTTGACCTGCGTTATTAATCCCCAAATTTTATAATACCGATTATGAAATGTTCCTCAAGGCACATGAGATGCTCTAATTCAACGCTAGGGGAAGAGTAGAAGAAACAAATACGTGCCAAGAAGAAGATAGGAATCAAATGTTTTAGCCGATTTTTGCTCGTTGCCCATGGCCGGAAACCCTCAAAGCCTCATTTTCACCTACCAATTAGACGGCGAATAAGAGACGGAGACAGAAGAAATGTGTAAAGATTCTTCTAAATTTTACTTACCTTCATAAAATGCAACCAGGACAAAAAACTGCAGGAACTTTCCCGAATTGTTGAAGATATCTACTCATCAGATTTTTGGGTATCCAGGTTTTGATGCCGGCTTAAATACCTCATGGTTTGGTGGAGATATAGCGTTTTCCGATAGGCAAAATCGGCCGAGGCTTCCCAAGCCTTGTTTACGCCACTGCAAGTCAGGTGATTAAACCTCTTGATAAAGCCTCCTTTCAATTTTATAACTTATTTCGCACCATGCCATGAATACAAAGAGTAGTATAACACAGAATTGCTCATGAGTATTGCCATATGACTTGAAATGTGTGCACTAACCTAAGCAAATTTTTTCATTTCACATAGAAATCGAAGGGGCATTGAATCTTGAACCAAAGAAACTGCGGTGGAAGGACAGTAGCAAGAACCATTGGAAACGTAAATATTTGCCGTTCTGGGATCGTTCTTAAAACAATCGCTTTTGTTATTGCCATTGTTCTCACCAAGAATTTCTATTGTTTAAGGTTGAGTGCCTCATCTGTTTTGGAAGGGCAATAACTCCGAGAAACCATGAGGTATTCAAACCAGCATCCAAATCTGGATACCCAAACATCCTGCGAGTAGATTCCTTCAAAAAAATTCGGGAAATTTCAAGCATTTTTTTGTCCTGGTTGCGTTTTATGAAGGTAGGTAAAATTGAGAAAAATTTTCACACATTCCTCCTCTCTTCCTCACCTATTCGCCTTCTGATTGGTCCTTGAAAATGAGGGTTTGAAGGTTCCGGTCATCAACCTCGTTCCCAGGGCCGCCATTGTCTTCCTTAGGTCATCGATGCCGGCCCTGGTACCGGTTGCTGCAAAAGTGGCCATTTGGGCGCCATTTTGTTTGGCATAAATTATCATCTGCAGACTCATTACAAACTCTCTTATTATCTCTTAGCACAGCATATACCTTATGCCAACAGATTTTGATGCATAACATACCATGTAATAAGTCCAGAAAAAGATGGAGGAAGTATGAAAATGCGACGAAAAATGACCAATCTTTTTCCACTGATGCAGCAGCACATAATGCGAAAAACTAAAAGCAAAATCTTTGAGGACCTTTATCTAACCCATTTTAAGGTATGTAGACAATTATCCGAGGTTAGCAAGTGTATTTAATAGGAAAACGAGCACAATTTCTTTGGAGTGAAAATGGGCCTAAGTTTGAATATTAAGGAAATTTCACCGCAGCTTCCAAAATGAAATGGGTCGTTATTTTTCGAATTTTGAAAATAAATAGCAAATTAAGGTTGGGATAGGTAAAGAATGGGGATTTACGTCGAGTTTTGGCATCGTGAAGTCATTTGCCCGGCGCAAAACTGAGTTAGCACGCAAAAAGGAGCTGGTCAAAACATTACCCCATTTTTGAACCCCCCTCACGAAGCCACTGGGGGCAGTATCGTACCCTAAATGGCAGCAAAAGAATGCCAGAAGGTCGGTCTCTTGAAATATTTTTTCCGTCCTTTAATCGGTTCAGTAAACATCGAGCATTAACTCGAAACGTAACGTCAGGTCGAAAAAAAGGCATTTTTTTCTTTGATCCCCATTTATGACGTCATAATGACCCCCAAATTTCTTGAAACTCTAAAATTCAAAATCTCTGTAACCCCTTACCCCTTTTCAACTCCTCATCAGCCCTACACATAAAACATAATCTTCTCAATAACCATTTGGAATAGGACCATTTTTGAATGGGAATCAATAGGAATGGTCCCCAATATGACCAAATTTAGCTAATTTCTCCCACATGTGCCGACGGATATGGCTCAAACCCCGTTAACTGGGGTATATACATGACATTTAAGTATAACAACAATCCTTTTTCAATCCTTTATCCTGCTTTCCCGTGACAGCGATCCAAAGTTTACCAATTTCTCTCCAAAGCCAAGCAATGACTTTTTGGAATGATTAGTGAGCCTTTTGGTATCGAATAGCCAATCAAATTGCGAAGGTGACCTGACCGGTACTAGGGTCAGTACTGACGTAGGAAGCTGGCCCTTGGAACCAGGTTGTCCGGTCATGGGCCACGAGCAAAAATCGTCTAAAACATTTGATTCCTATCTTTCCAAGAAAACAGAATTCTTCAGCATTTAAAATTATGGAGTTATTATTGGGTTTGGTTCGATGTACGGGTACCTTCATGCAATCCTGTTACAGTAAATCCCCGCGTATAAGAACCTACTTTTTTGAGAACCAGGCTGAAATTGGTTCTTATTTCAAAGGTACTAAGACTAATTTCAAGGTATGGAGGTTCTTATTTGAAGGGTGCCTCATGTAGTCCCCTTCAGAATCTCACAAAGATGTTCGGCCCATTATTTGTTTGGGAAGCATTCTTATGGACCTAATACGTAATTTGGGAGGAGAAAACTTTTGAAGCCACTTCTCCTTCTTCTTTTAAGTCAGTTGGCGCTCAGTGCGCTGCTGTGGCCATTACTAGAGCACGCCACCCTTCTCGGCCAGCAGCCTGATGTACTGCACTGGCCAAACTTCCTCCAAACAATTTTACAATGTCACTTGCCCATGATGTCAGTGGCCTGCCTCTTCTTCTCTTTTCCTCGACTTTTCCCTCGATAATACACCTTTCCATACCCCCTTTCTTATGATATGTCCAAAGAAACGCATCTTCTTCAAGATCATGTTTTCCCGCAGCACAAGACTGGTCCCAATTTTTTCTAGCACCCACTGGTTTGTCCTTTTATCTGTCGACGAGACTCTCAATAACCTTCTATAACACCACATCTCAAAGGAGTCAATCTTCTTCCCGTCTGTTTCTGTAAATGTCCAGGACTCGCACCCATATGTTGCTACAGCAAAGGCAGTGGCATGTAGCAGCCGTAACTTCAGCTTGGTGGATACTCCTCTGCTTTTCCAAATGTTTAACATATTCTGTACGGCAGTCTTAGCCATTGCAAGCCTTTTTCTTATTTCCTTGCTGCTTTTACAGGACGTGTCAATAACTGATCCCAGATACACAAAATTATCAACTTCTTCAATTTTCTCTTCACCTAACATAAACTCCACTATAACCGCTTGATTACTGTCTACAACCATGATCTTCGCTTTCTTGGTGTTCAAAAGCAGACCTCTTTTCTTACTGATCTCTTTTATTTGCTTTAGGAGCTCAAGTAGCTCTGACTTTTAGCTGCACATTAATGTTGTGTCGTCTGCGAAACGTAAGTTAGAGTACCTTACACCGCCAATTTTCACTCCTCCTTCATAATTTTGTAAAACTTCTCTCATAATGTCCTCGGCATAAATATTGTACAGGTTTGGCGACATAATACAGCCTTGTCGAGCCCCCCTTCCTATTTTAAACCAATCTGTGTCACCGCAGTTTTTTCTTACTGTTGTCTCTTGATTTTCATAGAGCTTCTTTATGAGATCGATGATGTGCATGGGGAAACCCATTTGTGTCATAATTTTCCATAGTTGAGCATGGCTCACGCAGTCAAATGCCTTTGCATAATCGATAAAGCATAAATATATTGGAATATTGTGGTTCTTACATTTTTCCATGATGTTTCGTATATTCACAATTTGATCTCTTGTTCCCTTGTCCTCAACAAAACCTGCTTGTTCTTCACTTATTTCTTCTCTATGCCTCTTTTCAATTCTCCTTATGATTATCTTAAGAATTACTTTACTTGCATGAACAATTAAGCTAATTGTCCGGTTATTTGCATACTCTTTTTTATCTCCTTTTTTTGGAAGAGGAACAAAGATTGCCCTGCACCAATCTTTTGGCCATTCCTCCTCCACACCATCTTGCATATTTTCCATAACAATGTAATTCCTTCTTCTCCACTTGCTTTCCACATCTCGATTGGAATGTTGTCCATCCCTGGCGACTTTCCAATTCTAAGGTGTTTTAATGCCCATTCTACCTCTGATCGAAGTGGAGCTGGCTCCATACTCTCATATATCATTTCTTCCATCTACTCCTCATCGTCTCCTTCATAAAGTTCTGAACAATACTCTGCCCACCGCCGCTTGATATCATCACTCTCTGTTAGTGTCCTTCCCACTTTGTCTTTTATGGCATCTGTTTTTGGCACCCACTTTCCTTTAATTTCTCTCATTAGCTGAAAGATTTTCTTAGAGTTCTTGTCCCCTTCATTGTCCATTTCAACACATTTTTGTTCGAGATATCGATTCTTATCATTTCTTGCACTTCTGGTCACCTCTTGGTTCAACCTTTTCCAATGCTCTCTATTTCCCTTTCTCTTTGCTTCTCTTCTATGGAGTCAGATGCTGGACAAATTCGATGAACTCACTTCGTGGAGCCGAAATGCACATCGGGGAGGCAGGATTCATAGATCGTTGCGGCATTTCCCTCTTCGTCGAGTGGCATTAGACATTTTCGAGGGGACAGAGCATGCCTTTTCGTTGCGGCACGGTGTTGGCATGACTCTTCGTAGTGGCATTTTGAATGATATGACTGTTCGCCGAGCCGCTTTACTCTTCGTCGAGGCACTTTACTCTTCGTCGAGGCACTTTACTCTTCGTCGAGGCGCTTTACTCTTCATCGAGGCATTTTACTCTTCGTCGCGGCGGTGTGATTGACAGGACTTTTTGTAGTGACGCCCTTTCATTGACAGATAATAAATATTGCTGCTATTATTTCACTTCACTTTCATCGGACATATGAGTGGCTGAAGCAATGCGGGAGTCTAAAGTACGACCAAAAACTATGTAGGGTTAAAACGTTTTTCGATGCCATTTCGGATCTATTTGCTTAATAGTAAAAGTTAAGGTCTCTTTCGAAAGAGGAAGAGAAGCGTAATATCCGTAAGCAGCATTTTCGAAGTTTAAGCTTACAGAAGGGGGTTGAAACCAAGCCTCAAAAAAGGCAACTCTTATCCCACGCAGCCGTCGAGGTTGAAAGATATATGACTGAAAAGCTCTGTCTTAGCTGTATCCAAATCTGTGCTCCGTTTATTTGTTAACTAAGTAGACTTTTGTCCAAATGCGAAGAAATGGCCAAGGGTTAGCAGATTTTGGGAAAAGCTGGTTTCCATAAAATCGGGGGAAGCAACAAGTCGCTACTGCAACGAATAAGACAGACTTTATCACCAAAAAAACTGTATCCAGCATGGAAGGTTGTCAGTCACTTTCTCGTGGTAATTGATGCTTTCCTTGAAAAACTATTCTATTTGAACTTTGATTTATTCGGTCAAGCATCTTAGGCCCCGTCCACACGTATCCGGATATTTTTGAAAACGCCTCTTTTTTTATCCGTTTTGGGTTTGCGTCCACACGGAGACGGTGTTTTCGGTCACCAAAACGATCCTTTTCGAAAACGCTCTCCAGAGTGGATCTTTTTGAAAAGGCCGTTTTCATGTTGTCGTGTGGACGGGTGAAAACAGAGCTTTTCGAAAACGCTGACATCACAGCATCGATTTACGACGTATCAGAGCATGCGCACGGATCTTTGGGGATCACACAAGGACATTTTGATTGCTTGTTTTCTTTTGTCAAAGTTCGAACAGCGGAGTTTGAATGCAGCAGCGTCTTCGTGTGAACGGGGATATGTTCGACAACGCTCCTCGTGCGGACGCGGATATTTATTAATACGGATGAAAAAAGATGCGTTTTCAAAAATATCCGGATACGTGTGGACGAGGCCTTAGACAACAATCATTTCTTGAAAAAGCACATGAAATGTATCGATTGTCATCTCTCAAGCGGCCAGATTCGCAAACGAGAAACACTGCACTACTGCAAAGGTTCTTTCAAAAAATGTAAGCGTTCCAAATGTAATTGTTTAGAATCTAAACAAAATATTCTTTGAAAGAAATGAACAATATTTAGGAAGAAAAAGTGAATTTCGACTAAACTCTCTTGAGACAATCTTTCATGCTCGATACAGTCTTTTGTGATTAAGTCCCTGTTATTTCTTGTTGTAGCGACTTTGTGCTCCCCACCTCATCGAGAAAACCAGATTTTCCAAAATCTGCTAACTCTGGGCCATTTCTTCGTTTGTAGACAAAAACCTATTGGGTCGACGAATAAACAGAGCACAGATTTGGATCCAGCTAAAGAAGAGCTTTTCAGCCATATATTTTTCAACCTCGAAGGCTGTGTGGACTAAGAATTGCCTTTTTTGAGGCTTGATTTTAACCCCCTTCTGTGAGGTTAAATTTGGAAAATGCTGCTTACGGATATTACGCTTCTCTTCCTCTTTCGAAAGAGACCTTAACTTTTACTATTAAGCAAATAGATCCGAAATGGCATCGAAAAACGTTTTAACTCTACATAGTTTTTGGTCTTACTTTAGACTCCCGCATTGCTTCAGCCACTCATATGTCCGATGAAAGTGAAGTTAAATAATGGCAGCAATATTTATTATCTGTCAATGAGAGAGCGTCACTACAAAAAGTCCTGTCAATCACATCGCCGCGACGAAGAGTAAAATGCCTCGACGAAGAGTAAAGCACCGCGACGAAGAGTAAAGTGCCTCGACGAAGAGTAAAGCGGCTCGATGAACAGTCATATCATTCAAAGTGCCACTACGAAGAGTCATGCCAACACAGTGCCGCAACGAAAAGGCGTGCTCCGTCATAGGGCTCCGTACCCTCGACAAAGTCTAATGCCACTCGACGAAGAGGGAAATGCCGCAACGATCTATGAATCCTGCCTCCCCGATGTGCATTTCGGCTCCACGAAGTGAGTTCATCGAATTTGTCCAGCATCTGACTCCACACTCTTCTCTCCTCTGCTAGTTTAGTCGTATGTTCACTTATCCAAGGTTTTTTCATCTTTTTCTTTCTGGGAACAGTCTCCTGGGCAACTCCTTGAATGGCTTTAATTCCTAATTCCCAGAGAGCATTTGGTGTTGTTTCTTCTTCCTTTATTGCAATAAGTGGAAGAAATCTGTTCTTGATTTCAACTTTAAATTCTTGTGGTATGTTACTGACATCATATCTTATTGGTGAATTACTTGTTTTTCTTATTCTCAACCTTATCTTGATCTTTGCATTTAGAAGCTGGTGGTCACTTCCACAATCCGCACTTGGTCTTGTCTTAACTCCGAGAAGCAATGATCTCCACCTGCGTTTCACCATTATGTAATCAATTTGATTTCTCGTTCTGTCACCAGGACTAACCCAGGTATACAATCTCCTAGGAGGCTGCTTAAAAGTTGTGTTTCCGATGACTAAATCATTTGCCTGACAAAATTCTTCAAGTGTATTCCCACGTTCGTTCCTTGTTCCTATTCCATAAATTCCGATGTTGTTACTTTTCTTTGTTACCTTGCCGATCTTTGCATTTAAATCTCCCATCAACAATGTGATATCACTGTTGGGGATGCTGTCTAACGTATCTTGGACGATTTACTAAAAACTATCAATTTCTTCGTCAGATTCTGTGCTGGTCGGTGCATATAACTGAACTATAGTTAAATTTACTGGTTTTGCATTGATGCGAATTGTAATCACTCTATCACTCACTGGATTGTAGCCCATTACTGACCCTTTTAGGTTGTTCTTGACTATGAAACCTACACCGCTACTCTTTTTACCTTCCTGCTTTCCAGAGAAAACCACCATGTTTTTGTGCTCTGTCGTGAATCTTCCTTCTCCTAGCCACCATGATTCAGCAAAACCTAAAATGTCTATCTTACATCGCTCTATTTCCTTTTCAATGATTGCTAATTTTCCTGTTGTTAGTCCTTATACGTTCCATGTTGCTATGTATGATGGTTTCCGAAGAGACATACTGTTACTTTTCACCATCGAAATTTCCAATGACATGCTCCCTACTAAACAGTTTCAGTTTCAGTTTCAGTTTCATATAATTTTAAAATTCCTCAACATACAACTCCAAATGACAAAATTAAATACAATTAATACAACATGCAAAAATAATTAATACAAGACAGATACTAGAGCAGAAATCTAAAATAAAACGTAATTACATGATGGAGACAAAGGAATTGCATGGGGGAATTTCTTAAGGAGGGGCTCTCTCAGTAGCTAGGCTAATCGAGGAGAGAGCACCCCCTATTAATAACTGATTAGATAAGTCTTTTAAAAATCTCGAAAATTCTTTGAAAAATTTACCTACCTAATTTTTGACGGAGGTTGAATGGGCACCTTTTATGATCTGTAATTGTTTTCAAAGAAAAAAGTTTTAAGTTTACCACGAAAAATATAAGCAGAAGGTGAACTTTTTATCTCTGAGGGAATGTTATTCCAGCATTTTGCTCCAAAATAACGAACTGATCTAAGACCATATTGAAGGGTATTTTTCTGATTTAGAAAAATATCATTATTAGTTGCTTGCCGTGTAAGATATGGATGAACAGATTCAACTAATTCAAAGAAAGAATGAAAACAAGAAGGAGAAATTTTATTGACACAATCATAAACAAAACATAACAATTTCAGCTGAAAAAGGTCATGCAGCTTTAAAATCTTCAAATCAGAAAAGATTGGAGAGGAAGGAGAAGCAAAGTTTTGAAATGAGATTGCCTTTATAACCCTCTTCTGTAACAAAAACACAGGATTGATATAAGTCTCGTAAGTAAGACCCCAAACTAATAAACCATACTGTAGGAAAGGGGAAAATAGAGAATTATAAAGACAAATCAAAATGTTAATGGGTAAAAAGTGTCTAACTTTGAAAAACATGCCACAAGTTCTAGCCAATTTTTTTGAAAGTTCTGTCAGGTGATATTTCCATGAGAGATTTTCATCCAAAAGAACACCAAGAAATTTGACATAACAGGTCTTTCTGATTGGAAGGTTACCAATTTTAATACCAATAGTTACAGGGCAAGAATGCTGAGGTGACTTAAAAATAACAAAATTAGTTTTATCTATATTCAGAGCAAGCTGATTTGTATCAAGCCACATTTTCACTTTTTTCAGTTCTTTGTTTACCACTCTTTGAAGCAGGTCAAGATTTTCAGATTCATAGTAGATGTTAGTATCATCTGCAAATAAGTAAAAGGCTAATTTTGAACTTGCATATGGTAGATCATTAATGTAAATTAGGAAAAGGAGTGGATCAAGCACAGAGCCCTGTGGTACTCCACAGGTAACATTACAGAAACTTGAGTTAGATCCATTCACAGATACATACTGCTTTCTACCTGACAGATATGATTTAAACCAATTAAGGCTAATTCCTCTGATTCCATAATGTTCAAGTTTCATTAAAAGAATGTCATGATTAACAGTGTCAAATGCCTTTTGCAAATCAAGGAAAATTCCACAACCAAATTTCCTATTGTCTAATGAGTTCTTGATGGCTTCTGTTAGACTAACTAGAGCATGATTAATAGAGTGATGGGCACGAAAACCAAATTGCAATGAATATAAAATCTCGTATTTGACAAGAAAATTGTAGAGACGTTCATACATCACCTTTTCTATAATTTTACTAAAGACTGAGAGAAGTGAAATTGGTCG
The DNA here is from genome assembly GCA_964019985.1 of Aurelia sp. 4 Dawson et al 2005. Taxonomy (NCBI): domain Eukaryota; kingdom Metazoa; phylum Cnidaria; class Scyphozoa; order Semaeostomeae; family Ulmaridae; genus Aurelia; species Aurelia sp. 4 Dawson et al 2005. Next base: position 26,577,214 of record OZ026492.1, on the reverse strand, counting down.
GTAGTTTGATGCTGTAAGGGGACAACCTTTTTTGAAGAGTGGGATTACTTTAGTAAGCTTCATCTTGTCTGGAAATACCCCAGATTGCAATGATTCATTTATAATTTGTGATAATGGAGAAGATATCAAAGGAGAAAGAAGCTTCAATATTTTAGTAGGAATACTGTTAGGGCCCAATGACTTTCCAGATTTTAGGAGCGAAATTATGTCAGATATTTCAACTGGGAAAGAAGGTGCAGCGAAGAAAGAGTTTTGAACTCTATCATCCATGAAATTAATGGGTGCCTTGTTAGATCTTGGGATATTTTTAGTGATGTCACAAGAAACTGTAACAAAGTACTTATTAAAGATGTTAGCAATAACAGCAGGATCTGATTTAATGACACCATTTGAATCTTTAAGTTTATTTATCACATTAATATTGCTTGACTTTCTAATGCTTATAACTGATTTAATCCCTGACCACAATTGCTTCATGTTGTTACTGTTTTTTTGAAAGTAATTGTAGAAATAGCTAGCTTTACATTCTCTCAAGGATTCTGTAACCCGATTTCTAAACTTTTTATAAAGATCTAAAACAGACTGGTCATTATTCCTTTTTAGCTTTATCAGTATCTTATCTCTTATACGCATCATTTTTTGTATTCTGCCATTAATCCATGGTTTATTCCTAAATTTAATATCTCTCTTTGACAGTTTCTTTAGTGGAGCATGATTTTTAACTAATTCATCAAGGCTGGATAAAAATCTATTGAATTTAGTATTTACATCAGAATTACTGTCATTCATGTAGCTTTGGTCAAGACTTGCAAAGTCATTTAGAAGATTTTCTTCATTGAGTTTGGAGAAATCATGATTAAAATATGTACAATTCTTATAGGACAAACCTGCTTGCTTTATAATCAGAAATTGTGGGAAATGATCTGTTATTTGGGTCATGATATTACCACTTACGGTTTCATTGTCTGTGATGTTTGAAAAGATATTATCGATAAGGGTAGAAGAATTCCCAGATGTCCTGGAGGGATGAATGATATAAGGAAGAAATTGTTTCGAGAAGAGAAAATTGACATAATTTGTAGTAGGAGTGTCAGAGTTATAATTCAGAAGGTTAACGTTGAAGTCTCCAAGGATAAAAACTTGTTTGTTACACACAGCTGGATTGGACAAAATCTCCTGCAGATACTCATTAAAAGTGTCAATAACTGAGCTTGGATGCCGGTAGGCACAACAGAATAAGTAATTTTTTCCATTATTATTCTCAACTTCAACCCAAACTGACTCAAAATCAGTGCTATCCCTTTTTAGATCTGGTCTAGGAATTGGAGTAAGTCCTGACTTCACATAAAGTGCAACACCACCATTTTGACTATGGGACTGTTGAGGAAAATAGCTATAACCAGGAATATCAACATTTGCTTTTAAAGAGTTTTCAAAAGAATTCCAAGTTTCAGACACACCAATAACATCAAAGTTAATTCTCAGACTTGCAAGAGTTGAAACAAGCTCATCATGATGAAGAGAATGACTTCTAATATTCATATGGAATAAAGAAAAATCTTTTTCTGAAGTATCAAGTGTCAATAAGTCCTGAAGAGTATGATAATTTGAGTTGATATTAGAAGGTAAATGTTCATCAATATCATAGTCACTTAAATTTGGCAAGTTTGTAAGACTAGAAGTAATTTCAAAAGATGGAACTGAATCCACAAATGATGGAAAGTCAAAATCGTACAGGTTTGAAAGTTCTTCATTTTCCAATTGACCAAACGGAAACATGACCATTGTACATTTCAAACAAAGCCATGGCACATCATCAGGTTCTTCTTGGAGCACTTTATACTCGGTAAGAGAAATATTGTTGCATTTAATATGAACCCAACAGTTGCGATTGTTGCAGAAAACTGATTTGTGGTTAATTGGGATATTTTTCTGGCAAATGCCACAAGGATTTTCAGGGGGCTTCATTTGAAGTTCAGTTTACAGAGGGGAATAAATTTATGAAATACCTGAAACTTTAATCCAAGGTAAACTGAGGAATAATTATCAACACAAACTTTTCTGTCAATCATTTCAGTTCATCTGTTCAGGGTACAACATTAAGAACAACTTCGGGATCCTCATCATCAGAGTTCAGTTCACTTTTTTCCGTGGAAGTTTCAGCTTTTTTTCTATGACCTTTGATTGAAGCAGCATCATTCCTTCTGATAACAAGCTTATCCATGATAAAATAGGCTGTCTTGCCTGCCTTTCTAGCTTCGAGGAGCTCAGGGATCTTGCTCCTTCTTTTGTCAAGGGTGCGCTTGGATAAATCAGCCACAAACATAATACCTTCAGGTTTCTTCTCTCGAGCTTGCTTCAAGACACGCTCTTTGTCCTTCCAGTTGAGGAATTTTGCAACTATAGGACGTGGGTCATCCGGTTTTTGTCTTTGGGAAGATGCACCAAATCCACTACTAGGCCTATTATTTGAGCTCTTTCGAATACGATGAGCACGCTCAATGACGAGATTTTCTTCAATTCCCAGTGCATTCTTGATTTGCTCTTTAACCTTGGCTTAACTTTCTCTCCTCTTCGGTATTAAGAAGATACGAAATGTCTGGCCCCTTGTAGTGGAATTCTATCCCAGAAGCCCCTGTAGGATGGCCCGAGACGAGATATTGATTTTTGATGTGCTTGCGATTAAAATAAGTTTGACCCGACTTTGCGCATGGCTGCACCCGAGGGGCATTCTTTAGCAACACTTTTCGTTTTCCTAAAAGTCCGTCCGATGTCCGTATAAATCACTCTGTACTGGAGAGACTTCGAATGATTTTGAATCTTGTTTTGAATGAGTGAAATTGCCCCTCGGCGCCGGACGAACCAAGGCAGAAATGCAACGTTCTGATGGCATTTCATGGTTTTACGAGCGGAGTTAACGTCCACCTGGTTTCTTTTATTTTGACCCTGTTTGCTTCCTGAGCGTCGTTGACTGGCAGACAAAGACATAAAAATTACTCAAGAGTTGTGGGGAATGGAGGCAAGTTCTGAAGGCGGCAAGGATCCCGTGCTTTTAGCTTTGTAAATATCGAAGGAGGAAAACATTTTTCTTTATGGGCTTCTTAAGACGGTTAAGAAGCCTTTTGATATGCTGGACATGCGATATCTATCGGGAGTGCGAGAGTGCGGTATGGCGCGTGCGGCTCCCTCAAGAAATACCCGGTGCGAGATAGGCTGTTCTCGGCGGGCTGTGCTCAGACCAGCAATCCAAGTGGCAGTGCATGTATATCAAAGAGTTTGCGACGCCCCATACAATATACATGTTGCTCCTTGGTAGGAAAATTGACTGAAATTTGAGTCGTTTTGGTGAGATAAGTGCTTGTACGGGAGCACTTGCTGCCCACAGAATGTTGCCCCAGATTTTTGGTCCAACAAAGCAATTGTGTACAATATATTAAATGTCTTTAACAGTCCATTATCACTTTGCAGCTCGCAGTAAATTACTTGTAAACAGAAAAATGAAATTTCATAGGATGTAAACCTAGTTACAAATACGTACGCAACTACTGAAAAGTGGGATTCAAAGGCTTCAGCAGGGCTTGGTTTCTTTTCGAATAGGGGTGAGGTTTGGGTGGGTTTTTTGTTTCAAATTGCGATCTGCTCTTGTCTGAGTGAGACGAAGGCTTGAATGCTTCTGGCGGTTCCAGGACACGTCTTTTCGCGGTAATGCGTTGTGTTCGTTTGTGATTGGTTAGAAATGTGTTCACGTGATTGATTTCTCCAATGCAATATCGATGCTGATTCCATTGAGGCATTTATACGCATCTTGACTTCAGTTGTAAGCTCTTTGTAACTTCTCTTCGTTGGCAAAATGAAAGGGGTTCTAAAAATACTACGGTTCTTTCACAATGTTCATGAGAAATTTCAGCTTTCGAAATGAGGAGGAGATGTAACGTGCGATAAGGGCGGAAGAAAGTTAATGCACAAAGCCTTTGAACCACGCAGAGAACCATCGGAGAGAAACCTAACCCCATTTTACGCTTTAGGCCTAAGATTCTGATTAACTTTCTCTCCTCTTCGGTATTAAGAAGATACGAAATGTCTGGCCCCTTGTGGTGGAATTCTATCCCAGAAGCCCCTGTAGGATGGCCCGAGACGAGATATTGATTTTTGATGTGCTTGCGATTAAAATAAGTTTGACCCGACTTTGCGCATGGCTGCACCCGAGGGGCATTCTTTAGCAACACTTTTCGTTTTCCTAAAAGTCCGTCCGATGTCCGTATAAATCACTCTGTACTGGAGAGACTTCGAATGATTTTGAATCTTGTTTTGAATGAGTGAAATTGCCCCTCGGCGCCGGACGAACCAAGGCAGAAATGCAACGTTCTGATGGCATTTCATGGTTTTACGAGCGGAGTTAACGTCCACCTGGTTTCTTTTATTTTGACCCTGTTTGCTTCCTGAGCGTCGTTGACTGGCAGACAACGACATAAAAATTACTCAAGAGTTGTGGGGAATGGAGGCAAGTTCTGAAGGCGGCAAGGATCCCGTGCTTTTAGCTTTGTAAATATCGAAGGAGGAAAACATTTTTCTTTATGGGCTTCTTAAGACGGTTAAGAAGCCTTTTGATATGCTGGACATGCGATATCTATCGGGAGTGCGAGAGTGCGGTATGGCGCGTGCGGCTCCCTCAAGAAATACCCGGTGCGAGATAGGCTGTTCTCGGCGGGCTGTGCTCAGACCAGCAATCCAAGTGGCAGTGCATGTATATCAAAGAGTTTGCGACGCCCCATACAATATACACGTTGCTCCTTGGTAGGAAAATTGACTGAAATTTGAGTCGTTTTGGTGAGATAAGTGCTTGTACGGGAGCACTTGCTGCCACTGAAATTACCTCGGTAATTTCCCCCAAAAGGACGAAAATAGAAGACTGGAGTGCCTTGCTCCGAAGTTTGGACTGAGGCTAAGTTTCTATCCGGTTGGGCCCGAACAATGTCTGCGGCGTGCAGTTTGCAGGTAGCACCCATTTCAAAATTAATGAAGTATTTACCTTGCATGAATGCGATTCAAAGTTGGCCTATTCTCCAAAAATTGGTTATACTGTTATCATTCCTACTTCAAAGGCAAACCACCTTCTTTCGCTGTTAATAAGGCTTCCTTGCCCCCCCCTGGGCTGTGTGAATCATAGTCCATCCTTTTAGTCGTCGTTATTAGCCCAACCTTCTGTTTCATAAAAGGGGAACAAGAAATTGTTTGTTTTGCTTGTTTTGCTTTGGAATAAAGTAGTCTCTAGTTGTCCCTGGTCTTGGATAAAGTAGCTTGGGAGCAAGCAGTCATGCTGATGTCTCATGAGGAGTTTTTCAGGTGTCCTTACCTTATATCAATTTGAAGCCCGAGAAAGGGGGCACACTTTTATTCCAAATTTGTCGGATGGACATTTGATACGTTGGAGCTGCCTAATGCACATGCTGCTTGAGCTGTAATCCTTTTTAAGAAATCTGGTGGTGTACAAAATAAACCTTACGGATCTGCAGTCTACCCTCCTTGTCCCGTGAAAAACCAGGTTTCCCTTGTCTGGAGGACGTTCTATGCAGAAAGTGATTTTTTTTTTGTATATGTGTGTTTGTTTTTCAACGTTCAATTGTAAATCTTTGCTGCTGGAAGTATTTTTGTTGAAAGTTTGGTATCTATGTGTCACCCAGCTCTTCGGGATTGCATTTCGAGCCATCTCTCCATCCAAAGTGATTGTTCGCATACATGTGCATACATACAATAAGTGCATGCAGTCTGCCTGTCGGGCGGACACTGTCAGATGGGCAAAATATTCCTGTACTTTTGGCAACGCCTACTTCGTGCTGGAAACTCGTATGCCTATGAAGCAATACTTGCAGTAATATTCAGTATAATTCCACGTTAGATTTTGTTCTCAGCTCCGTACCACCTGACAAATTTTTGTTTCCACTCTGCACTATGAAAATAAGTTAAAATAGCAAGGTTTTGATCAAAATGGGTGTTTACGTAGCAGACTTTGCACCTTACAATTTTTTCTTTATTTTGAAATGATGTTAACGTGAGTCATATTTTACAGCTTGCGACTACTGAAAAGGGGGGGGGGGCAGTTTAAATACTTTGCAGCTCACAAGAAATCCAAAGTACGATTCTCCTTGGGTGTGGCCAATTTCATAACAGGTCCATTGCTATGCAAGAGAATTAGAAATGGTGCAACGTCGATTACAGAATGGCTAAGAGATCTACATCAGATTTGCAGCTCTAGTAAAATTGTCAGATCGGTGCATTTTATCTAATAATGCGTTTCCTTGAATGAGGTAAAGAAAGCCATTTCAAATAGAGTTCGTTTGATCATGAGTCGTATTTTCAGCATCCGGCAACCTATGATTAGCGATAACTAGGCTCATGTAGTCAGTCTAGTATTTACCTTTACAAGTTGTAAGCATTGGCCATTGTATTATGGTTCCAACTTCAAGGCACTTAATAAATTTCCCACGCTCCTTTGTCCGCTTCCTTGCAGAAGGAAGTTAGAGTGCAAAAATAGCTTCACTGATGCTTCAGTAAGTGTTTTTGTTTCGTTTGTTGTTGCTGGTATGTTCTGTAGGGCCTGGAAAAATTCTCAATTCTGTGATATCTTGTTTGCTGAGTATAGGGACCACTGTTGACCAAGAGATAATGTACGGTATAGGTTGACCTTATGTAACGACCCAAAGCATTGCATGCTGGTATGCCCTCGTTGAAAATACCTGCTAGTCTTGGCGTGGGCTTATGTGATCTTTTGGGCCCTTTCCTCCCATCGTAGGGTTGCATAAATTAGCATATTAGTCTATTAATACCACTACGCTTTAGGGGTGTGGTACCTCATTGTGACCATACTAGGCCTTGTAGCCATGCGAAACCAACCAATTGTATTGCATTTATTGTATTTATTGTATTGTATTTAATTGTATTTAATTTTGTCATTTGGAGTTGTATGTAGAGGAATTTTAAAATTATATGAAACTGAAACTGAAACTGAAACCAATCCATTTTGTGCCACGATGTATTTTTTTTTTGTAACACTTTTGCGTGAATATCGAAAGACAAAATACTTGGGCTATCTGTATCACTTTGGCCGATTATTATGGCAAAAACCTTTGGTAAACATTTATTGTTGCTACCACGAACATTCGATACATCTCCACTTCGTCACGTTGCAAGCAGGACTTATGTAGTTTCTTTGTTGTCGTCGTTTTGCTGTATGCAGACAGGTCAATGTTACACCAATTTGTAAGGAAAACGTAGCAAACCGACTCGTTTTTCAGAGGATAAACGGAAGCACCAAAATAGAATCACAAAGACAACTACCCGCCTATTCAGCGGCGCGTCTAGTATGACCATGGTGAGGTACCCTCCCTTGTCTACTTTTTGGTAATATGAATGCTAAAAAATATTTATCGTTATGTACTACACACTCGTGTTCGTAGACAACCAGACTAGAACGTAGAAAAGCATCGCCATCTGTTGCCAACGAGCTCTTGTGCGATGAGGTGTTGTAGTAAACTGAGAATCCCACCATTTTGTTGCATTCCCATGGAGACCTACAAAATAAAAAAGCTTAAGTAGGTAGTTGTTTAGGTTGTCTGTCTGTATTCGAGCTGTAGCCGAGCAAGAAGGTAAAAGTATTGTGATGTAGTTATTTGCCAGTTTATAGTCTGATGTAAGTTGAAGGATGCTGTCGCGGGTATGACTGGCTAATATTTGTACTACTGTTGCACTACATCAGCAAAGTTGGCTAGTAACTTCAGTTCCTATTCACCCAGGAAAACTCCAGTTGCATAAGTCAGTTATTTTTTGGATCATGACTGACCCCTTAACCAGCCAATCACAGATGTGGTACTTCTTCAGGGCTTTGATCACATTGCTTTCTATTTTTCAAGATGTAGAAAACCAAATGTTAGTTGGAATTAATGCGGATTATGATGTCTAATCAAAATCAACTAAAATGATCGGGTGATACTGCGGGCATGTAGAAATCGCAATATAGAAAAGTAGCTGAGACACTTAGCTGTTTATTCATCTTGGATGCTGCGAATGATGGTAAAGACATTGCCATGTCGCCTTCCGTGCACGTAGAAGACCAAGTAAACTCCCAGTTACGAGTCCATCGATTGACCATTTTGACATAAAAGTGAAAGTCCAGCAACCAAAGTATGACTTGCTTGGGCCATCTAGGCCAGAGACTGTCTTCACAGTCGGGGTTTCATCATAGTTTGTTCCTTTTTGTTATTTGTCTTTATAAGCACAATCTTGTGAATGACGTACGGCAATAGTTTCAGCAAATGAAGAGTTCTCTGTTTCAAATAGGATAAAATACCAGGATTTAAATTCCAGTTCTTTTTCTTTCCTCGTGATTTGCGTCTCAGATTGACTATAGAAGTGACTGGAATGTTCCTTTGCTCTGCTCAATTTGTTGAACTTGTTTGTTGAATTTGCTCGTCATGCAACAATCTTTTGCCACTGCCTCGAAAGTACAGAAACATTCTTGAACCAACAACTGAGTCTTTTAACCATCCCAATGCAAAGTCGCAGAAAGTGAGGAGCGGCTCTTACGATGTTCTCCTTTGCTAGTCTAGTTTCTCTGACTAACTCCCTCTTGTACAGAATCAATTTTTTTTTGTTTCAAATTGCGATCTGCTCTTGTCTGAGTGAGACGAAGGCTTGAATGCTTCTGGCGGTTCCAGGACACGTCTTTTCGCGGTAATGCGTTGTGTTCGTTTGTGATTGGTTAGAAATGTGTTCACGTGATTGATTTCTCCAATGCAATATCGATGCTGATTCCATTGAGGCATTTATACGCATCTTGACTTCAGTTGTAAGCTCTTTGTAACTTCTCTTTGTTGGCAAAATGAAAGGGGTTCTAAAAATACTACGGTTCTTTCACAATGTTCATGAGAAATTTCAGCTTTCGAAATGAGGAGGAGATGTAACGTGCGATAAGGGCGGAAGAAAGTTAATGCACAAAGCCTTTGAACCACGCAAAGAACCATCGGAGAGAAACCTAACCCCATTTTACGCTTTAGGCCTAAAATTCTGATTCAGTAGCATCCCATGATGTTTCATCTACAGACTCTGGGAGTAAATGATTTGGCATACAATTATCATCATCCTTTGTGGCCCGTGGTGTGTTTTCATCAGCTGATCTCTCTTCCCTAGTTGCCTTTTGGATCCCTTTTGGCCTGGGGGTCTCACCAAACGGAACCATCTCTCTTGCTTGTGTCTGTGCTCTCATAATAACAAACTTGACCAGGGATACAGCAGTGGGTGGTCAGGTCCTTCTGCCGGGTGAACTGAAGAAATCACCATTTCTCGTCTATGAAGTTCTTCTGCCTAAGTTTTAGCCATTGGCTTCATAGGTCGTGGCTCCTCCGCCTTCATTATCATTTCTGACAACTTTGCCGTTGGCCTTCACTCGTGACCTTGAGCATGGGACCCTCACCAGGTACTACAGCCGGATCAACTGGACCTGGGGTATCAAGTTTAAGCCCGCTGTCGATACCAAGCCAGTATTTCTAAGACCCCGGGCCACAACAACCTTAAAATCAGCAAGTCAAGATCAATTTTGCAACCCCTGCAATAAGAACCTATGTTTCACCAAACTGAAACAGGTTCTTGATTGCAAGGTACATAATTTCGGAAAAACAGCCTCTGGGTTCTTATTTTGGTAGGTTGGTATATGCGGGTATTTACTGTATTCAACTTGACGAAATAATCTTGTGATGAATTACTATGAATTTTCAGTCATACATGGTGTGGAAGCCGGAAGCAGATTTGACACCTCCTCGTCGACCAACAGTAAGTGCCCCTGCAACTATGTTGCAATTCAACAAACAAAGATCGATGAATACAACCTATGGAGACTTCTTTAAAGGTCATCTGAAGCTAGGTAGGTACCAAGTAACTTTTTGCTAAAATCACCAAAATTTGATCATTTGGCCGATCTTCAAATCCACTTTTTGTTGCAAGTATAAAGTTTTACCAAAAACTATGTAGAGTTAAAATATTTTTTGATGCCATTTCGGCTCTATTTGCTTAATGGTAAAAGTTAAAGTCTCTTTCGAAAGAGGACGAGAAGCGTAATATCCTTAAGCAGCATTATCGAAATTTTGAATTTCAGAATTGGGTTGAAATCAAGCCTCAAAAAAGGTAGCTCGTAACCCATGCAGCCGTCGAGGTTGAAAAATATGTCTGAAAAGCTCTATTTTAGCTGTATCCATATCTGTGCTCCGTTTATTGGTCAACCCAGTAGGTTTTTGTCTACATGCGAAGAAATGGCTAAGGGTTAGCAGATTTTGGAAAATCTGGTTTGCTCAATAACGGGGGAAGCACTAAGTCGCCACAACAACAAATAACAGGGACTTTATCACAAACAACTGTATAGAGCATGAAAGATTGTCTCAAGAGAGTTTAGTCGAATTTCATTTTTCTTCCTAAATGTTGTTGATTTATTTCAAAGAATATTTGATTAGATTCTAAACAATTAAATTTGGAACGCGTGCAGTTTTTGAAAGTACCGTTCAATAGCGCATTGTTTCTCGTTTGCTAATCTGGCTGCTCGAGAGATTACAATTGATACATTTCATGTGCTTTTTCAAGAAATGATTGTTGACCGAACAATCCAAAATTCAAATGGAATGTTTTCAAAGAAAGCATCAATGATCACGAGGAAGTGACTTTCGGTCAAACTCCCTTAAGATAACCTTCCATGCTTGATACAAGATAGGAATAAAATGATTTAGACGAATTTGGCCCATGGCCGGAAACCTTCAAAGCCTCATTTTCACGGACCAATCAGACGTGGAATAAGCGAGGAAGACAGAAGAAATGTGTGAAAATTACTTTACATACCTTCATAAAACGCAACCAGGACAAAATACTGCTGGAAATTTCCAGGATTTTTTTCAAGGAATCTATTCGCCAGATGTTTGGGTATCCAGATTTGGATGCCGGTTTGAATACCTCATGGTTTCTCAAAATTATGGCCTTTCCAAAACCTATGAGGCACTCAACCTTAAACAATTGTGATTCTGGGTTAGAAGCAGTGTCATTAACAATAGTGATTGTTTTAAGAACGATCCCAGAGGGGCAAACATTTACGTTTCCAATTGTTCTTGCTATTGTCCTTCCACCGCAGTTTCTTTGGTTCAAGATTCAATGCCCCTTCGATTTCTTTATGAACCGAAAAAATTTGCTTACGTTTATTCACACATTTCAAGTCATATGGCAATACTTTTGAGAAATTTCTGTATGATACTACTCTTTGCATTCTGGCATAAGTTTTCATGGCTCGAAATACGCTATATCTCCACCAAACCGTGAGGTATTTAAACTGGCTTCCAAACCTGGATATCCAAACATCTGGTGAATAGACATCTTCAAAAAACTTCGGGAAATTTCCTGCATTTTTTTGCATTTTGACACATTTCTTCTGTCTTCTTCGCTTATTCACCGTCTGATTGGTCCGTGAAAATGGGGCTTTGAAGGTTCTCGGCCATGGGCCACGAGCAAAAATCGGCTAAAACAATTGATTCCTATCATGCTTAATACAGTTTTACTGTGACAAAGTCCGTGTTATTCGTTGCAGTAGCGACTTGCTGCTTCCCCCGATTTTTGGGAAACCAATTACAGTTGCATGGGCTAAGAGTTGCCTTTTTGACGCTTGATTTCAACCCCTTTCTGTAAGTTTAAATTTCGAAAATGTTGCTTAAGGATATTACGCTTCTTTTCCTCTTTCGAAAGAGACCTTAACTTTTACTATTAAGCAAATAGAGCCGAAATGGCATTGAAAATGTTTCCGTGCAAGTTTCTAGCCTTTAATTTGATGTGAAAAAGAATTAGTAAAAGAAATTTTACCTTAAAGGACATTGTGGTTACTTAGTACTAAGGTTGCAAAAGATCTCAATCCCACCGACCAGTTTCCTACCTACCTAGCTACCTTTCATGGATCAGCTACAAGTCAGTTCCCTAGCTACAAGTCAGTTGGAGTAAATTTCTTTTCAAGTCATTAGAAAGGTCTTGACTACGATATAGCAAAGGTGGGTCAAGGCATCATTTGAAAGCTCGGTGATTCGCACGAACGTTCGCAATGATTCAACAACTCTAGAGAGAAGATCTTGTCATTGAAAATCAATGAAGGGCAGAGCAATAAAGAGTGATCCGTATTCTCAATCCCATCACTTGTTGTGCACACAGGGGCAACATGTCTGGTGGGCTGTAGAATAAATGTACGTGGCTGATATTTAGAACTGACTGATCTATCGTTCAAAAGCTAACTTAGTTATGAAATTTTGCTTGCTAGAAATTAGGAAAATGCTAGCATTGCTGGGCTTGTATGGAAACGCAAATTCCGCTTTTCATTCTGGTACATGGTTTACTTTCCATGTGTTGAATAGCGGCCGCAAATTTTTTTTCCATAAGCCTGGTTTCCATATAACCGTAAGCAGACTTGGGCAGTATTTTATCTTTTTATCTTGAAGATGATAATAAGATACTGAAAGTGGTAACTGTAGCTTGTAATAAGATACCTCACACATTCTGTAACTGTATCATGTAAGATAGTATCTTGTAATAAGATTTTTTTCGAAAAATACTTCAAAGTTACAAGATACTTGAATACGCTCTGAGAGTTGTGTTGTGTCACAATAATGAGGTATGGGGAAGTTTTCACATAATTTAGAAGTACGACTGAGCAAATGAGCTTAGTTATGCATCATTGCAATACTGATGCACAAGAGAATTGTCCATGCAGGTTATGCTGCACATTTATTCCGAATTTGGGCTTTTTATGATGCACATTTTTAGACTGATTGTCTTTTCTCCTCCGCTCAACCGTCATTGCGAAGCCAAAATGTGTTGCGCATTCTACGATGGAAAACAATAGAAGTTTGCGGTGATTTCTCTCTCATAAGATTTTTCTTTGGTTTTGCACTTTTAAAAACCATTCTTGTGCGAAGGCGCACTAAGACACAGAAATACAAGGGAGCTCTATTCGAACAGCTTGAGAGCGGTTGGGCGTAACCACGCTCAGCTGAAGACGAAGCAGAGCAGAAAACAAGACAACAAAACAAGACTCAGGGATCAGAACAAGGTAAACAAGTAGTTAATCAAAACATCCGTGTCCTAACACCCTTGCTTTGAGTAGGCTCCTTTGATCGATATTTCTATATTTGAATCACAAAATTTTCACTTTGACTTGATGTAGAGTAATCTAACCCAACGGAGCAGATTGATGAGCAAATCATCTCCATGAATGTCGAAACAATGTGAGTGGGACAGTTTTTAGATGTCTTGGAAAGTGCTATTAACTTATCTCTAATTACCCATCTCAGGGCTCAGTAAAACAACCATACTAAATCTGCATCTAGAGCTTGACTGATTTTGAGTCAGATAATCATTTGGAAACTTTGCAATTATAGTTGTGCGGGCATTGCAATGAAAGACTTTAAAACAAAACGGCTAGTTTCAGTGCCTTCTATTTACGCTGGAAAGATTTTGTGTTTCTATGCACGTGATAACATTTTCTTTACAATTTTGGTTTGTGATTTCTAAGTTTTGACATCTTTGAAAGAATCAAATGCAAAACATTCATCGTCAACCTTTCAGATTCCACAGTTAGTCGAAAGAAATGAAACTTTGATTCAAAAGTCAAAATCAAGAATCAATGATAAAGAATGCAATGCACTTCAATCAAGAATCTTGAATGAATCAATCAAGATTTTTTGCCACTCACCAGTTGGAATCTCCGTGCGTCGATAAGGAAAGTCTATTTCATACCAGATGTATCTTTAAAATGTATGCCGATTTGGTTTGATGCAGCGGTGTCACTTTAATTTAATCAATGACTAATCTTTTTCAAAATACTCCTCTGTAGTTAATATTAACATAGGTACCCCATTTGCTGATATTGGTTTTCTGAAAGCTAGCATTAGTTTTGAAAGCTTCAATTTGTCCCAACGCGCAAACCAGGGCCTTTACGTTATGGCCTATGCAAATTCCATAAGCAAATGGGATAGACTGATTGATTAGATTTTTGTAGTTCTCATTATTGGTTTACAGATGGACGCTCAAACTACGACTTATTGACTTTCACATTGAAAATTAGGACGAAGCTTTCTAAATTCGGCTTTGTGTCTAACCTTTCTCTGTGGACCAAGAGTTCCTTATTTTGAAGGCCAAATAGCTTCCATGAGCATCACTGCAGCAATACGAACTTCCTACTTTCGATTGCCGTGATTACGCGATAGCCTCACATCAGAGCGCACACATAGCCTTTGCTTTTCTGTCTCAACTTCTTATCTGAAGGTCCATTAATGGCTGCGTAATAAGTATCGCAATTATATGACTGAGGAAAGTCTCAAGGCTTTCAAAAAGCAGAGGAACAAATCACTGCGTAGGGCCAAATATGACTACTTTATGAATACCGACCTTGGAAAGCTTACTGATAATCGTATGTTTTGAAGACTGTAAAGCCACCGTTTTCAGAAAAAGTGCAAGTGAATTTTTCCATTTTCTTGATCGAGGACTGGAAAATGTCCTCGATCAATAAAATGACATTCAGTCCTCCAGTCCTTGATCCAGTCCTCTATCAAGAAAATGGAAAAATTCACTTGCACTTTGTCTGAAAACGGTGGCTTTACAGTCTTCAAAACTTACGATTATCAGTAATTGATTTAGGACTCTAAAATTGCAGAGATTTTCAAACATTATTTATTTGAGGTCACAGATAAGGGGTTAGCCAGAGAAAGATCTCATTTTTAAAAATTCATAGCACCAAGAGCGCTTCGCGGATGTGAGTGAATCAATATTTGCTTTACAGCCATAAGATTGCGGAATGTTTGTATTTTTTCTTGCCGCCTTACGGGCAGAAGCAATGCAAGTAAATTTAACCTTACAAAGACTTTATGGTTGTAAAATGACTGAAAAAGGCCCAGAATACTTTGTCATAAATACATACATACATACATACGTACATAAATACAATCATAAGTGCTAGAATACAAATCATAAAGGACTCCTCTCATAGAATCTGAATCATTCAGATCTGTGAAATACTCTTGATGCTACGTAATTTTGAAACTAGGAACTTTTCTCTGGCTCGCCCGGTAGTTTAGAAATCTCTGTCAATGACTCAACTTTGCGATCATCGAGTGATATACTAGATCCAATTGACAAATTGTTAAAAAAGACGAAGCTCATCAAAGCATTTGCAAAATCAAAAATTCTATGAAACTTCAAACAATTTGAATTCAGAAAGGTCACCACCGAAGAGGTTTTTATACAGATCAGACAAGTTAGTCAGAGGGAATCTCTCCAGTTGACTGCATACCTGCTCCGGAGCGGATACTTAGTATATTTGTCCGATGGGGATGTGCCATTTTCGAGGTATCGTTTTCGCCTATTTTTTCTAGAATGGGGGTATCAAAACACGCCAATTTTTACTGGAGCCGGTTGTCAAAACATGTCAACAGGAGAAGTTTTCTAGATCGGGTTGTTATTTAGTCAAATTTTTGTGCTTTTGATCATACTTTCGACCAGTTTTTTCTCGAATCGGCTATCATTTTAATGGAATATTCTGCATCCGGGTAATAAAATTTTTTTGTGTCCCACCCCCGTACAAACGTAGCTCAAGTACCCCCGAGATGCCTGCAAAAATTCTAAAGGAAAATTCTGACATATTCTCTGTTACCATGCAGAATTTTTTCAACGCTTGTTTATCCTCTGGTTTATCTAAGGGTACTTTTCCCAAAGAATTGAAACCTGGAGATATCAGCTTGCTCTTCAAGAAGGAAGACGTCTTTATGAAAAAGAACTACCGACAGATTACAGTTTTGCCATTGGTATCAAAAGTTTTTGAAAAATTGGTGGATGATCCAATGCTACCTTCCATCCAAAGTTTCTTGTCCTCACTCCTTCGTGAGTTTCGAGGGAGCTATAGTACACAACATTCGCTACATGCAGTTTAGTTTTCGCAGTGGTCACTCAACTAACCATGTTGGGGCTCTGTCTTGATCAGTTTACCTACCTAGAGAGTTCGTCCTTTGTTAATCTATTCTATATACAATCGTGTAATGTCATTCCCTTTTTTAGTTTTGTAGTTCCCTAACTGCTGTATTTAGTTGTATTGCAAATGTATAGAATTGTATGTAGGTTAAATTGATAATCAAATGAAACTGAAACTGATTGTGAGTATCAATTCGTTTAAACACAGGATCAAGGACAATCTTTTCCAAAATATGCAGTCAGAGGAAAAAGACATATATGTTTTCTACTAAAACCGCGCATCCTCTTTCACATTCATGTTTCGGCCTTATCACATTTATGCTTTATCCAAAAGCACATACAAATGCAATGTTTATAATTTTTACAATCACCTCTAGGGAGACCATTATGGAAATAAGGTCAACTCGATCTTTTAATGCTATCCATGCCACCCCAATTAGGGGTGTTTTTAACTTGTATTTATCAAATTTGCTGTCTAAAATGTATTGTAAATATTTTTATTAATTTATGTATCTTTTCCTTTTCTTTTACCATTGTAAATTTTTCTTTTTAATTTGTGGCAAACATATACTTACTTGCTTACTTCCTTACTTACTTACTTACTTACCTACTTACTTGAGACTTACACTTCTACGTTTTGTGGAGGCCTGCAAGAAGACAATGGACAACGGGGCGTTTCAGGGGCTGTCTTCAAAGACTTTTCAAAAGTGTTTGATCGTCCAAATCATCTGCAGCAGTTGATGAGGGCGTTCGTTTTGCCTCATCCCAGCTCTTGTCTTGTTGTTTGGATGTTCTATGATAGAGCTTTGGATCATAGAATAAATCATATTCACGAAAGGGCATTACGCATTTCATAGAAAGCTTACGCGAACGATTTTGGTTTTCTTTTTTTTTTCATATATTCCATTAAGAATTTACAATACATGATTGCATACTATACCTATGCCTAACGCTACCCTACTACGGAGACGATACCCCAAGGAGCAAAACATTTTGTCTGCCCAGGGGTCATAACATAAAAAAAGAAGAGATAACAAAAAGACACACAGAGCCTACAAGTTAAGGATTCTTGCAACCAAATACTTGCCTTTGCAGATTTGAAAAGTTTAGAACCATGAAAGGTAGTGTAAAAAAGCATCTATTATTTGGTTGCAAGCTTCCTTAAGACATTACTTAACTACTGAAAACAGACACGTACAGAAGGGATTTGGGTGCTCTTTTCAGGGATTCCAGTAATCTTCAAACAAAGCGTTCTGTCTCAGAAATGTACTTAATAGTCAAATTTAAGGTCAGTTTGTTGGCTTCCAAGGGCAAATTTTTGTTTCCGTACAGATTAACTTGCAGCATATTGATATCTGCACTCTCAGAATGTCCACAAGCTTATAGTACATCGTTGACACCAGCGAGAAGACTGCATCTCTGCTCTCTGAAAGAATTGCAGAGCAGCAAAAAGTGTTCCGTATCCTCTATGCCATCGTTAACTGGGCACATTGGATTGATTGTATCTTTAAAATTATGTTTGAATTTGTGGAAATTGAGTTTGCATAGTCCCATCCTCAACAATTTATATAACTCATTCAGTGTATTTCTAGGTAGATATTTGGACATGAACTTCAGCATTCCAATCGCTTTTCTTGACTTGTTTATGGCTGCTCGTATATGAGCTGAGGAAGAAAACTTAGAATCTAGTATTATGCCTAAATGATTATATTTATCAATTGTCCATACGATATTGGTTTTCTCTTGAAACAATCTCAAGATCATGGCGATGACGCTCAACAGCCAACAATACGATCTACGTCCTTTTGACCTGAGCCCATTACCTTCGAAATAAACCGTTGGTGCATTTACCGCTAGAAATAAACAATCAAAGAACCTCTCTAAAAACAAATGAGATGCTGGAATGATAAAAATGCAACAGTAGGCTCAGCAAAGTTGATATCCCAGAAGATGGATTTTTTACATGATAAACTTTTAACTCCGATTTTTCCTGTAATAGTGTTATTTTTGATTATGTATATTGTAAGTAGTAGGCTTTGATTAGCTTCAATTTGTATTCAATTTCTAGCCTACTTTAAAAAGATATTTGATGATAATAATTGTGGTAATAACGAGTTCAAGTTAAATATCAAGGAAAATTTTTAAAGTGATTAAAAAAACTCTTATCACTGGGCCAAACCAAATCTGAGTACCTTTCTCTGGAACACACTGTATTTCATGACCTTTTACCTTGTCATGATTTTCAGATCTGTTAGGAAACATTCCACGTACAGCGGCTAATGGAGAAAGAAATCGACCTACCACTGAAGACCAGAGGATCAAAACTGCGTCGCGGCCAGCTACTATAGGTAAATAAAAACTAGATGCGATAAACCTGCTTCGATTCAAATTCGAAAGAACTGTAGGTGTAAAAGGAGAACTAAAATTGCTTGAGATTGTGCCGTTAGCATAGCATTCTATTGGGTTAATCAAAAAGTGAAGCGTTCAGTAAATCATCAAGTTTTACTATGTTACTGATCTCGAAACTTTCTTTCGTTGTTTTATTTCGAACTAAACCAGCCAAGGGAGACCTTGCAAGGATATTGCATATCTGGGAGTTCATGTTGGCATGAGTATCCTGCTTTTATTTATGTTCTGAAATTGCAAGACTAATGTCAGTGAAAGCGCTGTTTTTCGTTTAAGTCTCGAACTTTCACACAAACTTGTAACTTGTAGCTTTTTTATGAATGAAAACAATAGGTTACTAGGCTCCATTTTCTTTCAAATTAGCTTTGCAGCTACGTCTGGCCCAAAACGCTGCTTCATGCATCTTTTATTGGAATTACTTCATTATGATTTTATTGACATTTTGTTATCTAGTTGTCCTCCCGGTAATTCACAAAGCGATATTCTAATAGTCATCCAATTATGAATATCTATTTTCAAATAATCTTCGAATATACAGGCACAATGTTTTTCGAAACTGTTTTTTCTGTGAGATTTTAGTCCAAGATTTTTGCATTCAACGTTTCCAGAAGCTTTAGTTTTTTTATTTCTTCTTTTAGGTGAACCTATTGATACAACGAGTTACAGAAGGACTTATCAAGGTGAATTTGGAAGACCGTCAACTCTGGACAGGCCCCCGGACCGATCATGGGCAAATATCAGATACTGAGTGAATATTAGATATCAGGTTGTGTTAGGAGGAGCTAGTTGGGTGGCTCGGAAACCATAAACCGCTCAAGCCTTGCAAGATCCTAAAAATTGCGTGGAAAATTAGATGCAACCGAAAACATGTAACAAATGTGACGCTGATTCAGCTGAAACCGCATAACCGTCAAATCTAAACATCCCCTGCGGTACTAGTAATTGATCCATCCATGCAAGTTTTCCATACCCTTTCCTCCCGAGCTCGCTAGGATAGATCTTTGTCGTGGCATGGAATAGTAATCAAGTAGTAATCAGTTGTACAGTAGTAATCAGATCTTTAAGGAGACTAGGAATTTTGCCCTTTTGCCGAAAATGAAGTCATGGAATCAAACAAATCATAAATCAAATATATGAAATTTAAGGGCTATCGTTCTTTATAATCCAATAACATGTTAAAATACATATTACTACGGTTTACACTACTTACGAGAACTATTTTACAATACTACTAGGACAAATACCCCCTGGGAGCAAAAGGCTGTCTCTACTCCAAGAGAATTAACATAGATAAAAGAGAGAAAAACTACTTAAACTTAGACTGCACAACTAAAAACAACACATAAGGATAGTAAGAAAGATTTGATACCGAAGTCTGCTGCATATTAGCAGTCAGATCAAAAGATGACAAGGAAAAGTAACTGGAGGATAAAATTTATCTTGACGTTTCCCTGCGCATGTAAAAAACTGCCATGCACCGGCCGTCCAACAAGCAACAGACATGAAAACGAAGAGCAAAGATACGGATGGAGACTTAGTGGTTAAGTCCCGTTTTATAAGTCGCGCTGCGCCGTGCCGAACTGAGTGAATTTCGACCAATTTTGCCTGGTTCGGCACGGCACGGCGCGACTCTTATAAAATCAACTTGACACTTGGTGCGACTAAGTCGAACGATACGCCAAAGGCCTCTCGACTGGTTCGATCCGGTGCGACTTATAAAACCAATTCCAGTCGCGCCGTGCCGCACCATACTCACACCTGCATAAAAGAAATATAATTATTTCAATTATGTCAATAGCGTATGGAGTGACGAAGAAGTTAACTGTTATCCTCATATCGAATTTCTCATTTAACGAACGAGAATATTCAAATGTATGAAATTAGAAAGAAAACGTTTCAAAATCAGTATTTTGTGCATGCGTAATTAATGTTCCGCACGGCACGACACGACAAAAGTTTTGTTCTTATAAAACAGAGTCGCTCCAAGTCAAACCTCGGTCGAACTCAAATTTTTTTGGTTCGGTGCGGCGCGGCACGACTTATGAAACGGGCCTACTTGATGTACATCCTTCGATTTCGTAGGCTATCGTTTGGTATCAGTTATGACTTCATCAAATCTAGTCCCACGAAGTCATGATATTTATCTTTTATTGCCTCTCTCCAAATGTGGGCAGCTGCTGATCACGTGACTTAAAGTACCTTGAGGACCAAAAAGAACTTCAAATGTTGGAAAATTGGTAATGTTGAGGGAGAATGCTAATTGCATTGCAATAAATCAAAGTTTATTGAGCCAAGAAGTCTGAAGTATATTTTGGTATTTTCTTCATATGTTTTCCGGGCATGGTAAAATCAAGGTAAAATTGGATCTATGAAGCTCCTTTACTTTGAAATGCACAAAAGCGGATAAGCTATCTCCCCACTTTGCGTTCACACGATGCTGGCACATTTTTTGAAAGGTGAAGGGTGTGCCGGATAGGCCTCCTGTTCACACGAAAACGGCACTTTTTTGCCGGAAGATATTGAAAACGATAGAATTTGGAAACGGGACACTAACCGGCACATGCTGAAAGCGGCATCGTTTGAACACTTGAAAGTGATGAAAATGGAGCATTTTTCAACGCTTTCGAACGGGTCCGTTCGATTCATTAGGTATACAAGTACATTTCTTAGTTTGCAGCTGTCCAATTTCCTACCTTTTTCAAATTGTGCCGGTATTGTGTGAACGACTGCTCAAATTTTGCTGCCGTCACATTTGTTACCGTTTTCAAAATGTGCCAGCATAGTGTGGAGGCAATCTAAATGGAACATGCAAATTATTTTCATTTCCCTTCGGATTTAAAGATTGGTTTTTGCAAAGATGTAAAATCATATACTCTGTTGCAAAAAGAGCAAACAATCTTTCAATTGATCCCAACCGGATGTTTACACTTGCACTTGCAACAGGATGTTTACCCTGACATAGTCGTGCAAGCGACTATTAGGTAAATTCAGCAAAATTTCTCTCTCTCTCTCTCTCTCTCTCTCTCCTGAACTCTGTACTAATATGGTTAAATTTTCCTCGCGGGTTTTTTTTTCAAAAGAACGCATAAATCCAGAGAAAACGGCTTTCGAGTAAAGCATATCATGTGGGGTCTTGATCCTTAACAAATAAGCCCTTTAGAAACGACGTAAATTCATATAAATATCTTCTAATTTTCCAAATATCATTGAAAATAAATTAACAAGGCAATTGCTTGGTATTAAAAGGTACTGAACTTTACCTAGGCAGTGGCTATGGAGAAGGATGGAGAAGGTAGCGTATGATACCAACCGCAGCTCCTCCCTCATCGTTCCTTTCCTAGCGAATCAATTGAAAACAACATCACAGCTAAACTTTCTTTGCTGAACTTTATTGATTCACTTTGTCGATTTCACTTGATTTGAAAATAAACTTCGATTAACAAACATAAGATAACGTAAAGTAAGCAAAGTAAAGTAGGATTGCTCTGCAGTTGTTCATTCCTAAAACGTCTACAAAGCGTCCAAGAGTCACAAGAAATGCTGAAAATAGCCACTGAAGGGACTCACCTTACCAACGAGTGTGCTACAAGTGTACCAGACCCGCATGGACTCGGTGAAGTATTCTGTTGCTCCCCGAGGAAAGATTTGCTTGATCTACATTGCTTTGCATACTAGGCAAAAAAGGCGGACCCAAGTCAGATATTTGGCTAGCAAATTGCTTGAAAAATCATACTGGACCAACAAGCGCCGTTCTGTCAGTGACGTAGCAAGGAATAACTACCCAGGGTAGGTATATGTTGACAGTCATATTTCCCTCTATCTTCTGCATTCGTCTGGACTAGGCTAAGTACAGTACATTCATTTGTTTTTTAGTGAGCCCAAAGTTTCTTACAAGCAGTTTCCAGGAAAAACGATAAGTGTAGAGTCTAAATATCACAGGCAGCCAACTTCGGAAATCGCAGACACTTGTGATATACAGGAGACAACATTTAGCTAAAGGCTACAGTTTTTAACGAAGGAATGGATGGATTTCCTTGGCTTTATTGCACTCCTAGGTAGACCTGTTAGATGACTGTACTCTCGAAGTTGACAATCTTGCCGCTTCATTTTTCATTTTGGTGTTACAAACTGAAACGTGATATCTTGTGTTTGCTCTTAAATGCTGAAACATCAACTCTCAGTGGAAAAGGAAATAAGTGAAGCTTTCCTCATACCTTTGGTAATATATATTCTTACTTTCAAAATACAGCGTTTCAGTGATCGATAGCGGGTTTTGCGATTGGAAGTGGACAGTATAGAGCTTTTACATGACGCTTGACTTAACCGACCGCATAATTTTGAAATCTTGCAGTTGAAAGGATATTTTGAGGATGGTAACAGCAAGGAGTAACGATTAAAGTATTAAAGCAGCTTCAGATCCAAAATTTTTAAAGAGCGAAACGAAAATCTATCGCACTTCGCACTATTTCACACAAGATTTACGATTTCCAATGTTGCTTGTGTATCCAAAACGCCAATTTTTGCGTTGCTGCTGCCTCTGTGATAAAAGTTCCGTGCTGTTTAAAAGCCAACTGCTGTCGCTTGCTAATGTATTTTTAGTGATATTTGGAAAATAGGAAGACATTGATATGAATTTACATCGTCTTTGAAGTGCTTATTTGTTAAGGATCAAGACCCCAAGTGAGAGGCACTCAAAAGACATTTTCTTTAGATTCATGCGTTCTTTTAGAATTAACCCACGAGGAAAATTTAACCATATTAGTACAGAGTTGAAAAATACAAATTTTTTTCTGAATTTACTTAATATTTGCTTGCACGAATTGCTATATGTGAGGGGTACTTCCTTCCGTCGATTCTTTTGTTTGTGTGACGCCATGGTCGCATCTGATTGGCTAACGTGCAAATGTAAACATCCGGTTCGGCACTATTTAAAGATTATTTGCACTTGTTCGCCGTTGCTGTTATGAAGACTCGCTCGCAAGTCTTGAGTGGAGCGAAATGCGATTGAATGATGAGATTTTTTATTATCATGATCGAGGAGTTTTTGGCTTCCTTTCACGCATTTTGTAGGTGGTTTACTAGACTATGAGTTACGAGTGAGTTCTAATGTACGAGTTACGAGTTGCTTTTATTGTACGAGTTAATTTCTATTTTACGAGTTCATGTTGCAAGTTTTTTTCATGTACGATTTACTTTTTACTTAACAACTAACAGTTTCTTTTACTGAACAAGTTACGAGTTACAAATTAACAAATGGCAATGTCACCAAGAAAGTATAAGATTCTCATAGAAATAGAAATTAACATATCGTAACATACACATAATAGCATACATGTAATAACATGCAAGAATTCCCTGAGAGTTCCATTCCTTCTGGTTTCTTAAAAGGTACAATAACAATGGTGTACAGCAGTGTACCGCATTTATGAAACAACGTTTTCAATTTCAGGTTTCAAGTTCTGATGTTTTTCGTATAAAATGAGATATAAACTCTTATGAGCTACTCAGACAACAGCTCTATGATAGTATTGCAAAACACACTATTTTGATTTGTATTTGTAAATGTTACTTCCAAGAAAGGCTGCAATTATTCCTGGAAGGTGCGTTTTGCTTCATTTGCATGCAAAACTCTTGTTTTCATTTTGAATAGAGACAGTTCGACTCAATTGCAAAACTGGGGGAAAACTGAAAATATTATAAGCTGAAAACTGAAAATAATATAAACAATTCTTGTGTCAATAATTTTAAATAAGAAGCAGCCCTTTTTCAGACCTGGGCCTAATTCTTATCAAGGGAGGGGGGTATTGTTTTGAAAATCAGGGCTGCTGTTTCTTAAATTTGTGCTTCTCATATGAAGGACAAAGAAGCTTGGCTGACCAAGCAAGAATTCATGCCAGGAGCTTCTCACTTGCTCTGCCTTGGCAGTTTGGATGTTTAGGAGACTCTACTGGCCCACTATCAAGAAAAGTTTGGCTACATAAAGAACAAATGTGTGTTGCTAATTCTTCCAAAAGCTCTGTCAGCACTAGCCTCCGTTCAAAAGGGCAACTAAGATTTCGAAGGGCAGAAGGAATCTTCAAGACAAGATACTTCAAGAGACTTCAAGATTCAATCTGAGACGGAAAAGACGATCAAGTAGCATAACTGAGCGACACACGGACGATCAGTTGTTTGGTTCAATAAACTGCAAGCAAGAGACAGCAAGATGCTCGTCGGGGACTGGACTTTTACCATAACTTCGAAATGATTGGCGATGGATTGACTTATTACATGGAGTTTTGGGTCGTGTCAGTGTGTAGAGTGTAATATGGCAATTCATTCGCTCATTTGCAGAATTCAACGAGAATCGAAAGCTAAGTGTTTTATCTTATAATATATTAATTGATGTGGGGTCAAATTCGAAGGGCGCATAAAAGTCCGTTAAATCTGTAAACTTAGGTTGGGGAAAAAAGGAGCGATTCTAAGAATGAAACAATAAGATTTAAGAACGAAACAATGAGATCTAAGAAAGAAACACGAGAAGGGAGGGTATTCTAGAATCTAGCGAAAAAATACTTTGTTCTCGGGAAAGATCTGCTGAAAGTCGCTAGAAATCCTTTCGTTTTCGGGAGGCGCGTACACCTTTCGGAAGAGTGATATACCCATCGCATACATTGTCAAGCAATCAGTTTATCTAAATCTAATTAGATGGGAGCATTCTTATTGATCTAACTTTACAACCCGTTGGTTTGAAAGCTTGAAAGAAAATAATCAGTTTTATCTAACCTTCCGTAAGGGCAGCATGCCTATGACTGGTTGGGTAAAGGAAGGATCCCTTAAAGAATAGTTTAAGAAATGCTTGAGTTTAATAGCCAGTTGCTGTTGATGATCTCCTTCAAACATATAACCAATCATAGCTGCAACAGCGTACCTCAGCTTACTCAGAATACATTAGACTTGTAACTTACGGCGAACTATGATGTAATGCTTGCTTTCTTGCCCACTTGTAACTCCAATACTGTACAGCAAAGTCAAACAGACACACAACGTAAAAAGTCAAGGCTACAGGCTGACTACTACCTAAACCATTTATCTTATAGGTTTCCCATCGAATGCGGCCAAAACAGTAAGATATTCGCTTTGAAACGAGATCTAATTGCATGGAAGCAACCCAGATGCAATTGGAAGTGGATTGCAGAGCTGTTACACATGCTGTTCTGGCTGTTTGGCGGAATAACACGAACTCATAGAGCTACTAATGCAACTTTTGTGTTTAATAATTTATTACCGAATACTCCGCAGGGGGGGTAGCTCGTTAAGTCATATTGGACGTAACGCTCATATGGGTGGGTAAAATTTCATATTTATAGGGGTCTATTCTCATCTTGATTCCGATATAGTTTTGTACTTTCGGGTTTCCTTACTAATTGACAAATATTCACGGTTATCTGCATATAAACAAGCGAAGTATCTGCACATTTGCTTGCAAAACAAGAAGATCGAGACATACTGACTGGCATTTCGTAGTAGCAACAAGACCAACGACAGCTGTTACACCACCAATGCCTGGCTAGTTGTAGAGAGTCGTAGCAGGACAAAAATTTTGATAGTTTTTCTTTTCATGTTTAGCAATGAAAGGATCGTATATTTCAAAATCAGCCAAACTGACTCACATGGCGGGCTAAACTGTTCCTAATATCCACGAATGTTTTTCGACATTCTTATAATCATGGCATCCAAATTGGTCATTCCATAATATTCCAGTAACATGCCTAGTATAGTCACAGCGAGGTACTCCCCCTCCAATAGAGGAACCAAGGAATTCAAAGTGCGAATTACTCCACCTAAGGGCTATTAGCTACTTGTATCAGTTAGGGTTGAGAACGTCAACATAATTATCAATAAGGGAACAGACTTGGGTGCATTTTAGTTT
This sequence comes from Aurelia sp. 4 Dawson et al 2005, assembly GCA_964019985.1. Lineage (NCBI taxonomy): Eukaryota > Metazoa > Cnidaria > Scyphozoa > Semaeostomeae > Ulmaridae > Aurelia > Aurelia sp. 4 Dawson et al 2005. Next base: position 26,550,870 of record OZ026492.1, on the reverse strand, counting down.
TTGGTGGTAAGGGGTATTTCTCAAAGAGTTACGGAATGGGTATCATTTGCAGACAGTTTGCAGAATCATATCTTCTGTTGCGGAAAAACTTGGCAAAAGAAGATAGCTTACAGGAAACGTTTTATAAATATCCGGAAATATGGCCCAGACATTCATTGGAAAGGTGGAGTTATCACCCTAAAATTCTTTAAAATTCACAAACGTAACTTTCCAATCGCCAAAGTTAAGAAACTTTAGCGCTGGAAAAAAATTGAGTTGAGGGGCTATTTCGAAATCATTCTCGTATTTTCCTACATTATTAATTGTTTCCTGTATCAATTAATAAGAAGGTACTTAACTGATGTGAAAAACAGGGAAAAAGCTCGCTTTGCAATTTCAGCTGGGGATGGAGGGATTGGACATGGAAATCGTCATTGAAGCGTTAAGACACTGGAAAGAAACTCCGTGCACTAAGATAGAAAAGTTTTAGTACTTTTATACTGGCTTAATTTCTTAGTTTCTTGTGAAACAAAATACATATACTCAAGAACGGACAAAACCACTTGTGGGTAGAAATGAGCCAACCTTGGAAGGCAAATAAATCAAAGAAAAGAGCCTCGTGCGTCGCCGTTGGGGGTTACACAAGTGTAACTGTGGCGGAAGGATTTAGAAAACCTTCTCCAACGGCTCCAGATAAAATTTCATGGACCTGTTCGATGGACCTCAACAGTGAAACATATACCTCGAGAGGGAAAGTAGTAGGCTGCGGGGATTACCTGACGAGGAAAGTACCTGCTAGTGGCTTATGAGTACCCTCAGAGAACGAGGGGTTGCGACTACCTCAAAAGGGAAAGTAGTAGACTGTTTGTGATTACATTGTGAAGTAGCAAACCATGGTCTATGAGTGCCCGGGCGAGGAAACCTCAATAGGGAAAGTAGTAGACTGTCTATGATTACATTGTGAAGTAGCAGACCATAGTCTATGAGTACCCTAGCGAGAGAAGTACCAACTTTCGGACATGGTGTATCGAGCAAGATCTCTCTGACTGCCGCAGTTGCACTTCCTAACCCCCACTTCCGAAAAACCCTCCTGAAATTTTACTTTCGAGGCTTGACCTTCATTTACAAATGAAGTTACAGATCAAAGAATTCTTTTTGATTTTATGAAACAAGGATATCTATCGATAGAGGAAAGATAAATGGTCATGTCCATGAGCTTGCAGTATTGATAACTGTGTTTCTTTTTTATTTACAGATTTTTTGTAGTTTTGGTTTTACCTCTGAGAAAGGTTTCGGGGTAAAGTGAGCTACCTCGAAAAAAGTGTTTCTCTCCGGGGTGATATGGTATCTATATGCAATATAACATTTTCTTAAGTGTATTCCCATGATTATCCATCGATTTGTATTCAGATTTCACTATGTGACTCGAATTTGTACCCGAAAAATAGTTTTTTGGTAAATATTTTGATTCTGCAAAGATTGTTCTCAACATAGGCCACCATTTCACTTTAATTTTCTTGGATTTTTTGGTTTTGGCATGCAAAGGATTGCTTAAAGTCGCAAAGTGAACAACGATTTCAGGTTCCCCTGGTATTTGATTGGTTTATTGAAAAATTTGCTAAGTAGTTCACTTTGCCCCGTGTCGGGGTAAAATGAATTAGACGAAGTTGTCTCTTTTGTCAGACAGTGGAAAAAGATTTCAAAAAAAGTTTTGCTCGATAAACTTACCCAAGGACATAGTTTCAAAACAAAGTTGAAAAGTTTGCCCTCAGCTGCAGTCTCTTCTGCGTATCCTTAAAAAACCTCCAAAATAGTCCACTTTACCCCGTCTTATCCTACATGATCTCCTTCATTTGGTACAGCCTAGCCGTTAATGTCTCTATCATTAATTAGATACTGTCAAGTGTGCTTGTTGTTAAGTTCCGTAGATGTTTGTCTCTACAAAACTTTATCTATGTTTTAACATTTTCACTTCAAATCCTCTACTTTGGTTTTTTCGGATGAAATTTAGAAAAAAAGGATCACTAAGTTTCAAACTTTCAAGAAACATGTCAAAGTTCACCTCCCTCAAGAGTGTCCTGAACATTTCGGACTAGGGCACGCCAAAAATTTAGGCACGAGGACACGAAGGCACGTCGACATCGAGGGCACGAGGGCACGCCAAGAATTTGGGCACGCGGGCACGAGGTCACGAGGACACGCTAACATCGATGGCACGAGGGCACGTCGAAAATTTGGGCACGCGGGCACGCCAACATGGAAGGCATGAGGGCACGTAGGGCATGCCATTTAACAGACTCCCAAGGAAAGCCCCCTAGAATGCAAAACGCAATCAAACAAGTCACTATACCTTCCCGGCATGATTGCGGTAAAGAAATTGTCGTTCAGAAAGTTACACCTTCATACGAAACTTTAAATTCGTGGCAGAAAGAGTCAAGAATTTTAAATAAACTAAAGAGATGAAATGTCCGACAGGGGATCGAAATATAGACAGGTGACTGAACCTTGAAACCCTCCTAATAAAGGGGGCAGGGTTTTTTCGTTTCGATTACCCTGAAAAGCTTATGGCGGTGATTTTCGGACACCACGTGAGTCATCCCAGGAAGAGAACTGTTGGTGGATCTCGAAGTTGCCTTTCGAGTCCTTTGCCGGCAGCGATTGTTTTTGCAAACAAAAAGGAAGGCTTTATGCGAAAAATAAATTAACAAAATTATTCACAAAGGAGAGGAGGGAGAATAATCTTGGAATGTAGCTAAGACAAGTTCATCGACCTCTTCAAGTAACTTGTCCATTCCTTTCATTCAGAAGAATACATTTTCGCACAACTATTCTCAAATAGTATAAATTGGAGTACAGTTATGCTTCATGCTAAAGCATCTTCCGTGAAATTTTCAAGTAAGAGTATACCTGAATTTGGTTTAAAAACCAATGCATTGGTGAATATTTGACTGATAAGAACCGTTTTCATTTTGATTTAAAACATGTAGGATATGAATTCCCCCTGAACCTCCTCTTGTTAATGCAGTTCGCTTTTTATTTCATTTCATTTCATTTTTATTTATTTAGGCACGGTAGCCCCGTCAGTCCATGAGAACTGCTTTTCAGGGGGCCGTGGCCACGTTTATCATGTTAGTGCAGAGCTTTGCAAGTGATTTTAAAAGACAAAAGGTTGTATTTTCCCGAGTATATTAAGTTAAGCAGATAAGTCTATAAAATGAATAATTCCATAGTATAAATCAAAAGAAACGATTTCTTGGCATACTCTGCAATTTTAACTTATCGTCCGAAATCCACTGCCTCTGTCCGAAAACCACCGCCGAGCTCAGTAGGGAAAACATCGACCTCAAAAGCGAATCAGGCAAAATCGAAACCAAAATTTTAGATCATCCAGGTAAAGCAAATGATTGATTCTTTGCCCATTGGTAGAAAATTGATATCCATGCTTCGTCTTATTCAGGATCATAGTGAGAGGGATTAGTGATATTATGAAAAGTAAAGGCGAGAGCGAGTATCCTTGAAAAGTACCTCTTCTGATATTTACTTTGCCAAGAACATTTTCCCCACATGTAAGTTCCACGCACCATGATTTCATACTCTCTTCTAGCAGCTTACAAATTTCCGCACTCATTCCGAAACACATTAAGCACTGAAGAATCCAAGAATGTGGTATCAGATCATAAGCTTTGCGATAATCAATCCAGCACATTGCCAAATTTTTCTTCCTATTTTTCACATCTTTCAGTATCATCTTATCAATAAACAGTAGATCCCTTGTTCCCTTCTCTCATTTCCAGCAACCTTTTGGTTCTAATAGCTTTGTCTCCAGATGATGATATATATCATCTGCTATCAGTGAAGTTATCAGTTTCCACACAATTGGCAAACAAGTGATTGGTCTGTAGTTGCTAGATACTGTTCCCTTATCTTTATCCATGAGTCAAGAGTTACAAGTTACTAGTAATGAGTTGAAATTCTATGATACGGGTTACATTTATGCCATTAGTTGCAAGTTACGAGTTACATTTACTTCAAGAGTATTATTATTATCATTATTATTATCAAATAAACTCAGACCATCATCAAAATTAACAGAAAAAGTAAAATTAAAAGACATCAGATAAAAAGCCAAACGTTTCGATTTATAAAATCTTCATCAGTCCATTATCATCTTTATCATTATTATTATCATTATCATCATCATCGTCGTCTCATCGCATACCGTCTAAGTCAGCAGAGATCTTTTTCTTGAGTCTGTGACAACAACTGTCCTCAAATCTTAAGAATAACCTTCCTGAGGATCCTCGCAGAATACAAGATTGCACTCTTCTGCAATTCGATCATCTTTGTTTCGATGCCAATGTCTTCCAGTCTCTTTCGCAACAGTTTTGGAGTTGTCATAAAGCTCCAATTATGATATGGATGACTTTCACTGGTTTTTTCCAAATCTTTCTTTGCTCCCTGGATAAATCTTGGTATTTTTCAATTTTTTCAATTTCCTATACATCTACCCTATAACTGTTACTATTCTTATTACTATTATTTTTATTATTGTACTTATTCACAGTGTCGCTGTAATTTACTGGCTTTACGTCCTACCTTAGTCCCTTCAAATTTCGCCTGCCTTCAGTTTTGGCTCCCTTTAATTTTAGCCCCTTTAATTTTCGCTCTCCAGGGTGCAGTAGTTTCGCTCCCTCTAATTTTTGCCCCCATCCTGCAAAGTTCAAACTATTGGCCTTATCCGTTTCGGTGTAAAATAAGGGCCTGAGATGTTGTGGGTCACATACCAAGAGAAATACGTCGATTTGACAGCGTTTTCTTGGACAGTAGAGGAGGTTTAGAAGGTCATATTTTAGATAACAAGTATAGAAGATCACCAATTCTTAAAGGTGCACTGGAACTACCAACTGCTCTAATTGTCAAGAAAAATTAGGCACCAACATCTCCCTCCGTAGTCGAACGAAAGAGTTTGTCGACGAGTACTATATTGAGCTAGAGATGACAGTATCTTCTGCCTAATTTGAAGCCAAGGAGAGAATGGCTGATGATGATCATGATAATTTGGATGAATGTGGCCCTAAGAAGAGATAATGGTGAAATTAGAACAACAAAATCTCCTTCCCCCCCAGATACAAGGGGGGAAATATTATTGTAATTGAGGGGTAAAGCATATCTTGCATTTCGTATTGGAATCATAACCAAAGTTCTTTTTATAGAAAATAGACTTTTAAATTTCCTTTTAATTTTCGCTCCCTCTAATTTTCACCTAGCCAAATATTTCCGCAATTCGCCCCCTTTAATTTTCGCCCCTCTCCTTGTATTACTTCAATCTGAGCCTCGCACTTCAGCAGCTCTAGGCAGCTTTTGAATCTTTTGGTCACTGAGCCCAACGCTCCAATGATAATTGGAATGATAAACTTAACTGACTTCACCTTTATAGACTTTGAATATCTCGTACTTCAGATCGCATTAAGCATCTTTCTTTTCCATTTCCCTTTTCTCAATTCTGGTATCGAAAGGACATGCCACGTCTACTACATAACATGTTTTTTTGACATTTTTAAATGAAAACTATATCTGGTCCGTTATGTTCGACTTTAGACTCTGTCTGCATAGGGAAGTCCCATAGAAGTTTAACTGCTTCATTTTCTAGTGCAGCAATTGTGTTATCTATAAAGTGCTCGTAGTTCTTTGATCCGCATGGAAATCCAAACTTATGGCACAGACTCCAATGTATCACGGCAGCTTCTTTATCATGACGCCATTTCTTGTACTCATTTTGTGCCAGCTTTTTAAACTCCGAGACAATGTGACTTATAGTCTCATCCCTCTCCCCGCACCTTCGACAATTGCAGATCCTTGCCTTTTATCTATCATAATCGATACCCAGTTCGTTCTTGGTGCTTGATCTTGGGCTGCCATAAGCATTCCTTCAACTCCCTCTTTAAGATATCCATCTGCCAGCCACTCCTAACTTTCATGTTCATCTTTCACCTTTCATCATTATTATTATTGTTGTTGCTATTATTATTATTATCATTATTATTATTATTATTATTGTTATTATTATTATTGCGATTGTACACAGCACTAAATACTGGATTAAAACACTATCAAGCTCTGTCTCAGAGCCTAAGATAGTGAGTGGTCCATCTAAGTTTCTTCCTTGCTTCTGTTCAGTCAATTCCTGGAGTGTCCAGCACTTTCCTGACTATTCTTGCAGATCCCAGTAAACATGTTTTCTGGATGGTTTCAAGTCCATTTCTGTAACCAAACTTTTCTAGTTCCTCCTGGAGTCTTTCTGTCACCGAGCCTAATGCACCAATTATAACTGGCAATATGATGACTTTCTTCACATCCCCTCTCCAGACTTTTAGAATTTCATATTTAAGATCTGTATAGGCATCAACTTTTTCCTTTTCCTTTTTCTGTATTCTCGTATCAAATGGACACGCAACGTCTATTACATAACACTGCTTTTCTTTTTTGTCAAAAATAGTTATGTCAGGCCTGTTGTGCTCAATTTTCTGTTCCGTCAATTATTATTATTATTATTATTATTATTATTATTATTATCATTATTATTATTATTATTGTTTTAAGATTTAACTCATTAAGTAAGAGCAACTCGAAGCTCTTAACATAACACTTAACTCGTAAAAGACATGTAGCTCGTGACTCGTAACTGGTAGAGTAAAAAGTAGCTCGTCGAATACACGTAGCACCTAGCCCGTAACTTATGGCATAAAATGTAGCTCGTGAAATAAATGCATCTTGTAACTTGTAACTCATGGCATTAATGTAACCCATATTATAGAATTTCAAGTCGTAACTCGTGCGACTCGTAACCTGTAACTCTTTTTACTCATGGATTAGAAATCCACTTTCGAAGCAACAGAATTCTTAAAACTTTATTTTACTTAAAGTTCAATTAGACTTACTAAAATATTTCAGCCAGTCGGCTGTCATTCAAACTTTAGATTCAGTGCAATAGCATTATGCAGTTCCTATGCGTATGTTCCATCAGCAGGTACCATCCCAAGATATTCTCATTTTTGGCTATTTGGAATCTCAGATACTTTACAAACGGTGATCACCCTCTGCATCCACAATTTTCTTTAAATAGTTTCCATTAGCACGTTTATGGATGTTCATTGGATGGTAGGTGCCATCCAAAGCTATTCCTGTTTAGGAAACTGTAGAATGTCCGATACATTGAATCTCTTGAGACTTAATTAGCCTGTGCATACTCATGTTTTCTTCAGTATACAGCTTTGCATATACATTCTTCCTTGATTAATTTCCATTAGCATGTCCGTCAAGGCTGGTTTCCACTCAGTAGAATTTCCCGAGTGGATGGAATTTTACACGATAAGTTTGAAACTCTTAACCCTATTAATACCGGGCTTTTTGGACCCTTGTAGTAAGTGCCCCCACCCTCTGTAAAGTCGCCAATATTGCAGATATGAGAACGAAATTTGGTACAATGGTGTACAGTAACAAAATCCATACAATAGGCTACTTTTTGATTTTTCATTACATCCATGACGTCACAATGACGTCATAATTGAGGAAAATTGCAGTATTTGCTTGCTGTTGGCAAAATCGATAATATTTAAGTTTTTATTTGACTATTCCTTTTTTAAATTGGACTAGAATGTATCAAAAAGCATCAATAAGTAAAAATCCACAGTATAATATATATTTAAGCTCATTATATATATATATCATATGTTCATTATTTATATGCACCATTTCTTCATTGTTTGATTTAAACCCCTAATTGCCTATTTAAATACTCTGAAATGCCTTAAGATGATGTATAATGATTAAGAGAATCAATTTTGACAATCAAAAGTTTTCTAATACATTCGTTGTTATTTATATGACGTCATAAACACTGATGACGTCATTAAGTTTGAAATTGCTGACATTATCTCAAAGCTCTCATCAAGATCTATTGAATGGTGGTGTTCTCGATGATCTGTGATCATTCGGGAAAAAATAAGAGTCCCTTCTTTTCCTTTACTGCTTACTACGTGTTGAATAGATGTTGGTCACGTGATCATTGTCTACCATTTTGAAACATTTTTTTTGATTTTTAATTAGTATATTAAATTTGAGGAAAAGTCACCAAGTTTCAGCTCTGTATCTTTCGAACTGACAACACTGCATCAAATAATCTGCGCCGCGGGCACTTTGTGCCCCCCCCCCCGTAGTAACATTCTATTCAAATTCAAAGCGTTATTTTCTTGGAATTTCCGCTGCGTGGAAATCAGTCTCAAGACTCAAGATGTATTTCTTCCATTTATTCCAAGGGGATGTTAGAAAACCGTGTACTTGGGACAGCCATTTTTGTCAATCATGCGCCAATGTCAGATATTGTGTGAAATAGTGGTGAACCTTTGCATAGACAATCTTTTTTAAGTAGTTTCAATTAGTATCTTCGTAAGACCTGTGCATTTCTCTCATATATTTCCAGGAGAATTTGAACAACCGTCTTCCGGAGACAGACCTTTTTAATCATTCCCTCACTTCAGATACTATGTGGAATAATGGTTAACCTTGAATATGCATTCTTTCTTAAGTAATTTCCATTAGTATGTCCGTAAGACATGTGTATTTCTATCATATATTTCCAGGGGAATTTAAATAACCGTTTACTTGGGATAAACCTTTTTTCAATCATGTATGATGTCAACAGGTGACGACAGAATATGGCCAGTATATGTAACGCCTGTATATGCAACGCCTGTGTATGTAACGCCCGTATGCGTTACAACTATTATCGATAAGAAGATAAGCGGTTATCTAAATTCCCTTGGCAATACATGAAAAAAAATACACATGTATAGTGAACACACCAATGGAAATTACTTAAAAAAACATATATATGAATTGGGTTTGTTATCCTTTCACACTGAGCCTAAGATTTGCACATGATGAATAAGGACTATCTCATGCAGTAACTGATGGCTGCATGAAATAGTGCCTGGAGGAGAATATCTCTATATTGGGTGAGCTCTATTTCGTTTTCGCAGCGTTGCATGCTCTTGAGCATCAAAAGAAGGGCAGAGAAACAGAACGTGCTCCGTATCCTCAATGCCATCGCTTGTTGGGTACATTGGGTTTATTGTATCCTTAAAATTATGCTTGAATTTGTGGAAATTGAATTTGCTGAGACCAACCCTGAGTTGGGTAAGATAGGATAATCCTTTTGGGTCGTAAATTCCAAACACAGATTTTGCAGGGGGGGCGGATTATCGATAAGAGCGTCTTCTTAAAAACAGCAACAGAAGGTGCAAGTCTCAATTCAGGCGCAAGCTTATTCCATTCGGATAAACAATTTGGATAGAAGCTAGATTTGAATTTGTCTGTCCTTGCCCTTAATCGCCCAATGACATCCTGATCACGAAGATGGAACTGTGGCTGATGAAGAGGGGGAATGAGATCTGCTGTATACTCAGGACTAAGATTATTTACAAACTTGTAGAACAAGGTAAGACGCCTACTCCATCTTCTGGAACTTAATGACTCCCAGCCAAGTTCAATGTACAGCTTATCGTGAGACGTTCCTCTCCATGTTCCTTTTACAGCCAAAGCAGCAGAATACTGAACGGACTCTAGCTTTTCCATTAGATTAGGTAAAATGATGTTTTGACTGAATTCACATACTCTAGCAGGGATATGGTAAATAACATCACCATAGTCCAAGTGCGGTCGAACATGAAGCTTATATAATTCGTTTAGGGTATTCCTGAGTAGATACTTGGAGAGATATTTCAGCAAACCGATGCCCTTTCTACTTTTTGAGAAAGCTGATTTTATGTGAGCTGAGAAAGATAGCTTTGAGCCCAATCCTAGATGCTTATGCTCATCTACTTTCTTCACACGTATGTCGTTGAAACGGATCACTGGATGATCAATTTCAATTTTCTTCTTTGAAAATGTTAAGTCAACAGCTTGTTTTTGAGGGTTAGGATTAAAAGACATTCTCCAAGTGTGAGCCCACTGACTTATCGAATCCAAGTCATGGTTCATATCGTTGGCTGCTGTATCAGAATCTTCAACCACAGTGAACAACGATGTATCATCAGCAAATAGCTTAACATTGCATTTTAAGCCTACGGCTATATCATTTATGTACACTAGGAAAAACAAAGGTTCTAGAATAGAACCCTGAGGCACCCCTGCTGAAATATCTCCCCATTTAGAACTTTGACCATTCAGTACAGTCCTGAGTCTTATGTCAGAGTTTCTTACAGGTAGTTTCTTATGAAACTTTGCTTGTAGAACAAGATCATTTCATCTTTTGCCTATCTATTTTACTCCAAGTTTCTTATGTGATCCCGATCCACGAGATCCCCCACTAATACCAATGTAAATCGGAGGGGCTTCCGGTCAATGGAAATATGAAGGAACTTGTGAGAAACCATTACAAACCTCACTCTGCCAAGATGATAATGATAAGAATTCTGAGGAGCTTTCAATACTGGATCAAAGTTTTAGTATCTCAAAAAATACATGTGTACCTCTATGAGCTTACTGAACGTAACAATGATATCTATATTTTCTCTGATAATACTTTGTTGTTCTACTGCCACGGGATGATTTCCTATTACGTACTGGAGGACTAAAGATATCTTCTATAGTACTAGAACTAAGCGTGAAATTGACTTTGAGGAGCTTTGAAAAAAAGTATTTAAAATGCTAGATAGTTTTTCGTGATTAAAACAAAATGTGCATTTCTTCCGTTCAAGCACAGCTCCACTTCATTTCTACTTCATATGGGAACCGCTCTAGAAGAAATTCACAAATTTCCGAAATTTTGGTTGACATTGCCGGTTTCCACTCCCACAGACTTATAACTACTGCAGAAGTTGGGATAAGGATTGGGTGGGGCACTGTTTATCGAAAAAGACGCATAGCAAATGGGAGCGATTTGATCGTGAAACTGTGAGTGGATAGCAAGTGGAGAAATGGATATAGACATTGAATTATCAGTTTGCGCTCTCCTTTTACTATGCTTTGTAGGATTATTTTACGCAAAAATGACTTCAGTGAGTCTCAAAATGCCACGAATCAGCTAGTTTTAGCGATCGCATTGTGATACCGAAAACACTTATTGTCCGAGGTATTGAAAATCTTCTCCCGTTGAAATTTTGGCGAAAATCGACACAGCCTAGTGTGCAATGCTTCCTTCGGGATGGTGGTCAAAACGGTCAAAAATGGCTTAAACTTTGCCGCAAAACACGGAAGTAAACACAAGGTCACTTGCCTCGCTTCTGAGACTACACTGCAGCATCGCTTCAGAGGGCACACGTAAATGTGTTCATCTCCGTCTCAAAATTTTATATCGAAGTCCATAAGTCCCAGATTGAGCAAAAATAAAACATGTCGTTGTTGTTGTTATTATTGTTGTTGGTGTTGCGATATCTAGGACTATGTCGTGAGGCTAACCTGATTGGTCAGTTTTAGGAGAAAATGTGATCTGATCCGAGCGTGGTGAAGAACTCCACCAAAAGCCTTGGACTAAAGAAAAGATTTGTCCTCTATAGCAAGGCTGCTAAATGATGTTTATTCGCGCGCAGATATCGGTTGAAACCGAGACAATAGGGAAATTTGGATTATTACAAACGCTCCTTGTCTCAGCTGGAGGAGTGACTACTCCCAAGACCTTCACCGCAACAACAACGACCAGAGGTAAAGGGCTCATGTACATAGCTCAAATGGAACTTTAAAAAGTCCAGTGCTATGTGTAAGAAGAAGGGGTCCCGCTGGATTTCAATGTTAAAAGTGATATCTTTTCATTTTTAGGGGCTCTAAGGCATGCTTAATCAGAATAAACTAGTCTTCAATTTTTTTTCAAGATTTCGCCGCTATTTTTGTAAGTTCAAAATGGCGGTAATCTCACTTCTCTAGGAAGGCGTCACATCAAGCCTTTCATGCATTAACAAAAACTTTTGCTGATCGTTTGCTTCATATCGATTTCAAACTATTCATTTTAATTGATGAGATGTTGTAGATCTCGAACCTGCATCCTTTTTCACAAAACAGGCCCATTTTGCCTGCGGAGGAGCAAAACATTATTTCCCAAAGTTCTTTTGTGGCTCAAACCACGTGCTTTTTCGAGTTTTGGCCTAAAGTAAGACATTGCTGTGCTGGTAAGTTGCAAAGCTGTTTCATCTGTATTTATGGTGAGTTACCATAATATGATCATATCAAATATCGATAATTTTGCATTTAGATTCTATGTTTCTTCTTCTGTACCTTTATTTCACAGTAATCTCTTTATAGGAAATGGAAACCTCATGACCACCACCGTCAAGTTAGGCCAATGTTTCATATGTGGTTTTGATTGTAAAAGAAATGACCCATTGAGACATGTGACTGATGGAAAGAATGATGATTCATTTGCCAAAATTCTTGAATATGCCCAGAAGGGGGCAAAGCTTGGAGACTCCAACTACATGGGGTTGGCAAAACGAGAAGGATGTAAGGGACTGTAAGAGCTATCATCTCTCTTGTCATCGAAAGCTCGTGAATTCTACAAACCTCGCATGTCTGGAACAGAGCTTTCAAAGATCTCTTGCTGGTGGTGGAAATGGCTTGCCCATTCGGAAAGGGAGACCATCTACCTCCACATATAATTCTGAATACCAGTATGCAAAAAAGACGCAGCTCAAGAGAATTACAACACTTTATGATTCAGCAAAGTGCATATTTTGCCAGTATGAAGAGGATTCCGATCTTCACGAAGTCCAGACTGCTAATATGGGGAAAAGAGTTATGGAAGTATTGCAAAAATCGGAGAAAGAATGTTACAATGTTATTGCAAAGTGCTTCAGTGATCCCTTGGATGTACAAGCCTATGATACAAAGTATCATCGAACATGCTTGATCAAAGAAGAACGACTGTCGTTGAGACAGTCAATAACAAAAGATCGTACATTATCTTTATGTAGAGCGATTGCAAACATAGAAATAGTGAATATAGTGAAGCACTCACGAAGCCAAAATTTGGTTTTGTCATTGAATGATCTAAATGAAGAATATATCAACATTTTGAAAGAGAATGGGATGCAAGAAACGTCTAGCAACTACAAAAAGCTAATCCAAGAGTTCATTAAAGATAATATTCCAAATGCTGAAATTCGTGGTTCATACCGAAAAAATGAATGCAATATTGTAACATCAAAGGAAACTGTAAATTCCGTTTTGGCAACTCATTTGGATGACGATGATAATGAAGGGGACATGTAGGTTTTGCTTGAGGCTGCACTCATCCTCAGAAAAGATATAAAGAACTTTTCTGTAGGGTCTATTATTGTAAATAAACTGTTTGAGCTATATTGTTATAAATTGTATATCGTAGGTACATTAGGTTCACAGGTCCTTGGCTGATAGCAGCAAATACATTTTGCTGAACAAGTTTACCTGTATAAATATGGTTTTATTATTATTATTATTGGGCGAAATAGCCTGCACTAGGATTCGTTATCTCTTTTTCAGTAAAAAGCTTTCAATTTTCAGTTGATACATTTGGGTGCGCTTTGATGATATTACCTTAAAGATATATTGAAATATTTTTCTTCCCAAAATAAAGTGCAACCAGTAGTTGGTTTCTCGACGGACCGTTTCAACTCGGTTTCAGTAACTCTTTGCCGAAGCCGTGCGAGCAACCCATTATTCTGAATCTGTTTTACGCAATAGTCTTACACTATTTTTTAGCATTTTCAATCGCTAATTCTTCTACAGTTGATTCATGAATGTTTCATGAAGTTTTGGTTATTTCCTATATCAAAATTTGCAAGTTTTCTGCCGTTGTTTCCCAGAAGTATTTTGGTATTCTTCTGGAATGTTCTTTCTGTCTGGGAAGCTGACGAAACGAACACAAATCATCTTCGCAAGAAATAACACTCACAAAGGCTTCTCAAACTGTTCAAGCAGTTCTCCTAAAGAATACACAGTTATCCACAAAACTCTCATAACGGTTGCATTTTCTCGTAGGTTTAGATTTGTTTCTGTTAGAAGGCGCTTTGTAATCTGCGACTTACTTTCGAGGGAAAGACAGATTTATCGGTCGTTTGCTTGCGAGAAATCTTTATCACCCCTTGTTTACGTAGCCGTTAAGTCTGTTTTGAACAAGACTTTATCGTCATTAGCACAGAATTTCAAGTACAGATACTTCTGCTGTTTATGCGAGAATGTTTCAATTTTTCCACATCTTATGTGTGAGTTTTCTGTTAACTTTTTATTAGATTGAAACGTTTCTTACCTCGAACTGTTCCCGCTGTTTTGCAGAAGCCAAAAAGGAAAATTCTTCGACGATTTGAATTCGCAAAACAGTAATACATCTTCCGCTGCAAGTTGGCGAAGCTTTCCCTTCAAAATAACTCTTCCGTACAGTACCCTTTGAGATCCTCCACAGTCCTTTTTTTTGTCTTTATTCCGTAGCCGTGATAATAACAACCTCCATTTTGGCAAACAGCCACCTTTCTCACCTTCACTGACTGACATTTAACGGAATTGGCATCGGAATGGCAGCCAATGTTTACATTGAATTCACAGACTGGCGGGGTTCAAAACAGATGAGAGCAGGGGCATCAAATATTTCAAGAATAAGCCAATCACCTTCGCGCACAACGCTTCCAGCAAGCTGATTGGTCCTTCTCGATCCAGAAGTGAGCAGGCCGGCTTTTTAGCAGTTTGGTTATGAGTCCCAGATTGAGCGGTCTCGGTTTGGCAAGCAGTAGTCTGGTTTTGGTGAGCGATATCTGGGACTCGGTTGGCACTAGATCATGGTGGAGATAAGGACATGACGTAATGAAATAAACGAGGCTTCAATTTCCCTATTCAATCACCGCTCAGAATGAACACTGTGGGTCGTCATTGGCTGACATTTCAAGTTTGGAGCTCAAGTATTTTGATGACCAGACATAAACATAAATGCTATCCAGACAAGGGAGATAGGACCCATAAATATCAGACAATGCATTTTTACCAAAAATTTCCGTACCATTTTTACTTCCAATTTTACATCTCAAAGACATGAATAACAAAGAGCTGATCGGAGTTACTATTGCCCGACAGTCACAAATCTCATTCTTTGCAGTTAATCAATTTTTAAAAGAAAGGTAAATGTCGCCTGTTCGCTCAACTTTTTGCGGTAGTATATCTATTTCTCCATGGCGGGGGCGGATCCAGCCGGGTTTTTTGACCAGTTTACGGAAAATAAGGGGGTCTGAGGGGCGAAGCCTCCAGAAAAATTTTTCTGCGACCACGCCCTTCAGACTCTCGGAAAACACGGGCAACGCCCTTTTCAATAAATGAAGTTTGTTCCAGTTGCGTATTCACACACAACAACTTTTTCAAGGTGAAATCAACAAAAGTTGCTTGCAAAATACAAAAATTGCAAAATTCATTAGATACTTTTGCAAGTCCACTTCTAAGGCGTTTGAAATCCACAGAACTTTCCCTTCAGGGCTCCCTAAAAATTTTCTCCCCCTTTATCGTATTTTATTTCAAATACACTCGTACTTCTCTTTCATCTCCTTTGCCTCTCCATCAACCTTCTCTTCAATGGCTGCAGCGTGTGAAGGCAGCAGAGATCTTTCTCCTCTGGATCATTGCTGTCAACTTCCTCGCTTCCTCAACAGGCATGGTTCACTTCCTTCAGAAACGGTTTATTTCCTAATCGATACAGGTTCACTGACTTTAAACATTGCGTACCGGTTCACGGAAACTAAGAAACAAATGCTGAATCCGCCCCTGCATGGACTGATGTTTGTTGTAAAGTTACACTTTTTTATAAGACATTTGGATCAGATAATTGTTACTGTAAATTTCTTAATTTGGTTCGGCTCATTTAGTTTTGTTAAAAGGGCTCCCAAATTACTTAGTATGGTCTCAAAACACGTAGGTAACATAATTCTGCCTTGAAATACATTTGCTGCAATTTACCAAAGAAACAACCTCAGTCTGGTGGGTGTTACCTCGTTCTGCAACATTTGTCATTACGTCATGTACTTATCTCCACCATGATCAAGTGCCAACCCTGGGACTCACTGTAATCAGTATACGAGAAGCCATTGAAAACTGCGGCCTAGCTGGCGATGCTGTCGAGAGCGCTCTTAAATGTTTGTTGAAAGAATCCAAGATCTATATCAAGGATGGTGATTCTTTTTTTGTAACCGAAGACTGTCGTCAACAGAAAGATGGAAAAGATGGTAAAAAATGAAAAGCTCCAAAAACAGTTGAGACTGTGGACTGTGAATGCCAAACAGACCCCTTTGAATCCTGTGAGGATGATAGTCTGAAAAACAACACAGGCATGGCTGATTTAAATCAACAAAAATTATATGAGGTCCTTGGTCAACTGTCTTTGGGTGTAACAGAATTAAACCGGATTCTTCACGAGGAAAGGACGAAATTCCAAACCCTTTGGAGGAGAATTTCAAATTAAAATTTGAGCTTCGAGCCAAAGAGGAGAACACCGATACTCTATCCACCTCTAACAAAGAGATTCAAGATCACAAAGACACTACTGAATCTATTATTGTTCGAACTGAAAAGGGCATTGTTTCCCCACAAAAGAGCACAAAACGTACGAACAAAAAGAGGGGATGTCGAAGTGTTGTAAACAAATCAACAACTAACGCCGAAGATAAAATTAACAGCCAGAGCAACCCCGAGAGCAGCACAGCTGAGCCATCTTCATCGCAGACATCATCCGCTGCTAAAGATCCCACTGTTGAAGTGAGTGAAGCGAATCAAAGTACTGAAAGCTCAAGCAAGCAGTCTCCAAACAAGACCAACAGGATCAACAATGGTGCTTGGCCTAAAAATACTGTCCTCATTGCAGGAGACAGCATGCTCTGTGATATCGACGAAACTAAGCTCAGCCACCGGTATCTCACTAAGGTAAGAGCCTTTAAAGGATCGTCTATCGAAGATCTCCATGACTACCTCAAGCCTCTGTTAAAAAAGCGACCTGATAAGATCATTTTGCGGATTGGTACCAGTGATTTACAGAATAAGTCGATTGCAGATATCCTCAAAGGACTGAAATCTCTATTGGATATGATCCACTCGTCGATTCCAAATTGTAAAGTGGTCATCTCTGAAATTATTAGGAGGGAAGATAGGAAGAGTTTAAATGGTAAACTAAGTGAGTTCAATCGTGCGCTCAAAACCATGAATGTAGATATCCTCAGGCAACAAAACATCACAAGCCAACATCTTGGAAGAAAAGGACTACACTTGAACTTTGAAGGTGACATTCAGCTTGCTAAGAACATTATTGATAAATCAAGATCGTTTTCTTTCTAGCAATGAGCCAGACAGTAGTTTGAACACGGAGGGTCGAAGTCACAGTTTTATTCCGCTTCTTGCAGATGATGACACAGATGTAAATGAGTTGCGTGAGTGTTCTGCCAATAAAGAGGTTCGTCCATCTGGTCGGAAAAAAGGTCTCAAAATGGCTTCACTAAATGTCAATGGTCTGCTCTCTAAAATTGATGAGGTTCGACAGCTTGCAAAAAATGAGAAAATTGATATTTTTGCAATAAATGAGACTAAGATCGACGACAAGGTTAAAGATCAACTTGTCGATATCGACAAATTTGACCTAAAGAGATCTGACATGGATAGACACAGGGATGGGGATGCACTATATATTAGGACGCTACGATTAGGACGATGCTCGCTAGCTACGATTTTATAAATAAAACCCTTACCGATCCATCTTGAAGCTCTACTTACTCTTAGCTCGTTGTTTTAGAATTATGTTTATTTTAAATGTTTTAATTTGCTTACTTTAGTTTAGTTTCTCGCTTAGCTGTTGAAATATATAACCGTTGTTATATTAGGCTACTTGAGATAAAAATTGAATTGAATTGAATTGAATTGAATTGAATTAGGAACACGGTTAGCTTTAAGCTCCGTGATGACCTCCCCAATAAATCTTTAGAATTAATATGCATTGAAATTGAACCTCCAAACGCAAGTCCTTTCATCATTGTCGCATGGTACAGACCTCCATGCGTACCAATTTCTTGTTTTGAAACCTGGAGGAAAATCTCCGTTTTCTTGACCGAGAAAACAAAGAGATTATCATACTAGGTGAAACGAACTGTGATTTCAGCCTTCCTAGACCTAGCGATGTAAATCATAGCTCACATTTACAAGAAATATATGACTTATTTGGTCTTAGGCAACTTATCGAAGAGCCAACAAGAATCACCCTGCATTCATCTTCCCTAATTGATCACATAGCCACTTCAGAGTGCAAAAATATTTCGGAGAGCGGTGTGATTAAAACTAGCCTCAGTGATCACTTTTTGATTTATTGTATCAGGAAGTTTCGTGGAGGGGTTAAACGTCAACATAAATATATCACATCAAGACAACTTAAAAATTTTGATAAAACAGCTTTTCTCTCTGATTTGTCTGAGGTCCACTGGGAAGAAATAATTGCCAATGCTAATGATTCTGATGACGCTGTCCGTAGCTGGACAACCATCTTTTCGCTTATCCTTGATAAACATGCGCCTAACCTGACCAGACGAGTTTCAGACAAGTATACACCTTGGCTCAATAGCGAGTTTTTCCAACTCGCTAAGACGAGGGATAAATTGAAAATCCAGGCAGTAAAGAGTACATCCACCCTCTTGATGGATTGTTATAAGCAAATTCGCAATAGCGTAAACAAGTTAAATCTCCGGCTAAAAAGAAAATATTTCTCTGAGAAAATTTCTGAATGTCATGGAGACCTTAAAAGATCCTGGAAGACTATTAACCAAGTCAAACAAAAGCAGCAAGACCACTTCTATCCCATCCCTTAATGTCGAAGGTGAATCGATTAAAGACAATAAAAAGATTGCTTCATCAATGAATGAGTTTCTCTGTACCATTGGAAATAAACTGAGTGACAAAATTCCAGAAAAACCCAACCCACTTTTATCCAATCAGTATGAACTGGGTAACGCTGTGGGAAATTTCTCTTTCAAAGCTGTTTCAGAGAATGACGTAACGAAAGTCATGAAGAAAATGAAGACATCACACGGCTCTGGTTGTGATGGCATCGCAAGCTTCTTAATAAAGATTGCTTTGCCTCTAATCTCTGGTTCATTATGCGACCTTTTCAATTTGTCTTTGTTCTCTGGAAAATTTCCTACAGATTAGAAAATAGCGCATGTTGCTCCAATTCACAAGAGTGGATCGAGAGAAGATTGTTCTAACTACAGACCGATTTCTGTGTTGCCTGTATTGTCTCGTGGATTCGAAAAAGTGGTTTATAATCAACTATATAACTACTTAGATAGTAATAGGCTCATATACAAGCATCAGTCTGGTTTTCGATCTTTACACTCAGTCGTCACCAGCCTTATGGCTAGCACAAATGACTGATATGTGAATATAGATAGGGGCAAGTATACTGGTTTGATTTTCATTGACCTAAAAAAGGCGTTTGATACAATTAACCATGATATCTTACGAAAGAAGCTAGAAAAATATGGAATAAGAGGACTAGAGCTTGACTGGTTTACTTCCTATTTGCAGGAGAGAAAGCAGTGCTGCAAGGTAAATTCCGCCTCTTCCAGTATTAACGCTGTAAGTTGTGGTGTCCCCCAGGGCTCCTGTCTTGGCCCACTTCTGTTCCTTGTTTACATAAATGATCTACCATTCTTCCTAAACAAAGGAAAGGTCACCATGTACGCTGATGATACTGCGATTTCACACTCCTCGAGATGCCTTTCTAAACTGCTGGATGATCTAAAACAGGATCTTGTGAATTTACAGAACTGGCTACATGGCAACAAATTGTCCCTAAACATTGTAAAAACACAGTCTTTGATTATTGGTTCCAGACCAAATATTCTAAAGATCGAAAAACAGACTGCGGCTAAGCCTAGTTTCGAAATAGGCGATCAAAAGATCAATATGATAACCGATACTAAGTATCTGGGAGTTCAAATTGATGACCAACTCCAATGGGATCGCCATATTGAACATGTTAAGGCTAAGGCACTGCGAGCTCTCGGTCTTATTAAGCATGCCAAAAAATTTCTGCCATCCGGTGATCTGCAGAAAATGTATAGAGGAATTGTTGAGCCACATTTCAGTTATTGCTGCTCGGCTTGGGGTTGTTGTAGTGAAACCAAACTTAATTCTCTCCAAAAGATTCAGAATAGAGCTGCAAGAATAACTACAAATAGGCTTACGATGCTTCTGCTGTCCCTCTGCTCCAAAATCTTGGCTGGCCGTCAATTAAAGATCTTATCAGAAAAGAAACAGCAACGCTGACCTATAAGGCACTGAACTCACTTGCTCCTCAATATTTAGGGGAACTTTTCAGTAAATGCTCAGAGGGCAGTGATCCCATTCTTCGCTCTACCGAAACAAACTTGCAGATACCTCTGCTAAGAACAAGCACAGGCCAAAAAGCATTTTCGTATCGTGGAGCAAAATTATGGAATGAACTAGATAAGGAAACTAAATTGGCATCGTCCTTGGCTACCTTTAAAAAATCCATATGAGAGGTACATTATATTTTCAATTTTAGTTTTATTATTCTCTTTTGTACATTGTATTATAATTCTCTTTAATTTAGGCTTTTCTTTTTTTTCTTTTGCACAGGTCAATTTGTAAAACAGTTATTTATTACTGAAATTTGTAGCCTGTTTAAATGTTTAAAAATGAACAAAAAATGAAAAATTAACTTGACAGCCAATCAGCGCGGGGACTATGATCGCATGTGCTATAGACATCACTTGATCATTCAAATATCTGTAGCCGTTTCGAAGATCGTTGCAGTGACAGCGAGCAGAAGGGAAGATTTGCAGCTCGAGTTACGGGAAACTTTGCTTATGTTTTACCAATTCTTGACTGCAGTTGTGTTTGATATTTGCCTGCAAGATTTCATGATCGATCGTTCTGGAAGCTTGATACAGAAGTAAATGTTAAGCGGTTGATCTCGCATGGATAAATTGGCCGAAGCAAAATATGGGAAATATCAGCGCTTTGAGCATTGCTGTCGAAAGCCCAGTTATCATCTCTGGATTTCCTGTATTGACAAAATTTTACGAACCAATGCGACAAGACACAAAAACCTAAACTAAGCTGGGTAGGACTATAAATACCATTTACTTATCAGATAAATTCATTTTCTTGCCAAGCTTCCATGAAACGACATCGTGACGGGTTTTGAAAACTGTTATTATTGTTCCCCCATCGAAAATTGATTGTGCTGTGATGGATGTGGTTTCATGCGAACGTCTTACTACCGTTTTTGCCTTTCAAATGACTAAAGATTCGTGATGAAAATGGTGACATTACGTAATCAAATCGAAAAAATTTTACACACTACGCATGCTTTCATAGTCCTCGAGGTGATCTCCATTGCCTCGTCAACTTGAGCTCGCACGTATCCCCAACAAGTATGTGCAATGGTTAGACAAGATGAGGGAATATTGCATTTGCCATGCGCGAAGCAGCGCAGGGAGTCCAGGATATAAAAACTATGCGGCATTCTCAATCGAGACGTCATATGGTTGATTAATTTTTCTTGTGCAATCCCCACTTCATGGTCTGACGAGAGTGGTACTTTTTGCTACTTTAATTCAAACATTGAAGGGCCTTTGGGAAAGTTTTTGTGATAAACAATGCACCCTTGTGACTAAAAGAAAACTGAAACAAAAAAGAGGGAACTACGCGATGAGCGCAGTGTCCACTGGGACTACGAGAAGAGTGCAGTGTACACTGCCCAGTACACTGAGACTCGGTCGACATAAAACTAGCCTGCGTGCAGACTCTACAGTCAATGCGGAGGAATGAAAAGGAGAAGAAAGCTCCCTGTAGAGCCTGCGCAACGGCGACCAATTTTGTGTTTTGAGTTCTCAGATTTTGTGGAACCGTCTGGGACTGAATTCACGATTTAACTTTTGTTCTTACTTGTGTTCAGTGTATTTTTTGTGTAACAAACATCATTCTAAAGTGTGTTACAAGCAGAACACGCTGAACACAAGTAAGAACCAAAGTTAAACCATGCTGCCAATGATAGATGGTTCCACAAAATCTGAGAACTCAAAACACAAAATTGGTCGCCGTTGCGCAGACTCTACAGGGAGCCCTCTTCTTCTTTTCGCTCCTCCGCACTGACTGTAGAGTTTGCACGCAGGCTACATAAAACACGAGGAATAAATTAGCTCTCTGTGCTGTGGAAAAGACATTGCGATGTTCAGGAGTTGTTATGAAAGGGTACTCTCCTTGCGGATGGCAGACTGCGCTCAGTTTTTTGTTTGTTTTTCAACTTATTTTGCATCGAATATATACATCTAGCTTACTATGTACAAATATGCAAAGTAAACTAATCTAAATCGATGAATATATAATACATAAATATATATTTTTACGGTATTTTAATAAACTAACCAAATTAGATAAAAAGACTAATCTCCAGACACATATTGACAAGCGCTACATTTACAATTCGGGCCATTCCACTTTTTAATCATAATTTTAAAGCTATTTAGATTTTCTGCAGATTTTATTTCATTTGACAACCCATTCCAGATTTGAGGTCCCAATGATCGAAGGCTATTGGAACCAAACGTGACTTGATTTGGTCTATAATGCTTTGAGCCATTGGAGTTTCGTAATGGGTAATGAGAAGGTTTTATTTTGAAAATGTCATGCATGAAGGAAGGGTTTAAATTTTTCAAAGTCTTGAAGATTTCTACACAGAGAGCTCTTAGACGGGAAACATGCATAGTACACTTCTCTGACTTCGAAAGTAAATCGCTATACGAGCTAATGTGATCATTGTGTAAGAATCTAAGGGCGCGTTCTTGAATCTTTTCAATCTTTTGCAAAGATTTAGCTGACGAGAAGTACCATACAAGTATCAGTAATTACAGCTCTATTTTCTTCCCATCAAATATTTTTAGAAACTAACATATCTAAGCAGTATCTGCCTTGATGTTGCCTCAAAGCCCCTTGAAGATCTCATACCGTTACATGGTGTAGTTGTTTTTCTAGAATTTTTCGCGATAAAGACATTTCTTGCGCAGTGGCAGTAATTACGGCGCCTCCCCTGCGGATGGCAGATTGTGTTCAATGATTACAGCTCTATTTTCTACCCAACAAGTATTTTTAGAAACTAACAGATGTGATCAGTATCTACCTTGATCATGCCTCAAAAGTCCCTGAAAGTCTCATTCTGTTACATGGTCTAGTTATTTTTCTAGAATTTTTTGCAATCAAGACATTTCTTATGGAGTTGCTTGATTAGGGTGCTCCAGATTTGGAAGGCAGATTACGTTCTGTGAATTCAGATGAATTTTCCACCGACAAAAGATCTTTAGCAACTAACGGATTTTACCAGCATTTACCTTGGTTATGCTTCAAAGCTCCCTGAAAATCTCATTCTGTTACATGGTGTAGTTATTTTTCTATAATTTTTTGCAATCAATGCATTTCTCATAAGGGCTCTCCCTATTTGGACGGCAGAATGCATTCATTTCATTTCATTTCATTTTAAATTATTTATACACGGTGGCCCCATCAATCTAAGACTGCTTTGCAGGGGGCCGTGTTAAAAATTTACAAAGTGCTAATACCTAAAAAGTCAAACTAAAGTACATATGATAAAAAATAAAAAGGATTAAAATCAAATCGGTGAAAGGAACGAAGTATTACATTCAAACAGTAGGCTGCAAGTGGTGTTTTAGTTTGCACTTAAACGAATTAAGCGAATTTGCTTCTTTTATATCAGACGAAAGTTGATTCCAAGTTTTAGCGTCACCATAAGATATCGCTTTTTGTCCTTTGCTCGTTGTCATTCTGGGGATGTAAAGATCGTTTCTCCATTTCGCAAGTTATATTTTTTTTATAATATAACTATTAAGATATAAGTTATGTTTCGCAATATCAATATTTCGTTCAGTATTTTTTGTGAACAAATTAGAAAGGTAGCTAGGTGCAAGACCAGTTATTGCTTTATACGTCATCGTAGCTGTTTCACTTTTAATCATGTCAGTGACAGTAAGCCATTTAAGGTTCTTGATCAAAAGGGTAGCAGATGTATCGTAACTGCTATTGGAGACTATCCTTGCAGCCTGATTTTGCAATTTTTGCAACGCCCTAGTTTCACCACAGCTTCCCCACACTGAACAACAGTAACGAAAATGTGGCTCGACAATGCCTTTGTACATTTGTACCAAAGTTTCTTTTGGTACGAATTTCTTTGCATGCTCCAAAAAGCCAATAGCACGAGATACCTTGCTGCATAAAGCTTTCATGTGTTGATTCCAATCAAGGTTACCATCAAGTTGAACTCCTAAGTACTTCACATTTTTAACCCTATTAATACCGGGCTTTTTGGACCCTTGTAGTACCGGGGGGGCACAAAGTGCCCCCCTCCGTAAAGTCGCCAATACTGCAGATATGAGAACGAAACTTGGTACAATGGTGTACAGTAACAAATCTACACAATAGGCTACTTTTTCTATTTTTCATTATATCCATGACGTCACAATGATGTCATAATTCAGGAAAATTCCAGTATTTGCTTGCTGTTGGCAAAATTGACAATATTTAAGTTTTTATTTGACTATTCCTTTTTTAAATGGACTGAAATGTATCAAAAAGCATTAATAAGTAGAAATCCATAGTATAGTATCTATTTAAGTTCATTATATGTATTATATATTCATTATTTATATACACCAGTTTTTCATTGTTTAAATTAAACCCCTGATTGTCAATGTAAATACTCTGAAATGCTTCAAGACGATGTATAATGATTGAGAGAATCCTTTTAGGTCATAAAAAAGTTTCTAATACATTTGTTATTATTTATGTGACGTCATAAACATTGATGACGTCATTAAGTTTAAAATTGCTGATGTCGTCGAAAATGAATAAAACTATGTATCATCTGAAAGCTCTCATCAAGATCTATTGAATGGTAATGTTCTCAATGATCTGTGATCATTCTGGAAAAAATAAGAGGCCCTTCTTTTCTATTTATGCTGACCACGTGTTGAAAAGATGTTGGTCACGTGATCAGTGTCTACCATTTTGAAAAATTTTCAGATTTTTAATTAGTATATTAAATTTCAGGAAAAGTCACCAAGTTTCAACTTTGTATCTTTCGAACTGACAGCACTGCATCAAATAATCTGCGCCGCGGGCACTTTGTGCCCCCCCCCCCGGTAGTAATAGGGTTAACGAGATCAATAGCAGAATCTCCAATGGAAAAGGATGGCGTGTCTACTCTCTTATCGGCAATTTTCTTCAAGTTTGGTTGTGATCCTATAACCATTGCCTGAGTCTTTACAACATTTAATGACAGTTCGTTACCCTGTAGGCCCCTGTAGCCATTTATTTTGACAATCGAGATCCCTATTTGTAATGGTATTAAGTTCTCCGATATTTTTAGAAGCATAAGAAATGCTTGCATCAGATTACAATTTTGGAGTGCCAGTGGAAGATCGTTAATGTAGATTAAAAGGAGAAGTGGTCCTAAGCAAGATCCCTGTGGAACACCACAATCAATATCTTTCAAATCAGAGCATGCACCATTTACTCTACAGAATTGACATCTGTTTTCTAGGTAGGATAGGAACCATAAATATTCAAGGCCATCAGTTCCGTATTTCTTCAGTTTCGCTAGAAGAATTTGATGATTGACCGTGGCAAACGCGTTCTTAAGGTCGATGAAGACTATGGCTGTGTATTTTCCATTTTCTATATTGACGTACCAATCATTTGTATTATTTAAGAGGGACGTAACTACAGAGTGTAAGCATGAATATCAGGGACCAGCTCCTTCGCAGGGCCCGACGCACAAACACTGAATTAGACTGGTCAACATACAAGCGCAGCAGAAACAGAGTGAACAATCTTGTTAAAAGCAATAAAGCGAGGTACAACAAAGAACTATTGCGGGATAATGCCGATTCTGCAGATAAGTTTTGGTCTGCAATAAAGAAGATATACCCCACAAAGGAAACTTCGAAGACTACGACATCAATGATTGAATTGAATGGTCAAAAAACGACAGATAAAAATGAAATAGCAAATGCTTTCTCCAAACATTTTGCAACGGTAGCCAGCACCTTAAAAGCCAAAACGTTATTACTGAGAAATTTTATCTGGATGCCACAAAAGAGCTTTGCTTCCACCGAGGAAAAACACTTCCGCTTCCAAAAAGTCAATCCAGTCCACGTCTATAATGAGTTGAAACGTCTTAAACGTAAGAAAGCAGTGGGTGTCGATAAATTTCCATCTGGAATGATAAAAGACGCGGCTTCTGTTCTAGCTGGACCACTGACCTTCCTCATCAACATGTCTATGGAAACAGGACTGGTACCATCCGACTGGAAAATAGCAAAAGTTATTCCGGTGTTTAAATCAGGAAAAAAATCTGACTTGGATAATTATAGACCCATATCAGTTTTGCCAATTCTGTCAAAATTGTTGGAGAAGTTCGTCCACAAACAGCTGATTGATCATTTGGAAAAGAATTGTATGCTGTTCAACTTTCAATTTGGTTTTCGTTCCAAGCGCTCAACAGAATTAGCAGTGACACTCTTGACTGATCACATACGAAAGGAAGCTGACAAAGGCTCCCTCACAGGGGCCATCTTCATCGATTTGTCAAAAGCTTTTGACACAGTCAGTCATTCAAGCCTTCTAAACAAGCTGCCTTCCTTTGGGATTCATGGTATTGAGTTACGCTGGTTCACTGATTACCTGTTTAACCGAAGCCAGTTTGTTCAAAGTAATGAATGTGCCTCTGATATCACGCCAGTATTTTGTGGAGTACCACAAGGATCGATTATTGGTCCTCTGTTGTTTATAATGCATTTTAATGCGGCTCACACTGTTCTACAAAATTCTAAAATCACAACATACGCTGATGATACAGTCATATTTGTGTCAGGCAGTTCCTTAGATGAAGTTGAAGGGAAGCTAAATAATGACCTGCAACACCTAAAAGCCTGGTTCGATGAAAATGAACTACTGGTAAACTTGAAAAAGGGAAAAACAGAATCAATGATCTTTGGCACAGCTAAACGACTAGGTAAAACAGAGAAAAAGGAGATGAAAGTTGAAGTAAATGGAACATCGATTGCAGGGACTTTAAGTTACAAATATCTTGGAGTACATCTAGATCAAACATTAAACTTTGCAACCCACTTTGACAAGATTTATAAAAAGGCTACAGGAAGATTAAATCTACTTCGACGCATCAGGAGCTCCATTGACTCTGCGAGCGCTGAAAAGATCTATCGCACCATGATAATGCCTGTTTTTGGATATTGTGGTTCGCTGTCCCTCGGATGGTCCTCGTCATACAAGAAAAGAATTGAAAGTCTTGAGCGTAGAAGCCTTGATGTTATTAGATCGACTAGGGTTGCATCTGTCAGCTTGCGTGTGCCTAGTATCGAAGCAGGAGTGAAAAAGAGGTCCTGTAATTTGGTGTTTGATACTTTACAAGGCAATGTCTGTGATGCAATGAAAGACTACTTCGTTATAAATGCTCATGGAAAAAATACTAGAAACGACCAACATCTCGTTAAGTTGCCTCAAGTGAAAACAGAATTTGGACGCAAAGGATTTTATTATCTGGCAGGAAAAGAATTTAATGACTTGCCTCTAAGTGCCAGAAAGATTGAATCTAGACTGCTTTTTAGAAGATTTTTAGAAAATCATTTTATATGATGTAAAATTATTTATCTTTGGATTGGACTGTATTGGACTCTTGTAACTAGTTTTTAGATCTTTACCATTAATTTATTAAGTATCAGGACCCTAATGATAACAGTATATAGTATACTGATAGGTCATCCTGTTAAAACATTCGATTATTATTATTATTATTATCTCCTAAAACCGGACTGATGCAGAAAGAGATGCTTATTTTCGTCCAAATACTCATAAAGCTGATTATAAACCAACATTTCGAACACTCTAGATAAAAAAGGGAGAACTGAGATAGGTCTGTAATTTGAGCGATCAGTTTGTTCACCATTTTTTAAAATGGGGGCAACTCTTGCAACTTTCCAACAAGCTGGGAAGACACCGGTAGCTAAAGAGAGATTAAAAATGTCACAAAGAGATTCGGCAAATATTGGAAGTACTGCTTTCAAGAAAAAGTTAGCAATACCATCAGGCCCAGATCCCATCGAGGATTTAAACTTTCCGAAGACCTTTCCAACCTGACGTGTGTCTACTGGAGTAAACTGGAACTTTGAGTTTACTTTATTGACAGAATATTCATTTGTCAAAAGCGGGTTAGATGTGGCCGGCATTTTGTCACTGAGTACTTTACCAATGTCACAGAAAAAATCATTCATGGATTCAGCGATGGTTGCATCGTCAAGTATTGTTTTGCCATCAACATTTAGACTTGAAACATGCGTAGTTTTGGATTTTTTGTTAAGAACCTGGTTAATAACCTTCCAGGAGCCTTTAACATCACCGGCATAAGAAGAAATCTTCTTTTTGAAAAACTCACGCTCTGAGTCCAAATTCATTTTGTTAACTCTATTACGAATCTGCATCATTATGTAGGCTTACATAAAAATTTGAGATTTGGATTTTACGGCCAGTTTACGTATCCTATCACGCGTGGCTGACATAGTGTGAAAGTCCTTAGTCAACCATGGGGAAAATTTTTCAGACACACGCTTGTTTCGAATCGGAGCATGCTTCTCTAGAATAAGTGAAAATAACCGGGACCATTGCTCAACAATTGTATTGATGTCGTCTGTATTTGAAACAATACCCTTCCAGTCTACTGAAAGAAAGTCATTCAGAAATTCAGCTTTGTTGAAATTTTGCAGACTTCTCGTAGAGATATTTTTGTGCTGCTTCTTTGAAGAGCCACGGAATTTTCTGATACAATATACCAGATAGTGGTCACTAAGACCAAGAGGGTGTACTCCTGAAATAACTAGACTAGACTTATTATTAGTGGCCACATGGTCTATAAGCGTGGATGAAGAGGCTGTTTCATTAGTTGCCGTCTCTATAAGTTGTTGTAGTCCGAAGAGATTATAAATGTGAAGCAATCGATTAGAGTGAGGCGATAAATTTGGTGAACGCTCCGATGGCACGGTAGGGTAGTTTGACAGGATGTCACAATTAGTGTCACCAAGGAGAATTATCTCCTTGCCTTCCTTGCCTAAAAACTCTAAGGTTTTTTCAAGTTGATCAAAAATCTCGCCCGACGCACCAGGAGGTCGATACCATGCCAGTATAAGAAAAGGAGCAGAGCGAGCTGGCTTTATTTCTACACATAATGACTCTAATGAAGAATTTGGAAGGTCATTACGAACAGTACACTTGTCCATAAGGGAGTCCTTGATATAAAGAGCAACACCGCCACCGTTGCGGCTGCGATCACGTCTCTCAATGGAAATCCACTAATACCGATCAGATCGTCATGAACATTTTTATCCAGCTTAGTTTCATTTATCGCCAAAATATGAGTATCTAAATCTTTTGTCAAATTACGAATCTCGTCAATGTGCAGTAGAAGACTGTTCACATTAAGAGACGCCATCGCAATACCTTTCCTGTTACCTAGAGCAATGCCACTTTTGCAAGGGGCGTGGTCTGGGGGAGCTGCAGATGCTGGAGAGCCTAAATCAGTAACTAGCTAAGGCTTTACAAAAAATTGAAAAGATTCAAGAACGTGCCCTTAGATTTTTATACAATGATCACCTTTCCTCTTATGGCGACTTACTTTTGAAGTCAGAAAGGTGCACTATGCATGTTTCTCGTATGAGAGTTCTTTGCATAGAGGTTTTTAAGACGCTGAAAAATATAAACCCATCTTTCATGCATGAAATTTTCAAAATAAAATCTTCCATTTACTCATTACGAAATCCAAATGATTTACAGCATTACAGACCAAATCAAGTCACCTTTGGCTCAAATAGCCTGCGATCTCTGGGACCTCAAATATGGAATGGACTGCCCAATGAAATAAAATCCACCGAAAATTTGAATCGTTTTAAACACATGATAAAAAAGTGGGATGGCCCAAAATGCAAATGCAATGCTTGTCAGCATGTGACAGAAACTTAATCTTTCCTTTATATACATATATTTTATTCATCTATTTATCGATTTAGATTAGTTTCCTATGCATATATTGTATATATGTAGAAAGCTAGAATAAAATAATCGATTTTAAATAAGGTGACAAACAAACAAAAACTCGAGGAAGGGCGAGGTTCCCCTGATACATCGAGCGGCATCTTTGTCAGCTTCATAAACTTCGCTACATCCTGTATCATAAATTAGGGCCTGTTTATATGAGGTGGGCTGGCCCGCCTGACCGGGCTGGCTCGCCTGGGCGAGATCTGAGTGAACAAAGACATCCTTTGTTGAATCAAGTTGCGTTTATATGAGCAGCGGGCCAGCCCGGTCAGCCGAGATCTGTGAATTGGGTAGGCGGGATCCCGGTAAGACGGGATCATATAAACAGCATCAGGCGGGCTGGCCCGGTTGACCGAGGTGAAAGTAATTGATCTGTGTAGGCGTGTGTTCATTGTTTACACGTCAAAGTCATTGTTAAGCGATTTTCTTTCAAAATCCCATTATGCATCCTATCATGCATTGTTACGAGGCCAGCCCGCCTAGCCGGGATAGTTTTCTCTCATGTAAATACGAATCAAAATCATCCCGGTCAGGCGGGATGGCCCACCTCATATAAACAGGCCCTTAGTCAAAATCCAATAGTGTTCAAAAAGTTATTTGCTAATAAACACGTACCTCCATAATTCAAATGTAGACCACTTCCGTTAAGATGACACCGCTCATCAATATTACTATTATCTATAAATGCAATATTTTGGGAACTACATTTTCTACTTAAAAATTTATTTACTTCGATAGCCTTACCATTAAATTCATCGTTCCGACGCACCAGATACAAAAATTTCGTTATCTTCATCTTTCATTTCTGTTGCAAGAGCCACAATATTGCCTGCAATTTCTGCGGGGGTTTGCTTGCTCGAGAGGTCGTTCCTACCACAATGTACAATGATCTTGTGTGGGGCTCGATTTAATATAGGAACAACATGGCTCTTCATATCATTTACATTTGCTCCGCTGAAAGTTTTAACATAGACTTGTTCTTCATTTCCAGTGGCCTTTGCCATTTTGAAACCTTATATATCTTTAACAATGGGGTCGCCCAAAATATAAGTGGTAGCCTTCCCACGCCGTTTACTTGGGGGACCCTCTCTGTGCTTGAGATTTCTTGTATTCTTCGATCGCTGAACAGCTGTAGAGTAAGTCGAGGCTTCACTTTCAGCTGCAGCTCCACAAAATGCTGGTAAATCTTCATGTTCAAGCACTTCAAATCTATCTAACTCTTTCGGCCAGGCTGTCTGTGTTTGCGTTTGCCATACGTCCTTTTGGTTCTCATCACGTGCCTTCCTTCTCATGGGTATTGTGGACCATTCAGTAGTGATGTTATTATCAGCTTTTCTCCCTTCGTTATTTGAACTGCTCAAAAAAGGCCATTCGGTATTGCTTAAAATTTCATTGTCTTCACTTTTCTCCACATCAACATAGGGTGCTGTGGGAATTGGCTGCCTTTTTTCGCTGCTGTGAAAGATTCCCTTGGGACAAGAGGGTTTGGTGAATTTTCGAAGTGGATCCTGAGAGAAAAACTTGATTCTTGTGCTTGATTCTTTATTTTCAAATTCTTTCTCCTTGATAGCTATCTTTAAATTGTTATTTTCTATCAACAGGTATTTGCTAAAATCCCTCGCTTTCTGTAAAACTTCGTTCGTTAACTTTAAACTTCTCACGAGGTCTCCAATGGCGACCGTCACATTGGTTTCGTGCATTTCGAAATGATCGGCAAGTATTGTATCCCCTTTTTGAGCATTTCACTTCTTTTTCATTGAAACCTTTTCTAGCTTTTTCTCGTTTTCCTTCGGAAAGACCAAGGAATCAGCATCTCCTTCACGGGCTCGTTTTAAAATTTTTCCAGATGCGATAAGAGACTGCAGAGTTATGGCTACCTCGCTATTGCTTAGGCCATGATTCTTTGCCAGCGTGCTTGTTAACGAGTCAGCTTCAGCTGCTTTGTGGGTGCCATGAATGCGTTTAATCTCAGCAATGATGATGTCCTGCAGTTCTTTGTTTTCCTTGTTGACATCTTTTCCACACTCAGCCATTCTGTACATTTATTTCGTGAAGATAAAGTCGGAGCAAGCTTAGAACACCTCCGCCGTACACTCCGCTCCTCATTCATTAATCATAACTCTATTTTCTGCCCAAAAATATTTGTAGAAACTAACAGATCTGACTAGCATCTGCCCTGGTGATGCCTCAAATTTCCTTGAAAATCTCATACTGTTACATGGTGTGGTTATTTTCCTATTATTTTTCACGATAAAGACATTTCTTATGGAGTGGCTTTAATTAGGGCCCTTCCCCTACAGATGGCAGATTGCGTTCAGTGATTACAGTCCTAGTTTCTCCCCATAAAATATTTTCAGAAACTAACAGATTTAACACGTACCTACCTTGGTTATGCTTCAAAGCTCCCTGAAAATCTCATACTGTTACATGGCGTAGTTATTTTTCTAGAATTTTTGCAATCAATACATTTCATATAGAGTGGCTTGAATAGGGCCCTTCGATTTGGAAGAAAGATTGCGTTCTGTGACTACAGATGAATTTCTCACCCAAAGAATATTTTCAGCAATTGATGGATTTCTACCAGCATTTACCTTAGTTATGTCTCAAGGCTCCCTGAAAGTCTCACATTGTTATATGGTGTAATTATTTGTCTTTAATTTTTCGCAACATGGATAGCGTTTGCGATTTCAACTCCTTACTGCGGCCTTGTCGATACCAAAGCTGGCCTTGTCGATACTACATCGCTGTAATTCGAAATCGTCTTAGTCAGTGTTAAAAAAGAATTTAAAGTAAATTCTCTGCTGAAATTTAAGGCTTTTCTCTTTGAAGAAGATACGTATTGGGGGATGGCAAAATGAATGCATGAAACATGATTCTGTTGATTGAAGAACAGATTTTTTCTGATTTTCGCCACGGGACACTTTGGTCACCGGTATACAATTTTCCCTCATCTGTGGTTCGACTGACGTACATGCACAGCAACCATCGTAATGGGACCATATTTTTAAGTCTGGCCACGATAGAACTTTGAAATCATCAGTAGGACTGACAATTCTTTTGACCTGCTTATCCATGAGAGCCTTCTAATCCTACGGGACAGGCCCATGCTTAATTCACAATTGTCCTCTATTCCCCTAGCGCTATTCTAATTTAGTTGTTTACTCACTTTTGCTGTTTCCATGTTTCCCCCTGGTTTCATTTAACCTTTTGATTGACATATTTTTCCCCTTACTCGCTGTATTTTCCACGTGTTGCACGATTTTCGCCTTTTTTGGTACCCTTTGTTACTGTCCTATTTAATGGCTGTTCACGCCCTATTTTACACACTGATGATGGACCGTGGATTTGGTCCGAAACGTATGTTTAGGTAATCAAATTATGGCTTAGCCACTCTACTAATTTTAACATGGATTTGTCATAACTCAACTCTTGGGCTTTCGCAGGGACTTGTCGTAAATATGGATTTGTCATAATACTCTTGGACTGTCAAATCTTCAAATTTATATGCTGAGAATACGATATGATCTTTTTTGTCGTTGTGCTTGCCATCCGGTTGAAGATAAAACATGGTTGACCGCAATAGACTCAATAGCTTCGTCTTGTTCCATTGTATACTTTAAATCACCAACAAAAGGTGCAATTTTCGTGCCATTCCTGAACTTGTGATTAGGCCAGGTCCATAACGCGGAACTCGCGGAAACCACGGAACCCGCGGAACAGGATTCTTCCGCGAGATTAAATTCCGCGTTATTCACTGGCGTATTAGGCAAAAGTCCATAACGCGGAATTGAAAAACGCGGAAATTTTCATGCATTGAAAATAACGGTATTCATTCAAAAGCATCTTTCTACGTCTTCGGAACGTTTTAAAACAGCGTACTTACGTGATTTTAAGGTCTGGCCTCCTACAACATGGGTGCAAGATCATTTGTGATTTGGCTAGGCCCATCGAGGTCAATGGTCTAACGGTATTGGTAATAAGGTTGATCTTGTAGTGGCAAATTCAGGGGTAATGAGAGGGTGTCTCCCTTCAACTCATTACACAAAGTTGTATGAATCGAAAATATAACCAAACAAACAACATCCATATGTTTTTCGTTGAAACTTTGCTGAACAAATTGTGGAAAAATTCCGCGAGATTAAATTCCGCGTTATTCACTGGCGTTTTATTATTATTATTTTTAAATTCTTTTATAGTTGGTATTTACAATAACTTAAATACAATTAGCTAATTCAAACCAACTATCTACAAAGGAAAAATTTACAATAATATAAAGAAAATAAGTATATTTACATCGATTTACATGATTTACATAATTAATTTTTACGGAGGGATTTCCAAGATGTTGTTCTCAACAGCAATTTTTGCATGTACAATTTTCACCCTTCCATTCTTTTATCGATCTTTTGAAATATACAACAGATGGTGAGCTTTTTATAGCGTCAGGTAGGCTGTTCCAGAGACTGCTACCTCTAAAGGTCAACGAACTGGTCCCATAAGTTGTCGTTTTTGCTTGTGGCAGCATTAGCAGTGAACCTGATCTTAGATTATACCCAAGGTCTTTTCGCTGGAAAATATTCCACATAAAGGAGGGATTTTCGCACGATAAGCACTTGTATATTTCTACCATCAAGTTTCGTAGATTTTTTACATGGACCCTAGTGTCATCAATCTTTTGAAGAAGCTCATCGAAGCTCGATGTATAGTCTTCAAGAAGTATTCTCAAGGCTCTTTTGTGAACTCTGTCTATTTCTTTGTTTTGCGTTTTACCGCAAAACATCCAAACAAGTGGACAATACTTGAAATTTGACATTATGAATGTATTGTACAGGATCTTCCCTTTCTTTTCGTCGATGTAAGGTGCGACCCTTGAGAACGCACTGACTTTTCTGCTAACTTTTTGGCACAGTGTTTTCACGTGCTTGTCAAATTTCAGCTCATCGTCAACACTTATCCCAAGTAGTTTGACCTTGTCACATCAATTGATTTGTTTTCTATTTCTAAGAAAAATTCTTGATGCTGCTTTAGGCCAAGAAACATTACTTGAAATTTTTTGGGATTTGCCACCATTCTGTTATCTTTGAACCAGTCAAGAGCTCTAGAGATGTCATCCTCAAGTCTCATTGCCATTGACTCGACATCTTTGTCACATGCATACACGGTATTATCATCTGCAAAATTGCAGACATGGGAGGACTTCATAGCGAAGATGAAGTCATTGACAAAGATATTGAAGAACAGTGGACCGAGAACTGAGCCCTGTGGAACTCCTGACACTATTTCTTGCCATTCACTGAATGTTGAACCTACTTTCACGCGCTGTTTTCTTTGTGAGAGATAGTTTGAGATTAGTGCAAGACTGTTTGGCCCAAACCCATAGGCTGCAAGTTTGGCTATGAGTAAATCATGTGGAAGACAATCATATGCCTTAGACAAGTCCATTAGCACCATCCCCACTACCCCTTTTTCATCAAGTGTCTTTCGACAAGTCTCAATAAGTCGGAAAA
This sequence comes from Aurelia sp. 4 Dawson et al 2005, assembly GCA_964019985.1. Taxonomy (NCBI): domain Eukaryota; kingdom Metazoa; phylum Cnidaria; class Scyphozoa; order Semaeostomeae; family Ulmaridae; genus Aurelia; species Aurelia sp. 4 Dawson et al 2005. Next base: position 26,515,207 of record OZ026492.1, on the reverse strand, counting down.
GCGCATGCTGTGTACTGTGCCCATTTCGAAAAGCGCATAGCAAACTAGAAAGGAACTTAGAAGTAAATGGCTGTATCTGTTTAGACATGATGCGCTCAAACACTTTGGAAAGTGCCGACAGGACACTTATTGGCCGAAAGTTTGCCTTCTGTGTGCTCTCACCACATTTAAAGATCGGGGAGACATCAGCCAGTTTAAGTTTTCCGGGGAATTCATTACTTGAGAACATCTTATTTATGAAATAAGTTATATGTTCTAAGGAACACCCTGATATCAATTTAACAACATCAGTGGAAATCTCGCCGCTGGTCTTTTTGGATTTATCTAATTTATTGATTTCCTCCCAAACCTCCAAGGGACTGACACTCTTGAATTCGAATACTTCATTTCCAGTCAAGTGTTGTTTTATTTTAGTAATACAAGGATGATTTTCGTATTTTTTGATCGCATCTGCCACTATATCATTTGAAGCATTGGGGGCTTCAAGTAAAGACACCGTTCTGTCAATGGGCAAAGTATCAATTATGTTCACGAAATAAGTGTTAAAGAGATTGCTTATTTCAGTTTCATCATCTATGATAATTTCATTCTCGACAAGTATTATTTTTTGGCTGGCATTGCTAGACTTTTCTGAGAAAAGGGGCTTGAAAGTTTTCCAAAAGGATTTTTCCTTTCCAACAGTGACAGGGTCGAGGTTGGCAAAGAAATTTCTTTTTTCTTTCCTATTCAGTTTAACTACTAGATTTCGTTGAGCCTTGTATCTGTCTATATCCTCCGGTCGTTTGGTTTTATTTGCAATGTTTTTAGCCTTGTCCTATTCATCATGGCTTTCTTCAGCGCCTTAGTCATGTGAGGCTTATTGTTTCCTCTGACTACAGCCGTTTTTATGGGAGCATGTTTATCTAGGATTTTTACTATGATCTCTTCGAATTCATCGTAGCTTTCTGGTTTACTCGTTTGGAGGCTATTATTGACTTCGGCTAGAAACTCTTCATGAGAAAATTTTTCATAATTTCTATATTTGATAATTTTTGGTTCTTTCTTAACATAAGTTGTTTTCAGAATTGTGTAAATCATATGATGAAAATCGCTGAAACCTGTCTCAAAAGACTGACTTTTTTGGAAACTGTATTTCGAATTTGTTAGCAATAAATCAATACATCTACCGTGGACGCTTTTGAAGCAGGTAGGTGTTTTTATCATACTATATAGCTCCCGTTCTTCGATAAATGTTTTCAACGAAGATTCATGTACTTCCATGTTCAAGTCACCGAGTATCAATAGTTTCCCTGAAGATTTGGAATGGAAATCAATCAATGTCTCCATATTATCTAAGAAGTATTTTATATTTTGACACGGAGGCCGATAGGACGCGAGCAACAACCATTTGTCTTTCCTCAAGTTTAACTCAACAGGAATCACCTGGATATCACCCTGGACTGGTGCACCCCAGAGCCCCCTGGAGACAATCCGTATTAGGCAAGGGTATGGAAGTGATGGAAGTGAGGAAGTTGCGATGGCGGCCGGACGTGAATCTACGAGCTCTGACAGCCAAAGAAATCTCGATCCAAATTGCGATGCTAGCAGAGTTATAGTCGACGTGTTGGGAAAACTCAAAAGATGGTCAAAGGGTAGAGATATAGACAGTGTTGTGAAACGGTGTGAAAAGGACAACGGCTGGGATAGAAATGAAACGATGAAAGCGATTGAAGCAGCCATGCAGCAAGGCCTAATAGAGGAAGCAACATTCAACGGCAATGTAACCCTGAGAGAATGCCAGCAAGACACTCCAAAGGTAACATTCCGAGATAAAAAAAGGTGTGTACAGACCCAAACCACATCTAACGACAGTTTTTACGATGATTTTATCGATTTTAAGGAAACCATTTGGAATGAAGTTGCCAAACTCAAATGTGAAATTGGCTCTGAGCGCAATACTTGTCGATGCAACCCCGATTTGCCTGCAGAAACGGCTTCAAAAGCTTTATATGAGAAAATAATTTCATCCCTTGAAAAGCAGTTGGACGAAAAGCAACGGATCATCGAGTCTTTGCTATCCCAGGACCACCTCCCCCCTCGAAATTATCCCCCCTCGACAAGATGCCACAGTCCTCCCCTGATGGAAATTAGCCAAAGTGTAAACAACACCAAAGAAAGCGAATCTTTTTCTATTGAAATCGAAAGTAAAACAGCGAAAGAGAACAGCAATGGGGAATAGAAAAAGAAGAAAAAGAAGAATAAGAAAAATAATGAAAGCAAAAAAGAGCCTGCAATATCATCAAATTCAAAGAATATGAGTCTCAGTGAGCCAATGCCTACGCCAAATCCAACAAATATTGTCCCAACTGGATCAGTGACAGCATCAAATCCAAAAAATATGGTCACAAATGAAAGTGGAATAGCATCAAATCCAATAGATTTAGTCCCCAGTGAGCCCGAGAGTGCATCAAACCAAAAGGAAGCCCCAGATGAGCCCTCAACATCATCAAATTCCGCAGCGGTAAAACATCACACAAAAAACACTCAAAGAAACAACAGAAATGATAGAATGAATATTACCATCATAGGAGATTCTCTCCTCAAGGGTATTGAACAAAATGGCCTCAGTCGGAAACATAACATACGTGTTCGATCACACCCAGGTGCAAATTCTACGGATATCACTGATCATATAAAGCCAGCTCTACGACGAAAACCAGATGGTATAGTACTTCACCATGGAACAAACGATATAACCGAGGATATGGATACATGCAATATACTCAAAGATACAATTGAAACGATTCGGAAGGAAAGTGCTCAAACTGTGATTTGCGTTTCTGCCTTGATTACAAGAAATGACAAACCAGGGCTTGCAGCAAAGGTGGAAGACACCAACAGACGCTTGAAGGCTCTGTGCATTGAAGAAAAAATTGAAATGATTGACAACTCAAATATTGATGAATCGTGTCTAAATCATGGGAAGCTACACCTAAACCGGAAAGGTAATGCACTCTTTGCAAGAAATCTACTTAATCATATCAACAACTTTTGAAGGGACCACACCCGGACATTTTTATCGAAATATAACTATGACACGCATGACCATGGGGCAGGGGCAAATGACCAAACAGAAACTTCTGAGGTGGCGAAAACGGACAGCCCTACCTATGAGGACAATGATCCATTCCAAAAGTTAAAAGCATTAAGGAATAAGCATCCCAAAAATATTATTATAAGCTACATCAATATGAACTCCATTAGGAACAAATTCACAAACTTTGCCAGTCTCATACAAAACTCGGTTGATGTTTTGGTGATTGCTGAAATGAAATTGGATGCTTCCTTTCCAACGTCTCAACTTGAAATACCGGGGTTTAAAACACCGTACAGACTGGATGTATCCTCGAGCTCAGGGGGACTTTTGGTCTACGTTACAGACCGGATTGTAGACCGGACCGAACCGCAACTTCCTCACTTCCATCCGTATCGTATTAGGCAAAATTCCATAACGCGGAATGGAAAAACGCGGAATTTTTCAAAGCCCTGAAAATAACGTTTCTTATTCAAAAGCATCCTTCTAGATCTTCGGAAAGTTTTAAAAACAGTGTACTTACGTGATTTTAAGGTCTGGCCTCCTACAACATGGGTGCACGATCATTTGTGATTTGGCTAGGCCCATCGAGGTCAATGGTCTAACGGTATTGGTAATAAGGTTGATCTTGTAGTGGCAAATTCAGGGGTAATGAGAGGGTGTCTCCCTTCAACTCATTACACAAGGTTGTATGAATCGAAAATATAACCAAACAAACAACATCCATATGTTTTTCGTTGAAACTTTGCTGAACAAATTGTGGAAAAATTCCGCGAGATTAAATTCCGCGTTATTCACTGGCGTATTAGGCAAAAGTCCATAACGCGGAATGGAAAAGCGCGGAATTTTTCAAAGCCCTGAAAATAACGTTTCTTATTCAAAAGCATCCTTCTAGATCTTCGGAAAGTTTTAAAAACAGTGTACTTACGTGATTTTAAGGTCTGGCCTCCTACATACAACATGGGTGCAAGATCATTTGTGATTTGGCTAGGCCCATCGAGGTCAATGGTCTAATGGTAACAAGGCTGATCTTTATTCAGAGGTAATGAGAGGCTGTCTCCCTTCAATTCATCACACAAGGGTGTATGAATCGAAACAAACAAACAACATCCATCTATTTTTCGTTGAAACTTTGCTGAGCAACTTGTGGAAAAATTCCGCGAGATTAAATTCCGTGTTATTCACTGGCGTATTAGGCAAAAGTCCATAACGCGGAATTGAAAAACGCGGAATTTTTAAAGTCCTGAAAATAACGTTTCTTATTCAAAAGCATCCTTCTAGGTCTTCGGAAAATTTTAAAAACAGTGTATTTGCGTGATTTGGCCTACTATGACCCATGGGTGAGTCATTTGGCTAGGCCCATCGAGGTCAATGGTCTAATGGTAACAAGGCTGATCTTTATTCAGAGGTAATGAGAGACTGTCTCCCTTCAACTCGTTACAGAAGGTTGGGTCGTACGAAATCTGCGAATTTCGCAGTTTCAACTACAACTAAAGAGAATATCTTGTCGCCGTTTTACGTTCTGTGAAGAATGAGTAATAAGAGAAAGAAGTTAACGAATTGAAATAGATAACAAAATGGATATTTCGCAGTTACTTAACTGCGACAACTCCATTCTGTTATGTTTATTACATTTTATACCTTATCCAATGCACTTATTGTCTCGAATAATGTGGAAACCGATTATCTGGTGGTTACATACTGCTTCGGCGTAGGTATGGCTTCTGCGTCTTTTTCCCCAATAAGTATCGAGGGAAGCCAATTTCTCTGAGCTGGTGGTAAACAGTGGCCTTTTTAAAGCAGGTTCCTTGCTTCATTGCTTTAATCTGGAGCTGGATATCGTTTGCAGGTGAAATTCCAGAGGCAAGCCCAGAGCCCAGTAGAGAAAGCATTTTTAATGGTCTCCGAGGGGGGTTCCATTTAGATTCGATATCATAGTTTCGCTTTTGCCTGAACTGATAACGCTACAACTGTGCTACTCATCTCTGTAGAAGTAATGCTCAGAAAAATGCTCAAAAGTGACTGAGAGAGTCATTTTAATCCAGAGTAGAGGGTGGCATTTACTCTTGGACAAACTTCTCTAGGCATTTCTTGTTGTAAGCGAGCAACACTGGACTGAAAGAAGCAGTATAAAAGACAGCGTAAAGATGCTTGCGCAGATAGAAAGCTATGATTGATCGATAACTATTACAAACCAAATTATCCAGTTTTTGCAAGGGACTCATCGTCATAAGTCTAACTTTAAGTAAATGCAAAAGAAGTTCACGTGCTCGAGGACTCACCAATATGTCATAGTAGGCCAAATCACGCAAATACACTGTTTTTAAACTTTCCGAAGACCTAGAAGGATGCTTTTGAATAAGAAACGTTATTTTCAGGACTTTAAAAATTCCGCGTTTTTCAATTCCGCGTTATGGACTTTTGCCTAATACGCCAGTGAATAACGCGGAATTTAATCTCGCAGAATTTTTCCACAAGTTGCCCAGCAAAGTTTCAACGAAAAACAGATGGATTTTGTTTGGTTCGATTCAAACAACCTTGTGTGATGAATTGAAGGGAGACAGCCTCTCATTACCTCTGAATAAAGGTCAGCCTTGTTACCATTAGACCATTGACCTCGATGGGCCTAGCCAAATCACAAATGATCTTGCACCCATGTTGTAGGAGGCCAGACCTTAAAATCACGTAAGTACGCTGTTTTAAAACGTTCCGAAGACGTAGAAAGATGTTTTTGAATGAATACCGTTATTTTCAATGCATGAAAATTTCCGCGTTTTTCAATTCCGCGTTATGGACTTTTGCCTAATACGCCAGTGAATAACGCGGAATTTAATCTCGCGGAAGAATCCTGTTCCGTGGGTTCCGCGGTTTCCGCGAGTTCCGCGTTATGGACCTGGCCCTTGTGATTACGTAATTTGAGCTCCAAAGCACGCTTGTAATCAGGCCCACAAGATTTGGAATCCAGCAGCTCTTTCACATTTTTATAGGTCATCCCCTGGTAATAGCTTTTTCTGCCAGTGAGAATGCATTATCATCCATACAAATAAGGAGCAAACCCCTCCATGAGTTATCAGCATCATCAATGCCAAAGGCTTTCAGCTGTGCCTGAAATTGTGCACACCAACCCTGAAAGCTCTCTTCGTTGTCTCCCTTAAATTTGACGATCTGCGGGAGTCTTGGCATCTCCGTAGCTCCTCATGGGCAAAATATCTGCTACACCCCTCCAAAATATATTCCAAGCGTGGGTGAGTGCTTCAGGGCGGTACTCTATAAAGAATATCGAGCAGCCTTTGCTAACAACTTTAGCACGAAATCTAACGTCAAAAATTCATAACTCCCTGATTCTTCGGCTAACGGTCAAGGTTGTGGTGTCTAAAGTCAGTTCAAGGTCTTAGCAACAGAGCTGTGCTGCCTTGATATATCACCATACTTTAATATTTAATCAAACTTTGGGCGTTCCTCTCCCAAAGCTATGATTATAACAGTTTATATTAAATTGTAAGTGCCATACTTAGTGGAGACTCTCTGACTATAAGTATCTGCCATGATTGAAATTATTTTGATGTAACTTCAGACAGGTTCCCTCTTGCAGACCTAGCAGAGGCAAGTACAATTTGGTTATGTTAATTGCATGTTCTTTTTGAAATTATTTTCATGATTTTCTTCCAGGTGCAAAAATTGAACCATGGCATCACTTTGAAATTTCAAAGAGAAACTACAAGAGCATCATCAAAACTCAGTTTCAAAGCCACTTCCAAGACAACCAAATCCAAAGAATAGTAACATTATTGCTTTCTTAGAATTTGAGGCAGAGAGAAAGTTGATGTTTTTTCTTGAAGAAAGAGAAGAGAATTCATTTAAGCAAAACAAACACTGTTGCTTGAAAGACTGAGAATTTCATAGCAAAGAAAAAGGATAAGAATTGTACAGAGCAGAAATTAATGTTAATTTGACACTTCCTGATTTTCAAGATTGGGCATTTGAATATGAATCATACAAGCAACTCCAGTCTTGCTCCCTTCGCACAGCGTACCTTTAAAAGCTATGGAGCCAATATTTGGTATCAAATAATTCTATCTTCATTAATCGTTGCCTCGACGGCAATGAACACGTTGGTCTTGGTTCATTACTTTTACAATAGAAGGAATATAGAACGAAATTTGCTAATCAAGAAATGCTTAGTTGCAAGCCTAGCTATCAGTGATATGCTTCAATCGACTATTGGATATTCGCTTCAGTTGTCTTCTGTCAGTTATCAGCTTCACCCAAAGATTTGCCAGTTATCAGGATTCACAGTTGCCTTCTTCGCTTATACATCCATTAATCACATTGTCTTGATTAGCATTGAAAGCTATATACATATATGTCATCCTTGGCTAAAGCAAAAAATAAATCTATCTAGGGGCGTTGTTGAGGTTATATTCATAATCATGGCATTAATTTATGCATTCTTTTGGGCAGCCTATCCTTTATTTCGTTGGAATGACTTTGGGACTCTCATCATGAATGCATGCACGATTAATTGGTACACTAGTGACAAGGCCCACAAGCAGTTCATTTTAGGTCTCTTTATTATGTGCATAGTTGTTCCAATAACGGTGATGACGATCTGTAATATCTTATGCCAAAGAACGCTTTATCATATGAGGAAATATGCAGAGGAACATTTTGGCACTAATTCAAATGCTACAATAGAAAATGCAAGAGCAGAGACAAAGGCATTACAGCTTGGTCTCATTATGGCTGCCGCATTTTGTACCGCTTGGTTACCATACTCTGTGATGGGTCTAATACAATTGTTTGGTATTCCATTGAGCACCAACCACTTACAAATATTTGGAGAGTTCTCGAGCATAGCAGCAAAAACTTCATGCATTCTTAATCCAATAATTTACACTGTCTGTCAGAGAACATTTCGTGAAGACATTTTAAAATTACTAGCAAAGGCTTGGTGTACATCTGAAGATAGGCAGCAATCAACTTATGACCAGCCTTCAGAGGATCACATGGAGCAAGCAGTTTGATGGCAAACTTGTTGCTCAAAATTTTGCCGAAATAGTGATTTTATCGTTTTTTAAGTGCAATATCACATACAAAGAGTTTCTTGAAGATAAATGTTTGGACTTCATACAGGAAAAACCAAACATGATGCCTCTTACAATTGCTCGGATCGGATAAATGTGAATTTCTGACAGTCACTTTTTGGTAGCATGGTAAGCAATTTAAAGAAACTGCAGAAAACGATTGCTATATGCCTGGAGCGAGGTGTTGATAGATCTATTTACAATGTCGGGGCGGAGTAACTCTAAGAAGTCTTGTGAATATCAACACCAATGTAATAATACTCGAATAACAAAGAAGCATTGGAAGAAGATCTTGTCTCTATTTGGAAAAAACTGGGGAGAGCGCGCTAGATTCTGATGATTTGATAAATGTCTTAGGCCCTTTTTCAGTTATCTTGCAACCATGAATATTTGCAAAGTTGTATTTGCATATGTTTTTAGTGCTCGCACGACAGCGAGCAGGGTCGCAAAAATACTTCAATCTTTTCGCTTTAAACTAGAACTTGAATCATTCAAATCGGTGATGTACCATTGGTGCTATGAATTTTCAAAAGCGGGAACATTTTCTGGCTCACCCGGTACTTGACCCCGTTCGTGTTCCTTCATTCCTAGAAAGCTTTGCTGTCAACTTTTGAAGTATTAAAAATGTGAATGCATCTACTCTGAACATTCTCTCCAACATATATGATAACTAATTGTCCAGGAAACTCTTAAAGACCCTGCGCTAACCAGCAGCCTTTGCATGAAAGAGGAGTAAACAACATTGTACAAGGTGACACGTGCAAGGAATGTAGGTTGGAATGGCTCCTTTGAAATTGGAGAAAATGAAATATCGAACGTGGAAGAAAAGCATGTTCTCATGCGTGCAGCTAACAGGAAGCATGGTATTAAAAAAAATCAGCATGTGGTATTGGGATTCCGAAATTAGCTCCCAAGATGTCAGGATGCCTTTTTTCTGGAGGACTGGGAATTATTCGTAAAGAGCTATGGGACATTTGGGTCCCTGAAAATGCATTGTGGAATAGTTGGCAACCACAAAGGCCCATGGTTAGCACCGGATCTTTTACGGATAGAAATTTTAATGATTGATCTGACTCAAAATACTTTCAAATTACGCGAAAATAGTGGCAGCATAATTCAATGACCATCTGTATCAGGCTGCCTTAGAGACGTTGTCAATTTTGGTGAATTACTCTGCGAATACAAATCTGATTTGAACATGCGAGGTCGCAGATCTAAGTTCGTCTATGCTATAGGCAGAAAACAAAAATTTTTGAAACTGAGGCTCCTTGTCCTTGGTTCAAAGTTTTGGATTCCTCGATGTTTTTGGACCTACTTTGCCACGTTTTACGAAATGTTGACTAAAACAAAGTTATGTTTTTCTCGTCTTGAAATCGGCCTAGCTGTTTCGAGAAAATCAACTTTTCTTCGCCTGAATTTAACCAAAAGTTCTTCAAAGTAAAATTTTTTCTTAACTAAGACAGAAATCCTCAATTTGAAGATATAATCCAATAGCAGCATGCATCTAGGTTCTAAAAATGTCCGCGGTTTGCTGTAACCTTTGCCATATTCCCACAAAAGGCAATTGTTGCTCGAGACCCATAGCGTTTATTCTTCGTTAACTTTACGTGCTTCCTTTCACAAATAAGTTTGCTTTTTAGTCGGAAAACAAATGTTGACCCTCAGTAAATTAACTACATTTGAAATTTGTCTGAAGTCTATGGAAACAGAATTATTTTGGAGTACTTTCATAGCCGTATCAGCACAACAACAAGTAAAATAATTGCAACACTTTGACTTCGCGTTCTGAGAAATTTCTAAGTTTGGCATAAATGTAAACAATCATGAAGTTTCTTCGTTGCTCATGAACTTCGCATTAGCGCTTTTTTGTCAAGTTTGATGGAATAATTGGAGTCTGTTCAGTATTCTGCTGCTCAAGCTGTTACGGGAACATGAAGGGGCACATCGCGACAGAAGCTGTGCGCAAAGCTTGGTTGGGAGTCACTGAGTTCCCGAAGGTGGAGTTGAGTAGACGTATGACGTTGTTTTACAAAATGATGAATAACCTGTTAAGTGAATATACTATGGATCCAGTGCTTCAACTACAGCAGCTGCATTACTTCCTTCACAATCAGGATGTCATTGGGCGAAAAAGGGCAAGAACAGAAAAAATTAAATCTAGTTTCTATTCTCATCGGATTGTGAGCACAGAATTTCAATAGAATCAGGAATTTACAAATGGGAAAGTGCCTGAGTGCAAGATTTGGTCCCTAGGGATTCAATCATTTATATAAGGCCACATTTTTCTCTCATTCATTCTTCTCCAAGCAACGATCAGTTCGCTCGAGTAGATTGAATCGATATCCTCGCCGTCGTATGTATGTATATGTATGTAAGTATGTAAAAATTTGCCATTAAAGTAATACAAAAGGATTAAAATTAAAAGAAAAAAGAATCTAATTACAAATGTACACTATAATAAAAATTAAAAGGGTAAATATAGATTAAAAACACCCCTAGTTCAAAATGGCAGGGATGGCATTAAAAGGTTAATACAACCTTGTTTCCATAATGGTCCCCCCAAAGGTGTCTATGAAAGAAAAGTTTTCACAAAAGAACGTAAAAAACAATGTTTATTGCTGAAAACGTTGACAGTAATGCTGCATTTTTGTTATTGTTGAAGAATAATTTCTGTTGCAACTTTTAGAAATTCAATAATATATATAAGGGCTATTTTCTCGATTCTGAAGATCATTAAAGAATTTTTCCTTGATCGTATGCTTGAAGCTGTTGACATTATTTGAAGCTTTTAGGTCCGATAGTAGACTGTTCCAAATTTTGGGTCCTATATAAGAGAGACCATTTTGCCACGTGTTAGTCTTTCGGAACGGTAAATTTAGTTTGTTTTTAGATCTGCGAGTGATCCTGCCCTGGCCAACTGGTGAGAACATCTCCGACATATAGGAAGGGGCTGAATTATTAAAGAACTTGAAAACATTTGTAGCAGTGCATTGCTCAGATCTCTCTTTTGTGGGAAGCCAATTTATATCTTTGAATTCTTTGATTCCTACATGTGCTCTATTATTCAGATTCAAGCAGAACCTGATACATTTATTTGAGCTGTTTGAATCTTTTTGGTTAATCTTTTAGTAAGCATTGGAAACCAAGCACTTCCTGCATAGTCAAAGTGGGGCTGAATCAGTGCATTTGCAAGTAACCTACGGAGAGAGAAGTCAAGAAAGTTATGCTTTCTATAGAGGAACCTTAGTCTACCATTGATTTTACTCAGGGTCCTGGTTGCCATGGACTCACCAGACAGATTCTCATCAAGGACACAGCCCAGATACGTCACTGATGTGTATTGTTTAATCTTGATGTCATCTCTTCTGATGTCCAGTTTCTTGCTGCCAGATCGTTTATTCGCCCCCTCGTCTCTACCATGGCCCAAGTTCCCCAAAATGTAGGGAGACAAGAAGTTCAAGCTGCTGTAGGCCAAAACGCCCAAAACGATGACAACATGTAACCCATATGCAACCTCACCATGAACCACAGGCGCAAGTACAGGCACAAGCCCATCCGGTGCTGGAAGATCATAATCCTGCACAAAATCCTGTCTCTGTAAGTGAGCTTAAATCTCCTTCTTTATTTTGTTGGCTACATCATCTTTTTTACATCTTTTGCAGCTTTTTTATTTTGCCATTCCGTGCCTAGGCCCCATCTAGGTATTTAACTGTCTCATGGTCTCGTGTTAGTATATACCCATGTCATTCTATCTGGGCTTCTCCTGGTGCGTACTTCTTCCTGCCTGCCTTTATTTTGCCCGAGTGATACTCTTTGATATTTAAGCTTTGCCTGATTATAGAATCCAAGTCACAATTTTGAAATCAATGAGTGTGGACGTACGATATCTCGCTCCTGTCTTAGATTAATGTTTTAAGATGAATAAAGCTTGTCATGGCGGCGAAAATGCTTCTTGAACCTCAGGAAGTAGAAGAACTTATATTGGATACAATTGAAAACATACAAGTGAAAAAGAAGCGTGCAAATTCGATCTCAGTTTGTAAGTCTTTGTCGAAGACGCATGGCCTAAACGATTCCGCGACCTCGCTGCAATTGACGATGATGCTGGCTGAAGGGAAAATAGAAGATACCAGAACTGGGGGCAGCGAATCTTTTCGAGTGTGTGAGCCAGGAAATATTTTAAAGCAGAAACAAAAAGAAAAGGTGAGAAAAATATCCGATGAGGAACAGAGACTCGCTGAGTGTAGAAATGAGCTCCTGTTTGTTGCTGCCACTCCTAAACCTCAGAGAACGGAGGCATCACACAAGCGAGATGAAATGGAGAAATCTTCCAGTGAAAATGATAGTGCATATTCTCAGAGCATTAATGGAAAGGAAATGAATCTTGGTTTTAAAGATCGCCTTCAAGAAATAGAAAAGGACCTTTCGACGATTTTTGAAAGGCTTGACAAAGTAGAGGAAGGGTACACTGAGGGTATGCAAGGTAGGCCCACTGATTCTTACGAAATTTTAGTGAAAATCAACTCATTAGAAAGAGAAAAAAGAGATCTAAAAGATGAAAATTTTGCCTTGAGGCTAGAAATTGCAGATCTTAAAGAAATCATTGGAAAAAATCTTGAAAATAAATTGGATAAAAATGGAGAAAATTTTAGAAAAAAAGATGGAAATACAATGCAGGTGGATAAAAACAATTTCACAATCCCGAGGGACGATAGAAGATCTTCCTTATATAATAGTGATTCCGACTGCTTAGTCGAGGCAAACCCCTGGCAATTCCCTAAACGCACTGCAAAGTCGCGTCAGTGTCCTGAAATGTTTGTTAAAACTCAAAATAGATTCAGTGGTTTGGGAAAGTCTTCAGAGAATTATGCTTCGTCAAACGACAATGCTTATGCAGAAATTACAATACCGCAAAGTTTTTCGGATCAACCTCTTGAGTATGTTGAAAGAAATAGGGCGCAAAATCAGAGCGAAAAATCGACGTCACCAAAGAAAAATATTCGGAACGTTGTCCCTGGAGAGCTTAGTTTTGCAGAGGCCACTGGAGCAAAACCACGTACAACTAACGGTAACAGATCGAGTCCAAACAAAAAAGTTACATTGCAAAGCAATTCGCAAGTAAAATCACGAATCCAAGAGCCGTTCGAGGATCGTAAAAAGCCTGTCATATACGAAAACAACAAATTAATCGAACTGTGCATAAATATAACTCGTTCGTAAAAACGTTTCCTGGAGCGACAACAGAGGACATGGAATCGTACATCATTCCAACTCTGAAAAGGAACCCCGATGTTTTGATTATACATTGTGGAACAAATGATTTGAGGAGGGAAGATCCTGGGAAAATTGCAACAAAAATTACCAGAGTTGCCTTACAAGCGAAAAAGACAGTTCAGAAAGTGGCTGTTTCAAGTATACTAGCACGGGGTGACTCCGATCATTTGGAAAGAAAACGAGTACAGGTAAATATGATGCTACAGAAATCACTTGCAGATAACGAAATTGACCTGATTGAACATGAAGTTTTCGATACAGATTGGCGACACCTCCTATATGATGATGGGATTCACTTGAATGATGACGGCACAAACGTCTTGGGAAATGATTTTGTAAATTACATAAACAGTATTTGACTATCCTCTAATTATTTTAAATATGACCGAAACTTCCGAACGGAGATAGAACCTTCACAGCCGATAAACAGCAACAATGAAAATTCAAATACATTCGATCGGGTCTTTGGCCATTAGCCCTAGCCTAGGCAGGTCACATGATCAACTATATTTATCTTCCTGTGCTTCAAATGATTCCAATACGATCAGTGAAAGTTCTTTCTCTGCATCTTCAGATAGATCCACGCAATTAGATACTTTCAGTGACATTGGGGAGATTTTTGATCTGAGAACAAAAAATCCAAACAACCCTTTGATTGGTTTCTTAAATATAAATAGTCTTCGTAACAAAATCATAGATTTGAGATTGGTGATGGAGAGATGCTTGCCTGATATTTTAGTAATAGAGGAAACAAAACTAAATTCAGATCTCAAAACGGAGATCTTTTTAATAAATAACTACCAAAGGCCAATCCGTCGTGATAGGAATGAATTTGGTGGGGGCCTGATGCAGTTTGTTAGGAAAGGGGTTGTTTGCGACAGAGTTTCTACTTTTGAAAGTCCCAATGTCGAGATCATTTGTTCCGAACTAATGATTTGTAAAAAGAGGTGGGCCATTTTTAGCATCTATCGACCTCAAGATGTTTCCAATCTGGAACCATTTTTCAGAGAACTGTCCTCTTGCTTAAACAAAGCTTTGGACAAATATGACAATGTTATGATCATGGGCGATATAAACATTGACACTCATGATATTCAGCATCCAGGGTATACTAAGTTAATTTCTTTCTGCGATGTTTTTGGACTGTCCAATTTGGTAAAGGATAAGACATGCTTCACAAAAAATCACAGCTCTTCAATTGACGTTATGCTCACCAATAAACCTAGATGTTTTCAAAATACGACCGTTGTTGAAACTGGTCTAAGTGACTTTCATGGCCTTGTCTTAACTTTGATGAAAACACACATTCCCCGTCTCAAACCTAAAGTGATCAAATATCGTAGTTATAAGAAGTTTGAACCTGAAAAGTTCTTCCAAGATGTAAAGGATATAGACTTTAAAGAAGATTTAAATGATGCGGATTCGTTTTACAAGAATATTTCATCTGCTTTCCGAGAAATTGTAGATCGCCATGCACCTTTAAAAACAAAAGTTCAGAGGGGAAATACTGCCCCTTTCATGAATCAGCAGTTACAAAAAGCAATTTATACCAGATCAAGGCTTAAAAAAAGACTTAATAAAAACCCTACGGCAGAAAATAGGACTAATTTCAAAAAGCAACGAAATAAATGTGTCTCTTTGAGAAAGAAGGCTATCAAGAGCCACTTTAAACAAGCAACAAAAAATGGCATCATGTCTAATAAAGAATTTTGGGATCTTGTTAAACCTTTTCTTTCAAATAAAGGGGGACTCACGAGTAGCGATATTTCTCTTGTAAGAAATGATACCATTGTAACTGATGACCAGGAATTGGCAGAGATTTTCAACCATCACTATGTAAATATAGTAGAGAAATCTAGCGGTAAGAAGCCTATTAGCCTTGCTAAAGACATTGGGATTTCTGATGATCGCCAAATTGTTCGCTTGATTCTTGATAAGTATAAATACCACTCTAGTGTGCTAGCTATTATTCAAAACCCAGAGCAAGTGATGGGCACTTTCACTTTTCAAGAGGTAGAAAATCAGGAAGCTGCGCATCTACTAAAATCCTTGGATGGCAGGAAATCTACCGGTGAAGATAAAATACCCCCAAAGCTGGTGTCTCTAGCTGCAAATGAGCTTACAAACAATTTAACCACGGCAATAAATTGTAGCATTCGAAATTCCCGCTTTCCAAATGATGCAAAAAAAGCGGCAGTCTGCCCTTTAGATAAGGGGGAGCCAAATAGAACAGTAGAGAGGAACCTTCGCCCAGTTAGCGTTCTCAATACCTTTTCTAAGATATATGAGAAGGTCTTGAAACAGCAACTAATCAAGCATTTAGACAGTACGCTTTCTGTTTTCATTGCGGCCTATCGAAGAGCATATGGAACTCAACACGTCTTGATACGTCTTGTAGAAGATTGGAGGTCTAAACTAGATAACGACTATCTCGTAGGTGCTATCCTTATGGATCTTTCCAAAGCATTCGATTGTATCCCTCGTGATTTGCTTATTGCCAAATTACATGCATATGGACTTGATGAGGATGCACTAGTCCTTGTCTATTCTTATCTCAAAAGACGAAAACAATGTGTCAGGATAAGTAACACATATAGTTCTTTTCAAGAACTTATATCTGGTGTACCCCAGGGCTCTGTACTGGGACCTATCCTTTTCAACTTTTACATAAATGATTTATTTCTTTTCATAAAGGAGGCAACGCTCCATAATTACGCTGATGACAATACACTAGCTTATTTTTCTAAAAGCATGCCCGATCTTGTAAATACTTTGGAAAAAGAAACAGGAGTGGCCTTATCATGGTTGGAAAACAACGAAATGATTGCAAACCCTGAAAAATTTCATGCAATACTGCTCAGGAAAAATCAAACGAATACTAGTGGAGAACAAATTAACATAAATGGTAAAATGATCAAATCTGAGGAGACCGTAAAACTTCTGGGGGTTACGTTGGATTACAGACTTGATTTCGACCCACATATTTCAAATATTTGCAAAAAAGCAGCAGCACAATTAAATGTTCTTAAAAGATTAAAGGCATTTATTGGCTTTAAGGAAAAACAGATTCTTATTCAGAGCTTTGTTTATTCAAATTTTAATTACTGTCCCTTGGTGTGGTATTTTTCATCTTCAAAATCACTACAGAAAATTGAAAAGATACAAGAACGCGCTCTAAGATTTCTCTATAATGATCATACCAGTTCGTATGACGACTTGCTTTTGAAGTCAAATAAATGCACGATGCTTGTTGCTCGCCAGGAATCCTTTGCATTGAAATTTTCAAAATAGTAAAACAATTAAACCCACCTTTCATGCAGAACATATTCAGATTGCGGTCTTCACATTATTCATTAAGAAATCCAAATAGCTTAGCCCATGTTAGGCCCAACCAAACAACATTTGGGTCAAATAGTCTGTCGTGTATTGGGCCACAGATTTGGAACGGCCTACCAAACGAAATAAAGTCAGCAGAAAATCTAAAAAGTTTCAAGACTTTGATAAAGCAATGGAATGGTCCCATATGCAAATGTAGTGCCTGTAAATCCCTACCACCTTAGTTGATATGTATTTTAGGAAATATTTAGTTTCTTTATTGTTATTTATTTGTAAATTTGATTTGGATTAGTTAACTTGTAAATGTTTAAATGATGTATATATTGTTAGCTATTGTAAATAATCGAATCAAAATAAAGTTACACACACACACACACACACACACACCAAGTCTCGCTGATATATTTGCCCGTTCATTTAATATATCATCCGTTCATTTTATGTTATATGCCGTTCATTTTACTAAGTGTGCCTTGCTAGCCCCTGCATTCTATGAATCGTTCCGTTCATCTAATATGGTGTATGGGAACGGTTTGGGACCACGCCTAATTCTGCAACTTTTTTCTTAGGATTTGTATAGTATCTGGATTGAAACCTTGTTCCGAAAAACAAAAGGCTTTCTTATTGGAATCATCTATCGCCCCCAGACACAGTAAAACATCTCCCTAAAGATTTGAATGAAATATCTGAATCAATGCTAACAACAGTTTTCTCAGAAAACAAAGAATACATCTTGAATCGTGATATCAACTGCAATTACCTGAAGAAATCGGATACCAAAGTATTGAAATCGTTACTGGTATCTTGTGGCCTGAAACAGCTGTTAGTTACTTTACTCCCACGAGAATTACAAAAGAAATCAAAACTCTTATTGATATAATTTGTAGCAATGAGCCTCAAAATATGTTTTCAACTACAGTAATGCCAGCTGGACTAAGTGATCACAAATTAATTGGTTTTACACGCAAGCTCCATAACATAAAGCATCAACCAAAGTTATCACTTAAAATTATTCAAATTATGTTCCTCGCCCATTCTTTGAGGATTTACAGTCTGCAAACATCAAGCATGCTTTCGTATCAACTTGTGTGAAAAAAGGATGGCAAAATCTTGGAGAAATACTTCACTATTATGTAAACAAGCATGCCCCATTGGTGTACAAAGAGGTCAAAGGGAGACTAAGCCAATGGATAACAAAGGATGTCAAATCAGAGATGAACCTAAGGGACAGGCTGCTGAGATAGGCACGCCGGACAAACCATGAGATTGATTGGTCGTCTAATAAACATCAACGAAACAGGGTAACCAGTTTAGTCAAAAAGTGTAAAAACAAATCCCGCAAAGACTTGCTGAAGGAAAGTGCAAATGCGCTGGGCAGCAATCAAGAAAGAATATCTCACTACATCTTCTGTGTCTAATACAGGAACCGTCTTCGAAATAGATGGGATGAAAACAGCAAATAAGCAGGAAATTTCAGAAAGCTTCTGCAAGTTCTGTGCAAATGTAGCAAAATTTTAAAACCTAAATCTATTCTACTTTGAGACGTTGTGTGGATGAGACCTACTAAGGAAAAACCATGCCTCAAAAGGGTAGATTCGTAGTAAAAGAAGTAAGCCAGACAGCAGTACACAAAGAGTTAACTAAACTGAAACGGAAGAAGGCAACTGGGATTGACTATCTCCCCTAAGGAATGTCAAAAGATGCAGCCCCAATTCTAGCCAAACCCCTAACATATGTGATAAATTTGTCCCTGAAGTCTGGAATCGTACCTACAGGCTGAAGGATTGCCAAGGTGATTCCTCTGAACTCTGCTTCCCACTCAACTATTGAAAATTATAGACCAGTGTCAAGCAGTTCTTCCAACTCTATCGGAAATGCTAGATAGGATGTTTTACAATCAGGTTAAGGCTCACTTTGAAAAAAATGGCTTTCCCCGTACGCATCAGTTTGGTTTGTGATCAAAACGATCCACAGAACAGGCGGTAAACTTGTTCCTTGATCATATCAGAGGAGAGGCTGATAAAGGCAAACTTACTGGCTTACTGGTGCAATATTCGCAGATTTGTCAAAGGCCTTCGATATCGTTAGCCACTCTGTCCTCTGTCTAAGTTGCCATCATGTGGAATCATGAACACGGAATTCCAATGGTTGACTGATTACTTGTTCAACGGGAAACAAATTATCCAGTACCAGGGAGCCTTTTCTGATGCCTTCCCGTTATATACCGGAGTTCCACAAGGATCCATTATCGGTCCCTTACCATTTCCGATCCATCCCAACGACGTAAATAGAACACCGAAGCAAGCAAAATTCATTACGTATGCAGATGACACCGTCATTTTTACTTCATCCAGTGACTTCAACATCATCGAAAAGCATCTTTACGATGATGTCCAAAGTTAGGCAACATGGTTTTGTGAAAATGAAACGACCTGCGGATTCCTACCATTGAGTGTGCAATAAAGAAAGGTGTGTACACTTGTATTTGATTGCCTCCAAGACATGATCAACATACTTAGCAGCCATCAATGAATAACATACCAGTGGAATAAACTTTGAATAAGTAACAAATAAAGACAAACATTTCCTCCTCGGTAACACTTGCCTCCATTCCTTTATCTAATTCTGCTTTCATCGTTGCGAGATTACTGTATGAATGGGAATCAATCAAATTTAAATTTCAATATCATAACTATGCTACACTACGGGAGCGTTGTTTACACTGGAATCAGAAGGAAATGGGATGTCAACTAAGTCATGTGGAATTGACGTTATTATCTGAACGTATTCATTAGCATGCTTTGTGTAACAAGTTACCCACCTGATTATCTGCAAATTCTCACATGACATCAATGAATAGATTTTAGTTTGGGAGTGAGAAGCTGAAAGTTTTTGACAGACTTTTCAGTTTTCTCGAACAGTTCCTTTCGTAAACTTTGGGATTTGGGACAGGTAGTCAGAAAATGTTGTTCATCTTCAACGATGTTCATTACAAAAAAGGCACATTCTGTCGTCGACTGGCAAATTCTCTCTCTGGCCGAATTGAATCCGAATTCGATGCACAGTCTGTGGTCACTGCACCGAATATTTGCAAAGCACCTTCCAAGCGACTTTGTCGGTCGACTCGGTATAGGATTCCCGTTTAAAGTTCACCTTGAATGCTGCAAATGTTCTCAGCTTATTACCTCCTTTACTCGACCGACCGAATTTTGACTTTCTCCCATCTGTCCAATAACGCTCGAAGCAATTTTTTAGGGCCCTGTTTACAAGGACCTAAGACCGTTTTGTCTCATATTTGTTAACTTGTTAGGATTTCAATCCATTCCAAATGCCTCAAGGTATAGACAACAAGGATTTAACCAACTGAAATGGTTATGTTTTTGCAAATGACAGCTGTCATTGAAAGCTCGTTTGACAAGGCTATCTCCAGGCATATTGATCAGACGATAAAAAAATAGAAATTCTTCAAGGCAGTGGGTTATTACAGGCAAACTTCCTAGTTATCCTAATCCTGCTAAACTTGAGCAGCTTCTGTTCACAAATCACACCCAAAATAATTTTGCATATTTTTGAATACTGTGTTTCACTGTCCCTAAAGAGGGATTCAAATGTGAACTTAGCGCGTTCTTCCGGGTTATTCAGCTTGTTTAGAACTTTTAACTATCGAGAGTTATGCTACGACCATATTTCACTATATTGTATGTTAAAATTGGTTGAAGGTCTGAGTCAAATATCTTAAAAATAATATATCTTTTTACATTCAATCAAATTCTACGATACAAGGTACTTATTTAACGCTACTTACAAACTACTTTACTACACTACAAAGGCGAATACCACAGAGAGCAAAAATCTATGGTAACTCCGCGGCCTTAACAAATAAAAAAAAGAAAAAGAAAAAAAGAACTTAAAGTCTATCTCAAATTAGAAGTCAAAAGAACGATTTTTTTCAAAAAGAACGATTAAATTTGCTCCCTTGTGGCAAGTTTGCCTTGCCCTTTCGCGTGAAATGTCCAATGCAACATAGACTTTAACACTAGCTACAAATGATTACAAGAAACGACTGGCACAGAAAGGAAACATACGAAAAGAGACAAGGTAACACTGGGGTAACATGGTGTAAATAATGTCTGTATCTAAGTCAACTTTATCATGGGCTTTTCTCACGGCAAAGTATGCTTTGGAAGTTTTTTCACATAGGTTTTAATAGCTGAACTATAAGATCCTGTAGAGGAAATAGGGTGCCAAAGACTTGAGAAAAGCAAAGAAACACCAATCTACATAAAAAATCTCCAGTACCTATTAACCGAGGCTTACAAGTCTCTCATCCACCAAAATCCAATGTTTATGAGGGATCTGTTCAAAAGGAGAGGGACAACTTATGGCCTTTGAGGAAGGATCTCTCACAAACACCAAACACGAAAACAACATCAAATGGGATTAACGCTGGCGGCATAATTAACAACTGATTAATTTCTGGCACATCTATGTATGCAATGGACTTCAGGCTTGACCTAAATTTTGTGAAGGGAAGCGACCATCGGACCCCATTTCGAATTCATGGTCAGTCGCTGGTTCCGAGACGGATGTATCGATCGATAGATTTTGAGCATCAGTCAGCTTTTAGTGGGCAATTGACAATTGCGTTAAAAATGGCGTCGAGGAATTTTCAACCAAGATCCTTTGCGGTTTTAAATAAATTAGCCAATCAAATCAATCGAAATTCCGGGTGACGCAAAGCATCATGGTAAAACATTCTTGTCCGCCATCTTTAGCGCAATCGTCTATTGTCAGTGTCATTCTTGTTCTTTGGAGGCATGCTGCAAATCAGGCTACTTGATGGTCAAATTTGGCCTAAGTAGGCGGAAATAAGTATCAAGTTTGCTTCGTAGTGGATGAAGTGATGGAAAAGTCATCAAAATTCAAATTTTTAACATCAGTTCCATTACTACGGTAGAGACTCATATCTTTTTACTAGGCAAAATTAGATTTCAGACTATCGGAAAATGCAGCCTGCACACAAAGGACTCTGGGTGACAATTGCTCCTTAAGAGCTCATGACAGCATCATAGAGCAATCAAAGGATGCATCAATTTTGAGATATATTGCAGGGACCAACATTAACATTTGAATGAATTTCAAAAAGAGGCCAGGGGTAATGGCAAAATTGTCTCATTAATCATTCTGAAGCTAAGACACGTGACGGAACTCTGAAGCATCTGCTACTGAATTCATGTATTGAAAACATAATAATTTTGTTTAGGTTAATGTGAGGCTTATTTGGGGGTACAGGGAAGTTTTGAAAAGGGGCACGTCTAATTTTCTCACTTTCTGGCGTATAGCATACCATTCTTAGTTAGTTTAATTCCAATGAATGAATAATCATAGCAGCTCTGATTTCATGCAGGGTTGGGAACTTGGCTTTCTCAGGCCAAATCTTGCACTTTTCTCTTATTGTTGGTTTCAAAAATTAAGTTTGGCTTTTGGCTTATTTTCGACTTCTTTTGAGATTTTGGTCAATTTTCATTCAATTCTGTTCAAACTGGACTATATTTCTAAACTGATTTATTTTCTAAGCTTATGTTGTAGGACGATCACAATCTAGAACACTTTTCTTTGCAAGACAACATCAAAGACAAAGGGTTTTCATCCGGAGCTACACAATATAGTATGTGAAAGCAATGGAATGCAGGTGTCCATTCAGACTGAAAAAAATAGCGGCGAAATCTCCTGAAATGTGGTCAGTTTATAGTAAGCAGCGGAATAAAGTAACCAAAGAAATTCGATATTCTATTCAGGATTATTACAAGGGTTTAATTGAGAAAAATAAAGGGGATCCAAAGAAAATGTGGAAAACAATAAACAGGGTCTTGGATAAAGATGCAAAGTCCACGACACTTGCCAGTATTGAAATCGACGGCAAAACGTTGACAAAAGAGCGTGATGTGCTTGAAGCTTTAAACTGCCACTTTGTATCTGTTGGACCAAAGCTCGCAAGAAGCATAGAAACGAGACCCAGCGATAATTGCTTGCAGCATGTTACGCCAGTAAACGAAGAAATGCTGTTCAAACCAGTCGACAAAAAATATGTGATGAATGCTATCAATCAGCTAAAGAACGGGAAAGCGTCTGGTCCTGACAAAATTACCATAACTTTGGTAAAAGACGCGAGCGAATTTATCGCTCACCCTCTTATGCTGATTTATAACTCATCACTTGCGAATGGTGTTTTCCCTGATATTTGGAAATTAGCGAGAGTCACCCCAATTTACAAGTCGGGCCCAAAGAATGGTGTAAACAACTACAGGCCCATCTCTGTAATCTCGGTGTTTTCAAGGATGCTAGAAAGGCTAACGCACGACCAGCTGTTTGATTTTCTCAAAATCAATAAGAGTATTACATGCAACCAAGCAGCTTTTCGTAAGTTATACTCCACGATAACATCACTCATAAGCAGCACAGACTTCTGGCACGAAAACATAGATCGCAGTAATGTCAATCTCACTATATTTCTTGACCTCAAGAAAGCTTTCGATACGGTCGATCACGGTATATTACTAAAGAAATTAAGTGCATATGGAATAAAAGGCAAAGCTGGGGGTTGGTTTGCTTCCTACCTAAGTAATAGAAAACAGTTCTGCTCTCTGAACGGTCAGCAATCTAAGGCCAAAGACGTAACCTGTGGTATTCCCCAAGGTTCTTGTCTAGGCCCTCTTCTTTTCATCATTTACTTGAATGACTTAGAAAAGTGTCTTAAATTCTCCCGGGCTAGTATCTATGCTGACGATACCAGTATAACGATTGCATCGGATGATGTAGCGAAACTAGTCGAGGACGCACATCAAGAGCTTTCCAACCTCTCTGAGTGGATGAGGGTGAATAAACTTAGCCCGAATCCGAAAAAAACTGAATTCATGATCATAGGGCATCCGCTTAAAACCAAAAATCTAGAACTGCCAGACGTGCTGAAACTAAATAACTCTGACATAAAAAGAGTCGATAAGACGAAATCCCTCGGAGTCATAGTTGATGAAAAGCTAAATTGGGATGCACAGTTTAAGCGCACCAAAGGTAAAATGAGTGGAGGACTTGCAGCTCTAAAAAAATTGAAAAATGTCGTTCCGCAATCACAACTGTGTAATGTATACTATGCATTAATTGAGAGTCATCTGCGTTATGCTGATGTCATCTGGGGTAATCTGTCTAAAACAAAACTAGCTGTTCTCCAACGCCTTCAAGACGGGGCCTATTCAATAATATCAAATGCAAGAATAAAAGATGGCTGGTCGACTTCATGGTTGAACGTAGAAAATCTTTTCCGTTATGACCGGAATGTCATGACCTACAAGATTATGAACAGACTATGCCCTGAAAACCTATGGGATAAATCCAGATCCCTAGATATAGGACTGAATTTGCCAAAAAAGGCTTTCATTACGCAGCTCTCGCATTATGGAATGATACACCTGCCGAAATTCGTGAGCTACCGACATTAGATCGTTTTAAAAAACAACTAAAAACGCATCTAAAGAGCTAGACTCTCAAACACAACTCCCTGGAAGAACAGCAATGATTAGGTTTATAGGGCTTTAGGTTTTTATTCTTAGAGTTTTATCATTGTAATTAGATATTGTATATTTTGATTTGCTGAAGGGTTTCTTTTGTGTATAAATAATATTAAATGAAAATGAAAAAATGTTTGAAATAACAATGGAAGAATAGGTGGTACAACTATACGTTATTGCTTCGAAAGGTTTTGGGTTTTTTCCGACCTCAGTTTGGCTTCAGGGTGGTCCTGGGATCCTACTAACCCTCATTTCATGCTGAATTTGAATGGTGGTCAATGAAAGAGTACAGCAACCAAAGGAATGTTAAAGCGCGAGCGAAGCGAGCGCTTTCTAGTATGGTACTGAAATGGTCCGATACAGAGGGCGGCGTACTTGGGGCTCTCTTTCACAAGAAGTGAAAAATGCTAATTATGTGCAACAATTCAAGAATGAAATGAAATATTGGAAATATGTAGACTGTGGCCGTAGACTTTGCATAGAATACATACCTCGGCTCGGCTTTTGATACAGATTTGATAGATCTGGATAGAAATCAGATTTCACGGTTAAAGCCTTTATATCTTTAAATTCTTAGAATCTCTGTGATTTCCAAACAAAGACAGGCATAAAAGTAAACATTTGCCCTTGTACTAAACTTTTCACGCAGAACAAGATTTCAGCCTCAAAGATGCGAAATCTCAAACAACAAAAGACTTCCGTTTTTGCACCTCTTATCTTGAAAGGTGGATTCTAGATTACTTTATATGCATACTAAGACCACTCACCTGATTAGAATGAGTCCAAATGTACACCATCGGATGCCTTCGTCACTGCTTGCAACAGCCAGAGCGGCCATTGAACAGCGACAGGTTCACTGTGACCAAATCAAACATGGACAATCATGCCCGCGCAGATTTGTTATCGTCTTTTTCGTATCCAACATCCTAGAAACATCGCTACAAACATTCATTTTCTAATCATGTGACCCTATTGTTCTCAGAGAAATAAGCTACTCTTATCCCGACATACAATGTGACTCCACCTCCAGGCTTTACCACTCTATCATGCTTAACATTAACGGTAAGGAATTTTGATAGCTTTGTGATAATCATTTATCAGAATGCATGGAAACTTCCGAAGAACTATCCTTTACTTTCGCTTGGAAGGCATCCCCTGACTTAATATTAGAATTATTCCAATAAAAGGGGGCGATGTCAGCATGTAATTCAATCACGTATTCTCCTTTTTTGCATTTCTCTCATAAAATTCTTGGTCAACCTTTTCCCGCAATTTTCTCTTCGCTTTCAACGATTTCTCGAGGACCATTTTCCGATGTAATTGGGGGGGGGGGGGCTATTACCCCCTAAAATCCCCGTAACCACATCACTGATACGTTCTTCTAAATGTTCATAGTGAGTATATAAAAACAAGAGCCATTTCACGAGATTCCGAAACCTTACGGCAACTGCAACATGATTTTGAAACTCTATTTACGCAACCTCCCATCATTTTCTCCAGTCACTCAAAGAGTGAGACAAAAAGGTAACTTCAAAGGGTTCCTCTGCTTGTCTAACAAAACCGCAAACGAGGGCAGCCTCACTTTTACAGAGAAACTGAATTAGGCCATTACAAACTCGAATCAATCAATTAAGGTAACTCTGCTTTCCAATTCAGTGAGCAGCAGGTTGCCATTTTGAAAAACCACTCTCCTAAGAAAACAGTTAATTTCTCCAATACTATTCAATCGATCAAAAATCGGTAAAAAGAGCGCTGTTCTACACAGTCTTGGCAATCGAAAGATATGCAAATCGCAATGGTTCCGTTAAGGCTGGCTTTGTAAATCATTTTTCAAAACTTTTTGTTGATTTCAGAACATTGGATTTATCTCCAAAGCTACTCGAAAAGTTTTCGGTGTTCTTGCGCTATATCGTTAGCTAGATTGTTGATCTACAACTCTACAATGTCTGATTGAAAATGCCAGGCTAGATTTGTCGCAATCGAATTATATACTTCTGTTTACTTTGTGACTACGTTACCTTCAGCTGAGGCAGGAAAGCAAAGGAAGGCCAAGAAAGGCAAAAGAAGCCACGATAAAGACGCAGGTATGTTTGCGTTTACATTCTTAACTATTACTTCGTTTCCTGCGACCCATGATTTGGCACGTTAATCATAATTTCTTATGTCAATATTAATGAGCTCACTCCGGAGGCTCTAATTCATCGTAGGTAGAAACGGGGGTTAGTTGGTGTGAGGCTTACCGAATGGCTATGAAATGGTTAATCGTGCAACACACACTAACATTTGCAGGTATCTTAAGGTTCCTCGTCAACAGCAAAGCTTCAAGTTTGTAGCCTTCACATGAAATACTGTCAGGTTTGCAGGCATACCTACTCTTCTAGCAATGATGATCCATTAATCTTTCAAGTTCTTTTGCTCTTTAGTTCACAAGTTTATAAATTCGGATATTACCAAACATAGCAGGATATTTTCAATACTAGTTGCCACCAAATAACCCGATTTCGGATTAATTCACTACAATTTTGAAAGGCCTCTTGAAGGTGATTCTTAAAAGTTCTGCTGTGCTCCTCTTTAACTTCACAGAATTCATGTCAGGAATCTATGGAAGTATCCTGCAGCAATCCCGTAGATGTGATTTCGACAGCATTGAAGAACGCTGAAAACGTTAACACTACCTCCAATATAACTTGAAAAAAACCTATGTGTTCAACGTTGCATCAACAAACATTCCAGAAGTTGACAAAGCAGAAAAGAAAACGACTTCAAAAGTTGCATGCGCATTTACTGAAATCAAAATACGATATGATGTCCCCAATGTTTGCAGCTATTTCTACATAATCATGAATCTAAAATGTGTTTGAAAGTGCTTGGAATGGTCTAGTTGAGTTACTGTAAAATCAACTTCTTATCCGCTTCCATTAACTTGAGTGCATTATTCAGCCGCTTTGCTCTCATCCGACACCAGATGACGTGATCGTGCATGCCAAGAATCTGTGCAGCGGCAATGGCAGCTCCTTCAGTATCAATGATTGTTGTACAGCCAAGACCTGACGGCAAACGCAAGGACGACCAGATATCTTGGGCACCCCAGTCTCCTTTGATCGGCGGACAGTTGATCACAGGATAGGCAGTATTACCAGACAATACAGGGCCTAAACCATTACTCCTGCCCGCGATAGCAATGAAGACAGTTGGAATGTTATGACTCTCGTACCAGCGTAGGATCCTCATTGTTTCTTCGGTGCCTTTGTGAGCTGAGCTGACACGAATGTCTGCTGGTACACCAAAAGACTCCAGGTGTTTCTGAATCTTCTGTCCATGGTCCATGTCACTTGAGGACCCCATCATGATGACTGCTCTTGCTGACGGCTTCACCAGCAACATATTTGCTTGTTCACTTACCCACTTGTAGTTCTTCTTTATTTCCTCCATCGCTTCACTGGTGACTTCTTTCAGATTGCGATAGACTTGCTTGTCACGCATGAGTCTCTTGTCTCCAGCCTGCCACAGACGCCATGAATCATTATCAATCACATCAGCAACAACGATTTCTTTTGTCTCAACATCCACGCCAAACTCAATCTTCATATCAATCAAGGCACAATTCCTGCTTGCCCAGGCCTTTTCTAAGACTTCGAAAATTGCCATGGCACTCTCACCCATATGATCTAATTCATGTCGGCCAATAGTGACACCACCAAAACTCAGACCTGCTTCTAGGCATTGTTCTCTTGACCATTGCGGGTCGTGATTTGCATCATCCTTAAAGAAGGTTTCCAAAAGGGGTGGAGAAAATCGAAAGCCTTCTTTTACACCTGGGTTTCTCCTCAAAAATGAGCCAGTGGCAATACGACGAGTAACAACCTCAAGTGGGATCATCTCGCAGTGCTTGCTGATGAAAGAAGTATCAGTATTGCGCTTCACCATGTGGGTTTTGATGCCAATGGAGTTCAGATACTCAAAAATAGCACATGTTGTAGAATTGCTGAGCGCCGCCTTGCCTTCCAGCACATCCATTCTGGCTCCATCACCACATGAAATCTTATCCTTGGATTGCAGCAAAACACAGCTCTTTCTTTCATACTCAGGAAGTTCATAGACTATCTTGGTCTTTCCCTCAATTACGACTTTCCCAAGCTTCAAATCTGAAATCGAGACAAAATATCCTATGACAACTGGCAAATCAAATCCCGCTTGAGTGAGGCAGGAGGTTGATCGGTGCTGATTCTCAAGTCTAATCAACCCATTTGCTGCATAGTGAAGGAGACAGTCATTTAGACAGGACTCAGCGAAATTTCTTGTAAATTTCTGATTTCAAACTGATTTACTATGAGTTCAAGATATCCTCGACCAAAACTTGATGAATGAAACAGATCCTTAGTGATAAATGTTACGATAAAGTAAGTATAAACATGTTAGATTTGTCTTACTACTCAAGCCTCTTGTATTATTTGTCATTGCTACTGTTGCTAAGTGGTCTTCTTGTATGATTGTTTTCACTTGGCAACCTTTCACTGACCATGAAAAAATTATGCAGAAGACTGGACATTAGATTTTCTTGGATGACTACTGAGGATGTCGTGGTAATTTTCAGTGAAGCATTAGGATCTGTGAAACATAGGGTTCCTGTAGACCGTGGAACCACCTAACGACTAATAACAAGTTATCAAATTACTATATCAAGTTGTCTTTGCAAATGGGTGTATCAACTGGACAATCATGAGTATGGAAAGGACTGATTAGTGGATCTAAGGGATAGCGGACCCTGTGAATTTCTCTTTCTGTGAAAACAAAGTAAGAAACAAGAAAGCACACAGGTTTCATTTGCTACTTACCTCATTTTTTTGTCTGTGCCCTGTATCCCTTTTTTAATGCAAACGTGCGATTAAAAAGATGAAAACAATGGTTCCCTGTTTCTTTCTCCTTTTTTACTGACACAACAACAATGACTGCTACGCACGGGTGCGGGTATAGGCAACATTCCTTGGTTCCCTATCAGGTACTTCAATGATAGTTTTACCATGAGCAATAGAATACCTAGCAACACAACATAACATTTCACAACATAACATGACAGAGCATAACATATCATAACATGAAATAACATAACACAACACATAACATAATTTAAAGAAAGACAGAGAATGAAGGTATTTTGGCCACTTCATTTTGGCACTTTACCGTGCCTAAATAAAAAAATGAAATGAATGAAGATTTCATTCGGTTGTTTTACCAACGACAAAAAAGGTGCTGCCCCGTAACATGTCACAAATGACAAATACAGCTGTCATCATAAATACCGCTCAGTTTCTTAAATAAATCATTGACAAGTCTATTTCTTAACCACCGGGCTAGTACAAAAGAGGATCCTCGCTTGCTTCATTGTTTCTTACTTCCTTTTCCACAGAACCACAAATTCGCAGGGCGCACTTTCCATTAGATCCACTGGTCAGTCTATTCCGTATTCATGGTGGTCTGGCTGATACATCCATTTGGACAGAAAACTTGATACTGTGATTTGCTAACTCGTTATTAGTCGTTAGGTCATTATTGGTTGATAGGTCGATAGGTCGTTTCTGAATTGTTAGTATATCTCTATCTGTTTACCTTTTCATTTATCGATGTATTCATCTTTTCTTATTTGATCTAAAAGGACACATGTTGATAGAAGTTCTTTATTAAGGTGAAATGTACACATCCTTTTAAAATATTCATAATACATACATATATACATACATGCATACATACATACTACATACATAAATCCATACTGTCCTTTCATATAAAACATTTGTCTTAGATTTATCTTGACTCACTTTTGAAATCATTTTACCTAAAAGTCCCTCCCGTGTTTTTTTCTACAAAAACTGCAACTTAAAATTTAATCACGTGCAAGAATGAAGGGAAGTCTCTACAAAGAAGAAAGGGAGATGAAAGTGGGAGAGGCATGTATTTTTCATTGCCTCACGCATAATCCACCTTTTCAAGATAAGAGGTGCGAAAGCGGAAGTCTTTTGTTGTTTGAGATTTCGCATTTTTGAGGCTAAAATCTTGTTCTGCGTGCAAAGTTTTGCATAGCAGCAAATTTATACTCTCATATCTGTCTTCGTTTGGAAATTACGATGATCTAAAGAATTAGAAATCATAAGGACTTTGACCGTGAAATCAGATGTTTGGACAAAATTTGTCCTAACATCTGCTTTCACGGTCAAAGCCCTTATAACATTAAACTCTTTATAATCGCCGTAATTTCCAAACGAAGACAGATATGAGAGTAAAAATTTGCTTCTATGCTAAACTTTGCACACAGAACAAGATTTTAGGCTCAAAAATGCAACATCTCAAACAAGAAAAGACTTCCGCTTTCGCACCTCTTATCTTGAAAAGGTGGATTAATGTGGTAGTCTGAGTCCTAGGAAGCTCTTATGATGAGTGCTACTTTTTGTTCGCCTTAGTTTCTTTTGTTCAAGATTCAATACCCTGGTGGCTTCCATGCTACCCTTGCAATAAGTTATTGGCAAATATCTTGGCAGAAGTGGCATGGCCTTGGCAGCCGCTTTTTCCAACAGATATGGCAAACTGCCAACAAAAATTTTCTTGGTGTTTATTGGCATTTGTTGGCACTTGCCTACAAGTCTTGGCATTCCTTGGTAAGCTTGCAAAACAGTTGGCAAGTTGCCGAGAAAACTGGCATGTTGTCATGATCATGACCAAACGTGGCAAATTAAGGTTATGGTAAACGTTTTCTGGGTGAAAATATCCATTTTCCGACTTTTTCATATTCTGTTAGCCGAACTTTCCAGGCATACAATGACAATGATACCTTGCCTGAAGCCAACAGGAGTTTTGAAAATGGAAGAAACTTCATGTAAACGAAGGTCTCCTTAATTTTTTAATCAAAGTTTTTGTCTGTGGTCTTCAAAATCCACACCTAAATGCTTGACCTGTTAAGCCGATAATCCCCAAGTCCTTGTGGTTTGTGTGAAATAGCATTGCCCGTTCTTGCATGGTTGTGGTTATCGGGTAATTATTTGAGGATCCTAATTGATTTTTAAGCCTAAATGGCTTGATCCGGATTAGTGTGGTTTATATGGTCCCGTTGTGTACATTACCATGTCCTTTACGAAAAATTCCTTTTTCTCAGGACTCACAAATCCACAAGGTACAGTTACGAAAATTTTGTACCCTTTGAGCCAATAAAATGGCTCGAAAATTTGCACATGGCCAAGACAGACTTGGAGGGCTTGGAGCTTGGAAAGTGTGTCCCAAATTTTTGGTATGTATTCTGGTCCGTCTTTCATAGCCAAATACAACTGTGGGAGGGCAGAAAAATCAATTGCTAATTTTTGACAGTATGTAGATTCAAAGGAAAAAGGAATTTGAAAAATTCCAGACACAATTTAAAAGCTTAGGGTCTGCACTTCCTGTTGATGTAAGTCAGATTCTGTTACCTCAAACGCAAGGGTACAAAATAGCTTTTGAAGGTGGTACACTCTTTAAATCAATAAATTTCCCTGGAAAAGATAATTTTACAGTATTTTCCAATAATTTTGATATGGTTAGAATCCCCACATTCCCGTGTATCAAATGATGTATAGTTTTTCTACCTAGATTCCGTTGATAGCTCGGCATTTAGGGAGCGAAACCAAATTTGATTCATTCCCACATAGAGCATCAAATGCTTAACATCAATTTGCTACTTTTCGAAAGTTCACAATCCAGCATTTTTATACTGATTTAGACGTATAAAATGAAAGAGCAAAAAGTTAGGAGGGCCGAAAAATGAATTTGGATTATTTAAGTTGAACTAGTATAAAAATGATATGTCCCATTACATTATGCTTAATCATAAAGAATCTATATTTTGTCATCATGACAGAAATCATGACATAAAATGCAAATATGTGTTCCTGTGTCATGAATGCTACTGAATTGAACAAACACACCAACCAGTGGAGACTGGTGATAACACTTATCAAGATCATGTAACTTGCTGCACATGCTCGGAACACTAAATCAGAGTCCAGCAAGGAGTGCATCATACTCACTAATCCCCTGTTAATACTCTCCGTTCCGCTTTTATACCGAACATTGGCTTTTGAAGATATTTTGACGAGGGGCATGTCACTCATTTGAGAAACTATACGAGATTTTCAGAACAAAAGGATTCTTACGGATTGTGGTAGGTTTTTCACGAAAATAGAAGGACTTTTTGCAAAAGTGTACGACATTTCCCCTTTTTGTTTGTTGTTTTTGTTATTTTTGTGAAGCGCCCCCTCGTATTCATGTGCTCAGAAAGATCAGGGGCTTTCGGGTTGTTTAGGCCCAAAATGCGAGAGTCTGTTATTTTGCTCGGTCGTTCAAAAACAGAATTCTTAGGCCGATGAAAGACACTCGTAAAACTGGACATAAAGCTTCTCTCAAACCCGAACAAAAGAGGTTACATACATCTACTATCAACCATAAGGATAAATGGGGAATGGAGATGTATCCTGTGGCGTAAGGAATGTCCTCAAGTGCTTTTGAAAACGAGCTCCTACGCGTCGGAGTCGTAACTGAAACACGGGGGCTCCTAAACGATCCACGCAAGCGACGCAGACAGGAGCGAGCCCGGCCTCAGTGAAACTTCCATAGACTGTAACTTTGAAACCCAACTCCCACCGATCCAGGCAAACGACCCGGACAGAAGTTGAGCAACTTGGAAAAAGGAAATAGTGACGTTTTCCTAGCCTATACTATTTAAAGCCTAACTCCTACCGATCCAGGCAAGCGACCCAGACAGGAGTTAGGTAAGCATCGGGAAATTGCGATTCTATATTTCCAAATCTGGAGTTAAGTCTATTGAATATACTGTAGCATTTAGAGAGTCTATGGGAAAGGTGTGCTGCGAAGGACACTTACGCCACAAAATGAGAGCATCTCACGCTACATATAATTTATGTAGAAACGATTTATAATAAACACTAATGCAAATCATTGCTACTGAAACCAGAAATGTCCAAATGTCCATTAAGTGAAAAGGTTTCTTCCTGAGTCAGCAGACGAAGCCTGACTATTTAACAATACGCAATAATCATAGTGCATCCTGAAGAGTGAGTGTTACCGATATATCGATTTAGGCGGATTTAGGTTGCTACTACTTGGTAAGTTTTCTGGGAGGGTTTGGGTGGGACTTCGAAAATTTCTTACTGGCTTCGTGTACGTTGCAAGAGAATGAGGTGGGGCTGGTTATTTTCATGCGATCATATCGCTTACTCTCGCTTCCCCTGATTGGGTGAAAACATACAATGACCTTGTGTGTCATTGGCCGACTAAAGTCACGTTGGTAAGAAAAATGATCCCATTGGCTATCTCGCATCCTATTTTGGCGCGGTAAAGTCACCTGACTTTCTTGGCAGTATTTTCCCCACAGCATTTTTCTTTGCTGTCGTTACAAATAACATCTGTAATTAACGCTTCTAATGTCATTTGTATCGTTTGTAAACAGCGCTTTGAAAGACCGTGACCTACTGCCCTTGTTCTCATAGCTACACAAAATCGCACCTCGTTAGCTTCGCAGGAGACCGCGTTAATTGCCCCGACCGAGCCGCTCTTGGGTTGTTAGCCATTCACTAGTTAGGTGTTAATTTGGTCCTATAATCCCCATTGAGAGTGGTCTCAGTTTCCTTGGTCTTTCTTCAGGGAATACCTAATATTTGGCGAAAAGAGATGATCTGTAGATTGCAGATCTCTGTTAAATTTCCCGCAGTGGGAGTCTGGGTAAGAGCTTCAGGTCTTTTAGGTTTCCAACTACTCTAAAGCGAAGGGACGAGGTTTCTAAGGCCTTGCACAGTGGCTGCAGGAGACTATTAACCGCATTTGATGAAAACTTCATCAAATTTTGAATTAATACTCTCCGTTCCGCTTTTATACCGAACATTGGCTTTTGAAGATATTTTGACGAGGGGCATGTCACTCATTTGAGAAACTATACGAGATTTTCAGAACAAAAGGATTCTTACGGATTGTGGTAGGTTTTTCACGAAAATAGAAGGACTTTTTGCAAAAGTGTACGACATTTCCCCTTTTTGTTTGTTGTTTTTGTTATTTTTGTGAAGCGCCCCCTCGTATTCATGTGCTCAGAAAGATCAGGGGCTCTCGGGTTGTTTAGGCCCAAAATGCGAGAGTCTGTTATTTTGCTCGGTCGTTCAAAAACAGAATTCTTAGGCCGATGAAAGACACTCGTAAAACTGGACATAAAGCTTCTCTCAAACCCGAACAAAAGAGGTTACATACATCTACTATCAACCATAAGGATAAATGGGGAATGGAGATGTATCCTGTGGCGTAAGGAATGTCCTCAAGTGCTTTTGAAAACGAGCTCCTACGCGTCGGAGTCGTAACTGAAACACGGGGGCTCCTAAACGATCCACGCAAGCGACGCAGACAGGAGCGAGCCCGGCCTCAGTGAAACTTCCATAGACTGTAACTTTGAAACCCAACTCCCACCGATCCAGGCAAACGACCCGGACAGAAGTTGAGCAACTTGGAAAAAGGAAATAGTGACGTTTTCCTAGCCTATACTATTTAAAGCCTAACTCCTACCGATCCAGGCAAGCGACCCAGACAGGAGTTAGGTAAGCATCGGGAAATTGCGATTCTATATTTCCAAATCTGGAGTTAAGTCTATTGAATATACTGTAGCATTTAGAGAGTCTATGGGAAAGGTGTGCTGCGAAGGACACTTACGCCACAAATTACACCATGGTGTGATTCCCCATAGACGAATCAAATTTGCCTCGCTAATCTTTGGGAGGCTTGAATGAGTGTTTCTCTTGGCGTGCGAATGTATGTTTCAAAGCAGTCAGAGGACCACCGCCCCAATGTCTTGATAAGCCAAGCCGGGAGCTTGGCAGCCCCTGCGGTAGTTGCAGCTCCTATTCGAAAGCTGTGGCCGGCATAGTGAGTTGGGTCCAATCCACCTATTGACAGAAGGTTGCGCACATCTTCCGTGAAACACTTGCGGCTGAGAGGTTTTCCGTTTTGGTACGAAAAGAGCGGGCTATTGATTGGCGAGTTCTTTATTTTGAAGTAAATCTGGAGAGCTTTTACGGGGCAAATTTCAGCGTCTGTTGCACCCAAGATTAGTTGCATTCCTTTCCTAAATGGGTCTGTTTTGGACGTTTTTATGTTGATACTGACTGATGTGGCTGTAGCCAACGAGGGATAGAATGTTATATCGTTATCGTTCAAGGTGGTAGAATGAAGCTGCTGACTCTGTCCGTTCTCGTAGGTAAATTCAGATATGCGTAAGAAGCCAAAGAAGGCTGTGCAGATGGCTGCCCATAACATGATGCTATTGTAATTTTTCGTTGTTTCTGGCTGCAGAAACTCTTTGAATAACCGCAAATGTGTGACTGTAATTGGGAGGCGAGGTCTAGCTAGCACATTGCCTTGAGATCTTTTTATACCACGTAGGAGGTATTGAAGCCGGTGGAAGTTGGAAAGTTCCAAGTGAACGTTGTTTTTCAAATGAAAATGTCTGACTCCAAAGAGGTAGCTTTTGATAGTCGTGTGTTTGACAGTTCGTGCTAAGAAGACTGCGAAGTGACTCAGCACGTTTTCTGTTGCTGGGATAACTGGGTTGACTTGAAAACCGCGGCAAAAATTTAGGTATTGGATTTCGCCTGCTGAATAAGCTTTTTGGGTATTTTTGGCTAGAGACATGTCCAGGAATTTCTGTAATTCTGTTCTCAAAGGTCGGAAAGTTCCGTTGGGACAGAGCGTGGCTGTTGATCTGCTCCTGGAGCTAGTCGTCGGAAGCGGTCTCCCTGAAAACGAGAGAGAGAGTCAGCAACCTCATTCATAGCACCCGGAACATGCACAGCTTTAAAATAGAAGTTGCACCGCAGTGTGAGCAAGGTTAATTTACGGACCAGTGACATTACTCGTTCGGATTTAGACCTTTTTGTGTTTATTATAGAAACAACAGCTGAGTTGTCACAGTGGAACAGAATGCGTTTCCTAGTCCATCTGGGCCCCCAAATTGCGCATGCTACGACAATTGCATAGAGTTCCTGCCAGGCAATAGAGACTCCTGGGGAGGAAAGGGTTTGGTGTGCGAGCCAAGTTCCTTGGAACCACTGAGATCCATAGATTCCCCCATAACCCAGGGATCCTGAGGCATCAGTGAACAGATGCAGGTTGAAGGAAGTCTCCCATGCCTTATTTAGGAAGAAACTTTTGCCGTTCCAGCCCCGCACGAAAATTTCCCACATTGCCAGGTCGTCAAAGAAAGCCTTGGAAAGACGCGTGCGATGATGTGCCTTCTTTAGCCCTACAGTCAAATTTATAATGCGCTGCAGGAATGCCCTCCCAGGTGGGACTACCCGGCAAGCAAAGTTTAGAGTGCCAATCAGGGATTGCAACTCAACAAGTGTTGCAGACTTTCTGCCCCTCCATTGCGTTAGTTCATCCATGATTCGCTGTATTTTGTCCGAAGGTAGCCTGGCTTCCATTGCAAGTGAGTCCAGGACGATGCCAAGAAATTCCAAACATGTTGAGGGCCCTTGAGTTTTGCAAGGGGATAAAGGGATACTCAAAGCTTGAAAACTGAGTAGCATGCTCTTAAGGCTGTTTTCGCACGTTGTCGATTTTGGCCCTACCGTGCAAGGTGGCTCAATGATGAGAAAATCGTCCAGGAAATGAGTTACATAAGAAATGGCGCATTTTTTGCTAAGAATCCATTCCACTGCGACAGACAGCTGATTGAATAAAAACGGAGCACTGCGTAAGCCGAATGGTAGGACCTTATCATAGTAATAATAGCCCTGCCAATACATCCCCAGTAGTTCCCAGTCCCCAGGATGAACTGGGAAAAGTCTAAAAGCAGATTCTATGTCTGTTTTTGCCATGAAAGAGCCTATTCCAAACTCATTCAATGTTTCAATAGCATCATCGATAGTTACGTAAGATAATGAATAATCCTCTTTGTCAATAAAGGAGTTGATTGAGTCCCCAGATTTTGGAAAAGAGAGATGAAAAATTGTCCGAAAGTTATCCGAATGTTTTTTCGGAATTATCCCCAGGGGAGATACTTGAAAATTTGGGAAAGGTGGGGATGAGAAAGGGCCAGCCACCCTGCCTAACTGAAGCTCCTTTTCGAGATTTTCTGTAATTTTTTCCGGGTTTTTTAACGCGGTAGGGAGGTTCTTGGAAAACCGAAAAATTCTTGGGCCATTGTACCCAATCTTTGCTCCAGTTCTAAGCTGGAGGCAGAGGTTTCTAGCAAAACTTTGATCCGGGTAATCAACCAGCTCCTTTTCTAAGCGATCTATATTAATTGGGGTAACTGCCTTGGCCTCTAGGTCCCTTCCCAGCTGGTCCAGCCCCCCTTTCTCCTGCCCTTTGGCTAATACCCGTGGTGGAACTGCCTGGTTTTGGACATGAGATCCCAGGGTGGGGTCCAAGGCAGCCATCCCTGTTGCACTTGTGAATATACTTGCAGTAGTGGGGGCATGTTGCTCCCCTGTTGAAGGCATTGCATAAGTCGTCCCTCTTAACTGGTCGGTAACCTTCTGCGGAATATTGTGAGGGTCCTTTGTAAAAAACACTTCTATCTAATAAATTAGAGTAATCTGCTAAAAGCTGCTCATTGCTTACGGTACAAAGACGAATCCAAAGATCGTTGTCCCGTACCCCCCAATTGATTGATTTGTTGTTGCTAGCTTTATATCTAAAAAGACGATCATATATCAACCATGCAAACGATTTTTGATGTCTTGCTGCATCTTGAATAATATCCAAATAATTAATCAGCTCACTAGCTTTTCCCGGAAATTTATTTAAATAAACTCTCATATAGGTAGTGAAAGCGATTGTCCAATCGGAGATTTTACTGATCTCGACTGCGTGGTTCGTCTTTTTCACTTTCAGTTCCTGGTTGGGGCCCATCACCAACGAAATATCGCCATTTTCCAACTTGTTGTCGAAAGACAAACGCATCAAGTTCTCCGGAAGGAGTTTAGAAAGGTTAAAAAACTCACCAGCTTCTATGGAGCGTACATATGCCGAGGGAATCTCTGGAGTGAAACCGGATCGATCGGGCAAACTCTGATCGTAGCTTGATGGAGCTATCGAGACTTGTGGAGGCAAGAAGGGTTCAGCTGAGGCAGGCATGGCCCTTCCCTGACTTGAGTGAGAGATCTGCTGGCTGGAAAGCTCGACAGCCGATTTTGCAGCTCTTTGAGCAACTTCAGATAAGCTTTCCCGTACTGCGTTGGAAACCAAAGACGATATCTGAGCCAGCTGCTCATCGGAAAAATGAGACTTCTCCGCTTCTTGTTCCAGGATCTGCCTTGTTATGTTTAGAGGCGGGCTTGCTGGTTGACCCCCATTTCCTTCGTCGTTCGAGCTTGTCGCTCTTGTGCTTCTCGTGCTGGCCTGTGTCGCTGCTCTCGCACTACGCCGAGGTTTGGGCGTCTTGTCCTTGGGCATTTTCTTTTAGTTCTATTCTTCTGAATTTCTGCGCTTCATTCACTTCGAAAATTTCTTACTGGCTTCGTGTACGTTGCAACTTCCCCTGATTGGGTGAAAACATACAATGACCTTGTGTGTCATTGGCCGACTAAAGTCACGTTGGTAAGAAAAATGATCCCATTGGCTATCTCGCATCCTATTTTGGCGCGGTAAAGTCACCTGACTTTCTTGGCAGTATTTTCCCCACAGCATTTTTCTTTGCTGTCGTTACAAATAACATCTGTAATTAACGCTTCTAATGTCATTTGTATCGTTTGTAAACAGCGCTTTGAAAGACCGTGACCTACTGCCCTTGTTCTCATAGCTACACAAAATCGCACCTCGTTAGCTTCGCAGGAGACCGCGTTAATTGCCCCGACCGAGCCGCTCTTGGGTTGTTAGCCATTCACTAGTTAGGTGTTAATTTGGTCCTATAATCCCCATTGAGAGTGGTCTCAGTTTCCTTGGTCTTTCTTCAGGGAATACCTAATATTTGGCGAAAAGAGATGATCTGTAGATTGCAGATCTCTGTTAAATTTCCCGCAGTGGGAGTCTGGGTAAGAGCTTCAGGTCTTTTAGGTTTCCAACTACTCTAAAGCGAAGGGACGAGGTTTCTAAGGCCTTGCACAGTGGCTGCAGGAGACTATTAACCGCATTTGATGAAAACTTCATCAAATTTTGAAAATGGGGCAAATTAAGAGTTTTGTTCACAATTAGCCCTCAAAACTTAATTGTAACACTCAAACTCAATTTACCCGTTGCTCTCTTGAGCATAGACCAAATGAAAGCCTTTGACTGTGTCAATTGGGACTTCTTATGCTCAAAGTTTGGAAAAAATGAATTTGGTCCAACCTTTATAGAATGGATTAAGATTTCATAAACAGACATTCAAAGACCAATGAAAGTTAATGGCTATGTCTCAGAACCATTTCATCTTGAAAGGGGTGTGAGACAGGGCTACCCTATGTCCCCACTTCTTTATGTGCTGGCAGCAGAGGATTCGCAGAAAGTGTTTGGTGTGACAAGCAAATCAAAGGAATCATTGTAGAGAGGACAGAATTCAAAATACTACAATATGCAGATGATGCCACATTGATACTATCTGGTGACAAGTCAATTTTGCAATGCGCAAAACACATTCAACTTTTCGAAAAAGCGTCCGGTGCAAAAATTAACCTTGAAAAGAGTAAAGGACTATGGCTTGGGAGCTACAAGGGGCGGGCGGGCTCTCCACTTGGCTTCGACTGGGAAAATAAATCGCTGAAAATCCTGGGGATCACCTACGGTACTATAGACATAGAAAAACAAAATTGGGAAGCAAAAGTGAGCAAATTTGAAAAAACTTTGGATCGTTGGAGAGGTAGAGCACTTTCCTTTAGAGGAAAGGGAATGGTGGTAAACCAGTTGGCCAGTTCTGTCCTCTGGTACACAGCCACTATTTCTCCAATTCCACCAATGGGCAATTAAAAGAGTCACACAAAAATATGGGAATTCGTGTATGATGGCAAAAAGGAGCCTATTTCTCACTCACATGCCAAATTACCCTACAAGGAAGGAGGTCTCAACATAGTCAACGTTGAACTAAAATCACAAAGTCTCATTCGCTCGTGGTTGTCGAGACTTCTCGACAATAAAGTCGAAGGCAAGTGGAAGGTCCTTTTCGAATCATTTCTCGGAAAGTGCAAAGGGCTTCAGCTAGGCTCGAATGTCTTGAAATGCTATCTCATGCAGCAAAGTTTAACAAATATGCCCTCTTTCTACAAGACTGCTTTAGAATGCTTCATATGCTGTAAAAAACCTAACTGCATCGAGCCAAAGCAAGTAGAAAAAATTCATAACGAGCCTTTGTTTCACAACGCAGTTACTGCTAAAGAAAGCCTTCTTGTGGAAG
The DNA here is from genome assembly GCA_964019985.1 of Aurelia sp. 4 Dawson et al 2005. Lineage (NCBI taxonomy): Eukaryota > Metazoa > Cnidaria > Scyphozoa > Semaeostomeae > Ulmaridae > Aurelia > Aurelia sp. 4 Dawson et al 2005. The sequence continues at coordinate 26,474,488 of OZ026492.1, read as the reverse complement.
AATCCTGGGCCAACTCAGGAGTCTCCCTTCTGCATCATATCTGCTACGAGTATGTACCTGGATGTTTGAGCGAAGATGCTATTAAAGAGCTTATCGGAGATGAGTATAGACGCGGCTCGTTGGGTGCAGTTGTTCATCAGCTGCCTAAGGAGTGGGTCGAAATTGTTAACTCCATCCCAGCTCCTGTTTCTCGCATAAGCGAGAACTTTGAGGTTCTGCTTGTGAATAATGAAACCAAAACCTTTTCTAAATTGAATTCAAAAGCTATCTACAATGTTTTGATCTGCAATGAAAAACCGACCATGGTCTTTAAATATATTGGGAAACGCTTCTTGGGCCCATAAACTGGGAATTAGTCTTTGAAAACCTTTTTAAAAGTAACGATGACAGAGAGTGCTCAGACATTCAGTGGAAACTGTTACAACACGTAACACAGACAGCTGACAGACTATGTAGACACAAGATCTTAAAGAACCCTAACTGTCAACGCTGCCTCGTAAATAACGAGACCGAAGTTCACTGTTTTCTTTACTGTCCGGAAGTTAGGAAAGTCTGGAAAAAAGTTGCTTCCATGATCACAGCCTACAACCCCGATGTTGAAATAAAGAAACTCGTCCGTTTTGTGGTCGTTGGATTTCTCGACGTGAAAAAGAGTAATGAGACTCACTCTGTTGAAAAATTCCTTCGAGACCTCGCTATTAAAAAGATCTGGTCCACTCGCAATGCAATCGTTTTCGACAATGAACAAAAAGACTCGATGAGTATTTATACTGGGAAGCTCAAACGTAAGATAAAAATCAATTCTTTCTCGCTAAGAACCGTTTTGATACACTCTTTAACTTTCAAATGACCTGGTGCCGAAACCAAGTACTTGCTAAAGTTCAAAATAACACTCTTGAAATATATCTGATAACATATCATATATCGTACCTATTTTCATCGCATGAACACTTGATTCCAAATTGAAAGACACTGATATTGTAACGACGTAGATATCGAAATCGAACTATTGAATGTGAAAAAAAACATTTTTTCTTAGTATATTAATTTTGTATATATTGTAATTAATTACTTTGCTTATTAAACGGGTCCTGGCATGTGCCAGACTCAACGGAAAAAAAGTGAGCTCCCCAGGGACGGAACCGTTCAAATCACACTTATTATCATGATGCCTACAAATGTGGCACACTGCCAAGGAGTTTTGCCAAGGGTGGTGGCAAAATGGTAACAATAGAAATGAAGCTCTTTGATTTATTTCTTGTCATTTGCAACTTTTCTTGGCAAATTTGCCAGCAATCTATTGTTTTCAATTTTGCCATGGCAGACCTTGGCTGCCTTATCATTAGGCAGATGCGGCTGCCAAGGAACTATGGCAGCACTTTTGCCAAGGCCTGCGAATGCAATGCCATGAATTTTATTGGAAGGGTAAATGAAAATTTTTTTTATAAAAAACTACATTTTGCATTCATGGCACAAGTTTTCATGGCCCACGAAATGTTACCAATTTCAAAAGAGGTCTTATCAAGAGGTTTTATTACTTAACTTGAACTTACGCATCCCCCACCTAAAGAGAACAATGGCTTTGTTGCAAGCAAAATGCTTGACTGCTATTGGTCAAAGAAGGTGGGCAGCATTCTGCCAACCTCCAATCAGTTACAAATTTGTTGAGCCACCCTTGAATAAATGACATTTTTGTAACTGATTGTCTGAAAGGCGCTCAAATTCAACTCCAGTTTTCAAGAAAAGTGATGAAGGCAATGACACACAATTTTGTACACAGAATGTGATTGACCTATAGTTGATATGATCGTTAGGCTTACAAAGTTTCGTCAACTGGAAACTTTTTACGTGGTTTTTGAAATTTGTGTTTTTCCGCGATTTTGAAAGAAAATAGCCTAATTGTCTGAATAGTGAATACTTAAGGTTCGTTTTCCTTTCGCTCAAATTACGATAGAAAGCTATCATAACGCTTTTTGATATCATCAACCCTTGATCATACTCTGGCAACTTGAATGCCCTGAAGATGGCAACAGGGTGCGACCACTTTGCGCGCATGATGCAGTTTGTCTGCGTGGCGAATTACGTCACCGTCGCTCGCCACAATGCTCAGTGCTGAGTACATTTCTAATCAACACTGACATTCCATTTTATGCTTTTTGCAAGGGTAAATATACAGAATTCATTAAAAGAACGCAGGTTTTGATGTCAGTGGGAGTGGAGACTCCTATTTATGACAAACACGACCAATATTTTGCACAAAAAGCTAAACTGTTAGGAATCACACCGACACACAGTGATCCAGCAAGTGGCAGAAATACCAAAAAATGAAGTTGCTTATTTCTGACTATCGATCATGCCATTCCAAACTAGATACGTTGACCATCAAAATAAAGAAAAAATCATTGAAATCGGACTAGCGAGTCTGGAGAAAATCAGGGTCAAAGTTTTATGAAATGTACAAGTTTCAATTTCATGGAATTTTTATCAAAATTCTCCCTGATTGGCCAATTAATCTCAAAATTAAAATTGTCACTTCTTGTCTCAGCAATGTCCGATTTTCACGAAATCAACTTTATTTAACACATTAACATGACGACTTTCAACTGATTATCAGTTAGAGGAAAAATAGTTTCTAATTTCACACTAAAATAGACATGTGCAGCAGCAGTACAATTTTGGCATTTTTGGCATTGAAATGTAGAAATTTGAAGTGAACAGTTGAAAAAGTAAAAAGTGACTCAAAGTGACTCCACCATACCAACTTCGTCTGCAAGTACCACATCTCAGCTGAAAATCTACCGAGAGGATCGTACAGAATCGTGCGAAAAAAAGATTTATACGCAATTAAAGAAGTTAAGTGATCCTCTTGATTTTAAAGAGAAAGTTGGTTTTTTTGCTGCCTTTGGAGCAACATGAAAGAAAATATATTTGTTAAAAGTAACTGCTAGTTATTTCTATTCATCTTTTGTGGAAATTCAGAATGCAATATTGAAGTACAATTTTTCGCTGCTCCTCCGTAGTGACAAAAAATTAAGTCATGTAAACTGCTTATGTGCTAGACCATTTCTTCACACAGCGTTAGGTTACCAACCTGAAACGCCCAAGATAACTTCATTGCGGACTAAACTTGCTACTAAGCTGCTTACATCCACAAAATTCAATAAAAAGACTATGGTGCAGCTATTTACAGATTGTCTTTTGTTCCTTCGATAATACTTCAATCATACATCAACTGGATTAGTGATTCCTCCTCGTTGGACACATAGGCGATTGACGAAGACTGTATTGTTTGTGTCGCCAGATTTTGTCTCATTTTTGCAGTTATTGGAGCTGATGTTATTAACATTTTCACGAAGATGTCATTAATTACTGCACTACCCTATGTTGCCAATCGATCGCAGAGAAAATATCAAATGTGTCATAATTTGTTGGCCTGGAAGCGTTCCACCAAGAAAACAAATCAATGACTTTAAGAATACTTTGTATCCGCATTTCACAGTTGAACACTTATCTTTATCTGTCAGTATTACTCGCTGAGACAATATTAATAACTTCAGTGTTCATCAAATGTTGGCACATTCTTGGTAGTTATTCAAAATGCAAGCATCTTGTGGTGGTTTGCTTTTGGATTGGCCAAGGTTGCAGAGCGAGGCAGACTTGTCTCGAAGCCAATATCAAAGGCACACTGTTGTGCCACTGATTGGGTAAACAAGACAATCCACAAGAAAATAATTAGGCGAGGTTCAGTAATTTTGCTGTACAGTGAAATTCATGAAGATGCTAATGATCTGATTCCCTTTATTCTCAAAACAAAGAATGATCCAAAAACTAAACGGCTTCGTAATTACTCAAAAGACCTGAGCTTTGTTATTGATCTCAGCATCACAACTAGCCAATCAAAACCACCACAGTTTGCATTTAATGACATATTCGTGAAAATGTTAATAACATCAGCTCCAATAACTGCAAAAATGAGACAAAATCTGGTGACACATACACTACAGTCTTCGTCAATCGCCTATGTGTCCAACGAGGAGGAATCACTAATCCAGTCGACGTACGATTGAAGTATTACCGAAGGAACAAAAGACAATCTGTAAATAGCTGCACCATGGTCTTTTTGTTGATTTTTTCTGGATGTAAGCAGCTTAGTAGCTAGTTTAGTCCACAATGAAGTTATCTTGGGCATTTCAGGTTGGTAACCTAACGCTGTGTGAAGAAATGGTCTAGAACATAAGCAGTTTACATGACTTATTTTTTTGTCACTACGGAGGAGCAGCAAAAAATTGTACTTCAATGTTGCATTCTGAATTTCCACAAAAGATTAATAGAAATAACTAGCAGTTACTTCTAACAAATATATTTTCTTTCACGTTGCTCCAAAGGCAGCAAAAAAACCAACTTTCTCTTTAAAATCAAGAGAAGCACTTAACTTCTTTAATTGCGTATAAATCTTTTTTCCGTACGATTCTGTACGATCCTTTCGGTGGATTTTCAGCTGAGATGTGGTACTTGCAGACGAAGTTGGTGTGGTGGAGTCACTTTGAGTCACTTTTTACTTTTTCAACTGTTCACTTCAAATTTCTACATTTCAATGCCAAAAATGCCAAAATTGTGCTGCTGCTGCACATGTCTATTTTAGTGCGAAATTAAAAATCATTTTTCCTCTAACTGATAATCAGTTGAAAGTCGTCATGTTAATGTGTTAAATAAAGTTGATTTCGTGAAAATCGGACATTGCTGAGACAAGAAGTGACAATTTGAATTTTGAGATTAATTGGCAAATTAGGAAAAATTTTGATAAAAATTCCATGAAATTGACACTTGTACATTTCATCTAACTTTGACCCTGATTTTCTCTGGACTCGCTTGTCCGATTTCAATGATTTGTTCTTTATTTTGATGGTCAACGTATCTAGTGTGGAATGGCATGATCAATGGTCAGAAATCAGCAACTTCATTTTTTGGTATTTCATCCATTACCTCTATTGTTCTGGATCACTGTGCGACATTGCTCACTTTGGTGCCTTAAAAAATTAATTGAAATCATTTTAGCAGTGTTTGAAGTGGGAAATGTTGACCTATTTGTTATTTTACATCAAATTAGTGCCAGCTTTTTGCTGAAAACATTGCATATGTCTACTTGCAGGCCTTTTCTATGTTTTGGTTGACTTTATTGACTTGTTATCGAGACTTTTGGCCGTTTTTAAGGAACATTAAAAAGTGGGAATTGTTGGTGAGAATTGCTCTCAATCTCAACCCCTCAATTGGTGATGTCAATATCTTTATTTGGTTATTTAGGCCTTCAAATCACTGTGGGCTCAGTGGACCAATAAGGAATGATTTTCTATATGGCTTTGTCCGTTCCCAAAAGAATTATGACTGATTTCAAGGGGTAACGTATGCCCTTTGAAGTCCAAATGTCAATTTTTCAAATTTCCCGCGCCTGCTCCAGTGAAATGATTCCATTGAAAGACACAAATACAGAACAACATTGTTTGGTTTATGGCAAAAATTGTGTGAATACACATTCGATTCTGAATTTATCATGAATTTCCGCTAAAGAATTTTCAATTTTGTTTGAGAATCTGTTTTTTCTCTTTGTGTATGGCCTAAAAATGGCTACTTTTGCACAACCAAATTCCTGTAAGTTTACAGCCAGACAGAGGCTATCGCAGACGTGGTATCTATTTGATAGCTGTTGCATATGAACATACATCAGTAAAGTTTCATGAAACCAGCTTTCCTAACAGCTAATCATCATTTCCCTATTCCTCAGTCACTGTGACCAAACATGCAGATTCCAGAGAATTACCCTAAATTAGCAGAAATCACGTAGGAAATGTAAGCCTATGCAGCTCCACCACTTCCATTAAACAAGGTAATGTTAGCAATTCAAAAAGTTGATCAAAATTCTCCCGTGCTAGCAAAATAATTATTGTGGTATACCACTTTGTCAAACCTGTTTATTGCAAAGCCTAAACAAGAAGGCACATAACCAAAAAATGTCGAAAATAGGCATATTTTCAATGGGACGCTGCAAGGCCGCATAAGCTTCTAAAATTTCCGAAAAAATCAGAGGCATCTATCTGCTAATGTATTGCAAATACTGTTAATTTCACAGTGTTTGAAGCAAATGTTTGCGATTTACATCCATTGAAAGGTGCTACATTTTCAGACAATCAGTTACAAAATTGTTGAGCCACCCTTGAAAAACAGGCCCTGAAATGAGAGGCGCTCGATCGAGCCCAAGCGCCTCCACCCTTGCCTCGGAAATTCTACTGGCTCGATTGTTCAAGCGCCTTGCAGATCCAAAGTGTTTCTTTTAATGATCTATAATCACTATCTGTGAATGCATTTGGCATAGAATATTCAGCCTAAATCTTCCTTTTATCTCTGTAAAACTACACTAAATTGTCTTTTCTTCACTCCATTGACTCGTAAAATTTTCATGCCCTTCCAAAGTAGCGTTCGCCATATTGTTTACGCTAGTCTACACCATCACCCAGCTGCCTCGCTTCTATGTTCACCATCATTTACGACTGTGATTTGCGATTTACACAGGGCACATGATGAAGCAAAAATAGCTGCAAGTTTTGCTTGTCTACCGTGCCAACTATATGGCAGAGTTATTGCTTTTAAATTCTTGGCAAAGGGCAGTGGGGTTGGCCAGAAGTTAAAGTTATCAACGAAGCGCAGCAGGTTACAAAAGTTTGGTGCAAACTTTGCAGGAGCCATTCCAAGGCTGTTTGATCTTATTCAAGATGCAGCCCAGCTCAAACGCCAATGCTGGCCTTCCTTTATTTTGTTTGATTCTTTTTCAATGATTTAAGAGATTTTACCTGAAAATTTTCAGACAAAACAGCTCATTTGTCCACAACTTTTCCTGGTTTCCCACAAAGACAAAAATAATCTAGGAGCTTGATCAAGCGCCTAAATGAATTGAGGAGCTTGATCAACCAAGTACCAAATGTTTGCTCATTTCAAGGCCCGTTGAAAAAATGACATTTTCGTCCCCACTTTCCCCCATGTCAATGTTGTTTTGAAAAAAGTACCTGATCGAGATGACACGCGTGACTCGGCAACTTTTTGTGGTACTGCAACATTGACTAGGGGGGAGGGGGAATGCAGGGGGAAAAACTGAAAATCTGGGGGTGGCTCAACAATTTTGTAACTGATTGTCCATAGGCTTTACTACAGTGACCTCGCTCTCGAAGGTGTTGTGGCGCCGTGGTGTAATCCTCTGACATTGCAGCCAGAATAGTCAGGCGGAGCGGGTTTGAGTCCCGGTAGAGCCCCACTACTTGAGCATCATGACAAGGGGTCGCGGACTTCTTGTTCGTTGGAGGTACTTCACTATAAATTCATACAGGGGTGTGCGCCGCAAGGATTTCTGCTACAACCCAATGCCAGAAATTTGGTCCGACGTCCGATATTGATACCCAATCCCAATATGTCAGATATTGATACCCAATCCCAGAATTTTGAAGAAGTAACAAAAACAATTCAACATCAAAGGGATAAGGGATCCAGGGCTGGGAACGAGAATTTTTGTCCCAAGTGGCCAATGGAAGAAAGTTCTGACTGACCACATTTTTAAACACAGAAAATACTTGAATCATTTTCACCTGAAACTGACCCCGTGTTGATCGAAGAATTATGCTGCTGTACTTTCATTCAGCACCCATTACCAGAATTTTGAGTATAACAGTAAAATCTACTCCCAGAAAATTCCAAGTGAAAGTACACTCCAATCACAGAAATTTTTCAGTAAAAGTATATCCCAATCCCAGAATTTTCAGGCCAAAACTGGCGCACATCCCAGTCTTACCCCGTAGTGAAGTACCCCCCCCCCGGCACCAAAGTAAGCCCTCCTATTGTTCAAAATCCTAGATATAACAAGCAAGCAAACCATTTGGAGGAGAAAGATATCCTCCTGTTTATTTCGATGAATTGCAAGCCGTTTATTTCGATGTTTGATTCTTCTGAACTGCATGCAAGTCTGTCATATTTTGCCTTTGGTTCAAAAGTCGCGAAGACAAATCGATAGAATTTCTATGCATTTTGCTGAAAATCTAGCCGGAGCCTTTTCAGGAGACTTTTCTTATCGATCAAAATTTCATTTGGCAATCAGACAGAAAATCGTATCGATTGGTCATCATTTAATTCTGATCGTCATTGGTCATGGTGCGATGCTAAGTTTCATTTCATTAAGATCTTCATTTCATTTATTCTCCCGACGTAAGTCGTCTGCTCGTCCAAGAAACATGAAGTGAATCATATCGTGAATTTAGAATCTTACCTGAACCAGCCATCTCGCAAAATCTCGCAACGGTTTCTTCGATGTTCTCTGCTTCAGGTGATTCGTGACTCACAACACTTGCCGAAAAATTACAGTGTACATGGATCACATGGAGATTTCCGCGCGTAAACTTGGAACAATGCCAAATCCTTCCCACAATGCATTAGATCTTCCCAGAATGCCATTTCCATGCTCGCAATGAGGCTGTCTGTCTCGTTCCAAGTTTCCCGCCTGAGCTTTTAGTTTTTGGAATTTGGCCAAGAAAACATCATGCATTTTCGTATCGACTTGAATGAAGGCGCAGTGTGAAATTGGTACTGGTTCAAGAAAAGGTAGAACCAGGAGAGCCAATTCTCGCAGAAGAATGATGGAGGAAGGGGACATTTTACGTGATTCATGTGCGGTTTTTGGTTGCATCACAAGTCCAGAGTCGTCCATCGAAATGAATCTGCCGAACATTATGTATCTTGGTCTGATGGCTTTGCAGCACAGGTGAGGTTGATAAAACAAATGTGCACCTTGCTTGCTCTGATAGTTCAGCAACATAGTTGAGTTAAAGTCTTTTCTGTTGCTCGTCATAGTCTTGCTTTCATCAGAGGTTTTTGATCACTACAAGAGAAAGGTATTAGACGCTAACTGAACCGTACCAAAAACCTACCAAAGCATGCGCTGCGCTTCCAGTCTGCGGACAGCGGACAGAATTATTCAACTGGCACACAGTCAACATCACCTTAGCCTGATTCACAGCAGGGTGGTGGAACAGGGGTCTAAATCTCCCTTTCCCTTGAAAATTTAGTGATTTCTCCCATCAAAAATTTACATTTTCTCCCTTCTCCCACAGATTTTTTATTCTCTGTTCATCTCAAACTCTGGTCTTGTTTTTATTCGTTTTTTTTTCAAACATCCAACTAAAAATACAGGTTCTTTTTTGAGAAATTCATTCATATAAACCCGGTATGATGTTTTGCAAAAATTGCTTAGAACTGCCTAATTCTGTCAGGGGATATCCACTATTGGCTTTGCCTATGCACAGAACATTAACGACCTTTAACCTTATTTTAACTGGGGGCGTTTTTGGCCCTCCTCCCAAACTTTTTAATAGCTCCTAAACGATGATAACTGTAACACCGAAACTTGCTGACTTTTACTAAAACTTATTATGCAATCAGAAAATGCCTATTGTTAAACCACGTGATCAGCAGATGCCCATATTTGGACAGTGGTCACAGGGAAAATCTTTAAAATTGCTCTAGTTTCCTCATTTTGTGTTGAATCTCATTAATATGGTATACCATTCGATTTGTCTAGATGAGCACTTTTATTTCTTATATAATTTATCTATATTTGCTGATGTCAGCGCATCGTCAACTGTACAATAATTTCTATGACGCCACATAAATCTTTATGACGTCCTATTTTTAATGAATTAGCAATTTCTACATGAAAAAATCATGTAAGGAATCGAAACATTGATGAAACAACTAGATTTCACTCAAATTATGCAAAATTGATAATGTTTAAGCATTATCATTGAGCAAACAACTTTAACTTGAATCGCATTAGCGTTCTTTGATTAGTTAATTAATTCGGAACCACAAATATTCATATAAAGCCAAATGAAATCTCAAACTATGCTCAGACTAAGGCTATCAAGTGGGTATTTGGATAATTTTGAGTCTGTTTTAGCCAGTTATTTGATATAAATTTACCTTTTTTTAAAAATAGCTCAATATCGTAAAAATTTGCCTTGCTTTTGTTGCCTAGCGACCAATCACGTCATTAGAAATTTATTGATGCTATGTTTGGATTCTCTTTTGTTTAATTATGACACAGTCCAAGTATCATTGTCATAGCTGTTATACGAGTAGTTGCGAGGATAATTAAGGGGCGAGAAACACCCCCCACGGTAGAAAATCATTTTTTCACCCGGTTAAGATAGGGTTAAAGGAACTCTACCCATTCATAAGGTTTGATGAAAGATATAGGCAGTGACACGTGTCGTACCATATTTGGCTAACTGGTGGTCAGCTAGAATCCCCTGCAATTGGCAGAAAATGTAATTTGAGCTTACTAGAAAGATGTAGCAATGTAGCCATATGATCTCTACAAACTGTTTTGGAATACAATGGAACAAAATACCTCATGTCCCAGAATACAAATAAAAAGCTTTAGTAGGGCTTAGTGATGAAAGTCTAGTTTTAATCAGTGGCTAATCAGTCTTAATTGGTGGCTAGTCATCTTTCAGATACCACATGTTTTATATTGGTGCTTTAAATATCGAAATATCTATGTTAAAATTTCAAATTTGCTGTCATCTATAAACCAGAGCTTTCACTTTTCGGTCCAAGTAGAATATCGAAGCCCAGAGAATAAATCAACACCAGCCTTGATAAAACTTTGAAACAAAAATTACATCACATTGTACTGTATCATATCATATTATATTATGATCCATAACATACAATTCACATTTAGTAGAATTCACCTATTGTGCCGTTTTCCAGTTTTCCTTTGAACCATTCCATCTGATGGTAAATCGTATCAAACCTGACTTAGTAATTGGCACTGAATCTTGGCTGAAAGAAGGTGACACAGATGCCTCTGTTTTTCCGACAACAGACTATGAGATCCTAAGGAAGGACAGGAAAACAGATGCTCATGGAGGTGTCTTTTTAATGGCAAGGAAAGATCTTATCCTTGTAAGAGAAGAAAAGCTAAAGACTAACTGTGAATTACTGTGGGGTAGATTAAATTTATATGGATCAAAAATGCTACATTTATGTGCATATTATAGGCCAAAAGAAAGTGATGAGGAGAGCCTCCTGGAGCTAGAAAATTCCCTTGCAAAACTGAGAAGCAAACATGAAAATGTTATCATAGCAGGTGACTTTAACCTGCCTGGATGGGACTGAAAGAATAATCTAGTAAAGAGTGACTGTAACTATAGATCCCTACATTACAAATTTGGTGAGATCCTGGATAATAACAGCCTGCAACAACTAGTTGAAGAACCTACTAGAGGGAAGAACACGTTGGATCTCTTTGCTACAAATGCTCCATCAAAAATCATAAAGGTTGAAGTTCTCCCAGGTATTTCTGACCACGATATAGTAGCAATTGAAGTAGATATTAGCCCCAAGAGAAGAAAGCAAAAACCAAGGAAGATACACCTATATAGCAAAGCGCAGTGGAGTGAGTTTGAAGAGAAAGTTAATGAGCTAGCTGATGAGTTATTAAGCAAATTTGAATCAAATTCTGTTGATGACCTGTGGGAAACGTTCAAAGGCACACTACATTCCCTCATTGAAAAATTTGTTCCTTGTAAATCAGCAAAGAGCAAAGACATGCTTCCATACATTACACCTGAAATCAACAGGCTTATCAAGAAAAGAGACCGACTGTTTAAGAAAAGGAGACAGGCACAAAGAAACTTTGAAAATTCCACATTATACTACAAAAATCTTGAAAGAAAACACAAGGAATTAAAAGCAACTATCCAAAGAAAACTAAGACAAGCCTACTAGTCCCATATTGCAGATGTTATTGCTCCCCTTGAAGAAGTAAATAAATATGTTGGTCTAAAGCGCTTCTGGGGCTTTATCAACAGAGTCAAGAAAGACTACGAGAGTGTGAGTTCACTGAAGAATGATGGTAAGATAATCACAGAAGCCGAGGAAAAGGCTAACCTCCTGAATAGGCAGTTTGAATCAGTTTTTGCCAAAGAAAACCCTATACCTACCCAATTACTAAGTGACTCAAAATATTCCCAAATGCCTGAGATAAATTTTACCACACAAGGTATACAAAAGTTACTGGAAGGTTTAAAGGAGCACAAAGCTCCCGGGCCAGATAAAATCAGCCCCAAGGTCTTAAAACAACTTGCAAAAAGTATTGCCCCAATATTAACACTTATATTCAGGAAGTCATATGATACAGGGTCAGTGCCACAGGATTGGCAGAAGGCTAACGTTGTGCCAGTGTACAAGAAAGGGAAAAAGTCAATGGCCAGTAATTATCGCCCTATCTCTCTTACCTGTATTGTTTGCAAGATCATGGAGCATGTTATTGTTAGAAACATAATGGTTCATGCTTCCTCGCATTCCATTCTTTACAATCTACAACATGGATTCAGGGACAAACGTTCATGTGAAACACAGCTCTTAGAATTTCAAGAAGATGTGTTAAGAAATCTAAAAGGAAGGAAGCAAACAGATGTGCTAATAATGGATTTTTCCAAAGCATTTGATAAGGTGGGACACTTGAGGCTGTTAGAAAAGTTGAAATATTATGGAATCAGAGGTAAAACTAATGCATGGATTAACAGTTTTCTTATGAGCAGAAAACAAACAGTGTTGTTAGATGGGGAATGCTCATACGAGGCAGATGTCATATCTGGGGTCCCCCAAGGCTCCGTGCTTGGTCCATGTTTATTCCTGTTTTACATAAATGACCTGCCTGAGACACTTAATTCGACAGTGAGACTCTTTGCGGATGACACGATAGCGTACCTAGCAATTAATTCGGAAACAGATTCAATAAGCCTTCAAAATGATCTTGAAAAGATGGCACAATGGGAAGAGAAGTGGCAAATGGAATCCCATCTAGAGAAATGTCAAATCCTCACTATATCAAGAAGCAGGAGCCCAATCATATATGACTACACCCTCCATGGGCAAAGTCTGAGCCATGTTAGCTCTGCCAAATACCTAGGAGTAACACTGTCCAAGGATCTAAGCTGGAATCAACATATCAGCCACACAGCTTGTAAAGGCACAAGATCCCTTAACTTTCTCAAAAGGAATTTTCGCATAAACTCGCCTGAGTTGAAATCAAAAGCCTACAAAGCAATCGTACGACCAGTTGTGGAATATGCTACTACAGTCTGGGATCCATACACAAAAAAGAATATCCACACCCTTGAAATGGTACAAAGAAGAGCAGCTTGTTACGTCCTAAATAGACATGATAGATTCGCAAGTGTAACTGATATGATTTCAGAATTGAAATGGAAAACCCTGGAGGAAAGGAGAACAAAACAGAGACTTGCTATGTTTTATAAAATCCATCATGGTCTGGTAGCAGTTGACAAAGATAAATATATCAAACAATCTCCAAGAGTTTCTAGACATAGCCATAACCAAGTATATGAAATCCCAAAAACTGGACCAGATTATTATAACTTTTCTTTCTTTCCCCGTACGATTAATGACTGGAACAGGTTGCCACAATCAGTGATAGATTCCAAAACAATTGACTCTTTTAAAAATGCTATTGTTTAACTTAATGAAAAAAAATCGTATATGTAAAAACTAAAAAAAAAATGGCAAGAATTGATAAATAGGGAGGGTTGCAGAGCAGTTTTTAATGCGAGCCGATGTGTTACTAAGAACCATGGGAATAAACTATCACAATCGCATAATCCATAGGTTTAACTCACCATTGCAATAGTGCTATTATTGCTGCTCAGTTGCCAAACCTATTTATCAATATCTTTTCTTCCTCTCTAGCAATTAAATCTTCTTTTATTTTCACATTATTATTATTATTGTTATTTTTTTTCCTTTTCCTTTTTACATCAACAGAGCCTTCATTATTGAAGTAGTTGATTAAATTCGTAGAAGTAGAAGTAGAAGTTTGATTTTAGTTGATTTTAGTCTTGGCTTGTCCTTCAAGAATTTACTTTCGGCGAAAGGCCAAAGCTCTGGCTTATAGTTTAAGGCAGATTGGAACACTCTTGATTAACATTTCTGATCTCAAAGCACAAGTATCAACAAACGAGGTATCTGTGTGCGATTCGACTATCAGCGATTTGAAAATGATGGAGGCATACTGGATGAGCCAGAAAAAAGTTCCCACTTTTAAAATTTCGGAGCACCAAAAGTAGTTTTCAGAACTGAATGATTCCAATTCCAGTTAATAACCAAAAGACTGAAGTATTTTTGTGATTTTTCTCACTGTCTTACCAGCACTAGGAGTATCGATAGATTTGGCATTATGAAAATTTCATGGTAGCAAAATGACTAAAAAAAGGCCTATAACATTGATCAAATTGTAAAGAATCTCCTTACACAGAACAATACTCAATGGGTGTTTCACCTCCCTTGAGAGTTATAAGGCATCAATTTTCAAACAGATGCGATGGATTTTCAGCCCCAGAGCCATAGTATGGTCAGTGGCTAATTGTAATTTAACAGAGCAGCAGCTATGATCAGCTATGGCAACTTAACTGCAGCAACTCCAACAACATGGCAAATACGAAGCATGCATTGACTTCAAAGGGAGGCCAGCCTCCAAAGCGTTTAAATCTCAGTCCATTCCAAGGGCACAAAGGAAATCCTTCCAGGATCTGTCTTCCTTCCAGTGTAGTACAGTTCCAAAAACACGTGAAACGGTAAAATTATGTTAGAAAAAATCGGTGGCCCGCTTCATGAAACGTACATAGGAAAATAATCATCTCAGCTATGATGATCTGAAGATCTTCCCTTCTCCCTTCATTATTTTTTCTTCCTTCTCCCCTTTAGAATTTTCTGAATTCTCCCTTCCCTTGTGAAATTTTGGCCATTCTCCCTTCTCCCTTCGTAGTACCACCCCCCTGTCACAGACCAAACGAGGCTAACATCACCTAGAAATTGCACACAAACCTTTGAATCGCAACAAAAGTTATTTAAGATATGTGCTATCAGAATATCTAAATTAGATTTTAATAATGTCTCCAACACCAATTTCTTGGCTCTTCTCTTTCTATTCCACCAGTATACTGAATGCCTTCTAGTAGAGAGATGCTTAGCATTATCTTTGTGTTGTTGTCTCTTTCCATTTCACGGCCATGACCTCCAGTCTGCGGACAAGTGCTAAATTTGCCACAAATTCACCTTGAAGTAAGATGAGGGAATATTGCATTTGCCATGCGCGAATCAGCACAGGGAGTCCAGGATATAACAACTATGCGGTATCCGCAATTTCTATGCGCCATATGGTTGATTAATTTCTCTGTTTGCAATTCTCAGTTCATGGTCTGACGAGAGACATTGGCATACAAAGGTGTGCCATTTTCATTCAAGCATTGAAGGGCCTTTAGGAAAGTTTTGGAATGCACAATGCTCCTTTGTGACTACAAGACAACCCAAACAAAACAGAGGGCACTATGCGACGAGCGCAGTGTCCACTGGGACTACAAGAAGGGTGCAAGTGTACACTGAGACTCGGTCAACATGAAGCATGAGGAAGAAATTAGCACTGTGCTGTGGAAAAGATATTACGTTATTCAGGAGTTTTTATGAAAGGGTACTCCCCTTAAGTATGGCAGACTGCGGTCAGTGAATACAGATCAATTTTCTACCCAAAAAATATTATCAGAAACTAATGGATTTGCCCAGTATCTACCCGGCTTATGCTTCAAAGATCCCTGAAAGTCTCATGCTGTTACATGGCGCAGTTATTTTTCTAGAATTTTCGTAATCAAGGCATGTCTTATGGAGTGGGTTGATTAGGATGCTTTCGATTTGGAAGGCAGATTGCGTTCTGTGAATACGATAAATTTCCCACCCGAAAAAATGTTGTTAGCAACTAACAGATTTTACCAGCATCTACCTCAGTTATGTCTTGAAGCTCCCTGAAAATGTCACATTGTTACATGGTTTAGTTATTTTTCTAGAAGTTTTCGCAGCATGGATAGAGTTTGCAATTTCAACTCTTCACTGTGGCCTTGTCGATACTATGGGCGTTCAGTCACTGTAATGCAAAATCATTTTAGTCAGTGTTAAAAGCGGAGTTTATTGGAAATTCTCTGCTGAACTTCAATGCCTTTTCCTTACAAGAAGCTATGCATTGGGGGATGGAGAAATGAATGCATGAAACATGAATCCGTTGATTGAAGAAGCTTCGATTTTTTCTGGGTTTTGCCACGGGGCACATGGTCAGCGGTATACAATTTTCCCTCATCTTCCTTGAAGTATGCATTATTTCAGAATGTTTCCAACACTTGAAGGTAACTCTGCTTTCCGCTCCAGTGAGCAGCGAGTTGCCGTTCTGCAAAACCACTCTCCTCAGAAAACAATTAATTTCTCCAATACCATTCGGTCGATCGAAAATCGGTAAAAAGGACGTTGTTCTACATGGTCTTGGCAATTGAAAGATATGCAAATCGCAATGTTTCTGTTAAGGCTTGCTTTGTAAATTATTTTTCAAAACTTTTTGTTGATTTCAGAAAATTGAATTTATCTCCAAAACTACTCGAAAAGTTTTTTGTTTTCTTTTGCTATATCGTTAGCTAGTTTTTTGTTCTATAACTTTACCAAGTCTGATTGAAAAAGCTAGGCTAGATTTGTCGCAATCAACATTTATACTTCTGTTTACTTTGTGACTACGAAGGGTAGAAACCTTGGTCAACTGATCAGGACATGAGAAAGAGTTGAACCCTTTTGTAAAAAGTTCTCAGATCTCCGTTCATTGTGGACTCTTAAAGAAATTTATATTTTGTGAATGCTCATGCAAGTCTCAAAGGACATGAAACGGAAGGCTGTAAAAAAAGGTAGCATTCAAGAGATAATACTTTCACAAGCGCTCCAATGATGTCTATTGAGACTTGAATACAGCATTCCCAACAGATCACATTCATTCTTCTGCCAATGGAAGCATTTCAGAGAGCTATTATAAGGCTGCATTCACATTGCACAATCTTTTGTAAGCACGTAAACGCTCGTGCAGAAATCCGCCACACTTATCCCTTGCAGTGTTCAGATTGCAAAATATTATCATGGGGATTTCTGCACGAGCTTCTACGCGCTTACAAAAGATTGTGCAATGTGAATGCAGCCAAAGGCAGAGTGTTTGAAAGCGTGATTCGTAACATGGTAATCTGTTGACCAAGGTTTTTACCCTTCTGTGTCGAAAAGTAAACAGAAATATAGAATTCGATTGCGACAAATCTAGCCTAGCTTTTTCAATCAGACTTGGTAAAGTTGTAGATCAACTATCTAGCTAAAGATATAGCGAAAGAAAACCGAAAACTTTTAGACTAGTTTTGGAGATAAATCCAATTTTCTGAAATCAACAAAAAGTTTTGAAAAATAATTTGCAAAGCCAGCCTTAATGGAAACATTGCCATTTGCATATCTTTCGATTGCCAAGACTATGTAGAACAACGACCTTTTTCCCGATTTTCGATCGACTGAATAGTATTGGAGAAATTAACTGTTTTCTGAGGAGAGTGGTTTTGCAAAACGGTAACTTGCTGCTCACTGGAGCGGAAAGCAGAGTTACCTTAAGGGCATATTCTTTTGGGCATCTTCTGAAAACGGTAGCATTTGTAGAAGATAAAATCCCATTCTTTTGGTACCCTTTTACCGAAAACGGTAGGCTTTGCAGATTTTAGATCACTTTCTATAAAGGCCCATTCTTTTGGTCATTCTGTTTTTGGAAGACTTCCAAGAGATTTTTGACGTATTCTTTTGGGGCTCTTCTAAAAACGGTATAGGCTTTGGAAGCCTGCTCCTGAAGCTGGCAAACTTTTGAAAGATCGCCAAAAGCATTGTTTCGTGAATGAAAAAGTTTTCAAAGGCATTGGAAAAACAATGACGCTTTGCAGATTCTTTTCTCTTGGGATTAGCATAACAACAGTACATTGTATTGCAATGGCTTCATTTCGCTCAGTCGAACAACAACTTTTGAACTCTCATTCTGTCAGGATTCACATTCTTTGGCATTTTTCTCTGCGAGGTCTGCCAACCCTACCATTTTAAGAATGCGTATTCTTTTGGCATTTTTCTCTGTGAAGTCTGTCCACTCTACCATTTTCAGAATTCCCGTTCTTTTGGTAACTGAAATTTTTCTCTGCGGAGCCCAGCGTTTTCAGAAGACTTCGCAGACCTCAGATGCCCAAAAGAATGCACCCTAATTATTGCTATCACATTACCATACTTTCTAAATCAAATTGATTCAAAAAAGCTATGCATGTAGTGAAGCCAAAGTTAACCAAGGAAATCAATCATAACATCACCTTAAAAATAGGTCCTAAATCGTTGCATTTCCACAGGGCATCAAAGTGCAGAAGAAACAAATGGAAAACATGTGTCCGCAGACTGGAGATGGGCATGTCTATACCAGGTTGAACTTTAACCCCTCTGAAGCCTGAATACGATGCAAATTCATCATGCTCCCTAGCGAATTTGAAAACAAAGCATGGGCAAACAATCGGAGCATGAAGAAAGTCTCAAAAGAGTATTTTACCAAGATTTACAGCACAAAGTTAAGATTTAAAGGTTTGTTGATGGATGCTGGCAATAGAAGGGATTCTTGGCTGTCAAGTTTAAATTTGCTGAGGGGATGGTCAGTTTTGCCCGATGAAATTCTTGACGGAAACTTCTGAATGAGTATAAAACAAATTTAAAATGATTAGAAAAGAGCAAGGATTAGGGTGAAGCTGTCAGGAAATATTCCTTTAGACTCTTGATTGGCATCACCCTTTATGATAAATGAAGGTTGTTCCAGTTGAGCATCCACAATAATGTTTTCAAGGTGAAATCAGCAAAAATTGCTTGCAAAAATGTAAAGATTGCAAAATTCATTAGATAATTTTGCAAGTCAACTTCTTAGGCTCTTGGAGTCACCAGAACTCCCCCTTTGGGGCTCCCTAAAAATTTTCTTTCATTTTATCGTATTTCAAATAGCAAGGGGCAGATTCGTTTTTTATGCGCGCGCAGAAGCGTCATGGATACGAGGCGAAGTGATCACGTGATAATCACGACAGTGGAAAAATGGAATTAAATCAGCTGATGTAATAAGCAGCGAATGATCGCAATGAAAATCTGATTGCAAAGTGATTATTTGTCCCTTATTTCACAAATTCCAGCAAGAATTGTTATCAATCAGTTTAAGTTTCAATCGAAGGCCCCTTTCAAATTCAACCAGAAACATTTGGGCTAGTGGTGGATGCAGGCCAGCCAAACTTCAAGAGCCAAGAATTGGATGCCAATATTTTTGACAAGAGCTAGCAAAATAAATTAGGATTTTCTGTCAAATGGCTTCATGTGATACTTCCCCTTCATTTTGGTCCGATTTTTGTCAGAGTGAATTCATGTCAGAGATAGGAAAACTGCGAAGGAAGCGTGGGATGCCCTCAAAAATCAGTTTGCACGTGAGTCGATCCTAAAAAAGGTCAGATTGCGACAGCAGCGTTATTCTTGTCGATTTCAAAGTGGTGGAAATATGTAGGAACACACATCACATTTGAGATCATTGCACGATCAACTCTAGGAAATACAAGTGAGTAGTGATGATAAAGAATTGGTAATGACACTACTTGCTAGTTTGCCTGAAGAATTCAAAGCCTTAATCACCGTTCTTGATGCTGTTGGGAAGATAACTTGTCCTTTGAGAAGGTAAAGGGGATGCTGTTAAATGATGTAGATCGTAGATTGGATAATTCTAATTTCAAGAAAGTGTGAAGATGCTTTTTCTGCTAGACAACATAGAACTTTTCGTGGAATTTATCATTACTGTAAGGATAGAGGACACTTTGCAAGAGACTGTCTGAAGAAAATTCCTAAAAATAATTCACAACGTGGTAATGTGATGTGGGAAGCAAAGAATCTGCTAATTGTGCTGAAACGAATTTTTCACAGCGTAATTTTTTTTGAGGTATTTCCGTTCACTGCCTCGACTGATGTACAGGAACAAATAAAATGTCAGGGGACAGGGGGCACATGTCATTGCTAATACCCTCGTATCGTAGATTCTAAATCATGTGGTCTAAATGAAAAGAACGAATTCAAAAATATGAATGAATGAATGAATGAATAAATGAATGAATGAATGAATGAATGAATGAATGAATGAATGAATGAATGAATGAGTGAAAATCTAACAGAGAATAGACTAATCGTACATCAGATGTACTGTTGACATGTTCGAAAACTTCAAGAATGTGTTTCCAACCAATACACCACTTCGATTAAGCAGCCTCGTTTTGGAATTTGTGAAAATTCCTTCCTATGAAAATTTCGAGCCCACATTCGGATTTAGCACCCAAACATTAGCCTAGTTACGTGTTTTTAACCTGCTGGCTTTTGTGATGTTGATTTTATGACAATGTAAAGTTAAAAAATTTATAAGGCATTTGACCGTCAAAAATCGTCGAGGTGAAACTTTACACCCTGAGTCATTTTCACGGTCAAATCCCTTACAGATTTCCAAACTTTACGTCGCCGTAAACTTAACACCGCGACTACTAGCAACATGAGAACTTGTGGTTAGACTAAAGTTTGGGTGCTAAATCCGAGTTTGGCCTCCAAATTTTTATATGAAAGAATTTTGAATAATTTTCAAAACGAGGCTGTTAATCGAAATGGTGTATTGTAAAGCCAAGAGGGAGATTTCAGATCAATTTTGAAGAAGTCCGCGTAGTCCGCGGTTTTAACTTTCACCCTATGCCAAAATGAAAAAGGCGGACTTTCTTGCGCGGATCTATTCACAGCGTTGTTTTTTGGGGTTTTTCCGTTCACTGTGTCGATTGATGTACAGGAACAAATAAAACATTTGGGAACAAGGGTCCACACGTCAATTCGTTTGTCCAACGATAGTAGATTTTAGAACTACTAACAACACAACTCTAAATGTGTTTCCAATAAATCGTAAAGTCAAAAGGAAAATTCAGATCAGTTTTCAAAAAGTTCGTGAAGTCCGCGGTTTTTATACTGATAGCTACTGTTATATTTACATCCGACAAAGACAGCAAAAGGATCGAGGAAATGCTGCACACTGAATTTAACAACGTTGCAACTTGGTTCACAAATAACAATCTTGTTCTTAACTTGAAAAAACAAAAACAGAATTTGTATAATTCGGAACACACCAAAAGCTTGCTGAGTCCGAGAAAGTAAGTATCTCATTGAATGGAAAGATGATCAGCGTATCAGAGATATATCTAGGTGTTACCATGGACAAAAATCTGACAATTAAAGCGCATCCCGAAAAGACCTACAAGAAAGTCTTGTCAAGAGCAAAATTGCTCGCCCGTATACGACGTAATATCAGCCCATGGGTAGCAGAAACCATTCTACAAAGTAATGATTTTGCCACAGATGTTTTACTAAAGCAATATTGTGCTTGGTTTGTCAAGCCCAAATACACACAAATTGGAGTTTGAAAGAATCCGGATTCGAGTCTTAGCTATAATCAATGGAAAGAGCCAAAGAGTGAGTGACATTACCAACTGTGAATCATGCGAGAAATAAGAGATGCCTAGTTGAGGTGTTTAAATGCCAAAATGGACTGGCACCTCAGCTTTTCAGACTATTTCAAGAAAATTCTGCATCATAAGGAAACTCATTATGACATCCACACTAAGCCTATCTATATCTTACAAAAGAAAGTTGTTAGAGCTATTACTTTCAATAATTTTGCTGCTCCTTCTACCCCAATCTTTTCAGAGTTGAAAATTCTAAAGTTATATGATTTATTTTATTTAAAACTCCTTTCTTTTGTTTATGAATGTGTTAAATAAAAGTTTTCCCTCATATTTTCATGATTATTCTACCTTATTGTCATCTGTTCATCAATATGATACCAGGCAGGCACGTATGTGTAGCATTTTTTAAATCGTAGAAATACTTTGCAATATGGAATAAGATCTGTCAGATACACAGGTGTGAACTCCTTGAACGAAATTCCTTTCATCATCAAGTAATGCCCTTCAAAGTCACGTTTTCGCCAGTAATTGAAAATCCATTTGTTCTCGATATTTTTCAGTCAAGGCTGTGAATCTCTTAATTCTTTAAAGCATGCTGACCTTGGTGGCTTTGGTAGACTCTTGCATTTGGGGCCTGTTCTAGGTGTGAAACTCTTCCTTGGTATCACCATTACTGTTAATTACATAGCAAGCATTAAATTTCAAACACTTAAAAATCATAAATCAAAATAGAAAGAAGAACTTTACAGGATCAGGTTTAAGATTAATTGACAACGGAGGAGCTCTCTAAGTAGATAAACTAATCGAGAGAGAGAGAGTCCCCCCAGTGAAAAAAGAAATCAAAAGCTTTTTTTGAAAAATAGCAAGCAGCCAGATGTGCCTAAATGATAGTAAAGAGGACTTTGATAGTGATCAAACGTCTTTAAACATAAATACGAGTCTATGAATTTGATTAGGTTTTCAGTTTAGACCACGGGTAGCAGTGTATGGTTGTACTAATTGTAAAAGTGAAATTGCAAACCAACCTTTGTCTTCTTCATCATCTTTCGTCTGTTGATTGTGATGTTCGTGTTCTTCTCTGACTCCTTCCATCACAACACTAGTCCCATCAACAGACCCAGTCCCCAAACGAGATTCTCGTTTGGGGACTGGGTCTGTTGATGGGCCTAGTGTTTTGATGGAAGGAGTCAGAGGAGAACACGAACATCACAATCAACAGACGAAAGATGATGAAGAAGACAAAGGTTGGTTTGCAATTTCACTTTTACAATTAGTGGAACCATACGCTGCTGCCTGTGTTTAGACCGACATAACGGAACAGACACCAATTTCACTCGAAATCTGGAAAAGTTAAAGATCTGGTGATATTTCGGAAAAAAATCTAGAACGGAGGCTACTGCACTGCATACCACATTCAGCAAACATTGCTTTTTGGTTCCCAGAACAAAGGTGGGGTCAAAAATTTTACAGTACTTGATCATTCATAGTCAAACGTTCTTGATCGCTGTATTGCCTTAAAGCCACCATGAAGATGGTCTACACTGTTCAACATCAATCCGTAAGAAATCAGATACAGTTAAGCTCAGTTCAGTTCAGTTCAGTTATATTTTAAATTCCACAACATACAATTAAAAAATATTAACGATACATACAAAAAGAACTAGACAACAAAGATTTAAAACATGTTACAGAAAAATCAATACATTGGATAGGAAATTAATACAATATACAAATACGAACTGAGGAAAAAATGAATTGCATGCAGGGAATTACTTAAGGAGGAGCCCCCTCAATAGGTAAACTAATCGAGGAGGGAGCCCCCCCCCATCCTGAAAGGTTATTGAATGAGTTTGGATGAATTTGAATAATCTGAGAAGCTGACATTTTTGCATTTCATATGTCAAATTGTGCAACATGGTTTGAATAATTTTAAGTGTAACGAAATCATCCTCCGGCATATTGGCCTAAATGGCGCCTCTTCAAAGACGCATAAACTTGCAAATTAATTATTATTGATGATTGAACTGAACATATTTCAATAAGAACTTTCCACTGTAAATCTACAGTTTCCAAACATACATTAAATTGACGCAGAAACGTCATAAAACTGCAGCGACTGTTGAGCTTCGACTGCACGTGTTCTCACTCTCCGCCATTTTTTCGCTGAAGTTTGAAAAGCTCCAGGAAAAGACACAAAAGATAGTTTTCTATCAATCAAATCCAACTAGACAGAACAGATTATCTAGTATCTTCAACAAAGAACAAGTATTCCAGCGCTTTCACCATACGTAGAGGAAGATAGGAATCAAATTTTTTAGCCGAATTTTGCTCGTTGCCCATAGCTGGGACCCTTCAAAGCCTCATCTTCACGGACCAATCAGACGGCGAATAGGCGAAGGTGACGTTGCGTTTTTCAACGCCAAGTGCTGGTATTGCAGACACAGGGCAGACCTAAAATCACGTCCGTGACTCCTTCTCATGCCGCCCAGGTGGCGGGGCCCTATTGGATATCGAGTCCATTCCACCTTACTGTTCTGGTTGCAAAGTCAGACGAGTATACCATTGATAAGCGAAGACAGAGGAAACCTGTGAAGATTTTCTAAGTTTTACCCACCTTAATAAAACGCAGCTAGGGCAAAAAACTGCTGGAAATTTCCCAAATGTTTCTGAAGAAATCTACTCGCAGGGTCTTAAAGTATACAAGTTTGGATGCCAGTTTGAATATCTCATAGCTCCCAGAAGTTATGGTCTGTCAAAAAGTGACGAAGCACTAAACCTCAAGCTATAGGAATTTTGGACGAGAGACAAGAGTAATAACGATAATGATTGTTGTAAGAACGATCCCAAAACGCCAAATACCTGCGCTTCATTCAAATCGTTCTTGCCATTGTCCTTCTATCACAGTTTCTTTTCTTCAAGATTAAATGTTTCCACGATATCTTTGTGAACGGAAAGGATTTGCTAATGTTTGTTTACACACTTCAAGTCGTATCGCAATGTTCTTTAGAAACACCAGTATTATACTGCATGGCACAAATTTCTCATGGCGCAAAATGAGTAATAAAATTGAAAGGAGGTTTTATCAAGGGGCTTTATCAGTGGCCAAAACAAGCGTCAACTAGATTCGGCCGATTTTCTCTATTGGAAATGCTATATCTCTATGAAACCATGAGCTTCTTTAACCGGCATCCAAACCTGGATACCCAAACAACTGGTGAGTAGATTTCTTCAAATGAATTCGGGAAATTTTCTACAGTTTTTGTCCAGCTTGCTTTTTATGAAGGCAGGTGAAATTTAGAAAAATCTTCATGATTGTGTTTTGTCTTCTTTGCTTATTTGCCGTCTGATTGTTCCCTGAAAATGAGGCTGTTGAAGTCTTCGGAACTTAGTCAAAACTTTTGATTCCAATCTTGCTACCATGTTGGTGCTGACAGTGACTTTTAATATGGTCCTAATTGAGAGAATGTAAAATCTCTTTCTATCAGTAACACATAAGCATGTCATTCACTATTGTATTTTCGTTGATTAGGGGCCAGGAGAGTTGCGGTACTGTGGCATCTAACGGCCAAGAAATGTTTAGTAAGGAGGGCATGGGTCTCGTTGGAAATGACTTTAGACTAGAAATCCTGCAATTGAATTGAGAGAATGTAACATCTCTTGTCATCAGTAAGACAAACATTTCATTAACTGTGGTATTTTTGTTGATTAGGGGCCAGGAGAGTAGCGGTATGGTGACATCTAACGGCCAAGAAATGTTTAGTAAGAAGGGCATGGGTCTTGTTGGAAATGTCTTCACGCAAGATTCAATGAAAAATCTTGATGGACACATGGGAATTGGCCACAACAGATACTCCACCGCTGGCAGATCAGAGGTAATCAATTGTCAACCGTTTGTCGTTGATACTGTTCACGGCAAGATAGCTGTGGCACATAATGGTGAGCTGGTGAATGCCAAGCCTTTACGGCAAAGGGTCCTTAAGCATGGAATAGGACTTTCATCAGATACGGATAGCGAACTGATCATTCAATTGATGGTGAGTGAGCCGCCTTGTGGTGAGCCAAACGGTCCCAGATGGGGTGAAAGAATTAAACATCTTATGGCTTTGACAACTTGTTCTTACTCCATTGTTTTATTGACTAAGGATGGACTGTATGGTGTTCGGGACCCATTCGGAAATCGGCCTCTTTGCATAGGAAAGCATGATGTTTCAGTAGCACTTGATATGGAAAATGGGAAAAGGAGGCTTTCTTGTGCCAGTGTCTTTATACTTTCATCCGAGTCGTGCGCATTCCATTCGATTGGTGCAAGTTTGGTCAGAGATGTGATACCTGGAGAAATAGTGAAACTGACTGAGCGCGGAATAGAATCAATAGGATTCGTTGAAAGAAAAAACAAAGATTCGATCCCAGCATTCTGTATATTCGAGTATGTATACTTTGCACGTGCTGACACAGTCTTTGAAGGCCAACTTGTGTATGAAGTAAGAAGGAACTCTGGTCGTCAGCTGGCACTAGAAGCACCCATAGAAGCTGATATTGTGAGCACTGTCCCTGAATCAGCGACACCATCAGCCTTTGGATACTCGGAACAATCTGGAATTCCATATAAAGAGGTTTTTGTCAAAAATCGCTACGTAGGCCGCACATTCATTCAACCGAGCAACCGTCTTAGGAAATTAGGAGTTGCCACGAAGTTTGGGCCTTTGGTTGATAATTTCAAAGGTAAAAGAGTCGTATTGCTGGATGATTCCATTGTCAGAGGACATACTATGGGACCAATTGTTCAACTATTAAAAGCAGCTGGTGCTAAAGAGGTAAGTGGTTTTCAATTGCTTAGGCTTGGTACAAGGCTGTCCGCACGGTTGCCAAATTTCTTAGCGACCGGTTGATGCAAGGTTTTGGTACAGTTCCTTGTGATTCCTGGCCAGTTCAATTTTGTGACCATGCTGTTTAAAGCGGTCCTGAAAATACTCTTCGTGATTCTCTGATTTCTGCTCAGTGAGTGCCTTTAATGTTGTGTAATACACCAAATTCATGAATTTTTTAGAAAGTTTTCTAGGAACTTTATTCATTTCCGGGGTGTTATTTCTCTTTGTCATCTTTTAAGTTTTCTTCGTTCGAAACCATAATACAATGTTTGATATTTTTTGGAAGCATCACAGCGTGAGGTTTCAAACATTGCAAACCTAGGGTCACGGTTAGGGTTAGGTTTAGCCAAAAGTGCCACCCTGAGAGTAATAGACATTACAGCTACGGTACATCTTTTGCAATAGAGCCTTTGCTAGATCTGTTGGAAGCTAATTTTTACACGTGTTCATTGCACTCAGCAGCGGGTATCTTACGCGAAAAGTTATCAAAGTAGGCATGGCGTATAGCTCTAGCTGTGCTATTGGGTGTCTCAAAACAAATTGTACGACGTTTGATTAAATAGCAAAATAATCTCGAAGATCGAGGTAAAAGAAGCTTGTCTAATGTCATCCCTCTAGTTGATATCAGAGCAAACCAACTAGGACTTGCAAAGTAATTTAATCCTTGCGATCATTCTCAAAATTTTCTTAACATTGCATACATATTTCCAAAAACAGGGGTTCAAAACATAATCAGCGAGAGACTGAACCTGTTTCTTCAAAGCTTCCATATGCTTGAAAGTTAGGTTATCGAAAACCTGTTCGAAAACCCATTTGGTTCGCCCTGAAACTATAAAGAAATAGCAGAATCGCCGGTCGATGAGAGTTTTACCAAAAATGCCATTTCGAGGCCTCTGGTTTCAGTTTTCGCATAAACTTGAACTTCAAAGGCTTGTTACTCCAAGAATTTTTGACGGATTTGCAAGATTCTTGTGTAAAAAATTAATTTAGAATTTCAGGAAAAAGGTCACTTGACCATGTGCCAATTCAGCATATTGTTATCTTTGAGTACTTAATCAAACGTCGAAGAATTTTTCAGACACCCTGTAGGATATGCGGCCTTTGGATCGAGTCGAAGATAGATTCTTTAAAGGTCTATGAACCCGTACAATCATCAGAAGCGTGGATGCTGAGACAGGTTGAATCTTTGTGAGCTATCTGTTATCGGTTGGTTGCCATTTTAAACTGATGGCAGTCGTTTAGGTCTTACCAAATACGACAATTGATATTGTTGTCCTTCTAATTTTCTTTATAGGTGCACATACGAGTGGCATCACCTCCGATAAAGCATCCCTGTTTCATGGGTATCAATATACCCACGACCGATGAACTGATTGCGAATCATATGAATGCTGATCAGCTGGCAGTGCATCTTGGAGCAAACAGTCTTGTTTACCTCAGCGTTGATGGCTTGAAGAAAGCCGTGCAACAAGGCATCTCTAGCAATTCGAGCAAAAATGTAGGCCATTGTACAGCTTGCCTCACTGGAGAATACCCGGTCGAATTGGAATGGTGAAACAGTTTTACGACATGTTTGAGCTGGGCTTAGGCGGTGCAGATTTCTGCAATTTGTTTCACAATGATCCCAAAATGCATAGCAGCTGCAAATGAATTTCTACACTGTGCCAATTTGCACCGCTTCAAGTTGTAATGATTTGAAGCAACGATGAGTGGCATTGAGGTGACTGATTCTGCAAATATAGCAGGAAAATTTATCCTTAACCCTATTTTAACCGGGGTGGGCGCTTTGGCCCCGTCCCGAACTTTTATGATAGCTCCTAAGCGATGATAGCCATAGCAGTGAAACTTCCTGACTTGTATTGAAATTTGATTGGCGATCAGAAAATAAAAATTTCAATGCCCATCGTTAAACCACGTGACCATCAGATGCCTATATTTGGAGAGTGGTTACGAAGAAAATCGTTAAAATGGATCCAGTCACTTCATTTTATGTTGAATCTCGTCAACATATATGCCATTCGATTTTTCTTGATGAGTACTTTCATTTGATAAATGATTTATCTGTGTTTGGTGCTACTAGTATTATCGTTCAGAACATTCGGTTTCCCGAGCAGCTGTGGCGGCATACACAATGTCCTTTCATTTCTCTCTGTCCTTGGCTGTTGCAATGGCCTCAGACATAGTCAGTCCTAGCTTCTCTTTAATTGTATTTGTCATTCTGGTTTTCTGCCGTCCTCGTGATTTTTTACCAAAATACCATTCCTGTCAGCAAGTCATTCTCTATGCATCTGTGTCTCATAATCAGTAGCGTAGCCAGGGGGAAAAGGGGGGGAGGGACGGCCGTCCCCCAATCATCGCTAAAGATGAGTATTGTGATTCTTCCAAATCCGTTGAGAAACTGATAGAGGGGAGGGGGGGGGGAAGCTGCATTTTCTCCATCACTTGTGGCAGCGTGGTTTGTCAATGTTATTAAAGAAACGGGAATGAAATTCTTGAGCTAGTAAATGACATCTTCGCACGATTTAGACAATAAAAGTATCAAAAATTTTCTGCTCGCTTCGCTCGTACTTCCATACGTGTGTCACTTTATATAGTCTTTGTACCGCCTGGCTTGCCGTAATGTCCCCGCAAGGCAACCAGCCTCATTAGTTTCTTTGAATTCGGCTTAGGCACCCCTTTAATTTGATGTATGTATGAGTCTATTTGGCACAGAACATAAAATCAAGTTAGTCACATCTGACGAATTTTTCTCGCTTCGCTCGCACTTCTTTCAACGCTTCCTTCCACGTGTTCTTATGCAGCCACTTGTATCCTTGAACGATTTCTGCATTTATAAATCCAACTTAAACCTTAACTTTAATCGACTGAGCATCTCTTCTACAGTGATCTCACATTCCAACCATCCAGTGAAATTCAGTGAGTGCTTCTAAAAATTTTTTTGGCTCGCCTCACTCGAACTCTCTTCATGTTCCGTATACCCCATAATCTTCGTTGCTCCTTTTGGAGTTTTTATCAGTGTTTCAAAACAATTCCAAGTTGAAATTTGTGAACGGTACCATAAATCCTATCATTGTGCAATGGTCCTTTATGGCTCAGCTCTTTCTCGTAAAAATGTTTCTTATCGATCTGCCCAGCGTATGAATATTCTCCTGTTTCCTGTTACAAGGGACTTCCTGAATTGTTATTGTTTTACTTCTTTTGTCTCAGGTACTCATGGTAGTACTAAATTGCAAAATCTTGGCGAGAATTGAAATATGACTGAAAGAAAAAAGAAAAGCTACCGTCGCTTCCATTTTAAAAACGGGATAGAAAATTTTCTCTGCTATTTTAATTTGGGTGCATTCTTGTTTTTCCAGTGGCCTAAGAAGGAATGCGGCGTCCTAAGAAATTCTTGAACAACGTTGGCAGAGGCATTCCAAGCCAAAGTAGAATAATAAAAAATTTTCCAGGTGACTTGACTCAGGACCCATCAATTTCAATATCCCTTGTGACTCTTAGCCTGTACATACCTGCCGTTGGCTGTAGGGACATAATTTGCTACCATTCTGGCAAAATCTCATCAAATGCTGATTTGAAGAATCTGTACGCTGAATAATTTCTTTTTGCAAAATTTTCTTGCAAAGGATGCTGTAGACTGACAAGACAATGATAAGTGAGAAGAGACAGTTCCTCGAAAACCAAGATCGAGTGACCAGTACCAAATCATTTTGCAGTAGAGTTAAAAAGATCCATTTCGTATTTCGTACTTGGTATGTTGGACCGCTTGTAATTACATAAGAATTCTTTTGCTTTCGTAGTAACTTGCTATAATAAGCATAAATTCTTGATCCAAATTGAACAAAACATCCTGCCTATTTTGTATTCAATGTAGCCATGTTTATGATGCAAAATATAACTGAAAAGGGCGTTTCCCTCGTTTTCTGAGCATATCAAGGGCGTGGCCTCCAAAAATTTTTCCGGGGCCAAGCCCCCGGACCCCATATATGCTCGCTACGCTTGCGCTTTGCCCCCCCCAAAAGCAGGGACCTGGCTACGCCGCTGCTCATAACGTGTCCGATAAGTTGAAGTTTCTGTTGTTCTATCTCATTAACTAGTCTTTTAGTTTCCCCGATCTCGTCAAGTACACTTTTGTTTGATCTCTTTTCCGTCCAGTTGATTCTTAATAATCTTCGGTATGCCCACAACTCAAATGACTGTATTCTAGCTCTATCACCCTTTTCATTGTTCAGCATTCAGAGCCATATGTTGCAATTGGAAATACTATTGATCCTAGCAGCCTTACCTTCGTATTTGTACTGATAGATTTATCCGTCCATATCTTATTCAGAGAAATGGTTGCATTTTTGGCTATGGCTATTCTTATTTCTTTAGTGTCATCGTAGTTGTTGGTGATGAGGGCACCCAAGTACTTAAATTCTTTTACGACTTCGACCGTCTCCTCTTCTAGGGTGATTTCAAAATCTTCTTCGTTGTTGTTCTTGTCTAATAGCATTACCTTTGGTTTATCCACATTCAACTTCAATCCTCGTTCTCTACTTGCCTCTCGAATTCTGTTCAACAATTCTTGCAGTTCTCCTGCAAGTGCCACATCGTCAGCGTACCGTAAATTAGTTACAGTCCTACCTCCAACTTTGACTGTACCTTCAAAACCTTCGTAATACCTTCATGATAGATTTCGAGTAAATGTTGAAAAGAAAGGGTGACAGAATGCATCCTTGCCTCGCTCCTTGCTCGATGCGAAACCAGTCCGTTAAGCCATACGTAGCCAGTTCGAAATGTTGCTTTTTGCCCCTGATATAAAACTTGAAGAAGCTTTGCTAGATGCTTGGGAAGTCCCATGTTTGCTGACGTCCGCAATTTTGCTGACTTCCGTATTTGCTGACGTCCGCAATTTATAACTTCTGTGTCGTCATAAATCTTTATGACATCATATTTCTAATGAATTACTAATTTTTATATGAAAAATCATGTAATGATGTGAAATATTCTTTAAAATACTTGATTTCTCCCATCATCTGCGAAATTGATGGTGTTTAAGCATTGTTATTGAGCATACAACGTTGCATTAAATAGACCTTTTCACGGAAAGAAAAGCATGCTGGGAAAATGGGGGAGATTTGGAGATTTCGACACCACGCAGCTTCGAATTTATCCAGGTTTTGCGATCCCTACTTTAAACCTCTCTCCTTAAGCACAAACAAAGATATTAGATATCTTGTGTGCATATCGGCAAACGCCTTACACATCAGAAACGAAATAGCAATATGTTAGTAGATCGGATTCCTCTAAATCGTTTTATGGGAGGCGAAAGCAACCAGAGGCAGCTGCGAGAATCACAGAATCATGCCTAGGCCCTTGCGACCAAACGCCACATTTAGGCACATAATTCTGCGATCAATGGATGAAATCAACTGAAGTTCAAAATGAAAGCACTTCAGTTGTGTCTGAAGTCGGAAATAACTTTGCAGGCTGTTGCCTAAACGCATATGAACGGAGGGAGGTCAGACAGCTCAGATCACATGTCGTCCTTCCGAATGAAAAGTTTCGACTAAAGTATCTTTGCAGAAACCGAGTTCAATTTTCTTACAAAGCAATAGAAACCCTTTTACTGCTGATTTTTTCATCGAGCGATTGTCGACTGATGTATTTTCTACCCTTTTATTGATATTTCTAGCAACCACAAATTTTACTGTATCATCTTATCACAAATTTATTTCAGCTTGAAAATCCAGGTCAAGCGTAGGCCTTTTGCTGTCCCTAGACTAAACGATGAAACCTGCAAGCGCCCATCTAAGATATTTTGTGAGATATTTTTATCATTATCTCTTCATCTGCCATTCATGCTAAACAAATATATTTTTTGTGTGATATTTAGGGTTAACGTTTCCTTGAGCTGTATGCCCTTCAGAAGAGGAAGATTAATTCTTGAACCCATTTTGATGCACTCTTTGCTCGCTATTTGTTATCGTCTCGATCTGTTTTCAAAGAGGATTTCTTATTCTGATCGCCTCTGCATCGCTTCTTTGTTTCACTGTTGCAACCAAAACAAGACATGATTCACTTCCAACAAGTCGAGAATCGTGAATAGATTTAGATAGTTAAGATCTACCAACCTTAACAAACCTTCTTTCTTCCAGTCGTTTCTAGGTATATTTGTGAGTTCTTGCACTCCCAAATCAAAACACTGTTTACGGGCTCTGAGAAAAGCTAACAAATCAGGAACGATGAAAGAATTATTTTTTCCTTTTTCATGAACTCCGTGAACCTGTATCAACAGCGACTTGCAGCAACAAGCTATGCATCCACAAGATGCAAATTTAAAGGAAATCCAGCATGTCATTCTTCGTAGAATATTGTTTTGGTTTCTAGCTGCAACTGTTCAAATCAGAATCGATTTGGAAATAATGTGTGACAGAAATTATGTCATGTGACAAATGCACTCCTTCCTGAACTTTTGTCATACAGTGTCTCATTCGTCTCATTCGTTGATGAAAGCAAGCATTAATTAATGTACAAGTATTTTCATATTTATAAGAAACTGATAATTTAGGCCAGTGCTGAAAGTTTTTACGATTTAAAAAGCGTAAGGTGCAATTTTTTGGAGGTAGCTTCTCGTAGAAAGAAAAGTTTCTTAAGTTTCCCTTAATGGGGGTGTTTCTCGGGGGGGGGGGTGAAAAGCTGTCTAAAACATCCATTGAAACCCACGCAAGGACGCGATGTTGGCCGAGAATTAAGGTGGAAACCTTACCAATATTCGCCTAGCTAGCAATGCCTCCATGTAACTTTTCTTCTTATCATCCAATGAGATATTTCAGTCCCTGTCCCCTCCCCATATAGCTCCAAACCATTTTTCTTTATGATCCTAGCCTGTAGAAAGCTCACAAAATATGCAAAATTATCGTGCTCCTGACCCCCACAAAAATTATTAGGGAAGAATGTGTTTCCTCTAGGTCTTTGAGTCTTCATATTTTATTAAAATACGTCTTCTCCAGTCGGTTGCAGCTGCAAGGTTGGGTCGTAGGAATGTGACTCGTGAAGTCTTAAAAATTGGGTGTTTTCCAACTATTGGACCCATTTTTAGCTTGAACTGTCTCAGGTTCAAAAACAGAGGGCTCGGTGAAAATTTGGGTCAACATCGGCAGAGTGGGGCGCCATGCAACACCTCCTCATAGTATATCCTTGTTTCTGAAAGCTACTGACCTGAGGACTTCACTAGAAAGAGGATTTCAGGACTTCAGTAGAAAGGTCTGCATGTTTGTACTAAGATCATGCAAAAGGTGTATTAAGCAAATTTAAAGCCATCTCATGTTTTAACTTACACCAAATCATCACCTCACAAGTCCAAATTCTAAATTATGATGCATTTCTTGTTGCTTTAATCTTCCGTTCACCCTATTCATTTCATAGTTACTGTTTTGCTCCCGGGGGGGGGGGTAACTTAACTTGTCTATGGTACGGCATTGTGCCATTTTTTTGGGTACCTTTTTCATGATAGTTTCCGGATTTATGGGTATGGTTTTCAACAATTTGTTGCATCTTCCGGATTTATAGGTTATCAGAATTCAGTTATTGGTGAGCTTTTTTGGCATTCCCGGATTTATGGTCATGATTTTCAGAAATTCTCCAGATTTATGGGTATACTGAAATTTCTCCGGATTTATGGGTATACGTTTGAGAAAGTTTTCCGGATTTATGGGTGGTACTTTTACGATTTGAATGGCACAACCCCGTATCTTGGAAACTCAAGTTACCCCCCGGGGCTTTGCTCTATCTTATAACAATGTTTTTAACAAAACTTAAATTCCAGACCACACGTACCTTTTGTGCTATGAGAAAAACGATGGAGAAGTCAAGTACTGGAAAAATTGGCGAGAAACTATGTATTTCACTGAAGGAGATCTTTCGCATATGTTTACTTATTTTCACTTGTTTCTTGTGTCATATTATTTGAAAGGCATTTATTAATAATGGTTAAACATTAGAAAGGCTCTAATAACTTTGTTTGAGAATATTCAGGATGGCACAGGAAGCAAAGATGACGATTGATACGGAACCTTTAAAGAAACCCATAAAGGAACTCTTGATTATTCAAGATCTGATAATCGTAAAAAAACTTTCAGCACTGGCCTAAATTATCAGTTTCTTATGGATATGAAATAATTGTACATTCCTTGCGTTCCTTTGGCAATCAAAGCGATCATGGTTTCATTCAAAGTCAGCCAG
Organism: Aurelia sp. 4 Dawson et al 2005; assembly: GCA_964019985.1. Classification (NCBI taxonomy): domain Eukaryota; kingdom Metazoa; phylum Cnidaria; class Scyphozoa; order Semaeostomeae; family Ulmaridae; genus Aurelia; species Aurelia sp. 4 Dawson et al 2005. The sequence goes on along the minus strand of OZ026492.1, from coordinate 26,439,909 downwards.
CTGGATCTAATTGCTTTGAAACGAAACAATGTCAAAATCTCAAACAATACAATCATGATTGTTTTGATTGCCAAAGGAACGCAAGGATTAATTAATGGTTGCTTTCGTCAACGAATGAGACGAATGAGACACTGTATGACAAAAAGTTCAGGAAGGAGTGCATTTGTCACATGACATAATTTCTGTCACACATTATTTCCAAATCGATTCTGATTTGAACAGTTGCAGCTAGAAACCAAGACAATATTCTACGAAGAATGACATGCTGGATTTCCTTTAAATTTGCATCTTGTGGATGCATAGCTTGTTGCTGCAAGTCGCTGTTGATACAGGTTCACGGAGTTCATGAAAAAGGAAAAAATGATTCTTTCATCGTTCCTGATTTGTTAGCTTTTCTCAGAGCCCGTAAACAGTGTTTTGATTTGGGAGTGCAAGAACTCACAAATATACCTAGAAACGACTGGAAGAAAGAATGTTTGTTAAGGTTGGTAGATCTTAACTATCTAAATCTATTCACGATTCTCGACTTGTTGGAAGTGAATCATGTCTTGTTTTGGTTGCAACAGTGAAACAAAGAAGCGATGCAGAGGCGATCAGAATAAGAAATCCTCTTTGAAAACAGATCGAGACGATAACAAATAGCGAGCAAAGAGTGCATCAAAATGGGTTCAAGAATTAATCTTCCTCTTCTGAAGGGCATACAGCTCAAGGAAACGTTAACCCTAAATATCACACAAAAAATATATTTGTTTAGCATGAATGGCAGATGAAGAGATAATGATAAAAATATCTCACAAAATATCTTAGATGGGCGCTTGCAGGTTTCATCGTTTAGTCTAGGGACAGCAAAAGGCCTACGCTTGACCTGGATTTTCAAGCTGAAATAAATTTGTGATAAGATGATACAGTAAAATTTGTGGTTGCTAGAAATATCAATAAAAGGGTAGAAAATACATCAGTCGACAATCGCTCGATGAAAAAATCAGCAGTAAAAGAGTTTCTTTTGCTTTGCAAGAAAATTGAACCCGGTTTCTGCAAAGATACTTTGGTCGAAACTTTTCATTCGGAAGGACGACATGTGATCTGAGCTGTCTGACCTACCTCCGTTCATATGCGTTTAGGCAACAGCCTGCAAAGTTATTTCCGACTTCAGACACAACTGAAGTGCTTTCATTTTGAATTTCAGTCGATTTCATTCATTGATCGCAGAATTATGTGCCTAAATGTGGCGTTTGGTCGCAAGGGCCTAGGCATGATTCTGTGGTTCTTTAAGCTGCCTCGGGTTGCTTTCGCCTCCCATAAAACGATTTAGAGGAATCCGATCTACAAACATATTGCTATTTCGTTATCTCTGATGTGTAAGGCGTTTACCGATATACACAAAAGATATCTAATATCTTTGTTTGTGCATAGGGAGAGAGGTTTGTTGCGAAAAGCTGCGTGGTGTCGAAATCTCCAAATCTCCCCCATTTTCCCAGCATGCCTTTCTTTCCGTGAAAAGGTCTATTGAATTATCATTATTTAATAGACCATTCGACAATTAAAAAAGGAGACTGGGGAGATCGGTTTGTTCTGGTAAATGGCTGCCACAGAGCTTCTACGAATGATAGCTTTCCCTCCACAAGAACATTAAGTTTTGAATCCATGGTTCAACTGCGACTCTTTTAGAAATAGTCCCCAAAGCGGTAGCTACAAGGATTTCCCATGACTCATGTACCTCATAACGAAAGGAAGAGCTCACATTAAACGGTTGCAGTGGGAAAACGGGAAGGTATTCGTCATTTTCCTTCGAAGTTGTGCGATCAGATCAGAATGTCAAAGCAAGATCAACAGGCGTTTTGGTATGATTCCTGCAATTTCGAGAAGGTTCTTAATGACAAAGCTATGCCCCTCTAAGCATTGCAGACTTGGTGAGATAGGAATTCAAATTGAGGATTTTTGTGCTACTGGAGAATGGAAGAGAATGCTATTAAGTCACTTAACGCATTTCTTTTGTTTTGTTCAGAAAAGGTTGGCTTCGAACGATAGGGAGAAAAATCTAGCAAATTCCAAGCCAAGGGTCGTTGGTGATAGTAAGTTAAAATATTGATTCGAGTGGTTTGCTAGAAACGTTGCTGCTCATATCTTCCTTGCAGAAGCATAGCTTATGCTATAAAGCAACTGGTTCCTACTGCCATTAAAAACTCCTAAAAGAACAGCTAACCAAAACAAACATCCGGTTTTATCAGCAAGTTGCTATATACCGGGTGAGTCAGAAAAAACGTGGGGCGTTTGGCGGACCGTGACATCGCATTTAGTCACCCGATTGTCGTGAACCAAAGTTTTGCATGTAGCCAAGAGTCTAACTTAGATCATAAACCTTTTCCCATCGAAATCGGCCATTTGATGAATTTTTGAAAAAAGATTTTCTTCGCAAGAGCTTGTATGGGAGTTTTACAAACTGGTGAAATCTTTTGCCAAGCCCCTTCCGCATTTTGTTTCGGCCAGAATTACAGGTACACGTGGTATTAGCAGGGGAGAATCAAATTGTTAGAGGAAAGTATTTTCTCCCCTGGGATGTCGTAGCATAACTTGTCCTACGTGGAGAATATGTTTGAAAGACATTAAGAATGCGTACTTCTTTGTCTTGCGAAGAGGTCCCTTTCAAGCAGATCAGCGCTCTGTAAATCGCAATGGGACTTTTTGCCTACAATGCATTTTCTAAGGCTTGGTCCAGAATAGGTATTTTGAGTCGCTTCAGTCATGCAGAAAGACCCAAAAGATAAAGGATTCAAACTCTGAGTCTCTGTCTTTTTATTCTTTCTGCACGATCTTAGCGACCTAAACGAGCTAGTGTGAACCAGGCTTAACTTTTTCAGTATCCCCTGATAATTCCACGTGTACCTGCAACTCTGGCAAGGCTAAACTGCTGAAGAGGCTTGGTAGCTTGGTTTAAGATTCCATCAAGTTGCAAGAATCCCATACAAGGCCTTACGAAAAAACAAATGCATTAAGAGACCTATTTCAACGGGGAAAGGTTTATGATCTAAGTTAGACTGTTAGCTGCTTGGAAAAAATTAGTTTACGATGATAGAAAGAATCAATGCGACGCCACAGTCAGACAAACGCCCCACTTTTTTCTGACTCACCCGGTAGAAAGCTTTCTAGCATAGCGGACAAATCTTTCCTTTTGTCCAAAGCTCCCATGGGGTTCTTCGCCACGCTCTGATCAGATCACATCTTCTCCAGAACTGACCAATCAGGTGCCGTCGTTGTGTTTACTTCCGTGTTTTGCGGCCAAGTTTAGGCCATTTTTGACCATTTTGACCACCATCCCACAAAAAGCATTACACACGGCTATGTCGATTTTCGTCAAAATTTCAACGGGAGAAAATTCTCCATACCTCAGACCAGAAGTGCTTTCGGTATCACAATGCGATCACTAAAATTGGCCGATTCACGGCATGTTGAAACTCATTGCAGTCATTTTTTCGTAATAAATCCTACAAAACATAGCAAAAGGCGAGCACAAACTGATAACTTAAGGTCTATAAACCTACCTCAACTGTTTTGAAGAGAAATATCCACTTCTCTATTGAAATGCACTCCCAGTTTCGCGACCAAATCGTTTCCATCACATTTCATGTGATTCACCCCAAATCACAAACAGGGAAAATGCCTGCTTTACTGGTGAGCGACCTGACTTGTGTCGTCAGCATCTTGGGTTTAAAAAGGGTATGGCAATTGCGTCTCTGAATATTAATTGTCTCCGCAGTCACCTTGATGAGGTTCAGTTACTTATTAGGAATCTAGGTATTCATATTCTTGCACTTATTGAGACTAAGCTTGATCCTCATTACCCTAAAGAGTTGACCAGTCTTCCTGGCTACCAACAAGAACGCCTAAATAGGACAAGAAGCGGAGGAGGTGTTTCTATTTATATCAGGGACTCAATTAAATATAAGTTGCGTTCTGATGTTCCCGTTGATGATTTGGAAATCATTTGTATTGAGGTTGAACCACCAAAAAGCAAACCTTTTCTTGTTCTTGCTTGGTACAGGCCACCTAGTGACCCTGTTGCTTCTTTTGATAAACTTGAAAAGGTCCTTTCCTCTTTGGACAAGGAAGGGAAAGAGATAATTCTTCTTGGTGACACAAATTGTGATTTCACTACAAAACAAGCTAATCAGCCCATTGATAATGACACTAGACATGTGACTAGTCTGTATGAGCTGTTCAACTTCAGTCAGCTCATCAACGAGCCAACCAGGGTCACTTTAGACACCTCTTCCATAATCGATCATATAGTTACAACTTGTGCCAGGAACATCATCAAATCTGGAGTGCATGAAGTTTCTATGAGTGATCATTATATGGTATACTGCATCCGTAAGTTTAATGGAGCAGTAGAAAAAGGCCATAAAATGATCAAAACTCGTAAAATGAAAAATTTTTGTGAGCAGGCATTCCTGTCTGATGTTGCTGGCATAAACTGGGAACAAATGCTTACGGAAACTGATGATATCAATGTGCTTGTCAACCATTGGACTAGCACATTCTCTCTTATCATTGACAAGCATGCCCCACTATGTGAAATGCGTGTCTCAGAAAAGTACTGTCCTTGGATTGATAGAGACCTAAGGGATCTTATGCGGACAAGAGATAAACTAAAAAAATCTGCTGTCAAGAGTAAGTCTGCACCACTGTTGGACTCATATAGACATGTTCGTAATAAGGTCAATGCTCTTAATACTCAGCAAAAGAAGGAGTACTACAATAATAAGATTTCTGCATGCAAGGGTAACATGAAAGAATCATGGAAAACAATCAATGAACTTCTCAATAAGAGGTCTAAGTCAAGTAACATTGATGGTCTTAAGGAGTCTGATTCAGAAACTGTTCACAAGAAGGACATTCCTAATGCAATGAACAGTTACTTCTGCTCAGTAGGTAAGGATCTAGCGGATAAAATCAGTCCAGTTGCAAATCCCCTCCTATCAGGTGACTTTGAAATGAAAAAAACTAAAGCAAAGTTCCACTTCAGGACTATTGAGGTGCAGGAAATCAGAGATGCATTTGCAAAGGTTAAAACAGCAAAGAGCTTTGGAATTTACAATATCTCCAGCTACTTCTTGAAGCTTGCTTTACCCTATTGAAAATTCCCTTGCTTTCATGTTAAATACGTCAATTGAAACAAGTATGTTTCCGGACTCATGGAAAATTGCTAGGGTTACTCCTATTTACAAAAATGGAGATAGGGCTGATAAGTCAAACTATCGCCCCATATCAGTCTTACCTGTCGTTTCAAGGCGCTTTGAAAAGCTTGTAACCAATCAGGTGTACCAGCATATGGAAGATAATGGTTTGTTTTCATCTGGGCAATCTGCCTACTTACGCCTCCATTCTACTGTAACCCACTTACTTAAAATACAGATGACTGGTACAATGGGCTGGATCTTGGTCGACTTGTAGGCCTAGTTTTCATTGATCTTAAAAAAACTTTTGACACTGTTGACCATGAGATTCTTTGCCAGAAGTTGGCACACTACGGTGTCCAACAGCGGGAACTTGCATGGTTTAGATCATACCTTTGCAATCGAAAACAATTCTGTTGGGTCAACGGTGTTAGCTCAAAAACTGAGGGTATAGATGTTGGTGTTCCACAAGGCTCATGTCTGGGTCCCCTTCTTTTCCTTATTTATATCAATGATATACCGTAAGCTGTCCAAAATTCAACCGTTTCCATTTATGCTGATGACACAAGTCTGTGCTACCAGTCTTCGGATATAAATGAGCTGAACGAGGCCATTAATAACGATCTCAAACAACTGGACATTTGGCTTCAAGGCAATAAACTCTCCTTAAATGTTGCAAAAACAAATTCCATGCTTGTTTCCACCAAGCAAAAGCACAATATCCTCAAAAGTCGAAATGAAGATTTGAATTTGAAAATTCGCGACAATGAGCTCGAAATAATCCAAAAAACAAAATACCTTGGTGTGCAGATCGACAACTCTCTAAACTGGAAGGAACACATCAAGACTGTCTCTACCAAAGTTTCTAGAGCTATTGGCTTTTAAAACATGCCAAGACGTTCCTAGGACAGGCAACATTGAAGACTCTTTACACTGGTATTGTAGAGCCACACTTTCGATATTGTTGCTCTGTTTGGGGTTGCGCCGGTTCGACTGAGCTTAATCAGTTGCAAAAACTTCAAAATCGAGCTGCTAGAATTATAACCAACAGCAGCTTTGACACCCCAAGCAGACAACTTATCGACCAGCTTGGCTGGAAGACCATTGAAGAACTCGTCACCAGCGAATCGAAAACAATGGTCTTCAAGTCCCTGCATGAACTGGCTCCCAAATACTTGTGTGACCTTTTCACACGAAACTCAAAGTGCTCTTCCTATGTCCTGCGTAATTCAGAGACAGATGTAAGACTACCCATGAAAAAGTCAAGTAATGGGCAAAAATGTTTTTCCTATCGAGGAGCAAAAGCTTGGAATGACCTTCCTGCCGATACTAAACAGGCATCTTCCCTGAATAGTTTTAAAAAATCTATTTAGGTCTTTCTCTTTTTCTTTTAAATTAGATTTTGTAAATTTTGTATTAGGTTTTTATATCATGGTTTTTATATTGTAATTTTTCTTTTTATTCGATATTGTATATTGTAAGTAACGTTTTTAAGTGGAGGGCCCCTTGTAAAACAACTCTGTTGAAGGGTAACCCTCCTTAATAAAATCAAATATCAAAAAATATCCATTTGCTATGCGTCTTTTTCGATAAACAGTGCCCCAATCCTTCTCCCAACTCCTATAGAAGTTACAAGTCTGTAGGAGTGGAAACCGGCAATGTCAACCAAAATTTCAGAATTTTGTGAATTACTTCTTGCATAAGAGCACCAGAAAGGATAGTGTCGTGTTACAGTAGAGCAGGTCCCATAAGAAGTAGCATAGACTTGCTCCAAGTCTATTCCGAGATATATCAGCACTACACTATGGAACACATATTCCATTTCCTTCGCATTCGCTTTTCCTTCGAATCCGTTTCCTTCGCATTCGCTTTTCCTTCGCAGCGTCCTATTCAAGATTTACGCCCCCGCAGAAGTAACTATGTTTCCTTAGTGCTGATATATCTCGGAATAGACTTGGAGCAAGTCTAGAAGTAGCAGTGAAGTGGAGCTTTATTTGAACGGAAGAAATGTACATATTGTTTTCATCACGAAAATTATTTAGCATTTAGCATAGATACTATTTTCAAAGCTCCTCAAAATCTATTTCACGTTTTGTGCTGATATTATAAAAGATATCTTTTGTCCTCCAGTACGTAATAAGAAATCATCCCGTGGCAGTAGAACAACAAAGCAGCATCAGAGAAAATATCATTTTTAGAGGTACACGTGTATTTTTGAGATACTAAAACTTTGATACAGTATTGAAGGCTTCTCAGAATTCTTATTATTACCATCCGAGTAGAGAGAGAGTTTCGTTAAGGGTTTCTTATAAGTTCCTTCAGATTTCCATTGACAGGAAGCCCCTCTGATTTCCATTGGTATTGGTGGCGGATCTCGTGGATCGGGATCACGTAAGAAACTTTGAGGAAAAGAAAAAGGCAAAGATGAAATGATTTGGTTCTGTGAAGAAACTTCCATAAGAAACTGCCTATAAGAAACTCTGTCATAAAGACTGAGAAGATAGAGTAATGTCCAAACACTGGAGGTGCCTCGAAAACAGTTCACAGCAGGGCACAAGAGATGAACCCTTAAGAATCTTTCTTTACTCAGATAATAACAAGGGTTTTGAGAAACTTTCGATACGAGATCAAATTCTTTGTATTTCAAAAAAATGCATGTTTACTTCCATGAGTTTAAAAAATGTAACACTCGGTAACACTGATATCTATGTTTGCTATGATGCTGCTTTGCTCTTTGACTGCCAAGGGGTGATTTCCTAATACGTACTGGAGGACTAAAGATATCTTCTATGATAGCTGCGCAAAATATGAAATTGATTTTGAGGGGCTTTGATAAAAAGTCTTTGAAAAGTTAAATGGTTTTTCGTGATGAAAACAAAATGTATATTTCTTCCGCTTGCTGCTATTTGTAGGAAGATTAAACACAGCTTCATTTCATTTCTATTTCACGTACCTGCTACACTGAAAAACATCACTGTCTTCTCTAGTGCTCTCATGCAAGAAGTATGTGCTGTGAAAATATAGGTATGCGACAATTTGGTTGATATTTTCGGATTGTACTCCTTGAGACTTGCAAATATGGCAGGAGTTGGGAGAAGGATTGGGGCACTGTCTATGGAAATAGGCGGATAGCAAATGGGAGCGATTTGGTGGTGAAATTGGGAATGCATTGCAGTAGCGAAGTGGATATTTCTCTTCAAAACAGTTGAGGTAGGTTTATAGGCTTTGAATTATCAATCTGTGCTCGCCTTTTAGCTTTTGAGCAGCTCTTCAGGAAGAGAAACAATGTAATAACGACTTAAGTTTAAGCTGCTATCTTCCAGCCAAAACGGCATTTCACCCAATGTCATATCTTCTTTGCATGATTAAAAGATGAAATTACTACCAAGAATCTTCTCCATATTTATCGCAACAATATTTCTTGTTGCTTGCTTCGTTTCTGATCTGATCGAGCAACTTCGAAGGAAAATGACGAATACCTTCCCGTTTTCCCGCCAAAAGTGTTTTATGCGAGGTCTTCCCCTCGTTACGAGGCATATGAGTCATGGGACATCCTTTCGGCTACCTTTTAGGGACTTTTTTCTCAAAGATTCGTAATTTCATTTATGAATTTCAAACTAATGGTTTTTTGAGGGAAATTTGTCATTCATAGAAGCTCCGTGGCAGCCATTTACCAGAACAAACCGCTCTCCCCAGTCTCCTTTTTAATTGCCGAATTGGTCTATTAGTTAACTAATTAGGAGCCACAAATATTCATATGAAACTAAATGAAATCTCAAACTAAGGCTATCAATGTAAGTACTTCGATAGTTTTTAGCCCATTTTAGCCAGTTATTTAATGCCAATCTACCTTTTTTCCCAACGGATCGACTTCGTCAAAATTTGCTATGTTCTTGGTTGCCTAGCAACCAATCACGTGATTAGAAATTAATTGATGCTATTTTTGGATTCTCCTTTTTTTAATTATTACACAGTGCAAGTTTCATTGTCATAGCTGATATAGTTGCGAAGATAATTAGGGATGCGAAATCCCCCGATAGGAAATCACTTTTTCGCCCGGTTAAGATAGGGTTAATTGGTATGCCACCTGTGTTTTGAGGAGAGACATTACCGTCGCAAAGATCCAAAATTGTTTCTTTCGATAGCTACGAAATGGGAACCAAATTCATCTCTCTTCACTGCATTCGTAGGAGCGTGCGAACAAAGTTGGTTAGAAAGAATGTCAGTCAGTTAGCCACATTTCCGTAATTCAGCTGCAAGACACGTTGCCAAGTAAATTTCACCGCATAACCCTGGCTTCGTAGATGCTTTGTCATTTTTAAGTAATGTTTCACTGACCGTTGACGACAATGGGATACTATATTTATTACGTTGTTGGTACAAATGTTGTCGTATAATTATAATGTTATTAGATCTCTTATTTGATACGGGGTATTTGAAATCGTTAAGCAAGCGTTTAGCTCAGTGTTGCATACCACAAGGGTGGTGTTTGGGTCCCTTGCTTTTCATCATTTATTTGAATGATTTTGAAAAATGGTTGAACAACCTAAAACAAATATGTACGTGGATGACGCAAGCATCTTATGCCTCCATGGAGATCAACGAGCCTTGTAATTGTAAAAAGGGCGAACTTGATCTTTTATCATCCTGGACGAGGCAAAGTAAACTTAGCCTAACTTGCTGGAAAAAGTGAATCTGTGATGAAAGGGCATCCAAAACAACTGAAAAAAGCCAAAGATTTCCGTGATCTCAAAGTAGCAGATGAAAAATTATGCAGAGTTCAAAAAACTTAGTATGTTGGTGTCATGACAGACGAAGCATGAATGGGAAGACAAGTCAAAACTGTAAAGCGTAAGATACAAAACGGTTTAGAGGCGATATTTAAACTCAAAAACATCCTTTCCCAGAAACAATTGGCAACCGTTTATCGAGCATTAATTGAAGGCCATCTGAGATATTGCAGTGTCGTTTGGGGAAGTCTGTCAAGCTCAAAACTGGAATCCCTACAGAGGTTGCGAGACACAGAGATGGTTGGGTATGTGATTGGCTCAATGTACGCAATCAAATAAAATATGACAGGCTAATTACTACATACCAATGAAAAAACTGACTCTTCCCAGCGAGCCTCAAAAGTAAATCCACTGCTCGGTCAAATGTTTTGAGGTATAACACAAGAGAAATTGATGATTTCGAAACTCCTCGGCTTCGTCTTGAATACTGTAAAAAGTCCTTTGGATACAGGGGAGCAAGTACGTGGAACGAGATCCCAAAACAAAAACTAGATTCTGCCTCATTGAGCTCCTTTAATGTAAGATTAAGGGAGTTCTTGAGGTAGAGCGACGCAAAAACAACCCCTTTTAAGGGTAGCTTTATTTTTTTAAGTATTTATAGTTACTTTGTTCTAAATATTTTCCTGATAGGGTATTGTGTCAAAATAAGCAAAATGAAATGTCCAAGGTTTGTCATAGCAGAGTGAAACACAAACTGTTATTCTAAACTTGAAGGCTAATGAAAGATTTTAGATCAATGAAAGATTAGAAAGATTAATGCAAGATTGATACGTCCCTAGATTCCATATAGCAGGTTGTTTTTCTTTTCGGTCATTGGTGTTTTCAGCCAATGATTTGATAAGATCCTGTGTGTTATAACGTAAATAGACCTTTTAGTTATTCTGAAAAAGAATGTGGATCGAACGATATCTCATTACAATTTGTAGAATTTTCGAATGTGCACAATTGCGATCGAAGCTCTAATGCCACTCTATCGAACCTCGCGTATGAAATTGTATAGAAATATCGCTCGATCCATGCTCTTTTGCTGAATAGCTAAAAGGTCTATTGTATTTAGGTAGTTTCATACCTACTATGAGTTTCAAAAAGCCATGATGAAAAAAACCTTACACTCTCTTTACTCTTCTCAGAATTTTCACCGCCATTCGGGGATTGGCAACGTCACCTGCTATCCCAACACCCATTGCTCCTCCCTTTGTCTGTCGATATGATTAATTTTCAAAGCAAAAATATGTGGTTATTCAAAGTTGCTTCCAAACTCCTGGCAAGTGCAAGCGCAACCATCCATTTAATCTCAGTGTCACTGTTTGATTTTCCTTTACTCAGGGTCCAACTAGACCAGCGTTTTCTTACGCTTTTATTGGTGCCGGAAGACGTCAATGTTGGAGCTATGCCTTTGTCGGGCCTCGTTGGGAAATACCTATAGATATCTTTCATCTCTAGTTCTTCTTTGGTTGTTGTTAACGATAGAAATAGTCCAAGTTCGTCTATGTCAATTTGTCTGAATTCAATGTCGCTTTCACATAGGAGTTTCCGCATTTTTCGACTGAGAGTTTGATTTCAATCGATGGATATAGGGCCTTAACATCCATACTCCCCACTATGGATACTTCCTCCAGCAACACAATGTAGATAAATGCATAGCGGGGATATAGATATAGGGCCTTAACATCCATAGATGGATACGGGGCCTTAACATCCATAGATGGATTGCATACTTCCCCCAGCAACACAACGTAGATAAATGCATAGCAGGGATACAAATATAGGGCCTTAACATCATAGATGGATATAGGGCCTTAACATCCATACTCCCCACTATGCATACTTCCCCTAGACTGATGACGCTGAGTCTCTTGTTGCCCTGTGCTCTTGACTTGATGATTGCGCTTCAGGCAATAGAGACTCATAGTATTACTCTGAAAAACTTGGCCCTATTTAGGCCCAAACTTCGCAATTCCTCCACTACCAATCAGATTGCGAGATTTGGCAAAGAACAATGATGTAGAATTCTCGATTCGAATGATGCAGTTGACTAGATTTTGAACAAAGTTGCTACGGCAGGTGGCTGAAGTTTTCTCTGGTTTGTTTTGGTCTTAAAAACATGGAAAATGTAGCGTTGAAAGACTAGTTTTGCACTCGCCAGGTAAAGTGAACTTTCTTCTTCAGATGTATACCAAGTTGCTTTGATGAAACGCCTGCTTAAAGTGGTTTTCATCACATTTTCTTTCCGAGGAGTGACCGTTGAACAGAGCTACGGCAGTCGTTCGATCCTGATTCGATCGATCGAATCATGATCGAATGCAGGAGATAGAGCCGGGTTTCTCTCAGTTTCATCATGAGTCCCTCTTGAGCAAGGTTTACCGTAGGGATACAAGGGACTCATCGCCATAAGTCTTTACTTCCCCCAGCAACACAACGTAGATAAATGCATAGTGGGGATACAAATATAGGGCCTTAACATCCATAGATGGATATAGGGCCTTAACATGTCGAAGGTTGTTGATGAATCTATCATGGTTGTTTTTCTACTTCTGAAGTTAAAAGCTCAAAATCCATCTTGCTTGCATGGGAATGTGTAAGTAATCTGCTTGCTGACCACCAAGCTTCTCCGCAGGAGCAAGCTTCTTTCTGCTTGCAAATATTTTGCATTCTCGACGCTCCACGGGATTAGTATGGCGGAAATCCGCACGAACGTTTAAGCATTTAAAAAGGTTGTGCAATGTGAATGCTGCCTTCGAGGCAATATTAACGATGTTGCTTAGAGAGTATAGCTCAGAAAGAGGTTTTCAATTCGTTATTTCATACCCTTTAAGTAATAAAACCGACATTTCACCATTTCCCAATCTATTTGGATCATTGACAAAAGAGATCACAGAGAAAAGGTATGTTAAGTTTGATGATATTCAAATTTTTGCAGTTATTCAAACGGGAGTACTTTTTGGGGCATGCGGTACTTCTTTCTGGCTAAGTCATTTCTGACTCACCGGGTGAAACAAGTTTTTGAAATTGGAGACTTCATTTAATTGGATTCATTTAGGGGACTAACAATTAAATGGACTGACTTATTCTGATATCCTTGGTATTCTAAGTTATTGTTTAGTTTAGTCATGCATATTTTATTACACGAAGCGGTAGATGTAAGTATTTTATCATTATTTACCAATTGATGGTAACCTTTTACTGTATTTCCGTAGTTCTTTGGGTTCAGTTAAATGACTGCCAAAGTATAATTGCAGCTCTTTGGACTGTGTTAGCTCTGCTGTGGTTCTTATTTTTGAAAAGCCTATCTTTAAGTTTTTGGTTAAAAGATTCTTCCCTTGCTCCAAAGGTGATGCCCACAGAGCATGAAAAGGGGATAAACTGCCTGGCGAAAAAAGTTTAGGCATCGAAAAAGGCTGTTGAGGCTGTTGTCTCAAGGGAATACTTTGCACGCTCTCCTTGGAAGCGTGCTTCGTAGTCAAATATGAAAATCTCTTCACGGCGGCGTGGAGGTCCGCACAGGTCGATAGCAAGTACTTAGAAAAAAATAAGATCCCTCCCGGCTCCCACCCATACCCTCCCTGTTTTCATTGAGATTCAGGTTACATCTATCGAATGATCACACGAGCGATAGGATTAATGCGTTTTCCGTGTTGCTTTATTTGGCACACCCATATACAAACTTGCTAGACTGACCTCACTACTATTTGTGTATTATAGTTTATGTAATAAATAAAGTTATTTTCGGTTGAATGAAATGAATCAGAAAATAAGCCCATGAAGTTACGACCAAATTTATCGCATACTTATGCCTTATGGAAATGACTTGTACTTGCCTTAGCACGTTTCATCCCGTTGGAAGCATGAAAACTTCACCCCTGGAGGTACCCATTTCATTTGAATTTTGAGGCTCTGGTACGCAGGGTACCCTGAAGGCAACACAACGCTATTCCGCGCCATTTCAGAATGCATCGAACTCATTTCAGATTCGAGAGAATGTTCAGGAAATCTTGTTCGTTGTTTTGAGCCTGTTTTGAATATTTCTTGAAGGGCCTTCTGGTGAAAATCCCTCATGATTTCAGAACGTTGTGGTCAGTTTCAGTCTATTGAAGAGACACAATCGCAAATAAATAACATTTTTCAAAAATGTTGTCAAGTAAACAAAATTTCCCCTAAATTATGAACAAATCATTGTGAGCTTTCCTGTTTCTTCGTGGAATTTGACGGGGGCTGCAAATAGAGGAGGGAAAATGTGAGTGCGAGCGGCGCGAGGGACCGAATTTTTTCACGAGAATTTGTCGTTGAAATTTTCGTTTTCGTGGGAACAATACGACCAAAGATTGGGATGTCGACTGGTAAACGTTCGTGAGTACAGAAAGGGCAGCCAACAAGAGCAAGAGTGGAAAGAAGAAGTTTGTCGTTACAAGCTGTGAATAGGCCTGGTGTCGACATGCTCCGGTGCCGGCGAATCCGCTTTGCAGCGAAAATTCTAGTGACCGAGAATTAATAAGACGAACTCACGCGATGAACCGATCCATTGTCTTATGCGCACGGAACCGTAAAAAAGTGTGGGTATAAAATTTTCGTTTCCCCTCCCTTTTCACAGTTTTTCGATACTTCCGGATGTCGTACGAAAAGGGTAAACACATTTTCGGAAAGAACGAGGTCTCTACTTAATGCTAGAGAATGCTCGTCGTGATTTTCATACACGAAAAAAATGCGATTGTGTCTCTTTAATTTCATTTCATTTTTCATTTCATTTTTTTTTTCATTTTAAATTTATCTATACAGGGAAACAATTCAGAGTTGAAATCTGCTTTACAATTGGCCCTGTGAAAAAAAACACTACAAAATAAAGAATTCAAACCTACAACTAAAAACCTATTTTTACTCTAAACCTATTACAATTTATCAATGCCATGTCAACTATGGAACGAAATAAAAGGGGAAAAGGAAAGCGGAATTATCCAGCATTAGAGGCCCAAGTAATTTTTCAGTCTCGATTTGAAGCACTGACTAGAGGATGCCAACTTAGTATCTGAATCAAGAGCATTCCAAACTTTGGCTCCACAATAAGCGAAAGATTTCTGTCCGTTTGAAGTTCTCATTCGAGGTATATGAACGTCAGTCTCAGAGTCCCGAAGAAATCGTGTATGAGAATCTGACAGTTTAGAAAAACAATCACTAAGGTAAGCAGGGGTAAGCTGATTCAGACATTTGTAGGTCATTGTTGATGTTTCTCTGTGGATAAGTTGTCCAATAGTCGGCCATCCTAAGTCTTGAATCAAAGATGCAGCCGATGTATCAAAATCACTGTCCGTTATTATTCTGGCTGCTCTGTTTTGTAATTTTTGTAATTTGTTCAACCCAGTGGTCCCACAGGAGCCCCAGACCGAGCAACAATAGTTGACATGAGGCTCTACTATACCTTGAATTTTTTAATTTGAATAATTTGAATTCTATTTGGCCTCTTTTTGCTGTTAAACGGTATGTTTTCCTATATCATCATCTTAATATTCAGGAATAGTGATTTTCATATGACAATTCTTTGGGCTGACTCAACCGGTTAATATTGCAAAAACCGTATACCAAAAATCCACAATTCTTTAACTTAATGGCACTTAAACATAACTTTTGATATTGTTTTCAGTATCTTATATCACTTACTTTTCTCAATAGTTAGTTGTAGTCAAAAATCCCGTTCTAAGAAATTGCTTCGAAGCAGTTATGTTACATCTGCTCGATGTGATATCTCCTTGACATCAAAGATTCTTTTCTCTTGCTCCTAATGGTATCACTCTCGTAAATGCATTGTGTTAAACTGTACGATTTTAGAATGTGTGAGAATAATGAAAACATCCTTTTCTATCTCTGATATTTGTCAGTTTCAATGTTGTTGTAAACTAACACTCAACGCCGAAAACATTTATATGCCACAAGTCTACTTAAAGCAAGACCACTGAAACCTGAAACCAGTGTTCATGACTTCTATATACGAAGAAGGCAGATAGTGAACAAGTTCCAGAAATTGGGGTGAAAATGTCTGTTAGAAAATGGACATGGTATCTTTGGAATCGATTCCACGTTTTTTTTAAGGTACAGAAGTGGGCCAAAGAATTGGACACATTGTTTTTTTTTGTGGTTTATTTAGTATCGTTACAAATATTGTCAATGTTGCTTGGTTGCTTTCAAAATAGGAATATTAGCAAAGTTAGAATTTAAGGCCAAGTGAATTCATTGTGCTTCCATATGATATGTGCTTCAGCTGCTTGAAGAGTTTAGAACTTGTAGAAGTCTCTAATATCAATCGATAAGTAATGTATATTCTCTTTCAGTTTTACAAAGAATAATTGTCTTCACATTAAACCGCTTTTGCGTTACAATTTCGAAGGCTGACAAATACATTAATAAAGATATATTATTTTGCAGCACTACTCGATCAAATCTTTGTTATTTACAAATAACGTATCCTAAATTAATCCTAGTAACGATACGCTGAATGGACGCTTGGTTTAGTAACCTTTTTCCTTGAGATTTTTAATTAATTTTTGACACAAGAATCTTGCAAATCCGCTAAAAATTCATGGGGTTAAAAGCCATTGAAGTTCCAGTTAGTGCCAAAGCTGAAACCAGAGGCCTCGAAATGGCATTTCTGGAAAAGATCCCATGGGCCATCGTTTCTGTTATTTCTCAATCCATTCAGAGGAACCAACGGGATTTGAACAGGTTTTCGATAACCCAACTTTTCAAGCATATGGATGCTTTGAAGAAACAGATTTGGTCCCTCGTTGATTATGTTTTGAACCAGTTTTTGGATGTATGGAATGTTAAGCAAATTTTGACAAGAATCACAAAGATTAAATTACTTTAGAAATCCTATTTGGTTTGCTTTGATATCAACTAGAGGCTTCTTTCACTTCGGTCTTCGAGATTTCTGTATTATCAGTAGTCTAGGGGTCTCTGGTTTCAGCTATCACATATTTTTGATCTTTGAAAGTTCGCAACTCAATGAATTTTCAACCGATTTGCAAGGTCCTGGTCTCTAAAATTTTTTCATAATTTCAGGGACAGGGCTCTCTTCCCACGAGTTTGTTCATTTCGTCGTTATTTTTCAATATTTCATCGAACGTCGAACTTTTTTTTGAGATAACCTGTAGGTACTGTTGATTCATTTTTCACGTAGCCTGCGTGCAGACTCTTGGTGAGAAAATGAAAAGAGGGAGAAATTTAATTGTTCCCTCTTTTCAGTTTTTTACCAATAGTCTGCACCATAGAAATGGTCTGCACGCAAGCAACGTTTCCTTTAGATTCCATACTTTGCGGTCATTCTTGATTCGCGAGGCAGAATCAATGAGGTTGTGTTGGGGAAATTTTGTGCGGTCCAACTTAGCCTCACTTTCCGCCAGCCATGATACTTTGCACATGGTCTAGTCTAAGACATCACACGAATGAACACCAATAAACACGAATGAACACGAATGGTCACGAATGAACACAGATTGATAGGAGTGGAATAAATATGCCACAAAAACCAGCAATGTAATATCAAAAGCAAAGCATTAATCCACCGTAAATAGACAGGAAGAGAGAAGAATGGAATAGTTGTTTGCTCTTTTCAATATTGAACGCTTTCATCATGAACGGTTGCGAATGGAATGCGCGAGGATTGCTTCGATGTTGCTTGAAGTGCAGACAGGATACGTTTGAACTTTAATAATACTCGTTGGGGCCTTTGTGCCTCGATTGATAAATCAGAACTGTATTTCTAGGAATTGCAAAAACAACCGTCGTTTTCATTCATGGAGATGCTCATGTGTGGGTTAAGCCAGAGGAGACTTATTTATACTTCTCTTCCCGGCGGGCTTTATGACTCTCAGATACTAATCCTTGAGTAAAATCTTTATAGGAAACATTTCTTTCCCAACTGTCTTTTCTGACAAAGAACGTCTCTGTATCAGTGTTGGAAACTGCATCATGATTTGCTCATTCAAAAAGTAAGAATAAATTAAGGAACTGTTAGTAGTAAAGTTAAGAAACTTTAAGTACAATGGTCTGATCCAGGTTTCTTGTATAACAAACTTGTATATGCTTCAATGAATTTAAGCTGAAAACAAGCTGGGAACTTTGACGATGAAAAATCGGTCATAAAACATTTCTCGCTCAATTTGACATCCCCCTCTAACTGGATCTTACATGTACCATGGATACCAGAGCCTCACAGGGTATTTTTCGTGATGCCAAGGTTGACATTCGTATCATCTTTATCTTATTTTCATTTCGCGCAAAAAGGATCATGGTTCTCACAGCAGCAAAATGCCCATCTCAGACCTCGTGTTCAATAATGTTTATTCGTATACACCATACACCACTTTAATTAACAGCCACGTTTTGGAAATTATTCAAGACTCTGTCATATGAAATTTTAGAGGCCAAATTCAGATTTAGTACCCAAACTTTAGTCTCATCACAAGTTTTCATGTTGCTAGCGATCATCATGTTAATTTTGCGACCATTTAAAGCTTGAAAATCTTTTAAGGGATTTGACCGTGAAAAATGACGTTTCAACCCGAACGATTTTTCACGGCCAAATCCCTTAAAACTCTGTGAACTATACATGAAAACTCTGTGAACTATGCATGGTTATAAAATCAAAATCACAATTGCTGGCTGGTTAAAAACATGTAACAAGACTAAAGTTTGGATGCTGAATCCGAATCTGCGCTCAAAATTTTTACATGAACAATAGGACGAGACTTAGACGGTGAAGGTGAAGGTGAAGGTGCGTTTTTCAGCGCCAGCGCCAAGCGCTGGGATCACAGAAATAGAGCGGACCTAATCGAGTCCGCGACCCCTTGTCATGATGCTCAAGTGGTGGGGCTCTGCGGGACTCAAATCCCCTCCCCCTGACTGTTCTGGCTGCAATGTCAGAGGAATACACCCCACGGCGCCACACAGACAAATTTCCAAAACGAGACTGCTTAATTAAAGTTGTGCAAAGATAGGCGACATTCGTTTTTGGCGCATTGCGCAAGATTCTGCGCAAGACCACGAGATCTTACTTTTCGAGGAAAGTTGCAGAAGCGAGGAAGCAGGAAATGAAGCTCTAAGATAAACAATTGACCAATCAATAAAACAAAGACATCAAGCCACACACAACAAAGAAATCAAATAACAGTAAGTTCCTTTATTTTTTAGCAATGTATATGTCCCTCCCGACAAAGCAATGAAAAATTGAAGCTGTTGTTGCAGAGAGAAAATCTATTTCGGACTAACGTCAATTACAGAGTGCAGACGAACATGCACTTGCAAAATTCACTAACAGCAACTAATTTAGGTTTGAATCATAATGAAACCTACATAGTTCAATGTAGAAAACTTCAAATAATAGCATTTTCACCTCATTTTTGTAGTTTGCTTGGTTTTAAATGAATGGCTACGGTTAAAAGTTCAGGGGCAATTTCAACATCGATTTCACGATTCCATGTTTTTCTACCGAAGAAGGACACGAAGAACAAGAAACTGCGCACCAAAACATCTACTATAGCAACTAATTTAGGTTTTGAATCATAATGAAACCTACACAGTTGAATGCACAAAACTTCAAATAATAGCATTTTCGACTCATTTTTGTAGTTTGCTTGGTTTTAAATGAATGGCTACGGTTGAAAGTTCAGGGGCAATTTCAACATCGATTTCACGATTCCATGTTTTTCTACCGAAGAAGGGCACGAAGAACAAGAAACTGCGCACCAAAACATCTACTGTAGCAACTAATTTAGGTTTTGAATCATAATGAAACCTACACAGTTGAATGCAGAAAACTTCAGATAATAGCATTTTCGACTCATTTTTGTAGTTTGCTTGGTTTTAAATGAATGGCTACGGTTGAAAGTTCAGGGGCAATTTCAACATCGATTTCACGATTCCATGTTTTTCTACTGAAGAAGGGCACGAAGAACAAGAAACTGCGCACAAAAACATCTACTGTAGCAACTAATTTAGGTTTTGAATCATAATCAAACCTACACAGTTCAATGCAGAAAACTTCAAATAATAGCATTTTCACCTCATTTTTGTAGTTTGCTTGGTTTTAAATGAATGGCTACGGTTAAAAGTTCAGGGGCAATTTCAACATCGATTTCACGATTCCATGTTTTTCTATTGAAGAAGGACACGAAGAACAAGCAACTGCGCACCAAAACATCTACTATAGCAACTAATTTAGGTTTTGAATCATAATGAAACCTACACAGTTGAATGCAGAAAACTTCAAATAATAGCATTTTCGACTCATTTTTGTAGTTTGCTTGGTTTTAAAGGAATGGCTAGGGTTGAAAGTTCAGGGGCGATTTCAACATCGATTTCACGATTCCATGTTTTTCTACCGAAGAAGAACAAGAAACTGCGCACCAAAACATCTACTATAGCAACTAATTTAGGTTTTGAATCATAATGAAACCTACACAGTTGAATGCAGAAAACTTCAAATAATAGCATTTTCACCTCATTTTTGTAGTTTGCTTGGTTTTAAATGAATGGCTAGGGTTGAAAGTTCAGGGGCATTTCAACATCGATTTCACGATTCTATGTTTTCTACCGAAGAAGAACAAGAAACTGCGCACCAAAACATCTACTGTAGCAACTAATTTAGGTTTTGAATCATAATGAAACCTACACAGTTGAATGCAGAAAACCTCAAATAATATCATTTTCGACTCATTTTTGTAGTTTGCTTGGTTTTAAATGAATGGCTACGGTTGAAAGTTCAGGGGCAATTTCAACATCGATTTCACGATTCCATGTTTTTCTACCGAAGAAGGGCACGAAAACAAGAAACTGCGCACAAAAACATCTACTGTAGCAACTAATTTAGGTTTTGAATCATAATGAAACCTACACAGTTGAATGCAGAAAACCTCAAATAATAGCATTTTCGACTCATTTTTGTAGTTTGCTTGGTTTTGTATGAATTGCTAAGGTTGAAAGTTCAGGGGCAATTTCAACATCGATTTTACGATTCCATGTTTTTCTACCGAAGAAGAACAAGAACCTGCGCACCAAAACATCTACTATAGCAACTAATTTAGGTTTTGAATCATAATGAAACCTACACAGTTGAATACAGAAAGCTTCAAATAATAGCATTTTCGACTCATTTTTGTAGTTTGCTTGGTTTTAAAGGAATGGCTAAGGTTGAAAGTTCAGGGGCAATTTCAACATCGATTTCACGATTCCATGTTTTTCTACCGAAGAAGAACAAGAAACTGCGCACCAAAAAATCTACTGTAGCAACTAATTTAGGTTTTGAATCATAATGAAACCTACACAGTTGAATGCAGAAAACTTCAAATATTCGCATTTTCAACTCATTTTTGTAGTTTGCTTGGTTTTAAATGAATGGCTAAGGTTGAAAGTTCAGGGGCAATTTCAACATCGATTTCAAGATTCCATGTTTTTCTACCGAAGAAGAACAAGAACCTGCGCACCAAAACATCTACTATAGCAACTAATTTAGGTTTTGAATCATAATGAAACCTACACAGTTGAATGCAGAAAGCTTCAAATAATAGCATTTTCGACTCATTTTTGTAGTTTGCTTGGTTTTGTATGAATGGCTAGGGTTGAAAGTTCAGGGGTAATTTCAACATCGATTTTACGATTCCATGTTTTTCTACCGAAGAAGAACAAGAAACTGCGCACCAAAACATCTACTATAGCAACTAATTTAGGTTTTGAATCATAATGAAACCTACACAGTTGAATGCAGAAAACTTCAAATAATAGCATTTTCACCTCATTTTTGTAGTTTGCTTGGTTTTAAATGAATGGCTAGGGTTGAAAGTTCAGGGGCAATTTCAACATCGATTTCACGATTCCAAGTTTTCTACCGAAGAAGAACAAGAACCTGCGCACCAAAACATCTACTATAGCAACTAATTTAGGTTTTGAATCATAATGAAACCTACACAGTTGAATGCAGAAAACCTCAAATAATATCATTTTCGACTCCTTTTTGTAGTTTGCTTGGTTTTAAATGAATGGCTACGGTTGAAAGTTCAGGGGCAATTTCAACATCGATTTCACGATTCCATGTTTTTCTACCGAAGAAGGGCAAGAAGAACAAGAAACTGCGCACCAAAACATCTACTGTAGCAACTAATTTAAGTTTTGAATCATAATGAAACCTACACAGTTGAATGCAGAAAACTTCAAGTAATAGCATTTTCGACTCATTTTTGTAGTTTGCTTGGTTTTAATGGAATGGCTTGGGTTGAAAGTTCAGGGGCAATTTCAACATCGATTTCACGATTTCATGTTTTTCTACTGAAGAAGGGCACGAAGAACAAGAAACTGCGCACCAAAACATCTACTGTAGCAACTAATTTAAGTTTTGAATCATAATGAAACCTACACAGTTGAATGCAGAAAACTTCAAATAATAGCATTTTCGACTCATTTTTGTAGTTTGCTTGGTTTTAATGGAATGGCTTGGGTTGAAAGTTCAGGGGCAATTTCAACATCGATTTCACGATTTCATGTTTTTCTACTGAAGAAGGGCACGAAGAACGAGAAACTGCGCACCAAAACATCTACTGTAGCAACTAATTTAAGTTTTGAATCATAATGAAACCTACACAGTTGAATGCAGAAAACTTCAAATAATAGCATTTTCGACTCATTTTTGTAGTTTGCTTGGTTTTAATGGAATGGCTTGGGTTGAAAGTTCAGGGGCAATTTCAACATGGATTTCACGATTTCATGTTTTTCTACTGAAGAAGGGCACGAAGAACAAGAAACTGCGCACCAAAACATCTACTGTAGCAACTAATTTAAGTTTTGAATCATAATGAAACCTACACAGTTGAATGCAGAAAACTTCAAATAATAGCATTTTCGACTCATTTTTGTAGTTTGCTTGGTTTTGTATGAATGGCTAAGGTTGAAAGTTCAGGGGCAATTTCAACATCGATTTCACGATTCCATGTTTTTCTACCGAAGAAGGGCACGAAGAACATGAAACTGCGCACCAAAACATCTACTATAGCAACTAATTTAGGTTTTGAATCATAATGAAACCTACACAGTTGAATACAGAAAGCTTCAAATAATAGCATTTTCGACTCATTTTTGTAGTTTGCTTGGTTTTAAATGAATGGCTAAGGTTGAAAGTTCAGGGGAAATTTCAACATCGATTTCACGATTCCATGTTTTTCTACCGAAGAAGGGCACGAAGAACAAGAAACTGCGCACCAAAACATCTACTGTAGCAACTAATTTAGGTTTTGAATCATAATGAAACCTACACAGTTGAATACAGAAAGCTTCAAATAATAGCATTTTCGACTCATTTTTGTAGTTTGCTTGGTTTTAAATGAATGGCTAAGGTTGAAAGTTCAGGGGCAATTTCAACATCGATTTCACGATTCCATGTTTTTCTACCGAAGAGGGGCACGAAGAACAAGAAACTGCGCACCAAAACATCTACTGTAGCAACTAATTTAGGTTTTGAATCATAATGAAACCTACACAGTTGAATGCTGAAAACTTCAAATAATAGCATTTTCGACTCATTTTTGTAGTTTGCTTGGTTTTAAAGGAATGGCTAGGGTTGAAAGTTCAGGGGCAATTTCAACATCGATTTCACGATTCCATGTTTTTCTACCGAAGAAGGGCACGAAGAACAAGAAACTGCGCACCAAAACATCTACTGTAGCAACTTATTTAGGTTTTGAATCATAATGAAACCTACACAGTTGAATGCAGAAAACTTCAAATAATAGCATTTTTGACTCATTTTTGTAGTTTGCTTGGTTTTAAATGAATGGCTAGGGTTGAAAGTTCAGGGGCAATTTCAACATCGATTTCAAGATTCCATGTTTTTCTACCGAAGAAGAACAAGAACCTGCGCACCAAAACATCTACTATAGCAACTAATTTAGGTTTTGAATCATAATGAAACCTACACAGTTGAATGCAGAAAACCTCAAATAATAGCATTTTTGACTCATTTTTGTAGTTTGCTTGGTTTTAAATGAATGGCTAGGGTTGAAAACTCAGGGGCGATTTCGACATCGATTTCAAGCTTCCATGTTTTTCAAGACGCGAAAGAGCAAGAACTAGCAAATGAAAATGCTTTGTGACTCATTATAAACGAAGTGATTCAAAATGAAACTTATACCAATGGATGCAGAAAGATGTGAATATTTATTCTGCACCCTTCAATCTCTGAATTATTTGGTTTTGTATGAGTAGGAGGGGTTGAGACTCGCAGGGGTTTTCACAAATATTCGAAGGAGTTGATCTATCCCTTTCGAAAAGAACGCGATGTATCCGAAAAATTACCAACTAAACAAATATCTTGCAAGCAAGTATAACCGGTTTGATTCAAAATGAAACCTATACCAATGGATGCAGAAAGATATGAATAATTATTCTGCACCCTTCAATTTCTGAATTATTTGGTTTTGTATTAGTAGGAGGGGTTGAGACTCGCAGGGGTTTTCACAAAGATTCGAAGGAGTTGATCTTTCCCCTTTGAGAAGAACGTGAATATTTGAAACATCTGCGAATTTAACAAATAACTTCTAACCAATTATAAACTGATCGATTCATAATGAAAATTATTCCAACGGAAGCTGAACCATTTAAATGATTTTTGTACAAACCCTCATTTTCAGAATCATTTGATTTTGAATGACTTGTATGTGTTGAATCTTGATGGGATTTTCGGAAGAATTTTTCTTGGTAAGAGACTTGCGTAAAGCCGTTGAGCTCAAAATTCAACATAAAATGCTTGCAATAAAGTATTGAAAGTTCCTTAATTTTCTGCTTATTTTATAGTGCATTTGTTTCTTACTACCTCTTAAGCATAGTACTAGAGTTTCTTGAAATCTTAGTCATCCTAGTACTACCTCCCAGATGTAGCGCTTTAAATCTTCTGACAGGGACTGGAGCTTCTGACAGGGAGGCTGAATGGCTACAAAATACAGTTTTCGCACATCTTTTCATAATATTTCCTCAGACAGGAATCCGAAATTTGCTCCCAAATTGAGACTAGATTCTTCTAATAGGGAGCTGTACCCCCATCTAGCCCTCCCTTCGTGCCACCACAGCTATTTTCTGTCAAAAAGCAGCAGACTGGGACGAATTTGAGAAACTTAATGGGCATAAGCTACAGTGATACAGTTTTCCAATGTCAGGCAAGAACCTGAATATTTCACATCTTCCAAATTTTCTCAAGAAAAATAGTTGATACATTGTTGATTTCTCAAAGTCTGCGTGACTTCTTGATTCAAATTAAAGTAGCCTAATTTCTTTAACACTTATCTCTTCTCATTTTGTGCATTTAGCAAACAGTTAAAAGATAAGAAGTACCTCTTTTGTGATGGGAATTGTCTTGAAAGCTATAGCAGGAATCTTGTTGAAGACGGTTGGGACAAGGACATGGATTAGGATGAAAGGAAGAAGAAGTGTAACAAGAAGAAGTGGAGCACATTGAGAGAGAAAAAGAAGTAAATAGCAAAGCAAAGGGTGGCAAGGCCATTAGGAAGTGAGTAGACATTAATAGAAGAGTAATAAAGAAGTAGAGGAGTAAATTAGTAACCTTTGTTAAACAGAACAGGAATGTACAGGGAAGAGAGATGCCAGTGGTGTTGATTCTAATTGCCTTGAACTCAAAAAGGCTATCAGAACACATCTGACAGTTTACAGAGAGAACTAGCAGTATATTTTTGTCAAGTATCCTTCCTCAGTTTCTTATAGTTCTTGCTTTGCAGTTTGAATACTATTTATTTTTATGTAAAAGCTATTCAATTTTCATTATTGACTTCTTCTGTCATTGCCAGTTATTCTGATCTATTTCAAAATAGACTTTACACCAGAAATTGTGTGATAATATGACAACAACTGAAACAGCTTGGCCACCTTGTTTCAATATCCTACAAAGAAATGTGCCTGATAGGGCAATAGCAACATTCACAAGTAAATTATCTTTGCAAATTTTGCTGGAATGGTCTTTTCTTAAGAATTTTCAACTGCGTATGCTATTCTTTGTTTGATCTTTAAATTGATGTAAAATGCTTGCATCTAAAAATTAAACATTTCCCAGGCTTCTTGCTGTAGACTAAGCAAACAAACAATATCTTGTATAGGCATTTTCATATTAGACCACAACATGTTAGCACTGGTCACAATGATGTAAAACTTTGCAGGATTTAGAAATAGCAGATTTTGCCCTACATGTGACAGTTCCTGGTAGGATTCTGTAGTACATTTAGATTTTTTATACTGCATTCACACTGACACGGTTAAACCAGCTTTATTTAAACCAGCTTAAATTTCAACCAATCAGATGACTGCATTTGTTGACTTGACCAATCAGAAGGCCCTATTCAAAAACCTCGTTTAATTTAAACTGGTTTAACTTGCATTGTGAAAGGGGCATTAGACTTTTTAAACTTTAGGGCTTATTTTTCAAATATCAGTGATTCCTGAATCCTGGATTATAAAAGCTAAATGAACCTTTTGGTTTGCAGCTTTGATTTTCGAAGATCATTCCAAATTCAAAATGTTTTGGAACTGCTTTCAGCTGATTTCTGTCAATAATTCTTTCTAGACTTCTAGTAATTTTAGGGTCTCCAGTGCACTAAAGATGTAAGGATCCCAAGAGAATTTTTGAGCAAAAATGGCCTAAAATTGATGGCAACCAACCCAAGAACCATGTTTCTCATAAGATATGCATGCTATGCTTTTGCCCTAATAATCTGCACATTGGGGGTATCCTTCATATCTTATAGAAAGTAGGTGTATCAAAGTGCACTAACAACGAATAAATGAAGAGTACTTATTAGTGTACTCAACAAGTTGTGATTTTACAATGGAATACAGTAAAACCCCGCAAACAAGAACATGTTTTTCTAAGAGACAGACTGGCTAGGTTCTTATAAATAAGGTACTTATGACATTTACAGGGTTTTGTTCTTATCACAAGGACAGTTATGACTATGATGAATATAAAGCTACAGTATACAGTATGTGTGAAATATACTTAATGGTATAATGACTTCATTTCAATATCAGAAGGTATGGTATTTTTGTTATTGACAAAGCAATTTGAATCATACAGCTAGATAAAAGAATTTGCATATTCCTGAAACTGTTGGAGGTGTCCAGTTTTCAATAATTTTTTTACACTGATTTGATGAAATTCCTTAATCATAGTGTACCATCTCATAAGAACATTGAAGTAAATCAGTCTGTATTTGGTTCTTATATTTGGGTGTCTTTTCCCACAAAATCAGTCTGCAGGTTCCTATTTTGCTATGTTCTTGTTTGCGGGCTTTTACTGTAGTAAGTATCAACTTTCTGTCGTTTTTGTCTTGAATAACTTTGCTGGTCAGCTGGTGGAATTGCTGACTTGCTCAAACTTGCTCAAACGATCAGACAGATTTCAGCATTGTTGCCTGGGACAAGTGTATGTTAAACCATTTGTTCAGGGCCTTGCACAGATAAAACAGCATCACTTCTAAATTTTTATCGTTCATTTTCATCCTTGTTAAACTGTTTCATAGCAAAATCATTCCTAGCGACCATATAGGCCTAGTAAAACTTAGGCTATACAGAACGAACACAAGATACGGGAAAGGATAACAGCACGCAATGAAGTAGCTTTTGAAAATTCCATTTTATGACGGAAAACATGAATTCGATGATTTCACGTACCTTTCCCTTCAATGTGAACCTTTTCACAGGTAACTTTTCAAGCCAGGTCCGACGAAAACAAACAATCACGTCAGCTCAAAACTTCCCGCCACAGCTACTGAGGCCTGGTACCCACTGACATCCCTGAAGGTCGCGGCGCATGCTCAGACGAATGTCGCCTATCTTAGTTGTGCATTGGATTTCGTCAGTTCTCGATTCGGGTTCATTCGCCTCGATTCGACTCGATTCGCCTGGAGGAGGGGGGGAGTACATGACTTGCGGATGGACGGGGGTGTGCCGCTTGGTTTCCAGAAAGCTACCCTCTTCTAATCACGGACAGTTGCCGTCATACCCACTTTTATGATGAGCCAATGTTTAAGAAAAATTTCCCGAAAAAGGGACCATTATTTAGAGAATTTTGGGCCCAGAAACCCACCCATAGGGGCGGCACATACCCGTACCATCAACAAATTATGTTACCCCCCTCGGGTTCATCGGTTTTCATTCGTGTTCCAGTCGTGTTCATATGTGCTCATTCGTGTTCATCCGTGTTCACTCGTGGTCATTGGTGTTCATTCGTGTTCCAATCGCACTCGTGTGGTGCTTTTGATCTGGATCTTTTGGACAGCGGCAATAATAGAAATTAGCCAATTATTTGGTGGATCAAGTGGCCATGAATCTGCTCTGGTTATGTCTAGATTTTGTTTGTGTCTTGTGTCCATTGTTAAGGACAGTGTTATTAACACTGCAATTTTGCATCGCTTTGTCTGGGATCATCCTACTAAGACTATTTTTGTTTATAAGGATTGTTGTTAAGTTTTTTGTGACGTCACAACATAATTACGCAAAATTTCGAAACATAATTTCAAAATCTGAAATCTACATGAGAAATTTATCAAGAGCAACATCGACTAAAAAAATGAGCAGAGCGTTTGCATGTGATATTGTTGCACCAAGGAACGTTACGTGATTAATAGTGATTCAATTCATTCTAACAGGCTGCACTTAAACCTGTTAGGCAGACTCGTCTAAAATCAAAGCGTCCACTCGTCTCAATACCGTTCGCCTACATGTAGGGCATAAAGTCCTCATCTTGGTTTACCAATAGGCCATATTTGGCAAGGACATCATCTTTGAGACATATCATTCCTGCAGCTGACAATAGACCTTTTAGCTATTCAGCAAAAGAGCCTGGATCGAGCGTTATTTTTATACATTTTTATGCACGAGATTCGATTGAGTGGCGTTAGAGCTTCTATCACAATTGTGCACATTCGAAAATTCTACAAAATGTAGCAAAGTATCGTTCGATTGAGATTCTTTTCAGAATAGCTAAAAGGTCTATTAAAACGTATACGTAGTTCGACTGATTTCACTGGTCTCGCTATAGCTTGTTTGAATGGCAGTAATTTGTAACAGTCTCTTTTGGAAGGCAATCTGGTTTGTCAGTAACAATGGAGTCGTCAGATAAATCTGAACAGTCACTCTCTTCACGTATAGACTGTCGAAATAGCTCCTTGAAAAGATAACGTTTCAAAACATTGAGCTGGAACATGAATTTAACATAGCGAATATAACACGCTGCATTAACAAAACAAAACACAAAATATATTCATCATAATAAGGTAGAAAATTGATTGATCCAACCAGGACATTACCCCAACATTCAAGTAATACAGATATAGAGCTGGTTTTGACACTAGTCGATTCTGCATTCCCTACTCCATGTTTTAGACTTTTCATTTAGATAAAATCTATTCCTGGATCAGCGCTACATCGAATTTCATCCTTCCGAAAATAGGCCTTTATTCAAATATCACTTAGGGACGTCACAAATAAGATATAGCTTCCAAAATTTCTCAAGGTACGTGAACTATAGCAAGCAAAAGCCAAAGATGTTTCTTTTTGTAACTTTTCAGATCCTTGACAGTTGCAACTATTCTGAATAGCTGCAGTCCCAATTCAGTTAAAATATGCATTCACCATTTTCCTTTTTTCAAGAAAACATACAGATAATTTTTTGAAAGCCAAGCCCCAACCCTTCATCTTTTTCATACTAAGACAAAGGCCCAGTCTTTGTAGAGGTGATACGAGACCTACCTCTTGACCATGACATTAAGAAGGCTTGACAATAACAGAAATTTCTCCACGTGAGCACACTGTCTAAAAACTTGGAATAGATAGTGTGGCGAAGAGCTGTTGAAAGTTCATCGCGTTTTACCAAAGTTGCTGGCGATTGTTCGCCTGAAATGGGTGTTATGTTGTTAGTGAATAGCTGTGCTACCTTGCTGCAGCAAAGAAGCCGATTTGAAACAACATAATGGAATTCTGCGTTGGATGAAGGTAGGCCCAATATCTTTTTTTTTCTACATTCCAACTAAAAACTTACAATACATATTACTTAATACACTACTTACTAAATACTATACCCTACTACTACAACAATACCATTCGGAGCGAAAAACTACGACTACCGCATGGCTACAAATAACAGAAAAACACGAACATAGCACTACACGTTACGAGAAATTGCACGTTACTGATAACACGTAACTACCACACGGGGAAAAAGAAAAAAACGTTTAGTTAAGGGGGACTTGGTGGCTTTATGGCTTATAACTGAGATCTAAAAATTTCTAATCAAAACGACCAGTTTCATGAATAAATCGGAGCGTTAAAAGAAGTATATCTTTATTGACACTAGCGGGAAAATCTTTATCACCGTACAATAAAATCCGCATTAGAAACTCGTGTGAAGGATTGGTATATCCAAGTGGTCGTAATAAAGCGGAAACTCCAGCGAGAAGATCTCTATGTGGTACGTCAAAAGAAGGGCAGAGCAACATATCTTTCTTCACAGCTGTAACTCGTCGACGATTTGGGAAACTTGAGCAAAGAAACATCTAAAGCATATTTCTTGCTAATTTCTTGCTATAATTTTTTTGGAAGCGATATCTTACTTTTTGTGTTCCAAAATTTGAGCATAGGACTTTTTTCGGAGGGATGAAATTCGATGTAGTGTGATCCCTGATGAGATTTTATCCATATGTAAAATGCAAAATATAGAGTTGGGCCTGTAGAATCGACTCGGCAAAACCACCTCTGCATCTTTATTACCCGAATTTCCATTTTGATTTTCGAAAGGGTGCTCGAAAATTCGTCACAAAGAGCTGATTTTGGGTCATGTGACGGAAATACCTACCTCTTGACCATGACATCAAGAGCCCTTGAAAATAACAGACATTTCTCCGCGTGAGCACAGTGTTTGTAACAACATTCAAACTTGGAATGGAATTTTTGGCGAAGAACTGTTGAAAATTCATCGCATTTACCAAAGTTGATGGCGATTTTTCATCGAAGAATGTTGGAAATTGGTGTTATGTTGTTGATGAATAGCTGTGCTACTTTGCTACAGCAAATGAAGACGATTTTAAACGAAACAATGGCATTGTGCAGAGATGAAGGTAAGCCCAATAGCTTTCCCCGTATCAAACAGCTTTCACTCGTCAAGGATTTTGGACATTTACACAGAGAAACATCTTTAGCTTATTCCCTGCTATAATTGACGTAATTTGCGAAATTTTGGAAGCTAGGTCTAGAGTAGCATCGCCCTGAATCGGCACCTTTCAGATAAACATCTATCATGTGCAGTATGAAAGGGAGTTACAAACTGCTATTTGTCATGGAAGATTCTTTACTTCATAGTGCATACTGAATCACTTTATCAACTTAATCTTCCCACTACATGGGAGCAAAACCACAACTGAAAGGAACGCAGGTAAAATTGGCCTAAATGCATTTTGTCGCCCTGAATCGTCACCACTCGATTTAGCTGTATAGGGCTATTGCAGCAGCAGATATTCAAGTTAGCACATAGCAGTAGCAAAGTTAACAAGTTACAAGCCTGAAAGTTCAGGTGGGAGGGGATTGAAATGCATTTTGTCAGTCATTTTGACAATTATCTCTTGTTACAAAGATGGGAGCAAAAAAATGTTATCTGAATGGGATTATTTTTGCAATTTCTCAAAATTCAAATCAAGTAAGGTAATTACATTATAATTCTGCACTGAAGAAACCATTTGATAAGAAACTCGGACCCTAAATTTTTGAAAAAAGCAACAGGAAAACGAGAAAGGAAAGGGGCAAAGCAGCATAATTGGTTTAGGTACAAGATAGCACTTTGATTGTCTACTTTAGTATTTAATGCAAATTTTCAGGGGGGGGGGCACAGGTAGTGAACATGAAGATTGTTATGAAACCTTCGAGAAACTCATAAGAAACTCCGAGTACTCACTAATGTCAAAAATTTTGCGCGGGATAACAATATTATTGTATCCACTGCTCCAATTCTGAAGGGAAAGCCACTTTTCACAAAGTAAGATTTGATCACTAAGATTTTTTTTTGTTGTTGTGCGCCTCATGACGGCTGCACACTGTTGGACTGCTAAAAACTTCGCTCCAATTCATTGTTTTCGGGAGGTTTTTGCTGAGCAAATGTTTTGAATGTGTTGATCAGTCCATGAGGCAGACATGGTTTGTGTCACTACCACAGCAGAAGCACAGAGCAGCGCTGTTTTTCCACTTTGAAAGATGACGATGAGATGGCCTAAATGGCTTCACCAAGCAGTGAAAGGTCAAAGTCTAAACCGGCCTAACTCTACACTTGGTTTCTCCATCACTATCAAACATGGATCGACTTCAGTACACAAAATGTCAGCTTATTGCTTTCAACAAGTCAACGAAACATTCTCTCAGTCCTGCAAATTTTGCTAAATTGAAAGCACTTGACTTAATCAAAACGACTGCAGTTACCAGAAGAAGTAGAAGGGGTGGCAAGCGCAGGAAAGTACACAGGGGAGTAAACTGGAATAATCTTATCCGCATTCAACCTTCTCGTCATTTATTTACCAGACCCCAGAAGAAATTACAATTTTGCATCGTGAATACAAGATCTATTAGGAACAAATGTGACAGTTTTGTTGATTATATAATATCAAATGGAGTTGACCTGTGTATGGTCACAGAAACATGGTTAAAAGGTGATGATGATGCTGTTAGGGCAGCTTGTCAGCCAGAGGGTTACATTTTCTTAGACCAGCCAAGGTCTTCAGATCGCATGGGCGGAGGTACTGCACTATTGTCCCGAAATTCTTTGAATGCAAAAAAGTTGGATGGAGGAGAAACTGATTCATTTGAATTTTCAGAGTGGTTAGTTCAAACTGGAAACTTTAAACTTAGACTATCAGTCATATACAGGCCACCATACTCTGTTAGCCATCCTGTCCCTTTGAGTGTTATTCTGTTGAAGGTTTCAAAGTACTTGCAGCAACTGATCTTGTGTGCAGAGCCACTCCTAATTACTGGTGATTTTAACATTCATGTAGATATGGAGGATGATCCATGTGCATCAAGATTTATGGAGTTCTTAGAAAGTTTAGGTCTGGAACAACATGTACATGAGCCAACACATGAGTCAAACCACACACTTGACCTAATTATTAGTAGGAAAGGGGATAGCATTACCCTTAATTCCCCCAAGCAAATACATTTCATTTCAGACCATTCATTTGTGCAATGTCAGTTGCCTTGCCCAAAACCATTGTTGGAGCAAAGCCAAATTTCTTACAGAAAGTTGAAGAACATTGATATGAAACAGTTCAAATCTGACATTAAATCATCACCACTGGGATCAGAAAACTACCAAAATAAAAGTTTAGATCATCTTGTGGAAATATATAACAGCCATCTTATATCAATTTTAGACAAACATGCTCCTCTAAAAACAAGATTAACTGTAGTGAGACCAGTCCTGCCATAGTTTAATACCATTGTTAAGGAAGCAAAGGCAACTAGAAGAAAAGCAGAAAAGCAGTGGCGAAAATCGAGAAAAGATTACGATAAAATCTTATTCAAATCCAAGAGAAATGCGTTCACACATCAGCTAAACATTGCAAGACGAAAGTTCTATGCTGACAATATTGAAGAATGTCGTGATGACCAAAAGAAACTTTTCTCCCTCATCAACTCGGTTTCCAAGCCTAAAGAGAAGATTGAATATCTAACAGCTACATCCATAACTGAGCTTGCTAACGAATTTAGCAACTTTTTTGTCACAAAGATTAAGTCAATCAGAGAAGAACTTGACAGCATTGAAACAGATGCAACAACTTCAGATTATTTGTCAAGTTATAAGCAAAAATAGGAGTTCTCTAATTTCGAGATTCTATCAGAACAACAAGTGAGGGAACTTGTCATTAAATCCCCAAACAAGCAATGCATAGCAGATCCACTACCAAC
Source organism: Aurelia sp. 4 Dawson et al 2005 (assembly GCA_964019985.1). Taxonomy (NCBI): domain Eukaryota; kingdom Metazoa; phylum Cnidaria; class Scyphozoa; order Semaeostomeae; family Ulmaridae; genus Aurelia; species Aurelia sp. 4 Dawson et al 2005. The sequence continues at coordinate 26,405,966 of OZ026492.1, read as the reverse complement.
ATGGATGATCAAAGAATGCTTGGGTGTTCTCTTACCTTTCATAACTCACATCATTAATTCATCCCTGCAAAGTGGTTCATTTGCAGGAGTCTGGAAGGAGGCATTTATAATACCCCTGTTGAAAAAAGTTGGTTTGGATATTATTTTCCCAAATTTCAGACCAGTCAGCAATCTATCGTTCATCTCTAAGATAGCAGAGCGGGCTTCGGTGAAACAAATTTCATCGCATATGAATCTGCATTGTCCTTTACCAGCTCTCCAGTCAGCATATAAAGAGTATCATAGCACGGAAACTGCACTGCTTAAAGTACTATCAGACATTCGCCTTGATATGGATGCCCAGAAAGTTACCCTGTTAGTGATTTTAGATCTTAGTGCGGCGTTTGACACAATTGATCATGCCATTCTCTTGGAAATTTTTAAGAAAAAAGTAGGGCTCTCCGGAACAGCATTACAGTGGGTGCAATCATACATAAGCAACCGATATCAGTGTGTGCAAGTCAAAGGGAAGCTATCTGAAAGGACTGAACTTGAATACGGTGTCCCTCAAGGATCCTGCTTAGGCCCAATCCTTTTCCTTATCTACGCAAGTTTACTGTTTGATGTAATCGCAAAACATCTCCCAAATTCACATGGTTACGCAGATGACCATCAAATATACCTATCGTTCAAACCCACTGACCAAGTCTCACAAGAGGATGCACTCCAGTCAATTCAGGCCTGTATATCCGATGTTAGGAAATGAATGCTTGCTAATAAGCTCAAGATAAATGATGGAAAGACGGAGTTCATGATAATAGGGTCAAAGCACAACTTAAGTAAATTGAACATAAATTCTATAAAGATTGGTGACACTGAAATAAAACCAGTCACTTCTTTGAGAAATCTTGGAGCCATGATTGACGAAAATTTGTCCATGGAGCATCAAATAACAAAGACCTGTTCCACAGCTTTTTATCACATAAGAAACATCAGGCATATAAGAAAGTATCTTGACGTGAAATCCACGGAGACAATGGTTCATGCTTTCATTACAAATAAACTTGATTACTGCAATAGCCTACTATACGGTCTGCCAGATTGCCAAATACAGAAACTGCAACGCGTACAGAATGCAGCTGCAAGGATAGTAACTGGAATAAAAAAGTATTATCATATCACTCCTGCTTTAAAGGAATTACACTGGCTACCTGTGCAACAAAGAATTGAGTTTAAGATATTGTTGCTAACATACAAAGCGCTGAATAACATGGCCCCATCTTACATAACGAGTATGTTCACTATGCAAGGACAAGAAAGATATTCCCTCAGGTCAAATGCATCTTTACAGTTGAAGATTCTGAAAACAAAATACAAAACGTGCGGAGACAGAGCATTTCCAGTCGCTGCTGCTACATTATGGAACCGCTTACCTTATAACATTCGTAACTCGCAGAGCATTGATACTTTTAAATCTAGATTAAAAACATTCTTATTTTCTATTGCTTTTGAACTGTAATCGATTCTGGATCCTTTTTCATGTAAATATGGACATTTTTTAACTTAGCTATTGTTAAGCGCTAAAGAATATATATCTTATAGATTTTGGCGCTATATAAAAGTTATAATAATAATAATAATAATTATTATTATTATTATCACCCACTACGACGGTTCAGGGTGATTTTTAGCTGATGGAATAGATTTGGAATAGAAACCCCCTGAACAAAAACGGAAATTGACGACTCGAAGAACTTTTCAAATATTTCATTAATGGGGCAGAAAAAACTGTTGAAACAAGTTATTTGACATTTGTCAGTATTTTGTCAATGAAAATGAATCAAAACAAAAACGCGGCCGGGAAAATAAATGGAGAAATGAACGAACGCTCACCGAAACTTTTTAGGTATGTTGAAAACTTCTTCGTAGCATGTAAACAAAGCCAAGAAAACAAGCAAAAACGGCCAGAGAGCAAGAATATGGTGTCAGCAAACCATTTTCGCGCTTTATTTTCATTTACAAGCCCCAGACCGTTTCATTTTGAAAAGTTTTTAGACAGGCCTAAATCTCGGAGAATGTGCTAGGGTGCCGAGTCAGGGCGATGGTACTCTATATCTCATCTGTGGCGCTCCCAAATAACATTTGAGTTTTGGCCTATTTCGGAGGGATGAAATTCGACGTAACGCTAAACCCTGATGAGATTTTATCCAAATGTAAAATATGGAGTAGAGCCTGTAGAATTGACTCGTGGCTAACCAACTCTGTATCTTTATTACTCAAATGCCCATTTTGATTTTCGAAAAGGTACTCTAAAATTCGTTTCAATACGCTTATTTTCCGTCATGTGACGGAAATTCGGCAACGCCAATGGCTGATAAGCGGGAAGTGGGAAGATTTATGGGTTTACCTCCGCCTTATTGAAAGATTTGACTTGTATGGTATTAAAACTCCAGTCTGTCTGTGCCACGAGCCTGCTATCGAAACAAATCAAATGACTGGAAGGGTAATTTAGTCATTATCGTAAATACACGTATTTTGATGAAGAACTGATAATTTGGGCCATAGTACTGAAAGTTTCTTTGAATTCTCAGATTTTGAGTACTCGGAGTTTCTTGCTAGTTTCTTTAACGTTCCATAACACTCTGCATGCTTAGTATATAATTTGAGATAGATGTTAAGTATGGGAATAAGAAAAAAGAAATAAACAGAAGGAAAAGAATTAAACGCTTACCTGGGAGGGACCTTCAATGATTTGTGATGGAAAATTTCCCAATCAAATTGACGAGATTTGTGGATAGATTGTATGGAGTTAGCAAGAGTATACTTTCATTAAATTCATTGAAGTTTTTATCACCATACAATGACTAGAACACTATTTTTAACGCGGGGCATTTCACTCCCAAAAAATCTCGTACGCCTTGGTTAAAATCCTTTTGTATGCAAGAAAAATCAATCCATAAAAATATGTAAAAATACTTTTGTTCTGAAAAAATCTCGCATGCTTTTTCGAATTATTGAAACGCACTTCGATTTTGAAGATATGTTTATCCATATCCAAATGGTTGTAACATAGCAAGTAAAGTTTTATACCTGGCGAGTAAACATGAGTAAATACGTATGGTTGTTTTTGCCGGGCCATAGAATAAAATATTACGCGGTTGAAAATCAAAACAAGACATCGACGCTAATATTTTCTGTTGTAAAATCAACCAATCTGTAACACCGACAAATAAGAAAAATGCTGGTAAATGCCGTTTGTATCGGAAAGAGTATTGCACGCTCCACGGCACGTTTCATTCTGGTCCATGATTTACTTGCTGTTCACTTAGTTGTATTTCTGAAAATGGCAACAGTATTGACTTTCGATTTCAATGACAAGTAAATCATGAACCTTAATCGAAACTGGAATTCTTGTTCCCATTAATACCACTTACTAGCATTTTACTGATTTCTGGGTGTAAAAGATGAGTGATTTTACCAAACAAAATTGACGCATCCACAATTGAATTTTACTGACAGATCATCACTTCAGTTTTGAAAATCGGTGACGTACATTCTATTTCATAGCCTGATGCTAACTTTTTCCACTCAATCGGTATTTGTTGGTATGGAGCCGCAATTCCCTTTATTTCTTTACTGTTTGTACACTTGTTGCTAAAAATTTAAGGCCCCAGTTTTTCTGTTGCGTTTGTTGGCGCAACGGGATACAATGCTAGCTTCCAGATACAATGCTAGCTTCCATCGGCCTGAACGGCGCTTCCAGATAAATAGCTATTATGCGCGATATGCTAGGAATCAAACACTGCTACTTGCCGTCCGATTCTTCAGCTTATAGTACTTACTGTACCATGTTGTCAAATCAATCTTCAACTCATACTTTTTAAAGTATAGCCACAAGTCAAAACAGCAACGGTAAAATCGGCCTGAATAAATTACATCGCCTTCAACCGCCACCCCTCAATTTAACGCAATCAACCTATAGTGTACTACATTGCTGGAAAACTATCTGTTAGGATCACTTGCCCAAAGAAATTTATTACATTTTGGGCGGCCTGAAAATGAAAGCCTTTCGTTCTTCCATATTTTCACCTCTCATATGCACTACTAGCATTACAGTATTTTGAAAATGCTTCTCTCCCAACTCCACCAAAGGTCAACGAAGCAAGAATCATCTTTCCAATAATCAAAATATTATTTCCACTTGTAGTTATTCACAAGGTCGTCCAGCGGAAAGAGGAGGTCGCTACGCGAGACCGTTATCATACAATGACGGTTCAGGGCGATTTTGAGCACCTCGACTGGTTTTGGATCAGAACCCCCCTGAAAAAAAAACAGAAATCGACAACCCGTAGGACTTTTCGAATGTTTTATTCAAAGAGGCTGAGAATGCTGCAGATAAGTTATTTAACCTTGGCCAGTATTTTACAAAAAAAATTAACCAAAACAAAAATGACGCTGGAATAAATAAATGGAGAAATGAACGAACACCTATTGTAACATTTCCAGTGCGTCGGAAAACTTCTTCCCAGCGTGAGAAGAAATTACGGGAGGGAAACAGGCTAATGCGAATGCAAAGCAAATGTGTCCGCAGTACACGTTCACACATTACTTCCACTATTAGTCCAAGTCTTGACTATTTCTGTAAATTTTGATACTGGTCCAAAACTCGGAGAATGCGCTAGGGAGGCGGTTCAGGGCGATGGTTCTCTTCTTCACTTTACTTCCTTGTGTCACGTCAGCTTTCTACGTAGATTCCGAATTTCGATGCTCTCGTTTGAAAGTTTGTGCTATTTAGGTATGACGTCGCAAAGGTATGACGTTTATTGAAATTATGGGAAATTGTAGTAGTTCTGCCATATCAACCCTGCACCATTCATACCTTTGATTCGTATGCAAAATAGAAACATTCTGTGAAATATACGACTTCATGGGCAAAGTTAAAAGAAGACCTTCAGTTCACAGCTATGGCCATAAGTTTAAGGCAACACCCTTGTTAAATCCATATGCGAGATGAAATATCACTCATTTGACCAACTCAAATGCCGCATTTGTAATCAAATTCAGTCAACGATCACATCCTTACATGCCAATCTGCTGCTGGGCTAAAACAGATCCATCGATCAATCGTTACACTAAAGTCCACTTACTCTGTTATCTTGTGAGGTGTCCGTGGTCAAGCCATTGAATGATTGCATGGCCTATCAGAAAGTCTCCAGCTCCAGCAAAACCACGCTGTGCGACTCTACGAAACTTTCGCAGAAAACTGCGTCTTTTTTGGATAGGTTTGACCGCCAGTTTGTGCTTGAAGCTCTTGGTGGATAGTCTCGAATCAAATAAGGTTTGTACATTCACGCAGAAATATCTTACCTTCCACATGCTGTACTTCTATCATAAATGGTGCAATGAAATATCATTCAATGTGCAACTCACAACACACCAGACAGTTAAACAGTTAAGTGAATGCTTTGTGCAATGATGGATCAATGTGAGCTATTTACTTCCAAGTTAAGGAGCATGAATTTCAAGAGCAGTCCGAAGATAGAACCTAAAATACTTTGGAAAACCATACACCACTTCATTCATTTTTTTTACTTCGAGGGACAATAGCAGACTTAACAGTATATGCCACTGCTTTGACTGACAAGCTTTTACAAAGGATTATCAATTGCAGACAACGTCTATGGCCCCTTTATAGAACCAAACATCGTAACAATAAAGCAGCATAAGCAAACATGAAATCCATGCGCTGCAGTAAACGGGAGCTATTTAAAATAGACAATGACATAAATCAAAGATGGGAGCATATATCTAGACAGCCATTCGCGAATGCATTTCATGATTTCATCTATCCATTCAATGTCAGAGCAGATAGCCATGCATCCCTTGCAAATTTGTGTATAATTCAACTCTTAAGTTTGGCAAAGCTTTCGGCTGCTTCCTTTGTTCACTAGGCTCATTCCAGGTTGGTTTGAATACAGTTCATATTCGCAAGTAAAAAAGACAACAGAGACTGGCGATCTTTAAATAAAAAAAAATTCCTCATTATTTAATTGTAAACTTTAACACTCATAACGTTAGATTAATGATCAACGCAGCAATGCCAAAAATCATGTACTATGATTTTAAAGACTGCAAATAATTCATGTTCAAAATGAAAGACCACGTGAAGATAAAACTCTGCATCTACTTGAATGAATTTAACTGACGCAGATGGAACTTTAAATTTTAGTGAAAAACAAAATATTCACATATTTATACACAGTTTATTATATATTAGTAGTTTTGTAATTTGAAATTGATAAAAAATAACAGAATCGCAAAATAGCGAGCTCAAAGCTAATAGATTAGTCCACTAGGTGGCAGTTCAAACTACTACAGATTTCATAACTGAAAAATATTGGACTAAGATACCCTTGAAACTACTTGACTACGAAATAGGGAAGGGCTAATCGGAATAAGAATAGTACATGCGCTATATGTATACCATATGCTCACTACATTTCATAACCAAAGAAAGGTCTGTGGATTTCAATACTTTCGCAGTAAAAAGGTCCACAGTTTGAGTATCATATCATGGATGTTGACAAAGTGTGCAGTTCAAGAAATCACCAAAACTCGATTACCACATCTACCATAAAGTTGTGTTTTGATCTCTTCAATCAATGACCCAAATATAACTAGAGCTGTTAAAATGCCTGTCTTCTCTACTTAAAAGGCACAGAATTGTAAATCGAAAACCTTATTCTGCACTATAAGTTTCAAGAAAATATTGCACATTTTGCCTAACAGCCATTATTCTGAGACTGTTTCAATATCCTTCAAGTCAACAATAATTGCTCTCGTTTTGCTCTGACATTTATGATCATACTAGAAGCTGGATATGCCAAACCCAGGTAGTCCAAAAAATAGCTCAATTGGCTAATTCTAAAACCAATCACTAGGTTAGCTACACCTGGAAAAATTGGTGCTTGATCTACACACAATAAATAGAAACGTAAAGATCAACCATGTAATTAACTTTTGGTGATATTTCAACGGGACTACCTTTGGGGAAACCGGCATAAAAACAGTCAATCCATTACAAAATTCAGACTTTCATCATTGATTGACAATTTCTACGGTAGATTTTAGATGCATCAACACGGTGTTAATAAACGCAATGAGCAACGTAAGGAATAACGTATTCTTAGAAATAAGTTTTTCTCTCGAAAGCTAGCAAAGTAACCAAATTGCTAAGCTACTATCATTTTAGAATGGTGTGTTGCTACTCTGGTCTTGAAAGAGATAAAATACCGTGTGAGTAAAAAAAAAACGCCAGGCGTCTGAAAGGCTACTGCTCCCAGAGTATATAAGCAATGATATTTTGCAGTACTAGATTGAATAGCTAGCATGTTCAATTATCTTTAGAAATTTTTCTTGCTAAAATCAGTCACTTCGTTTGGTAAAATCGGTAAAATCGGTACGCGATTTTCCAAAATGAACCCCTTGAGAATTCTTAAAAAACGTGCTAATATTACAAGTAACAATCTCTGATGATTAACCTCATAGTGATTAATTTCAACACGCTTTAGCACGTGCTTTCTCTTTGACCGGTTGAAAAATCTTCCCCGTAGTGTGAATAACTCATTTAGGGGGACTTTATCCATCCATGAGGATAGAATACAAGAACACAGCCAAGAATCATTATTGCTAGGATGGAGAACAAAGGGAAATCTTGCTTAGTGTTTTCACTCTTTTTTGCACGTTTTCGAAAGGAGCTTTCTGCAGAAAATCTCCAATTTCGACGGGAAGGAATGGCCGATTAAAGCCGGGTAAACTACGGAACCTAATTTGACATATCGGGGATAACATAAGGCAGTTTTCAATATCATTGCTTTGATATTCAGGGATCAGAACTATATCAAACGCCGGGCGCTTTTATTGATTCATCAGTATCTTAATATTTTGTATTTTGCCAGTAAGCGAACCGTTTTAAATAATCAAATCACAAATAACCATTTTTACATTTCATAAGAGCTCCAGAAAGCATCTTTCAAACTTTTAAACATATTATTGATTAAGTAGGTGGGTCAATTACTAACAGGATATATCAAACATAAAGAGCTAGATACAACTGTATCGTTTTTTTATGTACCAGGTTTACCAATATTAAAATTTCATTTCCAAAATCTGTAAACAAGTTAGACAGTGCAGCTATTTCATTGCGCACCTATTTCAAGTTTCAATTCGTTGGAGGGTGTAACAACGTAAAATTTCTAAATCATAAACCAGACGTATCTGATACCATACTGTAGATATGCATAAACTAACTTTTCTTGAAAAGAATTATCCTGAAGCTTAGATGAAGCTCAAAAAGCTAAGAATTTTAGTTCAAAAATTTATTTGAATTCTCGGAAAGAAGATAAACACTCTAATTCTGAAAATATTGACGATTTCAGAGAAGTCCAACAACAGAATTTAGCGAAATAGTTTTGATAAGATTCTATAATAATACAGAATAATTTAATCAAATGCCTCCAATCGATGTGTCTCACAAATACACCAAGCTTAAGCGAAGCTATTTCAATTGCAAACATCAACTTAATCATTACCCTGATCGTGCAACAATGTGAATTATCTTCTTTGGGAAACCTGGTACAACTTTTTAGCTACGTATATAGATAAATATATGACATAAAATCAGTGATTACATTAGTTATTGATCCTCACTCAAGGGACTGTTTTCATTTCTTGGTGATTTCATATTGATCGACAGATACTCAGTCTCACTGAAAGAATCCTGTTCCAATAGCGCGCGTTGTGCCAGAGACAATTCATGTGGCAAAGAGTCCAATGATTCTGCAGTGTCCGAATCTTCTACGTCCGCACCATGTAGCACGGGCATACTGCACGAATGCGCCACACTGCGATTCGAGCCTGTATCAGCATGTTCCCGCTCTTCCGGCGCAGCGAACATGGCTAAAGTCTCTATTTCTTCTGCTAGTTGTTTAACTTTAGTCAACAAAGAGCGGCCTAGACCAAACGGCTTTTGTGACACTTGTTCTGATGTCGATGCCTTCTTCTTGTCACCCTCTATCGTGACAGAAACAGTAGTAGACGTCTCGATAGACTTATCAACTGTCTTTCCTAAGTGGATTTTAATGTTTTCTGTTTTGTTCGTTTTTGTTGTTATGCTAATATTTCCATCATTAGCTGGATCAGGATCTTCCCCTTTTTTGCTTATATCTTTTGATACTTCTTCGCTTTCCAGCGTTGCTGAAGGCTCCATATTCGAAATTCGTGCGATTTTCTCAACAGTGTCTTTAGTTTTCTTGAGATTTTCCCTCACCTGTGAATCTTGAGTGGTACTAGTTTTCGGCAAACGCTTTTTGACAACGGAGTTCTTTCTAATGGGTGCCAATACTTTTTCTGAAGGTTTTTCAACTTTTGGATGTTCATCAGTCTGCAAAGAAGCTCTTCTCGAGCCTCTAGGCTTTACAGGAATATTATCCAAAGCTGTTGAGGCGAGACCACGATTAGGATATGACGCTCTGTAAGGTGACTTCCGAGCGTCAGCCACCGAAGATCTTCGGGTTACAACTGACTTTATGTGATTTGGGACGTTTGCCGCCGCTATGGATGACGACCTATTACGATATCGTTCATCCACGCTTACACATTTAGATAATGGAATCCGTTTCCTCACGCCTGGCGCAAGTTCAGAGACTAGTCCATGTTTAGGTGAAGAGGGAAGGGAAAGGGTATGGGGCCCAGCATCCATAACAGGAGCACTCAAACGGTTTGTCGTTTCTTTTGCCGATGACGGTCTGTTTCGTAGAGTCACAGTTGGTGGTTTTGAATCAACATGTTCTGAATTTTCGCCGTATACCTTCTGATAGGCCGCACCAATTGCATTAAACTGATCTGCTCGAGATCTTTGACACACAAGATTCTTTTTCGCTTTTACCCTAGCATCTTGCGATTTGGCGTCGCAAGATCTACTGGAATTGGATATTGATTTTCTGATTTCAGTGATATGCTGTCGTGGAGTTGTTGGTTTGGCCCGAGGTATTCGACTAGTCATTGAGGCTCTCTTGACCGGGCTGCCAGGGAACGACATAGAATGCTCATCTTCGAAAGAGTCTAGCCTATCAAATGACTTCGACTCCTCAAACGAGCACGTTCTCTTACAGGCTACTGGCGAAGGGCGTTCTTCAGGCACATGGACCGTTCTCTTTTGTTCTATCGAAGCTGTATGTGAGAAGTTCACACAAGAATGTGTTTGTCGCATTTCGTTCTTACGCTTGACAATATTTGATAAATGTATTACCGTTTGGATAGCCAATGCAACCCCACGAAGTCGTCTTCTGTTACTAAAGTTCTTTGCAATTTCATTTGATAATTGGGTTTGTATGTTTTTTGTCCTGGCAGTGTGACCCTACGAATAAATAATAGGTCATTATCAATGGAATACCGCAACTAATACCGTAACATCATCACACTGAGTAACTAGATTTCTCACATGTAGAAGAAAACATCTAAATCTTTCAACGTTAACGCGAATAACCAAAGGCCCCGTCGACACGTATCCGGATATTTTTCACAAAGCATCTTTTCTATCTGTTTTGGGTTAGCTTTCACACGTAGACGGTGTTTTCGATCACCAAAAACGAAGCTTTTCGAAAACGCTCTCCAGAGTGGATCTTTATGACAACGCCGTTTTCATGTTGTCGTGTGGACGGGTGAAAACGGAGCTTTTCGAAAACGCTGACGTTACAGCATCGATTTACGACGTATCAGAGCATGCGCACGGATCTTTGGGGATCACGCAAGGGCATTTTGATTGTTTTTCTTTGTCAAAGTTCGAACAGAGGAGTTTGAATGCAGCAGCCTTTTCGTGTGGACGGGGATACCATCGAAAACGCTCCTCGTGTGGACGCGGATATTTTTTTATACGGATAAAAAAGATGTGTTTTGAAATATCCAGATACGTCTGGATGAGGCCTAAGTTAAAAGATGAGATCTCGCAGGTTTAAATAGCCTATGAATTCGAAGAGATAATCCAAAGGGTGGCGAAAGAAAGCAAAGCCAAAGGGAAAAATGAAGTGCTAAGGTTTCTCTTTGTCCTTTTAATTGAAGTCCATTAATTGAAGTTCACTTTAAGGGAACTTTTCAAGATTTATATTCGCTTGGGGATAGTACAAAGTGCTGCACTAATCTCAATGAACACAACTGCTGCTGTGCTACTTGGTCCAAGATCTTTGCGTTTTTACAGTTTCATTGCGACTGAAATGTTTTTCAATACCAACACTGACTTGTTGCAATTTCCTCTCGTAATTGAATGCCAGCGCAAAAACTTGGAAAATGAATGCAGAACAGAAAGTGGAAGACAACTGTGAAGGCAGAGATCCTTTCTCCGTTCTCCTCTCCCACTTTTCTTGCTAAAATTCTACTCACAATGTATATTACTCGTGTTGGCTGACGATATGTTAATTTTATCATTTTTCAACACAAAACCTATTAGCTACGTCAAATTAACAAAGTTATCACCATACAAATATCTACTTTCATATGAAAATCTTACAAATTTGCTGGCCTTCCAAGGGATCGTGCTTCAGCAAGGATGCTTATTTGCACGAATTCCTTCAGCTTTCTTTTGAAAGTAGACATACTGAACTATCCGGAAGTCTGGGCTACCGTTGCACAATTTATCAAAGATTCTGCATCCCTTACTGAGTTTAAAAACAAAATCAAGTCTTGGTCTGGAGAAAGCTGCCACTGCCGATTATGTCAAACTTTTATCCCAAACTTAGGCTTCATTTGATGTTAACTTTTTTGGTTCTCATGTTGAATATTTCATTGTACATCTACTGTATTTACCACTTTATCTACTATTCGAAAATTGGCCTAAGTTAGCTTTGCTATTGTATTTATTGGCCAACTTTTAAAGAAACAGATAATAATAATAATAATAATAATAATAATAATAATAATAATAATAATAATAATAATAATAATAATAATAATAATAATAATAATAATAATAATAATAATAATGGAATTCAGTCTAATTTTCGATTGAAATTCAGCCCAAGTCTTAACACCAGAATATAAAAAACTGCATTTGGACAATTATAGATTTTGCCATGGGATGTCAAGATCTAGCTGCTTTCTTGTTGGACTTTTTCTATCATATCTTAAAAACTACAACTTCCATGAATCAATTAAACTATGCCGTTCATAGCAGAAGACACACGGTCATCGAGTTTCCACTATGAATGGCACTTACAAAAAAACTGATTTTATTTACAGGAAGCACAAGTGCAACTTACAATGTGAATTAGTTATATACAAGAAAACACAACAATGAGAAAACAGTTACGATGGACAAATAAAAGACATAAATAAAAGAATTATAAATACGATTAAAAGACACGTTGCTGCAATTTAAATAATTGTACTCAATCTACGATCAATTCGTATTTTCGATGACACGAATTATTTCCCCTTTAAGCAGTTCGTTTACACTCACATCGAAGTCAAGTTTTCCGAAAAGGAGTAGATCACGGAGTGATGCGGAGACCGTGTCCGAAACCTTGAACTCAAGAAAGTCTTCAAGATGACCAAAAAGATCTTGCCGTATAATTCTCTTCCTTGACATTGGCAACCTTTCTCAGCCATAATTTCTGGCCTTGAAGTACAGAGCTCTGTAACATGCGTTCCTTAGAATATTTAGGTGTAAGTCGTCGATTGGCATCTCCTGCGCATTATTGTCCTACGCAGAGGTCTCGAAAGGTCGATTCTGAGACCACTGCGTAGCAAAATGCGAAGGAGGTGCTTATCGGTGACTTACGCCCGAACATTCCAAAGAGCGCATGCAAATAAGTTCTGTAGTTCATGGCCAGGAAATTTGGCTGAGAAAGGTTGCCAATGTCAAGGAAGAGAATTTTATGGCATTTCAAGGTAAGCAAGGAATCAAATCTGCTCTAGGCAAAGAATCTAATCCGATCTAATTCAACCTAATTGTGTCCCCCCACTCATGCAAACAGCTATAATTACGAATGCAATTGAGTCACACCATTTTGTATAATCTTTGATCTTACTTTCATAGTTTCTTTTTGATTTTTGAACTTTTTACGTATACTGTAAATTAGACCTATAACTTCAAACGTTCTTGGAAAATTACATTTCTTTTGCTTTTTGCAACAATTCGAATTGAAAAAATTTTAAGGTGGATCATGTAACCTGTCCAAATATTTTGAAACGCAATGGAATGAATCTTGTTATTTAATGAACGAGGGTAACACGGACCCCTTATCTCACTCTATTGGTTTACACAAAATATCCTGCTGGTTAAGAAAGAAAGTGCTCGAGTTAAGAATTCTGGAGCTACGATCTAATCACTTAGTATATCGACAATTTTAAGTTACGGTAAACGTTTGTGGCACGAAATTTGGTTTTCGCTCCCTAAAAGCCGAACTATTGACGGAATCTACGTAAACTATACATCATTCGATGCACAAGAAAATGGGAATTTTAACCATATTAAAATTATTGGCAAATACTGTAAAATGATATTTTCCAGGCAAATTTATTGCTTGAAAAAGTGTAGCAGCTTCAAAAGCTATTTTGTACCCTTGTGTTTGAGGTAACAGAATCTGACTTACATCAGCAGGAAGTGCAGATCCTAAGCTTTTAAAGGGTGTCTGGAATTTTTCAAATTCCTTCTCCCTTTGAAACTACATGCTGTCAAAAATTAGCAAATGATTTTTCTGCCCTCCCACAGTTGTATTTGCCTATAAAAGACGGACCAGGACATATACCGGGTGTCCCAGAAAAAACGCAACAGATTTGAATAATTCTAATGGTAGCTGTTTCATACTTATTAGCAAACAATTATTTTTATTGAAATCTACAACTATTAGAATAAATTTTGATATATTTTCCAGTATTTTTGGTGACTTGGTTGTAAAGTTAAAAATCAGCAAAGTTCTAAATTGCTTCCAGGTCAAAACCAGAGCTGCTGCATTAGCAATAGTGATTAAATTGTCAAATTATAAACAATGACGGGTCTTAGCAGTTACCGAAGATTGCTGACAAGCGCTCAAACACAAAAGTTAATTGAACATGGAACAGATACTTGTATGAAGATTTCAGTCCTGACGAAGTTGCTTTTTCTAAAATGACTAGGCCATTCTTACAGTTACGCTTTCAATTGGAAACGATCACTGAGTGCTCCCTCGAAACCAGATTACTCGTAAATCATTAAGGGATCTTCTTTGTCTTGTCACAGTTTCAAGATAGGAATAAAATATTTTAGCCGATTTTTGCTCGTGGCCCATGGCCGGAAACCTTCAAAGCCTCATTTTCACGGACCAATCAGACGGCGAATAAGCGAGGAAGACAGAAGAAATGTGTGAAAATTTTTCTCGACTTTACCTACCTTCATAAAACGCAACCAGGACAAAAAACTGCTGGAAATTTCCCGAATCTTTTTGAAGATATCTACTCACCAGATGTTTGGGTATCCAGATTTGGATGCCGGTTTAAATACCTCACTGTTTGGTGGAGATATAGCGTTTTCCGATAGGCAACATCGGCCGAGGCTTGACAAGCCTTGTTTACGCCACTTCAAGTCAGGTGATAAAACCTCTTGAGAAAACCTCCTTTCAATTCCATTACTAATTTCGAACCTTGAAAACTTATGCCATGAATCCAAAGAGTAGTATAATACAGAAATTTCTCAAGAGTATTGCCATATGAATTGAAATCTGTGAACTAACCGAAGCGAATTTCTTCAGTTCACATAGAAATCGAATGAGCATTGAATCTTGAACCAAAGAAACTGCGGTGTAAGGACAATAGCAAGTGTAGTATTTAGACAGCAGTATTTAGTTAATCTCGTTTTGTTTCGTACGCGGCCATGCGGAGGAGCCGGTGTTGTTGTTGTAAGTTAGGATCTCGTGGTCGGTTGAGTTCGGTTCTGTGAAGTTGAGTTTTAGGCCATCATATCGATGGAGCCCCCAAGTGTTAACAGTGGCGACGAGGATTAAAACCAAAACAAACATAAGTCTCATCAAGAATGGCTGTAAATCTACAACCAGTTCCCGAATTTGTTCCAGACGCAGATAACGGTGCAAGCCTCGCAACACGATGGAGACTTTGGTTGCAAGATTTCAACACGTTTATCTTGGCCAGTTGCATCAGGGATGCAAAGCGGAAGAAAGCCTTGTTATTATATCAAGCAGGTCCTAGAATCAGGGAGATTTTTACCCAGTTACCTGACACAGGAGAAGAAGATGACTTTGACCTCGCACAGCAAAAGTTATCTGAATACTTCGAGCCGCAGAAAAATAAACGATATGAAGTTTATCGATTTCGTGAAACAAAACAAGGAGAAAGGGAAACTCTTGACAGTTTTCACACCAGGTTGCGAAATATGGCAAAAACATGTGAGTTTGCTGATGAAACATTCGAAATAGAAGAGCAAATAATTATTGGGGGTCGCTCATCAAGAATTCGAAAACGAGCTCTTCGAGATCCAGAGTATTCGCTGAAAGATATGCTTATTGATGGAAGGCGGGATGAAAGTAGTTCATACCAAGCTAAGGACATTGAGTCCAAGGAGGAAACAACAGAAACAACACATCGATTTATAGCAAAACAGAGTAATCAAGCACCAAAGAATTGCGGTAATTGTGGAGGGAAATTTCCACATAAGGGACCCTGCCCGGCTAAAGGGAAAACCTGCAGAAACTGTGACAAGCCCAATCATTTTGCAGTTGTCTGTAGAAGCTCTACATCTTCAAAGCAAAAGAAACCGCAGAATCCAAAAGCCAATAATTCAACCGCAGTTAGACCACTTCAGCATGAAAGTGACACAAGTGATGATGAATACATGTATGCAGTTGGTAAGGTGAAACAAAAGGCATCAAAGGAAAGCCCAAAAATAAATGTCACGGTTGGTGAACACCAGTTTGCTATGATTGTGGACACAGGCTCAACAATCAATGTCATTGACAAAAACACTTTTGATAACATGAAAGGCATCAAATTGCAACAGACAAAAGTGAAAGCATATCCGTAAATACAACGGAACCAGTTCAATTCATTGGCAAGTTTGAATCACTTGTACAGACGAAATCTCGGTATGCCCTTGCTACGTTCTTTGTTTTAAAGCAAGAAAACAGTGGGTGTTTATTATCTGCAGCCACAGCACAAGAAATGGGAATAATCACTTTGAAACTGAATAAGATCACAACAGAAACTCCTGAGAAAACCGCCCAAACACAAATTAAGAGTAATGATCCAGAGATAGATGACATTCTACAGGAATATAAAGAAGTGTTTACTGGCGTAGGGAAATTGAAAGGTTATTCCGTAAAGCTCAACATTGATGAAAAAGCAATCCCTCATGCGCAACCGCAAAGAAGAGTTCCATTTCATATTCGTAGAAAAGTAAAAGCCGCTGTGAAGGAGCTGGAAAAAGAAGGCATAATTGAACCCATTCCAGAGGATTCTCCTGCGCAGTGGGTCTCGCCAATTGTTGCGGTACCAAAGAACGATGATACAGTTCGTCTTTGTGTTGACATGAGAATGCCGAATAAAGCCATTAAGAGAGTCAGGCACCCTATACCGACAGTAAAAGACATCAGCGTGGAGCTGAACGGTGCCAAATACTTCAGCAAGCTTGATCTAGCACAAGCATACCACCAGTTACCTTTGCACAAAGACAGTCGTTACATAACAACATTCAACACTCATTTTGGATTATATCGCTACACACGACTAAATTACGGCACTAATGCTGCCATGGAGATTTTCCAGCACGTGTTACAGCAAAATTTACAAGGCATAGCTGGCGTTCTGAATTTAGTAGATGACATATTCGTTTTTGGGAAAACACGTCAAGAGCATGATGCAGCTTTAACGAACTGTTTACAACGGTTGAAAGACAGAGGTCTTACATTGAATCCAAAGAAGTGCAAATTTCTACAGCCGTCAATTAATTTCTTTGGCCAGATATTTTCACAAGAAGGGACACACCCTGACCCAAAACGCGTCGAAGATCTAGAAAATGCATCAGTACCAGTCAATGCTAGAGAGGTTCGCAGTCTATTAGGAATGGCGAACTACAGTGCAAAATATATTCCAAATTATGCTACAATTACAGCACCTCTTCGCGACCTTACGAAGAAGAATGTAACATTCGTGTGGAAAGAAAAACACCAAGAAGCCTTCGCAAAGTTGAAACAAGCCCTTAGTGAAGCACCCGCAATGGGTTATTTTGATGTGAACAGGGACACATTTGTAACCGTTGATGCAAGTCCAGTAGGCATCTCTGCAATTTTAACCCAATCAAAATCAGGATCTGATGAGTACACAGTAATCGCTTATGCTAGCAGAGCCCTCTCTGATGTCGAAAAGAGATATTCGCAGACCGAGAAAGAAGCGTTAAGTATCATCTGGGGTGTTGAACATTTCCATTTGTTCTTATACGGAAAAGAATTCACGTTAATCACTGACCATAAGCCATTGGAGGTGATATATGGTAGTCCTACATCCAAACCATCCGCAAGGATAGAGCGCTGGGTTCTCAGATTACAACCATATGCGTTCAAGATACAATACCGCAGTGGTAGTGAAAACGCAGCAGATTACTTGTCACGACATCCGTTCAAGAAAGGAGAGAAGCAACAAGAGAAGTTAGCAGAGGAATATGTTAACTTTCTGACACGTCATTCAGTACCAAAAGCAATGACATTAGAAGAGATAGCACGTGAAACAAAGTCCGATAGCACATTACAACGATTACGCGCAGCAATACGTTTGAACATGTGGGACGCAGATTGCCTAAAGCCATACCGTTGCATCAAAGATGAGCTTACAATCGGAGCACAAGGAGTTATACTTAGAGGAACACGCATAATCGTGCCATCATCATTTCATCAGAGAGCAATAGACATCGCCCATGAAAACCATCAAGGGTTATCCAAGACAAAAGCACTTCTTCGAGAAAAGGTGTGGTTCCCCGGTATTGATGAACTTGCACAAAAGACACTTCATTCATGTATTGCATGCCAAGCAGTTAGCAGACCAGCACCACCTGAACCATTGCATCTACAAGACATGCCCAAAGGACCCTGGGAGAAAGTTCATATCGATTTTTATGGACCTTTGCCGTCAGGGGACTACTTACTTGTCGTGATAGATCGTTACTCCAGGTTTCCAGAAGTCGAGATTGTCAGAAGCACAAAAGCATCTGTGGTGATTCCCAAATTGGATAAGATTTTCTCGGTACACGGGATTCCAGAAACAGTCAAGACAGATAACGGACCACCGTTCTCAAGCGATGATTTTGATCGATACCTTAAGACTCTCGGTATTACATTTGAACCATCTACACCATGTTGGCCACAGGCAAACGGAGAGGTAGAACGTTTCAATCAGCCTCTAGGCAAAGCGTTGCAGACAGCAGTCACAGAAGGAAAGGTGTGGAGGCAGGAACTTTATCGTTTTCTGTTACAGTATCGCACAACCCCGCACAGTACAACAAAGGTAGCGCCATGTGAATTAATGTTCAATCGAACAGTGCGAGGTAAACTTCCTTCTCTAGAAAAGAAACGTGTTTTGAACAAGCACAAAGAAGCTCGAGAGAATGAAATCAAAAGTCAGAGTTACAATAAGGAATACGCAGATAAACGAAGAAATGCTAAGGAGAGTACAATTGAGATCGGCGATACAGTTCTGGTGAAGCAAACTAAGCAGAACAAGCTGACAACCAGGTTCAATAAAACACCTTACACGGTCATAAACCGAAAAGGCACGAAAGTAACAGCCGAAAACTCTAAGCATCGTATTACCAGAAACGTTTCACATTTCAAGAGAGTGAACGTAAGCGTAAACCGTCAACCTGACAGCTCTGATAGCGATTCTGATGCTGAGCAAGATGTTAGACACCAACAAGACATCGAGAATGAACACGATATTGAGCACGAACACGACCACGCAAATGATCGAGGAAACGTGAACGCTAGGAATGAGAGACCAGTAAGAACACGCCAAGCGCCAATTCGTTACGGAAATCCGATTCCGTCAGAAGTATCTTAGACTATACTCACTCTCGCCAAGACTTTAGTTTTAAAAGGGGGAGTGATGTAGTATTTAGACAGCAGTATTTAGTTAATCTCGTTTTGTTTCGTACGCGGCCATGCGGAGGAGCCCGTGTTGTTGTTGTAAGTTAGGATCTCGTGGTCGGTTGAGTTCGGTTCTGTGAAGTTGAGTTTTAGGCCATCATATCGATGGAGCCCCCAAGTGTTAACAGCAAGAACAATTGGAAACGTGAATATTTGCCGCTCTGGGATCGTTCTTAAAACAATCACTATTGTTATTGCTATTGTTTCTAACCCAGAATTTCTATTGTTTAAGGTTGAGTGCCTCATCGGTTTTGGAAACGCCATAACTCCGAGAAACCACGAGGTATTTAAACCGGCATCCAAATCTGGATACCCAAACATCTGGCGAGTAGATTCCCTAAAAAAAATTCGGGAAATTTCCAGCAGTTTTTTGTCCTGGTTGCGTTTTATGAGGGTAGGTAAAGTTGAGAAAAATTTTCACACATTTCTTCAGTCCTCCTTGCTTATTCGCCGTCTGATTGGTCCGTGAAAATGAGGATTTGAAGGTTTCCGGCCATGGGCCACGAGCAGAAATCGGCTAAAACATTTGATTCCTATCTTCACAGTTTCTTGATCAAATTATGTGCTTCTCTGTAATCCTGTAAAGTTGTAGACAATGCCACGCTTGTAATTTTGCATTATGCTTTGCACTAGTTGTGGAAGGTCTGGTTTTGCCATGAAAGCAAATTTTGAGTTTGTCAATTTATAACTCTGCAACCAGGTCACCTAAAATTCTGAAAAATATCTCAAAATTTAATTTAATTATTGTAAATTTCGAGAAAAATAATTAATAAAGTTTTAGCTTGTGTTAGAATATTTTAGATCTGTTGTAATCATAATCATAATCATAATCACAATCATAAACTTACTTACAGTTGGTTTGTTAGTAGCTAACAATAGCTAATTTATACCAACTATCTACAAAATATACAGTATAACAGAATATATAAAACCTTAAATTAAGTGCAAATGTAGCACGTGCAGATGTTGCCATCCCAGCAACGTATTTCTTGTTTGAATTTCACGAGAGAGGTTGTCAATTTTAGGTCATCACTAAGAGCATTCCATAACAGACTCCCTCTAAAGGACAGGGAATTTATTCCGTAGCGTTGAGAACTCACCGAGGGGAGCTTGCATAGTTCCTTAGTCCGAAGGTTGTAGGGAACATCTTTCTTGAAAAAAAAATCCCACATGTACTCAGGATTGAGATGGTTCATTGATTTGTAGATCTCCACCATGAGGTTTTGTAGATTCTTTTTATGTGTTGTCTTTGTATCACCCCTATCTACAAGTTCCTCAAACGTGGCTTCATAGTCTCTATATAAAGTTCTCAGTGCGCGTTTGTGGGTCCTATTGATTTCATTGTTTGCAACTTTGCTACAAAATAACCAGATCAGAGGGCAATAGGAAAAATTCGACATTACCACGGAGTTTAAAAGTAACTTTGACTTTTGTTCTCCTAAATATGGTCTTAACCTTCCAAATGCATACAATTTTTGGTTGACCTTCTTACATATCTCTTTCACATGCGTTTCAAACTTCAGTGAGTTGTCAATGTTTACACCCAGAAGTTTTACATGTTCGCTTGATGGAATCAGTTGGCCGTTCATGTTAAGGCATAGTTTCTTTGCTCCCTTTAGCCCCAAAAACATTATTTGGAATTTTGAAGGATTAGCACTCATGCCGTTGTTATTAAACCATTGCATTAATCCCTGTAGGTCATTCTCTAATCTAATCATGACTGCCCCCACATCTGTATCGCACGCGTAAATTGTCGTATCGTCAGCAAAGTTACATATCTCCGATTCCAGTTCCATATAAAACAGGTCGTTTATAAAGATGTTGAAAAGTAAGGGCCCAAGAACAGACCCCTGTGGTACCCCAATTGAGATATGCTGTGGTGAGCTATATGTGGAGCCTATTTTGACCCTTTGTGTTCGGTTTGTCAGGTAACTATAAACAAGTTTGAGAGCATTTTTCTTGAACCCATATGCCTCTAACTTTGCAATTAGTAGATCGTGGGGTATACAATCGTATGCTTTTGACAAATCCATTAGGATTCTTCCTGCTATACCCGACGTATCTAGACACTTTTTCCAAGTCTCCACTACGCGAAACAGAGCATGTTGTGTGCTATAACCTTTTCGAAAGCCAGAAAGCAATGAAGATAATATACCCACAAAAAACTGATTTATTTGCTCACTCATGATCCGTTCAAAAATTTTGGACATGGCTGATAGGACGCTAATAGGTCTGTAATTGACTTTTTGGCATGTATCATCCTTTTTATGGATTGCACAAACGTCTGCTTCCTTCAGTTTGTCTGGAAAGCAACAGTTGTCCATAGTTGCATTTATGCAATAAGTCAAGTATGGGCAAATCACCTCCTTCGCCTCCTGTATAATTTTTGTTGGAATGTTACCACTGTTTGACTTACTATTGTCTAAGGCTTCTATTTTAATCATAACGTTTAACAAGTTAACATTACTAAATTCAAATTTTTTCTCAATCTGGACTTCACTTTTTATAGCAACAATACTGGATCGTTTTTGTATTTTTCTGTAGCTATGTCTACCTTATTTTCCAGACTCACATCAATCCCATCATCCTTAAATGAGGGATCTAGACCAAGGGAGTCTGTGATGTTAACAAAGTGCGAATTTAAGCATTCAGCAACCACTTTATCATCTGATATAACCTCGCCTTCTTCGATAAGGATGATTTCTCCCCCATTGGGTTTCCACTGGAAAACATTGGTTTGACTGCTTTCCAAAATTTTTTGTCATTGTTAATAACGTTAATGTCTACAGAATGGTAAAAGTCACGCTTTGCTTTTCTGTTCATGCTGACAATCAGATTTCTCTGTTGTTTATATTTCTTGCGATCTTCGTCATTTCCAGATTTATTCGCCCTTGTTTTGAGTCTTGTTCTTGTCATTATCGCTTTTCTCATATCAGACTTTACGTGGGGCTTATTATTCCCCCTAACCATCCTTTGTTTCAAGGGGGCATGTTTCTGTAATACACTCTCGGTGACAGAGTGTAATGCTTGATAGTCAGTAGGAATGGTGTCACGCAGTTTGATATCTAAGTCTCTTTGGAACTCTTCTGCGCAGAAGTTCTTATACTCACGGTACCTGATATTTCTTGGGGGCAGTTTTACAAAGGTTGATTTTAATATTGTGTATATCAGATGATGATGATCACTGAAGCCCGTTTCAAAAAAGATTGGCTTTTCATGAAGGAATGCTTTTTATTGGTGAGTATGAGATCAATGGATCGCCCTCTGGATGTCTTGAAACATGTTGGTCCCTTCAAGAGGTTAAATAAGTGATAGGCATTAATCAAAGGACTAAGTGCCCTATCACCTACCTCCATATTAAAGTCACCAATAATCAAGACATTTTCTCGCGAGAGGGTATATCCATCGATAATCCTGCACAAGTTATCAACAAAATAACATGGATCTTGTGTAGGGCTCCTGTATATCGGTAATAACAGCCATTTCTGTTTTCTGATATTGATCTCAATGGGAATAGCCTGAATATCCTTAGGTATCTCAAGACCCTCTATCTTACTACACAAAATATCTTCTCTTGAGTACACCAGAAGTCCCCCACTGTTCCTAGTAATGTCTAATCTAATTGGTGTTTTAAAACCATTTATTGTAAACTGACTGCTCGGAAAAGATGAATCAAGTTTTGTCTCTGCAATAATTAAGACATCAAGCTTGTCTCTTATCATCTGAGAAAAATGCTCGAATTTGTTCCTTATAGAGTTGATATTTATGTAGCCGACTATAACATTTTTTGAGTATTTTAGTCTTAGCGTTTTCATCTCTTCAAAGCAATCAGTATTTGTATCCATACTGGTTACAGGTTGCGGCTCTATATAGCCCAAACGTTGATAAGATTGATCTTCTCTATTCAAATTCAAATTATGTTCACTATTTTGAACATGGTTAGGAAATACTTCTTCATTTAGGATGACATACTGTGTTCAAAAGTTTTCTAAAAATTTGACGAAGTTGCGTGCAAGGGTGGAGTCACCTTTCTATTCAGATGCAATTTACGTGCACTCAAGCAGAAAATGTCAATATTATTATTGTCGATTATCGGGATACCTTGTTCTTTAGCTAGCTTCTTGAGAGATCTGCTTAATTCATTAACTTTGTTACTCATACCTTCATGGTCTCTTCTCATCGTGAGTGACGACAGAACGATGGTCGTGTGCGGAGATTCATCCTTCGCCTCAGAGATGATTTCCTTGATAGTTTCGATCGTGTCAATGCCATCCTTATTGGTTAAATCATTGGTTCCACAGTGCACTAGAACACAGTCAGGCTTCCTTCTCATTATTGGCCGAATGTGGTCTTTAATATCCAAACTTGTTGCCCCACTGTGGGCTCGTATTCTCACATTATGTTGTTTTCTCAATCCTTGTTCACTTAGGCCATTTAAGATAGAGTCTCCGATAATCACAACATTTTTTCGCTCATTCTGCTTTGTATCATCTTTTTTACTCTCTTTTTCGTCCTGCCTTTTGCTGTTTCTTGCCACTGCAGTTTTTTCTTTCTCGTGTTCTTGGTTGTTTATTTGGATCTTCGATCACACCATTGTCTCGCTTTGAATCGGGATTTTTTGGTGGTTCTTTCAACCTATTGTCGTCGATATTCTTTGCTTCTTTTGTTTTCAGTTCTTTGCTCTTGTCAGCGTATTCTCCCCTTTCCCCCATGGGGGATGCTTCCTTACAATGGTCGGGTTTGTTTACGTATGGGCTAGGCCCACGAATTAATGCTTCAATTATGCGTTGCTTGTCCTCAAGTTGCTTTTCCAAAGATGTTATGCGCTGTTCGAAGCTTCTCAGCAATGGTTTCAGGTAGGTATCATCTTTTTCAATTTTTAAATTTTTTTCTGTATGATTCCCGTTGGATGTTTGGGCCTTCAGCGACAGGATTTCACTGTGTGCAAAGCGTTTAAATTCTTGCAAGTCGTTTTGGAGATTGACAAATTCCCTGTCATCTGTGACTGTTGTTGGTTCAGTTTGTGTTTCCACTGACTTAACATTGTCTTGGATGATGATTCTTTGACTTTTTATCCTGTATGAAATTTTGTTGTTACTTGGCGCTGTGTAGACGAATCCAGCCTGAATCGCGTGCTCCAAGACTGCTTCGGTTTTGGTTTGATCCCATTTGTATTCTTTTTGGCAAAATTCTGTAATATATTCCAGATACTGACCAATGTGTCGTTGTTTCAGGTTATCTAGAGTGTTAGTTATCCTCTTTATATCAGAATTCGCATCCATATTTAGTGTAATAAACTAGAATTTTCGCTTGCAGCAAAAGCACGTCTTACCACTCCACGCACGGCTAAAAAAAAGTTGTGTTTTTTTGAGACACCCGGTACAAAAAATCTGGGATACACTTTCCAAGCTCCAAGTCTGTCCTGGCCATGTGCAAATTTTCCAGCCATTCGATTGGCTCCAAGGGTACAAAATAGCATTTTTGTACTTGTACCTCGTGGATTTGTGAGTCCTGAGAAAAATGGATTTTACATAAAGCAGTCGTGTAAAGTACACATCGGGGTCATATAAACCACACTAATCCGGATCAAGCCATTTAGGCTTAAAAATGGATTTGAGTCCTCAAACACTTACCCGATAAACACAACCATACAAGAACGAGCAATGCTATTTCACACAAACCACAAGGAATAAGAGATTATCGGCTTAACAGGTCAAGCATTTGGTATGGATTGAAGACCGCAAACAAAAACTTTGATTGAAAAATTATGGAAACCTTCATTTACATAAAATTTCTTCCATTTTCAAAACTTCTGTTAGCTTCAAGCAAGGTATCGTTGTGTGCCTTGAAAATTCGGCTAACAGAATATAAAAGAATCGAAAATGGATATTTTCCCCAGAAAAGTTTACCGTAACCTTAATTAACAAGTGAATTTACGCAAGAAATCAATCAGCTTCGCTTTTTTTACTGCTCACTTTTAATCAAACATACACCACGGTAAATTCCGCAAAATCCAAGCATACAACAGCAAAAAGAAAATAGTGTTCACTGAGACCTACCGATGTGAATACACAAAAATAAAAACTCCGAGGTCGAAGAGCCAAGATGGTAGTTTTTTGATGAGTTTGGTGAACAGACAGCGATTTTAAACACCAGTCTTACAGAAAGAATTTCGAGGTAAATCAAATGATATTCTAGAAAAGTTAAAGGTCACTGCAAAATACATAAACAGTAACTAAGATCACTAAAATCCAATTGATTGTATAGTTCAAGGAGCTGTGCGGCCAATTCATTGTAAAATGAGGTGAATCTACTTCCTGAAGCTAGTATAAAACAATTTCGGAAAATAGCTACGCCTTCCAGTAGATCAAAGACTTCGTGCATGCTTCAACCATTCCTTTATTCCAACGACTGATGGGATACAAACCGACTTCCAGGTAGGATTCAGAAAGTTCCTTCACCCAAACACCAAACTCGCGGTAGGAAATCACAGCGTCTTCAATCAACCAAACAGAATTTTCCAGCACATACCGTAAAAGGTCTATTAAGCCCCCGGGGGAGGGCTTATTGATATCGGGCATTCCAAAGAAGGGCTTAAACGAGAGGGGCTCATTAGAGAGGGAAGCTAATTCACAAAATCAAATGATAAGAACATATAAGAAAGCTTTTCAATTCTTTTACTCCATATCATGCGGATGCAACATACAATTTTATGAGTCAAATACATAAATCTGGTACAATTTTTTCCCAAACCATATCAAAATTAATATGCAAACTCGCTTAACTGAAATAAAATAGAAAATCTTTGATGATTTCTGGTAGTTTCTGAAATCTTTCATGGTCTGTCGATATTGACTCCAAGGGGGTACTCATTAACATTCAATAAGAGAGGTCACCGCCGATATCTGTGGCCCAAAACCTACGTTAAATCAATATTTGGGGTCTCTGAATATATAACAACATAGAAAAGAAATTAAATATTTGGGGTCTTCAAATCTGAAGAAAGGACGAATCGTGCAATTTGATGCGAGCAGTCATTCTACCCATTATGCATTTATTCGATAAACGTCGCTCTCCATATGTAGAGGATTATTGGGCAAAAATAAATAACATTGGGGCCTCCAAAACATTAGAGGCAATATTTGGGTTTATATTAGGTTTATACTAGGTTTATATTTAGGAATCCGTAGAGAAACGGTGGCAAGGACCCAAACCCCCTGCACTGAAAGTTAAAGAGTAACCCCCTGGGTATTGGCTTGAATGACCCTGTGGTTCGCTTCACGGCACAGCCCCTTTGAGCATACGTAAGTATAAATGAACAAACCTTAATCCATGGATGCTCTAATATATCATCAGTATCATATCTCTTCTTCACGTCCACAACTAATAAATGACTGATCAAATCCTGCAAAAAAGACAACAGAAAATGTTTCATGCTCCCTCATAGCAGAAAGAAGCTTGAATTAGAGACTGGGACTGATAAATGGAACTTATGCGTATCAGAATCACAGGGCAATTATTTTTATTTTTATCATTAAACATCTATTTAAAGTAGGCTAGAAAAAAGAATAGCTTATTTACAGCTAATTAAAGCCTACTATCTATAATATACATTATTTACAATAAAACTATTAATACATATTACAGGACAAAAAGTGTTAAAAATCTATCCTGTTAGAAACCCAACCTTCGGGATATATACTTTGCAAAGCCTACAGTTGCATTTTCCACCATTCCAACATCTAACTTGATTTTTGAAGATAGGAAGGATGCTTGATCGTTTTATTTCTCGCGGCAACTTCTGCCACAGTTTATTTCCAAGGTAAGCAATAGACTCAACTCCAAAGGACGTTGTTCGTACTTTAGGCATTTGAGCGTCATCGCCATGCCCTAGACTATATTTCGTTGTATGAAAATATCTTTCATGAATGGTGCATTCAGACCGCATTTTGTTTTATAAATTTCGGTCATGAGTAACTGTAGATTTCTTACATGGATTGACACAGATTTAGATTGCTCCAAGAGAAAACCAAATTCGCTCTCGTAGGCTCGTGGGCAAAACGGAGGCTATGTCAATACAGAAACTTCGCATGCCCGCAGAATACTGATGAAAAAATGGTCCATTAATGCATCCTCGAAGAAACTGAGATAAGCGATAAAGTGCTCCTAGCTAAATTCTTCGAGACGAAAAGTAACAAAACGTGATTGAATATTAAAATCCACTATAAATGATCTAGGTTTGCAGAAACTTATTTTGAGTCATCCAGAATAATTCAGCTTGTTCCTAAAATCTTTACACCAGCTGGGAAGTTCTAAGAAGGTGACTCGTCACAGAAAACAAAGTGAGAATTGTATTTGTATGGAAAGATAAACAAGGTGGCAAAAGCTAACCTTTGCTGAATCTGAGACATCATCCCAAAATGGAGCCAAATATTCGAAATCGCCACGTAGAATTTTGTCAAAGAGTTCTTCTTGATCTTGCTTGTGACTAAATAAGAAAGCTTCAGTTTACGATATAAATGTTGACTCAATCAACACGTAGCAGGAACAAATAGTAGAACCAGGATCAACTCTCTCAAACTGCTAAAAAGGCTGGTGTAAAATTACGCGAAATTCCTCTATGAAGTCAATGGCTTGTAAAGCAGTCTGAGTACATTGCCGTAAATCTGCCGAAGAAGGTTACAGTAAGGTTTCGCTTCTATCAAATTTGATCGACCTTCGATGCTTACACAGCAAATGGTTTGGCGGTTAACGGGGAAAGTGACGTTCAGGGACTTGAAAATGAGGTAACGGGGAAAATTGCATTGTCGAAACTGAATGGGTGCAAAAATATCGCTCTGAGACACACTTAAGCCAGGCAGATTAGTGGCATCCTTTTAGTGAGAATGTTAGTACGATACATGTCAAAACGTTTTGATATTATCCTCACTCATTTTCTCACTGAAAATTCGCTAGTGAGGTTTCTCTAGCGTTCACACCAATGACATTAAGCATTATCTCACTGAAAAAGTCAGTGAGAATATCGTAATCTCACTGAACCTTACCTATGCCATGCCACCTAAAAAAATTTTAGCAGCAGTTGCAGTTTCAATAACAAAAGTCTTTCTTCTTTCCCTCAGCTCTTTACCGATTTGAAATAAAAGCATGCCCCCAGGCAAAATGAAACATACATATCAAAGTTTCATAGACACAAACTGCTTACCTTCTGAAAGGCGGAAAACCACATAGAAGAATGTATGTAATAACTCCAATGGCCCAAATATCAACTTTGAGACCATACCTGTAAAAAACACACACAACGATTTATGTAAGAGTTTCTTTTACAAAATGTAGGAGCATGTTATCCTATGTAATGGCATTTAAATTATTAGCGTCTGCCGCTTCTCTTTTAAAAACCTATGGTCACTATGGCGCCTCATTATTGAAGAAATTAAACAATCCTTCTTATATGGTTATATCTAAAACCCTGAGCTGCAGCCTCCTACTTTGCAGCATTCGTTTATAAAGGAATTTACTGTTATGTCTGACAAAATTTGAAAACAAATCATGCTCGTGCCCTTGATTAACATCATACCCATACCATACCATACACGAGCATACCCATCTACTCATTAACGACAAAAATGAAGATCCTGCATTAACAATGCGTGGTTTCTAATTTACACCTCAAGCATCTGACCAGTCTCCCACTTCATCTTCAATAAACTCAATCTTCTCTTGCTTTTTAAGCCTTGCACTCGTTTTGCTTTCAAACGATGGATCTCCAAGCCTCTCCCAAAATCTTTAAATAATATTTCTAACCAACAACACCACGTACAATAATCATGAGATTCCTGCAGTGAACAGGTCTTACCAAATATAGCAGTCAACTCATAACAAAAATTCGCACTTTGAGATTTTATCAAGGAACTAAAAATGACCTCGTTACAACTAATGCAAGTACCCAGCCTGCATAAAACCAAACACCATTTAGAATTGTCATGCAAAACTCGGACTTTTGTTTAGGGTAAAAAATCATAGCAATTGAGGCTTAAAAGATAACAACCAACGATTCTTTATGTCAAGACGTGCTTTCTTCTGAAATATGGGAGCTTAGAGACTGATATAAACCAAGACAGTTATCAAATGTAGTCCTGTCCCTAAGTCCTTGACAATTACCTGTAATTTGCTGAAAGAAAAACAATGCAGGAATTACAACCGCAAGAAGCAGACAACCTTGCTTTGCCTCCACGGTGTCCAGTTCAAGAGACAAATTATTTCCATAGTGACAAACTCAAAACGCATTTCTTAAAAGTACATGAGGTGATCCAAAAGCACTGTAATGTGGTAGTGAACTGAAATTTGACAGTGCAGAAGAGGTCTTTGCATTGGTATTGAGGTTTTAAGAAATACAAGAATCTACGTCGTAGAAGAAATGACGCGAGGATAGAGGGAAGGCCAAGCAAGATACCGCGGGAAGAAGGTATGAGACAGGGGTCCTATGTATGCCCCCACAAATCGGTTTACTTTTTTCTTAACTCGACGATGTTTGTCCTAAATATTTTAACCATGCCTTCAAAAGTACTACATTCTGCGCCGCTTTTGCGATCTCTGTCCCAATAGTGTGCTTAATCCATGCCTCGAGCTGGGCAATGCACTCGCTGAAATTGAAAAAGAACTTTCATCCAATTAGTTCATGTGGCGATGGTTCATCCAACTTTCATCCAATTCATCCATGTGGCGATGCCACAGTGAAAAAGAACTTTCGTCCAATTAGTGTCCTTTCGTCACTATCAAAGGTTTTTGAGCGCCTACTGTTAAAACAAATTCTACCGTTCATTGAAAAGAGACTATCGTCGATCCTTTGTGCTTTCAAAAAGGGGCACAGTACTCAGCATGCTCTTTTTCGGGTTATTGAAATGCTTCGTCGCTGTGTTGACAAGGGGGGTGTCACTGCAATGGTACTTATGGACCTCTCAAAGGCATACGACTGTCTGCCACATGATCTGCTTATCGCTAAACTTGAGGCTTACGGCTTCGGCATAGACAGTCTAAAACTCATTCACAGTTACCTCACTGAGAGAAAGCAGAGAGTCAAAGTAGGAAGTAGCTTTAGTAGTTGGAAAACATTGTCAAAAGGAGTTCCACAGGGGTCCGTACTTGGTCCCCTCTTATTCAACGTATTTATAAATGACTTCTTTTATGCTATAGAGCACTCTCAGGTTTGCAACTTTGCTGACGATAACACGATCTTTGTATGTGGTGAAACCCTAGACGAAGTAGCCATATGCATTGAAGATGACATGAGAGAAGCCATGAACTGGTATAAGCGTAACGAAATGGTTGCAAATCCTGACAAATTGCAGTTAATTTTCTTTGGGCTCAAAGAAGACCACGAGTTATGCATTGATATTCGTGGCAATATCATAGAAATGTCTGATACGGTGAAACTCTTGGGCGTCACCATTGACTCAAAACTAAACTTCAATGGGCATGTCAAAACTATCTGCCAGAAGACCAAAAATAAGGTTAAAGCTTTTTCGAGGATTGCAAGAAACCTTGACTATCAAAACGCTAGCCTGCCATACAACTCATTTATACTGACAAATTTCAACTATTGCTCACTCATCTGGATGTTCTGTGGAAAGACAGCCAATGAAGAAGTCAATCGGGTTCATAAGCGTGCCCTGAGAGTGCTGCAAAATGATTTTGACTCTAATTTTGAAGAGCTTTTACACAGGAACGAGGAAGTTACAATACATGTAAAAAATTTGCAAAAACTTATGTTAAGAGGTATACAAATGTATTACCTCTGGAAACCCCTCCTTTCTGTGGGAGTTCTTCAATCGAAAGATGCTTCCATATAACTTAAGAATAAACAATCTCTTCCAACTTCCTAAAACCAGGACTAATAGATATGGAAATGAGTCTCTTTCATTTTGGGGTAGCATAGTCTGGAATCGGCTTCCAGACAAATATAAAGCTGCAAAAAGCTGTGAGGAATTCACAATGAAAATCAGAAGTTGGAAGGGATCTGGATGCAACTGCCGCATATGTATCGTTAAATTGGGTAGAACATTTGTAAATAGGGTAGAGTTGGCCTTTATTAGCATTATTAGCTATTCTTCTAGCCAACTGTAAAT
The DNA here is from genome assembly GCA_964019985.1 of Aurelia sp. 4 Dawson et al 2005. Taxonomy (NCBI): domain Eukaryota; kingdom Metazoa; phylum Cnidaria; class Scyphozoa; order Semaeostomeae; family Ulmaridae; genus Aurelia; species Aurelia sp. 4 Dawson et al 2005. The sequence continues at coordinate 26,374,690 of OZ026492.1, read as the reverse complement.
AAATTGTATTATTACATTATTATATTAATATGTTTCCGCAGAATCCGGACCCTTTTCCCTCAATTTTGTCAACAAGGCACGAACGATTTCATTGAAAGTTATGCCTATAAATATCACCTCCTGTATCAGTTAAACTAAGATGCCAGGACTTAAGTACACTAAATGTTTTGGACAAAACCCTTCATCAGTAGTGATGAGAAATAGAGCACAAAGGGTAGTTAGGCGGCAGAGATCGAAAAGCCGAGAGACAGAGAACGATTGAACTTCTAACAGAATCTGACGCTCCAGGAAAGAGAGTATCATCGAGGAAGCTACGAGGGAGGAAAAGAAGACGCTGAAGTAAAAATGCCTATGAGAAAGAAAACTATTTGCTGAGTCCATTGGGGGAAAGTGTCCCAAGCTTGAAGATTAAACGCTTCTCTAACGTTTTCCTCTGTTTATTGCAAATGGGCGCCATTGTTAAACCAAGTATGGACATGTCCGTTTTGAATGGCCAGGAAGGTTAAAATGTTTCGACACATTGCCGTCTGCATCATCTGTGCGTGCCTCATACTAGTGGATTTTTTGTTCAAAATTCCTCAAATGCTCCCCAAAGCGATGACTGATCTGACGGCAAATTTTTCCAATGTATAGTTTTCCAATGTCAGGTTGTGTCTCGTTTATGTAAATGAAATTCTCAATTTTTTACATGAAAGTGGCCTCTTGTCGTAGCTTTTTGCTTCTCTTGCAAACTTCATCATAGCATTTTTAATGTATTTTAAGTAGTGCAATTGGTACCGCATCATGTAATTTTGAGATGGATCATAAAAAAGTGAAGAAACAACTGGCTTACTCTCCATAATAGTGTGGACAAGGGTCGCAACGCATTTACTAGGATCAGGGAAGGTATAGATGCTTCGTGAGATAACGGTGGAACTAATGTATTGGAAGAATTGGGTGCTTGGGCATAAATTTGGGCATAAAAGGGGGTAACCAACCCTAGATTTTGGGTTTTTTCCTTGCAAAGGTCTGTCTAAAAGCCAGCATTGCTTGGAAAGTATTTCGTCCAAATTGCCCAGAAATTGGGTAGTACTATTGCTTTTTTCATGGATATAATTATAGGACTATAACAAGCACAGTACATGCCCACCCTTGCAATTGCTGCCCAAAATGTTCTTAACGGCTAATCCTGTAATAGGTAACCAACATCAATGATAGAAACGATCATTTTCAAGCAGCATCGTCTAACAGTTGGCCCTCAAGCCCTTTAACACAACTTTCTAATACTGTCAAATAGTGAGCCTACCCGGATTCATCGAGGATCTCTGGTGCTACATAAGTTGGCGTTCCACAAACTAAAAACATCGGTGATTTGACTTCAATAGATAATCCAAAATCAGCCAGTTTCAACGATGTACTTCCATTCGGATTGTTCACAACCTGAAAACAAATTATTACAAATGTGAACTTTCAACAGAAAAGAACTAATATCAAAGGACTGGCGTTAGGTAATTTACTTGATAATTCAGAATTGGAAACAAGATGTTCGAAAATTTGAGCATAAATCGACATACAGCTTTATCTTAATCTTCGAAGTACTACATTAAGCTAGACCTTCATGGTCCCTGCTTCCTGTACCAGGATCATTGGTACAAAGAAAACAACCCCAGCTATCAATTCCTACAGGCTAGCGGGCCGCCTTCCTACTCATATATCTATAAAGTTCAACTCAATGTGCTACTTTTTCGTAACTTGATTTTAGACACAGGACGGATATTTTTGCTATCATTTAGACAGATCAGGCAGAATGAAACAGGTCTTAATAGTCTGGAAACTATTTGCGTTTTGTTGTTATAAAACTCATTCTCTTCGGGCTTATCAAGATATGGTTCTGGCACACTTGCATACTACTACTCCTCGTCAGTATCTGACGCAGAAACTCAATCAAAAGAAATTTCTCTGGGTACTACCGCAGCCAAGCAAAACTAAAATCAATACGATGAAGAAGATATTGAGAAGATAGCCTAACTCAATGACATTTCAAAACTCACCAATAGATTCTCTGGTTTAATATCCCGATGGACAATGCGCAAAGAATGAAGATATTTCACTGCTGAAACCAGGTCTCTGATCATGTGACTAGCATCCTTCTCAGTGAATCTCGTTGCCTCAACAATGGCATCAAATAAATCACCACCCTGAAGTAAAAATGTTCCCGACTTCTGAAAGTAACAGCATTTAAGCCATAGAGAGCAACAGACTTTTCCGCAATTTGGAGAAGGAACTGAGGAGAGCGCAGCCCATTCTGACCGCACTTAAGCAACAGTAGGACTCGAACTATTTGCCTGCGAACTCGACTTATCTTTGATTTATTTGCACTTTTCAAGAGTGGTACCACACTTGTTTATTATGGTAGATATTTTCTCTGGATTATCTAGCCTTTTGGTCATCCTTTCACCCATTGGTGAATGTATATTGAGCTACTTTATTGCAAGTATATGTCCTCGGCTTTGGATCGGCTCAGTTTAGGCCCAACCGACCAAAGGGTACAAAGAAATTTTCCTGTGTGTAGTGTGTAAGTTATTGACATGACGCTCAGAAAAACATGCTCCCTGTTTGCGTTCGAAGATTCGATGATTCTCTGAGTTCTTGAGCAGTGTTTTCAGTTTTTCAGTTTCAGTTTCATATTTAACGAACACATGCAATAAAGGGCTCAAAATGCACTCACAAAATGGACAGAAAGATGGCAAGACGCCTAGATAATCCAGATAAAGCACTTGGGTAATTCCATGTCAATAGGGGACATCTTGTTAACCATGTATTGTTAGATTTAGCTGATTTTTCGTTTGTGATTTAAGTATGATGATAGTAGCAACATGTCCAAATTTCAGCTTTCTACTATTTGTCGTTCTGGAGATATTGTAATTCAAAGTTTTGACGTTTTTGGGCATGAATCTTTATTGGCTGCCATTTTGAATTTACACTTTTCATAAAATTAGCTATCTTTTGATCAACTCTTCAGAATTGCGTCATGCAAGTGTGGTTTCCATACCAATGTGAGGTGGCAAGCACAAAAATAGCCTGAAAATAAAACACATAAATATGGCCATAAATGCAGAAATAAATTTTGATTGCACAATTTGCATTTGTTCGTATTTCACTATTTCTTTATGTTGTTCGACTTTGACCAAATTGATCTTTTCTAAGCTCAAAGTATACACATAATCCTACTTTCACGGAAATTAAGGATTTATCCATGTTTAAACATTTTTGCATATATTTGTATAGCACGCAACAACAACATCTATGTTTATATTGCAACATTTTGTTATCATGTAGTTTTGTTTTTGTTGCGCGCAATATAGATATATACAGAAATGTTTAAACATGGATAAAGCCTTAATGGCAGGTTTGTCCAAGAAGATTTTGTCCAAGAAGATGTGTCTACCTTGAGCTTGGAAAAGATCAATTTGGTCAAAGTCAAGCAACATGAAAAAAATTAGTGAAATATAAGCAAAAGCAAACTGTCCAATCAAAATTTATTCGTGCATTTATGGCCATATCCATTTGTTTTAACACCATTTTCAGGCTATTTTGTGCTTGACACCTAACATTTATATGGAAAACACACTTGGATGACACAATTCTGAGGAGCTGATCAAACAATAGCTAATTTACTGAGCATTGTAAATTAGAAATGGATGCCAATAAAGATTTGGACCCAAAAATGTCAAAACTTTGGGTTAAGATATTTCCAGAACGTTAAATGGTAGAAAGATGAAATTTGGATATGTAGCTACTATCAAGATGCTTAAGTCAAAAGCGAAAAATCAGCAAAATCTGAGAGTACATGGTTAAATCTTTTTAATTTTGTCCCCATTAAAAATTACCAACTCACCGTATTTAAAACAGCACCATGCAACTCTCGAAAGGCATAAAAATCTAGAACAACCAGAGTTTGCAGCGAGATGCGACCTAGAAGCAAGCAGTACGATTATCACGGAAGCAGAGGGGCTTCCTCTGACTTCCTACCATTCCCAAGGTCGTCAGAATGGGCCGCGCACTTCCAAGTCCTTTTCTCTAAATTGCGAAAAGGTCTATTCCCGGGTTTCCTAAGAAACTGTAGACATGTATGGAAAATTCTGATGCCAAGAGCATCTCAAATCTCTGTAAAGCTATTTTAATATTCAGCCCAAATTGATGAATTTAAATCTTAATATTTTCAGATAATTTTCGGGAACTTGGTTGCACAGCAATAAATCAGCAAGTGTGAAATTCCCTCTCGGACCTAAACCAAAACCTTCAATAGAGAAGAGCCAAAAATCCTATGGAAGGCAAAGGCAAGTCGATCCATGACATCCAAGGCTGACATGCCGTCTCATGATTCTCGTTGTTATAAACAGAGATGGAGACATTCAAAAGGGACAATCAGATTTCTTCACTTTTAAGTAACATCAAAATTGTAATTGTAGCACCATCTTGTTTATTGCAGTAAAGGAAAAGACTTCCCTTGCTCAATAACAATCAATGATGTAATTTCGCAAGAGAAGTATTTTACTTAGTTTACCTTTGCTCTATTAACATCAGCAGTAAGTTCTTTACTGAGAACATCGACTGGTGCCATAATTTAGAGTTTCTTTCCTTCTTGGAGCTCTAGCAATAACGACTCTGGTTTGTGCCTGAGAGTAAATCTTACGTTTGTTGATACATCGCTCTACAACCAACTTCCCTAATATTCAACTTAGCTGTTGAGAACTCACACAGAAGGCTGCTTTGGATAACTGGCTTTCAAGTCTTCATGATAAATTTTTCAAACTTTTCCGTGTGTTTTTGGGAAATCCGGTAGTAAAATAAAGAAACTCTTCATCTTCCAAGATAAGATTCTATTTTGTTTTCAAGATGTTAAGATTCTTACAAATTTTGAAAGAATTAACCTTTAAGAGAGTCCACTTTGGAGTCATCAGATTCGGAAAAACAATAATTTTAGAGATATCATGCTTCCAAAAACAATCAGAAAGCATTAATCGAACGATAAAAAATACCTTTCTCGGGATCAAAATCCTCTAGCTTTCAGTCCTTCTCAATAATGCCTGATTTGCAGCATATTACAAAAAGATTTATTGCAAATGAAGGCTCACTTCAATGAATTACTGTTCAACTTAAATGTGATATTCTACTTGACAAGACCCCATCTTACCGGTACAAGTTCCATGACAAGAAGTATTTCCTTGGGCGTTTCAAATTCTTCAATAAGCTCCACAATATGTTTATGCTTCACTCTTCGTAGTATCAGGATTTCATTTTCGATCATGTGCTCCTGCCAAGAATAAAATTTCACAAAATTGGGCAAAAATGCTTCGATTGGTAAGAGAGCAAACCTACATAAAAAGGGCACAAAGGGCAGTTCAAAGTGACGAGACGTTAAGTAAAGCATCAAAAATCTCCATTTGCCGTACTAGCGACAGTAAATATCAAAAGTGAAACAAAAAACAACTCACAGCTTCTCTCGTCTGATTAGTCTCAGAATCCAAAATACTGAAGTTCTGCTTTCTCATTTTTCGTCTAACAATCTAATGCCGCTGAATTAACTCCTTGTTTCAACATTTTTATTGAGTAATCTCTTTCCGGATACAAAATCGGTTTCAACAGGAGACACAAAAATATTTAGAGATGGTCACTGCATATCATGTAAGGGCGGGGCCCGGAAGGCCCAGCTTCGGAGGGGGACAATAAAGAAATCAAATCCTTTCTAGCACTCACACTGTAGACCCAATTGGTCCAACGTCTCAGCAAGATCTTTAAAGTTAAATTTTGGTGTCGCTCTTGGATAGTTCCCCTTTAGCGCATGATATACCGTCGCAACAAACAATAATGCTATGCTGCTTTCTAATTACAAACGCTGTCCAAGTAAGGTATATTGCAAAATTTCTGTGGGTATTTATTGGAACTACACTTAGCTCACATAAGTATTGCATCAGCTTATCCAAAATTGCAGCCAAAAGTGTCATGTAACTCAAGCAGCAAAATTTGTATTGTAAAAGCATTAGCATCTAACGGTATCTCTACGACCTATTTTGGTTGGAAAATATTTGCTAATTCATCTACCTTTCATTGAAACGTAATACTAATGTTATTTTGTTGGTTTCTTCGATAAAATAACAAAAACATCAGGACAATATTGAACAACTTTTCGGCAGTGCGACAGGAGGAGTAAGAAAAAGAAGCATTGATAGATTCCTCAGAGGAACGATAAAAAACTGCATTATATTCAAATCTGGATTCTGCAAATTTTTGTATTGCTTTTGCAAAAATTTTCCGAGAGTAATGTAGCCCGTAATAACTTAAGGTATGCAGATGACACGATCCTGATTGCCGAAACCAAAGAAGATCTGGAAGAACTTATCAGAAATGTTACGAAGGCAAGCAACGAAGCAGCGCTACTACTTTTTTCATTTTATCATTGTTTAAAACACACGAGATCCTTTCAGCAAATTAATATCCTATTAACAATATTTCTATAAAATAATATGAGAAAAGAAAAAAAAATTGGAATATTGCGGCTAAATTAAAACTACTAAATTAAAAAGAAACAAAAGTAATGACGACTGCAGAAATTACCAACTTTAAAGTAGATGGGGAATCCATCGAGGTAGTAAAGGATTCAATCTCCTTGGCTGTACATTAACTAGAACCTCTGATCACACAAAAGAAATTAGAAAGATGCCAATGCTCGGTAGGAAAGCTATGAATAATCTAACAACGATAATGAAAGACAAAAACATCACACTGAGTACCAAGATAACACTAACCAAAGCGCTAGTGTTTCCCGTTGTTACATATGGAAGTGAGACATAGATGATAAGAAAAGCAGAAATGAAAACGATTGAAGCCGTTGACCTTTGGGTTTGGAGAAGACTCCTAATGGACATCTAGAAGAAAGAATGGATGGGTATTTGGCCACATAAAAACAGAAAGATCATTATTGAACACCGTCAGAAAGAGGCAATCGACCTATTATGGCCACATAAATAGAGCAGACAACAGTTTACAGAACTTGATATGCAAGGGAAAATTTAAGGAGAAAGAGGTAGAGGAAGACCTGCAGTAAAGTGGTTTGACAACATTAAGACAATGACAACAAGAAATGTTTATCAGCTCAACAAAGACACTAAAGTCAGAGCTGAATGGAGATGGCAGGTTCATGGCATCACCAAGGGTCGAACGACCTGAAGGGCGACAATAACAACAATAGCAACAACGACAACAACAACAATAACAACAACTAACCAGAACAAAGACGAAACGGTGAGAAGCCAATCTAAGATAAGAATATGCTTGATAGTATGGGAGACCGGGGCGAGGTGTAACACTTTTCAGAAAAATGAGATTTTCTCCTTTTCAGCAACACGCAGACCTGTCTTTTTGCCACGAGTTGCATTTGACCACAGCATATGCTGTTTCACAAATATGGCGCTTTTAGATTTTTGGTAAATTGCAAGTGAAAATCAAGATCGGAGTGTTACAACTTGCCCCGGGCATGGCTTAACAGGTGCCGGGACAAGTTGTAACAGAACAAAATAAGCATTGAATAAAATCTGCCTGCATCAAATAAACTCAAAACCAGGGAAAAATTAATCAAATAAACTCAAAAATTGATTAAATATATCTCATTCAGTATATATAACATCAATATTTGCACACCGGAGGTTTTAGCTTCATTCCATTATCTGAAAATCTCGAAATTACTTGCTGAATGCACCAGTTTCATTCGATTTCAATCGTTTCATTCTCAGTAAACTAAAATTTTACATCAAGCATATCGAACAATAGACTATTGCGCTAAAGACGGCGGCGAGGAATTTTTTACAGAGATGCATTGCGTTCAGTAATCGAATTACTATAGAGTCGTTAAAAATTTGTAATTCGAACACAATGCATCTTGGAAAAAAAATCACCTTTAGCGCAATCCTCTATTGTTTACAAATAGACAAAGTTTTGATTGAATAGCTTTCAGGCAGAGCCTCCTTGCTTTGTGGTACAATCTTTAGCTTTGTTGCAACTTGCCCCAGACCCAAAAGGCGTTTACACTGTTTTGGAAAAAAGCATCTGAATATAACATTAACGTTGATTTCATGAGAAAAAATGCATATTTCACTTCAATACCGCATGGGAATTAGGAATTCACACCACCTACGGAACGCTGCAGAGTGAAAAAGTTCTGAAATCTAAAAATTTCCTTTTAGACCAAAAATGGGGATGGGAATGCTAAAAAATTCTTCGAGAACAATAAGAACAATAGCCAAGAACAATAAGAACCATTGCTTAATTCAAGGAGTAACAAGACATCCATTCACAAAAAAGATAGTGAGCACATCTTTAATGGAGGAAGAGAAATACCCTCTTTTACGACTTGCCTGTTACTTTTAGCCCCGGTCTCCCCTACTTTCATCGCATAAACTATAAATTTGCTTCCTGGAAAACTATAGGCAAGTGGTTGACAGTCGATAAATATGTTTCATTCGAATTTACTTTGAAGGCAATTCAAAACCTAGCAAGTGTCTGGAGTGGGTTTTTAAAAGAGACCTCTTCTTAGGTCGATTTAAGTTCAATTACCTTGAATTGACGTTCTTACTTTTTATTTGAATTTTCTTCTTTTACTGAAGTCGAAGAGACAACTTTTATCAAAGCAATAAAGTTTGCAGAATTCAAACTTGAAAATCCTGAAATTTTTACCGTAAAACATATTCATTCTTCATTAGGTTACTGCTTACTCTTCTGGTTATACTGCCGAAATCTTCTTTAAAGATGTCTTAATGCTTTTGTTAGTTCATCAAAGAAACCCAAAAAATGACATTTAATATACTTTTGAACACAAAAATACTGACGTTTTCATTATACAAACTTTGTCTATTAAGTTTAAACACAATTTATGCCACCATTTTGTACTAGGGGGTAAATTTATCAGCATTCCGATGAAAAAACCACCAAAATCTACTGCATAAAGCTGGGGCTTATCACAACATATTTCTGTCCACAAATCTTCCAACCTTCTTTTTGACCATTTGATCGACTATATTTAGTAGTGAAAACACCAACAATAGACGATCGTGCTAAGGATGGCGGTGAGGGACGTTTTACCAAGATGCAATGAGCTCGAATTAGGAATCTTCAACAATGTACAGGGTAATATTTACAGTACGGTGTTATGAATATACAATTTTGATAACTTAAACAGGCTCTATTCGATTATGGCACGCAAGCAATTCATCTCGGTAAAAAGTTCCTCGTCACCACCTTTAGCCCAATTGCGTATTTTTGAAAGACCCTGGTAAAAGATAATAATTACTTAAGAAGCAACATATTCCGTTCGATTCTGTTTTTGAGAATTTCTTGCTTCAAAAAGAACGTAAAAAACCAGCACCTACTCAATATCTCTATTACCCTGCCAACGAATCGTTGCTGCTGTCGTCCCACTCTGAACAACTATCACCGCGTTACAAAACACCACAATGAATGCAGTTTAAAAGAAAATAGGCGTATTAAACAATTTGAGCAAGACTTCATCCGCCGTAAATGTCAGCCTTTGAACAAAAAATCTTTCGAAATATGAATCATAAAAAGATGATCCATCAACAAATTTGTTTCATCAACCCAGGAACCAATCATTCTTTTCAGATTACATTTTACTGACCTTTCCCCGCACTTTTGCTTTGTTGATAACTTTCAGTGCAAAGTCAACTCCAGTTTTCCTGAAAGGAAACGGACATTCTTTCTTGATAACTGTTTCTACTACTGATCAGATATACTCAAACTCGGTGTCAACCTTAAAGATGAAGTCTTTTGTATCAAACATCTTAAAAACATAGGAAAATCGGCTTCATGGCTGGTCCGCAGAAGCGACTCAAACAGCGCACCTATTTTTGGGACACCCCGTCTTTGATGTTCTCAAGAGATGATAAAAATGGGACAATAAGTGGCACACATCATTCCTTTGTTTATTTTGAGCCAAGACAACTATACCCCTTTTCACTCCCTGGAATAAATTGGTGATCTTTGATTTTGCAACAAAAACAACCTCAGTCACTTGCAAGGTTTTTCATTTCGGGCTCAAGCGATAAATTGTTCTGTGCCGTGAATTTTTACGATACTTGATCTATGCCGATCTGTGATTAATTTTTGCCATGATTACTCTGTGCCAGCAAGTACTGTCAATTTTTACAGAAGATTCCGAAGGAATTAAGAATACTGTCTCCTGGTTTGCTTGTGCTGCAATGGCAGTACTGCCTTAAACTACCTAAGCAGCCGAGCTTGAAGTGGATCTCAGCTATCCTGTTAGCACATTAAAACTCTAAAGAAAGTCAAGAAATAGACAACTGACACTAATCAGCTCATACATAAGATGGCACTTTCATCTGAGACTTAAAACAAAGAATGTACCTGCTACGAAAGGATTAAGATTCAACAAGAATATCCTCATCTTTTTAAAAGCAAAATTATGTCGATACATTTGAAGGTTCATGTCTTATAAATTATTGATATCGAACATCTATCAAATATTCAAGATTATGATTAAGGAATAGAGTATCAACTGCATCTGCTAAAATGAGTCGAACGTTAGCGACCGTGATGTAGTTCATCAACACTCAGTCAGACAAGGTAGCACAAATGCAAGACTGTCTACATCTGCTGGATTTTCTGGTGTTAATGATCAATATCGAGTATTCATCGCGTATCAAAGATCATAGTTAAAATTTCCGCTGCAAATGGCCCATAGGTACAGTAAATCGCTACACACGAGAACCTATTTTTTGACAGCCAGGCTGAATTAGGTCCCCACTTCAAAGGTACTTAGACTTATTTCAGGGTGTAAGGGTTCTTAATCATCGAAGGATCATCAAAGAATACATCACCAGGAGATTTCGTTCATTCATTCAATAATTCATTCATTCATTAATTCATTCATTCATTCATAATATCATTTACAGTTAGTAGCTACATAGGTACAAAAACTAATGAAACCAACTATTTACAATACACAACATTAATTACAAATCAAAAAATTCATTTTCAATCCTTTTTGTCTCCCGAACACATATATAGTACCCGTGATACCAATAATGCTAACAAGGTATTGCTACGCAATACGTATATTTGTCACCAGTTGTTTAAACAGTATGAATTGGCCCATACAAGTACGAGCCGATTAGCGTGTGGGAAATACTGCAAAGCAGTATGGTCTTACAAAAAGAAATAACAATCATGTATTGAAGAAGTTAAAGTGCAATTCTTAGCCAGAGGTTCAATGGGAGGGATTTTAGGGTCTCCAGCTGAACGTCGCCAAAGCTAGGAGATAAATTGATATGTCGAGTCAGAATACCAAAGGATAGTAATGAGAGAACGGTAAATGAATATATGAAAAGGAAAAGAGTTGTGTTTATTAGAGTACAACTGCGGAACTAACGATGATGGACACCGCTGTTTCCGAACCCAGTCAACCAGGTGTTACAATGGCATCGATAACCAACTTGCCATAAACCATCTAGTATATTTCACTCACAACAGACGATTTAGCTAAATCCAATCTAATGCGATGCATCTGGTGATTATCCTGATTAAGCAAAGACCAAAACATCATCTGGTGTATGGCTAATCACCTCATTATGAAAGGCTCTTGGGCAATCAAAATCCATTGCAATCCTATTTCTACAAGTGGCTTAATTTCATGCTGTATGAAATTAATTTCGTGACGTCGCTCAAACTAGCTTAACCTTAGCTGCAGCTCCAGGTGTTAACATCGGACATAAACTAGTAACTTGCAATTAAAAACATGCAGCCTGGTAGCAGATCATAGCATTGTTGGATATAAATGATTTTGAATTGGGAAAAATCTTTCCCAAAACTTTTGTTTCACTGCAAGGGAACAAGGCCGGTGACAGGTTTTGGAGGCCCAAAGATAAAACTGTAAAATGAGGCCTCCAAGGCGGATCCAGAGGAAATCTTCACTGGGTCCAATCTGAGGGCGAGCGCTGCGGGCAGAAAATTTTTGGGTGATCCGTTGGTGCTCCTTCGGAAAAATTATTGTGACCACGCCCTTCAGATTGGCCTAAAAACTATTTCAGGAAAAGATTCCACGACCATGACCCTCGATGTTAAAGGCATTGAGTCTGTATAAATAGCGTTCTCATAACCAATATCAACTTCTTTTCAATCCTAAAACGAAAGTTTTAATCCCTATTGAAATTAAACCAAAGAAATTCCTCAGACTCGAATCCTCACGCAGGCTACTCCAATTGCAACTTTATTCATTTCAGTGACCCCAGGCAGATATTTATAGCTACATTCACCTTCATTGCCACATCAGAAACTTTCCAAATTTTCGCCTAGCTCTGCG